>LR990058.1:4743708-7143708 GCA_905147135.1 Blastobasis lacticolella
TACTCTCTGTGTCCTTAAACAACTTGTTTGGAAGAGCTTCAAGGTGACAACTTGAGTAATGACAGTTTACGTGAAAAGATGATGGAGTTATTTTCTAAAGGAGAATATTCTAAAGTATCCTCTGATTACTTCAATTAATTAGTGGGCACAGAGCGGAAACGGTACAGATGCGTCGCGATGGCATCATTAACAATGCTCGTAACCCTTTAATCAAGTCGGCCCTTCGCAAGGTGCCACCATATGACCAATGCCTATTTAATAGTTAACTGTTGACGTCAGTTCTTGAAAAAGCTGGAGTAGTTAAAAAAGCTTTTGTGGTCAAGTCCACTAACACCGGTTCTGCTTTGCAAGCTAGAGCTGTCAAGCCTTAACGTCACCCCCCGCAGGGGTCGACTAGTGATGATGGACCCTCGCAGGGTACCAGCAACGGATGCTGCTTTCCAGCGCATTATCCTAAATACAGCCATTATAATCAACCCTCACAGGGTTGTTGTCACCCCCCGCAGGGGTCGAGTAGTGATAATGGACCCTCGCAGGGTTTCAGCTGCGGATGCTGCGCTCCAGCGCATTATACTAATTATAGTCATTATAATCAACCCTCGCAGGGTTGTTGTCACTCCCCGCAGATATCGACTAGTGATGATGGACCCTCGCAGGGTACCAGCTACGGATGCTGCACTCCAGCGCATTATCCAAAATACAGCCATTATGATCAACCCTCACAGGGTTGTTGTCACCCCCCCGCAGGGGTCGACTAGTGATGATGGACCCTCGCAGGGTACCAGCTACGGATGTTGCGCTCCAGCGCATTATCCTAATTACAGCCATTATAATCAACCCTCGCAGAGTTGTTGTCACCCCCCGCAGAAGTCGACTAGTGATGATGGACCCTCGCAGGGTACCAGCTACGGATGCTGCACTCCAGCGCATTATTCAAAATACAGCCATTATGATCAACCCTCACAGGGTTGTTGTTACCCCCCACAGGGGTCGACTAGTGATGATGGACCCTCGCAGGGTACCAGCTACGGATGCTGCGCTCCAGCGCATTATCCTAAATACAGCCATTACAATCAACCCTCGCAGGGTTGTTGTAACAACCGACTCTTTGACCGGGTTTTAGAAATCATAATCATAGTGCTCACCGTCACACGGCGCATATCACAAGAGGATCATTTCGCCAACGTGGTGGACGTCAAGGTCCCAGCAATGCCCATTACTAGAACAAAGAGTAACGTGCCAGGACTGTGATTAACCAAATCCAGTACTAGTCGTAGTTCAGTGTCATCGAGTAGTTCTTCCTCGAGCTCAAGCTCAAGCTCGTCGAGCAATTACAGCAGAAAACGGGCCGCGCCGCCCGCAGAGACTAAATTGGTCAGCAAAAAAGCGAAAATATTGACTCGGAACTGTTCAGGGCGGGATGCTTGCAACAATTCCACAGGCAATGGAAAATCATAGGAGCACCGAATTTCTTGTTGAAAATAATATAGATATATCGCATACCTCTTCTCCAAAAGCCTCCTTTAATCATGTCAAATCATAAGGAAGGCCCATATTGCACATTCAGACTAATAAATATATCGAGTGTCCCGGGTTTCCTCCAACCAGGGGATTGCTTATGCAAGATCGACCTGTCTTAGGCCCATTTTCATTTACCAGTGGCCCCGGCTCACCGCCGGTTTCTACGCCTTGTCTACAAAGGGGAGCTGTTGCAGATGACATGTCTCCCGTTCGGTCTTTGCACAGCTCCGAAAGTTTTTGCTTCCATAACCAATTGGATGACATGACTTCTGCGAGCTCAAGACCTACGCATAATCGTTTACTTGGACGACTTCCTGGTCCACCAAGACAAGCAGACGTTACAAGAGCATGTTCAGTTACTGTTGCATCACCTGCAATATCTAGGATGGCAAATAAATTACGATTCGATTGTTATTTCACAAAAATGTCAAGCATTTTTAGGAATATACTGGAACCCTTGGACAAACCAGAAACATTGTGAACATCACCAACAAAGTGTGCACAATGATAAAGACTTACAGAGTGTGATTGGCATGCTAATCCTTGCAAGTTTTGACGTCCCAAGAGGCAGATTGCGTTTCCGTGCTCTCCTACTATTACAAAATTCCATCCTGATAACTTTCGGCAAGAAAAGCCTCCCGTCGAAGTGTAAGGCAAGTTATTATGATGGCTTCACAATTGCCATTGATGCATTGAATCCTCAGCTATCCTTTATTCACCACCCAGGCAGTTTCTCACGACAGACGCGTCAGATTTGGCTTGGGGGTTACAACTGTCAGTGTCCCCATATCGGGGCTGTGGACGAAACAGGAAAAGCTATTGCATTGCAATGTATAGGAGATGTTGAGTCAGACGACAATGCTTGTGTAATGCGACAAGCAAAGGGTAGTTTCATATATTCGCACCAAAGGCGGGACAAAATCCCCACCCTTAATGGACATAACTGTCAGGGTATTTCAATTACTGAACTTGCATCAAATAGGGGTACATACCCGAATTATACAATGTTCATGCCGATTACCTGTTCCGGCACCGTTCGCCACCGGAATGGCATCTCCTTCCACAAGCAATCCAGAAAATATTTTTGAAGTTCGGGTCACCAGTGATAGACTAGTTCGCGTCAGACCATACTCACGTGATTGCCAAGTTACGTATCTCTAGACTTGAACGACACAAGCTATGTTCAGCGATGCATTCTCCCGTCTGTGGGCGTACAATCTAGCATGGGTCTTTCCGCCGCCTTACCTGATCCCAAGTTTATATCACATCTGAACTCGGCGCGAGGAGTATACACAGCCTAATAGACACAGCGACCAACCTTCCTCTATACAGAGTACAGCTAATGCTCATTCTGGAGGTCTGGAAATGTGGGGTTGGTCAAGGAGTTTGACAGGTTGAAACTAAAATCAGAAAAAGTTGTTGCCAGCATCTTGGCGTGCATCTACAGGCAAGACTTACCATGTAGCATGGAAAAGATGGCTTAGTTGGGCTACGAAATCTTCTGTGGATTCGCTAATTCCAACCGGACCTATCGTAGTTCTTTTTTCGCTGTCTTACACCTTCACCACGGATTGTCTTTATACACAAAACTTTTGCAGAAGTCTGTAGTGGCTACTTTATGTAATGCAGAAAGTACGGAGTCCTTGAGTTCCCACACTCTTGTCAAACACATATTGAAATCTATTGCCTTTATGAAACCTATACATCGGAAGCAACCAATTTGGGACATTGACATCGTGTGTACATACTTAAGCAAAAAGGCCCTGATGAAAACAGTCAATTTTCTGTCTATAGTCACAGTCTTTTATGCTCTGGCAGACGTGTCCACGATTTAACGCTATTGGCCGTTGATTCAGATCACCTCATTCAAGATAACAGCGTAATGTTATGGCAAATATTTGGTTCGAAAACCGACAACGCTAACTACAGATAGTCAGGCTGGAATTTTGTTTCAATTCCTGTTAATAAAAATTTGTACCCTGTATTTCGGACAAACCACTTAGTGAACCTTGCTATAGACAGGTGCAGGACCGCTAAATCTACATGTCAATTTATAACTACCAGGGGTCACCCTAAAGGAGTTTCACATACAGCAATAGCTCTCGAAGAATTGGTCGGATAATGTCCCAGTCGACGAGATATTGTCTCGTGGTAACTCGTTATACTTTTGCCCTTTCTACCGACGCATCGGTCATCGCGACAACGGGAGATAATGCAAACTCCTGCCAATATTAATAAGGTTACAAGCTTGATTAACCCAGTTAATTAAGGGAATAAAGAAGTAAATAACAAATTATTTTTATGTTCCATTGAATGTTTTACTTCATTTTAGAATTATTAACTAACTGACATTGAATTATTTGCCTGATCCTGTTTGAAAATAAGATGCTTATCACCCTTATAAGTTAAGTAAACTTAATCAATGATTCCATAAAAAGTTTATAACCTTATATTTTACATACCTATGGAATCTAGGTATCTCTATACTTACATACCTACAGTACACCTATACAGGGTGTTTCATAATACATGTATAAAGCCGAAAGGGTGTTAAAGTATAGCTTGCAAAGAGTACACTGGCGACTTCATATTATCCAGACATTAAATTTTAATTTTTATAAAAAATCTTCGTTTTTAAAGAAAAATAACCATATCGACTACGTTGATGCGCAGCTCTATTTCAAGTTGATGATCCTAGAAGGAGAAGTTCAATAACCGCGTGCGACCCCTATGAAAAAAGAGCAACCTCCTTAAGCCTAGTACCAGGAGCCTAATGCTACGTACACACGCACCGTTGGCGTGTGCCGGCCGGCGAACCGCAGCGCAGCGTGGCGGTAACATCAAACAGATAGAAGCAATCGACCAAACGCAGCTTGGGCGGATACCGAAGGCCAACGAACAAACGTGCGATTACGAGCCCGAATAGGTTACCAAAACTCCCAAAGATCGTTTGCTTGACCACGAAATGCAATTACCTATTGGACCTTAGAAATCCAAATCGGCCGACAACGCTTCGTTGGCGTAAGTTGAGTGTGTACACACCATAAAGAAGAGTTTAATAACCTCGCGCCATTCATAACAAAACAAACGAACCTCCTACATCTTGCTACCAGGCGCCGAACTAAATGTTACCTACTTATCTCCATGAATAATCTCTACCAAATTAACTAGGAACTTACCTACACTAATTATTTTCAATAGGTAGGTATGCTTAAATAGTCGGAGCGTCGTCGGTGGCCTAAGGTTACGGTATCCGAGTCGTACGCGAGAGGTACCGGGTTCGACACCCGCTGCCGCCACGTACCAGTGACCTTTTCTGACGGAAAACATCGTGATGAAACCTGCACATTTAGGCGACTGAATGTCTAACCATGATTTTAATCTGGTCAGGTAATCAGGTTCCCCTGGTAGCAAGGTCAGACAGGATTCAGGACTGTCAGACGTAATGACCAGAAATGCGAAATCCTGGATCATGGTCAAGGCGGACCCCAGGCCCTCGTGCGCGAGAGCAAAACCAGGTCATTAACACCGAGAAGATTTCTACTAGGTAGGTACCTAACAGAACAAACCACCCCAGCACAACAAAAGTAAAATAAGAATTAAAATCATAATACTTAGGTACTTATTAACTAAAGGCCTAAAAACAGTATCTAAGTAGGTTAGGTAGGTAGGAACCTACGTAAATAAAAAACAAAACATGTTAATCAGTCTGGAAGACAGCCGGACCCGCGGTGTGGACTGCCGCAGGTACTTAAACTAAATAAAAATAAACATAGTCAGCTACGTACTAAAGTAGATATCTACTACACTAAAACGGGATTCGTTCAATTGACAAAATGGCTCTACACAGATAGGTAAGTACTAGGTACCTACTAACACGGTTCCCTCATCTAAGTACCTACGTACCTAGGGAACCACTTATGAATCTAGTTTTGGTGAAACACATTACAGACAGGTTCCACTAAATACCTACATGTTTTTATGAAAAGATAAAAGCGTTGTCTTTTCTACCTATTTCCCGTCGGAAAAGAACCGAGCGCGGCGGTTGCGCTTGCGCTTCTAACGTCACTATTAGGTGGTAGGTAGCGTCTCCTAGTCTAGCTAGCACCTAGACCTTTAAAGCATGTAGGTACGTACCTTTTAAACGTTATTTTATGGAAACAAACTGTGTCAGGTGCCAGCGCAGTTAACCACACTTTCTTGCTTTCTTGTGGCTCGATGACCGATAGGTAAATACACTCATACACACAGATACACAACACTACAGCATGCACTGGTTGCTGTGCAATACGTAAGTAGGTAGGTAACATGGTCTTTGGCCTACTGCTTGGTTGCACTCATGCACAGAATAATGATTATCACAATACTTAAACTGTTGAACATTGTACACAAACAAGACTACGTTAATATTGGTACCTGAAGCAATAAATCATTCATTCATTCATATCGTTTACAGTCTTATCACAGTTATTTTCACAGTACTTAGGTAGGAATACAACGCAACGAACAATCACACCGATCACGCGAAAAGCTAAAAACAGAATAAACGAACACGACTCGAAAATAGGTACATTTTATAACACAAGAAGCCACGCTGTCGTCGTCAGCGGTTCAATCAAACGACACACCCAAGTGCAGCATGCACACTGCCAAAACTCCGGCGTGTCGACACATGGGCCTCGTGGCGGAGTATTTCCCGCGACTTTCGGCGCGGCGCACGGGGCGCGGGGGGCGGGAGGCGTGGCAGCAGGCAGCGCTTTGGGCAGCGTTGCCAGATCGTACCTTTTAGTACGATTTACGTACTATTTGGCCGACTGTCGTACCTTAAGCGTACTTTGCTCCACATCGTACTATTTAGTACGTTTTTACAAAATGCTGAATTTAGCTGAGGGGGGTAGTCACTTCACCTTTCCTGTGCGCAAAATACTGAAAAATAATGGGAAGGAAGGGTTGATTTTAGCCACCGGCAACAAAATAACGTCATTAATTGACTAAAAATCATCCCCCCCCCCCCCAAGGCCGATAAAATGTAGAAGATAATAAGAAGAAATCGTAACTTTTTAGCCATTTTCGTACTATTTTAAGAGCCCAGACGTACTTTTTTGGAAACTACTGCTGGTAACACTGGCTTTAGGGATCCGCGTGTTAGGGGTCGTACTTATTTCGCCTCTTATGTTCTCCTGGTAGATGCATCGTAATGTTGATTGTGTTTATTTAATAAAGTGAGGCTCAAACAAGTCCAACAGTGGACTAATAATAATCCTTATGATGTTGGTGATGGAATACATTTGCTTACCACTATTTTATCGGGTAATTTGTACAAACAGTAATTACTAAAATTGTGTTTGGGTCCGTGTTTCACCTAGGTGACCGTAGGTGGCGTTGCTTGCCTTCCAGGGGCCCCGTATCAATAGCTGTCTAGGGCCCCATAGTTAGTACCCCCAACTACAAGGGATCATCATCATCATCATCACAGCCCATAACAGTCCACTACAGGACTTTGGGCCTCTCCCGCAAAAGGGGAGGTTATTGCCATAATCTCCACGCTTGGCAGGCGGGTTGGAGATCGCAGTGTTGCAAACATAACAATGAAAAACGCTGCTGCCCATTTTCCAGTTTATGGAGACTAGATATTTTGCCTCTAAACGTTAGTCGCCTTGTACGACACCCACGAGTGTAAGGGGTTGGTGCTATTCTACTCTACCGGTCACCACACGGCTACAAGGGATGCTAATGAGTAACTTAAATCCAAGCCATTCGCGTGTTAAGGCGGTACGATTTTCATACAATTTTTATGTAACGTTTTTGTGCAATTGGCTATTAGAAAATATGTTCAATTGTGCGCGAAATAGATTTCCACATGTTAATAATGTAAAACAAAGCAATGAAAAAGAAAAATAATTAAATTACAAAACAACGCCATCAAGCGGCGAATTGTGCTTTTTTCGATTTAACTGCTTTTGAAAAAAAAACCACTTTGCGCACCATTGAATACATTTACTAAGAGTAGAAATCATAATACAATCACTAAACACTCAAACAAATGAAAGAATATCGAGAGAAATTTAGTATGGGCGTTGAATCACCTTAATAGTAAGAATAACATATGTATGAAAGAAAGTTCCACACCGCGTCTGTCTGCCTGTTCGCGATAAACTCAAAAACTACTGAACGGATTTTCATGCGGTTTTCACCAATTGACAAAGTGGAATTACTTTGTCTATTGAGGAAGATTTAGGTGTATAATTTGTTAATGTTTTATGTTGGTAGTTTGTATGACAAGAATCTCCTTAAAAGCCGGGGTGGACATCGGAATTTTTGTAAATTGGCCCTTGACTTTGGTATATTAAAACCTTGCGTGATAAATATAAAAATGTCATAATTTGTTGAATAAGCGAGCGTAGCAAGCTCGATAGTTTCACAAACTACCCCTTCAGAATACTTGCGCGAATAACATAAAATCAGTAAATGGACTATACGATGTAGACATTTCTGACATCTGGTTTATAATAAAATTAACTTCGCAAACAATTAATTAATGAGCGTGCGAGCTCTATTTCTGACATTTTGGCTATAAAGTTTTCACGATTAACTTAAAAACAGTCAAATTCAAAAATCGTGTGGGCCAAAACGATTTTATTATGAGCCAGGTCCATCTGACCCGTTGAGCAATAAACAGTGTAAGGAGTTTCTTAAATCTTATGATCTCACCGATAGTGCTGAATATGTTGTACATGAGATCGAGATTTTTCTCATTTTTGCTATAGGTGCATTTTTACACAATTTCAATGAAGTAATGAGTGAGTGCTCTAAGTTGTTGTTTATTATTAAAAATGTTAATTATCTCTAAGCGAAAGGGGAACGAAAACGGATTGTATCACTTGATTTCATTTGCATCTTTGGTGGAGGGGGCCCCGACCCTGGTCTGAAAATCACTAAAGAATTTTTTTTTCCGTGAAATAGGGTTTAACTGAAATTGAGGATAACAGTACGTATTTTTGCTTACAAACGATTTGGGACTCCGTATCATTGATACGGCTGATACGGCGGTTGTTGCGCCCCTGCCTAGGTTCTCCAACTGGGTGAAGCATGGGATATTTACAGGTATAGCTCCGTCAACTAAGATTCATTTAGTTAATTTTTGTTGATGAGAAATATTCGTGAAATCGTACGGATTTTAACATAACAGTCCTCTGAGAGTTTAAGCCTTCCCCACATTAGTGGAGGGTTCTGTCTTAAACTCCACTCTCTACTGTCTTTGTTTTATTTATGTTTCATTCATTACACTAAGGTATTTTATTTGTTTTATTTAATACAAAAATATGTGTGTGTAGTTACTGAAAAATCTCATATCAGATAGGTACGATTACCTTTGCGACACTGAAACATGACTGACAGGCATGACATGAGAAAGCAAACTTATAAAGACAAATATGCTACATTGATTAGAGTTTGCTACATTAATATGCCGCATTAATTTGAATTAGACTACTTTGCTATTAGTTAGGTGGTGGTGCACTTTCGAAAAAACAATGAAGGAACCTATTAAATTAAAATTACAATATTTTTTTGTACAGAACCCTCAAACCAAAAAATACAAAACGGCTAATTTAGATCTCCTTAATATCCCATTGCGCCTAGTACTATGAACTTAAGTGACCTTTTACAACTGATTTCTAGAGATGCGGTCTTTCGTTTTCAAAATGTCGATTATCGACATTGAAAAGGTAAAAGTTCGATAGTCATTTTCTCGCTTACTATTCCACGCACGAAAAAAATAATTGTACCTATCGTTTTAATACGTTTAGCACTCCATCCAGTTCACGGCTTTATACATGTATTATGAAACACCCTGTATATATTTAGGTACTAAACCTTCACCTTGGCGTCCCCATCACCAGGCGATAACAAACACGTCTCAAACTAGTAAGCTTCAAATAACGGTCAAGGATTTAATAACGGTGTTTTACCTGAAAATAAAACACATATTAAATACTTACCTTATTTGAAGCTTACAATTTAAATTCTGCCTGGTGTTTTCGACACAATGAAGCAAGCCGACCGCGGACCGCGGTTCCTCAGACCGGTCGCGGCTGCCTGGTGGGGATCGCCGAGCGGGGGTGATGAGCAGGACAGAGCTATATGGAAAGAGAAAGGCAAAGCGGAAACGGAAAACAGATAGGGGCCTATCTCAAACTAGTAAGCTTCAAATAAGGTAAGTATTTAATATGTGTTTTATTTTCAGGTAAAACACCGTTATTAATAACCTTTCACACTTACATTGAAATCTCTAAGAGCCCAAATAAATACTTTTACTACCACAAAAGTAATAAGAATGTAATTAACGCTTTCGAAACTTAGAAACAAATACAAATCCAAAACAAACCAAATCACTGGCACTAGAGATAAAGAAATAGATAGAGAACGAAGAAACGTCACAAAGCTGAAAAATAATACAAAATAATAAGGCACTTGTAATGAATTTTTAGAGGAAATTTGGAAAAGCCTGGGGTTTCTTAGTTACGGAAATGGATACGATGATGTTCACGCGACGCGCCTCCGTAGCTGACTGTCTCGTTCCTACTACCCTGGCCACCTTGCTTCGAAACCTTGTCTTCAAAATTCCCACAGTTCAATATTTCAAACAAACAAAAACTGAAATATTTCTAATTTTACGAGGTCGAAGCGACTGCTCTAATAACGTTCGCAGATCCATGAATTTTACAAATTGTTCTTGATAAACCGAAAATACTTAAATTTTACAACAGCTAGTGATGTATTACCTACGACGTTTTGTTTATTCAACGAGTCGATTAAATTTAAAGAACGCAAAAAAAAATATGATACTCGTAGCAAATGGATTTGATGTGGATATCCTTTAGACCAATAGTTACAGTGTAGGGAAGTATGAGTAACCAATATAATGACTACGATTATGCCTACCTTACTTAAAATTAAGTTCTAGACTCTTTTATTTCGATATTTCGTTGAAACGTATTTGTATATTAACGTCACTATTACTTGTGGTTTGGTTTTTCCATGGGTCCCATAACTTGTCCCAAACATTTAAGATATTCACGATATGTTGCCTGTCTTTCAACTAATCAATAGAGTAAATTTATTACGTGCTTTTGAAGTAAAATATTTCACTTAACGTCAAATAAATGGTTGAAGTTTTTTTTTTTTTTTTTATGTTATCCGGCAGACAAACAGGCATGCGGGCCACCTGATGGAAAGTGGTCACCGCCGCCTATGGACATCAGCAACACCAGGGGAATCACCAATGCGTTGCCCGCCTCTGAAGAGATCTCTAATATACCTCTTGAACGATCCCATGTCATAGTCCAAAGGAAACACTGTGGCTGGGAGCTCATTCCACATCCGAATCGTACGAGCGAGAAACATTCTTTCAAACCTTCGCGTGGAGACCAACAGAGGGTCTACGTAGTGGGGATGAGTACCCAGCCCACGGCGGGTGGTGCGATGGCGGAATTGTGCTGTTGGCACCAGATCGAAAAGTTCCTCGGAACACTCCCCATTGTACAGCCGGTAGAACACACACAGGGAGCCAAAGTCCCTTCGGTTAGCCAGTGGTTCTAATTTGCTTGTTTGTATGGGATCGTCGACAATTCGAACGGCACGTCTCTGTATGGAGTCCAGAGGATTAAGCAGGTCGGCAGTTTCGCCGGCCCAAAGATGGGAACAATACTCCATATGAGGCCGCACCTGCGCCTTGTACAGCAGCAGGCGCTGCCCTGGGGTGAAGTATCGCTTGGACCGGTTAAGCACTCCAAGCTTTTTCGAAGCCAGTTTGGCTTTACCTTCTAGGTGACTCCGGAATCGCACGCTATCCGATATGTCGACACCAAGGATCCCAATACTATTTGAGATGGAAAGGGGTGTTCCTTGGAACTGCGGCACCATGACAAAAGGATCCTTTTTGGCAGAAAATGCGCAGACCTGTGTCTTTGAGGGGTTGAATTCCACCAGGTTCAGTCTGCCCCAGTGAGCAACTTGCTCCAAGGAGTGTTCAATCTCTGACACAAGTCTTATTCGGCTTTCCGACACCACGGAACGAGGGGTATTCGCACGTCCAGTATAACGAGCATCTCCAGTACTGTCATCTGCATAGCAGTGAATACTGGGAATATTCAGCATATCATTGATATGCAGAAGAAACAGCGTGGGAGATAGCACTGAACCTTGGGGTACTCCAGCATTAATGGTCTTGGTATCGGAGCAGCATCCGTCGACTACGACTTGGATGCTCCGTCCAGACAGAAAGCTGGATACCCAATTGCAGAGCCCCTCGGGGATACCGTACTTCGGGAGTTTTGTTAGCAGTGCCCTGTGCCAGACCCGATCAAATGCCTTGGCTATATCAAGACTGACAGCCAGAGCCTCCCCCTTGCTCTCGACGGCCTCAGCCCACCGGTGTGTTAGGTACACGAGAAGGTCACCAGCTGAGCGACCATGGCGAAAGCCATATTGACGGTCACTGATCAGCTGGTGGTCCTCTAGGTATCCGAGGAGCTGGATATTGATAACCCGCTCCATCACCTTAGAGAGCAAGGAGGTTACCGCTATAGGCCTGTAATTTGATGGGTCTGAATTATCACCCTTCTTGGGTATCGGATGCACAAGGGCTAGCTTCCACGAAGACGGCACCATTCCAGAGGTGTAGGAAAGCTTGAATAGGCGCATTAACACGGGAGACAACTCGGGAGCACACTTTTTGAGAACAATAGCCGGAATGCCATCAGGTCCACTGGACTTCCGGATGTCTAGGGAGAGAAGCACACGTCTTATGATTTTTTGGGTGAAACGAACCTCGGGCATGATGCCCTCACACCGTGAGATGGTAGGCGGTGCAGCTCCCCCATCATCCAGAGTTGAGTTATGAGCAAAGAGATTTCCCAAGAGATCGGCTTTCTCCTTTGCTGTGTGGGCTAATTGGTCATCCGGCTTGCGCAAAGGTGGAAAGGTGGTCCGACAAAAGTTCCCCTTAACAGCTTTGGAGAGAGACCAAAAAGCACGGCTCCCAGAGGGGTAGCTGATTCGTTTCTCTCCAATTCCGCCGATGAATTTAAATTTTGCTCTGGCCATCACCCTCTTTGTAGACCTCGATACAGCGTTGTACTTTTTCCTCAAAATGTGGGTGTTAGGGTCCTTCTGGGCCCGAGCCACTGTCCAGGCACGAAAAGCATTCTGCTTGAGGCGAGTTCCCTCAGCACTAGGCATGTCATATCAGGGCTGACTCTTGCCGCCGAGACGGACTACAGAGGACGGAATAAAACACTCCATTCCCTGCAGTATGACGTCAGCTACAGCAGCAGCACAGATGTTGGTTTATTTCAAAACCAAGTTTTGGTTAAGTATTTGTGAGCATCTGTTAAAAGAAATCATGATAAGAAACCTATATTATAACCACACACTGCCTTTAGTCTATCAACTATAAACATACGATATATAAATAAATTGTACGGTGACGAGCTCATGGTACATAGTGATCGTTACAAGGGGCAGCTAAAGAAAATTTAGAAAACCTTTTGCCAGAAATGCCTGGGCTTTGAAGTATCTGCACAACATAACATAATAATTACGGCGCAATATTGTATGTTGCAAGTGCAATTTGTAATTCCCTAGGTATAACCATGTTTATTGCAAATAAAGAGTCATAAAAACTGAAAACTTCATCTTTAAATAAAAGTGGTTGCTACACCAGGCCGCTATCGGAAATTGCTTTTCTTTATACCTTTTACGAGAGATTAAAGTAGGCCGTGGTATTGTATTCATATCAAGTTCACATCGAGTGTTTTAATATGTTCTGGTTCTGGCGCAGAATACTGACACTAGCGGTGTGGTTGGCGGCGAGCGCGGCGGCGGCGGCGGGCGGGCGGCGCGGGGGGGCGCGGCGCGCGCTGCGGGTCATGGCCGGCGTGCCGCTGTCCAACGAGGAATATCCCTACGTCGTAGCGTTCATGTCTAGCGCAGAAGAAATCTTTGCTCATCTAAATCTCGGTCCAGCCCCGCTTGATTTTCCTAAAGAAATACAAGGATGCACTGGTAGCCTAGTTACCAACAGGTGGGTCCTTACAGCGGGACATTGCGCACCGAGCGACGGCAAGATTCGCTACGGCGATATGACAGTGCCGGCCAACGACAGCGCCGCTTCATACAGCCAAATTATCCGAAGTTATCCGCATCCTAACATTGCGATGTCAATGTGGCGCGAATTGATATTGCTCTTGTACTTGTAGAAAAAGTGACCCTTAGTGTTTATGGTAAAATATCAGGAATAGATTATTTATCCCTTGTGGGATATCCCATAAGGTATATAGGGTACGGATTTGTACCTAGTCTGGATGATGAGCCTTCCAAAAAGAAAAAGATAGAATTAATGAAAAAATTACAAAAGAACATGGGGGAAGCAGCTGTGATTAAATGCCCGAAATCAAAAGATCCGCATCAATTGCCGCAAAGTGTGATAACACGAGAGGAAAAGGAGGCCCTGCCGATTCCGGTGGGCCAGCTATACACGCAGACAAGATCGTAGCCGTATGCACAGATGGTACTAAACATTTAAGGTACGCGACCATAAAGTACACCCAGGGGCTGTGAGTCCGTACTTAGACTGGATTCAAAGGGTGATATCGTCTTGCCCGCGCCGGCCCGCGCGCAGTCGGCGCAGTGCGGGGGCTGCGGCGGCGCCGTGGCGCGATGGCACCGATGTTGAATGTCAATAAAATACCTTCTTACACCATAACTGTTGACTTTGGAATTTCCACTACCTTGCTCGTGGTGTGTGGTGTAGCCGCTTCAAGAACATCGAACCACCACTCTCGAGGATGTCTAAGAAGCGACTAAGGGACTAATGCGCTTATTACTCGTATATTTGACTTAAGTCAGTATTTCGATTTTTTTTTTTTAGATTTTTGAATTTATTTAGTACCCTTAATTTAGAAGCAAAAAGCGTGAGAGCACGTCAAAGTGGAATTTATTGCTCATAAAATAAGTTCCATTGTATTATCACCGCTTTTGACAAGCGGAGCCACGCGTAGCAACAACAACGCGTAGACCAAATTCTATTACCAATACATTCCACTTTGATTTGCTCTCATGCTTTTTGCTTCTGAATTTAGGGTACTGCATTTAAGTCAAATGTAACGAGCGCAGAAGCCATAGGATGGGCTGCAGCATCCTTTGTGTGTTTTACCCGCTAGAAGTATCTGTAGGGGGACTACACTCACGGTCCTGTTGACGACGCAGAAGGGCAGCGCGAACACGGAGGCGGCGTCGGACGCGTACAGCGCCGTGTCGTTCTCCGCGCCCAGCAGGATCGCCGCGTCGAACAGGATCGCTGGGGAATACCAAACGGTTTGAGGAGCTGGCACTGCTTGAGAGTCTAGAGACCTACCGGCAAGTAAACGCACCATCCGTGATTAGGTCTGACCGTATAGTAGGAGATCCGGCGATAGTAAGATATATCTTCCCTCATATGTTATTCAGAAAAACTCGTGCATTATACGAGAAAATAAGACTCAAATAAAGAAAAAAATAAGGGTTGCATACTATGGTGAGATAATTCACCCTCTTATATTATATAATCGAGTTATATGTCAAATGAAATGTACTTTTGCCCCCCTATCTAACAAATGGTTGCCTGGGTAAAACTTGGTCTGAACGGAAGTATCGGTGAATATAAAATGAATGAATAAATAATTAATACATGAAGATTTTACTATTAATTAGTAGTATAGGTCGATAGGGCCATGGGTGGTGGGTCTGCCGAGTTTGGGACGCGTTGTGGTTTTAATTTTGTGCAATATTTTCCCTTCACACGGCGAACTTCATGCTGAGTAGAAAAGGAAGCACTATGCCTTAATATTAGAGTGTGGCTGGAACAACAATAGGAAAATATTACCGACAATGGTTGTCGTCAAGGCTGACCAGTGATGCAGCTAGCAATTTCAGTAAACAAATATTGTCTAACTAAAATTCAAAATTCAAAGTTTATTTATTGATTAGGACATTAAATATCTCTTTCAATCGTCAAAAAGGAGGGGGGTAGGAAAGTAGGAAGGAAGCACACAGTGACACGCTGGCCGCCCCATGGCAGCAGCAAACTTACCCCACGCCAGTCACGACCGGACTGTGCCCGGCAATGCCAGGCAAAGCCGGACCGCGCTCAATATATTATATAAATATGTCTAGTAAAATTAAAAAAAGACACCTAAAACTACAGCAAGAGTAAGCCAGTCTACCAAGGCAGCACCCGTTCACGAGTATAACGCAGGGCCCAGCCATCGTCCAATTCAACCATATTTGAGGGAAAAGAGCGACCCGGCCGAGGAGCGTGCATTACACATGCTGCATGTGATAGGTAGCTGCTCCCACCCTACTCTATCCTATCCCTTCCCTACACATAGCTTCTAGAAGCCTCTATATCGATTCTGTAGGTTCCTGTCGTAAAGTAGTCTCTGCTCTTTTCCTTTTTATAATCTCTCATGAACAAGCCTTCTTTCGCGCACTCCTAGGTAGTGAAATAAGCAACCTGCTGAGGTTTCCATTGTGCGTTTAACATGGAGTTCTTTGCGGAGGGTGTAAAAAATGTTTTCCTGTGTGTACTGCGAACATCCATACAAGCTACGGTAAGCATATCAACAAGCGGGCCGAACGTTTGTATGCCACCTTAGTGATAAAAGACTGGCACTCACTCAGCGGAGCGGTTGAGATAGAACAGCAGTGTGATACGCTCGGCCATGAACGTGTGCAGCGATTTTCGGAAAGGCAACCAGACCCGCCTGCCGCACCACAGCCAGAGCGCACGAGAGAGCTGCGGCTGCTCCTTTCCTGCTATAACTAGCACTCACTCAGCGGATATATGTTGAGATGGAACGGCAGCATGATCCGCTTGGCCATGAACGTGTGCCGCGCGTTGTCCGGGTGTCGGGACGCGTCGCGCGGCAGGAGCGGCAACCAGACCCGCGCGCCGTGCGAGCCGCACCACAGCCAGAGCGCGCGAGAGAGCTGTGTCTGGGAACCGCCGCCGCACGCCCACACGCTCTCCACGCAGGAGGCTAGCACCGTCGCTGGGAGGCAGCTGTATGCCTGTCGGGGGAGAGGGGGAGTCGTTACTTCGATTTGCATATTAACAACATTTTTTACTACTACGTGACAAACGATCAGACAGAAATCTGATAGAAAGCGGTAACTAACGTCCGTGACATTTACGTTTCGTGTACTTAAATTTCATGTAACAATACTGCAAAACCGCAGATTCAAATATTCAAACATTGCTGCTTGGCGGCAGCAATACATAAGGCGGTGGCACTCATCCAGGCGGAATCCCCAAGTTTGACAGAGTCCTACCACCCGATAATACTGTTTGTCAGAGATCATACACAGTACAGCTCATCGAGTTGGCATATGATGTGGTGGACTTCAAATCGTCCTTATGCCGATCGCTTCATGAGTTTAACTCACTTGGCCTTGGTGGGTAACCTGGTACGGCCGTGTGTGCTTTGTTTCAATTAAAACATTCGAGTTTAATATAATATAGGCCAGTCAAATCTTACAAAAAAATGGCTCTAAAAGGCAAAGCGCGATGTAACGCTGCATTTTTGGTATGTTATTTGGACCCCTTAAGAGAGTGTGAAACTACATTTTGCAAGCAAAAAAAAATTGTGCTTCCTGCGTAATACGTGAAAAACTGCGAAATTTTGGGTCACTTTTCACTTTCTGGTCTAAAAATAAAAAACTATGCATTTTTCGACCAATGAAGCTTAATGGCTTTTAAAGTCCATTATATTTGCCACTATATAAACCCAAACGCAGCGCTACAAAATGTACAGTGACCTAGTTATGACTCTTCAAAGATGGTCAATTTTTCAGGAAAATTTACAATTTTAGGTTTTGCTGCCGTCCGGAGCAAATTATTGATAAAATCGCTAGTCCTATGATAAAAGTAACTAAAAGAAAGCTGTAGTACATTTAATTTACTTTCATTAAAGTAGAAAACGAACTATGTGAGACCAATAGTTTACTTAAAATCTTGAAAATGGTATTTTGACGAATTCTGTGAATACTTATTTGTGTGAATGGTACCAATGGAAATGTTTTCAGCCAAATATCGGTATAACCACTTATGCTTGGAGAAAATTTGTTAAAAATTACGTTTTAATAATAACTAGATACTATCACAAGGTGCCAATCAGCTCCCGAGACCGTTCTATCAGTCTCAGGGTCCAGTGGAAGATATTTGTCAACCTCGCCAATTGTATTAAGAGGTGGTGCTGAAATTGGACTAGCCTCAATGTACGAAACGGTCCTCTATGTAGTTCTCGGATTCGGTGATCGTTGCTTAATCTTGGTTATCGTTCTCGCAAGCACGCTGCCGCTATACCAGGGGCCCTATTTTTGAATTGCTCGCTTTGATTCGAACGATTTTCAATTTTGATTTTCCGCATAAAAAATATCATATTTTCATGCATTATGCTAATTTTCCCTATTTTTGCCCATACTTCGGCCCCCTCTTTCGGTGCTGCCAATGAGATTTTAAAAATATTGAATATTTCACGCCGAAATTCAACATTGTAAATCGTTCGCATAGATGCGAGCGATTCAACAACGGAACCCAGGGCCGTTTGTCTGTTAGTTTGAAGTTGCTTAGTTTTTACCATGGGTTACTGAAATTCTACCGAGGTTTATGAAAATCGTAATAATGTATTTTTTTGACATTGGCTTTAATGTTGTATCTACATACATACGACGACGACATTAGGTCCTTCAAGGAGCAAGCCTCTATAAACGAATTCTCGACACCACTGGCAGGCTCGGTAGAACAGTCCTTAGTAAGTACGCTTTATGGCACCTAAAACTAAAAAAAATATGGTTTCATTCGTCCTATGCGGTTTTCCACCCCCCAGCCCAGGAAATTACTTCCAGCATATCCAGCTTGACTTTGGATCTAAAGGTGACTGCGAAGCCGCCGTCCACGCCATGAGAACTTTCCTCCAAAGTAATAGTGTTGAAGTCGTACTGAAGGGTGACGTAAAAATGGATTCAACTCCGTCGATAGAGGCGCTTTGCTTGGTCAAATATTATCTAAGCTGCCGGCCGCTTATAAGTTTATGCGGCAATGCTACAAAAAGCCGAGCGATCTTATATACAAAGGCTACCTCTTGCAATATATATAATAGTATTCGGCTGCCAGCAATAGGTGACTCTCGAGAAGCTAAATTCTAAATTTAGCGTGTGGTAGTACGACCTGCTTAGAAAACGGGATCCTACAAGGGGATGCGAACACGGTTTTACAGGATTCACAGCACCTCATGCGCGAGTTCAGGGTGATTGGTGTGCTGTCCGAGGGCTAGTACCATTTCTGCAGCTTTTGACGCTATTGCTATTACAATGTCTTCGACAAGGCGTGGCTTCACCTTCTAGGTAGTTTTGATTAATCCCTCTCGGACTTCGTTAAAGGAAAAAATCCAATTCTATTGTTATGTTTTGCGGTGTTGTCAACAACACAAAATTCTTAACATAAATCTCGATAATTCATCTTGGAAACAGATGGATATGGAGGTCTAGGCGTTAGGAAAGTTTCAGATGTGTCCCTGTCAGCTTTTCTGTTCCCGTGCATAGTTCACAGTATCCAGTGCAGAAGTTATTATCTAAATTAGGGACTTTTATTACGGCGTATTCTATCGAGGCCAAATGTCTTTGGCACGAGGCTTTTCCGGAGGCCGAGCTCCCGAAAAATTCCTGTTCTCAGCGGCTGTGGGGCGAGCCTCGCTGCAGATTGGTGCGAAACAATATTTTAAGTGCACTAACCAACTCTGCAAAGCGTGCCCGTTTGCTGGCTGCTGGCGAGTGTAAATCGGGCCTCTAACTTCTGGCAATGTCTTCTAAAAATATTGGGACACTTCTCGACCGCGTTACGCACTATATCATCCGCCGGGCCTTCACCTCCGCTGGAGCACCCACTAAGCTTGAGCCAGATGGTTTAGCCCGTGATGACGGTTAAAGGCCCGAAGGGATGACACTACCGCCCTGGGAGCTGGGACGACGTTTGGTCAGGGACGCCACGTGTAGCGATACCCTTGCACAGTTCCACCTTCCAGTAACGGCGTGTTATGCTGGGCCCGATGCCGTCTCAACTGAAAGTGTCAAACGGCGCAAGTGTTGGTGAAAGCCACATATTTACGCCGTTTGGTGTGGAAACCCTTGAATTCTAGTGCCCATGTGCACACTCCCTATTTCGGGAGCTAGGTAAGCGCTTGGTCGATATTACTAAAGACCCATAGGGCTGGCTTCCACTTCGGACGGGGAACAATGCGGCCAGCCTTCTGAGCAGCATTCAGCCTTGGACAAAATTAGTGATTGTTTTATTAAGTGGGCCTTTATTAACAACTATACAAATTTATTAAGTTAGTTGTTATTTGCAATTTGTATTATGTCAGATTAGTATTCATAAAATGTATAATTGTTATTCCTACCTTAATAAATACTTTATTCGTCAAAAATATTTTTTTACGATCTTCTTGTTTTTTTAAGATTGTGAATGAATCATTAGTCTCACATAGTTCGTTCTGTACATAATTAAAAGCAAATTAAATGTACAACAACTCCCTTTTAATTTTTTTGATCATAGAACTAGCAATTTAACCAATAATTTGCAACGGACAGGAGCAAAAAATAAAATTGAAGTTTTTCGGGAAAAATTGACCATATTTAAAGAGTCATAACTTGGTTGCTATACGCTTTATAGAGCTGTGTTTAAGCTTAAATCCTTGCAAATTTAATCAATTTTAAAAGCCATTAAGCTTCATTGGTCGAAAAATGCATAGTTTTCTATTTTTAGACCAGAAAGTGAAAAGTGACCCAAAATTTCGCAGTTTTTCACGTATTACGCAGGAAGCACAATTTTTTTTTGCTTGCAAAATGTAGTTTCACACTCTCTTAAGGGGTCCAAATAACATACCAAAAATGCAGCGTTACATCGTGCTTTGCGTTTTAGATGTAAGATTTGACTGGCCTAAATAACCCCTATGACACTTTTAGTGACGATATGTTAGTATATTATGAATAAAATCTTTTCATAATTTAATTTGCGTTTAGATCAGAATTGATTAGCACATCCAGTGCACTATATAATTACTTCATACAATTTAAATTAACATAAGGTAAGCCATGGGTGTACATCGATTGCTAGTAAAACGCAACAAAAAACATTATGCGTGTATCGCACTTCATTCGTATTCAAATTTTTTACTCAAATAATTATGCATACCCATTACTGAACCATAAATTACATAGTAAATTAATTAGATGAACAAAATGTAGTTTGATTGAGCAACAACCGACAAACAAAATTGCTTTCACAACTGCAAAGGAAATGATGGTTACCAAAACAATAGCGTGGCGACAAGGTCTGCGATACTGTTATATTTGGTTCATTGGAAGGTTTCTACTAAAATTTCACAAGACCATGTTGCCTTCTTTCACGGCCATAACAACATAACAAATGTCGTGATTACCTAATATTATTCACCTTCATCGTAAACCGTACATCGTACCCGGCATTGACTTTCATCGTAATTGACATAAATTCATATTCGTTCTACTATCTGTAACTGCACTATTATACAAAAGGTAACGCAGACCAAATACCAACGACTCTCTTGGTATCCGCATCTCGAGCACATCGGAAATAGAGTTCGCAAATAGACCTGGATATTTAAGTCTACTGGAGCGAAGTTATTACACAAAACCATGAAAGAGCGAGCGCAGCGAACTCGAAATCCGGATGATCACCGCGGTGCAGGCGGTGTGAAATGATTTCAGGGGGGGGGGGGCTGATGAACCCCGCTACGCCTATGATCCACCAATATAAACATTTTATTATTTGTTTATTTACTATAATTTAAAGTAGGTTTTAAGCTCTCGAAACAAAAGATTATGAATAGTCTTCCTGCGGAGACACCCGCTATGAACGATTTTAAGTCATTTCTAGTAAAAGCCACATCCTTTCCCCTCGAAACTATTTGATATACGAATATTATCCCGTGAGCACAAAGTCGCTGGTTTTACCAAATACATAAATACATATTAAATAAATAAAATAAAAACTTTTAATTAGATTACACTAGATTCATTTATTGCCCAAAGTGAATACAAGTACATTTATACACCAAGCAGTAAATAGAGACAAAAAATGTGCATTCTTTTAGGGTTCGTCAATAATAATAAGCGATACAATATAATTAATTGAAACATAATAAATATATTATTATTCTGTACAAAAGTACTTATAAAATCAAAATGCCAACTAAATAAATCAATAGATTAAAAAGTAAATTTAAGAAAGTCATAGTAAAATAATAGAAATGTCAAAATGCAAATGTCACAATAGCAAAATAATAAAAATGTCAAAATAATAACCACATTAATTTAAGTTGGTATAGAGTAATAGCTTAATTTAAGACCCTATAGCAACAGCCAAGCTCTTAACTAAGTATCACTGCCAGAAGTAGCCTCCGGCGAAATACAGAAGGCTTAAGATTTGACAATTTTGATACGAACGCACTCACTGGCCTTGCTATGGTACGCGACAATTTCCGCACTAATTACCGTTCATAAGGGCTTATGACAACATACATCAGCGTGTCCGGAATTATGTGAGTGACTATAACGTGTAATGTATAGGTATGTAATCAAATTAATCAATAAATATACCAAAACAGTAAAAATAGTATGTCTGTCTGTACATCGACCTGAGTGGTTCAGTGGTCAACATGCCAGTCGCCACGCAAGAGGTCCCGGGTTCGATTCCCGGCCGGGCAGAAATTTCAATGATGAATTTTAATTTCTGTTACGGGTCTGGGTGTTCTATGTATAATAAGTATGTATTTAAAAGTATATAAGTAGTATATCAGTTAGCTAGCACCCATAGTACAAGCTTTGCTTAGTTTGGGGCTAGATGGCGGTGTGTGAATTTGTCCACGATTATTATTATTATTATTAATTCATATTTACAAAAAAAATTAGTGCGGTGATAGGTTTGTTTGTATACGCTAATCTCTGATTTGAATTAAACTTTTTTGTTGTGTAGATATTATGCTGCCTGCCTGGACAGGGTATAATTCATTTTGGAAACTGGAACACTTGATGTAGAACCATAATAGACCAGCTAAATCGTTCGGATAAAAAATAAACTGCCCTAAAAACTATTTCCATGCGGACGAAGTTGCAGGCAAAAGCAAGTCGTCTATAAAACAAATAGAACCAGTTAGCCATAGGGAGTTATGAATACTTAAGTTAATAATAAAGACAATATACCATCACAGCCAATTGGCTCCCGAGACTATTCAACCAAGCTCAGGGAAAGCCCTAGCGGAAGACCTTGGTCAGCCACGCTTTGTCAAAGTTATTAAGAGACATTCCGAGAAAATACCTGAGTGTTAAAACTCGGTGTATTTTTGCATTGCCGTTGTAGATCTTGGCTAACTGAAGTTGCAGCTGTGGGAATGAGTGTGCCTTTGCCCGAATTAAAATGTCGGGTAAAACTGGTTGACCTAGGTCTACCGCTGGGAATCCTAAGACTAATTGAGTAGTCTCGAGAGCCGACTGGACGACTCCAAGACGGTGTCATCATCATCGTCCAAGCGGTCAATCCCGGCTTCTGCCAGGGACCACTTTCTTGCTCTTCTTCTCTACTTTGCCCGATCTTCGGCATTCTCACGTCGTAAGGCTCTCGCATCCAACTCGGCGATGTCAACCTATCGCTTATTGGGTCTCACACGGGGTCTTTTTCCTGACACCGGCATATATACGGTTGGTATATTTTTTATAAAGGTCAACGTAGCCAGGCGGGTCCCAACTTAGCACCAGTATTGTGTTACATAACCGATAATGATCTTAGCGGCTTATTGACCGACATGCGATCGCGTGCGCGGGCGCCTTGCAGCAACTGGAGCACGTCGTCGCGTCGGCGGTCGGCGGCCTGCGCACGACCCGACGCTGATATGCACCGTTCTATGTTTACCAGTTCAAAATATTCGACTATGCCCCGGGAAAAAGAGGCCGGCCTTATAAGAAGCGACGCCTAGACGTCGACGTCGGCGATGCCATGACGGGGTTGGATGACATGCGTACCAATAGACCGAGAGTGGACAAGGAGAAGTAGGAAAGCGGACCCCGAGTCATCGGGCACTCCGCGAGAGCACAACCGGGATGGACGCCAGGATGACAATGTTAATGATGATACGCAATATTATCTTTTTTTTTTTTTTTTTTTTTTTTATGTCATTCGGAAAGCAAACAGGCAAGCAGGCCACCTGATGGAAAGTGGTCACCACTGCCTATTGACATTAGCAACACCAAGAGTATCGCCAATGCGTTGCCCACCTCTATAACACGTTGCTCTGGCAGCAAAAAGACAAATGCCACACCACTGCCAAATCCACGGTTCCCCAAATCCCCACCCCATGGAGGACTGGAAACCTTACTCACCGGCAGAAACATAATACTATTTAAAAGAGTATTATTTAGCTGCGATATTCTGTAAGGTGGAGGTACTTCCCCAGTCGGGCGGCTCCAATTCGAACGAGATACCCCGCTATGCCCTACCTCCTTAAAAATGTAATAGTAGTAAGAATACTGTAAGTTTCATTAAATACCTGCCTTATTCAGCGTCTTCTGAACTCTAGGTATGCATAATCTATACATAGTATAAAGCAAAGTCGCCTCCCACCGTCTGCCCTATGTATCTATGTACACTTACATATTTTAAACTTCACAACGGATTTCAATAAGGTTTCAACAATAGACA
Source organism: Blastobasis lacticolella (assembly GCA_905147135.1). Lineage (NCBI taxonomy): Eukaryota > Metazoa > Arthropoda > Insecta > Lepidoptera > Blastobasidae > Blastobasis > Blastobasis lacticolella. Next base: position 4,768,061 of record LR990058.1, read on the forward strand.
GAGTGATTTAAGAGGAAGGTTTATAAGCAAGAAGAAAAGGGTAGGTAGGTATAAAGTAGGTATAGTGTAGGCGTAGAGTAAATGTAGGATAGGATTAGGGTATGGGTATGGCTAGGGGTAGGGTAGGGGTAGGGGTAGGACGCCACGCGAACGAAGTCGCGCCGGGTCCACTAGTCTACATCTATATCGCATCCAAAATCCAATCATTTCAGCAATTGTATTCTGGTTAAGAGTACGAATAGAAGAATCGAAGAATCCTAGAATCCGGAGGGTGGGAGCCTGGTGACCTGTACCACAGATTCTCTGGAACCTATTTCAGGCACCAGTCTCTCACAAATAAATATAGCTATGAACATCGTATAGTGCTGACTCGTACTTACGTATTAATTGATAGTGAAGAGAGAATAAATACTTATTTCTTTACCCTTTATACATTGTTTTATTAAAAATTACGTCTTTTATCGGGTCTTTCGTCTTTTTGTCGGCCGAAAGTGTAAGTAGTGATAAATATTACACCTAGTTCGGACATCTGTAGCGGGCTTTATTGGCGCATTGCGTCGCACGCGCATGATTTAAGCACCGCCGTTTGGCCCAACGACGAATCCTAGCACCGACTGGTAGATCCAGTAATTTTGAAACTACTAATAGTTGTGAAAAACAGTACGCAGTTACAAGGGCTGTTAATATGTACTGTTAGATAGTATAATTCTGTTATCTATCTATCGACTTATCTCTATTCGTGAGCAGAGCAAAATTCGACACAATTGGACAACGATTGATTATTCCTCCAAACAAAGTAAAACTCATAAATATTCTTAATTTCTAATTTTTTTGGTTAGATACGTATGTTACGGGCCAAGTGATTAATTGGACTTTGTATATAATGCCCGGGCATTAGGAAAAGTGAACAATATTAGTGGGAATGTGATAAAAACAATCGAAACAATTAAATTGCCCGGGCATTATGATAGATTATGAAGTAGAGCCTCGCTCGATGGCCTACCTAACCTAGCAATTTGGAGTGCAAATAGGTCAATTTGCTGCCGAACGAAGCCTTGTTATCAGTACGCCCAACAGTTACGTTGCAGTTTTCATAATGATCGGGCAATGTAATAAATAATGAACTTTAAATAGGCATTAATTACATTGCCCGATTTGACAATATTCATATTATCCGGACATTATGAATAATGCCCGGATGAATCACTTGGCCCATAACACATACATGTACATAAATTAGGGTAATACCAATGCATAATGATTTCTGGACCTATATTTAGAATTATTAAGTATCGTACAACAGTAAATGCCCACGGCCTTAGAGCACGAAAAATAAAAAATCCGTTTCATAGAGACACACGGTCGCGTTGTCGCCCACAATGTCACCCCTAAAATTAGGGTAACAAATAATTTTATCGTTTTATAGGTAGGTTTTGTAGTAAAGTCATTTAACTAATTAGTTGACCCGGCGACTTTTTGATAATCCATATAATAATATGGAGTAAGAGGTCAGATAAATAGTTGTATGACAGTACAATTCCAAAATATAACAGTTATCACCCTTTGCGAAATAAGTTATGTAGCGTAGTAACAAGCGCATAAAAAGTTACATTATACTTACGACAATTTATTAACACGATAAAAACTTTTTTATCCAAAGATAATTTAATGTAAAATAACTAAAACAACAACAATTATTATTTTGAATTTGTATTTATAATAATATGGTCTATATGGGTTATATGGCTGAAATAAAAGTATTTTATTTAATATTTTTGAGAAAAGGTATAATCTTTATTCTAAGTCCATTGAACCAAGCTACGTAGGAAAAAGTAGAGGGCCGCGCGGATCAGCTTATAAGCGAATTATCTCGGTATCGCAGTCCGTCGGCGCAACAGAGTGTTTCGAACACAGGCCTGACACGCGGTCTACGTTGGACACGGCTCAGAACGGAAAGCTGCAGTGTCGCGAAAGGGCTATGCTCAGAGTCTCGTTGCGCGATCGAATCAGAAATGAGGAGATCCGCAAGCGAACTGAGGTCACCGACATAGCCCTAAGGATTGACAGGCTAAAGTGGCAATGGGCAGGGCACATAGTTCGAATAACAGATGGCCGATGGGGCAGTAAAGTTCTCGAGTGGCGACCACGTACCGGAAAACGCAGCGTGGGTAGGCCTCCCACAAGGTGGATCGACGACCTGGTAAACTTGCAGATACCAGCTGGATGCGGCACAGGACCGGCCTTTGTGGAGATCTCTGGGGGAGGCCTATGCCAAGCAGTAGGCGTCTTTCAGCTGATATGATGATGACACAAACCAATTAAATTAAATGAAATAAGAACTACGCTGTCAGTTGGGTAAACACCAAGTTCAACATGCACAGTGCGAGTTTATTGGGAATTCTCCCTATAGAACACGTTCACGTTTACGAAACTCAGGTAAGAAGGAATAGATATAGAAAAGATACAAAGACTTTACATTATAGCGTTAAAACTCGTCATCTTGGCGTTAATATACCGGTTGTGCTCTCGCGCACGAGGGCCCGGGGTCCGCCTTAACCATGATCCAGGATTTAGCAGATCAGGTAATTACAGTGGAGCGACTGCCATCTGACCTCCATGACCCTGCTACCAGGAGAACTTGACCAGAGTGGATCATGATTACACATTCAGTCGCCTGAATGTGCAGGTTTAATCACGATGTTTTCCCTCACCATTTGAGCATCGGTTAGTATTCAACTAATGTACATAACTCAGAAACGAGTCACACTGCCACAGCGGGATTCGAACCCGGTACCTCTCGCTTACAAGTCGAATACACTAACCGCTCGGTCACCGGCGCTCTTAGCTGACATGAGAGCGTTAAAACTATTAGGGAAAAACGAGCAAAAAAACACACAAGCACGTGGTTGTTACAATATAATGATCTCATTACGAATATCCTCCGGAGCATTACAATTATTAATAACATAACAACTAACTTGTTATGTAACATTGTTTCGAACGTTATTCTACTCGTATTACCGTTCACCAATTCTACATTCCGTTATATTATATTTATAATTATCAATATGATTATAAATATATTTATTATAGAGTTTAATTATCAATTGCATTACAAGAATAGGGTCAAGTACAGAGGAGAAATCTAACTAATACATTGGTCTGTATTAGACTAGGTCAGTGCATGCATTAAGTATAGTGTTATATAATTGACTTAATTGGTAATTATCGGCAAATGCTTGAACTAAGCGATGCTGTTGACAGGCTTCCTTTGGGCATTTGGTCCTCGCTGCGTGCGATTACAGGTTTTCTTTTCACTGGACAGAACCGCTTCTAGGAATACGAGTATCTATTTCGTTTGAATGGATTTTTTTCTTTAAAGAAAACAATTTCCTATGCTGAAGATAGAGTGATCAGGCGTTTCGGCCTGGTGTGGTTTTTACCCGCGGGCTGAAACCCCTGAATTATTTAAATTATTATTTATCCATAGGCGTTAGGGCCCGCAGTTTAAAATCCTCCTAATCATAATATATTTAAGAGTATGACTATTGTCAGTGGAGCAATCGTCACTCTTCTCTAATAACCTGCGGTACGGAAGGCAAGCCGGAAAACCACCGTACAAGAAATCCCTACTTCAGGAGCGATATGAAGAGGTTAAAAATCCTATTAATAACAAATTTTCGCCGACTTCTAAGGACATTTTTAACTGCGGGACCAAACGCCAGAGTAAAAATATTATTTTTAACTTATCAGCCGTTTCGGCCCACGTGCCAAAACCAGTTTGAGGTTGATGAAACAGGCCCTTATATTTTTTAATACGAGAGCGTGGCAAACGAATACACGGACCTCTTTTATAATATTAGTTATTTTAAAACTATACTCATGGTTTAAGGTGCTCTAATATTGGCGTACGTACGACATAAGGTGTTCAATATAAACCACGGTAATTAAGCATAAAATCCACTTCCGGATATACAATTCCAAACCACCGTTTCCGCGTTCACCGACCCACACGAAATGTGCCAAAGTATTAACACTGCGTCACACGTTCCGCGCAAAACGGTAAAACGCAAAATCTCAAAGGCACAGCGAGTCCGCGCCTGCGCAAGGCCGCCTCTACGAAATCGAGGAAGCCGGGCTGATGCAACCCCTCGCGGCGGCCGCGTGCTTCCGCCGGCAGGCGACCGGATGCGAAGGTCCCACCACATACACCTATATATTCACTCGACCAGCCATTTTGATTTAGTACATTTTTTGCACCGGCCCAGTCGTTACGCCTCAATATGATGTACATTGCGGTTGGTGTCATTTTCAAATATCACTCGTGATTGGTGGCCAATGATCCTTGGACCACACTAAAATTATTATTGGAAAAGTTTGTGTGTGTATGTTTGTCAGTCTTTCCCGTTAAACTACTGAATGAATTTTGATGAAACTTTACAGTGTTGTAGCTTTACATGCAAGAGTACCACATGAGCTATAGTATACCTAAAATCAAATTTACAACCGAATTCGACGCGGGCGTAACCACGGTGGAAATCTAGACAGGAATATGTGAATGTAGTCGTATAAAAGTGTTTGAATTTTCTCGTTTTGTTTAGGTGACGTGTCTGCTGGCCGTGGCGGCCACCGCCGGCGCTGACGGGGGGCTGGGGCTGGGCGGGCTGGTCTATGCCCCCGGACACGCCTCCGCTGATTACTACGTACGTTGTATCTGTGATAGACTATTTTGTGGTCAACAATATAATATTCTGTGATTTGATTTTCTTTAAAATATCATTTTTTTAGATAATAAATAATATTCGTGTATCATCGTTTCATTCGTAATCATTGTAATTGGAATATCCGTAGGCATACCCGAGGTACGCGTTCGAGTACGCCGTCAAGGACCCGCACACGGGTGACAACAAGGCGCAGTGGGAGAAGCGCGACGGCGACACAGTCAAAGGTAACTTGCCACTATATCCAACACGAATAAACTTTAATATTAACCGCGAAAGCTAATTATGTAATCCTTCGCAGGTGCCTACTCGCTGGTGGAGCCCGACGGCAGCTTGCGCGTGGTCGAATACTGGGCGGACGATAAGTCCGGCTTCAACGCGGTGGTGAAGCGCATCGGGCCGAACCTGCACCCGGCGACGGTGGCCCACCCGGTCGCGCCCATCTACAAGGCCGCCATCCCGACCCTGGGCTACGACCCCCACGGTCCCATCGGCCCAGTAAACATCGGACCGATCGCCAAATACAGCGGACTCGCCAACGCTCCTCTCTTATCAGGCCCCCTGTACGGAGGCGCGGTGTCGACCGCCTCCTTAGTCAAAGCCGCTCCCATCATCAATGACAATTACATCCCAGCGCCCTACATCAAGTCCGAACCTATTCTTAGCGCGCCAATTCTCTCTGAGCCAATTTTAAAAGCCCCGATATACTCGGCACCATACCCAGTACCATACTCAGCGCCCATACTAAAATCCGCCCCTATTCTCTCCGCGCCCTACCCCATTCTCTCGTCGCCTAGCTATAAATCTGCTCCGATCCTCGGGCCGATCGACTACCCGGCTTACGGGGCCTGGAACAGCGGATTGGTGAAGGGCCCGTACGCGGCGCCGCTGGACCTCGGCCTCTACGACAAGGGACCTCTGCTAAACAGCTGGAGCGGCCAAGATGGATACGGACATTGATACCACGGACTACCTCCTACGCTAAGCCATAATAACCAAATGCCGCTGCCTATTTATTTAATCCCTCCTTGGAGATAAAGGTGTATCCCGCTAATGGAATGGATGAACAAATGAGATGTAAACTGCGCGACCTTTGTAGATAATATTTAATATTTATATTGTTGAGACTTAGTCAATAATTATAAGTGCACAAAATAAAGCATTCGCCACTGTGTGGTAAATTGAAACTAAGTTTTATTACATGTCTAAGGACACCATATATCCCGTAGTCAAATTCGTAACTCGCTGCTCAGCACCTAATCTACCTTACCTTTAAGGTTTTAAGACCTAAAACTGTAATACCAAAACGAAACTATGTATACATTTGCAATTTTTAAAACTCTCCATACGCTTGGTATTAGGTATTAGCATAGCCTCCTTCGTAAGATGAAGGAGGCTATGGTATTAGTCAAATGTTTGCGTACCGGTTAAAAATAAACAAAATATTACATTTGAATTTGGAATCTGTCATTTTTATATGATTTTTCTTTTCTTATTTTGGCGCCAATACATTGTACAATATTATGCGATATTAAAATAGAGTGGGGTGATAAAGAAAACTAAATCGCTGTGATTGCATTACATAAAGTAGGTATGGAGCCAAATGCAATTTTTAAAACTCTCTATACCATCAAATGTTTGTGTACCGGGCTATTAATAGGTACAATGAGACCTCCTCTGTTTGTGACAGAAAAAGATCTGGCCGTCCACGTAGTGTTCGTACGAAAAAGGTGGTCAAAGCAGTAAGGGAAAGAATTCGAAGAAATCCTGTCCGAAAGCAAAAGATTTCATCTCGGGAGATGAAGATAGCACCTAGAACCATGTCGCGTATTTTAAAAGATGACTTAGGACTTGCAGCTTATAAAAGACGTACTGGTCATTTCTTAACAGATAATTTAAAAAATAATAGGTTGGTAAAATCGAAACAACTACTGAAGCGGTACGCAAAGGGAGGTCACAGAAAAAAAATGTTTATGGATGAGAAAATTTTTACAACTGAGCAACACTTTAACAAACAAAATGATCGAAGATACTCAAAGCCCTAAGAAAGCTACCCAATTAGTCGACAGAGTGCAAAGTGGGCATTATCCGACTTCAGTGATGGTTTGGTGGGGTGTTAGCTATGAAGGAATGACTGAGCCATACTTTTGTGAAAAAGGTATCAAAACATCGGCACAAGTGTCCTCAAGTGTCATCGGCCCCTTAACAACACCATGTTCAATAACCAAGAATGGTCCCTCCAGCAAGACTCGGCGCCGGGTCACAAAGCTCGGTCCACGCAGTCTTGGTTAGAATCGAACGTTTCCGACTTCATCAGAGCTGAAGACTGGCCGTCGTCTAGTCCCGATCTTAATCCGCTGGATTATGATTTATGGTCAGTTTTATAGATTACGGCTTGCTCTAAACGCCATGATAATTTGGAGTCCCTAAAACAATCCATACGATTGGCAGTAAGGAATTTTCACATGGAAAGAGTGCGTGCTTCTACTGATAACTGGGCTCAACGGTTAAAGAACTGTATTGCAGCCAATTTAGACCACTTCGAATAAGCTTTTTATATTTTAAATTGTTTTATATTTACGTATTAAACTAACACATTTTAAAAGTAATAAATGTTATTTGCAATAGAAATTTTTTTTTTTCTTTATTACAATATTTATGGCAAGACTAAGTATTTAAGGGCAACGTTATGTAAACTACATAACGTTGCCCTTACCGACATAAATTATCAAAAATTTTCAGGAAATCAATTGCATAAAGCGTTTAAATTACCTAAGTAAGGTCTGTTTCCTATACGAAAATGGGCGCCAGTTACCGCTTACCATCAGGCGGGCTGTCTGGTCGCTTGTCACTGCGTAACATAAAAAAATTCTGTTTGATAATATAAATATTTTCCATTCACTTTCTCTGTCACTCATACCAAACCGAGTACAACTCTATCTCTTTCTAAACATAAAAAGAATAACCGACATATTTTCTGGTATCCGCTGAAACATTGGCACTACTGTAACATATTCCGCTGTCACAGCCATGCGCAAGTGGAACTTAGAAAAACAACTCGACAGTGCTGTAGGACGAGTTAATCCTGTCTTTGTGGCCAGTAGACAGTGGAAGCAGTGGTCGTATAAAAGCATTGTCTGTCCATCACATTGTCATAATACAATTTAACAGCTGAACGTGATAGGAAAGGAAGATAGGAAAAATGAGGGGGCTTTTAATGGTACATTTTTTTTTTAAATCTTTTGTGAAGATTCTAAAGCTAATATTCTTGGGCACTGTTTGTAATTGTAATCCTAACTTTTATTATAAACACGAGAGTGTTTGTTATTTTGTTCACGGTTCAACAGATTTTGATAGAATTTTTGGGCTAGGTCCTGGGACAGGACTGCTTACTTTCACTACACCTGGGCTGACGAAGTTTTAGAAAATTACAAATATTCAAACTTTAAGATTAGTAATTCCCATTTTTTTTTCTTTACAGACTCTTTGCTCGCTGACCTTTGTGGCGGTTGTATCTAGCAATGTTGTGCCACTAGCCGCCGCTATTCACGTAAGTTTTCTTCAGATAATAAATTTATTTCTAAATAAATAAATATTCTAAAACAACATAATATATTAACCGACAACACAGCATAGTTATTACGTACCTAGCCTATGTTATCGTTGCTATTGCTAGTCTATAGATAAGAAAAATACCTTTTATGCACCAACCTATACATACTTTTAACACCGTTTTCGGACTATCTAAAGAAATACATGATCAGCAAATTTTCAGCATTTAATTTAACTGCTTTTACTTTTATGTTTTGCTGCAGCAATATGAATAACTGTAAACAAAGCGTGTTTGTTATTCACAGTACACAAAAAATTTATAAAGCTAAAATCTAAGTTTCCCTCGCAGGACAACTCTCGCTACGCGTTCAACTACGCGGTGAACGATCCGCACACACACGACAAGAAGGCCCAGTGGGAGACCAGGGTCGGCGACTCCGTGAAGGGGTCCTACTCGCTGGTGGAACCGGACGGCAGCTTACGCGTGGTCGATTACTACGCGAACGACCACAGCGGCTTCAACGCTATTGTCAAGAAAATAGGACCCACTGTACATGCGGCACCCCTTCAAGTCCCACTAGCGCCGATCGCAAACGTATATCCTACCCCATTAGGACTGCCACTAGCACCGATCGCTAGCGTCCCCCTCGCTAGACCGCTAGCGCACCTCGGCTACAGCTACGGAGTGAAGCAGCTACCGGCCGGGCTGCCTTTGGTGGCTAACGTCGGCCACTGGAGCCTGCCCTGGGACCCCCTCACTGGCTCCTATGGCGGTTGGGTCCCACTCGGCGGCCCCCATGTCGGACGAGGCCCCTATGCCACCATACTGAGGAAGCATTTCGACGGGAAAGGCCGCCTGACGCATGCCACGGTACTCAAAACGATACCGATCGGCGGGAAAACTCTAATAGTCAAGCAAAAGCGCGGTTGATATTGTAATTCATTACAAATAATGACTATAGGTGCATACTATCAGTGTATATAGTGGTTGAAATTTCGACTTTATTATATTGTAAGCACTGTCATACTAGTCCTTTCAATGTGTTTAGATTATATTATAGCTGTTAATTGTAACAAAGTACCTAATAAAGTAATTTAAATACCAACAATAATTTTATTAAATAACCCATTAACTATCTGGGTCACGCAGCACGCATATTCATTTCACGAATCAATAAAGCGTAAACAATGGGTCCGTATGAAAATATGTATAACATACTTATTTCATATTCATTGTACTATGTTATTCACGTAGATCGGAATAACATAATTTGTTACAATGCAATTATTGCATTCGTTTATTTATTGGTCAGTGTATCGCTACACAGACCAATAAGTCCGACATTTTTCGCAACATCGGCAACTATTAAGTATTAAGTGCAACTATTAAGTGAGTATTAGTATAATAACAGAGTAAAGCCTGCATAATCTACTGACACCGGCAACCACTAACCAATTAACGGTGGTTAGCAAAAATATTAAAAAGAAATCTAACTAGTTTTCTGTTCGAGCATTACTGTAAGGAATGAATATCATCATATTCTTTACTAGCTGCTGCCCGCGACTTCATCCGCGTGACTTACTGAACATAAACAAGATACCTATTCCTTCCAAAAACCACTTGAAAATTAACATAGTGATCATTTGGGATACTGAAATAGGTGAACTGATAATTCAGGGTAATCAAGTGTGCTGCGAGCCCGGATGCACTTGTTCTATACATACCTATAATAAAACAGTAAAAGAAAGTGTCTGTACATTGAATATATTTCCAAAAAAATAATTTAAGGCGATGAAGAAATAGTAATAGATTTTTTTTTAATTTGTCTGTCTATTTGTACACGCTAATCTCCGGCACTACTGGACGGATTTGAATGAAACTTTTTGTTGTAAGCTATTAAGCCAATAAATAGGGAATATTGATAGTGAAAACTGGAACACTCGATGTAGAATCATAATATACCAGCTAAACTATAAGAAATATGGGAATGGCGCCGAATGGATTTTGATGCGATTTTCACAGTTTGGTTGTTTGGGGTCCAACTTAAAATCTAGGCCATATTTCATTTAATTCGGTTGGGTAGAACCAGAGATACAACTTGACCTCTCCGTAGTACTAGCTTTCATACATTAGGGAGGTCATTTAAAATACTAAATGCTTTAAAGTCGCGAGCAAAAGCATAAAGGAGGATTCACGCTACACTGAGCCGGGTCCGAGCCGAGCCCGAGCCGAGTCTGAGGCGAGTCCGAGCCGAGTCTCGGCTGTAGCTCGGCCGTAGCACTTCGTTCGCGTGGACTACGGGATGTTTGGTATGTCTCATATTAAGCAACTCTGTGGTCTGCGATGTAGCTCTCTTATCAAAAAAGGAGCTTTGTAATATAGGTTTGAAATTTTTGTGGTTATTCACTACACATGTTATCTGGTTTGACCATGACGCATGCAACTGCGTCGAAATATCGAGGTAAAAACAATACCAACCGTGGTAACAAACCCGATAACATGTGTAGTGAAAGTGTAAGGAGCTTTATACTTTGGATTTGAAAATTCCCAGGTTGTATTTATAAAAAGACAGAAAGTCAGGTAGAGAGGACCGTCGCAGTTTGCACAATAAATATTGAAGCAAAGTGGTTTGTGCGAGTAGTCTTTGTAATTTCGACTGTAAAACAGTGTCATTTCGCTGAGGCTCTCCTCGTTTGGTGGTGGAACGAAGATGGGGTATTAGATTGTGCAGTTCTATTGCAGGCTCCGAAATGTATTTTTTTTATATGTCATACGGTAGGCAAACAGGCAAGCGGGCCACCTGATGGAAAGTGGTCACCACTGCCTATAGACATTAGCAACACCATGTGTATCGCCAATGCGTTGCCCAACTCCAAAATGTATCCGGTAAAACAGATAGTTTAGACAAAGATAGAGTGATTGCGTTGCGTTACAGGTTTTAGATTAAGAGTTTTATCTTAGCAAGGCAAGGTTCTGAACTTTACTTGCACTCGCTTTTCACTGCATTCGCGTTATTTTTGTATAGGTACCAAAAGATAAAATACATACGTGTCCAATATTATTTGATAATCTACAAGGAGGAATAAAAATTTTTTACAAACGTCATATCTATTCTTTGGAGTAGTCTGACTGTGACAATAGACCTATCCATTTTAAGCCTATATATTAGTGCAAATGCCAGCTTAAGATGAGCCGTACGTTCAAAGGTTCCTGTACATTCCAGGTTTCAAGTTATTTGGACCAACTAATGAGAAGTACTTTCTGAATTACAACATCGATGACCTTAAAATATTACGGGACAATCTTTAAAGTACCTCCTTCCTAACAAAAAAACATAGAATGAAATCGGGCTACGAGTTAGTGAATTACAACTAAGTACATGTTTTGGCTTCCATCCTCTCTCCCAAGAGAACCGTGATGAATTTCGAGATAAAAAGTAGCCATTGTCCAACCTCGTAGTATCAACTCAAAACATAATAAGTTTCGTTTGAATTCATTCAGTAGTTTCGGAGTGATGCCCGCCAAGTTACAGACAGACAGACAATAAGCCAACCGACAGAAATAGACTATCCGTCTAAAATAGACCCCTGACCAAGTTTACAAATCTTTACTCAAATATTTTCTAAACTACTGGGCTCAGAACCATCTCGATTAAGCTGGCTTTCAAACAGAGAAAACCGCATTCAAATCGATCCATCCGTTCGGGAGGTACGATGCCACAGACACACAAATATAACACACACGTGAAACTTATAACATCCCTCTTTATTCGCCGGGGGTGACATTTATTAACCATATTGTGGATTTATCCAATCCGACAATCTCTCACTTGTATGTGACAACGGACACCTAACCACCGAGACCAAGATGATACAAATTTTTTATTTTATGTTAAGTTTGATTTTTGATTATTTGTACGGTGCTAAGTCCTGGGCATAGTAGGCAAACAGAAGCAAAACCTCAAATCACAACAAATCACCAGCGAAGAGGTCCTGAAGCCTGCACGCCTGCCTAGCATTTTAAATAGGACGATACGATAACTCGTATATTGCCCTTATGAATTATACGAATGATCTCCCACGAGCCCTGCCTGCTCCATTTCTCTAATTAGCAACACTGCACGGCAGCAATTTATAATGGACGAGTATTGACCACCTCCTGATATAAATGTTAATAGATGCATGTTTTCAATTACGTACGATTATGTACCTCGTAATATGTCATCTGCATACGCGGCCGTGTTTGCAATTTGTGCAAAATGAACGGGTTCACCCAACTAGTTGGAGGTTTACAGAGCAAGGCGGGAGCGAGCGAATTTGCAAGCAAATAACCCCTACGGCCAACGGTCCGCTGGTTCGAGACGATTGACAGCAACCGGAGCGGGCCCGCCGGAATAATTAGTCTAGTATAAATACTTAGGCGTAATGTGACAATAGCACAGTGCACTTCGTTTGCTCACTGGAACACCTGGCCAGCGACATGAACTCTCATTTGGTGGTGAGTATCTTATGGGAATCTACTTCTTCTTATCGAGTCGATGGACTTAACTTATCAAGTTTAGGTCCATCGTGATGAATGTATTGGCCACTGTCACCAGGGTGCGCCTGGCGTCAGAATCACAGGGAACGATTCAATCACTCAGCTCGGGGAGGCTCCTTTTGTGCACTTTGGGAAATGAGGAAGTAAAAACAAACACCTAACCACAAGGTGCTCAATGTTCATAATATCGTAACCAATATCCTACTAATAGCACTAATATTATATATGCGAAAGTTTGTAAGAATGGATGGTTTCGCCTTCACACAAAAACTACAGAACGGAGTTTGATGGCTGATCATTGGAACTTTGGCAGCAATGTACCGAGCAATGCTTTATCTAAATATTTAATATTGTTCCCGCGGGAACTGGTCCAGACCGTAATAACCGAATTTTACGCGGGCAATCGTGGGCAAAAGCTATAAGTTATAATTTATAAATTTTTTTCATCGCAGATATCGTGCCTTTTGGCTATAGTTGCTGCGGCGACTGCCAATCCACCATCCTGGGGCCACCTTCCGATCGCCACAATCGAGTCTATTGTGAGTAGAAATTCAGCATTATTCCCAGTTGTCAACACAATTTTTGTTACCATTCTGTTTTCTCTTGTCATTGCAATCTAACGATATGCGTGTTATTCAAAATCCCAGAGAAAAGTAACCAATACCACATTTGCAGCCCAATCCGAGCTACTCGTTCAACTACGCGGTGAACGACCCACACACCGGCGACAACAAGGGCCAATGGGAGACCCGCCACGGTGACGTCGTGCGAGGCGCCTACTCGCTGGTAGAGCCAGACGGCAACATCCGCGTGGTGGAGTACACAGCTGACCCTCACCACGGCTTCAACGCTGTCGTCAAGCGCACCGGTCCCAACGTGCACTCGGTCGGTTTACCGGTGGCGGCCCCGGTCGTAGCCCCTGTTCTGACTGAGACCATCGCACCAATTGCACCTATAGCGCATGTGGCGCCAATAGCACCGATCTTCGACGTCGACCCACACATTGGCCCGCTAGCCCCCTACGCACCCTACGGGCTTCACGGACCCGTCATCGCGCCCGTACATTCAGTGCTTCACGGACCCGTCATCGCCCCCGTACATTCAGTGCTCCCGGTCCCGGTAGCACTGCCCCATCATGACCCCTGGGTCAGCCTCTCCGGGGCCTCCTGGGGCCACAAAGGCAACATCGTGAGGCGCTGGGCCGCCGGCCCCATCTCCCTCGCAGGAAAAACTCTCACAATCCGAACCACAAAACATTAATCTATAAGAAAAATAAAATAACTTCTACATGTATAGGTAACCTTATTTAGTTACTCACGGCTCTAGTGTGTTTTTGCACGACATCTGAGATTGTGCAAAGATACACGTAGGTCGTGCTAGAAGTTAAGCTGCTGGTGTAAATCCAAGGCATCGAAGTGTACCTGAACACCTTTGTATTAAGCAATGTTCGTTCCTTTTGTAAATAAATTTTATTATTTACGACAGCTGTTGCACTTGTTATTTCGAAACTAGGATACTAATCCTTGGCGATGTTGATTACAAACATCGTTAAATCAAATTTATTTACCTGCAATTGTGTAAATGTGTGAAATGGGGCGTGAAAACAGATTCAATGAGCCCGCGAATTTACGATAACTGCTGAAGTGTTGCGCATTCCGCAACAAGTGTTGAAGTATTTTAATTTAATAATTGGCGCACATTTGAAATTCCTTTGCTTTGATATGCCTGAACGAAAAATGTAGAGCATTTTGCAAATATTTTAGACTGAAACCTTGTAGTAAGTAAATGGTAGTTTCCGAACGAAGATAAAAACAGGGCAATAAAACGTATTAATATCGTTGATTAGACATGATTCTCAAAAACTAATGGAGACGAAGTCATTGAATTTACAGAATAGATGAAGCCATTTATGCATTTTTTTTTGGCAGAATATGAAACACCTTACGAATTATAAAATCTTACGAATCTGTTCCGGACGTATATTTCCTGAAATTCACGAATTTGTCTATCTATTACAAATAATCTAAGCAGCTTCGTAAGCAATGCTATATGCGTCAAAACATGCGAACCATATTATTGGGAGTGATCCAGAATACAGTTTAGTAACTGGGAAAAATATAATCCCGTGCGTCGGAGGGCAGGTTAACTCGTCTTCAATCCCGGTTTCTATCAGTCAGTTTATCGATGACAGTCATCGTTAGACACGTTGGAGGGCCCTTGGGGGGCTCGACACTCCGACACCAGTAGGATAATTAAGTAACTCTGTTGCCAACACTTCTGATTTCAATTATTGAAATTGTTACTTTTTTGCGATTCCGTATCGATTTCATGAAGTTCATCATTTGCTATAAAAGTTCCATTGCAATAATCTGAAACTATTAAATCGATCATACGTAATCGCAAAAGTAACAATTGCAATAATTGGAAACAGATAATTGGTGGTAACATAGTTGCGAAATAAGCCTACAGTTTCATACCTGAAATTATAACAAAAATGGAAAGTAAGCACTAAATAGTCCACTTACCGGGTTGTTGTCCTCGTCTACGTCATACTCCTCGCGTTGCACCATCATCAGACGACCGCTAGCGTTTATCACCTGCGCAGCAACAAAAAACAATATAGTCATTTACATGCAGTGTTGTAAATATAACAATGGACAACGCTGCTCCCCATTTTCCACCCTACTCTAGATCTTTTGCCCCGAAAACACAGGGTTGGTAATATTATACTCTGCCGGACACCACACGGCTATGACAATTAACAAGAGAGGTAGGGCATAGCGGGGTATCTCGTTCGAATTGGAGCCGCCCGACTGGGGACGTACCTCCACCTTACATCATATCGCAGCTAAATAATACTCTTTTAAATAGTATTGTGTTTCTGCCGGTGAGTAAGGTATCCAGTGCTCCATGGGGTGGGGATTTGGGGAACCGTGGCTTTGGCAGTGGAGTGGCATTTGCCTTTTGCTGCCAGAGCAACGTGTTAAAGAGGTAGGCAACGCATTAGCGAAACTCTTGGTGTTGCTAATGTCTACAGGCAATGGTGACCACTTACCGTATGACATAAAAAAAAATCGATTTAAATATTATCTTGTTATCTATGACATCAGTATTGGCAATCACAGCGTGTAACGGCAGCCCACGAGATGGAAGGACAGCCTGGTAAAAGTCGTATGACGCAAGAGGCACAAAGACGATCGGTGGGGAAGACGAGAGAAGGCGGTGAGAAGAACTATGTTTAGAAATAGACGTCCAGCGGCTGAGATGATGATGATGATGATGATGATGATGATGACCACAGTGACGAGCGTTAAATGTTATACATAGGAAACTCTTTCTCCCATGAATTTATATCGTTTTACACCTAAAGCAGTTCAGAAAGAGATCTGTCAAGACCGTAGCAAGTGAAACGATGTGGTCTCTGCCTACTCCTCCGGTAAAAAGGCGTGACGTTATGTAGGTATTTGTGTGTGTATGTAAAACAGTTTCCCATAACACCGCCAAATTATAAAGTGCTGTTTATGTCTATGTCTGTGTCTAAATTTATATGAAACTTCATCGGCTGAATTCCTTTCATCTAAGTATATTTCTTCATACGTTAAGGAATGATAAAAACGGGATCTCTCATCCGCCGCACACATGCCACTACAGGGCGCGTCAGTCGCCAGCGATGTACTGGTGATAGTGGACGTATCGGTACTGCGTTGACTCCTCAATACGATGAATCAGAGATCCTACAGGGACGGAGAACCTACGGGGGACTCACCAGCGAGTCGGGGCGCCGCTGCGGCGTGTCCTGGGCGGGCTGGGCGCGCGCCCGCGGCGGCGGCGGGTCCTGCGGGGGCCGGGCGGCGGGGGGACTCACCAGCGAGTCGGGGCGCCGCTGCGGCGTGTCCTGGGCGGGCTGGGCGCGCGCCCGCGGCGGCGGCGGGTCCTGCGGGGGCCGGGCGGCGGGGGGACTCACCAGCGAGTCGGGGCGCCGCTGCGGCGTGTCCTGGGCGGGCTGGGCGCGCGCCCGCGGCGGCGGCGGGTTCTGCGGGGGCCGGGCGGCGGGGGGACTCACCAGCGAGTCGGGGCGCCGCTGCGGCGTGTCCTGGGCGGGCTGGGCGCGCGCCCGCGGCGGCGGCGGGTCCTGCGGGGGCCGGGCGGCGGGGGGACTCACCAGCGAGTCGGGGCGCCGCTGCGGCGTGTCCTGGGCGGGCTGGGCGCGCGCCCGCGGCGGCGGCGGGTCCTGCGGGGGCCGGGCGGCGGGGGGTCCTGCGGGGGCCGGGCGGCGGGGGGACTCACCAGCGAGTCGGGGCGCCGCTGCGGCGTGTCCTGGGCGGGCTGGGCGCGCGCCCGCGGCGGCGGCGGGTCCTGCGGGGGCCGGGCGGCGGGGGGTCCTGCGGGGGCCGGGCGGCGGGGGAACTCACCAGCGAGTCGGGGCGCCGCTGCGGCGTGTCCTGGGCGGGCTGGGCGCGCGCCCGCGGCGGCGGCGGGTCCTGCGGGGGCCGGGCGGCGGGGGGTCCTGCGGGGGCCGGGCGGCGGGGGGACTCACCAGCGAGTCGGGGCGCCGCTGCGGCGTGTCCTGGGCGGGCTGGGCGCGCGCCCGCGGCGGCGGCGGGTCCTGCGGGGGCCGGGCGGCGGGGGGTCCTGCGGGGGCCGGGCGGCGGGGGGACTCACCAGCGAGTCGGGGCGCCGCTGCGGCGTGTCCTGGGCGGGCTGGGCGCGCGCCCGCGGCGGCGGCGGGTCCTGCGGGGGCCGGGCGGCGGGGGGTCCTGCGGGGGCCGGGCGGCGGGGGGACTCACCAGCGAGTCGGGGCGCCGCTGCGGCGTGTCCTGGGCGGGCTGGGCGCGCGCCCGCGGCGGCGGCGGGTCCTGCGGGGGCCGGGCGGCGGGGGGACTCACCAGCGAGTCGGGGCGCCGCTGCGGCGTGTCCTGGGCGGGCTGGGCGCGCGCCCGCGGCGGCGGCGGGTCCTGCGGGGGCCGGGCGGCGGGGGGACTCACCAGCGAGTCGGGGCGCCGCTGCGGCGTGTCCTGGGCGGGCTGGGCGCGCGCCCGCGGCGGCGGCGGGTCCTGCGGGGGCCGGGCGGCGGGGGGACTCACCAGCGAGTCGGGGCGCCGCTGCGGCGTGTCCTGGGCGGGCTGGGCGCGCGCCCGCGGCGGCGGCGGGTCCTGCGGGGGCCGGGCGGCGGGGGGACTCACCAGCGAGTCGGGGCGCCGCTGCGGCGTGTCCTGGGCGGGCTGGGCGCGCGCCCGCGGCGGCGGCGGGTCCTGCGGGGGCCGGGCGGCGGGGGGACTCACCAGCGAGTCGGGGCGCCGCTGCGGCGTGTCCTGGGCGGGCTGGGCGCGCGCCCGCGGCGGCGGCGGGTCCTGCGGGGGCCGGGCGGCGGGGGGACTCACCAGCGAGTCGGGGCGCCGCTGCGGCGTGTCCTGGGCGGGCTGGGCGCGCGCCCGCGGCGGCGGCGGGTCCTGCAGGCGGCACAGCGACGCCGACACCACGCACGCGGGGTGCGACAGCGCCGATATGTCCACCGCTTGCACGCACCGCATCTCGATGTTGCCGGCTGCCAAGGGGGAGGAGCGACAGTCAGACTATTAGAGGGAGTCAGAGGGTCATGCGGGGCGAGGCCCCGGGGTCCGCCTTGACCAGCATCCAGAATTTGGCAGATCAGATAATTACAGTAGATCGAGAGCAATTGCTAGGTGGGACAAAGTTAAATATTAATTTTATTAAATAGAGGATCATGGTTACACATTCAGTTACCCGAATGTGCAGCCACCGCACTCCGCAAGTGAACACACACGTCTTAGCAGGCCGCATGACCAAGAGTTCACAGTAGGACTGTAGCGAAATATATCGCTTAATAGGAAAACTCAACTGCAATAAATTACGAATACGCGAACACAAAATTTGCAAGCATCGCACGCAGACAGCGCTGAGCTACCAACATCGCGCTAGAGAAGTGGCGGTGGTGCGTCAACTCGTAGATGATGACCAAGCGTATCACCCACGAACACACGACGAGCTGGTCGTCCAGTACATTCAGAACGAACATGGCCGCATGGACGTGCGCACAACCTTTGCATGATAATCGTCAAACTTCGCGGTAGCTTATAGCTACATTACACTGTCCTGTCAAATATCTGTTCGCACTTCGAACGCGAGAACCAACTTCCCTGGTTCAGCCCGCTAAGGGAGAGCGCAGAAGGGACTTTCCAGAGTTGTAGGAAGTCAAGAAGAGCGCGCGCTCAACCTTAAACATATTTTGTTTATCATCTTCGACAATGGTATATTGTCGAAGATCAATTAGTAACGTTTTAATACCGTTTTTTGGCTAAAGAAAATGAAAAATTTGAGATCTCACAGCGCGAGAATCGCCCCCCAGCAGCCAAACTGCCGATCTCCGATAGCACGCCGCCATTTTGATGCAATCGCAGCAAGACAGAGGCCGAGCTATCTTGCTGCGATTGGTTAAAACTTAATTGCATCAAAATGGCGGCCTACAATCGGAGGTCAGCGGTATCACTGCTGGTCCATCGAAAAAAACACACGCACACCGCGGACACTCACCGTTGTCCAGGCACGTCAGCTCGTAGATGGTGACGAGCGCGTCGGCCCCGAACACGACGAGCTGGTCGTCGAGCGCGTCGAGCGCGAACACGGCGGCGGGCACGCGCACCACCTTCGCGTGCCGGTCGGCCAGCTTCGCGTCGCGCGGGTAGAACCGCACCTCGTCGCGCCCGTCCAGGATGCTGTAGCAGCCTGGAGGGGTAGAAAGGTGTTCAGTGAGTGATTACGATGCTAGATTACACAAGCAGCCGTGCCGCCGATCTCCGATAGTGCGCCGCTGTCTTGTTGCAATTGAGTGGGGACCAATCGCAGCAAGACAGTTCTAACTCTGGCTTGGGATTCTTGGGGAACTCGGGATTGGCTCAAACTCAATTACATCAGAATGGTGGCGTACAAACGGAAACAGGCGTGAATAGGAACGCTATGTGGGACGTCGAACTATCAAAAGCGTTTGGCCTCGGCCACTACTGCACATAACTTTACTACTGCGCAAAAACTATCACGAGTCAGACACAATTGAAAAAAAACATTCTAAGCGCAAGCGCCCTCTGTTGGTCACTACGCGAAGGTTCGAAACAAAACAACGTTTCTCGCTCGTACAATTCGGATGTGGAATGAGCTCCCAGCCACAGTGTTCCCTTTGGACTAAGCCATAGGATCGTTCAAGAGGTATACCAGAAGTCTCTTCAGAGGCGGGCAACGCATTATTAACCAGGTGTTGCTGATGTCCGGCGGCGGTGACTACTTTCCAGCAGGTGGCCCGCTTGTTTGTGTATCGGCCGTATAATGGTAACTCCCTTGGTGTTGCTGATGGTTGGCAGCGGTGGCTACTTTCCATCAAGTGGCCTGCTTGCCTGTTTATCTGCCGTATAATGGTAACTCCCCAAGTGTTCCTGATGTCCGGCGGCGGTGGATACTTTCCATCAGGTCGCCCGCTTGCCTGTTTGTCTGCCAATTGTCTGGTAACTCCCCAGGTGTTGCTAATGTCTATACACAGTGGTCATCACTTTCCATCAGGTGGCCCGCTTGCCTGTTTATCTGCCGTATAATGGTAACTTCCCTAGCGTTAATGATGTCCGGCGGCGGTGCCTACTTTCCAGCAGGTTTATTTATTTATTCGTAATACAATATACGAGAAACACATTCAATCGGAATGCCCTAACACAAGTTACCCTGGCCCACCGGAGGACCTGATAACCCTTACTGACGAAGCAATTAAACGGCCGACTTCGCTTGCTTTCCAGCAGGTTATAAAAATAACATAATCAATTATTTTTGTTTAGTATTGTAGTGTTCTAAAATTTTCATAAGATGTAAACGCTTATGGATTTTTGTGATGTCAAAATAAATCATGATTATGTCAATTCCCAAACTCACCAATAACAATATAGCCCCGCCACCAGAGCATCCCGCCGGCGACCGCGAAGTCCTTTTCCTGGGCCTCGTTCCCGAACAGCTTCCAGCGGCGCGCCGCGCAGCTGTAGTGGGCCAGCCCGGCGCGCCCCGCCACGCACACGTGCAGCCCTTCCTCGTCTATCGCGCTGTACTGTCAATATAATCAAGATTTATAGGTGTAAGACTTTTAGAGCTAACTCGAGCGCTAGATGGCGCTTCCGAGATACGAGTTCTGCTGACAATTTATCGTTGGCTCCATGTTTGGCAGTGATCATAGTAACAACGGGTTAATCAAAGTAAAAACGGGACAATGCCCGGCGCGCCCCGCCACGCACACGTGCAGCCCTTCCTCGTCTATCGCGCTGTACTGTCAATATAATCAAGATTTATAGGTGTAAGACTTTTAGAGCTAACTCGAGCGCTAGATGGCGCTTCCGAGATACGAGTTCTGCTGACAATTTATCGTTGGCTCCATGTTTGGCAGTGATCATAGTAACAACGGGTTAATCAAAGTAAAAACGGGACAATGCCCGGCGCGCCCCGCCACGCACACGTGCAGCCCTTCCTCGTCTATCGCGCTGTACTGTCAATATAATCAAGATTTATAGGTGTAAGACTTTTAGAGCTAACTCGAGCGCTAGATGGCGCTTCCGAGATACGAGTTCTGCTGACAATTTATCGTTGGCTCCATGTTTGGCAGTGATCATAGTAACAACGGGTTAATCAAAGTAAAAACGGGACAATGCCCGGCGCGCCCCGCCACGCACACGTGCAGCCCTTCCTCGTCTATCGCGCTGTACTGTCAATATAATCAAGATTTATAGGTGTAAGACTTTAAAAGCAAACTCGAGCGCTAGATGGCGCTACCGAGATACGAGTTCTGCTGACAATTTTTCGTTGGCTCCATGTTTGGCAGTGATCATAGTAACAACGGGTTAATCATAGTAAAAACGGCACAATGCCCGGCGCGCCCCGCCACGCACACGTGCAGCCCTTCCTCGTCTATCGCGCTGTACTGTCAATATAATCAAGATTTATAGGTGTAAGACTTTTAGAGCTAACTCGAGCGCTAGATGGCGCTTCCGAGATACGAGTTCTGCTGACAATTTATCGTTGGCTCCATGTTTGGCAGTGATCATAGTAACAACGGGTTAATCAAAGTAAAAACGGGACAATGCCCGGCGCGCCCCGCCACGCACACGTGCAGCCCTTCCTCGTCTATCGCGCTGTACTGTCAATATAATCAAGATTTATAGGTGTAAGACTTTTAGAGCTAACTCGAGCGCTAGATGGCGCTTCCGAGATACGAGTTCTGCTGACAATTTATCGTTGGCTCCATGTTTGGCAGTGATCATAGTAACAACGGGTTAATCAAAGTAAAAACGGGACAATGCCCGGCGCGCCCCGCCACGCACACGTGCAGCCCTTCCTCGTCTATCGCGCTGTACTGTCAATATAATCAAGATTTATAGGTGTAAGACTTTTAGAGCTAACTCGAGCGCTAGATGGCGCTTCCGAGATACGAGTTCTGCTGACAATTTATCGTTGGCTCCATGTTTGGCAGTGATCATAGTAACAACGGGTTAATCAAAGTAAAAACGGCACAATGCCCGGCGCGCCCCGCCACGCACACGTGCAGCCCTTCCTCGTCTATCGCGCTGTACTGTCAATATAATCAAGATTTATAGGTGTAAGACTTTTAGAGCTAACTCGAGCGCTAGATGGCGCTTCCGAGATACGAGTTCTGCTGACAATTTATCGTTGGCTCCATGTTTGGCAGTGATCATAGTAACAACGGGTTAATCAAAGTAAAAACGGGACAATGCCCGGCGCGCCCCGCCACGCACACGTGCAGCCCTTCCTCGTCTATCGCGCTGTACTGTCAATATAATCAAGATTTATAGGTGTAAGACTTTTAGAGCTAACTCGAGCGCTAGATGGCGCTTCCGAGATACGAGTTCTGCTGACAATTTATCGTTGGCTCCATGTTTGGCAGTGATCATAGTAACAACGGGTTAATCAAAGTAAAAACGGGACAATGCCCGGCGCGCCCCGCCACGCACACGTGCAGCCCTTCCTCGTCTATCGCGCTGTACTGTCAATATAATCAAGATTTATAGGTGTAAGACTTTAAAAGCAAACTCGAGCGCTAGATGGCGCTACCGAGATACGAGTTCTGCTGACAATTTTTCGTTGGCTCCATGTTTGGCAGTGATCATAGTAACAACGGGTTAATCATAGTAAAAACGGCACAATGCCCGGCGCGCCCCGCCACGCACACGTGCAGCCCTTCCTCGTCTATCGCGCTGTACTGTCAATATAATCAAGATTTATAGGTGTAAGACTTTTAGAGCTAACTCGAGCGCTAGATGGCGCTTCCGAGATACGAGTTCTGCTGACAATTTATCGTTGGCTCCATGTTTGGCAGTGATCATAGTAACAACGGGTTAATCAAAGTAAAAACGGGACAATGCCCGGCGCGCCCCGCCACGCACACGTGCAGCCCTTCCTCGTCTATCGCGCTGTACTGTCAATATAATCAAGATTTATAGGTGTAAGACTTTAAAAGCAAACTCGAGCGCTAGATGGCGCTACCGAGATACGAGTTCTGCTGACAATTTTTCGTTGGCTCCATGTTTGGCAGTGATCATAGTAACAACGGGTTAATCATAGTAAAAACGGCACAATGCCCGGCGCGCCCCGCCACGCACACGTGCAGCCCTTCCTCGTCTATCGCGCTGTACTGTCAATATAATCAAGATTTATAGGTGTAAGACTTTTAGAGCTAACTCGAGCGCTAGATGGCGCTTCCGAGATACGAGTTCTGCTGACAATTTATCGTTGGCTCCATGTTTGGCAGTGATCATAGTAACAACGGGTTAATCAAAGTAAAAACGGGACAATGCCCGGCGCGCCCCGCCACGCACACGTGCAGCCCTTCCTCGTCTATCGCGCTGTACTGTCAATATAATCAAGATTTATAGGTGTAAGACTTTAAAAGCAAACTCGAGCGCTAGATGGCGCTACCGAGATACGAGTTCTGCTGACAATTTTTCGTTGGCTCCATGTTTGGCAGTGATCATAGTAACAACGGGTTAATCATAGTAAAAACGGCACAATGCCCGGCGCGCCCCGCCACGCACACGTGCAGCCCTTCCTCGTCTATCGCGCTGTACTGTCAATATAATCAAGATTTATAGATGTAAGACTTTAAAAGCAAACTCGAGCGCTAGATGGCGCTACCGAGATACGAGTTCTGCTGACAATTTTTCGTTGGCTCCATGTTTGGCAGTGATCATAGTAACAACGGGTTAATCATAGTAAAAACGGCACAATGCCCGGCGCGCCCCGCCACGCACACGTGCAGCCCTTCCTCGTCTATTGCGCTGTACTGTCAATGTAATCAAGATTTATAGGCGTAAGACTTTTAGAGCTAACTCGAGCGCTAGATGGCGCTTCCGAGATACGAGTTCCGCTGACCATTTTTCTTTGGCCCCATGTTTGGCAGTGATCATAGTAACAACGGGTTAATCATAGTAAAAACGGCACAATGCCCGGCGCGCCCCGCCACGCACACGTGCAGCCCTTCCTCGTCTATCGCGCTGTACTGTCAATGTAATCAAGATTTATAGGTGTAAGACTTTTAGAGCTAACTCGAGCGCTAGATGGCGCTTCCGAGATACGAGTTCTGCTGTCAATTTTTCGTTGGCTTCATGTTTGGCAGTGATCATAGTAACAACGGGTTAATCATAGTAAAAACGGCACAATGTCCGGCGCGCCCCGCCACGCACACGTGCAACCCTTCCTCGTCTATCGCGCTGTACTGTCAATGTAATCAAGATTTATAGGTGTAAGACTTTTAGAGCTAACTCGAGCGCTAGATGGCGCTTCCGAGATACGAGTTCTGCTGTCAATTTTTCGTTGGCTTCATGTTTGGCAGTGATCATAGTAACAACGGGTTAATCATAGTAAAAACGGCACAATGTCCGGCGCGCCCCGCCACGCACACGTGCAGCCCTTCCTCGTCTATCGCGCTGTACTGTCAATGTAATCAAGATTTATAGGCGTAAGACTTTTAGAGCTAACTCGAGCGCTAGATGGCGCTTCCGAGATACGAGTTCCGCTGACCATTTTTCTTTGGCCCCATGTTTGGCAGTGATCATAGTAACAACGGGTTAATCATAGTAAAAACGGCACAATGTCCGGCGCGCCCCGCCACGCACACGTGCAACCCTTCCTCGTCTATCGCGCTGTACTGTCAATGTAATCAAGATTTATAGGTGTAAGACTTTTAGAGCTAACTCGAGCGCTAGATGGCGCTTCCGAGATACGAGTTCTGCTGACAATTTTTCGTTGGCCCCATGTTTGGCAGGATGGTTGGGGATCGTAGTAACAACGGGTTAATCAAAGTAAAAACGGCGCAATGTCCGGCGCGCCCCGCCACGCACACGTGCAACCCTTCCTCGTCTATCGCGCTGTACTGTCGGGTGGGGGGAGGGGAATATATAAAACTCAAAGTTAAACCTGTTCCTATTGCGCTTATTAAACATTCCTAAATTCAGTGACTGAATTCATAAACACAAAAGTCCATTTTTGTATCTCGGATTTTTGATAAGCGGTGCGACGCGTGACTTTATATGTATAAGTGATACAAAAATGGACCTTATTCCTTGAGCAATACATTCCACTTTGATTTGCTCACACGCTTTTTGTTTCTGAATTCAGTCACTGAATTTAGGAATGTGTAATAATGGCGTATGATGAAGGTATGATGGTAGAAAACTCAGTTGAGTTTGGCTCGCCTTTGTACATGTCTTTTATTGTACTGTATCGCGCTATGCTGTCGGTTGGAGGGAGGGGGAGGGTGATATAAAACACTCAAAATTTAAGTTAGACCTGTTCCTATGATATTTGCTGGTAGAAAACTCAATTTATGACAATCAAGCGAGTAATAATGGTAGTGGTTCGAGAATTCGAAGTGAGGGTAGTTGTCGAATCTGCCTAATGGACTGCCTACGCAGCGCAGTACTGTAAAAATGTAGCCTACCCACCTACTGAATTATTTACGGGTAAACTAGCATTTTTATACAATGTAACTATATTTTCATTACCTTCTGGTCTAAACTTGTAAATGGCTGTATGTTACCCATTTATCCAACAAATTAATGAAACCTAATTTAGCTGTAAGATTTCCCCAATAAAATAAAATATAAAGTAACATAAAATTGTTATAAAAAACGTACTGCTTTAACATAGAAAAGTAAAGCGAACTCATTCTCACCCTGAGCGGCCAGTTAGTGGCGATGTATGTGGCGGGCAGCGGCAGCACGGCCCACTGCTTGCGGCACTCGTTGTCGTCCACGAACTCGCGGTACTTCGCGGCCGGCTCGTACTCGCGCCCGTCCTCCGCGAACACGTCGCTCGAGTCGATCATCGACACCTGGCATTGAGGCGTCCGTCAGCTATGTTATTCTCGAAGAAAACATCCGTGAGCGCGACATATCGTAGCTAGGTTGAAAAGCAACGCGCGATTTTTGTTGAAATATTGTTCTCTTTCAAAAGAATATCGTAAATTTCATCGTTGCGCTCAAGGGTGTTTGTTAGAATGGCACCACTGGACAGCGGGTCTAGCCACGATGTTAATCGCTTCGTACCGATTCCATTGCGATTGACGATCGGAATTATAGTCCATTCACGATAAGATTATTAGCTTAGGCGGCATAGGTTATCTACGCCATCGAGTACAAGAAAAATTCCACTTTGTAGCCATATTAGTTGTGCACGGCAGACCAACGTTTTGTGTGTATCCTAAACGTCTACGGCTACAAAATCGAATTTTCCTTATACTCGATGGCGTAGGAAAACCTACGGACACGGCGCCCGCAGTCATCGTTGTTTGCCGACCTAGCCCCGCCCCTCGACCAATCGGGTCTTAACAAATTAGAAAAATGAATGCCTCGCGTTGAAAGTTGATTTTTATTAATTTATAAACGTTCCGATCGGGACTCGCAATAGGATCGCTACAAATCGATTGGCATCTTGGCTATACCCCCAGTACAGTAGTATACCTACTGTGTAGTATGTATATTAGATGCCGCCGGTAAATTATAAATTAGGCTATTTTAGATTCGTAAAGCGACGCCTCTGTCGCACGCGTGTGCATTATTTATCGCCTTGTAATGTACGAGACGGTACCAAATTAAGAATACGTCTGTTACTCTTGCGCTGGGAATTATGAGACTGGTTGAACAGTCTTTGGAGCAGTATGGTAGTAGTCAGAAGTCAAAGTATACCTGTCATGGCATGATCACGTCATGGTGGTTGAGGATATGAGACGAGGTAAAATGAGACGTTGCCTGAATATTGTTATCATTGCTTCTAAGAAAAAAAAGGTTTATTGATACGGGTTGTAGCCTGTTCTATAACGCTAGGGATGTCACACATATTTTGCCATTTAAAAAAATATATATCCCTTACTTTGGTGCGCTTTGTCAGGTTGTCTTCCAGGTTCACGTAAAGTTTGTCATCCGCTTGCAGGTACAGATGTCTTTGGTTGCTCTGAAAATTTCATAAGCATTCTGAATAGGTGGAGTGAATAGTGAATAGGAAAATTTACGTTTAAAATAATTACTAACTTTTGCCCGCGACTTCATCCGCGTAAAAATCGGTTTTGAGGTCCGGATCCGTTCACTTGGGAACCATATTCGAGATAAATTATAGTTATGTGTTATTCTGAGCTACAGACTAAATTATATTAATACAAATATAAATTTACCATGCAAGGGTTAACACTGAGCGGGCTCTTCACGAAGTCAAGCTGAACCAAACTGGAACTGTTTTCCCCTTCCATTTTCACCATCCACAGTTGGTAGCCTTCTGTAGCCCATTCCTGAAAATAAATGAAATACTACATTATTCATTGCTACGATAAATAAGAGTAATTTCTGATCTATTGACAATTTTCCGTAAACAGCCGATACAGCCACCTTTTTATTTAAATGCGTGACCAATTCATAGCACGGCGTAACATCAGCAGCCACCACTCCCAAACTTTAACTCGCAATATCAATCAGTTCTTTTAAGACAAATAAAAAAATACGTGTATAATTATTATTGTTATTAGGGAAACGACTATAAGCCCGTGGTCACGAACTCAATATAACTCAGTCTTCATTTCAGAATGCCATAACCGCAAGGAACTATACTTTACCAAAGACAACTGACGCCCCCTCACGTTGTCGCACTCAATTATTTTGTTTTTTTTTAACCTCCTAACATAAAACTAGGGGCGTTATAAGTATGACGTGTGTATCTGCGTGTCTGTCTGTGGCATCGAGCCCCCGAACGGATGGACCGAGTTCAATGAGGTTATCTTTATTTCAAAGCAAGTTTCCGAGATGGTTCCTACTAGCTTTGTTCTATTAAAATCGGTTAAATAGTTTGCAAATTTTTTTTTGTGTTACCCATTTCCCAAAGTGGGTGGTGATTTTCTTCATAGTAAATATTTAATGCTCTTTGAGCGACCACCGTGACTCACACGTTGTTTAAGATATTTATATTGTAATATTTTACGAGAAATAAAGTGTTTATATTTATATATCTGTTTATGCGGTGTGTGTGGTCTCTCACCAGGCTGGGTATCTGTATGGCGGGCAAGGCTGGCGGGTCCTTGTCCAGCCCGTAGTCCCAGGCGAGCGAGCAGGTGAGCAGCGCGCCGAACGTACTCCACACGGACCAGCCGCCGCGCTCCCAGCTCGCCGCCACCGCGCGCCCGTCCGCCGTCCATCTGGGGACACCATGTTGGAAATAGTTTTTTTAACGAGACACAGAGAAAAGTGGCGGTCCATAGTCTCTGCCTACCCCACCTGTGGGACACAGGCGTGAGCTGGCGTGAATGTCAACTGTCAACGTCAAATTAGAACGAGATGCATTATGCATTTTCAGTCTCTGTTGATCACTGCTATGGCCGCTGAAGTGTCTTTTGTTCGTGTACCGTACCCGAAAAATTAATAAATCAAGTTAAATCGCATAACATACATATAACATACAGGTTCATTGTACTATCTTTCAATCATAGTTGCGGAAAACGTAAATAAAAAAAGAGTGTGTTGTAGGTTATATCGTAGTAATTAAGGGAACTCGATTGGAAATGACAGAAATTGAATGAATGAACACTTTATTGCATAAATACAGGATAGTCGGTAAATATTAGCAACAGAGATAACAACCGGCGGCCTTATCTCTTAAAGCGATTTCTTCCAGGCAACCGACAGTAACAAACAAGAACACGGTACAGTATTTGTTAAAATTACATAATTATAGATAGGTACGTGGCAAACTTCACATCGAAGTGTGATAATTGAATAATTTGACGAATTCGGTGAGTCGTTTGTTTACCTTTTATGTATCAATTTGAAAGACAGTTTACGTACAGCGGATTCTATTGCAACTGTCGATCGGAACTTATCACAATAGATTTAGATTTTATTTATTACTCTTACACAAGACAATACATTTAAGATTCATATAAATATATTTTTGTGAAAAGAGGTCGTCAAATATAAAGTAATATACAACTTATTAGAAAGAATAAGAGAAAAAAAATACGTAGTTAATAAAATGATTCGTGAGAATCATTACTAAGCGATTGGCATCTTGACTAGACCCGCAGGTGTAGGCGGTAAACAATGAACATCAATAGTTCGGATTCGTCGAGCGTCATCTCTGTCGTACACATGTGAAAAAATACAAAACTAGAACTAGCGAATGTGTGTGTGTGTGTTACGATGAGGCTAATCCAGTTTAGTCCGACTTCGTATCGCCCTCCATTTTTGTATAGTTTTTAAGACATTTGGATATATTCTTCCCAAAGACATTCTTTTGTTGCTGTTAGATGTAAGGTTAAGGTTTTCGTTTGCGATATTGAACCTTATGTAAACCGAGCGAAATGCGATTACCTCATGCACTTGACGGGCCCCGGGTCGCCGGGGAAGTCCTTGGAGCTGAGCACCATCGTGTGCGAGAGCTCCAGCCCGCCCGTCACCTCGTCTATCGTGAACACGTCCACTTGAGAACTGCAATGTTAGATGGAGACGGTTAAAGCTATATATGTTGTGAATTAAATAAATAAAAAAGAGGCACTAAGGTGGCATGCAAGCTTGCGGCCTGCCTGATGGTAAGCAGTCACTGCAGCCAATGGACGTTAGCAATACCAGGGGCATCACCCACGCTTTGCCGACCCCGTAAAAACCTTGAGATGAGTAAAGATGCCTTGAAGATGAGTTATTCGAAACCGATTGCAGTTTAATAAAATTCGGATAATAAAGTGGAACTAGTATACAAAAGGTGATCTAATTCATAATAATGGAGTTACATCACGAAGTCACAACACAAAGTGTATATTTACATAATATGTAAATATATTATATTGCGTTACAGATTACTTTCAAATCACCTGAAAGTATAATATTATCTCGGACCTCTTTTCAAGCTGATTACATGGCTATTAAAGCATTCTAATAGTTCATTCATACGTAATATTTGCACACATGCTGCATGTTAGTTGAATACATGACGCTTTTTAAAGTTCAAATCTATATTTGCGACTGTATTCTGGGAAATAAATACCTATTTATTATTTCATTTATTTATTGGGGGCGGTTGAAAGGTAAACTAGTAAGAAACGTTCCGTTTTTGTTGGAGCCGACCAACCTTCAGTTGCAGTTGATAGTAATCCTTACGATGTACAAAATAAAGACGCTTTTAGATTTATTCGAATGCGCGGGCGAGCCGAGCTTGGTCGGACGTCTGACTACGTCCGGCGCACAAAAAGCGACTTTATTTTATACTGCGTAAGGATTAGTATCAACGGCAACTGACCGTTAGTCGGCTCCAGCCAAAACGGAACGTCTGCTACTAGTTTAGCTCATAACTCACTTCTTTCTTCCGATAGCAATAAGTCTAAACTTGTGGTTGACTCTTGCACAAGTCGCGTCGTCGATCCCCGGCGCCCATATGCCTTGCACCGCCTGGAAACAAACAACGTACAGATGTTGGCGGGAAATAATCCACATTGGCTAATTCGGCTTTATAGAGCCTGGTGTTATATCATCACAGCCCATAACAGTAGGCTAATAACATAACGCTGTTGCCAACAATTCTCTGATTTCAATTAATGAAATTGTTTTGCGATTACGTATGATCGATTTTATCGTTTCAGTTTATTGCAATGGAATATTGATAGCAACTGAACCCATGACATGACAATAGCGTTATGTAATAAGCTTAAAGTCTACTGCAGGACTTAGGGCCTTTCCCATGAAAGTGGAGGTTGTTGCCATAATCTCCACACTTGGCAGGCGGGTTGGAGATCGCAGTGTTATAAATATAACAATGAAAAAAGCTGATACGGAGACTCTAAAGTTACTTTTGCCTCGAAAACATTAGTCGCCTTGCACGACACCCAGGTGTGTAAGGGGTTGGTGCTATTCTAATCTGCCGGACACCACACGGCTATGGTGCTATAGACGAAGCCGAATACAATGGTGGGTGGAGTCCTGTAATACGTCATACCTACTTAAATACTTATGAACACGCTCAATACATTTTGGATAAAGAAATTCAAACCTCAAAATTCAATAGCATAGAATATTACTTCAAAACATTTTCTAATTATTTTTTGTTAGCTTTATGGCATAAAAATCAAAATAAGGACATGTAGGTACTATAAGGCATAAACACTTTTGAAGGTGGTTCGATTTCCATATAAATGATTGGTTAACTTTGCTTGAGCTTTTATCAAAAGTTTGAATACATTTACTTATTTTGCGATCACTAAACTAAAAATACAAAGAAATTAACGAAGAAATGTCGAGCAATAATTAATATTGTTGTCGAACCACCTTAAAGATACTGTTAATGAAATGAATTGTAGCATTACATTTTTAATATTCTGTGCATAATAATAATGTACAAAATGTATTTAGTAGTTGGATCAATCAACACAACACAATAGCAATAGCTATTTCATTTCAACACATTAGCACACTACTCTCACATCATCTTACCCATAAATCAGTATCCCAACGTATCTGAGTGACAGAGAAACATAATTGCCGAAAACATATGACATCAACATAGGATGACCGTTATGGATATTAAGCTGTCCCAAACCAGATGACTCGGGTTGGTCGCAAACAATCAATTTTCTATTATTTTAAGTTACTTAGGACTATGTTGAGTCTTTGACCAGACTTTGTTTCTTTTGACATAGTACTTGATTAAATAACAGATGAGGGTAAATTATATCTATGGCAACCCCATAGTTGGTGCAAGATGAGAGTAAGTAATCCATATTTTTTTCTTAATTGGGTCATATTCTCTTGTACAATGCATGGTTTTTCTGAATAACAGATGAGGGCCATAGTAAGATCTCCTACTAATAGTTTTAATGCTTTATTAAAAACACCTTCACAATATATCAGCTGTATGTATGTTTACTAAATATTTTTATTCTTGATTTGGTCTGAAAATAATCTTCCACTATGTATGCAGGTTCAAACAATACCAAGAAAAATACACTTACATTGGGATCAAATTTGAGATTTGGAGCAGTAAGATAGGCAGCTCTGCCGTCGTTCAGTGTGATGCCGAACCCACAAACCAGAGGTGAGTATTCAATGTCATTCACGTGAGTGTTGTCCTCTAAGATAGGCTCAGCTGAAATAAATAATTACATATTATTTAATCAAGTGTATAAAAAACAAAAACTAAGCGGTTTTCTATAATTATGTCATATTTGGGGATTGGAAAAATAGTATATTTGCGAAATTCCTAGGACAATTGCAAAAGCTGGAAAATTGGAACCTAGGAATGAATTTTGTTATCATCTCAGTTATTTGAGGACGATTTATAACCTAATTTAATTTAAATATTGAATAATTGTTCTAATTTAAAATATCTTACCTTTAGAAACTTGTTGGTTAATTGAGAATGGTATTCGGCCCAAGTCCAAGCAGTAGTCCCTGTTCTGTGTGCCATCCCAGCGATACCTCAGCAAGTGGGCTCTTGTTGTGCAAACTAAGATCTCTGTGCCAGAAATGCAGCACATACGTGTGATTTGGCCATCCCAAATTAATACTTCTTTATACTGAAATATGGAACAAAATACAGTGTTACTGACAGTGTAAGGCCGGAGTCCACAAGGACCATGAAATATTGATAATTCAGAGGTCTGTTTGAAAATAGGTTTCATATCTCAGTAGCACCATCTAGTGGCTTTTCGGTAGCCCCTGTCAACCCCACTTCACATATTATATTATGACATATCTTTGTTGTGTAAATAAAGATAGTCATAAAGCACCAAGTGATGGGTTTATGATGAGGATTTCAGAGACTGTGCGAATTGGAGACGAATAGGCAGGTAAGCAGACCCTGGCAGATACCGGGATAAGCACTAGGATGATGATGATGACATATTTATTGTATGTAGGCATGTTTTAATCTATAATACAAAGATATTTTGGCAACAGTAAGAATTCCCAATCTAATTAACCACAGAGTACGGGAATAAGACGTTGAAGGTTTAATAGACATAATTCTAGTTTTTGATGAATAGGGTGGCTTTACTGTTTACCTAGTAATATGAAGTTTTTGTTTGAAAACCTGAATTAATTTCTGATAAAAAATCTGCCATTTTCTCAACAAAGAATGTTGATTTAGGAAGTCTGGTACATTTCCAGGTACAAAAATTTAAAAAATATATGAAAGAAGATAATAGAATAAAAACCAATTCCCACTGACCGGGTAAGAATTTGAGTTTATCTTTAGAGCATAAATTATTTCACAAAATATTTCTCACCAAGGTGATTTTCAATGAAGGTATGAGTTCTTTGACAAAGAGCTCTGCGGAATCCCGCCTGAGGCTGGCTGTGGGTGGGTCATACTGTTGATATGCCGTCTGGTCACTAAGAGCTTCTATATTGTATAAAATCAAATGACCTTCAGATGTCTGAAACAAGAAATTACCAAATAATATACCTTTTTTAATTATAAGTTTTTAATACCTACTAAAGTAAGTTGTATTAAAGTGAAACAAGGGATATCATGTTGATTCATATATTAGTTATGAAAGGTAGAAACAAATAGATGTAGAATGAACTTGATTTGAAATTCCAAGATAATTATAAATTTAAGTACAGGGGAACACACCGAGATACATATCATAGACGAGTCTGGTTTCCATTCCACTCCCACATTGACACCCAGCCTTTGAATCGAGTCTTCATTTCTCTTGTGGTATACTATAGCTACTGTCGGCTAGAATAAAAGCATAACACATTAAATATACAAATAACTTAGGTTGAAAAAGTAGAATAAAATATTTTTCACCTAAACGTAAATAGCATACCTTACAAAACCATACTGTGAGACAGTCATCGGTCAATGAAGCAAACAATATTTTATCCCTGTTCGAAACAATTTGCCTGATGATTTGATTATCAGAACCCAGATTTTTGAGAACTTTGGGCCAACCAATTGGAAAATACATTTTGACAAAACTGTACGCAAGCGAACGTGAACTAAATCTTCATATTCAGGATTAACGTCTGAAACATTTGAATTATAGTTGAAAAGTATAACAAAAACATGACAAAAATTAGATAAAGGAGCAAAACTTGCAATTTTACTCAATTTACGAATGCAAATTCCGAAATCTCAACAGCTGTCATTTATGGACAAAGACCTACAATCCAAATTCAAACAAATACTAATGCTGTCAATAGATTGTCAATCGAATCAATCACGGAGGCGTCTTAAGGCGATCTCGCCCAAATGGAGACCTCCGTGAAGTAGGCCCCCCAAAGTAATTATTTTTGAATTTAATTAATGCAAATCGTTTGAGAAGATTTGAGAGTACAAAAAAATCGTTTGAGAGTTAATAGATTTTCCAGAAAACTGATTTTAATTTTGGGTGTGAAATTGGCCCCCATATTCTCTATCTCGTCGAAAAATTCACTTAGACGTTCAATTTTTTTTGCGCGGGCCGGAAGTCCTGAGAAACTAGGGGAAATTACGGGGAAATGACTAACGCAATAATGAAGTAATATCAATTAAAATATTAACTCTCCAACAGTTTTTTTGAACTATCAAATCCTCTCAAACGATTCTTAAACGATAAAAAAAAATTGAACGTCTAAGTCAATTTTAAAACTATTAACTCTCAAACGATTTTTCTTTACTCTCAAATCTTCTCAAACGATTTGCATTAATTAAATTCAAAAATAATTACTTTGGGGGGCCAACTTCACGGAGGTCATATGGAGGGTATAGGGTAGGAGTAGAGATACAATTTTATCTACAGAAGCAGAGAGAACATCAATGAGCAGTTTTCCAATAGGTATCTAAAGCATTCCTAACCACTCACTAGATGGCGCTCCGACAATTTTGGTAATTGATAATCGCACTGGATGACAGCTTATACTACTTCCGGTGTTGCTACATAAAACGCAGAACTAGCGCCACGATTGACAGGTCACCTCTGTCGCTGGTCAAGCATTACTTATGTATTATCATAGCCTCCTTCATCTACGTATTATGCAATAAGGAATTTACAAAATTTTAAAATCCATCTTCTCAAAAACGATTTTTTTTTTAATTGTAAAAAAATGTTGTGCGCGCTCTTGTCGAAGTGAACCGTATGGTGGTTCCGGTATATATTTTCATAGGTATATTAAAAATAACAATTGTTATTACAGTTATTATAATTGACGACTAGCTTTACCATGATAAGTTTAAGTTTAAGTAGCGCCTGTTGTGTCATCTATAACTTTGTATTTTTCTTCAAAGTTTCATGGGTACAATAAACTGAAAAATAAAATAAATATATAAATAAATGATTTCATGATGGAATGAAACACGAGAAAACTTGATCCATTTAGAAGGTATCGCAGGTTAGCCAAACCACAATTCAAAATACGCTGCCACTGTATATATAACATATGCACATAGATTTTATTAGACAGATAATACATTATAGATAGATATTTATCCATGGATATTCCATGAAATAAAAATATGTGGTCACCCTATTAGAAAGAGACATACAGCCTCTATTCTACACCACTTGCTCGGCTCGTTTTTACCCGAAGAGTGCTCAATACTGTTAGATAATGATAAGACTATGACCTATCGATATGTGTGTCGACATCTTAACGCCAAACGCATCGTGTTGGTTATATAAAGCTTTAGTAAGGGCATTATGAAAAATATATTTGGAGGATTGCACATATCTTGCTGGCAGCACTGGTTCGACGGTACTCATTTTAGGTAGCAAGTCCATGGCTACCAACGATCAATCGGATTGCTTTTGGATTATACGTCCATGTGATAACATTTTTCCTACGGCAACATTTTTTTAACAATTTCATATTTTCTTTGAGTAGAATGGATGCTAATATCAACAAAAAATTGTGTTTTTACGAAAACGGACTGTAGATTGTATTTATTTTGTTAAAAAGTAAATATTAGTGATGTAATATTATGTTTCAATTGTGTGTAACTTGAGGGGTAAGTGAACTTTATCATAATGGCCGAGGAAGCGAATGGGGATAGAAACAACCTCTGTGCATCAGAGGACGCTTTTGACCAATTTCACTCAAATACAGTATACGAAGAAGAAGATTTAATTACATTATCCGATATTGGGCTGCCTGAAGACGTAGTACCACATGTCTCTACAGAGGATATGATAGAAATACCATATGACAACGAGGTTGAACTGTCTTCAAACTTGGACCCACAGAACGGTTTTTCAGACGAAAAGCAAGACACAAATAATGAAAATTCCAACGAGGTTAAACTGTCTTTAAACCTGGACCCACAGAACTGTTTTTCAGACGGAAAGCAAGACGCAAATAATGAAAACTCCCAATCTAGATCTGAAATTGCTGAAGGGACGAATAGCCTTTTGCAGTCAATAGATCAAAACTCATCTCAAACTAATTCTGAAAACACTGATCAAATTGTCAAACCAAAGTCTAAAAGAGGTAGAAAAAAAAGAAATGCTGTTGCTGAGGAACCTATTATAGATAATAAAACACAGAGAAGCAATGTTGGTATTGAAGAACCTAATAATGATAATGTAACACAGAATAATGATGATAGTAGCTTACTTATACAGCAGACACTTCCAAGAAGAAGAGGCAGGCAACCAAAAAATAGAATACTTGATGACTTTGAAGTAACACTTCCTGTCAGAACTAAGAGAAGTAGGACTAATGTTCGAAATGGGGAAAATGAGATGGTAAATGAGTTACATGAGGTAGTTGAAACACCATTGAAGGAATATCCTAAAAGATATAATAAAAAAAAAAGCGCTCCAGAGCATGTTATTAATGAAGTCATTGAAACACTACAGGACAATACTGCTTCATTGCCAACTTCTGATTTAGAATTACCTGTGTCACCTCCTAAGCGTAAACCTGGTAGACCAAAAAAGAAAGTAGATGAAGTAAGTGGCCCCTCATTACCAACTTCTGATTTGGAATTACCTGTATCACCTAATAAGCGTAAACCAGGAAGACCGAAGAAGAAAGGTATTGAAGTAATACACACCGACATTCTGGAAGGTCAAAATAACTTAGAACTTGAGAAAACAGATTTAAATTATTTTGAACCTCCAAATGATGATTGTGATGAAATATCTCTAAGTAAATTAAAGGAAAGTCTAGAGATTCCGCCTGTGTCTAACATATCTGATCTGGATGAAACAAATAATGAAATGGAAATTGAAACAACCACTGAGGCTAAAATAGAAGATGTTGCCAATGAGCAAAAAGTATTAGTGGAAAAAATAGAGACCACAGAAATCCCACTAACTGGAGTAACTGAATATATAACAGATATTACTCAAAATGTTAATGAAAATATGGATTCATTATTAGTTGAAGATACATCTAAGAGACCTATCCGTAGAAAAGCCAAAAAAAGTTTTCATTATGATGAAGGTTCTGATGAAGACCCTTTTGCAAATGTAGAATTATCAGATGATGAACCTGGTTCTAAAAGAGGAAAACGTTACTATTCAGACGATGATTATGTACCTGAAATTCAACCTAAAGGAAAACATCATAAGCGTGGAACTTCAGATGATGATGAAGATGGTTCAGACACAGATATTGATGATATTCTTGAAGAACTCCCTAAGCCTGGGAGAAAAAGTAGAAGCCCCAAAAAGAAATTTAAAGTCAATGACAATAAAAAGAAGCTTGATATCACTACGGTTGTACCCAAATTTGATAATGACACTGAAGATGATATTGAAGAATGTTTACAATCATCAATCATTAAAACAGGAGAGACCGAAACAGATGGTATAGACAATTTTATCGCTCAAAAGATCCAGGGAACTAATTTACAAATAAAAAAAGTAACGTCTACAGAACCAATGCCAAGTATAGAAATTCCGGTGTTAAATCCCAATGAACTTAAAAAAGTGTTTGATATCAGTACTCAAACAAATATTATTCACAAAGCTGCAGTGGGTGTTCAGACTTCAGACTCGCAAAATATACCTATGAAAAAGAATGTGTCTCTAACAACTGAACAAGCTGAAAAAGCTTGTGAATTTTTAAAAAGTGTTGTGCAAACTACAGCAGAATTAGGCCAACTTATGACTCAAAAATCAGAAGACTTTATTACCAAGAAAATAAATACCAATCATGTCACTGACACTTTCAAAATGGACTACTGTGTGAAGAAGTCATTTTTATTGTTTAAATTAGCCAAACATAACTTATTACAAATGGAAGAAGATTTAGCTAAACAATATTCTGAATTTCTGGAAAGTAATGGATTAGGATCATGTCTAGAGCAGGAAAAGAAAATAGAACCAAAAAGCAAAACGGCGGACAGTGACAGTGATTGTGAAATTGTGGAAACTCCAACACCTGTTCAACAAAAACCACAACCACAGAAGCCCAAATTCAACCCAAAAACAGTATTCCTTAATAAAGAGTTATCAATAAAAATTGCTAAGAAGCCCAGTATTCCTGAAGTTCAGCAGCAAAAGACCAAAACTTCATTGAATTTACAAGGCAGGCACACAGTCTGGATAAGTGATTCGGTGATGGTAAAAAAAGTTAAGCCAAATCAGTCTTTTTTAGCCCAGGACAGCCGAAATAAAAAACCTCCTGACTGTTATGTTACTGAAAAAATGGTAAGTGACTTTTTCGAGAAATATAATCATGAGAAAGTACAGTCAATATGTGCTCCATTTACATCTACAGCATGGTGTGGCTTTGAAAGAAATTATGTATGCAGTTATTTTATTGTAAACTCTGGTTTGAATGCTACTCACATAGATGATGAGGTTTCTTCCAGTCTTGTTAGTAATGGTTTAGAGGAGCCTGAATATGAATCAATTGAGGCACCTGAGCTGTCACAGCCTGCCACATTGTTATCCTTGTCTATAAACACCTTACAGAAACTGTTGCAACTGTTTCCTTTACACATTGAAGATAGTCATTCAAGAAATGATGATGTTGCAGATGTAAAATATGAAAAGCCTGCTTCTTTATTTCGGCTGTGTGTAAAACAAGTAGCACATCAAATGTCAGAGAACATTTTGCATTGTGGGAAACCTAATTCAAACATAATAGATTTAAATCTTGAACATGAATCCCACAGTAAAGAGACTGAAATTTATGTTGAGAATATTGATGAAACACTAACATCAAAAAATTTAGATGATCCAAAATCCCTGCTAAAACAGGTGCATCAGTCAAATTTTCACATGGACAATGGTCATTCATTAATAGTTGATATTGCAGATGTAAAATATAATTATGAAGAACCTGCTTCCTTATTTCGGCTGTGTGTAAGACAACTAGCACATCAAATGACAGAAAACAGTTTCTGTTGTGGTAATGATGTATCTAATTTAAAAGATGAACCTCACAATGTAATCACTGATAATAATGTTCAGAATATTGAACCTGTTTTAAGAAACAATTTACAAGATCCAAAAGCCATACAAAAACAGATGCAACTATTACCTTTAGATATGGAGGATAGTCCTTCAGTAAATGATATTGCAGATATAAAATATTATGAAGAACCTGCTTCCTTATTTCGGCTGTGTGTAAGACAACTAGCACATCAAATGACAGAAAACAGTTTCTGTTGTGGAAATGCTGTATCTAATTTAAAAGATGAACCTCACAATGTAATCACTGATAATAATGTTCAGAATATTGAACCTGTTTTAAGAAACAATTTACAAGATCCAAAAGCCATACAAAAACAGGTGCAACTATTACCTTTAGATATGGAGGAGAGTCCTTCAGTAAATGATATTGCAGATATAAAATATTATGAAAATCCTGATTCCTTATTTCGGCTGTGTGTACAAAAAGTTGGATGTAAAATGTCAGAAAAAAGAAACCTGAAATCAAAAGTTCAAACATTAAAACATTTACTGTTTGAGCATGAAACTCAAAAAATGGAGACAGAACATTATGTGGACAATATTGAAACAATTACAAAAAACAACTTGCATGATCCAATATCTCTTAAAGTTCTTTGCTTTAAGCAAATTACAAAGCTAATTTACTGCAACGATCAGAATGCAAATAACATTATACATATGATGGAAAACTTGCACAAGTTTGATGAACAATTTATGACTAGACATCTACATAAAAATAATAATCTGACAAGGTGTGATGTAATTAGCAAGGACAAATATCTGGTAGAAAAATATAGTCCAAAATCTCTTAAAGTTATATGTCACAAGAAGATGTTGGATCTAATTTACCTGAAACATCAGAATTCAAATGAAGTTTGTACAGCAAAGGCTCCACTAAGTTTGGAAAATAATAATGAACCCTGTACAGCAAATGAATGTGACAATGTTTGTGATTGTGCAAGTGATACTGTAGTATTTATTAAAAGCAAAGCTAACATAGATCATATTCATAATCCAACCTCTTTGAAAGGTTTGTGTTACAAGCAAATTTTGGATGTAACATACTACAATATGCAGAATAAACATACTTATACACATATTGCTTGCAATAATAATGTTTTCAAAGAGACAAGTAATAACAGTATGCCAATTGATCTCAAAAATATGGACATCAAATCTCTTTTTTCTTTATGTGTT
The DNA here is from genome assembly GCA_905147135.1 of Blastobasis lacticolella. Lineage (NCBI taxonomy): Eukaryota > Metazoa > Arthropoda > Insecta > Lepidoptera > Blastobasidae > Blastobasis > Blastobasis lacticolella. The sequence continues at coordinate 4,808,985 of LR990058.1, forward strand.
CAAACTATACAAAATATTCCTGTTACTAACAACTGCAGTGTAATGAATGCTGTTGAAGAAAAAATCAAAGCTGTGGTTTCTCCAAAATGTTTAAAAGATATTGAAACTGTAGTAAAAGATTTTGACACAGATAATCTACTCCAAATAAATGTAAATACTTTACAAAAGGTAAAACCTTTAGCAGATATTTGCTTTGATGTAGTTTCTCGCACATTTTCGGAAGAATCTCCATCCAGTCTTAACACTCAAACAGTAGAAGAATTAACAATTAATTCAGTAAATACTTTATCAGAAGAAGCTTTTCATAATATTACCCATGCTGACGGAAATGCAGAGTACTTAGCAAATGAAGTAACAAATTTTTACAATGATGATGAAGAAGAAAATGATGACCATTTTAACAATTTCGAAGAACAAAATCTTACAGAAGAAAGTAATTGGGTTGCACAGGTGCAGATGAAAGTGCAGTCTTGTGTCATACCTGCTAAGGTAGTAAGTGGGGATAAAGATTCTTTGGCACAGGAAGATAATACAGCAAATAAGGATGTAGTGCAAATGGAGACTAGAATTAAAATTGAACCTGAAGATGAAAGTGATAATGTAGGGCTTGTAGATTCTTCTATAATTAAAACAGAACCTATACATGATGATGCAATGACTGTAATACCAGATAATGTTGTAACTAAAAGAGAAAATGTTGGCGAAGTTGACGATTCATCTGTTGTTCAGCCCACCTTTGATCGAGAAACATTTGAAAATTTTGTGCTATCTAATAAAATGATACATGCACAGGATGATTACTCAAACACTAATGATGAAATATTTAGCCAGAGCGCTTTAAGAGTTCGTAGACAGTATGACCCTGACTCCGACCATGAAGATCATGAAACTCATTCAGAAATGAGTTTGTTAATTCCCCAAACATTCGAACCATTAAGAATTGAAACTGCTAAAGATTCACTTATGGAAAGTAGTTCTGAAGAAGATTCAGTAAAGAAAATTACAAATAAAAAAAAACCTGAGAAACGAAGCAAAGTAAAGGGTAAAAATAAACAAGCTAACAATAAAGATGCTACTCCTGTTAAGGAAAAAGTTATACAGCCACCTCCACAACCATTAGTGAATGAGGTTGCAGTATTAACTAGAAGAATGCGAGAAAGAATAAAACAACAAGAAAAAAAAGTAGCAGCTTTGGATTCAGAGCCAGATGATTTACACATAGGTACAAAGAAAGACAGTGAAAAGACGAAACAGAAAGTTAGCAAACCTCCAGAGGATGAAATACAATGCAGCAATGTAGACTCTACTGAAAATTTGGATGGAAGTGAGCAAAACATTAATAATACATTCCCTGGTTTCTCTGCTGTGGATCAAAGTGAAATAAGTAACTACCAGAAATATGTTAATTTCGTCTATGAGAAGATTTTACCTAAGGTATCAAATGAGTCTACTTCAGAACAGAAAGAAAACGACCCTAGCAACAATGATGACAGTTCATCAACGTCGAATTCGATGGCTGTCCTACGCGATCAGCCAGTTGAAATGGTTGAATGTGAACCAATATTGCCTGTATTCGATGAAGTAAAAGTAAAGCGCCCGAGAAGAAATAAGCGCACTGGAAATAAGGACATGATGTCTGCTAAATCCATAAAAAGTAATGTAGTTGCTCCTGAAGAATCAGCACCAAATAATGTAGTTGTCCCTGGTAAAGTTGTACTACCTAACAAAGTTGAACCAATACAACCAACAGTTAAAGAAGTACCAACAGAGCCACCATACACAGATTGTAATGGCTGGCATTGCTACCCAGTTGATCTATATCATAATAGATTGAGTCATTGTAAACTCTGTTTAGATAAGTTACCGGAATCTTTTGTTGACACTTACTTCAGATACCAAAATATAGCAACAGTAAATGAAGAAGATAAAGAGGTTGATAGGTAAGTTGCACAATGTCCTTAGTTTCAACTTCCTACAGTTTTCGCCTGCATGTAGTTTAGATCTCTTTAAGTATACACATCTCCTGTGGGATCTTATTATTTTTCTAGGATCTCCTATGTGTCTCCTATGTCCTACGACATTCCGGAATAATGTCGCTTCTAAACTCTAGCTAAATGTTTACAGAAATCCGAAATGCACGCGGGTGAAAACCAAGGTGTACAGATATTATAATATAAAAATTAACTAGCTGGCCTGGTGCTGCTCCGTTCTCGTGGTGTCCTACCCCTACCCTATCCTATTCTTCCTACCTATCCTATTATATCCTTCTCTACCCCTACCTACCCTTTTTTCTTGCATACCAACCTTGTCTTAAAAATTACAAACCCATCAAAAAATTTATTATGCCCGTTTTCTGAAACACTTGTCAATGTTAATCATTGATTAAAAATCTTTCTGTTTCTGTCTTCAACACACTGTAGATAAAGATGGCGGATTTTAATTGATGATTAATAATAGATTAATGTATGAAAAACTGGCTGTTAGTCGAATAGTTAAAATGAAAATATGCGCGAAATTAAAAAAAGTTTTTAAAGATAAAATATAACCTGTGTTATTCGCTGATAATCTAGCTTTCTATAGGACGTAGATGATAAAAATATATATTTATTATCCATTACAATATTCTCTCGTTATAAGAAGAACTAGAAATCGTTTCGGGATAATCGAATCGGGATTATCTATGCCTGTTTTGTATATCTTATTTCTTTAATTTCGTAATTCTATACATCGATAAGTTTCGAAAACGAGGATATAATCAGTCCTAGAACCAATCACCCCACTGTATACAAAACTGTTGATACATTATTTGTAGCTTAGCTAAAGCTTGTTTTATTGTAAATTTTAGGTTAACAAATCTTCAAAGCTTAAAAAGGTCGTCTATAGCTAAAGACGGTAAAACTAAACCAAAGTCTAAGAGTACATCTCTACCTGAAGAAAACGTGCAGCAGGGTAGTAATTCTGGCATAACGTCACCTGCCTATGCTGACGACCGTGCCGAGCTCACGCCATCTGAAGATGAGCAACAGGAAGATGAAACTGCAAAACCAGTAAGTTGTTAATAAACTTATTAGTTATTACACGAATTTTAATACTTCAATAACCCTTTACATTCAAGGTCTTGTAATGTATGGGTGTAGAGTTTCACGAATTTATACTCTTTTTGCATGTGATTTATAATTATGAGACCAATAAAATTACTCATTTGATTATTAATAAGTACTTATTAAACATTAACCAATATTATTTCAGGTTAAACAAGATCAGAGCAAAAACACAGCCGAAAACAATTTGGCCAAAAATGCTCTTATGAACGACGCAGATTCAGAAGATGAGAGTCTGTTAAAGATAAAAAAAGAACAGACTGAACCTGGTCAATCAAACACAGGGAAACAGAACAAGAGAAAATTAAAATCTAGTCCTAAGAAGCCCGAAGCCGAAGCATCTGTGAAACATGAAGACTTTATATTGACTGCTGACAAAATGATGAACAAAGAATTAAATTTATTGCACGCTCCAGTAATTTTAAAGACTGATGCAGTAGAAGATGTTGCTACGCAGAAGAGAACGAGGAGTAATGTAAGTATTAATTTTTTTTTACTAGGGGTATTCGGGGTGTGAAGATTTAACTGTGGTAGGTGACCTGGGACCAACCAACCATTTTGAATTTTTTATTTTTAAAAATGTCACACCTTAATATAGACTCCCGAGCTTAACTATCGAGCCACCCTATGTTTTTTCATATACATAATATAGTGTACTTACCTGCTTTACCTCTTCAAGACGTGATCACTAATCTTCAAACTCCTTTATTTGTTTTATTTTTAAAAAGTATAAAAATAACCTAAAACATTTACAATTATTTATGTCTTAATAGAGAACTAGATTAAAAAGGGAATCAGCATCGAAAGATGGCTTCAAAGAAGAAGACGACTATTCTTCAGAGGAAGAAAAGCAATGGGTCAGCACCAAGGAAAAGTTGCTCAAAAGAATGGGCAAAAAACAAAATACTGCTAGGTATGGATACTATGTATTTATTTTATCTTTGTTGTAAATGGGTTTGGGTTTTTTTTTAGATTTTAGAATTTATAAAGATTTGTCAAAATTCCGCGCCGTGATGTCATCGGATTCTATTCCTTGTATGGAAAGAACGGCTGGCACGCGCGGTGCAACGTTATAAAGGCTGTCAGATACGATGACGTCACGTCGTATAAGCCGAGTGCCGGTACTTTATGTACATTAATTATATCAATTATGTACTTTGCTGGTGTCTTTTTGAGATTAGACCAGCGTTTCCCAAATTCTATTATGCCAAGGGGCCCTATCTTTGGACCGCTTGCATCCACGCGAGCATTTGCCTTCTAATGCTTGTCTTTTCAAGCTCTAGCAACTTACCACAAGTGTGAAAGAGATAGGTAGCGGACGCGAGCGCTCGCGACGATGCGAGCAGTTTAAAAAATATGGGCCCCTGGCCCGGTTATTTTAATGTTTTTCCATTGTACCAGTATTTTAATCCTCCTAATGCATGTGTATAGTAACACAATACAATGTCCACATTTTTGTATACCTTTACCTGATGGAAGGCAGTTACCGCAGCCTATGGACGTTTGCAATACCAGAGGTATCACACCCGTGTTGCCCTGTAAAAACTTTCACCCCTTTCTTGAAGATCTCCACGTTGTACTCTCCACGGAGCTCAATCCACATTCTTAGTGTTCGTGGGAGAAAGTTCCTGCACAGTTCGCGACCAATTGGGTTCCAAGGTGTGACAATGAACTCCCTGTCGAGGGCGAGCGGTCTCCTCAGAACATACACCGTTGTAGTTGCAATAGAACACAAAGGGAGGCTGTGTTAATTTAGCGGCTCAATACCGCTTGATATCGTCGACGATTCACACCGCATTTTTGAACGCAGAACGCAGCGTTAGACAAGCAGGCCACCTGATGAAAAGTGTTCACCGCTGCCTATGGACATTAAGTCTGCCTGTCCACTGGAGCGGAGTGGAGCTGTGCCAGTATTAACCAATGGAATTGCATTAAATCTCCTCTCCGCTTCACTCCTCTCCGCTCCAGTGGACATGCAGCGTAACTACACCAGGGATATTGCCAATGCGTTGCCAACCTCTATAACCTTGGGACACATTGATGTGGCAGTAAAAAGGCAAATGCCCCTCTACTACCAAAGCCACGGTTCCTGAAATCACCACTCCATGGAGCACTGAAGTCCTCACTTTAGTACTTACCGTCAGGAACTAAAGCTATTTAAAATAATGTTGTTTGACGTATTCTAAAAGGCGGAGGTACTTCCCAAGTCGGGCGGCTCCAATTCGAACGGTTACCCCGTTAGAACTCGTCTAAGCTGAAATGACGCGCCCCACTATCGCATTAACGCACACAAGCTATTTAAAATATGGACGCAATACATATACAAATGCCATACAAATTGGTCATTCAGGTGCCGGTGAGACTCAAACGTAGGAGCACGCGTCGTTTGATTAGAGCAGATGAAGCTCCCACACAGATGAAGTGTCGTTACTAATATTTGCACTCACACATCGAAATCAACTAATTAAGTAGTGGGGCGCGTCATTTCGCTTAAAAGAGTACAGTTTTTAAGAACAAATATTTATTTTATTGTGCCTTTTTACCGCGCGTGTGCAAGATATGGAATGAGCTCCCATCCCGAAGTCTTTCCCTGGCACTAGAACATGGGGTTCTTCATAAGGCATGTCTACAGGAACCTCAAAGGCCGGCACCGCATCCGCTCCCCTTAGATAACAGATGTCCTGGACGACGGTGGCCGCTTTCCATCAGGTGGCCCGTCCGTCCGTGTGCCTCCCTTGGCAATAAAAATAAAAATGTGGTTGCCAACACTTTCGCTGTTGCAGCGTGGACGACGCCAAGCGGAATAAGCTGGTGAGCGAGTTCATTGAGCGGCGCGGCGCTCATGACGCGGGCGACCGCAAGCGCGGGAAGGGACCGAGGCGCGGCCGGGTGTCGAAGAAGCGGCTCGAGAGAGCGAAACAGCTCAGGTGAGCGATTTAGTCTTAGCTCGAGAGATTAAGTTATAAAAGTGTAGCCTAAGTCCTAACCGATACTAGGTACCGAAAACCTTCCTAACAAAGACATTTCAAAAACTTCCGACAACCCGAACTAGCGGACACAGTCTACATATTCAAACTAGTTGTCCGATTTTAACGAAACAAAACTAACAACCGAAAGAAAGAAATGGTTTCTAAATAAAATAAACCGCAACTAAATCGGTTTAGCCGTTAGAGATATACGATGTCACAAACAGATACAAACAATCACATGTCATACACACATGTCGGGTGTTATTAACACCTGTCTTTTTGTCGTATACGGGAATGCATTTGAAATCCATTTCTCAGGTTCAAAGCTTCACTTTTACTCAATATTCCAGCTAGCCAAGATTAGGATTTGGTACTATAAGTCGTTTTAAATTACCACATTGTGGCTTCATAATGCGCGATAACTTTCACCTAATAAATAAAATACGGATCTCAGGCACACATAACCGATAAACTCACAGGTTATACGGGACGTACCATTAATTAAAAGCTGCGTATTACACAGGGTGTTATCAAAAGAGCTGTACGGCGAGAACGCGGACCAGAGCCGGCGCACGATTTACACGCATTCTCTATTCAAAGGACGCAGGAACATTCGCAAGGTAATTTATCGTCGCCATTCGACTAGAAATATTCCTTATCGTACCATAAACTCACACTCGGCTCGTTCCCACAGGTTATTGACAAGAAGTCATTGGCGCGGAGCACCGTCGTCGCGAACATGGGAGAGTTTGAAAGGAAAAAGAGGTTAAATCAGAAACACAGCGCTTTGGTGAGTGTGTGTGTGTGTAATAAAGGAGTAGCGGTTGCAGTATCTTGATTGTTGCGAGTGATAAGCTTCGGTGTATGGTGTACACTGCCTCGGCGGTAACACGTGTTGGTGGCGGGAAATGGATCAGAAGTTATTCGAAAGTGCGACCCGCGAATCAATTTTTTATTTATTTTTTGCTTATATGACCTAAACCTATAACTCGTTCGCATTAAGTTTGCCGGTTTATAAATTACAGCCAACATCTTACGGCAGCCCTGTGTACCGTTAACATTATACCACATACGTGTAGGCATAAAGCCGTCCTTTATGCATGACATGAAAACAATATTCTACTTCGTTCTGTTGGTTATTTTCTCGCTGACGCTACTAGCATTCAACGTCAAACATTTCTATGAAGCTCGCGAAACTACTTGTGGGCCCGGGGCTTTTTATATCCCACTTGATTCTTGGTTAGAATTGATTGAACGCTTAATACATCCGAATATTAACCGGGCTTATCTCCCCGAGACTCCTATAATGAACCTATCTATTGTTTATGTCAAATCCTATAAATTGTTTTTTATTCTACTATCGATTGCGAAAATAGTATAGAAAAGATCTCTACTCGGAGATAAAATTCAAGATAAGTGTAAACAAATTACCAATTAAAAAAATAAAACCCAAAGAATGGATTATTTAAAATAATCGAAATATTGATAAAAATTATGGCATTCACAATGAAATAAAATCGTACGACGTTAAAAAGCATTCTAATACATAATTCACCCCTTGGGTTTATTTTTTACGATACGATACTTTTGATCATGAATATCATCTCCGCGTTTAGACCCGCCAACTCTGACGATCTTCTCTCAAATCGTTGATTCACACATGCAATAAATACATTGATTGTTGATTATTTGCTCGTAGCGCGAGTTGCTTGGCTGCGAAGAGGGCGTGAACGTGCTGGTGATAAACGACGAGGTCTGTCTGGAGTACGACTTCGAGATCAACGAGCCGGTGGTGGCCGTGCACCCGTTCTTCACCAAGGTCATGAAGGCGCATCAGGTGAGCAGGGAAACTGGCTGTTACGGTGTTTTTTTTAATAAAGGTAGGCAAATGAGTGATGAGCCACCTGATGGAAAGTGTACCGCAGTACCCGCGAATACGTTGCCGGCCTTAGAGATAAAGCCTAGGAATTGTTTTGTCCACGGTTCTTAAGCTGATAGCGTTGTTGATGTCTCTCGTTGTCCTGGTTGGCCGTTCCTACATAGTGGAACGGCTTTACTAACTACCGCAGTACCCGCGAATACGTTGCCGGCCTTAGAGATAAAGCCTAGGAATTGTTTTGTCCACGGTTCTTAAGCTGATAGCGTTGTTGATGTCTCTCGTTGTCCTGGTTGGCCGTTCCTACATAGTGGAACGGCTTTACTAACTAATCGACTTTAATTTTACAAGTTTTTATTGTTACAAAGTAGCTTTCCGTCCGCGGCTCCGCCCGCGTAGACTATACGTTATATCGCGCACTTGATAAAAAGTAGCCATCCTTAAGTGCTAAACTAACTTCATACCAAATTTCATCAAAAACAGCGCATTGGTTACAGATAACAGACAGAGACAGGGTTATTTCGAAATTTTTAATATTAGTAGGGATATCTTGGGACTCAACCTGTTATTGAGGACAGGGACCCGACCGCCTAACTCAAATGATAATATCGCTTATGACTTGCCGTCATAAAGCTATCACAAATGCTGTCGTAAAGAGCTAGGTTGTAAGGGCTGGATCTATGGAGACAACAAACCAAAGACCTTAACACGTAAATACCATACGAAAAACAACCTCCCTTTCCGCAGTACGAAGGTGTAAAATTCATGTGGGACGCATGCTTCGAGAGCCTGGCCATGGTGCAGAGCGGGGACCCCGGCGGCGGCTGCATCCTCGCGCACTGCATGGGGCTCGGGAAGACGCTGCAGGTGCTCGCGCTACTGCATACCGTGAGTACATACATACACAAGTTACAAAATTCTTCAAATCATTGCCTAAGCCTTAAGATAATTAAGAAAAATGTTCAAAAACTTCAATTAAATTGATTTTTTTATATACATATTTGTATTTTGTCACCTAGGGACGTATCCCCTATAATCCTATATAAATTACCATTCCGTATTCACGGTTTCTGTATTCGCGGCATATTTATGGAACATATACCCCGCGAATATAGAGCTTTTACTGTATATACTCATCCCAGGAAAGGCAGACACTATCGATTACCATTAGCTACGATACGGTGAGCATTCTTACGGCCTTTGCCCCACCACTCGTTCCCATCGCTGCAAATCTGGTTTAGCCATAGTCTACAGCGGCGACCCGAGTTTTGACACCCAGCGGGTATAGACAAGATGCCAATCTAATAATATGCCGAATCTAATAAGGTGCCAAAATAATTATGATTCATACTTAAGTTACATTTAAATGCAGCGTTGTCAATGACTGATCCAACATGGCTTTTGTTTTTATTATACGTTATTTTACAAACTGGGAAATAACGACACTAAACTAAACTCCAAGCAGTGAATCACTAAACTCCAAGCAGTGAATTTATTCAATCTCAATGTTTTCCGAGTTAGGAAAGGTTACTAGTAGGGCAAGTTAGGAATGAGGAGTTTTCCAATAGGTATTTAAAGCATTCCTAACCACTCACTAGATGGCGCCCCGACAATTTTGGTAATTGATAAATAATCGCTTGAAATAGGTTCTTAGCAAACAGGATATAAACACTGGGTACGCTGTATTGGATAATATTGTATTTGTCAATAGTTTCCAACCATTTTAGAGGTTGCAATAATAATGAAACATAGTGCCAACTTCTATAAATATTTCTTTTTACATTTCGTTCAACCTTTAACAGTAATGTTTATATTAATAAACATTTTATTTTTAAGTTTAGTATTAGTTGGTTGCATGAAATCACTGCCACCATCATACAGATTAAAAAAAGATTACCAAAATTGTAGGAGCGCCATCTATTGATGCTTTTTGAAACCAACTATCAATACCTACTGGAAAACTCCTCATTGTAAGTCGATGAGTTAGGAAATGGACGAGCTGGTAAAGTGGACGAGGTCGTTGATTATTTACTACTAGACTAGACTACCTCTTCTCTTTGCTCTTTCGTCTTTGGCTACTTACTTTACCGAAATTCTATCGTTTTATAAAAGTGAGTATTGACCCACCCTTTCGTCTCCATTCGATGCACAGGTGCTGACCCACCCCGGCGCGGGCATGCACCGCGTGCTGGTCTGCTGTCCGCTGTCCACGGTCCTCAATTGGGTGGACGAAATACACAAGTGGATTGGGCCTGTTACCAACCAGATTAAGGTAATATTGACAGTATTAAGCTTAGTATTTAACATTAGGGGACAATAACATACAAAATTGTGAAATTTATCTTTATCTTCACTAAGTACTAGTGACTGGTACCTATTAATTTAGAAATAAAGGAAGCCTTTCTACTTATCGTAAATCTTAATTTAAATCGTTTTGTATTTATTTATAATTCTTGATTTCAATGGGACATTTCAAATTATAATTAGGTGTACAAAGAAATGTATTGAATGTCATGTCGTGTACTATTATGGGTTTTTAAAACCTGAAATAAATGAATTTTAATTTAATTTGATTTAATAATTGTTGCGCAACATGTGTCGCCCAACATCGCTCGACATCGAGCGACACTCTGGCAACATCGTTCAATTATGAAAACGTCAGACTCGAGGCATGTTTTGTAAAGGTCAAGCGCGTAAATGTGCTTCTATTTACTGCAATATGTGCCTCCCACACCATGGTCAGCTTGTAACATTATCAACCATTGTTTCTATTGTTTATTCAGCCGCACTCCGATGGTATGGCATAGTGCGATCTTTTCTACTGGAAGTTGGCCGTGACACATATTGCAACAAAATTATATTCCGTTTAGAAGCCCCTTTACTACGATGTCGAGCGACGCGTGTGGCGTAATTGTCATCTATATAGTGAACACGAGTCTTAAATATCCATTCAAAGTATCAAACAAATTTCATTTCTTATTGTTACTTGGTGATCCGATGAGAGTTTCTTATTGTTACCTGGTGATCCAAATGTGAGTTTTTTATTTTTATCTGGTGGTCCAAATGTGAGTTTTTTATTTTTATCTGGTGATCCGATGAGATTGTCTTATTGTTACCTGGTGATCTGATGAGAGTTTCTTATTGTTACCTGGTGATCCGATGAGAGTTTCTTATTGTTACCTGGTGATCCGATGAGAGTTTCTTATTGTTACCTGGTGATCCGATGAGAGTTTCTTATTGTTACCTGGTGATCCGATGAGAGTTTCTTATTGTTAATTGGTGATCCGATGAGAGTTTCTTATTGTTACCTGGTGATCCGATGAGATTGTCTTATTGTTACCTGGTGATCCGATGAGAGTTCCTTATTGTTACCTGGTGATGCCATGAGATCTTCTTATTGTTACTTGGCGATCCGATGAGATTATCTTATTGTTACCTGGTGATCCGATGAGATTATCTTATTGTTACCTGGTGTTGCGATGAGATTATCTTATTGTTACCTGGTAACCTATAACGCAAATTTTACATTAGTTAATGAAGTCTTTAATTTCTTTTTCAAGCAAAAGAAAATGCGAAGGAAATTCCAGGTATAGTAATCGGACACAGTTGACCTCTCCATATTGTACTAACAGCATTCATATACTATGGTGAAGTGACCTACTATTGTTACTACCTACCTATTGTGTCTCTTCTTGTGATAGGTCAACTATGTTTCTAGGAATTTAATCGCTAAGATTAAATGGGAATGAACCTAAGGTTAATTCCCGTTGTCCCCCAATTGTTATCCGTTGTCCTCCGAAAGGTGGACAACAGGAATTTTTGTTTTGTTGTCCCCCATTTTTTCATTTAAATATTTTTGTTAATAAAACCTAAAGTGCTCAGCTGTATGAAATTACATATTTAAATTTAACAATATTTGAGTTCTTAAAAATTTATATTGTTTATCAAATCGGGAATATACTATCAGATCTCGTGCAGTCTCATCAGAAATGAAGGATTCGGGGGATTACATTTGGGTGACAACGGGAATGAACCTATCAAAATGACCCTCCCTTGACATTCACAGTTATCCACATCATTAATAATTTAAATTACTCCCCAAAACAAAGCATATGACACCCAACTTTCCCCCATACAGGTATTCGAGCTCTCCAAACTGAAGAAGACATACGAAAGGGCGTACCAGCTCGAAGACTGGTACAACGGCGGGGGCATCTTCATAATAGGCTACGAATTATTCCGTAGTCTGTCCACACTAGACCCTTTGCTGGACGACGTAAGACCCACTGTGGTGAACAAGATACGGACCGCTTTACTTGACCCAGGCCCGGATATAGTGGTCTGTGACGAAGGTCACTTGTTGAAGAACGATTGTTCGGTATTAGCGATGGCTATGAGCCGGGTACAGACGAAGCGTAGGATCGTACTGACTGGAACGCCGATGCAGAACAATCTGCGAGAGTATTACTGCATGGTGAACTTCATCAAGCCCAACTTGCTTGGGACGTACGCGGAGTACTCTAACAGGTATGTGTTTGGTTTTGTGTTACTGAATTATTTTGCATACGTACGTACATAACGTCCATACATACGTACATAATGTACAGCTTACTTTAGCAACTAGTCATTTTTTATATTGGTCACTTTTAACGCTTGTCATATTTGCCGTCCATCTAAAGTGACTAGATGAGAAAATGTGAACTGGCAATTGCTAAAATTACCAATAAAAACAATTTTATCTTGTAAAATAGCCCTGATTGTTTTTCATAATGGAAGGTGACCGCCATTATGAAAATCTTCTTAAATTCTTTTCACACTTTACAAATGTTCGTCCACAGATTCGAGAACCCAATAATGAACGGCCAACACCGCGACTCCCAGGAGGAGGACATCAAACTGATGAAGCAGCGGACCCATATCTTGCACAAAGTCCTCGAGGGCTGCCTGCAAAGACAGGAAGCCTCTGTCCTCTACCCATACCTGCCAAAGAAACACGAATACACTCTCTTCATATCGCTGACAAAGTGTCAGTGGGATCTGTACAAGCATTATATGGAGAATTACGCGAATCATAACAAGCACAGTGTGCTGAAGGATTTCCACATACTGCAGAAGATCTGGTCGCACCCTCAAGTGCTGCATCACTTCCAGATGAGGTCGCGCGACGAATTCGGCAACAAGATTAAACGTGAGTGGAGATTTGTGTTTTTAGTAAAAGTGGTATAAAATGCTAACATTTTCTCATTTAGTGGTGAATTTAGAATGATTAAATTTAGTTTTTATTTTTCGCAAAAGATGTAGTTACTTATTGATAGAGTTTTCGTCGTAAGTCATAGAAATTGTAACACCACAACCGTGTTACAAATAACTTCGATTCTTGAGGGTCCTATGAGGGCTTACGTCATTTAGAAATCTACCAGATACATACTAGACTCTGTCTAAAACGTCAAGCAGCTTGTTTTGAAATTAGAAGGTTGATTGAAATCAACAAGCAAGCTACCTGATTTTGAATAATGAAGACGTCCCATCAGCTACGTCTTCATTATTTGCTTATTTGTTGATTACAATCAATCTTATAATTTCCCAAGTCGCTTGCCTTTTTAGACTGAGTCTAGTAGCGCTATCTGGTAGATTTTGAAATGGCGAAAACCCTCATAATGACGTCGAGTCTAACACGTGAGGTCCGTTGTCAAAATACTGGCTCGTTATTGGACAGAAACAGCTGCTAGTGAATGACGGCTCCATTCTTGCCAATGACAGGCCTTTATTTTGACAATTTGACAATAAACTTCGCGTCTCAATAACACCACCTGTAGGCTAATTACGTAACTCTGTTGCCAACAATTCTCTGATTTCAATTATAGAAATTGTTACTTTTGCGATTTCGTATAATTGATTTCAGTTGCTAACCTAGCTCCATGCAATGAACTGATCTATCAAATCGATCATACGAGCGTCGGTAGCCGGGCAGTTGAGTATCCAACTCGTAAGCGAGGGGTACCGGGTTCGAAACCCGCTACGGCCATGTACGAATGACTTGTTTCCGAGTTATGTACATTACTTGAATACTAACCGATGCTCTTACGGTGAGCGAAAACATCGTAATGAAACCTGCAAATTCAGGCAACTGAATTTGTAACTATGATCCAATCTGGTCAGGTTCCCCTGGTAGAAGGCCCTGGTTCTCGAGAGCACAACCGAGACATTAACGCCAAGATCATTATGTTTTATTTATATCAAATCTTAATCGCAAAAGTAACAATTTCAATCATTGATATCAGTTGATATAGTTGGCAACAGGGTTCCATAATAAGACTACTGGCGGCTTTTGAAATCACGAAAGCCCTCATTTCAACCAATTTCAAAATCCTAAAACACGCAAAAGCAGTTGACTGTAAACAGTTTTTGTTCAATACTGCTCATCTCTCTATCTTATGCGCTTATTACATTTTGCTACATTCAGAAGCAAAAAGCGTGGGAGCAATCGAAGCGAAATGTATTGCTCATAGAATAAGATCCATTTTTGTACCACTTATATTATGTTAGGCGTCGCTCCGCTTTTCAAAAGCCGTAATACAAAAATTGACCTTAAATTATGACCAATACATTCAACTTTTATTTGCTCTCACGCTTTCTGCTTCTAAATTTAGACGACTTAATAAAGCCGAATGTAATAAGCGCATAAGCCAGCTACCAAAACCTCACATTTGAACGCTCTACAACCCACTCTCAACTCCACAGCCGAGAAACTAGAGGATGATCTGGCCACTGAAGACCTGGCCGCATCGGAAGACGTGAAGCCAGACGAGACCGAGGTCTGGTGGCTGCAACACCTGGACGACGGCAAGAAGCTGGAAGCCCTCAACAGCTCCAACAAGTTCATGATAGTCTTCAGACTGCTGGAGGAGTGTATTAAGCTCGGCGATAAAGTGTGAGTCTAGTTTTGTTCTTATTCGTACTATAACACAGACTGTTAGAATGATCTGCCTGCGCGCGATATTGCGAATATCGAAAGAGTTTGTTGTCACGCTTTTTGCTTCTGAATTTAGCCAATGTAATAAGCGCAATATCAATAGCGTCGAGCCCCGTCGCTCCGTCGCTCTACGGGGCTATTATTGGCTAACTCAGTTGCCAACTGAATTTGACACTAGATAATTATAAAACGATAAATAGTACACTAGCCGTGTGGTGTCCGGTAGAGTAGAATAGCACCAACCCCTTACGCTCATGGGTGTCGTACAAGGCGACTAATGTTTTCGAGGCAAAACATCAAGAGTCTCCGTAGTCTGGAAAATGGGCAGCAGCATTTTCCATTGTTATATTTTAACACTGCGATCTCCAACCCGCCTGCCATGCTTGGAGATTATGGCAATAACCTCCCCTTTTGTGGGAGAGGCCCTAAGTCCTGCAGTGGACTGTTACGGGCTGTGATGATGAAATAGTACACTATGTCATCTACGTTGGCCAGTGGCAAAAGCGTCTACCAAATTAGAGTAGTGTAAGATTTTTATGTCAAATTCAGTTGTCCACTGATATAGCCAACAGCCCCGATAGTCTAAATAACTCTATACTCGGAGATCAAATTCAAGATCAAAAGTGTAAACAAATTTCCACTCTAAAAATACACCCAAGAGATGGATTACTTAAAACAAACGAATTGTCTGAGCGACAGAACAGAATGGGAATACCTACGAGGAAATTTAACCCAATCATTGTTAACTTGGAATTAACTCAGTTACCTAGCACCCATAACACAAACTTTGCTTACTTTGGGGCTAGATGGCGCGGTGTGAATTTGTCAAAGATTATTTATTTATTTTATTTAATCTTTAGTAGATACAATTTTTGTCTGACCCAAACTCGTCTTTTTAACACTTCTTTTGCACCATTCTTATCTGACCCCTCACCCGCTCGCAGCCTAATATTCTCCACGTCGCTGATAACGCTGGACGTGCTGGAGTACTTCCTGAAGAAGATCAACAAGTGGAGCCTCGGGCAGGAGTACTACCGGCTGGACGGGTCCGTGCCGGCCGAAGTGCGCCAGAAGTGGTGTCGCGAGTTCAATGCCGAGAACAACGAGATGACCAAGTTAGTATGGCTTTGTGGTGGTCTGATATAGCGACCAAGCTCAGTAGGCTGGGTAACTTGATGCTTGTAAGTTTTACCATTATGATAGAGAAAAATCGAAATATCTTTGAAAATATATATATATTTTTTTGTTGTATAGCGGCCGTGTGGTGTCCGGCAGAGTAGAATAGCACCAACCCCTTACACTCGTGGGTGTCGTACAAGGCGACTAAAGTTTTCGATGCAAAAGATCTAGAGTCTCCGTAGGCTGGAAAATGCCAGCGTTTTCCATTGTTATATTTATAACACTGCAATCTTCAACCCGCCTGCCAAGCGTGGCGATTATGGCAATAACCTCCCCTTGGGAGTGGCCCTAAGTCCTACAGTGGACTATTATGGGCTGTGATGATGATAGCGGCCATAGTAACACATACTCTGTGAAAAGTTCAAGTGTCTAGCTAGTGTTGTTCCAAAAATATAGTCACCCAGAGTTCAGTGTATGGGTAGCGCCATAGTGGCGGCGGGCTGCCGGCCTGGTGATGTCACACACGAATTCACGCTCTTATCGAAATTATTTTTGCAATCGCAACTTGAAAGTCTTATAACTTTTTTGTTCCCAAGATTTTAAAAATAAATTCACTGTTTTGTTTCAATTACTCATATTTTTATATCCACTGATATATTCATAGATTTTTGCAAACTACTTGGTGCCACATTTGATAGATTAAAATCTGTCCAGACTGACTTGTCTTATTTGGTTATGGAAATTATGTATATAATGAATAATTTGCAGTAGTATTCGTTGAAGTTTTCTATGTGTTTCTAATATAATTCAAGACATCTATACACAAAGTACGTAGCGTGATTGATACGGCAAGTCGTGAACCTACTGAATTGAACTCCACACCATCACCAACTAAACCTCTCCGAACCTCCCACCAGAGTGTTCCTGATATCGACCCGAGCCGGCTGCCTCGGACTCAACATGGTGGCCGCCAACCGCGTGGTGATCCTCGACACGTCGTGGAACCCCGCCCACGACATACAGAGCATATTCAGAGTCTACCGCTTCGGACAGAAGAAGGACTGCCATATTTACCGACTGGTGGCTTTAGTATGTGTTTTTTTACGTCGTAAAGTAGAACAGGCAAGCGGGGCTGGGGTCCTATTTTTGAAACCGCTCATATCCACGCGTGCGCTCTTGTGTGCTTTCTATCTCTTTCACAAAAGAGCCCCTGGATTGTTGTCGAAACCGCTTCCATTCATTTGTCAATTATATCTTTAGCAACTTACCACAAGTGTGAAAGAGATATGTAGGTAGTTGAATACCTGATCTGCCAAATCCTGGATCATGGTCAAGGCGGACTCCGGGCACTCGCGCCCGAGAGCACAATCGGAATTTGTTTTGTGACTAAAGTTTCACGCCGCGTCTGTTCCACAAAAAGCTACTAAACCGAATTTCATGGGGTTTTCAAAAATAGACAGAGTGCTGCATGAGGAAGGTTCATGCATATTATAATAGAGTAACCCTGAGGAAACCCGTGCGAAGCCGGGGCGGGTCGCTAAACTATACATACATATTATAAAAGAAAGTTGCTTCCCGCCGTCTGTCCCTATATATCTATTAACGCTTAGATCTTTTAATCTACGCAACGGATTTTAATGCGGTTTTCAACAATAGATAGAGTGGAATTCAAGAGGAAGGTAAATCATCAATAAAAAAGCGAAGGTAGGGGTAAAGTAGGTGTACGCAAACGAAGCCATGCGGGCCACTAGTTATTAACAAAACTGTGTTATCACCCAGGGTACGATGGAGCAGCGTATCTACGAGCGGTCCGTCTCAAAGCAGGCGGTGGCGTGCCGCGTCGTCGACGAGCAACAGATCGACCGCCATTACAATATGGCAGAGCTCACCGAGTTGTACAGGTAATTGGGATAAGAAAGGCGTCACAATATGGGTTTCGATACGACTAGATTCGACACCAGATGGCGATAGTGAGTCTGATTTCAAAATTAAAACTAGTAACAGACGTTCCGTTTTGGCTGGAGTCGACCAACCGTTAGGTGCAGTTGATACTAATTCTTACGCAGTATAAAATAAAATCGTTTTTTGGGCGAGAGCGTGGTCGGATGTCCGACTAATGTTGGCTCGCCAGCGCAACCGAATTAATCCAAAAGCGACTTTATTTTTTTAGGGATTAGTATCGATTGCAACTGACGGGTTGGTTGGCTTCAGTCAAATTGGAGCATCTGTTACTAGACTAAGCCCTGCCGTTGCCTCGAATGGCTTCGTTATTTTACAGTGGTTGTTTCTGTCCAATAGCACGGAATTATTTTAACAACGGCTTTATTTATGATTTTAAAATCTATTTTGAAATCTTCAATTGACGACATAACTTAATAATTGGTGAAACAGAATGAAATAGATTGATCATGTAGATTCATGAAAATTCATGATAACATGGTTTATCAGAGGTTTATAGAAGGGATCAGCCTTTCACAAGTTATTGAGCGTTTAAGCGCTATTACGCGTTTATGAATAATGTTTTTCAAGAACCACATTTTATACCTTCCACAAATCTTCCATACCTTTTTAAAAATACTTCACTTTCGGGTCTTCTACCTCCGATAAGGTCGCAGACCTCAGCGGGCCGTTATGAATAAGACCGTTAACAAATTCTCCCCCCCCCCCCCGATACGACGAGAACGGCGCCGGCGTCCCAGCCGGCGTGGCCCCCGGCGTCCGCGACGAGGCCCTCCTGGCCGCGGCGAGGGGCCGCACGCGGGGCCCCCGCGGGGTCCCGAAGCTCGTCCACGCCATCCACGAACACGACTCCCTGCTGCGGGGGAGTTCGGAGCAGCAATTGCCCGAGCACGAGCGGCATGCTGCCTGGCTACAGTTCCAGGAGGAGCATAGTAATAGTGAGTTTAATTTTGTTTTATACTGCTAATGTGGCGAACTAGCTTACGGCCTAGGAGCATAGCAATAGTGAGTTTTTTTATACAACTAAGGTGGCAAAAGCAAAGTTATCGCCATCTAGCAGCAAATTACCAAAAGTAATTTGGTGTTAGATAGTGCTGTGTGAATTATCCAAGCATACATATACTTATTGGCGATCGTCAAAATATGAATATCGCTATAGTACCAGGCATGGCATACCCATCCAGGCAGACTCCTCAGACTAAACCGAGCTCGGCCATCGTTTCACGAAAATTTACACATTCTAACATTGACGAAAGTAAATTTTATTTATCTGTATCTAATGTTTAGATTTGTTTTTCTCAGAAAATCCGCTAACGGCACTCTCAATCCACATGCCGGTTGCGAAGCCGCCGGAGGAGCCCCCGCCCGCGCCCGAGCCCCCGCAGCCCGAGCCCAACGTCAAGAAATATAAAGGGAAGAGAAAGGGCAGCCTTCGGTGTCGCATACCAGTCAATAATGACACAGACGCGCCCCCTGAGGCTACCATCCCGCCCGCACCCCCCACACCGGCACCACCCAACGACCCAGCAGACGAACCAGTCGACGACGCCATAGTCGAAAAGATCATGCGCCTCCTCATCAAACACAACTTCCACACGAATCAGGAACCAGAGGAGATAAAGCAACTAGTCACCAGCGTGAGACGGATCGTCGCCTACGGGAAAGTGCCGAAAAACAGTTTCAACAGCAAGCTGACGCAGAGCATCGCCGACGTGTTGCTCGGCCACGATCGGATACCGCCGTTGACGGATGTGCAGCCGAAAGTACCCGAGACGCAGCCGATTGTGCCCGAGACGCAGCCGATTGTGCCCGAGACGCCACCGATCGTGCCCGAGCCGCGGATATTGCGCCGGGGCCGCGGTCGATGGAGGGGCACGCCATCACCGGCTACAAGCGTCCCCCCCACGCCCCCTCCAGAGCAGAATGTCCCTCCCGCCGTCGAGCCACCCAGCCTCCCCTCTACTTCCAAACGCCTCGAACCCGTCCCCAGCGCTCCCCCACCGAACGAACCCAGCACGAGTACTGCACCGTTCGCGTCAAAAGCGATCATATACCCGCCCATGAACAAAATCCGTCTTCGACGCAAGGCGGCCCTGGTGGCCGAGCGACACATGGACGGCGTCGAATCGGCCGCGCCCGCCGACGCCACCGACGGCGAATGGCAGATCGGCAGCGACCCAGAGCCCCCACCTACAAGGAAGAGTTCGCGGAAACCGGGGCCGAAGAGCAAGACCATGGGGAAGAAGGTTGAAACTCCAGTCGAAGCTCCAATTGAAGCTCCAGTGGAAGACGTGAGCAGCATCCTGTTGAGTGACGACGACGAACCGATCGTCCGACCTGCCCCGACGAAGGAACCTGTCGCGGTGGAGCCGACCAAGACGGTACCGCTCCACCCCTCGTTGCTTAACAACAAGAACTTCATTAAAATTGTGGCGCACACGTACCAGGAAGGCAACCCGATGTTGGACGAGGACGCGGCCATCTTGGCGGCGCAGTATAGTACGCTGAAGCTGCTGAAGGAATACGAAGCTACGGGGAAGAGTATAGACAGCGGGCCCATCTACGACATCGCTGTTAGGGTGAGTGCTTTGTTTTATAGGAACATTCTCATCATCGTCATCTGAGCGGTAAATCCCGGCTTCTGGCAGGGTCTGCTATAATGTTTTTGTGGGTTTTTGTAGCCCAGTCTTCGACATCGGCTTGTACTTATCGCGTGTATATTGTATCACTCACTGCATGTTATAAAACAAAGTCTGTCTGTCTGTTCGCGATAAACTCAAAAACCACCGAATGGATTTTTCCAGGGGACTCTTTAATGTTCTTTCTTCTCCATTTAGCCCAGTCTTCGACATCCTCATGTCCTCATCGCGTGTATATTGTATCACTCACTGCATATTATAAAACAAAGTCTGTCTGTCTGTTCGCGATAAACTCAAAAACAATTGCACGGATTGTCATGTGGGTTTTACCAATAGAAAGAGTGATTCTTGAGGAAGTTTTAGGTGTATAAAAGGTTACGGAGCCGGGGCGGGTCGCTAGAAGGGAAAAAAAGATAATAATACGCTTTTTTATCAGTTTCCATACTATGTATAAATGTGCCCTATATACCTTTTCGGTTTCACGCTAACCTGAAATTCTCAAGCTTGCAACAATCACCATGTGTGCTTCTGAGCTTTGTAGCAGGGAGAAAACGCGTACAGTTTATTTGCAGTTATAGGTGGCGTATTCGTTAAGGGTGATGTTTCCTTTTCTCTCATGAGAGCCCAATTCTTGTATTAGAAAATAGCTAGGAAGGTCACGTAGCCAATTTCTATAACCCAAGTTATGTCTTTTGCAGGTGCTCGGAATAGATATCCTGATAAAACTAGACAAAACAAAGCCACCGATCAAAAAGGCGTCCGAGCGTGGCGCGCCAAGCTTAGAGCCCCAAGTAAAGGCAGAGACAACACCCGAACCTGTTAAAGAAAAACGTGTACAGAAAAGCGTGCCTCCAGTGAAGAAGGAAGCAGTGACGAAGGAAGTGTCGCAAGCACCGATGCCGAAGTCCAAGCTGAGAGCGAGGGGTATCTCGGATTTGATGCCTGCTAAGCATGAACCTGTTGCAAAACCTCCCCCTGTGGTGGTACCATCGAAACCGTTGGTGCGGGGCAGGGTCACCACCACCAAGTTCTCGGTGATCGCGCCGTCGTCGCCGTCGGCAGCGCCGTCCGTGGTGCCGGTGGGATTGTAAGTATTGTTACGTATGTTGGAAAGAAAGAAAATACGTTTATGACACATAGCACACCACGACACAACAGATACATTATTGCCAAAGGAAACATTAATAATTAAAACCTTAAAACAATGAGAAAAATAATAAAATCACATAACAACGCCATCTAGTGACGTATTGTGGTTTTTTTCGATGTTACTGCTTTATTTTATATCATTTACTTATAGACAGCCATTTGGCGCACCTTTGAATACATTTTACTAGGAGTATGAACCATAATTGAAATACTACACACTAAAACGAATGAAAGAAATCGTGAAAAAGGTATCTTCCAGAGGGGGGCAACACATTGGTAGTGCCCCTAGTGTTGCTAATGTCCATAGGCGGCGGTAACCACTTTTCATCAGGTGGCTCGCTTGCCTGTTTGTCTACCGCATTACATAAAAAAAGGCGCATACCGTCTGGTAGCTTTTCAAAATGAGGAATCCCTCATTGATGTCACTGCACCTTCTCCCGTGCAGCTGCCATACCTCAGAAACCTACTCCCCTACTCTCAAGAAATAACTCGATCTCTAATTCATTCGAATAACTGAATTCAAAGAAAATGTATTTACTCTCTCTCTCTTATTTGCTTCAACAGATTCCAAAACTCCGTGAACTTAACCACGGAGACGCCGCAGAGTTACGACAGCTACCAGAGTTCAGTGGACATCACCTCCGAGGCTCCCGAGAGCATATTGCCCGAGGAGAGCATATTACCCGACGACGACGTTCGTATGATCAATGACTCGCCGTTCTACGACCGCCTGGTGTCCGATTCGGACAACAATATGCGGATTCTGAACAGTCAACTCTCTCAGTCTCAGAATATACCTGCAGCCGGGAAGAACACGGTCATGAAGGCTATAACCTTGTCGAACGGTCAAATCGTGCTGAGTGATGTCGCCGACGGGGGGTACAGTGGGGCTAGTGCGGTCCGTGGGGCGCCCCCATCCGGAGACACCATCTGCCTGGACAGCGACGACGACGAGCCCCCACCCACGCCCCAACCCACCAAGAGAGTGGCCCTAAAGTCCACCGCCAAGCGCCAGTCCGCGCCCGAAGTGGTCCCCCTGGCGATCACCACCAACCCCCGCTACGCCCAGATGCAGCAATCGCAGCTCCAGGCCATCAAGAACAACAAGAACTACGTGGTGATCCCCATCGACCAGCTCAGCCGAAGGGCCGAAGCGCAAAACGTGGTGCTCGCCCCGAAGCTAGTCTCGGACCCGATTAACCGGCTGACCGCACTTCCGAACGCGAGCGTGCCGCCGGAAATTATCAACATGGTGCAAACGAACATGAGGCACTCGGGCAGCCCGACCCCGACGGGCCTGTACGCGGCCCCGGGGGCCCCCGCGGCGGGGCCCCAGCACGCGGCGTCCCCCGCACACGTGATCCAAATGCAACCGAAGAAAGCAGCGACCCACCCCGCTTCCTATCCGACTTATTCCATACTTCCGACGAAGAAAACTATTCCACAAATTACGAAGAATGCGACTCCGCAAGCGGCCAGCGGTACCGCGGCCGCTGACCAGCCGAAGAAGAAAACCGTTTGCAGGCCCGGAGACATACTGCGTATAACCAGAACTGGCCAGGTCGAGATACTGAACAAGGACGCCAGCGCTGCCCTGGCGGCCGACTCGTCTCCGAGCACGGTCACGTCACAGGCTCAGACTACAGCGCAAGCTCCGACTAATTCGCAAGCGAAGTCTACCCCGCAAGCAAAGACTACCACACAAGCGAAGACAGCCCCACAAGCGAAGACTGCCCCACAAGCGAAGCCTACCCCACAAGCTAAGTCTATCCCGCAAGCGAAGACTGCCCCACAAGTGAAGACTACTTTACCAGTAAAGAATATCCCACAAATGCAGACATACTCGCACAAGAAGGTCTCGCAAGCGAAAACTACGCCAGCGGAGCCTGAAATCACTCCTGATAAAAGCAGCAGGAAACGAATGCGTATACAATCCAGCAGCAGTAGCGACGCTTCGCGGCCGGGCAGTCCCGTCGACCCACTCGACATACTGCGCGACGTCGTTCAGATCCAAGCCGTAGATGACGATGACGACCCGCCCGCACCCATCACCCCGGTCAAAATCAGCAATACAAAAATGGTAGTGACGTGCTCGAGCAAATCCACACCTATTCCGCCCACCACGAAGGACAGAATTCAAATTACACCCGCTAAGAAACCGAACGTCGCCAGCCATAGCATCCTCGACTCTGTCGACTTGACAGACCTGGATGGGCCGTCGACGTCGAGTGCGCCTCCGCAGAGAATAATAAAGAAAGATGTCAAGAGCGTCCCGAAGGCACTACAGTCAAAACAACAGAGTACGGTGAAGGCCACCAGTAAACCATCGAAGATAGTCGGGACTTCAAAGAATATCGTAATTTGTGGTTCCGGCAAAGCGTCTTTGATCTCTCCGAGGTGAGTCGCTGAATATTTTTATGTTTTTTAGAAAGTTAAGTCAAAACTCTTACCCGTGCATATTGTTGACACCAGCTACACTAGATGGACAATCTTTCGTTTATAATCGAGTATTTCATTGTACCTTTATTAAATATTAGTCATCGTTTTAGCACTGCAAAGCCATCGACGCCAACTATCACGGATCCCAAGAAGCGGCCGCCGCCTCTTGTCGCCACAAACCCGATCAAGAAGAAAAAGCAAGGTGAGTTTTTCACTTTCAAATAATATTGTTTTCTCCATATTATAGGCTGAGAAGACCCTTGATAATGATTAATTAGAAAGGTTAGAAGTTACTATCATGAAATCATTTTTACTGCCGTCCTACAGGACAACACTACTAAGAAAATGTGCCAGCATTTTGTCTTTGATATGGAAATTTGCTACGTACAATACAATCGAAACAGCTTAGAATTTACATCTAAAATGATACTTTAAACTTTATATATACGGCATAATATCGGAATGGATGGAGACAGTCCACCACAAATTTCTGAATAGAGCTGAATCCTATTTCATCAAGATGACCGCTTGGCAGGGAGGTTGAGGATATATCTGGTAAATCAATAATAAAAAATTATTACGATCCGCCTCTGGAACGACACCCGTAATTGAATATGTTGCTGCTATATTCCGCTCCGCTGAACAACACGCGGCTAAACTATTAGATAAAGTTGATTTTCTCTTGTCTAGATCAGCGGTACTCAACCTGCGGCCCTCGAGCCGCATGCGGCCCGTCGGACTTTTAGAAGAATCCCGCCTGGGATTGTACATAAATGTCCGTTTTAATTTGAACCGTTTATTGCTTTTTAAATAGTCCAAATGCCCAATATTTCGAGCTTGCTACGCTCTCTCATTAATTAATTATCTTTTGTTACAATCACCCTCACGCGTTTTTTAGACAGGCAAAATGTCAAAGAGAGCCAATATATCAAAAGTTTGAGCCCACTGCACTCGCGTTTACTTTAATTGCGATAATGCAATATTTTAGAAAACCAAAGCGCCATATAATAGAGTCACCCAAACCAACATTACAATTAGATACCAAAACTGTAAAAAAGAAAAAAGATACAAGTACTGACTCATTTTATTTAGGCCTAAATAAATTAATATTGCGGCCCGCGGCTTAATAACCAATACGTATTTGCGGCCCCCTATGTAAAAGGTTGAGTATCACTGGTTTAGTTTATTCGCTAAATTTCTTTTTAAGTCTGTACAAACAAGAGTTTGCTGACAAACTTTAACGTCGTGTGTTGTCCAAGGAGGGTTTTCGAGATTCCTAAAGTCGCTAGATAGCGCTACTGAAAACTGAGGTCTGCTGTCAAAATAAAGTCCTGTCACTGGCTAGAATTGATCCTTCATTTTACAGCAGTTACTGTTATTTATGTGCGATAGCATGGAAGTGTTTTGACAAAGAAAGGCTCTCACGCCTCGGTAGCACCAAGACAAGTACAAGCTTGTATTTGTATTGTATTCATTTACTAATAAGTTACAAGTAACTTTGTATCCTCTCGAAAGTCAGGCGGTACTTAATTTCAAAGCAGTTGCTGCAGTTATATAACAACACAAGTCCGATTCGGCATGGAGTACAACTGCAACCTCTGGGGACGGTTAAGGCAAATACCAACTTGCCACTTTGGATCCAGTGGTCAAACGTGGACAGTTTGAAGTGAAGAGGATTATTTGTGACTCGCAATTGATTGATATTAAGCTACAGTGCCTCGAGCATCGGCGTAGGGTTGTCTGCCGGTTTTCTAAAGATTGCATTTCGGAGTGTGCAAAGCAGTTTGCGCGACGCTTCCGCCGGCTCCTATTCGCCATCGAGAAACGCGATCCGGGCGAACGTTTCATCCTTAGTCGTGGATCCGCGTAAAACGCTCTGGTTTAACCTTTGCATGCGTACGCCTAAAGAATTGAACACGTTGCCTACGAGTGTGTTCCCTGATCTTTAGGATGCCTTCCAGGCAAGAGTGAATAGGCAATTCCTAGACAGGCATACTCCATCTTCGGCCACATAGTCAGCCACCACCATTTAAGATGTCGGTTAAATGCCTAGCTAGTTCTTATATAAAATATATTGTAAGGCGCGCCTATTGCAGACCCAAGTCCTCACCAAACGTTAATGTGCGATTGCTAGAAATGACACTTTGTTCTGTGCGGTCTCACTGCCAGCGACATGCCGTGCCGCTTCCTACGTACGTTACGCTGTGGATTTGACAAACAACAAGACTTTTAAAGTGTCATCACCAGCGCGAGGGCCCGGCGTGCGCCTTTCTACTTCTCTTGGTCCACTTCCCTCAGAGTTTGTTTGCACGCATGTCATTCTTAACGACGTCTAGCCATCGCTTTATGGGCCTGCGCTTGGCGAGGGTGGCATGGCCAGACATTATGATCTCTACGTAACTTTTTCCGCAACTAGCCATACCATCGAAGGCTCTTCTCTCTAAGGTACTCTTCAGCTTATTTGCGATAGCACGGACTTAAGGGTTACTGCGAATGTGGGCGTTTCGGACGCGGTCTTTGCAAGAAACTCACATCCACAGCAGCATTTTCATTTACCGTGACGCGCAACTCTTGCTTGTACCGCTCTAGTAGAGGGCAAGTTTCGCTACCGTATAGGAGTGCAGGTCTAATTATGGTTTTATAAACCTGTCCCTTTTGCTTCACCTGCATTTTGGGATCTCAAATTAAACCCGTCACCTCCCGCCATTTGGCCTAAGCTGCGGATATTCGGACTTTGATGTCGCTGACGATGTCCCCGATTGCGCTAAGTATTGCCAGGTATCTGACGTGATTCGTGCGCTTGATCTCATCTTTGCCTATGCTAACGGGTAGTGCATCTGTACTCATTCATTCCATATACTCTGTCTTCGCCTTCCTTTCACTTATTCACTCATTGGACTAGTCGTCCAGAGTCGTGTCAGAGTCAGCATACATGAGCATCTATCCACTTTGAGCGCAACGCCCATCAGATCACATGAGGGACAAAGTAAGACCTGTCTAAAAACAGGAAATGCAAGGGCGTATTGTTTGACCTGCATTCCTCCATTCAGATTCAAAGCAAATACGGGGTCCACGGGCCCACACCCTGGCCGAAATCCATATGGACACCCCGAGACTTTACACTCGTGTCGGATCCAAGAGTCCATAATATGTTCGAAGAGCTTCTTGGTGTGAGATATCACCTTTATAGCGCGATAGTTGCTCTACTCTCGCGCCGAGCCCTTACCTTAAAGACTGGAGTAATGATACTCGATCTCTATTGGTTGCACTTTTACGTAGTTCCTGTACTAATAAATTCTCTCTTATTTTCAGAACCAATGACCCTGAAGGACTTCGATATCGAGGACATCGACGATATTATAGAATTAGAATAGGCATAGCCACTCGAATTGGAAGCTATTACTACTATGGTTTTGAACAAGTAGCGAATAGTTATCTGGAATATGACGTAGTTATCAGATTTGGTAAGTAGGTAGGTACTATATATACCATGGATCTTAAAATCATCGTAACCAAAAATATTGTACTAAGTTTTGAGTTTCGATTTAATTTCCATTTTTTATATTGTGGTGTAAATTATTCTTTACCCTTCAACATTGTAATAATGCAAATTTATCAGTGAATTATGATATGTCTTCTTCGTCTTTGCATTGACAACTGATACATTGTTGTTTGAAAATTTATGTTTATTTTAAAATAAGTACAGCTGATTTATTTTCTCTTTAAATGTGATATATAGTATAATACTAATTTCTGTTTAGAATTAACATATAATTTTAACGTTTAAATAGGAAATTAAGATACATTTATTGATAGTAGAATAAGTCTCCTAGATGTCATGTAAGTATTAAAGTTTTCAAATCTAGCCCTTAAATTGTACTGTATTTGTTTGTGAAGTTAAATGATTATTATTATTTTTTTTTTCTTATAAATCTATTTGACGACCGAGTTCATTTTGTTTGTTTATAATTTAAGTTTGGGTGGGAGAAGCGTGGATATTACATTAAGGGTAGCTATCTTAGCGAGTTCGCTCGTAAGATTGATGTATACAATATTGCAGTGTGGCAATAGCTATTTCATTATAGACAAACAGTAAATTTTATTGTGTTGGGAGTTTTCCTTTACCCGGAGGATATTGTAAGTGTGCGCATGAGCAAATATGAATGATTATCTCATGTGTGCATAAAGGATACTTTGTTTAACTATAAACATGCTTTTAAATGATTATATTGTAAGTTTAAAAGTAATAAAAAGGTATTTTAAATGTATGTTTTTATTACTGTATCGAGGTTCGTGAATAATTTCAATAAAATGACAAAAATAATACTAAAATCGTGTATATTCTCTTTGCTTACAACAAAATATATAAATATTCCAATCGTTTTGGGTACAAGCTAACATTAAAGCTACGTAATTGAAAAAAAAATACTTTAACCCAACTTTACTTTTACAGAACGAACATTTGACCAGCCGAATATCACTTTTTATCTTAAATTATAAAATAAAGATCATTTTATGTAAACTTAACTATAATAATTATAATGCAATCTAACACATGCGGTCATTATAATTTATTTGTTCTCAATAATCAATTTAAAAACTACAATAAATGGATTAACGATATTGTAACTATAATAATATTGTACTGAATACTTCTATGTATTGATATTTACAAATTTACATTTATCTAATACATTAAAAGCCTATACGCTTGGGCAAATTTATTTATTTGGCTTCACATCTGGCATAAAATCTCAGTGACTTAAGATAAAATAGATATACAAATTATACAATTACACAATATCGTGTTAAGTGTTTAAACGATTTTGGTATATAAATACATAGTAAATAATGATCAGTTTACCATAGCGGTATAATTAACAAAAAATAATTTCAAGGGCTCTCTCACCGCCCTATGTATTGGATAGTATATAGTGTAATAAATAGGAACCATGTACCTGTAAAGGCCTGTGAAGAGATTTCCTATAATGAAACACTTTCAATCATCTTTAGTTCCAGAAAACATCAACTAAACAACGTAATACAATATACTATTTTAGGTTATAGAGAATAATCAACAATTAACACCATGTTTATAAGCACAATTAAAAAATAGTGCACTGGATGCGGCCTTGAAGTAGAACCCAACACGTTTAGCATAAGGCCGCCGTATGAATGCGAGCGCAGACTGACAGGCACCGGTTATGTCTTATATAATTCTATAAAAAATATATATACGCATTTAAAATCGGTTAAAAAGTAGATGAGAAATCGGTTAAAAAGTAGATGAGTTATGAGCTTTTAAAAGTAATTAGCTGTATTTTACAACACAGAGCTAGCTTACTGTGAATTTTAAATTACGATTTACGCTTTGATTGAAACTTAAGTAAAAACCTTTCAATTGAATAAAATAGATACCGTCACGGGGCTCTAAACTATGGAATCGATATAAAAAAATCAAGACTACAACCCCTTAACCTAAATAAAATCGTACCAAAAGAAATAGCATTATATAAAAATAATTAACCAGAATTTTTTGCCACGCTGCTGTCAACGGATGTGCCCCAAGTCTTTACAATATACTAAACAATTGCTTCGAGACACACAACTGAATTAATATTCAAAATATACTTGCGTTACCTATTATAAAATAAATTCGTGCATGGTAGGGGTCTTGTTTCTGTGTAAACAAATTACTTAATCTCTATAAAATCGACAATTTATCAATTATAAATGTTATTTGAAATGTTAAACTGCATATTACGTTAAAATTAATATCTTACTTGATCAGTCAAGAAAGTATCACATTCCCAAAACACATTCCACATGTTATGTTTCAGACGCAATATCTTACTTTTAGTTTAATTTCGCAGTTAAAAGTTAGTTAGTGAGTCTTATTAATGAGGGTTTTCGCAAATCGCATATTTAAATTCCACCAGATGGCGCTAGAAAGAAGTAAAGTCCGTTGTCAAAATCCTGCAGCGCTATTTTTTAATTTTAGACTATCCAGGCATTTGACCGCCATCTCACCTGGTGGTAAGTGACGATGCGGTCGAAGATGGAGCATGCCTGTCTACGAACATCCTATTGGACAGAAACAAACTGCAGTAAAACAAAGTGCTAGACTGAGGGCCACGAGACTTTGCTGACAGGTGATAGTGCTCCTGTCAAATTTGTGTGCTGTGGCTGAACTTGACATTGTCAGTCAAATTTAGTTCCACCTACAGCCGGGCGCAGTCTCGTGGCCATACAAGGATCATTTAGCGCGTGACCGACGTCAGAACTAACGCCGCTGATTTGTAAAACCTCACTTTTGACAGCCAGCTAGAATTGATGTGTCACACCCACGCCCTCATCCAAGTGCCGAATTATCCTTGTGGCACTGTAACGGATCTATTCTTGCCAATGACATAACTTTATTTTGACATCAGACCTCACGTCTCAGTAGCGCCATCTGGACTCGCGAAAGCCCTCATTGAGTACAAGTACTTTGCTTGGTTGGCTTATATTATCGTGGTCAGACAAAGCTCGCCTTTTACTAAGCATTTTACCTTTACTCGACTAAAATATAGTCAATTCAAGCTAACGCAGAGTCGAAATTCATCGAAGCATCAAATGCGCGTTTTCTCGTGAATTAGTCCGCACTCGCACGATTTTACGTTCGATAGTGACGTTTAGCAAGTCAGTTTCCGAATAATGACAGTTGGTTCGCGTATTAGACGCTTGGGTTCGCGCGAATTTGCACATCCTTTTTTAGAAGAAATATGAGCTTTACGTTGTGGTGATAAGGGTGAATTTAAAATATTAAATTAAAGAAATTCGCTTCGATTCACTTCGACTTTGCGCTTGCTCGAATTGAGTCTTACTGTCCTAATGCGGACCAAGCTTTAATGTTACATCTTTTTCGTTACCTGTCTCATCAACGTAAATGAAGATCGCAAACATAACTTTGTTATATCTTACCAATAATCGTCGGAATTTATATTCTGCCCTTGCCTATATTTCGCTGGGTTGGAAAACGATATATTGAATCTGCACGAAACTGAGATGAAAGAGATAGCATTATCTACGTCGCGCCTTTTCTCGCTTGTCGCTGTCGCGCGCACCTTTGTGCCATCTGTACTAAATGGATGGGTACCTATATCGTTGTTTAGTGGTCGGCCTAGTGGTGTGTCTGTTTCTATTCCCTTACGGGTATTGTACGCGAATGTGGCTTGAAGTACCAGCAGATCTGTTACTCGGCTGACCAGCTGTGCGATTCTTTATTAGCCGCTCACGACTCTCGCCGAGAAGTATCGCGAGAACAGGCTTCTCGGTTGTTCCCGGGGGTTCTTGGCAAGAGTCTGGATACACCTTAAGACATAGCCTTGATTACACCGCTGCTATGTGACGGATCGCGGTGACGTTCCGGTAGCAACGCACAAATATCTATTGAAATAATTCGACTGCTGCACAGCCACATGGCAGCACTGTGATCTAGGCTGTTGTCGAAAAATGAGGCCAAACCAACGCGTTCACTCGTGCCCGCGATGGCACACGGTGGCGATGACTGCGCGTGCAAAAGCTGTTTACACTGTCGCGTTCACGTTCCAGACTTTCACTAGGTTGGCCTTACTATAATGCTGTCTGATACAGAGGAAATAGCCACGTGCAGCGTCCGAACGCAACATGCGTTATCAGCGGGGCTATTGGGTATCTCAATAGACAACTGAATATTACATAATCTTACACTACTCTAATTTTGTAGACGCTATAGCCAATGTATGCCAAGGCCAATGTATTATCTAATGTCAAATTCAGTTGGCAACTGAGTTAGACAATAGCCCCGCTGATCGCCACCGCTGCACCGGACGCCGCCGCCAATCAGAGGACGAGTCGACGTGAACACGTCGCTGTAATCTATAGTATCTTTCGTTCTTCGTACACAACATTTGAACGCCACCGCGGACGCAGGCTGAACGCGTTGCTTTGGCCTTCCCTTCAGAGAATCGCAGTCTAGGGCGTTAAATTGTAACTAGTGAGTCATACAAAAACCGGCCGTAACACGTGAACGTAAGGTCCCTCACCGCGAGTTGACGCGCGATAGGCGGCTCTTGTCGAAGCCGCAGATGGCGCCGAGGAGAGCGGTGCGAGCGTCGCCCCCCGCCCCCGCCGCTGGTGTGCACGGCCCGTTACCGTTGCGCTCCGATGCTGCACAGATAGACATATACACGATGAAAACTGCAATTTCAGCAAACAGCAGCAAAAATTAATAGAGTGTGCAACGTTTATAGTAAATAAGGATAAGTAGAAATTTTAAAACTATAGTAAAACTTACTTATACTATGTTAAATTTGACATAAGCCTCCTCCCCTCCAAATTGCTGCGCCTAACAGGGCCCATATTGTATTGTATATTATTGTATTAACTGCGTGGAAGCAAGTACTTATGATATGATTTTAAATATGTAGGTAAAGTTAGTTGAAATTGTTTTTTTTTACTGTCATTATCGTTAATGGACAGTAAAAAATGTGCGTTTGTTGTAGAGTGAGCATTGTGAACGTGTAATGAAATGCAGAGTAGAATGTAACCGTGTATGCACTTACTGAATGATGTCAGTAGTCATCATCGTCCTAGCGCTTATCCCGACCTCTGCCAGGATCCGCTTTCCTACTCATTGTTCTCCACTTCGCCCGGCCTCGGCATCCTCGCGTCGTAAGCCGTTGGCTCTCGCGTCCGACTCAGCGATGTCAATCCATCGCTTCTTGGGCCGCCCACGGGGCCTCTTTCCTGATACCGGCAGGTCCAGGCGCCTATTTCCCACGTATCCTTGGGACTTACGCAACACGTGACCAAACCAGCGCAGACGAGCCTCCTCTAACTTATCTGCGATATCCCTCACGCCAAGGTTGCCACAGATTGACTCGTTACGTACTCGATCGAGTCGCGTAACTCCGCACATCCACCGCAGCATTTCCATTTCGTTGGCGTGAAGTTCGCGAACGTGTTTCGTCAGCGCTGGCCATGTCTTGCAGGCATAGGTCTAATTTAACTCTTGTATAAGCTAAATGACGTCAGTAGTGTATGTCATAATGTGATTGTGTATGGACTCACTTGCAACTGGGGGCGTGGGCGAGGAGGCGGTGCTGGCGCTGCGCGAGGGCGTGGCCGCCGCCGCGTCGCCCAGCGACGACGATGACTTCCATACACTCTCACGCTTCCTCTGTATAACAATCATAATATTAATACATTTATTTATTTTATATAATTTATCTCTTGTGGCACTTTTGTACGTGCATCACTTAGGGGGGCCACTGAAAACCAGCGTCACGGCGACTGTCGTGGCCAGGCCCCATGGCACTCTCAACAAACGTAACGAGATTAGAGTATCTTTCTTCCGTCAATTTATGTCTCTTTTTCTTTTTTCCTATTAATATATTTCTGAGTGGAATAAACGAGCTTTTTTATTTTTTATATTTAATATACTCCTGACATCACATTTAGAATATACCACGCCTAAACGATTTATTTTCACATCGTCAATGGCGAATAAAACTTACCGCTCTTCGCCTCTGTTTCTTCAATTCCTCTTCAGAGTTTAATATTTCTTGGATGCGCACCTCTCGTTTCACACTCCGCACCTGCAAGGTTAAAAAATTTCAAGGTATCCGCAAAAAAAATTATCAATCAGCAATTATTAGTTTTCAAAAATAGATAAGTGCTTCAAGAGGAAGGTTTATAGGGTAGGACAGTAACAGTTAGTTATATCTAAATAGATGACCCGAGTGTATGGGACTAACTAAGTTGACTCGGCACATACACAGAACATTGATACTAACTTAAACAATGGCTAACATTTCAAACATAGTATTTGAATCTTGACGACTTGACTTTACAACATTAGCACAAAATAGCGAGAGATTTGTCAGGACCGTAGTAAGTGTCTACCTCTTCGTAAATAATAATAAAAATATTTTTTCATAACAAGCTTTTATCGCCCGGTACCGTACCTACTGATCACGACCATTCCAAAGAGCCCAAACACGATGGGGTTATCTTATTGCGTTCGTAAGTTACTATGACCAACTTCCGACTCCATCATCAGACCAGCTCCATGTTACCATATTAATGCATTGTCATCCAAGTTACATAGGTATACCAAATTTGAGCTCAATCGAATACCAACAAATGGTCGAAAAATGGTTTGCTTTGACGAGCAACTTACAAACATACATACGACTATACAAGTTAAATAAAATCTTGTATAAAGGCGTGACTGTATGTATGCAGCTCGAGGCAGGTTCCATACTTTGTGGTATACATATTCACTCACCAGCTTCTGATCTGTGCGCAATCTCGCCTCGGTGCTGGCCAGCGCGCCATCCAGCGCCCCCTTCAAAGCCAGCGGGAACTTCAGATGCGTGCGGGCGTCGCGGGGCGGCAGAGCCGTCAGCGAAGCCCTGGTGAAGAACGGGTGGCCCAGAAGAGAGGAAAGGGGTAGTCCGCCCTGCTTCCATGAGGAGCTCGATATACATAGTCGGAGCACGGATTCTGTGGAGGTGTAGCGGTTTGTAAGGTCTATGTTTATCCTATGTGGTGACAATCGGCCAGACAGCCCACCTGATGATAAGTGGTAACTGTCGCCCATTACATCTACGATCCTTACATTTAGGGTGCAGGTAACAAAAATGCAAAACCGCAGGTGCGTTGTCACTGTGAGGACTAAGATGAAATCCTATAAAATTGGAAACAATTCCCTGGATTTTTATATTTTTTTAGTTCGTATCTACCCACATTTTTATTAAACTTTGGCATTAGCTTATTTTGCTGTGTACAAAACATTGGTTACTTTCGGTCCCATTGCAATGTAAATTGAACCTTAAAGTATACAACTGTGCGTCACCAGCACGGCAATACGTCATCGCATCACACCCGCTGACGGTTCTCAGCCAACTTAAACTTTTAAGCAGGGCAAATTGAACAGTCGACAATGACCGCTACGCGATTCTAACAAATCAATGCCCGACTACACTAAACTTCGGCGACGCTGTAGTTGTCGCCATAAGATGTTCCTAAGCATTTTGGCTTCACAAAATCGGTCTCATAAAACAACTCGCTTCTCGCCGTCTGTATCTCTGTACGCTTAGATCTTTTAAACTACACAACGGATTTTAATGCGGTTTTCATGACTCATAAAGTGAAAAGTGACCTAGCGAATTTAGTTTCCGCCTAAGGTTGGTGAGTTATACAATGCTTTTCCTGTTTGGAATATCTCATAACGACTTAGGCGTCGCCTATAGTACAAACGACTGACTTACCTAAACTTTCAGAGACTTCTTCGGGATAACTATCACAGTAAAGATGTTCCAGGGGGGTGGCCATAGCCATCTCGTACAGTGTTCGTCCGAAGCAATAAACATCTACAGCCTCGGCGTGCGCAGTGCGTTTCAACTCCAGCAAGTGAGACCGGTAAACGTTGGGCACGCCCATTAGCAAATTTTCTATGTCCAAAAGTTGGACTTTCTGGTTCGATATTGCTATGTTGCCAGGGTGGATGTGGCCTGTAAAGAGGTCGGTATGATATATGTATAAAAGTAACTTTGGATGATTTTAGCGAAATCCCATATATTATTGGGTCTGTTACCACGGTTGTTTTTGCCTCGATATTTCGACGTTGCATGCGTCTTGGTCAGGAGTAGACTGATGCCGCTGTGTAAAGTCGCTCCTAAGGACAGACATTTCTGTCCACCCTCTTTCGGATTTTATGATCATCCTCTCTTAGAACTCAGGAACCACTACCATTGTTACTCGCTTGATTCTTACGAAACACGAAACTCATTACGAGGTAAAACAATACTAACAGTGGTAACAAACCCGATATGTGTGTCCACAAAAACCACGAAAGTTTTTAAACCTGTTGGTGAAATCATTTGAAACTGTGGATATTTACTACATTCGCAAAAGATAGCCTGGCCCTTGAGCACTTGTGCACATTTAAGGACTTGTGTGATAGAACTTGGCAGGTAAAAAATTCTATAATCAAGATGTTTGAAGATATTAAAAAACAAAAAACGTTAAAATATTTCTTACCATGTGCAATACTCTTGTCATGTAGGAACCTCAACGCTTGCAGTATCTGGTATCCATAATGCGAAATCTGGCCAAGTGTGAAAGGTTTTCTAACTTTTGGGTTTCCATATTTAGCTAAATAATTCTTAGAGTACTCTGTACCATATAATATATCCCTGACACTTCCATTTTCATGTATCCTTCTTACTACATACGCACCACTTTCTAAATTGTGAATGGTGTGAACTTGGTCTATATATGGATGCTGCAAGTAAAAAGTATAAATAATTATTCCAATAAACAAGTAAAACCATGCTTGTAATTTATCGCGACCACTGAGTGAGTATTAACCGATGGGATAAACGAATTCTTAATTGGATACCGCGACATGCGTAATCGTGGTATAGAAGGCCTGTGTCGATTTGCGAAAGGCTGCAGGTGGATGCTGGATACGGCAAGCCGAGAACAGGGTGAATTGGCGGTCCTTAGAGGCCCAACAGTGGACTAGTATAGGCTGATGATGATGAGTGAGTTTTGTCAGCATTCAGTAAAAAGACATAACAGACAGAGCTTTATTATTCTGCAGATAAAGCCTCGAATAAGAAAGCTAAAATAAACACATCCACTCAGTAACATCCTTTTCCAATAAATACGATTGTTCAAACGAATAGGCGTCCATAGGCGGCGGTGACCACTTTCCATCAGGCCCGTATATATGTTTGTCGTATAAAAATAAAATATAAAAATAAACACAACCGCGGATGTAGACTAAACGCGTTGGTTTGATCAGACCTTACAGCTAATTGTACATACTTACTGTAAGGTTTTGTAAGCTCTTGAATGCAATTTGTAAGTCTTTATCACATAAATATTTATCGGGTCCGTAGCATTGCCATGACAACAGGCAATTTGTATGAGTGTTTATATCAGTAACCTGCAAGCAAACACATTGTAAACACATTGTAAACACATGTTGGGATGCGGGCGTGAGAGCGTAATTGTTGCCTGCAAAATATATTCAAAATTTATTTGTTAGTGATTGGTATTGCAGAGATCTTCAAACTAATCCATGGAATTCTCCGTTCGTTATAGAATGTGAGGGCGCCGTAGGTTATACATGATCGAGTACAAGAAAAATTCCACTTTTTTTCACAAAAAATTACAAAAAGAATGACTTTTCTTTCTGGTGACTATAATATGGCTGAAAAGCGAAACTGCCAAGAGGATGTGAGGCAGACCAGTTTTTTTTACTCACACAAGAGAATATGTAAGTACTATCGCTACAAAGCGTCAAAGAATGAGTCACAAAAAAAATTGTGCCAGGTTTTGCACGGGCAGACCAACGTTTTATGGGTTTCCTAATCCTTTACTATCGCTACAAAGTGGAATTTTTCTTGTACTCGATGACGTAGGTAACCTACGTCAAAAAATATAGTTCCTCTACATATCTGTTTTTACGTGAATTTAACAAAGAAAGTGAATTAATTTTAATGAGGGATGTATTGCCCGCGACCCAGTGCCTGCACGACACTGACGGCGACGCTCGCATCTAGGATGGTGGAATGTGGGTATGACACTACCTCTTTACGCGGAGGGCCGCGTGGTACCACACACTATACCTAAACACATTTACCACCACAACCCCTAACAGTCCACCACAGGACATAGGGACATGATCTCTACACTTGGCAGGCGGATTGGAGATCGCAGTGTTATAAATATAACAATGGAAAATGCTGCTGCCCATTTTCTAGCCTACGGAGACTAGATCTTTTGCTTCAAAAACATTAGTCGCCTTGTACGACACCCACGAGTGTGAGGGGTTGGTGCTATTCTACTCTGCCGGACACCACACGGCCAATCACATTATCACCCCTGATTTTCTTTCGATTCATAATCGATGTTTGGGTTTCCCATGGGATTACCCAGTTATACCAAATTGAAATATCAGATTAGTCTATTATTCATGGCCATTACGCATATATCAGACGCGGTGCGCGTTATCGTCGTGACACGTATGAGCGGAGAGCGTGTCCCAGGCAATATACCATACCGATTTTAGCGCCTTTTCTGTGTAGTTGCAAAAAATTATATCATTGTTTACGTATTATAAGCATACTTCACACATATTATCAGGTTCGTTACCATAGTTAGTGTAGCGAATAACCGCGAAAGTCTTAAAAACTATATTATTTTAACCATGTTATAAAACTTATAATTTCATAAATAAAAAAGTCTGCTTAAACTTGGCACTAATAATAAGTAATATAACAGTGATAACTCATAACTCAAGAAAATAAACACAATTATAATTAAAACAAGGTTTACTGAACTGTTAATCAAAATATCATTGTAGACCGAATAAAGGTTGCAAACAATTTTTATCAATTTAATGATAATACTCAGCAAAAGCGTAGGAATGAGCCATAAATGGTTATTTAAAAAATTTTAACAAAGAGACCTGCCTACTCTGAGTCAGTGGCATTTAAAGATAACACATTATAATCCACCAAATTAGACCATCAAGCCAGAAATCTCTAGTACAGATAATTACTTAATTACATATATATTTTAAAATATTTATTAACTTGAT
The DNA here is from genome assembly GCA_905147135.1 of Blastobasis lacticolella. Taxonomy (NCBI): domain Eukaryota; kingdom Metazoa; phylum Arthropoda; class Insecta; order Lepidoptera; family Blastobasidae; genus Blastobasis; species Blastobasis lacticolella. Next base: position 4,847,850 of record LR990058.1, read on the forward strand.
CCCTCTATCAATTTTGAAGTTAATATTTATGATGTCCATGTGCAAAAGTAAACATGTCAACTCACCAAAAAGTAATGTTTCCTTATCCTCCAGCCAATATCAGCAAGGGGGCCCTTCAGTTCATAGCGACCATCTCCTCTCAAAGCAATTGACACAGTCTGCAGAGCTTGTTCTATTGATGTAAAAAATTAAATTACATTAATTGTAAACCAAATCAACTTTCATAATAATATCGGAAACCATAATTTTACAGGTTGCTGTATCAATAAATTGTTATAGAAAAATAACTGCAATTTAAAATTATAAAATCATAAAATAATTACTAGTATTTAAGTAACAAAAGAAATGTGATAAAAATAAAGTAAAATAATTTTGTATACCTGCCATTGCCAATGAATAGTTCGATGGATCTAAGAAACTTCTAACTTGTAGCGATAGTGCCAATATGTGGTGTTTCAGTACTTCATTTATATAGGCCTGAAATAGTCATTCCCAAATTAAATACTGACAAACAAAAAAATTTACTCCAAAGCTGTGCAAATTTTATATTAGTGTACAACAAACCTGTAAAGCTATTTGCCTCTCGGCAATAAATGATGGTTGCATATTTCCAATAAGTTTCTTTGGAGGCAGTGGGAGGTCGATGTTGGCCTGCTGAATACTCGCATGCAGAGCAGCAAAGTCACGATATCGACGGGAGACATTCCACTTATTCTCCTTATTAGGCCCCCTTTGCACACGCAAAGTATACTCCTAAAATAAATAGAAATATCCTAATCATGTCGAACGGAAATATTGAATGAATGACCTTAACCACTAGACCATGCATAATTAACGCAAAATAGAGATACTCACTGTATGTTTGTTAATATTTTGGGCATTTTCTAAAGTACATATAAGTTTCTCAGTGTCGTCAACGATAGCCGATGTTCGCGAAGATTTTTCAAATATAGCCATTACTACAGTTATTCATTGAAATATTTTATTCGGGCAAAATCTATAAAACATTTTGGCAAACAACATCGACTAAAATATAGGAATAATGTAAATTGTAAATTAATTTTTCGTATGATTTTGTTTGTTTGAGGTTTGACATGACATACTGTTCATTTCAATCAAATCATTCTCATTACCATCTTTCAAATCTTCAGATTATCTTGCAAAATTAACAATAAATTAAACTACACAAACTAATAGATAGCAATTATGTAACTCGATAAAAAGATTGAGAGATATGTAACCAAATATATCTAAATAATATCTAAAGCTGAATGACAATTATAATATATAGAATTGAAACGAACATTACTATTTGTTTGTCAACTGTCAGCTGTTTACATGACAGCTCGTCTACTTGTCGCTGGTTCAGCACTTTAGTAGTTTATTAAATATTACATTTTATAATATTCACTTTCAACTAAACTTAAAATATCTAAAATTTATAAATTTTGTTTTGTAATGTTAGTATTAATGTGATAGTAGCTACGAGGGTATATTACATTATTAGTACTTCTATCAATTTCCGACTTTAACCGACCGCGTTCTGAAACCTTTATCATTGCATCACTACATCATTTTTTACTCTCATTACTTATAAAGTCCTACGCCGCATCTGTCTGTTTGTTTTTTCGCGATAAACTCAAAAACTACTTTAATGATTTTATTACTACTATGTAACTACTGTGTAACTTAATACTACCCGTGCAAAGCCGGGGCAGGTCGCTAGTTTATAATAATATTGGATAATAAGTGTAGAGGGGATGGATGCAGAGCGGAAAACCAAAACCAATCTCGTACTACGTAATGCGCTTATTACACATTCCTAAATTCAGTTACTAAATTCAGAAACAAAAAGCGTGAGAGCAAATCAAAGTGCAATGTATTGATCATACAATAAGGTCCATTTTTGTATCACTTATACTATGTCACGTGTCACTCTGCTTTTCAAAAATCCGTGATACAAAAATGGACCTTATTTTGGATAGATTATTAGAATGTGTAACAAGCGCATATCTTAGATTTATTTCTGAGAGAGAGTTATAAGTATCCAATTGTGCGCCGACCAGTAAACCGATTATTCTTGAATATAACAAAACGACAAAATAGGACCCCGAGGAGTGCCTATTAAGTGCCGTTGTCATAGACAGAAGCAGAAAATAGTATCTAATAGAATCGAATACATTTACAAAATCAGTCGGAGTCCCTCTTTATTAAAACAGCAGTTACAATTCGTTATCGCGATGTAACTGACCAGCAACACCATATATATGTATAACTATATAGGCATGGGTCGTTACAATAGTATTTAATCGAGCCAGTGAAAATTATGATTTTAAGTTTCAAACTTTTTTGGGTCACAGTATTACTACATAAATGGGCAACTAACCTCGAGCGACCACGGAGCTGATAATCAGCGACAATAAATTGCAAATTTGATTTTCAGTTTTAATGAAATGAGCAACTTCATTTCTATTTTGAGTGACCACGCTACGTTTTCTCAGGGATTCAACCCCTTTGAGCCATGTGTTTGTGGTGTTATTGTGTGTAAATTAATGTTTTCTATTCTATTTCTTAAATATTTGACGAATCATTTTTTCGAAGTGAGCTCCATTTTATCTTAAATAAGATTAGTCAAAAACTAATTATTAAAAACATATTGTGCAGCACACTATTTACAGAAAGCACCAAAATTGGCTAATAAATTATATTTGAGGAACTATTTGAAACATAATAGAACTAGTTTCTGTTTGTACGAAATAGAGCCTTGTTTGTTTTGTGTACGGCTTTGGATATGTCTTCGTAGGCATACATCCTCTAGTTCGTCATCAAAGTGTGACGAGTTCTATGCGTCATCGTCATCACCATCATCATCGTAACGCTTGACCCCGCTTATGCCAGGGTCCGCCCGCGATCCTACTTTCTTCCTCCACTTCGTCCGATTTTTAGCATCTTCACATCATCGATTCGGCAGTGTCAATCCATTGCTTCCTTCGACGTTTTACTGGATAACCTTCATATTATAAATTCATGATAGTATGTAAAACCTTAGTCGAAATAATGATCTAACACTTAACATTATGGTCGCCCACTTAGTAATTTTGTAGACCACAGGTTCATTCGCCAGTGGACTTCGTTTTCGAACAACCTGGTTTAAGGACGTCTTCAGTCTCGAGTTATATGAAAAAGTTTTCGAACGTAATGCGTATTGGATGTACCAGAGACAAGGCTCGATTTATGTCATTTCCGGTTCTACCGTCGACGAAACACGAGCGGAGAAGTACACGGGCAGTGCTACAGAAATAAAGAATTTGTGAAAAATGTCGCTGATCTCCGCTCGTTTGGCCTCTTCCGTGGCCAGGCGTTTACCAAATGCCGCGACTCAGGTATGACTTATTTAATAAAAACTTTAGAAAGTGTGTGTAGTCTTAATATTTCAATTGATCGACCGGTCTTCACGCCTGTAATGTCCGCCCGGAATAAGATTATTTGTCGGTTCAACCCGAAAATAAATTCAGATCTAGAGCTAAATCTTGAACAAAACTTAGTTTTAGTGAATGTATTGTATGTAATAAAATATAATGAAAAAATCCTTACGATGTGGTTGGTACTCTTATGTATGAACCGTGTTATGTAATAGAGGGCGATCGGTATTCTGTCAAAATGTTTCACGTTTTATAATATACCAGTCGATAAAGTGTGCAAATACAAGATAGACGTTGCCTTCATGTGTTAAGTGTTGAAAAGTGTTATACAAGTGTCGTGATGAAGAAACATAACCTTAGTGTCTGTGTTGATAGGTCTCGAAGATCGCAGTGCCAGCACTGTCTGTGGCCTCCCGCAAGTTCCATGTTGCGAGCACCCAGCGCGCCGCCGAGATCTCCACCATCCTGGAGGAGAGGATTCTTGGCGCCGCTCCCAAGGTTTGTTCCTATATTACATAAACACATCCATAGATTAGGTATTACAATTTACAACTAACCTCTTACTTACCTAAGTTTTCAAATTAGACCTTCAGCAATATAGTATAGTGAAGTAGAATTTGTTTTAATCCTGGTTTATTCTATTGACCTAATTTACAGTTCATAGACTTGACATCCTTATGACAAGGTCATTGCCTGGAAATTAAAAAATGAAATTAAAAGTTTACCAATAAGAATGGGGAATTATTAGGGTAAACATTATATTACCAATATAATTTTTGTTATTAACAATTAAAAAGTTAACAATGAAACAAAGTTTTTTGCAAATGTACTCTACAATTCTTTTTTCTGTACAGACTGACCTGGAGGAGACTGGCCGTGTATTGAGCATTGGTGACGGTATTGCTCGTGTGTATGGTTTGAAGAACATTCAGGCCGAGGAGATGGTGGAATTCTCCTCTGGTCTTAAGGTAAGCAGCCACATTTTAATTGTATAATGTACAGTAGAATTTGAATAGAACAATTTCATTTTATTAAATTTAGGTAGATACTAGGGTAACATTTGTTTAGTGCTTTCGTTGGTTAGTATGTAGCTGGCCCCTTTGGGGATGTTACATCAGGATTCTACTGTATTTATTATTATTGGGATTTAATAGACTAAAAGCCAAAGGCTGATGGTGCCTGTTTCTGGACTTGTGTGTTTAATTATCCTCGATTAACCGGAACCACTAGACACACTGTACATGGATGAAACTATAAGTTCTACAACCTAACTAAAGTAACCTGAATGAGTTGCGGTCAATCACTGTACAAGTTTCACGAAAGTTTCTGCCTTGTACAACTATGTTGTGTGCTCAAGCATCCTGCAGTAGTTATACCTATCTCAAAGGCCAGCAACACATTTGCGACTCCCAGGGTGCTATGGAGGGCGGTGATTACTTTCCATCAGGTGACCCACTTGCTTATTTGCCTCCCTCTTCCCCCTTATATATAAAAATATTGGTTGTTGTGCAAGATTGACCAAGTTGCAAGGAATTGGGTCCCTGATACTGGTGGAAGAGTCTCGGGAGCCAGTTGTCACCCTATGACGGTATAATTACAACTTGTGGCTGTAACAAAATTAGTTGGCTGCAACTTATGGTATCTACCTACATTGTGGCAAAATGCATTACTATGTTATATGTTTTCCATGTATATTCTCAAAAGAAATTAAGGATTGGAATGATTACCTATTTGAATCAAATTATTATCGTTCATGCATGGAGTACTGCTGCCATCTCTGGGATGGATCAGCCAAATACCAAGTGGCCGCTTTGGATTCGGTGGAAAAACGTGCAAAGAAGATAATTTGTGATCCGCAATTAATTGAGGCTAAGCTGCAGAGCCTCGAGCATCGGCGTAGGGTTGCGTGTCTGTCGGTATTCCATAGGTTGCATTTCGGAGAGTGTGCGAAAAAGTTGCACGACCTCATTCCGCCGGCCCCTTTCCGCCATCAGGAAACGCGATCCGGGCGAGTGCTTCATCCTTATGTCGTGGATCTTCCAGCTGCCCGCACGAGCCGCTTTGGTTCAACCTTTATAATGCGAACGGCTAAGGAATGGAACGCGTTGCCTGCGAGTGTGTTCCCTGATCACTATAATCTGGACGCCTTCAAGGCTAGAGTGAATAGGCTGTTCCTAGACAGGCATGCTCCATCTTCGACCGCATCGTCACTTACCACCAGGTGAGATGGCGGTCAAATGCCTGGATAGACAAAAATAAAAAAAAATAGAAAAAAAATATTACAATAACTGGTAAAGACCTCCAGCAGCCTATTCCAGTTCCAGTGTAATCCTTTATTGTATAGTAAAAGCCCCACTTCTACGTAAGAGTGACAACAAGTCCACTCCGAATTTTCAATTCTCAATGTTGATTAGATTCACCATTAGTACCTTCTCTTACCACCAGGGTATGGCCCTCAACTTGGAGCCCGACAACGTCGGTGTGGTGGTGTTCGGTAACGACAAGCTGATCAAGGAGGGTGACATCGTGAAGCGTACCGGCGCCATCGTGGACGTGCCCGTGGGCGAACAGCTGCTTGGGCGTGTCGTCGACGCGCTGGGCAATGCCATCGACGGCAAGGGCAACATTGAGACCAAGCAGCGCCAGCGAGTCGGTATCAAGGCTCCGGGTATCATCCCCCGTGTGTCTGTGCGCGAGCCCATGCAGACCGGTTAGTAGACATAGTTTGAAAACTAGTTAAGACTAACTAAGAGATAGTTTGAAACATAATTTGTCCAGCAGATCCTTTAACTGCTGGACTGTCTAGTAAATGTCTTGACTCTCAAAGATAGTTCGCGCAATTGAGACATTTTCGTTTGGTTTTGATGTCGTTTCACATGTTTAATCATTGGGAAAACAAATGGGAAAATTCAATGAAAACATTTTAATTATTGAAATTTTCAGATGATTTAGGAAACTTGTCTCCGATCTTTGTCTTTTTAGCAAATAAATATTCCATTTCTTATAAAAGACGATACTAAGTGTATTAACAATACTAGTATATAATTCACGTCCTATCCAGGTATCAAGGCTGTGGACTCTCTGGTGCCCATTGGCCGTGGACAGCGTGAGCTGATCATCGGCGACAGGCAGACCGGCAAGACCGCTCTGGCCATCGACACCATCATCAACCAGCAGAGGTTCAACAAGGGTGACGACGAGAAGAAGAAGCTGTACTGCATCTACGTCGCCATCGGACAGAAGAGGTCCACCGTCGCTCAGATCGTAAAGAGGCTGACTGACGCTGGTAAGGGGAGATGACAGTTTTTATGGTTCAGTTGATTGTGTAAAGTCTGGGCTGTATTCTGGTTGTCTTTGTCTCAACTGCATTACTCTTTAGTACATCACTGCATACATACTTGTTTTTCGGATAATGGAAATTTCGTATAGGGATAAATCTCCCAGCTGTCACTGGGTTTGCAGCATAAATTATGTAATTCAACTGAAAATTTACTTTAGTCTGTCGTCGACACTTATATAAGCCACTAGAGTATAATCTTGATAGTTGTGCGCTGCTGAAAGAATTCGGTTTCAATGACGATGTAGTTTCACATTCGCGAAAGGTATTTTATTTGTGCCTTAAGGTTGACAATGAAAAAATATTATTTAAACAATTTTTGAGTATTGGGCACACAATTGGCGGAGCTACCTACAACAACACTCTCAAGAATATTAACATTTCATTTTTTCACAATTTAAGAAAATCAATTCTCATGTTGTGGTCTCTGCCTACCCCTACGGGAAAAAGGCATGACGATAAGAAAATAATGTTTGTATCTTAATTAATTCTCAACTCATTCACACAATTTTATTCACTGTAATGATAGTGATAAGAAGTATAAATAAATAAATAAAAAATTGAAAATTCCTCATGCCAGGCGCCATCGGCTACACCATCATCGTGTCGGCGACGGCCTCCGACGCCGCCCCACTGCAGTACCTGGCCCCGTACTCGGGCTGCGCCATGGGAGAGTTCTTCCGCGACAACGGCAAGCACGCGCTCATCATCTACGACGATCTGTCCAAGCAGGCCGTGGCCTACCGTCAGGTACGCGAATGGAGTAGATAAGATAATTGATATGACTAGTAACAAAAGCGATTATGGGTACTAATTAAAGTAAGAAACACAAATTAAGTTAGGTACAGATGCATGTTCAGAGTTGCAAGGCGCCGCCTAGTTTGCCGCTCGGTCAATCGGTACTCAGTTTATGCAGGCCAATACGGGTACGAGAGTGTAAACATAATATAACTGACCGACAAAATAGAGTCATTCGAAAGACTGTGGAATTATCTCCCAGCCACAGTGTTTTCTTTGGACTATAAAATGGTATCTTTCAAGAGGTATATTTAACGTCGTGACGGTGGCGGTGACTACTTATCTTCAGGTGGACTGCTTGCCTGTTTGTATAACATTAAAAACTAAATCCTTTATCCATATACCATACCATGCCTTTATATATGCCTTCCATACTTAAATAATTATTTCTCTCAGATGTCTCTGCTGCTGCGTCGTCCCCCGGGTCGCGAGGCCTACCCCGGTGACGTGTTCTACCTCCACTCTCGTCTGCTTGAGCGTGCCGCCAAGATGTAAGCAATATAGATACCTACCCTTAAGAAAATAGAGTTCACAATCCCAATTTGTCCTCCTAATCGGGTATTTTCACATCTGGTCCCATAACACAGGCTTTGCTTACTTTGGGGCTAGATAGCACTGTGTGAATTGTGCAAGCATATTAATATTTTATTTATTTAGGTCCGAGAAAATGGGAGGTGGCTCCCTGACCGCCCTGCCCGTGATCGAGACCCAGGCCGGAGACGTGTCCGCCTACATTCCGACCAACGTGATCTCCATCACTGACGGACAGATCTTCTTGGAGACTGAGCTGTTCTACAAGGGTATCCGGCCAGCCATCAACGTCGGTCTGTCTGTGTCGCGCGTAGGATCCGCCGCCCAGACCAAGGCCATGAAGCAGGTACGCAACAACAGATAATGACAATTATGAGAGAAGGCAGACTGACGATATAATTATGATAGAAATTAGACATAAATCAAGAATATCTACACTTTTTATATAGCATAGCAGCATAGCTTCAACAACTGTTCATACTTGGAAATATATTGTTAAAGATTTTTCGTTTCTGTAGGTCACCCTGAGTGACTTCTTGTTTCTAGATCTCTGTTCTGAGGAAAATTGTGAAATGTTTATATCTACTGTCTTAGCATTAAATGCTTCAGTGAGATCAGGATCAGATTTAGTGCCTTACTTATTACTGGCTAGCTGGTACGTAATACAGGCATATAATACTCGATACATTGTCCCAGGTGGCCGGTTCCATGAAGCTGGAGTTGGCCCAGTACCGTGAGGTGGCCGCTTTCGCCCAGTTCGGCTCTGACTTGGACGCCGCCACCCAGCAGCTGTTGAACCGCGGTATGCGACTCACTGAGCTGCTCAAGCAGGGACAGTACGTGCCCATGGCTATCGAGGAACAGGTGAGCATACCACTATGACGAATGTTCAGGAATTTGGCACGTTTTACGTGGGTCGAAGGTAGTCACTTTAGTTATGGGATTCTACTGGACTTTGCCTTGGAAGACTGTGACGAACCAGAATAAAAACACTTGCTTTCAATAAAACTGACGTAAAATAAAGACCAATCCACGAATCGTAAGGGTACAAGTTCTCAACCATACAAACGTTTACAGGTCGCTATCATCTACTGCGGTGTCCGTGGCCACTTGGACAAACTGGACCCGACCAAGATCACTGCCTTCGAGAAGGAGTTCACTCAGCACATCAAGACCAGCCACACTACTCTGCTGGCAACCATCGCCAAGGAAGGCCAGATCTCGCCGGAGTCTGACACCGCACTGAAGAAGCTCGTCACCGAATTCCTCGCGTCCTTCCAGAGCTCCTCATAAGCTGGGACTTACATAGACTTTTAATAGGACTGTACCATTCAGCCAAATTAAACGAACAGTAAAGCAAACAATTTTAGCTCCGAGTGTATTTATAACTTCTGAACGCGGTAACAGGTTGCAGGGCCGCCCCTGACTTCGACGGATACGTAATATAAATTGGCTGATGGTATACCTTAGCTAAATTACCAATGGTACAGTCCTATCAAAATTCAATACGATAATATTCGGTTACTAATAAAAGCATGTTGCCGCGCGACACTGCTTTTATAAGTGGTCTTATGTATGTAGTGTAACATTCGTATGGACTGTATTGAATGTGAATACAAATCATGGAATGTATTTATCTGTCGCGGAAAGGAGTGGTTATTATTATAAATAAACATCATTCTAATATTACTGTAGTGTTAATCATTGCCCAACAGTCTGCAACCCAATGCAAGATTAAGATCAACTGGTCAAGTTCCATAATTAATGTTTACTGGACGTCCAGGTGCTAATATTCTTGAACAACTTCGAGAGCAACTCTATACGAACAATTGACACAAATCTTGTCATCTCATTGAATTTAGATGATAGATGTATCCGGACCGTTTCCGCATTCAGACGAACTCGCGCCTACTTTGCGTAGATATGGTGCACTCCAAGATACCCTATTGTTCCTGCCATCTCAACTCCTCCAGGAAACGTAGCAACCCTTTTAGTTTTACTAACGTTTTCGGAAGGGTTTGTGGTTGTTTGAGATGCTCAAGCCTGTATGATGCCACCCCCTGTCTGCAGGATGTGTGCTGCCGTCTCCTCCCGCAGGCAGGCTCTGCACAGGGGGCTATCGGTAAGACCTATGGTGAAGAGGTGTTTATTAAATGGACCGTGTCCCGTTAAAGCTCCGGTTACCAGACGGAGTTGCTTTTTGGTTAGGTTTAAGAGCCTTTCAGAAAGGGAGGGGTTAATTTTCGGTAGGGCCTCCTTGGTCTGTCTGCATTCCTCTAGTGATGACCAGAGTTGGTTATGTTTTACCTTGATTCTATCCACCAGGTGTTTACGGGTCCATGTCCTAATTGGCAATGGTCGTGCGACGGGCGGTTTTGAGGTCTATACGTCGGACGTCGTACGACCGTCGTCTGACCATGGTGGCATGACCATTGCCTATTAGGACAGCGCCGAACGTGTCGTTCTAATGAAAGCGGAATCACAAAAAATTATGTTCCAAATTCGGACCTATACGGAAAAAGAAATGATCTGACGGATGTGTCCTAAATCTGACGTGCCGATACTCAAGTGCAAGCAGGAGCAGGCAGTGATCCGTGATCCGACAATCTCTGGTGGTGACGCTGGTACGTGGTACTACGTACGAACAGTATGGCCTACGATACGAGCTGATATCGTAGGCCATACTGTTTCCTTAATTCTCAATTACCGTAGATGTTCGACGTCCTCTCAGCCGAAATTTTGGACACGCCTCCATGGCTGGAACACGATTCTATACAATCGATTCCAGACGATCCCATACAAACAAGCAAGTTAAAACCACTGGCTAACTGATGGGACTTTGGCTCCCTGTGTGGGGAGTGTTCCGAGGAACTTTTTGATCTGGTGCCCACAACACAATTCCGCCATCGCACCACCCGCCGTGGGTTGGGTACTCATCCCCACCCTCCTGTAGACCCTCTGTTGGTCACCACGCGAAGGTTCGAAAGATCGTTTCTCGCTCGTACGATTCGGATGTGGAATGAGCTCCCAACTCCCTTTGGACTATGACATGGGATCGTTCAAGAGGTATATTAGAGGTCTCTTTAGAGGCCGGCAACGCATTGGTGACTCCCCTGGTGTTGCTGATGTCCCTGGGCGGCGGTGACCACTTTCCCTCAGGTGGCCCACTTGCCTGTTTGTCTGCTGTGTACCATAAAAAAAAATCCATGACTGCGAGCCTTGGTGGGAGAGACATCGTGGATAAGATAATCGAAGAGGCTCGCCAGCGCTGCGCTGGTTTGGTCACGTATAACAGGTTTGAATACGTGGGAAATAGGTGCTTAAACTTGCCGGTCTCAGGAAAGAAGTTCCCGGGAGACTCATAAAGCGATGGATTGATATCGCTGACGGCGAGTGGGATGCTAGAGTCAACGGCTTACGACGTGAGGATGCCTCGCGAAGATCAGGCAAAGTGGTGAAGAAACAACTGGAAAGCGGGCACTGATAATGACAGGAAACAGGATGTTGATGGAACATCGTTAACAACAAGCTGATTTATAGCCCTCAGAAATGAGGAATATGACTCCCGGAAGACGAGACTCAAGAGCAATAGGGCATAGCATACAATTAAATACTTATTTCGACGAAATCGACGAGTACCTGCACAGGGTGGTGGTCACACACAAGTCTGACTTCCTTTGATAAAACCTAAAAAGCTTTCCCGGCTACGTACGTACGTACGTATAGATACGTCCAAGGCAGAGTTTGAGCTGATGGCGAGTATTCTCTGCCTCCCTCTTTCAATAGTCCGGAGGCGCCAATAAAAGCCTGACTCACATCTTAGTGAATCATCCCATTCTCTTGAATGAGTCTGAGCCGCGAAATTTGACTTAAATCTTTTGCGGCTGTAGAGGGCACCAACCTATGCCTGTAATCAATCCATGCTTTGGCTGGATCGCTATCCAGCCATAGTGTTCATTGGGCTGTCTTCACTGGCAATATGGAGGAGTGCGTGAGTTTGGAAGTTGCGGATTGGGAACGCGAATGACATGCTGTATATTGGGCTACAACCTTATCAGGTGGTAAGTACAAACTATTTTTCTGAGTGGTCGTCTTCGCCAGGAGTACCTAATAGTATTCTGTGCACACTCTCATGTTAAAGATGGCGAAATGATGACAATGTTAAATTCGAGTCAGAACAGGGAATTGGCGGTCGGGCTGTCGTCGGTTTCTCCATTTTTACAGTTTTTGAAGTATCCTTTGTTATTAGCACAATTTGTGTGAATGTACATTCCCTTGCCGTGTTCATGAAAAAAAATCAACAACACATGTTTTTGACGTTTTATTTTGACATGTGGTTTTGAGTGCGTGTTGCACGATGTCTTTTTAGATATTTGTGATTTTAATCTATTTTCATTTATAAGTTGAATAAAAACAAAGTCTAAAGTTTCCAAAAATAGTAGTAGTTATTGTAATTTACGGTTTCTACAATGGAATTCTTTGAAAGAGCTCACGTTCACAAAGCTACCACTTCGTCTAAAAGAGAAACCAAATCCGGTGAAAATGTAAAGAAACAGTTAAAGCAAATGTTGTATGGTTATAAGCAGAGTGATAACCAATTGATAAAGAATTCATCAAATTTAGATCAGGAGGATGATGATTCTTCAGTGAGTGGCTTTTCAGATTTGAATCTTACTAATTCAAGTGTTGAAGCTGATACATCCCATGAAACTGGAAGAGTTAAGGATACAGGTTTAACAAAATTTAGAAATAAAAAGCTTGACATAAAAAATATTGATGATAATATTTCTTTAAGCATGGAATCAGATGTTGATCAATCTTTATCTAATGATTTACTTCAACAAGCTCTTGTGGATTCTTCACTTACAAGTGAAGACTTATCGCTAAACAGTAATCTCTCAGGCATACAATCAGCTGATGAGACGGGCCAATCAGAATCATTTGATGCTGATGGTGTATTAGCCGCTACTATTTTAAAAAGATTAAACACTGCACATAAGCTGTCCAAAAAAGAAATAAAGAGTAAAACAGGGACAAAAAGAAAAAATTCAGAGGAAGTTGTGAGTTCAATTGAACTTTGTAATGAATTTAAAGGGCCATACAAACCAAAAAATGAACTTCAAGATGGCAATACTAGTGATAAGTCTAAAATAACTAGTTATAAGAAATACAGGGGCCCACTTAGACCCGAGGAATCAGATACTGATCAAAGTATAGACATTAAAGAAGAGATCATTGAAGTTCAATGTTCCAAAAAAGCTAATAGAAACTTGAAGTCTAAAATATCATCACATAAAAAATTCAAAGAGTGTAAGAAACCTGAACTATCAGAAACTGATCAAAGTTTAGATAGTAAAGAAGAAATAACTGAAGTACAATGTTTCAATAATAAAGTGAATAAAAAAGCAAAGTCTACACAGAAAAAAAACAAAGATAGGGTCAAGTCTGAACTATCAGCTATTGATCAAAGTTTAAGGGATGAAAAAGAAATTGTTTCTGACAATAGCATAGACGATAATCAAAAAATGGTTCAATCACCACCTTTTATATCAGTCACTGCTGATGAAGTTCCTAATGAAGACCTTGGTGATCTGTTGGGAGACTACAGACATTCCGTTTTTAAGAATAAAATTTTAAATGATGTAAATGTCAATTGCAGCATAAATGCTGGTGGTCTTTTTTCTGTTGATGATTTAAGTATAAGTAGTACCCAAATAACAGATTTTGATATAGAGGAAGTTGGTAGTCTTATTCCTGAAGTTGATAATGATACCACTATTGAAGATTTAGATATTGACATTAGTCAAGATTCAGTTCCACAGCTAACAGCTGATATTACTGATTTGGATTTAAGTGAACAACTAGGAGAGGTCACAGAGGGTGACTCAAGCATTTTACCTATAGATGAAAGTTCTACTTATGATACTTTGCAAACAGAAACTTCAGAAAGATATAACTCTACTGAATCAACAGAACCAATAGTTCACTCCGTTAGAGTATATTATGCTAAGAATAGCTGCGTAATAATACTTAAACATCCTACAGAATTGTATGTTCATGGTAAAGTAAGAGTTACATGCTTAGGAGGCACTATAGAGATATTCGGCTACACATTGCAAAAAGATGTTACTGAAGTATATGCACCAAATTACAGTTTTGGGCAATACATAAGAACTTTGGAAAATGTAAAAGCTTTTTATGGTTTGTTTGGCAAATTAACGTCAGCTGGTTTGAAAGTATCAGAAGCTGAGGAAATTGTTACTTCAATTAGTGATAATGATGGCATAGTTTACCTGCAACCATTGAACAGCACAAAATTTGATTTTGTCGAAAACAATTTTTCAGTAGCAGATATTTTTAGGAAACCAAGCAAGAACATTGACATTTCTTTGAAAAACGCTTCAGAGATTTTGGGCTGTTCACTGTACTTAAAAAAACCTTGGAAGAGTTTTATTGAAAATCCTATCTGGAAAGAGGCAATTTATGCTGGCTTAGGTAATTTTTTTTATTAACACTACAAACAATAATTTTAACAAAAAGGTTTTCTTATTAATCCTAGTTGGTTGTACTACCTTTTATATTGTATTCATGTTCATTGCAGGAGATCAGAGCCGTGGAATAATATGTGGTGGTAAAAGTGCTGGCAAGTCCACATTTCTCCGGTACTACATAAATCAGCTTCTAAGCAGTGGCCCAGTGTTGCTGCTGGATTTGGATCCTGGCCAGTGCGAAATGACTGTAGCAGGAAATGTTTCTGCCTCTGTGATCACTACACCTCTTTTAGGACCAAACTTTACCCACTTGAAGACACCTGATATGTATGTATAAGCCAAGCTAATAGAACTACCTAGTTGATCAGTTTGAGTCAATCGCTCACTTCCAAAATGCCGTTCCGGAACTCGTCGCCCACCATAGTAGCGACCCCATTCCTCCCTTCTGCCAATCTGGTGTACAAAAGCTTGTGTACCAGGGGTACACAAGCTTTTGTACACCGACGTTGTAAGGGGTAGAGTAGGGTAAGGGTAGTGTAGGGATAGTACAACAGGCGAACGAAGACGTGCACGGCCACAGGTCGGATATATTTTATATTTACCTCTACCTTCTTTCGCTTCTGTATTCTTAGGCCCGTACGTAACTGAAGAGAAGTTGAAACTATAATCACGCAATTACAGAACGTAACAATATGGGTAGTTACCTCGTATCCTCAAGAATAGTCTCAACCTTATTTGTGTAATCTGAGATAAAATCAATGCTTGAGTAAAGATTTTAAATCACAACTCTGCTGATTGCGGATCAATGAATCTCGTTTTAAGTTGCGTTCTGGAATACCTCGACTCAATACCTAATAAAACTAGATTCATCACTGATACTCGTTCTGTAATACGGGCTTTAGTCTCGTCATCATCATCATTTTAATATACTAGTCCACTGACTCGTATTTGTTTTGCCATAAAGAGGTGGACAACGCATTGGTGATACCTCTGGTGTTGCTGATGTCCATACGCGGCGATGACTACTTTCCATTAGGTGGCGCTTGCCTGTTTATCGCAATTGGCGGCCAGAAAAGATTGTCAAAAAATCGTATAGGTACTTATGACTTAAGTATGTAATTTAGTACGTAAAAATACAAGCACAATAATATAAATTCCTTCAACAGAATGCTGCACATCGGCATGATCAACACAATGGACAATCCAAGGCGATACGTAGAAGCCGTTGAAAGGTTGGTCGAGCAGTGCGCCGCCGACAAGCGCCTCGCCGCCCTGCCGTGGGTCGTCAACACTATGGGAATGTGTAACGCCATGGGCCTCAAATTCATCACACTGATTATACTGAAATTGAGACCCACCTTCGTAGTCCAACTTGACATAGACACCAAGAACCAAAAGAAAACGTTCGGCTGCGAACTGAACGCGCAAACCATACGGACACACTACCAACGGTGTAGCTACGACCCAATATTCAGGAACGTGGCGGACATAAGCTCTTTGGAATACAAATTTATTATAGCGAAACACCAAGCTGGAAACTTCAACACGTCGTTGGCGCCTAAAGACGAAAGATACCTCAGCTTTTTGGCGTATTTCGGTGAATTATTGCAGTCTGAAAACGACACCCTTTTGGCAATAGTTCCATATGAGTAAGTAGCTACATGATAAGTGTTTTCATTTCTAAAATTGATCAGTAGTTTACCAACGAGTTTTGTCCGGTTTGATACTCTTAGAGTTCAGTAGTTAGGTACGCCTTTCACAATGCATACGTTTTGTTTGTACTTAAAACATCCACTTCCCAGAGGTTCGTAATGTTACCTCAGACAGTGTCGTATAGCAATCCAGCACGGCTAGCACAAGTGCACTCTCGCGCGCGATAAGCGTGAAAAGGCGCGACGTAGGTACTGTTTCTTTCCTCTTAGTATTGAGAGAAGGAAACAAAAGCTCTCTCATGGCGAGAAATGTGTCGCGGGCATACTTTTGGCTAGCCGTGCAGTTGGCTAAAAGTGGTCGGGTTTGACGGGGAAAGGCCCTACCCCTAGGTAGGCTATAACATGTTCCTTTGGATAATAGTCCCTTTCCAAACCGACAGCGGTTTATTACAGCTCAGTTCACTTACCCACGACCAGCCTGACTTATAATTCGAACTTGCTCCGGGTATATTACGCGGAATAGTGAATCCCCGTGACACATAAGTAAAGACAATCGTAGTAACGTCTGTTCCTCGTAGTACTAGCGATTTTTGATGACTAAACACAAGTGAATAATACTCGAACATATATTTTTAATGAACGAACCTAAGAACTGTGTCGATTAAACTGGTTTTCAAACACATCGAAATCGGTCCATCCGTTGCTTCGATGCCACAGACAGTCACATATACACGCCAAAATATTACCCCCTTTTTTGCGTCGGGTTTTACTCGTAAAACAGTGACTAGTACCAGTTATCGCTACATTTAGCTTGAAGTTCAATTCAGTGAGTAACGGTCGAGATAATTCCGAGTCCCCGTTTAATGTGATTCACTTGACGACAATGCATCATTAAACAAATCATTTATCAATCAACGGATGTCGGGCTATCGTCGCATCGAGTCGTTCGAACTTTCTGCCATTCGAGAAGTTCGGAAACCAAGCGTTCAATAACAAGGTAGCACATCAGCTTGTGCTAATTGTGGTTCTTCGTAAGGATCAAATTAATAGGTACTCGCAGTAGTGTCGGTTTTATTTTAGAATAGCCGTTTCCCAAGGTTTCACCCGCGCACAGTTCGGATCTCTGTAAACATTTAACTATCCCTAGATTTTGGACGAAATCTACAGTAAAGACACTCGGAATTATTTGTAGCTTCCTATTAGTAAAATAATTTTCAAAATCGGTTCAGTAGTCTCGTAGTAAATTACCCACAACATACAAACTTTTCTAGACGAAATAGTTGGTACAATATTTAACACACAAATGTGAAACCTATTTAAGTGTAACACAACTTACTACAGAGATATATTTTTGAGTGATATTCAAATAGTATGCGGCAAGCCGAGCCAGATGCGACAAACCGAGGACAGTTTGCATTACCGTTCATTGGTAGAGGCCTATGTCCAGCAGTGGACTGGAGATAAGCTGATGATGATTCAACCAGTTATTGTTATTGAGACTGTCTCGATAATCGGATATACAGACGAGTTGTTTCGACCAAATCACTGACCGACTGCTATTCAATTTTGTTCCAGGGTAAATTTAAAAGATTTAGCAGTTGGCGCCAACGTGAAGGTAAACGGTTCCGACCTGATGAAAGTGATCAATGGCAAAATAGTGGCGCTGTGTCAACACCAGACTGATAGTCGCATGTTTACCCTGCGAGATAAAGCAGTGCGCTGTCTCGGCCACGGTAAGACATGCAACTCTATTTTTAGTTCTACATTTGTGCAACTATTACAATTTGTAACAACCTGTATGTAATTGAATATGATAAATGTTGATTAAAGCCCGCCTTTGATATGTTCGCGGCCAACCAAATAAACACGCGCAAGTCCCATCTTGTTGACGTTAGCTGTCCATCATGACGTCATCATTGAGCACGTCCATTTCCTCAGTGACGAGCACAAACATACAGAAGAAACTAAGATACAAAAATACATACATGACTCAGGCATGATGTAATCCCCCGATGTACAATTAAATGTCATAATAAATTCCCGTTTATCAATGGAAGTGTAGCAATAAATTGCTGATTGTGGTGTGATAGCACTAGAAGTTTGATAATGTACCTGAATACAGGGTGTTTTACTTTTTTTCTTATGTTTTTGTTTGTTTGTTTGTAAATAAATTGGTCAAGGTCGTGTTGTTGTTTTGCGCAGGGATCGTCCGGGGAGTAGACTGGGAGAAGGAGGTGTTGTATGTGATCACCCCAGTGCCGGCGTCGCAGCTAGAGGCGGCGAGCGCTCTGGTGTACGCGGACTGGGCGCCCGAGCCGCTGGGTGCGATGGCGCTGCGTGGGCTGCCCGCCGGCACCGCTCCCCCGTACCGCACCGCCGCGTGCTACCACCAGCGACAACTCACCGCCGCCCCTAAGCGACGTTTCAACCCCATACAACTACTCAAAATGTCGAGGAACGCCTAAAGTGAAACCTTCAAAAATAAATCATCTTGACGTAGTTGTCCCGATTGTGCTCTCGCATGCGAGGGCCCGCGCTCCGCCTTGACCATGATCCAGGATTTAGCAGATCAGGTAATTAGTGCAGCGACTGCGTGATCGTCTCCGTGATCCTGCTAACAGGAGAAACTGACCAGATTGGATCTTGAAACCTAGAAGGTTAACGTTAAAAAAGTGAAACCTTCATTATTAGTTAATAAATTTGTAATTGGATAGATCCAAAATAATTATCTTAAATTATATAAAAGGAAATCTAAGTATATGTTAATTCCATGTATATTTGAAAGATAATTTTGTACTTACAATACTAATAAAACATAACATATAGATGATCATTTTAACTTAATATTCCCCCATTCCTAAACACCTTGATTCATAATCATAAATGCTGTATTAAATTTTATAAAAGTCAAAAAGAGTCTAGAAAAGAATTGTTAAACATGGGGTCCTTTATTACTAATAAATTATTTTAACATGCAATGATCATGGAAGTTAAAATTTCACACAAACAGATTACATTATAACTGCCCTGAAATTGAGAAACAGATTAGAAGCCAGTGCGAGGAGCAGCTGGCGGACAGTGGCCGAGAAAGTGGGGCTCACGTTCCATGTCAAATAAACATCCTACACAATTTATACATCACTATTTTATTGAAAAAAATTAAAATACAAAATACCAAACTAAACAATAAGGCTCGGTGAAATGACACCGGTCGAGGAATATAATCTATGTTTGAAGAAATGCTACTTGATTATATAACATGATAGTATAGCATTAAAAATTTCAATGGGCTTGCCCGGACTATGCCGGGTGCTCATATTCGGCCCCATCTATATTTGTAAAGGCATTTACGCTTACTCTTTATAGATAATCTATAAAATATACAAGTACCAATTGTGAAAGTGTAGCCACACGAATACTGAGTGGGTGTGCGTGCGACGCGGCGACCGGCCGCGCCGGGCTCGGAGGAAGCACTGTGTGGCTGCGTCAGGACTGCAGCGGTCCAGCGACAACGAACTAAGTTTCAGGCAGTATGCGTACAATTCATAAATCAGAGTCTTCCACACGGCACGGCACACTTACAGCAGGGAACACCTGGTCTTCTTCTTCTTCTTGACTTGAAGCGCAGCACGCGTCGCGGTCTCAAACACCTCACGGACTCCTTCCTTGCTCTTGGCTGAGCATTCCAAATATGCAAAAGCATTTATCTTTTCCGCCATAGCACGGCCTTCTTGAGGTTTGACTGGCTCCTGTTTCATTTTGCGGAGCTCATTGATCGTGGCTGGATCGTTGCGCAGGTCTTTCTTGTTACCTACCAAGATGATGGGCACATTGGGGCAGAAATGCTTCACCTCAGGTGTCCACTTCTCCGGGATGTTCTCGAGCGAGTCGGGCGAGTCCACCGAGAAGCACATGAGGATGACGTCAGTGTCGGGGTACGACAGCGGCCGTAGCCGGTCATAGTCCTCCTGCCCGGCCGTGTCCCACAGAGCCAGCTCTACCTGCTTGCCGTCTACCTCGATGTCGGCGACGTAATTTTCGAACACCGTCGGCACGTACACTTCCGGGAACTGATCTTTGCTGAATACGATCAGCAAACATGTTTTACCGCACGCACCGTCACCGACGATCACTAATTTTTTGCGTATCGCAGCCATCGGTCCTGTGAAACAATACAACGCAAATAATTGAGATGTCTAGCGTCAACGCCTTTCATGACTTACTTATAAATATGGCCGCCATATAGGATTATGGGTAGGGAGTAGTCAAGACAAGCCCCAAATGTGAATAAGCACCTGAGCTAGCGGAAGAAGAACAGCACCACCACATAGTACCCTCACATGCGAGGGTGGTTAGGTATTAGTTTTTTAGATACCTGAAGATTCTGGCTAATTTTCAGTAGAATATTGGCTTATCGACACTTTAGCTCATCACAAGCACTTTCGTTCGTAAGTATTAGTATTGCCTTATGACAAAATTATATATGATTCATCATAGCACACGTATCCGACTTCGGGGAAAAATATCTCTGAAAATATATTTACCAAACCAACAACTGCACTATTATTCTTACAAACACTTGAAACGTTTTATATCCTTTACGTAAACTTTATATTTCTGAACAGAAATTACATAAAATTCAAATCGTGATTGCCACACACAATAAATGTCATGTCATTTGAGTTGACGTTTGTTGACAGTTATTTCTCAAGTCCACTCTATCTTCTCTATGCTAATTATCAATCTCTATGGAACAACATTAATGGCTACGGCGTGACCAAGGAGGATATAAACACTAGACAGCATTACACTGTGCACCACAAACTATGCACATTCTGACACTGACAAATGCCATCCAACCAAGCCGCAAAATTTAAAAAAATGAAATTCAGTTTGAAAATACGAAACGTTTCTGCGAAAGTTTTCAATTTACGATCTACCTGTTCCATCTCTAGCTAGTGGTTTTATATAGTTTCGTTTAGGTTTTGATGGTGATACTTTTAATAGATAGAGAGAGATACGTAAGCCATTAACTATGTCTGAATCACTATACAATATTTTTGGTGATCACATCACCAGACAGGTGATGAAAAATGCTGCTCGTCAACCGTTGGAAAATATTGGTAAAGTTTTATTTTCTTCAGATTGTATGTTTTATTTCAAGCATGCGATGTAAGTATTACATAAAGTTCAAATGTATTATAATTTCTTATATTTTCAATAGAAAACATGACTGTGAAATCTTCCGGCCTGATCAAACCCGTCAAGCCCAATGAAATGCCAAAAAAAGCGGGTGACAAGAAAAAATCATTCATGTCGAACAAAGGAGCCGCATTACAATCAACACCCATGAAGGCCCTCACTCCAAAGAACACGAACTTTGCCTCTGTCAAAAAGATGATTAGTTCAGATGTGATATACACCGATGTTGACAAAGACTGCTTTTTTGAGGAGTTGGAATTTAGTAAGCCTACGTATAAGTATGGTTAGTGTTCAGTTGAATTTCTATGTCTACACTAATTTATAAAATTTATTTTATTATTTGTAAATATTATTTTATAATTTAGTATTCACATTATTTAATTTATTTCCTTCATCTAAATATTTCTATTTCTAATAAAAATCATGTTAAAGACTTTTTATTATAACTGTAAATATTTTATGTGTACCGTAATAAATTTTTAAATATCTTTATTGGGTTAAACTGATAAAAAAAAAATTATGAAGAGGAATAGATTTTGTGTTTGTAAGTTTGTATGTCAGCAGTAATCTCCGAAACTAGTAAAGCAATTTTGAAAACTCACTAATACAAAGCTACATTATTCGCAAGTGTAATTTTAATCCCAGAAAAATAATAGGTTCTGTTGTGTAAGCCGAATGT
Source organism: Blastobasis lacticolella (assembly GCA_905147135.1). Lineage (NCBI taxonomy): Eukaryota > Metazoa > Arthropoda > Insecta > Lepidoptera > Blastobasidae > Blastobasis > Blastobasis lacticolella. Next base: position 4,869,962 of record LR990058.1, read on the forward strand.
TTACAGAGATCTGAAGTGTGTGTTTAACAGCTAATTTAATAAGGAAAAACTACTCTACTCATTCATTCATAACATAGAAAAACACTGCATTCAATTTTAGGATTAGGTGAAATCACAATTTTTGTGTTACATTATGATCAACTAACAACTTTTGACTTTTACAGACAATTTCCAAGACATATTTGACTTGTATCAGGTAGCTGAATGTAAAGATACAGAACATTGTCCTTCTACGCCTCCTCCACAAATTCAAATAATGTTGTCATCATTCGACTGCTCTTATGGGGATGACTACTTTACAGGTAATAAGGTTCAAAATAATATTAATAATTTACATTACAGTTGTCAAGATATAATAGGCCCAGTTTGACAGCCTGTCATCATTTCCTTATGTCCACAACAAAGATAATTTTCATGGTTGTTTGGTTAATAATATAAAATTAACTTTATTTCATGGACATAAGAAAATGATGACAGCTGTCATACTGGGCCCATTATAACTCGACACCTGTACTAATCGTTTTTCTAGTAACTAAAAAAGTTTTTCTATTTCTGCAGATGAATCTCTAATAGAAGTACCATATGAAGAAGACAATCTTCCAGCATTGTATTAATTTCGTACCATTCTTGACAATCCCTAGTTTTTAAGGTCAACTAAAATGAATTATTCGGCATAATTGTTATTTTATAATACTAATTATTTTTATAGATTGATTCCCTAAAATTCTTTGGGAATAGTACCTACTTTCAATAATATTCATTGTGCGTTTCCTTAAAAACTGAGCTCTCAATTATGATTAAAATGGTATTATTGATATTGCTGTCTAGATCATAAGTTTGTACCTAATAGTATTTCTGATTTATTTAATATTATTGCATTTTTTATGTGTTTTTAAATACAAATAAGTTTAATGAATTTGTTCTTGAATTATTATAAATATAGACCTACTTATTATGTTCTGAGTTCATAGATGGGGCGAGGGGAGGCGTGTGATTTTTTTTTGCCTTGGGGACCAAACAATGGGTCACCCGAAATGTCAAAAATTACACCAATCGTTCAAGTCCTAAAATGCTTGCTCGCATATTCATTTAAACAATCATCCGAGCTTTTAAGAATCATAATGTTAAAAGTTTTGTTTGCGCTCCCATTGATCATTCAATAATTTAAGTTACTTTTATTACGATCAGCATCACACATCAGCACCTAAGCCAAAATGTCAAAAATTTCGAGCTCACTTCGCTTGCTCATTCTCTCGATTATCATCTCAGACTTTTGTAACCTAATATGTCAAAAGTTTAGAGCTTGCTCATTTATTTATTGATCACCCCAACTTTTAAGACCCAAAATGACAAAACTGATAAGTTTCCGGTATCATATCTGACAAATATCTGTGATACCGTATCCGTTTTATACTTACAAGAGGGAGACGGCATCACAGATCATCATCAAATATATCTGGAACTTATCTAGCTTGTGAAACAGGCCATACTGGTTGTAGGCATGTGGCTTCACTTCATTGGCCTCGCGAGAGCTGGCCGCCGATTTTGGACGTGAATAGAGTGAGCGATCGATTTGCACCGATTGATTAAGGGGATAAGGCTAAACCTCATCAGCGTCTATGTATGCTTCTCAGTTCGGATGCGTCGACACCAAAAGACTGTCTTCTGGGATAGTTTCAAAGGCACGACGTATACTATTTTCCTAACAGAGTGGTTGTCACGGATCTCAACGGCCCCGTTGGCCAGATGAGCGAGGACATTGGAAGGGTTCGAGGCTTTAGCTACAGCCACCCAAACTGAGGGAGAAGAAATTGCCGAACCTAACTGGCCGCCAACTTAGCCGTGGTCCACACTTTCTTCCAGAAAAGACTAAAACACCTCATAATAGGACGAAGAACCACCAATGATAGATCGAATAACTGATGATCCCAAGACATGGCATTGGCCATGTAGATATCCAATTGCAAGGTTATACAAGGCGAAAGCCTCACAATAGCCCCGATTTCTTGACATGCGATGTCCGGATAAATAGGTAGCGGACGGTTTACTGAAGAACGTCTATACAGTGGTGGACTTTGAAAGGTATGTATCTAAGAGCCAGGAGTACCTACATGGAGGCAGACGAAAGCGTAGATTGGCGAGGGCGAAATCAGCAATAAATAGATATGCCTGGACAATTCACGCCATCTAGCCCCAAAGTATCAATTAATAGTAGTATTTCAATTGCACGTATTACACCCCGACATTATGGTCTCTTCACGGAATGTAAAGTTGGCTGGAAGAGATCTCTTTTAGGGATAAGCTCGCCTTTGTACTTCGTATTGTGACTATGTTTCTAATGTGTTTTGTGCAATAAAGAGTATAATAATAATAAGTATCACCCAAACCTGTAGAAGAAATTAAAATTCATAATTTCAGTTTCTGCTCGGCCGGGAATCGAACCCGGTACCTCAACGTGCCAGGCAGGCCATACGGCCAGCGGATGTTAACCAACTGAACCGCTCGGGTCGTCAATGGTACAATGGTAATTATCGTCAATGGTATAATGGCAATTATCAGAAGTTCATCCTTAAACTTAGACGCACAATCCTCAGCACTAACAAATTTTTTGATACCACTAAAGTGGCAAACAAGCTTACAGCCTGCCTGATGGTAAGCAGTCACCGCAGCCTATAGACGTTTGCAATAATAATTGAGGTGGACACTCTAACTCTGCTTCTTCGTGTACTTGGGTACGATCGTCCGATCCGTTGACAAAACCGGAATTAAATTTTTTTGTGCCTAGTCCGATTGATCACCAACAGGAACAAGCTCATGTCCGATTAATAGGACAGACCTTGTCTAAACGGGAGAATTCGCGGCGAGTCTCTCGCGCGTGTTTTTAATTCAGGCGTTGCTTATGGACGTAATGTATTGGTGCCAGGTACCTCGTCGATTCGCGGCGAATTCGCCCCGTCTGGACAAGGTCAAAGTAGTCGGAGCACGTGAGCAGATGGAACGGCTTACGACGTGGATGCTGCTGACCGATCTAAGTAGAAGAGGAAAAGAGGAATCTGGCAGAAGCCGATGCTGTTGTGCACATAGTGTCACGATTCAGTTGGATGGATAATTAAGTTTTATAACTGATGCTCTTTACTGTGAGGGGAAACATCGTGAGGAAACCTGCACATTTAGTTGGCTGAATGTGTAACCGTGATTCAATCTGGTCAAGTTTACCTGCCCTCATAACCTAAATGTATATGTCATGGGCGTGAGTACGACTCAATTATGCCTAAGCGTTACAGCAAAAGTGCTGGGAAGTGTGATGGAATTCCGCAGGCAGTTGGTCTACTGTAATTATCTGATGTCAAATCTTGGATAGTTAAGGCAGACCCGTCCGGTCCTCGCAAGCGAGAGCACAATGGGGATGTATTTCCAAGATAAATATTGTTTATTACCTGTAGATTACCAGTTTTGGGTGATACTATTTTTTTTCTTTTAATTGTCAATAGGCTTGCATTTGGGCTCAACTCACCTGATGGAAAGCGACGATGAGGTCGAAGATGTAGCTTCTAAACTTATATTAACTTTCTTTTGTAGGAACGAAAAATAAAACAATACAGTTAAAACTTAGGCACTTTACTCCCATAAACCTTTCTATAAACCTAACAACACAAGGCAATACATCACAGTCATTTTTTTGAAAAAGTATTAATGTGATTGAAAAGCAGAGATGCTAGTTTCGCAAAGGAACTGAATCTTTAGAAGTGAAACTATTTACAGATATTGAAAATATAACATCAACATTTAATATAGGTATCACAGGCTACAGTAGCCAGGTACATAAAAATAATATAAGTAGTAAATGCGCAATATATTTTGTTTTATAAAATAATATAAAAAATACGTTATAATTACAAAACCTTCCCACCTTAAACTCACATAAAAATATGCCGTATACGTCCCTATTTTCTTACGATAGATTACATTCTGTGCAAGACAGGTGCGGTTATTACTGAATATTTCTGTGGTACATGTTAAATAATCTAAGTAAATATAACTCTAGTGCAAGATACGATTATCACAATAAATAGATCAAAGGATAACAGTTCAGTCGTAACTTCTTAAAATTCTTCCGATGACATCTGAAAAAGATAAATCGAGAGTGTAAATCTTTCTGTTTTACTTTTATATATGTAAGAAGTAGCGAGATAGATAATCTTTTAATAAAAAAGGCATTTTATGTATCCCAAACTCTCTACAGTTAAGGAGTTGACTTGATTTAGAAAGCACCGATTACACCATCCTTATTTATTTATTCAACATTTTATTGTGCACCATAAATAGTATACAAAATTGACATACAGATACAATCAGGTACAATCCTTAAGCCTACTACCTAACTCATTTAGAGAACAAGACCAAATGGAATGTATTGCCCTTAGAATAAGGTTTTTGTATAATTATATAATATTACGCCTCGCTCCGCTTTCCAAAGACGAGATACAAAAATGGACTGGAAAATAGGATTCCATTCGATCTTGCTCTCTGAATGAGTTAGTGGAACAATTACGTAATTCTGTTGTAATTGGGAAAGGTCTTGCGACGACGAACGTTGCCCGACCAATAGGAGACCTCACAACCGCCCGTCGCATGACCGCGGTCGTGGGTCACCGTCATGGTAGGGGTGGGTTTAGAGTAGAGTAGGGGTAGGGTAGGAGTAAGATTGACCGAAGGAAGTTGCGACGGTACAGCTAGTTATTAATACATATAGATACAGCGCGATTTTTATGTCAACCGGGCAACCCAATAGCCATGCGGGCCCATTGATAGAAAGTGGTCACCGCTGCCTATGGACGGACATTAGCGACATAGGCGGTAACTCTAGGACACGTTCCTCTAATAGAAAATAGGCAAATGCTAGGCCCCTCCACTGCCAAAGCTACGGTTCCCCATGGAACACTGGAAAACTTACTCCCTGGCAAAAATATAATACTTTCTAATCTTGTTATATTGTTAGATCGTCGCCATTCCTATGTATCTATGTACGCTCAGAGATTATAAAATACGCAACTGATTTTAATGCGCATTTCAGCAAGAGTGACTCAAGAGAAAGGTACGCAAGAAAACAAAAGAGTAGGTAGGGGTAAAGTAGCAGTAGGGTAGTTGGAAAATAGGAGTAGGACGCCACGCGAACGAAGTCTCGCCGGTTCCACTGGTTTAAAATAATTTAGTTTGGCTGCCGCTAGTCTGTAAGATGGAGATTCTGCCTCAGTGGGGGCGGTTCCAAATTGTACGTGGTATTCCGCTATGCCCTACGTATCTTTGAATACATAATTGCGCCAATGGTATCTTTAGTCGGTTTACAGATTCTGCAGATTTAATGAGTATCCTGAAATTTGTTCCAGGATAAACGCAGATTTTTTCACCGCGTTTGCCTAAGGGCTTATTTTACAACCTATACCTTGTCTAAAATAGGATGATAATTTTGACAGATCACAGTAGGGATGTGGTTGTGTAAAATCGTTAATGAATCTATTCGATTATCATTCTCATAGAACTAGGAATCGATAGTTGCATGGTTATGCTATACGTATTTTACAAAATAAACTATTTATTTTCTTCTGAATTAATAATGTATTAATACGACATTAAAAACCCTTCTACAACGACGATTATGACACGTGCGTATTTCTATTCGGTCAGTCATTCTATCACGTAGAATATGCGCGACTCGAAATTGTTGTTGTAAAAGGTCTCTTAGGGTGAAATCCAAACAAAGAATAAGAGTTTAGTTACAAAAAATAATAAGGTTACCTAAATGCTAATTTTAAATATTCGATTATATTATATCAATACCGATTTTCGATTGTCTGTTGTTATTCGTAGCACTTCACTAAAGGGGCGCGGCCTGTCTATGAAGTAGACATTTTCCGTAGTACATTTTACCGAAAAAAAAACACAAATCTTCATAGGCGTGCGCCAAAGACCAACAATTAGTCAGCTGTCAAAATTATCATCCTATTTTAGACAAAGCATACTTATAAGTTTTCCCTCTTGTTTTTCAGTCTGGCAAGCAAGAGTCGTGAAAAATATGAGGGCGCCACATGACAGCAGAAGTACTCAGTTTAGACAGAAATTCATTGTTGCAAGAGCAGTATAGTGCCACAAAATTAGCTGACCCAATAGCCAAAGTTGGAAAGACAGATATGTGTCAGAAAAGAAATCGAGAATTCATCAGTAGATGGTGAAAACAGGCCCTTAAACTTTGAATATTCTTCATTCATTGGATGTGTGGAATTTTGGGGTTTGGGTTATTTTTGCATTTCACAATAAAACAAACTAAAATTTGATTTAAAACTTTAATGAAAACATTTAATATTACAGAATACATTTCAGTTTACGTTTAATGAACAAAACATTGCACGATATTTAATTAAATAAATGCAAAAATGACTCAAACTATGTATTAAATCATATCATACTGTAATTAATATTTACTTACATTTATTAATACAATTATGTTGGTAACTAGTGTTTTATGAGTATATGAAAGCGGTGTGAGTTGGAAATTATTTGCCTATAGCTAAATAAAGTTTGGGAATACATTTGCTACACCTAACTCTAGCCGACTAAATATATAAATTGAAGGGGGTCTAAATAAAGAAAGGATCTGTAAAGGATGACTTACGCTACACCATTCCGGGTCCGAGCCGAGTCTCGGCCGTAGCAAGGTAAAATAATATCCCGAGCAATGACAACTCGGTTGCCCCTCGGTTGCACGAGCCTGTCTATATAAAATATATGGGATGTTGACCGGACTAAGGCCGAGATCCGGTTCAGTCCAGAGGGCTGAGTGTAAGTTTTACTTTAACATTACTTTACTATCGGTTGGCGTTTGCGTGGAAATTGCTATAAAGAAATCTAGTGCCATCTAGTGGCACGTAAATGAAGTTTTTTCTTTATAGTAAATTCCAAACGCAAACGAGATAGAAAAGTAAAGTTAAAGCAAAACTTACAGTCAGCCCTCTAGGGTCTTATTCTTGAAACCGCTCACATCCACACGAGCGCTCGCCTTCTAATGCTTGTCTTTTCTATCTCCAGCAACTTACCACGAGTGTGAAAGAGATAGGACACGCGCGTGTGGATGCGATCAGTATCAACAATAGGGCTCCAGGCACGGTGTAGCATGACTCATCCTTAATACTGAACATTTTAAAGAACAGTTTCATTTCGTTTACTTCTTTACCTTGTTCCAAGCGAAGATGCCGTAGGAGAGGCCGGCGCCCAGTGCGAATGCCAGCAAGTATGGCAGGTACTTGAACGAGGGCCCGTGACGCTTGGCCACCATGGTAGATAGCATGTTCAGTTTTCCATCGCTGTATGGCGGGTAGCGTGCGCTGTGGGTCGTGGTAAAGGCTGAGTAGATGGTTGATATTAAACAGCAAAGAAGAATTGTTCTGACTCCTGAGGGCCTATCGGATATCTCAGTGGACAACTGAATTTGACATAAAACATTCTGACACTACTCTAATTTGGTAGACGCTATTGCCAGTTTTCAACGTAGATGACGTGGTGTAGAATTATCTAGTGTCAAATACAGTTGTCAACTGAGTTAGCCAATAGCCCCGCTGAGGTACAGTTTTCTGAACCTAGATTAGGAGTCAGAGAAACTCTAGCATTTTGTAAAAAATTTGGCAATCAAGATTTGTTTATTTATAGGTTTGTTGATAATATCTGAATAATTCATATTGATAATATCTAAAATTTTCATAGCACTGAAATGGGTTTTGACTGCTATGAAAATGCGTTGCGTTGTGTGAAAGAACTTTAGACACAACGCAACGCATTTTTAAAGTTATATGGGTTTGAAGGAAATGTCAAGCGCAAAGTAATATGTGCTTTGTTACGTAAGGTTAACCAGGGTGTTGAATAACGTCATCAGACATGCCAAAATCACAGTGCTCTAGCGCATATATCTTCTCCGGTTTAAGAGATATAATGAAAATTTCTTGTTATCATAAGCCACTTGCCACTTGGAAAAGCCACTTGACCCGTTCGCTGCAGCCGCCTCAACATTTAAGTCGTAATTGGTGTTACGCGAGTGCGCACGACTCGTTTGGCCGGTCCATACAAACACAATCGGATTCGATCGACTATGGCCCGCGCACTCGCGTCGCACCAGCGGGGACTCAGCTGGCCGGGCGTCCGCTCATGCGTATGGCAGCCATCTAGCTATGCACGCTATTTGGCGGCGTTTGTTAGCACTCTTTGATATTTGGATTCGCAGCAAAAGTGTTAACATTTCCCCTGCTAGCTCAAATACCAGAGATGCTACAGCAGTGCTAAGTAAATGGACCGGCCAGGTGCGTCGTGCGCACACGCGTAGTGCCGACGTTGCGTCGGCCGCAGTTAAAGTGTTAAGAAAAATCGTAGCTGATCTTCATTACTGGTAGAACGAATACTCACGAGGCGAGTTTCTCCCCGATGGCGGCGAAGTTCTTCGCGAGGCAGCTCTTCTTGTGGGTGAAGGTGTCGAAGGTCGCCTTGCCGTGGTACACGCCGAAGCCGCTGTGCCCCACGCCGCCGAACGGCAACGTCTCAACTGCGGGCACAGGCGTCATGTATGAACGGGGGGTAACGTGTAGCAAAATGACACTAGATGGCGACACTGGCGAATGAGGTTGTCGAAATACGTCGCGCTATGAGCTGTTTTCAAGGCTCGCTTCCTACGAATTTCCATAGTTGGCGCGCGCATTGGCGATACTCTTCCCCCCCCAGTCCCCTGGTGTTGCTGATGTCCATAGGCGGCGGTGACCACTTTCCATCAGGTGGCCCGCTTGACTGTTTGTCTGCCGTATAACATAAAAAAAAAAAAAAAAAACTCTTGGTGTTGTTAATGTCTATAAGCAGCAGTGACTACTTCCCATCAGGTGGCCCGCTTGCCTGTTTGCCTACCGAACGCCATAAAAAAAAATTTACGGTTTTTGAATGTTTGTGCTTGTTAGGGCTCAACTTTATAAATTTTTATAATCGATTTCTGGTTGACTGGCAGATAAAGCTGTGTAACTTTATGTCCGCCTGTGTACGTCATCGTCCATGAAGTTAAAATAAAAAGTTAAAATTTAGGTTTCAAAATTTAATTTGTTCTGAGGCATTAATGATGACGTCACAAGATTGATCTTTGAGTCCTTAGAGCGCGCGCCATTTATGTGAATGTGAGAAGCTTTCTTGAAAACTGCTCATTAATTTATTATACCTACTAAGGTGTGGCCTTGGTACCGTCTATCTCCGATTGTACGCCGCCATTTTGATGCAATTGAGTTTAAACCAATCGCAGCAATACGGCTCTGGCTCTGGTTTGCTGTGATTGGTCTACACTCATTTGCATCAAGATGGCGGAGTGCTATCGGAAATCGGCGGTACGGCTGATGTTCAGCAGTTACCGCAGGCACAGGCAGCGTTGCCGAACCTGTTTCTTTTTAAACCTTTTGATTAGCCTCTAACTAAACCTTTAAGCTAAAACAAGAGTCGCCTTTCAGGACACCCAGTCGAAGGGGTTGATAAAAATTCCACCCAACAACTAGTACCAGACGCTCCGATTTGGCTGGACCCAACCAAACGTCAGTTGCAATCGATACTAATCCTTACGATGTACAAAATAAAGTAGGTTTGAAAGCTGTTCGCTGATGAAAGATGTTTTGCGCGGGCGACCGACCACGTCTCCCGAACCCAAAAGCGACTTTATTTTATACTGCGTAAGAATTAATATCAATTGCAACTGACGGTTGGTCGGCTCCAGCCAAAACTGAACGTCTGTTTCTAGTTTACCGGACCCCGTACGGCCACTAAAGAAATAATTCATGCAAGTCTTATAGTCTATAGTGTAGTTTTATACAAAATGCAATGAAAACTATCATGCTTCGACCTAAGGTCCGTTTTATAACAAGCACATAAATACGGTTTCCGTTTGCATTGCGACTCTACAGTTAACTATAATATCTACTTACCTACACTGCATTACTAGGTTAATCAATAAGTTTTTTGGAAACGCAATGCGACTCTAGGATAAGTGTATAGATACACTATAATTGTATCTATTTGTTAACATAATCACCAATATATTCTTTTTCATACTTCACATTTGGCGGTTTTGGTATGCAAATGGAAAATCGCGAAGTTTGTGCGGTTATTAAATGTTTCTGCCTGAAGTTCTTTTCTACAAAATTGATTGGAACTATCGAATTGAAGATTCGATCAACTGCGAATGTTGATCGATTTCTATAACTCAATGATAAGTCTCATATTCCGAAAACTTATTGATCAACTATTACTATTTATTACTATTGTTACTTATTGAAGTAACTAAGCGAAAGAACAGACCACAAAGATCTCAATGACTACGATAAAATAATAAATCTTATTTCAACGACATAAAGTCCATTTCGGCATGGGCACAGTTCACGACACACGACATGGAACTGTATGCTATCTTGATAAAGCTTATTTTCCTTCGTTTGGCGAGACCGTTCTGACAGTCTAGTTGCTTAGCTACTGCTAAACGCACACAACCTATTTCTCTAACTACTGTTACCCTACTAAATTACTAATATCAACATCTACACCTACATCAAGTGTGATGGCACTTAGCAATCAACCGAATATCATTTACAAAAAAGGTGCAGTAGACAAACGCGTGAGATGCATGGGCTTTTCTGAAAACCAGCACTGTGACAGGCATGAGCCCTCACAGCATTATGCTGAGACTGGTCCATTTCGGTTTCCATTACAACACTGGCTGGTCTTATGTAATTGTCAATAATTATAATTTACATACTCACCGACCTGACTTACTTGACGACCTGAGTGGTTCAATGGTCAACATGCCGGTCTCCCACGCAAGAGGTCCCGGGTTCGATTCCCGGCCGGGCAGAAATTGAAATGATGAATTTTAATTTCTGTTACTAGTCTGGGTGTTCTATGTATAATAAGTATGTATTTAAAAAAGTATTTAAGTAGTACATCAGTTATCTAGCACCCTTACTACAAGCTTTGCTTAGTTTGGGGCTAGATGGCGCTGTGTGAATTTGTCCACGAATATTTATTTATTATTTATTTACCTTAGGTTAAGGAACCGAATAAAGTGCTGTCGATGTCTACAAGGGTCCACTTGCCCTTTTTTTATAAATGATAATCGGTTAGGAAGGCCTAAGCTAAGATTCTAGATCCCCAAGAAGCAGTGCCGAGTCCAAACCTGCCATCTGCAGCATCGTGTCGTTGATACACATGCCTCCGCTGCTTGTCTGGGTCACGAAGCTGTCCGTCACAAAGTTGTCGGTGCAGAATATGTACATGGTCAGCGGTTTCTCTCTACGGGGGAACAAAGCAAGCGCAGTGTTATTCCACCACCGGGTTTTATTACTGTTTGGGGTGAGGGTAGGATGGGAAGCATTATTGTAGGGTAGGGCGAGAAGTTGGTTTGAAGGTACTTGGGATACGGAATTGTTTTGTTCGTTGCGGGGTAGGATAACATGTTCGTAGTGTACAGTGCCACGAACTTATCTGACCCGGTGGCCAAAACTGGAACTGTGGATTTATAGCGGCACTTCATTTTGAAAGTCATGTCAGTGCCAAAAACAGCGCCGCCCGTCACCGGGTCAGATAAGTTTGTGGCACTGTAGTTCGTTGGAACCATTGGAGCTCAATGGAAGGGTTGTTCGTTCCTTGCAGAGGGTAAGAAAAGAAATTGTTGTAGAGGGTGAGATTACTTTTATCGTTTTAGAAACGAGGGTAGAGTGAAGGGTAGTTGTAGGGTTGAGGGGATGTGCGGGTCGAGGTTAGTACGTAGGAATTCATGGAAGACTGGGAAAAAGTATCAGTCTTGAAACTAAAACAATTAGGCTTATATTGGATAGGATAGTAAGACAGAATATTTGAGGTACATACAATAAAAAAGAGAAAAGTAAGAATAAGAAGTATAAAGACAGGTACAGTATTAGATACTGCATTTCCATTATTATTGACAATAACTTTAAACGAGTTTGCAAAATGCATCCGATTTTACTCTACATTTGTACTTACTGACAATCTGTAAAAAAACTAATATTAATTATACAAGTATAACTTTGAACCACCACGCTACCAGCCAAGCGACTTCCAAATCACCCATATCATAGCAGAACCTTCACCCAACGACCACCACCAATAACCATCAAATAGAATGAATGTGAAAGTTACAACTACAGAGCAGAAAGTTCCAATTGCCAGATACCAATACCAAAACCAATTTTGTGATTCTGGTGCGCTGCACACTCATTGCTGTGCCCGTACGTGGGATGATGTATGGATTAAGATATATTTATTTATCTATTAAAGATCTAACTTACTGATATTTTTTTTATTATAGATTACATTAGCTCAATAAAAGAGATCGTCGAGTTATAAGCATTGCTTACATAAAGGAAAGCAATATCAAATAATTGACAAATAAAAATAATACAATAATCAATGTCAAAATTATTAATTACACTGCGGTAAAATGATGTATACAAACTAAATTTCCAAAATAATAGTACCAGTAAGGTAACTTATTCAAATAGTCAAACACAATGGTAGAGAAAAAACGGAATAAAATACATTATCCAATAAGAAATTTAGGTACAATAGGTACAAAGATTCGAATGATGGCAAAGTGAATTTCAACGCCTCAAACTGAGAGGGGTCTCAGATAATTCTCTACTAATTAGATTAAGAAACAATAGTTTTGACTCAAATTACAGATTTGTTTTCATTGTGATTATGAATTTAACCCCTCACATACAGGATAAACTATTGATATTACCAGAAAAGTATATCTATCATCCTTATAGTACCCCCCACACTGAAATATAACGTAGATAAGGGCATGTTTCAGCTCCTACTGATATCTGATCTGACAGGTATCTGTGATGCCGTAACTTTAGTTTTATACAGTCAGCTACAAAGTGAATAAATGTATAGTACGGGGGTCACTTCTATCTGCAGCCGACTGTACTAACAAGAGGGAGACGTCATCACAGGTAGATACCTGTGATGACGTTGGCAGTTGGCAGATGCCAAATACGATAGCTGGTACTTATCAGTAGGTCCTAAAACAGGCTCGTGTTTTTATAAATCGAGCGCCAGCCCTGATGGAAAAGGGTAACTGTACTACAACTACACACGGTCTAAGACAGTGTTTTCCAAAGTGTGACCGCCTGTGGGGGTCACAAAGCCTCTACAACTATACTTAGAACCCTAGGGGTCTAATAAATACAAACATCATCCCAAGAAGGGCAAGCGAGCGTCGCGCCCCGCTTACCGGCGTAAAACATGATGGTGTCGTTTATGCTGAGGCTGCCAGAGCGGGTCTGCTCCGTGAACATCTTATGTACGGTCGGCTGCATACTGAACAGGTACAGTACTAACGGGTGCTCCCTGGAATGGGGTGTGTCGCCTATAGTTGGAGTGTATCGGTGTTATTATGTGTGATAAGTTAATAGCTAGTACGATAAGTATGTATTAAATAAAATAGTATATCCGTTGTCTAGCACCCATAGCGCTATATGAACTTGTCTAAGTTTATTTATTTATTTTATCTACGCTCATAGCATAATGTTCCAATTACATATTCGAAAACAGTCGTTTAAGGGTACACTTTTTTCACGCCAGACTATATAATTTTTAAAAATTACTTTATCTACACTCATAGCATAATGCTCCAATTACATATTCGAAAACAGTCATTTAAGGGTAGACTTTTTTCATGCCAGAATATAAAATTTAAAAAAAATACTTTTCGATTCAGCATTTCCCATACTATTTTCATTACAGCTGTATCGTAAAATAACTTTTTAATCATTATGCAACACTTTTATTTTTTAATTTTTTGTCGGGCGCCGGGACACGGCGTAATGTAGGCTGAATACTTAGATGTCTTTAACAAATTCAAATTTTAAATTTTCCTGTTTATATTCTGTGTAATTATTTTCCCGCTTAACAGAATATTTATTGTAATTGTTGTAATTTGTGTTTGTGAATGTTTTTCCTCATTTTAAGCAAATAAATAGATAAATGTGACAATAGTTAAGTGAATTTCCCGCCGCTTGATATCCTTGACGCGTAGATACAACAAAACTGACTCGCTTACTTCCAGCTAAGTTGAGAAAATTATAGGTACGATATTTTAACATAAAAATATGAGTGTAGATAAAGTAGTGTATGCAACTGCATATAATTAGGTATTAAAACACTCGTGTCAACCTATTATCATAGACACTCATGTTTTAATACCCCCTTTTATATGACAGTTGCATAAACTATATATAGCTAAGGTGGTCCAGAACATTCTACATACGACTTCTTTAGTTGGGTTGAGGTGCGCGCTGTGTGAACTTGTCTAAATTTATTTATTTATTTTATAGTTAAGGGAGTCCAGAAGTCCAGGTATGAGTGAGTAAACTACCGTATTTGCTCGTCAAAGTTTGAGGAAACGAACTATTGGTTGGAAGTAGACTGGAACGTACTGGTAAGTGCACCGTGCGTAGAGGAATAAATACAAAAAACTCGAATTTCAAGCTGTCCCACTTAGTTCTCAGCACAAATAATAGTTATTTAGTATTGTAATGTACTTATTAATCGTTAATGTTCTTATCATGTGTAATGTTTTTATTAATGGTTTTGTCTGATGTGTGCCTGGTGGTGGTGAACCTGAACATTAGCACCTGAGAATACTGATAATTCCATCCACATCCACGTACACGGATATATAGATAGATACATACTCAGGACACTCCTGAAAACCTGATGATACCGTGAGAAAACACACGATTTCCTACATGTAGGCGAATGTTGACACACACACATTGAGATACATACTTATATAAATATAATGGAACATGAGGTAAAACCAAGCCTACTCGAATGTTGAGTTTACAAATACTTGCATCCGCATTTTATAAGCGAAAGTAACCGTCTTCAAACACACTGTTTTCGCCAAACAAACGTCTGCACCTTCAATGATTTGTAATGAGGATGATGTTATGATGACTTACTTTCCACACTAAAACCACTCGAAGTATCGAAGATGGGTTGACGCAATATCACACCACACACAATAAAGGCACACAAAGGCGCGTCCGTCTAAACTTTGATAAAATTATCACGAGGTCAATCACCACTCAACCTTGAAGATTTAAGGTGGGATACAGGATGACTTCCAAATTCAGGATGCCAAGGGATATCGCATGCATGTACTGGTGACAACAAGCAACATTCACTGTGGCACCAACTCTAAAATCGCAAAATGAAACCAGCTGTTTCATACATTTTGGCAGAATTCGTTTACAATGTTGCATAAAACAGCTGATTTCTATTCGCGATTTCAAAGTTGGTGCCACAGGGTTAGTCGTTTAGTATCATCAATTTGAAGTCTCCTTGTATGAATAAACAGGTGATGTTTATGGCTTTCTAAGTTTGGATGTAAGAGTAGTAGTAGTGTAGTACCGCTAGTAATCAATAATCTGATCAAAGTTATAAATAAATCAACGATATGACAGACTCGTCGTATCGTCGTATGTTCCCAATTCGGTCTGAATGTTCACTTACCTCGCATTTATGAACTTAATCGCCGCTTGGGCGTTCTCCACCGGTACAATAGGCAATATGGGCCCGAAGATCTCGTCAGCCATTGCCTTGTCGTTCGCCGTGACGTTGGCGAGGATCGTGGGCTCGATAAACCGGTCCTGGGCGTCGTAGTTGCCGCCGATGACCACTTTCTCTTTGGACGCGTCGATTATCGATTGCAGGCGGCTGCAAATTGTTGAGTCTGGTTAGTTTCTGGACTTAATATGATTGTGGTGAAATAGTATGCTGTGAGGGCGCTGTAGGTTATCCAACGTTTTTTTTAATGTCATACGGTAGACACAGGCAAGGCCACCTGATGGAAAGTGGTCACCACTGCCTATAGACATCAGCAACACCAAGAGTATGACTAATGCTTTGCCCACCACAGGCAAAAGCCCCTCCACTGCCAAAGCCACGGTTCCCCAAATCCCTACCCCATGGAGCACTGGGGACCTTACTCACCGGCAGAAACACAATACTATTTAAAAGAGAAATGTTTAGCTGCAGTATTAGGAGATCCACAAAACGTTGGTCTGCTCGTACACAACTACTGCTAAATGTCTGCTATTACTACAAAGTGGAATTTTTCTAGTACTCGATGACGTAGGATAACCTACAGCGCCCTCAGTCTACAAGTGAAAGTGAAGTATTACACATTTGTGTGTAATGTCAGATGCGAAATAACGATAATTTTCATGTTATCCCTTCTTGTTAAGTACCAAGAACTCACGACTCATCGTATGTTCCCAATTGTGAGTTGTGTGTCAAGAAACGTAACTGTAATGAAAAAAGAAGGACATTCATGTTCGCTTCTACGTCACCGCGATATATAAATATATATCCAAAGTGTATTGTAGAAAAAAAAAACGTAAACGTAAGTACAGTACAAGGTGGTAAAAAATTATCGACGGCTAATTTCGGCTTCGTATTTACTCACACGCGTGCGAGAGATGACGCACTATGAAACCAAAATAGCCGATGCGCTATTTTTACCGCCATTTATAAGTATTATTCCGGTATAAACCCTTGATCCAATGTGGTCAGGTTTCCCTGTTAACAGGGTGACGGAGGTCAGGTGGCAGTCGCTCCTCTGTAATTACCTGATCTGCCAAATTCTGGATCATGGTCAAGGCAGACCTCGGGCCCTTATGCGCGAGAACAACACAGTAGTCCGACGAAACGATGATGGCTATGAAAGCGTGAAGTGAAATCAAGAGATTTATTCATCACCCAATCTTACCTGAAATGCCTGTCGTTGATAATCCTGCAGAGATCCGGCGACTTCTGGGGGTTGTCTCCGTACCACTCCTTGAGCACCTTCCTCGCAGCAGTCACCAGTTTGTCTTGAATCTCGCGCGTGCACAGCACGTAGTCTGGTGCTATGCATGTCTGACCCACGTTTATGAACTTCCCCCAAAGGAGTCTCTTGGCAGACACCTCCAGGTCTGCTGAGCTGTCGATGTACACTGGGCTGGGGAAGTGAAAGGGGCTTTTTGAGTATAAATTTGCCTCATCATCATTATATCATCCGGAAGACGGTCACTGCTGGGCATAGGCCTCCCCAGAGATCTCCACAAGGGCCGGTCTTGTGTCTTCCGCATTCAGCTGGTACCTGCGATCTTTACCAGGTTGTAGGTCCACGTAGTGGGAGGTCTGCTGCGTCTTCCGGTACGTGGTCGCCACTCGAGAACTTTACTGCCCCATCGGCACTCTGTACTGCGAGCTATGTGCCCTGCCCATTGACACTTTAGCTTGGTATAATAAAATTGCTTGACTTTTTTACGTTGTTATGTTATCGGTGGGTGATATTAATTGGTATTACTCTGACAAGGTTGAAGTGTCCTAGGCAGCTACCTTGATTAAAACATAGGTATAATAGGTGGTAGGATTCTGACACACCTGCGGTGTCCACTTGGCTTGACACTTCGTTTTCCGTTTGAAAGACTTTAAAAAATATGGCGCGCATTTCTAAAATGACTCTTGCGGCTACGACTCGCGTGGTTTTGATGCCGGAGCAGTGGAATTTTCCCGTGTTGTTCCATAAATTCCGAGTTTGAGGATAAAGTAGCCATATAATTACAGTTTCAGTTTATAGGTTTAAAGACTTTCACGGTCACGAGTAGACCATGACGCATGCATCTGCGCCGAAATATCGAGGAAAACATAATAGTAACCGTGGTAACAAACCCGATAATATGTGTAGTTTCAGTTGTAGTTTAGTCCCTCATTATAAAAAAGACAACACAGTTCAGACTTTTTCACCCTTATACGAAATCAGTTGCGATCAAAGGCTTTTTCTTCTCTCTACGAAACTAGATTCGAACAGAATATAAATAAATAAATAGGGCATCATAGAAATAATAATATCGAGTAGTAAATGACTTATGCATACCGTCTCGCGCCTTTTGGATACCGCGATGGGATGCGATAGACGCCTCAGGGCTTCGCGAGCACGACAGATAGTATTTTTTTATATTTGACAAGACAGGCATTTGACCACCATCTCACCTGTTGGTAAGTGACGATGCGGCCGATGATGGAGCTTGCCCCTCTTGGAACAGCCTATTTACTCTATCTTTGAAGGCATTCAGATTATATTGATCAGGAAACACACTCGCAAGCAACGTGTTCCTTAGCCGTACGCATTATAAAGGTTGAACCAAAGCGGCTCGTGCGGATAGCTGAAAGATCCACGATATAAGGATGACCGGGACACTAACCTCTTCCCACCGAGTTCCAGGGTGACCGGAGTGAGGTTCTTAGTGGCGGCAGCGTACACGATCTTGCCGACGTTGGTGCCGCCAGTGTAGAAGATGTAGTCGAACCTCTGCTTCAGAAGCTCAGTGGTCTCTTCGGCGCCGCCCTCCACAACGATAATGGCCTCCTGCGAAATTTAAAGGCACGCTTTGAACCGATTTAATTCTATGCATGCGAAATGGATACCGATTTACGATCTCCGCCAATAGCAACGTATACAGTTGGATGTACGCTATCTAAGGAAAGTTCTCTCGAGAGTTGGGAGGAGGCTTTTACAGTAAAAGGTGGCAGGACTCTGTGGACTACCACCGCCTTATCTATTTCTGCCGCCAAGCAACAAGCTTGCATTGTTGTGTTCTTGTAGGTAGCCAGCGCAACTACAGGCATGAGCCATTTCATCTTAGCCCTCACAGTGACAACGGACCTGCGGTTCTGCATTTTTGTTGCCTGCAACTAAATGCATTGATCGTAGATGATATGGGCGACAGTTACCGCTTAGTATCAGGTGGGTTGCCACTGCCTAGAATAATAAAAATAAAAGTGGTTCTTGTATGAAAGGTTTATGAATGTGGAAGAATCGAAAGCGGTGTGTCAGGGCCGTAGCAAGTGGAACAAAGTGGTCGGTACCGACCCCTGTGGGAAAAAGCGTGACGGGTACGTATGTATGTAATTCTTGGGCTAGTTGATTACAGGACTTTCATACATTTGATTGAGTTGGCTATCTATTGCACACGTCATCAAGTTAGTGAAATGACATATGAAGGACGAGTCCATCACGTGATAGAAGTTGACGCGTAGCAGGAAAAGAAAACAATATTTGCCGCTAAATGTGACAACAAGTCGCCGCTGTTTTATACGAAGCTTTTAGCCGTTTACGTTCAAGCATCAAGGCACGAATAGTAAAGGCCTATGACGACTATGTACAGAGCATCCAATATAATATAAAGTCCAATCCAAGAGCGTTTTGGAGTCACATTAGTAATCTTAGGTCAAAAGGTGGATTTAAATCTACGGTAACCTACGAAGGTATTGAATTCTCGGGATGTGAAACAGCGAATGCCTTTGCTGACTATTTCTCGAGCGTTTTTCTCCCTCATAATCCACAGCTCGACTACAAGGCGGTAAATGTCGAATATGAACCGTGGATTTCAGCTCGGATTCATATTTATAACATATCCGAGACTGATGTACTACAAAGCTTAGAAAAGTTGAAGCCTAGGAGCTCGGTTGGGCCTGACAATGTGCCGCCATACATTCTTAAGGCGTGTAAGCACTTTTTAAAGTTGCCTCTTTGTCACATTTTTAATTTATCTTTAAGTACGGGCAAATACCCTGATCAGTTTAAAATATCACGAGTATGTCCAATACCTAAATCTGGTGATACTTCCTGCGTTGAAAACAATCGACCAATAGCCATACTGTCGTCACCAGCAAAAGTTTTCGAATATATTTTACACAACAAAATTGATTTGCAGATAAAACCATACATGTCTGATTGTCAGCACGGTTTCAGAAGTCAACGTTCTGTCAATACGAATTTACTAAGTCTCACAGACTTCGTATCACAGTGTCTTGACAGAGGTTCCCAAGTAGACGTAGTTTACTTCGATTTTCAGAAGGCATTTGATTGTGTGGACAATGACGTCTTGCTCTCCAAACTGTATGCCAAGGGATTCAGCCCTGGGTTATTACAATTCTTTGCCGATTACCTCCGTGACCGTCGACAATATGTACGGTATGGTTGTTATGTTTCCAACTCATATCCCACGCGTTCTGGTGTTAGTCAGGGTTCTATTCTCGGTCCACAATTGTTCACGATTATGGTTGATGATCTCAAATCTGTAGTCAAACATTCCAGGTGTCTGCTTTATGCAGACGACCTTAAGGTATTTTGTGAGATAAAAGAACCCGAGGATAGCATATTACTCCAGGCCGACATTGATGCAATTCTTCAATGGAGCAATAATAATAAACTTCAAATGAATATTGCGAAATGCTCTACTATCTCCTTTACCAGATCCCGTAATCCAATACCATCCATGTACTACTTAGGAGCAGATTTAATAACACGAGTGGAAACAGTAACGGATCTTGGCGTCATATTTGACCAAAAATTGTCGTTTAATGAACATATAAAAAATTTAGCGGTTGATGGTTATAAAAGATTAGGTTTCATTATTCGTAACACAAAGGACTTTCATAATGTTAGTGCGATTACATTAATTTACACTGCGTTAGTGCGTACAAAATTAGAGACAGGGGCGGTCGTGTGGGGTCCACACGAAAGTTCATACAGACTTTTATTAGAAAAAGTGCAAAAGGCATTCTTACGTTTTTTGTTTAAAAAACGATATAGGTATTACCCATTTCTGTATCCTACAAAATATCTTCTGGGGGCATTGGGCTTTAATTCCTTGGAGGTACGCCGGAATTTTAATTTAATGCTGATCTTTTGTAAAATTTTACGTAGTGAACTTGACTGTCCTGATCTCGTATCACGCATCTGCTCATTGTTCGTACCTAATAAGTACACGCGGTTCCGTAGCAATCGTATCCGGTTGCTGGCTGAGGACAGTTGTCGCACGGTGGCCCATAGTAATTCGCCTTTGGTAAAATCACGCATCCTGCTGAATGGTCTTCTCAGCTCGGCGTCGGACTGCGACTTATTTGCGGACCGTGTCTGTGTTGTTTGTAAATTTATTTTAAGATTTTGTGAAAATTGTGATACATGAAAGTATTTGTAAACAAACCATTATGATAAATTTGAATGTTGTGCACAGTGCTTTGGCTCGCTGTAATGCTGTGTACTTTCTGTAATATTAAATAAATAAATAAATAAATAATACCTACACGACGATTTGTACCGAAAATATGAGCGTCAATTAAAACCTGTGTAAATGAACCTTGAGACGGACTCGATGCAAAATGTAATACCTACTTCCAACATTATAATAACAGAATATGTACGAGGTCTCGCGGTTGAATGAAACATAAATAACATTGACTTTGAAAACATTCTGTTGTTTCTGTACAAAATTATGCGGTTCAGTGTGAATTGGATAACGAATAAGTACTGAATTGTAGGCTGTCTGTTTGTTTGTCACCATAGTAAAAAAATTGTAAAAAGTAAAATAGAATTGACGAAAACGGTCAAATTAGTAATTTTTTTTAGTTTGTTTAAATTTTTTCATACAAATGCATTTCCTCTTTATATTATTACCCCCCAAGCAAAACAAATAAACATTTTCATTTAATTTTTTTTTTCAAATATTCTGCACAGAATAAAAGAAACAAGTTGGCTTCAAATTAGTGACTTCTACTTGAGCCAATTACAGAAAACATTTATAAAATGACAACCATTATGTTAATTGCAGAAAATAAGAAACATTTTCGAGTACAATTCTGAAGACAAAAGAACTTGTGCAAAATTTATTATGGGTATCGTTAAGAACGTAGGTACAGTGCCGTTCTTTCGTCATACTTGTTTTTTTCTTCTTATTTCTACTACTTAGGTGGCAAACAAGTTAGCCTATCAACAAGTAGGTAGACTTTTCTGTGTTTTAAGAGTAGTAAGTAGGTAATAAAAAAATATTATCGTCTCTAGCTCCATTGTTTGTTATTTTTGTTACGTTCCCACATGTTTTTGTATACACACTGTCTGTTACCATATTCCTTTATGAGAATAACTGTACGACTAATTAATTTAAGTCGTTCAGCCTATTAAAAGTACTACAGTACTAACATTTTTGGAATATAAATAAAATCGTAAACAAATTCACACAGGGCCTCTAGCCCCAAACTAAGCAAAGCTATAGGTGCCAGATAACTGACATAGTACTTAAATAATGTTTATCTACACTCATAGCATAATGTTCCAATTACATATTCCAAAACAGTCGTTTAAGGGTAGACATTTTTCACGCAAGACTATAAAATTTTAAAAAATTACTTTTCGATTATTCCCATACTATTTTCATTACAGCTGTATCGTAAAATAACTTTTTAATCATTATGCAACACTTTTATTTTTTAATTTTTTATCGGGCGCCGGGACACGGCGTAATGTTGGCTGAATACTTAGATGTCTTTAATAAATTCAAATTCAAAATTTAAATTTTCCTGTTTATATTCTGTGTAAT
Source organism: Blastobasis lacticolella (assembly GCA_905147135.1). NCBI lineage: Eukaryota > Metazoa > Arthropoda > Insecta > Lepidoptera > Blastobasidae > Blastobasis > Blastobasis lacticolella. The sequence goes on from LR990058.1 coordinate 4,892,479, forward strand.
TATTTTCCCGCTAAACAGAATATTTATTGTAATTGTTGTAATTTGTGTTTGTGAATGTTTTTCCTTATTTTAAGCAAATAAATAGATAAATGTGACAATAGTTAAGTGAATTTCCCGCCGCTTGATATCCTTGACGCGTAGATACAACAGAACTGACTCGCAGCTTACTTCCAGCTAAGTTGAGAAAATTATAGGTACGATATTTTAACATAAAAATATGAGTGTAGATTAAGTAGTGTATGCAACTGCATATAATTAGGTATTAAAACACTCGTGTCAAACTATTATCATACTCGGCTACGCCTCGTATGATAAACAGACACTCATGTTTTAATACCCCCTTTTATATGACAGTTGCATAAACTACTATTAAATACATAGGTACTTATTATACATAGAACACTCAGCCACGTAATGCACTGCCACAACATGCCACTGATGTGGTCAGTGGCATGTTGGCCATTGAGCCACTTAAGTCGTCAACGACTTCAATATGATTCAAGGTTTGACTTCTTTTTCTGTGGTATCCTTATAAGTAAGCAAGTAAGCAAGTGCACGACAACCTTATAAATCATATTCCAGCACTACTGTTCAGTTGTTAAACGGTTGTTATAGCATTTATGAATTAAATCTTTATGTATTGTATACAAATGACCCTGGGGGTAAAGGACAAGTCCTTTGGGCATATCGCACAGCGAATTCTCCCTTCTTTTAGCGAACTGATTTCAGCCAAAGACGCACCGAATGTCGTAAAAGTTGCTGTAGTGGTAAAGATAACATTTTGTTGAAGTAGTGCACTTATGCTGTTGCATAGTATTTTATATTCTAAAAAAGTATACTATATAAGGTATATGCCTCAAATAAACGAATTTTATTTTTATTTATTTATTTAAAATACAGTCGTTTTCCGCAACTGCCTGAATATTCGCTAACTCCTCCAAAACTACTCAACGGTTTTTGATGCGGTTTGTGTTATTCAGTACTAGGTAGTACACATCGTAAATTTATACGTAACAAAATTAGTACATATTCGTAGTACTGAAAGGTTTCCATTCAGCATATAGTCAAGCGTCACGATTTGTAAGCGGTCAAATGGATATATCGCTTTAAATAATGGTATCCGTTTCAATACGAAATAGAAAAGTTTATAACAGTTTTCTAAGAAATAATGCCAGCAGTTGACCGAGAGATCAAGACCCGCAATCCATTTGACACGAACTATACCTCCATTCGCGACAATCATCATTATATTATCACAACAGCCACAGGGCTACACACACAGGGTACACTGTTGGACACAATATAAGTAAACATATGAAACGATATTCCATTACTGTGACCAATTGGGAGCTCTGTACCAGCTTCTTTAAGCAAATAACGAGTAGTCAGTAATTTACATCAACGCAAGGCGAAGGTAAACTTCTATTTTTTTCTCTGCTGTAATTGTATGAAATTGATCAAAGATGAAGCAGCATTTTTTACAGTGTATTGTAAAACGGCGCAACTACGCTATTTATAGGCAAGAAAAACGTATGGAACTCCAGATAAAGATACCCTCTACGATAAGGGGGCAACTAGAAACTTTGTATGCCGGTGCGGCAAAAAGACAACAGACAAATTTTGGTCTTTCTGGACATCCAGAAACATCCAGAACATCCAGAGGACTTACATAAGTAGGGACTTTACTGCGTAGTTGATTAAAAACTAGCTCTTATAGGGTATATTTTCCACGCAGACTCCGATAAAAAATAATGTTTACAGCTATATCCTTTTCCAAAGCAAATTTTAGCTATATTGGTCCAGCAGCTTAGCCATGAAAACGTAGTTACCAATTTTCGTATTGTACTTTTAAATCCAATTGGATATCGACCCTTTACTTTTTTGTTGAACTTTAAAGTAAGGTTAGTATAATTGTATGTAATTCCATGGTCACGGCTATTTTTTGATATGTGACCTTACAGAATATGACGTCACATTCTCGTTCTCAAAACTAAAGTTCTCGATCGACACAGACTTGTTTGGGTGTTTTTATACCAAAGGCAAACAAGCGTACGGCCCGCCTGATGCCAAATAGTATCTTATGTATCTTTGTTGTTGTTCTTGATACGGCAATTGCGTAATAAAAATACGGCAATTTAGGCGTGAAAGTAGGGATTTACAGCAGCCATGTTATTGAAACAACAATTTTGGAATCCTACCAATTTATAAGTTCAGCTTTTCATGTAATTACACACAGAAAAGAAAACAATATGTAGGAGTTATCGCTTGATATTTCAAGCGTTATTGATTACAGATTTATTTCTGTAATCTAAGTATTATTGACACTGAACAGTAGGAGTGATTACGTAATGTTTACGTCTGGTCGCTTTCGTTATCTTTAGTGTAATTTAATTTTTATTCCATACCTACTACAAATGTCAAAGTTGGCATTCGATAATGACCAACGCCTAATTTACTTTCAAAAAACACAGCACAGAAACTATTTTTAAACGATATCCAGCTTATTTATCACAATGTTCGTTCCTGGGGGAAAATACCCAGAGTTATATTCTAACGAGCGGCCCTGAAACCGTACCCTGACCTGAACGTTACCTGTTTGTTCCTAGCATAGAAACCTACATATATCAATGAACCTCCATCAGTGAACTCTTATAAAAATATAATGGGTTAAAAATCAATAATAACTTAAAGTGCAGTGATACACGTATCAGCATTAGCTGCTAGTGTGTGTGTCCATAGATTTTTTTTAGATTTTTTTTTTAGATTTATTTATTATCTCATTTTACAGCCTTACATTTATCAATATTATATTAATTATATAAATCTATAAAAGAGATCGTCAATTTTAAAATAAAATCATTTAAGAATATACAATAGGTACTTTCATTGTGGAAAGTAAAATAAATAATTTATATTAGTAGGAAAAATAATAATAATGACATGACAATATAATAAAACACTATACAAAATTACACAGTGGTAGGTTATTGGTAATGTCAATGTCAAATACAAAGATATAAAATAAAATGTCAATAATAAACAAAATATTACCATAGGTAATTGATCAATAGGTATAGGAAATGTCAAATATAATATTTAATGTAAATGAAATAAAAATATGAATTAGAAGAACATGTCAATGAATAGATCAAATGAATAATTGCAAATTAATGTCAAATTTAAATATCAAAAGTAATTTACAATTAATTTTCAATGTTATAGTTCTTGAATTCATTTACAGAATAAAATGCATTATCCAGTAAAAAGCTTCTCAGCCGGCTCGCAAACGCTTCGTCAGTCTGTACAGTTTTAATTGACTCAGGTAAGCTTTCATACAACGTACATAAATAATAATAGTACATTTAACGTATTACAAACTAATGTATTATTAGGGTAATGCATGACTTCTGAAACGGTGCCCAAATGACATGTAATATGACGGTATGAGCACAGAGGTATGACTAGATAGTTATATTATTTTCTGAGACAGTTAGTCGCATTAAAAACTATTCGGGGCAGTCTTGGCAGTCCAGATCTAATCCTGGAGTGCATATTACATACACGCGTTTTCCCCGTAGGGGTAGACAGTTAGAGACCTTATTCCTTCCCGTTGTCGTACTTACGTGGGATCGGGTCTCCTTGTTATTTTGTGCCAGATTCTGGGTTGTCTCTGCAGTGATATTGAGGTTCTTTAGGTCGTTGTTAATGTTGGACCACCATGTATTCAGGAAGGCTTACGACATGGTCTTCTTATCTTCTATGAGTATATCCAAACCATCGGAGCCGGGTTTGAAGGAGCTTTTCTTTTACGGGAGCGACCTTAAAACTTCCAGTAGGCAGAGTCCAGACAGAGACCACTACATATGATTGCAACATTAAATATCTATTGTAGTTTATTTACATTTGACCAGCAGAGGGGATCCCCCAGTAGAAGACCTTAGTCAACCCTGAGACTGATTGAACAGTCCCAAACTAATTATAAATGCGAAAATCTGCCTGTCAGGACGTTTACACGCCTACCGCTAAACAGATTCGGGTAAAATTTGGCAAGGAGTTAGATGGCAACTAGAAGAAGGACATAAGTTACTTTTGATCTACCAAAATAATTATTCGACCAAGAAAGTTAGTTAGAAATATGAGTTTCAAATATCATGCAATAGAAAAGACGTTGGAAATTACTACAGAGCTGAGTTAGAACTATATATTTTATATCCTTATCAATTCAAAATTTCTCCTCAGAAAGTTAGTTACGACGTACGAGATAGATACTCGTAAAAAGAGAAACACATTCACATTTACCACCGTTTTACGACATTAGAAACTTCGTGAAACGAGTCTACACTACAACATATTGGATGGATTTCCGATTCCTGCTTGCACTGATGGTTAAATTACTATTGAAATAAGTAATTGCATCTCCGGCTATTTTAACGGATGGACTGGATGGGACGTCTCAGGTATCGCCGGAGTGATTAAGTGGAAAGAGACCTGTTAGAACTTTGACTGTTGGCAGGAGGTGGCACAGGACAGAGTGGAATTGAACATCTTAGTGTTGGAGGCCACGATCTACGACTAATTTCAACGACACCATTACGCCATCGCTCCACCTATCGCGGATCGGAGACTCACCCACTACGTAGACGCTTTGTTGGTGTCCATGCGAAGGTTCAAAATAACGTTTCTCGCTTTTACTCTTCGGATGTGGAATGAGCTACCAGCCAGTGTTTCCGTTGGATTATGTCATGGGATCGATTATGTAAAGAGGTAGATTAGAGAGTATATTTTGCATTTAAATCAAATTGTCAATTATTCTTTAAAATCTATCATCTCCTTCTCTTGACTCTGGGTGGGCTTAAAACGAGTCCATGCTGTGCCCATTCCAATTCCACCACTGTGCAAGATGTTAAAATTTAATATATATTTAAATATGTACTAGGTACTACCTAAAAAGTTACTCTCATGCTACATTTACATGAATAAACGGTTTCGTATTTGCATATGAAAAAAAAACACACTCACATTATCGACATACTTCGGCAGCACCTCGACCACGAACTTCGTGCAAGCTTCAGCCAGCTCGCTCGGCTTCACGATCACCGCGTTCCCAGCAGCGATCGCGCCGCTCATCGGCAGCAGAAGCAGTTGCAGCGGGTAGTTCCACGCGCCGATGACCAGCGTCACGCCGAACGGGTCGTTGTATATCACCACGTCGTCCAGGATGTTCACAATGCCTTTCGGCGGCTGGTGGGGTTACGATGTGTTTACTACAAACAAATCAATCTACCCAAAACCAGTGTAAGATGAGCTAGGATCTCTATGGACGCGTGTTGGAATGATAGCTCCTTTATATTGATTAAGCCTTTATATTGCCTTTGATTGACAGCCGACTTATGCTAGTTGGTCCAATGGGAATGAAAAATAACCAATCAGTTTTAGATGGCCGTATTAGTTGGTCAGAATAGGTATGTATTCTTATGAGCGGACATTCTAGGGCTAGGGCTAGGGCCTATGTAAGCCGGCTAGGGAATGGGAGGTAGTGTATCGTCCAATCTGCCTGCCAGGTGTGGAGGTCATGGGTATTTGATAGTGTCTTCTTGAGTATTGTTCAAGCAAATTGGTCTCTGTCAATTTTAGTGCAAGTACCTAATAATATAAAACATACCCTGACTGGTTTCGCCCATTCGGAGAGGTGGTGCAGTGTGTTCTTGATGTCATTGATGAGATAGTCCACTTCGAGCACTACAGCCTCCATCTTGCTCCGTCTCAGGTCTTTGTGGAGCACCTCGATCATTAGGTCTCTGTTCTCCTGGTACATGCGCAGCAGGCCTTCCAGCTGTCGTCGCCGCCAATCCAACGGCCGGGTAACGCCACGGTCGAAAGCATCTCGCGCCCTCTGAACGGTCTGCAAACAATGTCCGTATGGGTTATGCAACCCTGGTACCTACCATTCAAGACATAGAAGTATTAATCTAGTTGTTTTATCGAAACTTACATCAGCCAATGAAGACGGCTTTTTCGAAGTTAGATTTCCTGAAACAAATAAGTAGAAAGTTGTTGTTTTATTTCTATATCCATTATTCTCTGTATTGAAAATGAACTTAGAGTTTTAAAGGCAACACTTAATAAAATTTATAAAGATCAACAATAAATAACATATTATTCAATATAAAGTTTAGCTTGGTATCAATATCCCGGTTGTACTCTCGCGCAAGAGCGATTGACGTCGCTGATGTCACCAGTTGCAATAAGCCCAAATATCCGCGGTTTGGGCCATAGTAGCCCCAAAGTAAAGCTGAAATTACAGGTCTATAAGACCGTTTCTAGGTTTTCTCTTCCAGCACGGCAGCGAGATTTGGCCTCTACTAGAGCGCCACAAGGGAGCTGCGTGTCATTGAAATTAAGTTGTTGCGACGAAGTGTGGAGTAAATTTCACAAAAAGACTGCGTCTCACAAGGTAGCCTTCGAGTCCGTGACATGTAAATAAGCTGCAAGAGTGCCTAGTAATTTACGTGTGAAACAAAATGTCTGGTCATGCCACCTCCAGTCGGCCCAAGAAGCGATAGCTTGATGTTTGCGTGCCAACAAACGCACCATAAAGAATGTTACATACCGAAGTGGATAAGCACAATCGGGATTGACGCCAGGATAATGAAAATATCAACTCATAACAACTAATTACAATAGGTACCTAGTAAATTTTAGATATCGGTACAGTTATCACAATGATAAGCTGGTCAAAGGCAATTCCAAAGATTGTTTCATCATTCATTGCTGTACATCCACTCTACTTTCGACCTACCGCACTGCACGTATCTTCGCCGACGACACTAAGATCTTTGCAAACCCGCGAATAGTCTATGGACGTACACAAGCAGATTCAGATATGATCAGCGACTGGTCCAAGGGGTGGCTATTAAATCTCAATGCTGAAAAATGTACATTACACACACATTTGTCACAAAAGCCCTTACCTATTGCACGAGCTAAATAATTTCCAACTACGTGACATAAAGAAACAGGTTGACTTGGGAGTGCACATCACAGAGGACCTAAAATGGGGAGGTCACATAGCAACTATAATTACTAAGAAAACAAAAAGTTTGATCTACATCATGAGGAAAACCTTTGGAACCATGAAACCAGAGATGATGCTAAAAATCTTTTTATCATACATTAGGCCAGTCTTGGAATATGCATTTCAAATATGGAACCCCTACTTTGTCTAGGACGAAGAGTTACTCGAAAAAGTGCAACGAAGTTTTATGAAGGTGCCAAGACAGCTTAAGACACTAACTTACGATGAGAGATTAAACCTACGCAACTAGACAACACTGAAGAAACGCAGATAACGTTACGGCTACCTGATAGACATTTAAAATCATCAGCGGGCATTACGATGTTCGTGAGTATGAAAATATCTTCGTACCAAACATAAACCCCCCTTTACGAGGACATCATACCGACACTTCCGGACCAATCGTGTTGTGAGAGCATGGAATGGGCTGCCTGAAGCGGTCGTGACCGCAGGGAAAACAAACGAATTTAGAAATAGATTCTATTAGACAAATTGTTAAGAAAAAAAAATTTTATGAGACAAATACTATCTCCCTACACAAATGTAATGCTTTTTATAAAAAGAGCTTCAAGTCAGACATAGACCAAAAATATGATTAAGAGTCTGCACTCATCATTCTATGCTAATATTGCACAGCCCTAACAGAGTGGTATTAAACAGTTAATGTTGTACCAAAATTATCAGTGAATCCCTAAAACAAACAATCTCTACCTTGAAGTGAACTTTGTGATGTGATTAGCATCTTTTGTAGCATTCATATGTAATAAATAAAGACCTTTACATATCTATATCTACACTCATAGCATAATGTTCCAATTACATATTCGAAAACAGTCGTTTAAGGGTACACTTTTTTCACGCCAGACTACAAAATTTTAAAGAATTACTTTTCGATACAGCATTTCCCATACTATTTTCATTACAGCTGTATCGTAAAATAACTTTTCAACCATTATGCAACTCTTTCATTTTTTTTTTGTCGGGCGCCTGGACACGGCGTAATGTAGGCTGAATACTTAGATGTCTTTAACAAATTTAAAATTTTAATTTTCCTGTTTATATTCTGTGTAATTATTTTCCTGCTAAACAGAATATTTTTTGTAATTGTTGTAATTTGTGTTTGTGAATGTTTTTCCTGTGTAATTTGTGTTTGTGAATGTGAAAATAGTGAAGTGAATTCCCGCCGCTTGATATACTTGATGCGTAGATACAACAGAACTGACTCGCAGCTTACTTCCAGCTAAGTTGAGAAAATTATAGGTTCGATATTTTAACATAAAAATATGAGTGTAGATAAAGTAGTGTATGCAACTGCATATAATTAGGTATTAAAACACTCGTGTCTAATTATTATCATACTAGGCTACACCTCGTATGATAAACAGACACTCATGTTTTAATACCCCTTTTATATGACAGTTGCATAAACTACTAATATAGGAAATTCATAATCTTATTGGAAAACTTAGATATATTGTGCATTCTATGTTGTCCAGTCCAGTACCTTAAAGTCATGGAATGTAGGCTTTATATAACAAACATGTTTTATTAATAGAAATGTCTGTTTACACATTCGAAACCGGTACGAGCTGCAATAATGCAATCATACATTTTCAGCCGTCATGGTAGCTCCTTAAAAATGAAGGTACAAAAACATTACAAATTACTTAAAGCATAGGTAGGTAAGTTTATGTAACTATTGCAGAGCCACACGGTTTGAAAATGTTATGAAACATAACAGGTATTTATCTGTTTTGTTCTGTTCTAATAAGCAATAATTCGAACCTATTTAATCACTAAACAAATAATAAAACAGCTGTTTGTTGGACAGGTTAGTACTTCCTTGTATTCATTTGTTAAAGGTAGGAAATGTCTATCTTTGAAAACTTACCCGCAGTCATTTTAAATGTAAATGAATCCCAGATATGTTACAAATAGATACCAAAAGGGGCAATCAACTTCTGATCAAAGTCCTATATATCAACAAAACAAGTTTCGCACAGGTAGGTACAACTTTTCTAACGCAAACTTAAAGTTCACAAAAGCTATAAAACATTAACATAATATTAGAAGCTAATTGGCATTAATTTTATTGTCCGATTTTATATTTCGGGCAACAATAATCACGATATTTAACAACAAACCACACAACATTCACCGTAACTTTCCGACAATGAATGAAAAAAAAAAACAAGTTTTTGACAGAACGAATGAACACCAATCAGATGCATGACCAATATGGTAGGTAACAAGTTACAGGTATACTGGGCTAGATGTCGCTGTAGAAACGTCTGCGGAGATTAATGCGGATTCTGTAGTTAAAGTTAGATGTCGCTGTATTGTTTATGTCTGGAGATAGAACTTTGTCACAGTAGTGGTATAAAATAGAAAATTCAAACCAAAATATGATCTTATTTTATAATGAGACTATTATCAACTTCATTTCGGCTACAATTGACAGGAACTGTACTGTAACAATTCTACAAAACCTATAATTCTACAAAACTAAACATGTTTAGTAGGTACAAACCCTAAATTATCGACGAAATACCGTGAGCCTACTTTGCATGGAGCGTCGGTGGCCTAATGGTTAAGGGGTTAGAATCCCAGTGCTGCCATGAAGGTACACAACACGAACTGATGCTCTTACACGGTAAGGAAAACATCGTGATGATTGGTTGTGGAGCCAACACGTTTGCCAAACCTTGATAAACCTTTACAAACGTTCGTTACGAACGGAGATCAGGGGTTTGGCATGGCTTGTGTACGCTTGCCGCCGATCCGATCCGCTGTCAGCTTTTATGCACAAATCAAAGTAAGTTTGTTGTTCGTACGCGAGACTCACACTTGATCAGTTTTTTACAATAATTCCAAGCGTCATACAAAGTTTAATATAGGTAATAAAAATAAATCCATACCTACTATCACGTAGTCCTAACTGTTCCACCGGTCTCACAGTCCTAAGGGACCTTTGGTAACATCGACACACCAACGGTATTAGTAAGCACACCTTACGGTGAGATTGTTGCAGTGCTGTAGTTCGACTAGCCTTAATGTACGAAAACGGTCACCCATCCATTCCCGGACATTGCGAGCATTGCTTAACCTTGGTGATCGGTCTTGCAAGCAAGCTGCCACTAGACCAGTGCCGCTCTCCAAAAGTTTGATGTTTGTTAACCGTTGATACGATAGAGATACCTCTAAGACACGCCTCATTTTTAATTTTTTTAAATAATTTCTTTATTTACATAGAAAAAAAATCCTGGATCTTGGTCAAGGCGGACCCCGGGCTCTCGTTCTCGAGAGCACAACCGGGACATTAGCGAGAAAAAATATACTACGTATCTAGCACTAACTTTACTCTTGAATAATGTAGTATGTTCTTACTTTCGTTTAAGAACCTACTTTGCATGAATTAGGTATCTCATGTGCGAAAGGCATTCGTTTGCGTAACGTGTCATTATTGCTCAGCTTTTACGTCGATGAGGACTGACAATGGGACATTATGGGTGGACATGGCTGTACCAGGGTTTCTCAAACTTTTTGTCACACGAATTTAATTATAATATACTTGTGGACCCAGTGCGACTTCGTTCGCGTACACCTTACTCTTTACGCGTACTCTTTTTTTCTTGCTTATACACTTTCCTCTCGAATCACTCTATATTTTGTTGAAACCCGCATTAAAATCCGTTACGTAGTTTAAAAGATCTAAGCGTGGGTACAGATAGACGGCGGGAAGCCACTATGTTTTATACTATAATAGGACCACGATAAGTCCGTATTGACTGATAGTAGACAGTACATATCCATACTTACCTGTACAAGTACGATTTACTATCGCCATCCCAATTTGTATTCAGGCAGGGTAAATCTACTGAAGATGCAGTACTTGCACTGAGTTCATTGGTGGTTGAGCAACTTGACAAACATAAGAAATGTATGGCAGTAATTTTGGACCTAAAAAAAGCGTTTGACACTGTCTCTGTTCCCATCCTATTACACAAGCTGGAGAGGATGGGGCTAAGAGGAACACTATTAGCTTCAACTTGTACTTTTAGTTTATCTAAATTATTAATCATATTGTAAATTATCTCCCGCACTTCCTTTTTAATTGTTTTGCCCATCATTTAATAATATTTTTTATAACTCACGAAAAAAAAAAAAAAAATACTCTTGGCGTTAATGTCCCGGTTGTGCTCTCGCGCACGAGGGCCCAGGGTCCGCCGTCCGGTAATTACAGTGGAGCGACTGCCATCTGACCTCCATGACCCTGCTGCCAGGGGAACCTGACCAGATTGGATCTTTAGATTAGATTGGACTTAGCGTGGTCTTAGTTGCATCTACCTACCCATAGGACCAACGTACCACCAAACCTGACCACTGGTTAATTGAAACGTGACATCCGCGACGTGTGCCTTTAAGTAAGTAAGTATTTCTTGTCACCTTAGGTAGTAATTAGGGACCTGGCCTCTAGTCTTAGTGTAGGTAGACACCATTTATTACAATTGGATCTCGTTTAGATCACCGAACAGTAGGGATTTTAATGAAGCCACTTGGATCTACGGCGAACAACCGCATATGTATATATGCATATATTTATTTCGCAAATATATTTTAACGTCCTGAGCGGTTCAGTTGGTTAACATGCCGTCTGCCACGCGGAGGTCCCGGGTTCGATTCCTGACCGGGCAGAATTTGAAATGATGTATTTTAATTTCATCTACTGGTTTGGGTGTTATATGTTAAATATGTATTTAAAAAGATATAAGTTATTCATCAGTTTTCTGGCACCCATAACACCAGCTTTGCTTACTTTGGGGCTAGATGGCGCTGTGTAAATTATCGAAGTATATACAGGGTGTTACATAATACATGTATGAAGCCGTATTCCACGTACGACAAAAATAACTGTACCTATCGTTTTAATACGTTTATCACTTCATCCAGTTCACGGCTTCATACATATATTATGTAACAGCCTGTATAAGCAAACAAGTAAGCATATCTCTGAAAAAAAAAACGGAAATGAAAATCCGATAACCCGTGATATATGTCTCAGCAATAAACCACCCGTATACAGCACTTTGAGAATCTCTGATTTATATCGTTATCGTTTATGTAATACAGATGTGGCGTAACGAATGCATTAACCCGATATATTTGCTATGTGAAGCATCTTTGTGGAGCATGTGTTACTATTAAAGGGGCAAAGAGAGAGTACCTACAGCGGCCAGCTGACTCTACCATCCAAGCTCGTTTTTGCTGAACTTTCTTTTATTGTTACGGGTACATAAAGTACCTAATTAATTACTTGTAAGTACAAATAAACAATTACTTATTAAAAGTGGACGTTAACGATATATGATCAAAAACTACTTATTTGGTGGTTGGTTGTCACGAATAATTTGTGCCTAAGTAATTTTTTGTGGTTTAACTAATTGTTTTTATATTCTAACAATTAGTTAAGTCCTTGAACTGATAACCACCTAAGTTTTGTGAACAATCAATTGTTGTACGGTATCAATATTGGATTCTGTAACCGCAGTCGCCGGCCGGCTTTCAAATAGGTACATCGTTATGTATGGAGATGTTCACGTCCACACCTAAAGTCACCAAATCACCAATACACAGATCTGCGACTGCGATCTTTATCACCAAATGCCAACTCAAATCAAATCAATCTCTTTTTATAAATATTCATAGGTACCGTTCTCGCCATTACAACATTTTAGGAAACAGTATACAAAAAATTCGAGGCGGAGCTTGCTGCGCTCGCTCAGTCATTGGTTTTGTAACATTTATCATGTTTTCATGATCATCAAAGTCCCATTTAATTAATTTGGTTACTTTTGTTACGATTACCCCATTGTTGGGGGTGGGGGGTTACGAATCGATCGAGTTTCGATACACACAGGGTTGGTCACCCTAGTCATGCCTGTACTTGCGTTGGCTACCTTATCCTTGAAACAAAATGTTGCTTGGAGGCAGAGATAGCTTCCTGGAGAGGTTTTTCCTAGAGAGTTCAAAATCCGGAGTTCTTTAAAAACTAGTGTGAAATGTTTGCTACTGGGTCGTTTGCAAACGTCCATAGGCTGCGGTAACTATTTACCATCAGGCACGTAAGAGTGTTTGCCACTATAGTAGTAGCTATTTCATAGAAATTTAATATATAATAAGGTACAGGTGATACTGATAAAGCTAAACATAGCTACTATCGAACTAGCTTTATGGGTAGGACTCTGTCAAGCCTCGAAGCCTGGGTGACTAGTACCGCCTTATTCTTTTTTATGATTAATCGAATGGAGTATGGATGCATAACTAATAAACACAAGTTGTTATGAGAGCAAACAGACCTTGTCGGCCATTGTCGTGACGCGACGCTATTCTGTGTGCTGTTTGAATCAGTGGAAAATAGTAGAGGTATTATACGTACACGTTAAGAGCGTCCGTCGGTGACCGAGTGGTTAGAGTATCCGACTCGTAAGCCAGAGTTCCCGGGTTCGAATCCCGCTTCGGCCATGTACCAATGACTGTTTTCTGAGTTATGTACATTTGTTAAATACTAATCGATGCTCTTACGGTGAGGGAAAACATCGTGATGAAACCTGCACATTCAGGCGACTGGATGTGTAACCATGATCCAATCTGGTCAGGTTCCTCTGGTAGCAGGGTTATGGAGGTCAGATGGCAGTCGCTCCACTGTAATTACCTGACCTGCCAAATCCTGGATCATGGTCAAGGCGGACCCCGGGCCCTCGTGCGCGAGAGCAAAACCGGGACATTAACGCCAAAATGATGATGATTATACGTACACGTTTTAAGGATTAATCTATGAACTTATCGTGGAACTAAAATTAAGCATTCAACTAATGTACATAATTCAGAAAGAGGCATTGGTACATGGTCGCATTCGAACCCGGTATCTCTCGCTTATGAGTCGGATATCCTAACCACTCGGCCACCGACGCTCCATACTCATAATTTCGATATCTTACTCTATTAAACGAGCCATTTTAGGGCATCCTGACCTTATAAGAAAAAAAACCGGAACCCTAGTAGGATTACTTTGTTTTCCGTCCGTCCATCCGTTCGTATGTCAAGACCCTTTTTCTCAGGAACGCGTAGAGGTAGAGTATCAAGCTGAAATTAATATCAAATACCTAGGTATCCAGTTCGGCAATCCATTGGAGCAGTAAAAAAATTAATTTTTAAGCAAACAAAATCAAAATATACGCTTGTTTATGCAGCATCTTTTGACGCTAGCCAGGGAATCGAAACCCGGAGAAGCAATGTTATATAGCACAAGTAAAGGAAACATCCCAAACCGTAAATTTGTAGTTACGACACAAAAAAATTGTCAACCAATTTATACAGTGTAGTTGGATTAGCAAATATTTAGGAGCTAGGTGTATTTGCAACTTTGTGATGTGTTTATAGTATCAAAAAGCCCTCTTTTAAGCATGCATATTGACAGGCAACTACGGAACCCTACACTGCACGTGGCCCGACACGTCGTGGTCTGCTTTTTCTCAGTACCTAGTGCGAGATTTTAGTGACACGCATAATTATCCGATGATGTCAGAAAACTGCCAACAATGTTTCCAACTTAGGTATTTTTACAGTAAAACTGTGTAGTAAATAGTAGTTTACATAGTAAATAGGTATTCGAATCAGTTTAGCCGTTAGGGCCACCTACGATGGCATAGAGATACGCAAAGACACACACATCAAACTATACGAGAGGAATAATAAAAATTACAACTATAAACTGCCCTTTTGTAATTTGAATTTTATATTTATGAACTAGCCTCCTCCTGCTTTGCACGGGTGTTATTTAGAGAAAAGAGGTGAAACATAGGTACATAAAAGTCATATGATTTTATCTGTAATATGAGTTTTCCGTGAAAAATTACTTAACTGATGGCGAAAACTGCTTCAAAATCCGCTAACTCCTGCACAGGAGGAGTTAGTAGATAAACAGATGGATGAACGCGGAAAGCAACTATGCTTTATACTATATAATGGTTACAGCCCATAACAGTCCATTACTGACCATCCTGCACCACTTCCAAATTAGTGTAGGCACTACACACAAACTTCACCCAGTGCTGTACCTACCAGTGTAGGTATAGCTAACGTCCATCTATAAGCAACCACTTTGGATCGGATGGCCCACATGCCCATTGTGACTGATTGACATAAAACATTATTATGACGACACAATCATTATTGTAACGAACACAAGACGATTATAGCACATCATTTCATATACCATAACGCCATACATATGTCGCAGCCGGATGGTTAAATTAGCCGGTTAACTAAACGGCTAGCTTTTTGAGCAATTATTTAGTTGAAAATTTGCCAGTTTCATAAGATTTTAAAGTAATGTTGAAGGAACGATATTGCCTCGAGTTTACGCAGCTCTTTCACACATTGTTCCAATGCTAACCTACCCACAATAACTTCAAACTATAATAATAGTTTGCATTAGGTTTCTATTCGGTTAGTTTAGGTTAGCATTATGACAATGGATGGAAGAGCTCCGTAAACTTGAGGCAATATCGTTCATTTGACTTTACTTTCAAAGTTAATGAATTTGGCAAATTTTCAATTAAATAACTGCTTAAATAGCTAGCCGTTTAATTAACCGGCTAATTTAACCATTTGGCTGCGACACATACACAATAATAAACTATTGGCACATGGTCATTACGAGCTGTAGGTATTGTATTGACTGCCCCGAGAGCTAAGTTAGTACTTGGTAATGACTCTGCCTGCTGACCTGAAGGTCGTGCGTTCAGTGTCCATACATAATTGACAAATATTATCAAATTTTTGAAGATTAAGTATGTTTAATACGTTATGTATGTTTAATAAGATATGTATGATTTATAAGGAGCGTCGGTGGCCTAGTGGTTGCGGGGTCCGACTCGCAAGCAAGAAGCCCTGGGTTCGAATCCCAGTGCCGCTATGTATGACTCTTTTCTGTGTTATGTACATTAGTTTGATCATTAACTAATGATCCAATCTGGTCAGGTTCCCTTGTTAATAGAGCCACAGAGGCAGTCGCTCCAATTTAATGACCTGATCTGCCAAATCCAGGATCAATGTCAAGGCGGACCGCGGGCCCTCATTTGCGAGAGCACAACCGGGACATTAACGCTAAGATGATTATTTTTTTATGTATGTTTAATACGTAAAGCGTGTGTAAGGACAGTCTGTTTTCTAACTTATATCATCCGGCATATTGAGGGTTTTGTGTGTACTATACAGAATGCGCTCTATGCGTGCATTAATTATCATCATCATATCAGCCGAAAGACGCCCACAGCTGGGCATAGGCCTGCCCAGAGATATCTACAGAGGCCGGTCCTGTGCCTTCCGCATCCACCTGGTGCCTGCGATTTTTACCAAATCGTCTCGGTCCACTTTGTGGGAGGCCTACCCTCGCCGCGTCTTCCGGTACGTGGTCGCCACTTTACTGCTCCATAGGCCATCTGTTCTGCGAGCTATGTGCCCATGCCTCGCTTGGCAAACCTTCAGGAGGCCTATATGACTGTGACCTTGGTTCGCTTGTGGATCTCCTCATTTCTGATTCGATCGTACTAATAATACGATGAAAATAATATTTGAATCCGGAAAAAATTGTTATTTACTTACATTGATTTCACAAGAGTATGCTAATTCCATACATAAACTACGTGGTGTAGAGGTATTTAAAAAATAATGTAGTGGCTCTATTGTGTGATTTGATTACCTAAAGTTAAGTTTTACACATAGTTGCTTCCCGCCGTTGTCCGGCCCCTACATATGTATATATGTACATTTATGATTTTAATGCGGTTTTCAATAATAGATAGAGTGATTCAAGAGGAATGTTTATAGGACAATACGCGAACGCAGTTCCGGCAGGCCACCTAGAAGGATTATAAGATTAATAAGGCAGAGTTTAGGTGGTAGGCGCCTAGGTCTCTTGCGAGTCCAGCATCACCAGCCGACCGGCTGCGCTGTGTTATCCGCTTTCCTCGATATTCCGGAGGGTGTCATTATACCCTTTGCGGTAGGCGCAAAAAATAAAAATTTTCCTAGTACAAACAATACGCACCTTCACATCGTTTTGAAGTATATTGACTGGACAACAAGTTTTTATGCTCCGTCTCCGTCTGGGTATCTGCTAGCTGTTATTTAATAAACCAGTCTTTATTACCGTGTTTATGTGAATTGAGTGGGTTGACAAGACAATGAGCTACGCACCAAACGTACAAAAACGATTTATCTATTTATTTATTTATCATATGGCTTTTAAGTTTCTACTGCTACTTACATTTTCAATTTATATTTCGTCAAGTAGGCGAGAGCTTCGGCCGAAATGGACTGAAATTCTTCCGCTTGCCCGCTGTACTTGGTATCCGGACATTCAAATATAATGTGATTTCCTGAATGCTCAGGGCCACCGCACATTAGTATACATATAATTAAAGAGTATGGAATGCTAGCGACCTTCTTGCCAGTCTATAGAGGCAGCTTTTTCATACAAAATACGCGTGCAAGGTCAGAGACTAACTAACTAACTAATTACTTCCCTCTTCTTTTCGAAATATCTCAAAGTATTAGTAATTTTCTGACTGAATTAATACGCCGAGCTCAGTAATATGTACTGTAGAAACATTGATAATTCATAATTACCTACTTAATTCCTAAAAATATATAAAGTTATTGCTTGTTCGAACGTGATGTATGCTTTTTCCCAATATCGATGTAAACAAAAAATACCTATTGATCACGAGGAGTGGAAAAATTGGGATAATCCTTTGCCCAACTGTGGAGTGATGTAGGCTAATATGAATACTTGAACTTTTATTTTCATATAATTTTTTCCTTTAGCTTTCCTGACTAAGCTTTTATTAAACGTAAATGGATTGAAGCGACGGGAAGGCCGAACACCTGGATTCCTAATAAATATAACAAAATCTGCTCACATATTTTACTGGTTTTATCTGTAAAAAGTCATTGCTGAAGTTTTTAAAAATCGGCAAATATTCGTATCAAGCGTATGGGTGAACCTGGCGGGATCCCGAGAGCATTAATTAAATGACATACATTCCTACCTAATGTTAAAACATTTTATTTTTACATTATAACATAATGTAATGTAAAAAAGCGGTGCTATAATGGCTACATAAGCTGATGATGTCTTAGGAATATTTTTGTTAAGTATATCGATATCGATAATATTGCTTAATATAACATATCGAATAAATATATATACACAGAGTGAACATCCCTTTTTATTTGATGCTGACAAAAACATAAGGAGAATTAGTTAGTAATTACGAATATTGTCGAAAATCAATTTCAGTTATGTTTTAATACAGTTTTTTGGCTAGAGATAATGTCCAATTTGAGATGTCACGGCGCGAGTATCGCCCCCCAGGGTCCGCCTTTGAAGTCACTTTGGAGATGAAGTGACTTTTAATAAGGGTGGCCAGAAAAAATGTCGAATTCGAATGTCGAAAGTACGAGAATAGGCCCCCATTATTCTTAGCGCTTTAATACGTAAAAATTTACAAAAATATGTGACACTAGCTTTTCTCTGCGACTTCGTCTGCTTAAAATTCGGTTCTGATGTCTCAAAATAGATATTCTCTCTAACCACATACCTCTATTAAAAAAAATGTAATTTAAAACGATCGAACGAACGGCAAAAAGGATTGGCGAAGATAGTTAGGAATAAGTTTTTTAGTTACTTTGGAGATCATCATAGTCCCGGATGCCTAGTTCTCGCCTGTGCCATCTCGAATACGACATTTTTTCTAGCCATATATCTCCATTAATAATTACATTGAAATGTCTATTGCAGCCAAAAAATTCAGTCGTATATTGTCGAAAATCAATTTCAGTTATGTTTTAATACAGTTTTTTGGCTAAAGATAATGTCCAATTTGAGATGTCACGGCGCGAGAATCGCCCCCCAGGGTCCGCCTTTAAAGTCACTTTGGAGATAAAGTGACTTTTAATAAGGGTGGCCAGAAAAAATGTCGAATTCGAATGTCGAAAGCGCGAGAATAGGCCCCTAGGGTTCCAACTAATAATACTTGAGTGGCGATCGGCGATCGACTATATGCGTCTGTCAAGAGGCAGACAGGCACCTCAAAGTCAGGCACCGCATCTGCTCCTCTTAGGTTGCATATGTACTGGACGACGGTGGACACTAGGCAATAAATTATTTTTACTGAATTTACCAATCAGATCATATTGAACGCAGTGCGTTCACTTCAACAGTCGAGCACTGTAAGAATGAAATGTAAGTAAAACGTAAAAGGATTTAATTCATGAATAATTACAACAATGCGATTTAGGTCGCTCTGTACGTGTAAACACACAGTGTACAACCACAACCGACATATTATTATAGGGCGATACATTCGTTCTGAATGTGTCGCTTCGCCGTGTCCAATTTATTTACGATGATAATTTAAACGTCCGGCCGAGCTCCCAGCAGTTTCCTGCTTTATTTTATTAGATACGTAACACCAAAGTTTTATTTGAACCCGACTTGCCCCGTTCAGGTTTTATACTATAATATAAATACATGTATTATACATATAAACCTTCTAGAAGATATTCTCTAACTGATGACCTTTAGAAAATCCGTTCAGAAGTGTATGACTCCACCGTTTTATGAATAACTAGATACTGGCCCCGGCATTGCATTGGTTTTCTCGGGGTTACTCTATTATAATATGCATGCATTATACACATAAACCTTCCAATGAAACTTTGTCTATTGGTGAAAACCACATGAAAATCCGTTCAGCAGTTTTTGAGTTTATAGCGAACAGACAGACGCGACGTGGGATTTTGTTTTTAATATCTAGTGATAGACCGCATACGTTACTAAACACCCCCTGGGAGTTTCATCAGATGCGACACATCGTAGGGGCGGGGTGCGAAATTCTAGGCTACTTAAATAGCATTTTACATTTACCACAGTTCCCGCGTTCAGCGGTGAAGATCGATATGAGAAGCACATGCATGAAAGTTTAACAACTTTTTATGGCTTGTTTCTGCTGTTCCATTTGTATGTTTGTTATGGGGTAAACCAAGTAGACGTTTTCATTGCACGTATATTTAAATTTTTAACTAAAGTTGCAGAATTTGCTGGAATTTGGCTAATATTCGGTAATTTAAAAGTGCTACCAAAATGGCCCTTGACCACTGGCCTTCTTTTAAGTATTTTCCCGTCCCAACCCCAAACAAGTAAGCCTAAACACAGCCTAAAAAGTTTTGACCGGTTTACATACTAGTCATTTCTTTCCATTCTTCAATTTCTGGACCTTGAGCATAGGCCTGGGACAAACTTTACAGGAGGTATTTCCAACATCATATCTAACGATTTATCGAAGTGGCAGATAGTTTTCGGACCAGTCACAAACTGTCTTTCAAACGCCCTGGACTTGAACAGCCATATGACTTGGGGCACTACCGACAATGATATTTCATGCCAAGCAGACGGTACCATCACAGTCAGACGACCACTATGGGCGGCACCTTAGCTATTATCACTGACGCTTCTATTAAAACTCGGTGTCATCATCATCATCATGTTGGCGTTAAATCCCATTTGCGCTCCCACCTTGCGTCATCCTGCTTTTTGTTTTACTTTACTCGGTATCCGGGCCCTAACTCGCGTGCGCTCTCGTATCCGACTCATTGTGTTACATAAACAACATACTTTAACTCGTGTTTTATGCAGTAAAGTGTAGCTACGTCGCTGTGCATACCATAATAATTAATGCAGTGACTTGTACTATCAATAAACTACTTATTATCTAAATTGTTCTTCCATTATACTTCATAATTCAGGATATTATTAGATGCAATTTCCGAAGCAAAGGCTGCTGTTATGCTGTTGTTGTTAGACTGATGCAAAAACAAAGTCATTGTACAGGGTTTAACACAAATGTTACAAGATGTTTTCTCATAATTAGGCGATAAACACTTAATTCGCAAAATAAATTCTCTCAATTCCTCTCATCTCTATATTTTGATTTAGTCAGATTGTATAATTACTTGACTGAATGAGATGTGATGATTTTACAGTGCATTAGCTTTTTAACGGTAATGTTGTAATGATTTTTGTAATAAATAATAGTAGTTTATGCAACTGTCATATAATACCTAATTATATGCAGTTGCATACACTACTTTATCTACACTCATATTTTTACGTTAAAATATCGTACCTATAATTTTCTCAACTTAGCTGGAAGTAACCTGCGTGTCAGTTCTGTTGGAGGATATCAAGCGGCGGGAAATTCACTTTACTACATTCACATTTATCTATTTATTTGCTTAAAATAAGAAAAAAACATTCACAAACACAAATTACAACAATTACAATTACAAATTATTCTGTTTAGCGGGAAAACAATTACACAGAATATAAACAGGAAAATTTAAATTTGAATTTGTTAAAGACATCTAAGTATTCAGCCTACATTACGCCGTGTCCGTACGCCCGACAAAAAATAAAAAAATAAAAGTTGCATAATGATTAAAATAGTAGTTTATGCAACTGTCATATAATACCTAATTATATGCAGTTGCATACACTACTTTATCTACACTCATATTTTTATGTTAAAATATCGTACCTATAATTTTCTCAACTTAGCTGGAAGTAAGCTGCGAGTCAGTTCTGTCGTATCTACACGTCACGGAGATCAAGCGGCGGGAAATTCACTTTACTATTTTCACATTTATCTATTTATTTGCTTAAAATAAGGAAAAACATTCACAAACACAAATTACAACAATTACAAAAAATATTCTGTTTAGCGGGAAAATAATTACACAGAATATAAACAGGAAAATTTAAATTTTGAATTTGAATTTGATAAAGACATCTAAGTATTCAGCCTACATTACGCCGTGTCCCGGCGCCCGACAAAAAATAAAAAAATAAAAGTGTTGCATAATGATTAAAAAGTTATTTTACGATACAGCTCTCATGAAAATAGTATGGGAAATGCTGTATCGAAAAGTAATTTTTTAAAATTTTATAGTCTGGCGTGAAAAAAGTGTACCCTTAAACGACTGTTTTCGAATATGTAATTGCAACATTACGCTATGAGTGTAGATAAATAAATAAATGGCTTTCACGGGAATCTCGGAGTGTCGGTGGCCTAGTGCTTAAGGGATCCGACGCGTACCCCGAGGTACGGGGTCTTTTCTGAGTTATGTACGTTAGATGAACACTAATCTGATTCTCTTATGGTGAGGAAAACATCTTGATGAACATTCAGACGACTGAATGTGTAACCAATATGTTAACAGGGCCACAGAGGTCAGATGGCAGTCGTTCCATTGTAATTACCTGATCTGCCAAATCCTGGCTCATGGTAAAGGTGGACCCCGGGCCCTTGTGAGAGTACAGCTGGTACATGAACCGCAATATGGGTCCAATGCGAATTTGCAAACACCACGAAATCCACCCAGAAAAAAAAATCACTAATCAGGTCAGTAATGTTCTTAAAAAATTATGGTCCGAAGTGGCAAGAATAAAAAAAATGTATGAAAAGATTTGTGGATAGGTGGACCTATATGTAAGGCTAGGGAGTTTTTTCAAGACAGTGCAAAAAGGCGATCCATAGTCTCTGCATCGCCTACCCCACTTGTGGGACAGAGGCTTGAGCTATGTATGTATTAGTGTGTATGAAGGCCGTACAAGGCAACAAATGTTTTCGAGGCAAAAGATCTAGTCTCCGTAGACTGGAAAATTGGCAGCAACTTTTTCCATTGTTATATTTACCACCTAACCTACCCATTTTTGCGAGAGGCTTTAAGTCTTGCAGTGGACTGCTATGGGCTGTGATGATGATATGTATTAAGGGCCCACCCCATACTGATTGCTACGTACGAGCTGAATTATTTCTATTGAGTTATCGGGTAGGTATCAGACGAACTAAGCCATTCAAAGTACATCATAATTATACGATTTTAGGACTTTATTCAATATTCAATATTGATTTCAATCTAAATACATATAAGTACTGATATGGTCAGGGTCATGTCATTGGTACCTTCTTGAAAAGTCAACGAACCAGCTGACGCATTAATTACACCTACTTACATCAAATTTTCCAACGGGCATTACTTCAATAACGCAAGGTGGGATCGTAAAAATCATATCAATGTGAATAAATCCAAAATCTATTAATATAACGTAGTTTGTAGCAGAAATATATTCCTAAATACTTATTTTTTAATTTGACTGTCAAGACGTGATCGATTGAAATAATCAATGTTGTACAATACTGCGCCATGTGGTCCCAAATCAGGTGGTAGGACTATCAAGCCTGAGGAATCACCGCCTTATCTATTTCTGCTGCCAAGTAGAGCTCGTCTAGTCTAAGATGACGCGCCCCACTACTTAGTTAGTTGATTTCGATGTGTGAGTGCAAATATTAATAACGACACTTCATCTGTGTGGGAGCCAATGAACGGCGCGTGCTCCGACGTTTCAATCTTACCGGCAACTGAATGACCAATTACAACGGCATTTGTATATGTATTGCGTCCATATTTTAAACTTGCTTGTATGCGTTAATGCGATAGTGGGGCGCGTCATTTTAAAATAGACGAGCTCTAACAATGCTGGCTTCTTGTATGAAGGTTAAGGTAGCCAGCACAATTACAGGCATCCGTGAGACTACTGATGCCAATGGTACTACCGACACTAACTACGGTCAGTAGTACCATTAATGGTTCTATTCAATGGTACTACTGATATTTCCGGGATTTCATCTAAGTCCTCACAGAGACAACGCATTTGTGGTTCTGCTTTTTTGTATTACAGGTATATTATAAAATATAATCGTAAATTATGGGCGACAGTTACCGCAAGCCATCAGGTGGGCTGTCTGCTGGTTTCTCATTGCGTAGCATAAAATAAACTAAGTGAAGTTTGTGCTATGGGTGCTTAGTAAACAACAGATAACTCCTTTTTATAGACACATAGATACTTAGGTACCTATATACACAGTTGACCACAGCGTGAACTATCTATTAGGTCCTGTGGTGTTCCAATAAAAAGCGATTGTGGGTAGGGTCCTATTCGGGCAATTCCACATATCCACATCACTCGCTCGGGTGACGTGATCCTTACGAAGAATTTCAACTTAAAAAATTGAAAATTTTTTACACCCAGACACGAAACAGAAATTATAATCCAACACATCAATTTCAGCCCACTCGGGAATCGAATCCGGGACCACTGCATGGCACACCATTGAACCACTCAGGTCATCGTATCGTACTTATGTGTGATTTTTGACAAGTATTTATTTTTGCATGTTTTGTACTTTGAAACTCTAGATCCCTATTTATTCTGCAACAAAGTACCCACTTAACTAGGTATTTGGTGTAGAGACCGCGTCACGGCTGCAGTATTTGCACAATGACCGAATCGGTGATCGTGTTTACATTACACGAGCTATTTCACATGGCATCGACATCCAAATTACGTCCACAATCATTGTCAGTGCAGCGTAACGTATTCAAACAATAACATGCGACACATATCTACGATAAACAAAGCGACACGTGAAAAAGCAAACGACGAGAACTCACCATTTATTTCCGCTGGCATCTCGATTTTCACGTGCACCACTGGCTGATCTGTCTCTTTCACAGCACCGAACAACACTTCGGCTGCGGCGATGTCGTTGTCTATATCGATAACATGCACGTCACTAGCACCGTTTCTTGGTAAGGCATTGTCACCCGCGTTAGGCCCAGCCGACGCTGACATCTCTACTAACGCGCTGGCTGCTTCGCACCTTACCGTACAGAGGTCGACCGCACTTTACGAGTACTAATATTTGGAGTCGCCGACACTTGGCTGCGACAAACGAGACTATGTTTACAATGTGTATTTACAGGTCGCACCGAAATATATATTTTTGGTGGCAAACACGCGTACGGAGCGGCTGATGGTCTGCAGTTACCGTAGCCTCCAGATGTTAGAATATTGGAGCGTTTTAAATAAGTAACAGACGTTCCGTTTTGGCTGGAGCCGACCAACCGTCAGTTGCAGTTGATACTAATCCTTACGCAGTATAAAATAAAGTCGCGGTGTAGGGTGCGGGGGACGTGGTCGGACGTCCGACCAAGGTCGGCTCGCCCGCGAAAAAGATCCATTCATTAACGCAAAAGCGACTTTATTTTGTACATAGTAAGGATTAGTATCGACTGTATCTGACGTTTAGTCGGCTCCAGATAAATCGGAGCGTCTGTTACAAGTTCAAGGTACATCAATTTGATTAGTTAATTTGACGTTGTTTTGGGCTAAAATCAATGAGACCAAATCTACGTTGGCTTCGCGCACTATTGTTTTCGACTTGTATAATTATCACCAATAGAAATATCAAATGAATATTTATTGACTACACTTTTTTGTATACGCTTAATTTTGGTTATTTTTTTCATTTTTTGTTTTAATAAATCACTGTTCCTAATGCCTATAATACAGCGGATGGCACGCTGCTAGTTCTACAATAATACAATGTAAGTAACAGCTGAATAGGTGCCGGGTCGAGGCAATTCGCGTGCCAGCATACATCGAACAAATTACCTAAGGTTTGGTAATTAAAATCATTACGTAGAAGTTTCTCATGTATCAGGCCTTATTTTAATTATTCTTGTTATTTATCATATTCAAATTTTTTTATCTATGATAGGACTGTACAATGTACATATAATCGGCTTACGTTCGTATCGAATTGCGATTATTATCACGAGCATTAGGTAGCTTGCATCGGAAGGCGAGAGGATTTATCGTCATATTATTTGCCACTTTGGCATGTGGCCATTCAGCCCATCGAATTCTTAAGATAGATTCAATATGTGGAAGGAATTTTTAAAAACATTGTTTGGAGAATAAGTTAAGTCATAGCTTGGGACACCGTGCTACGACTCTCAGTTCCGTATGATTTCCTTAAAATAGTTATTTTAAAAAAGAGAGTCAAAGCTGCCTATTGATACAGGTGTAGGTAGGGAATTATTATAAAAGTATATAGTAGGTTTTTAAAATAAAATATTATTTCTCAAATGATTATTTTTGCTACTTTGAGCTTTTATTAGCATTTTTTAATTTTTTTAAATGCTTTATGTTTTGTTTTGTTTGACTTGAGTTTGACGTCCCGTCATACAAATGTCAAGACTTAAAATCGCTCTGAAATATTCGATCACCAGGACAATTACCCTTTTGAGTATCTTACGGACGTGTTCCGTTTTACGGCAAAACAAGCAATCTTCGTTCAGGAATATTCGTAAAATCTTAAGGGCGCATTCCGTTTTGCGATAAATGGTAATGTATTGCTAATTAAATATAGTAGTTTCGCCTACTATATTTTAATTTTTAATTTATAGTAGGAAGACTCCTAATATAGTAATATAATATGTTATATAGTAGGGTTGGCAACTCTAGGTGTAGGGTAGGTGTAGAGTGGGTATAGGGTACCATACACAAGCCGACACCTACTCTTTACCTCTAGGCTTGTGTATGATGGGTGTAGGGTAGGTGTAGAGTAGGTGTAGGGTGGTCTAGAGTGGGTGTAGGGTATGTGTAGAGTGTGTGTAGGATGGGTCTAGAGTAGGGATGTTACGGCGCTTGGACTCCGACACTTCCGATAATTTTAAATCGGAGGTCGAAGCATAGCAGATAGCGGCGGCGGCTGCGGTTAACATACATGTACGAACAGGTTTATGCATGTCGCCCGGGGAACGGCCCCCCCTCTTCACGTGAGAAAAGCACGCGTTCTGTCATCGATCCTCAAAAGAAAAATTTTACTTATGCATATCGAAAATTTTACTTACGCAAAATTATAAGTACGTACATTTTGTTTAAAAAACTTACTCTATATTTTTTGGTTAATTCCCTACCTACTATAGTTTTACTATACTTCTAAACCCGAAATTACTATATTTTGTATAAAAAAGTTGGCAACCCTAGGTAGGAGTAGGGGTAGGGTTGTGTAGGGGTAGGACGCCCCGAAGTTGCGCCGGGTCCTTTAGTTTGTTATATAAAGCGAATTAGTTTCAGACGCTCAACACTTGCGATAAAATCTTGGGGCGGGCCGCTTTTTACTTTGTTTTATAATCATTAATCATGCTTAAGAAAAGTGGAGGTAAATGGATATAAAAGTTATTGAAGGTGCGCTGTTACTTAAGAATTAAGCTGAAAAGTCTTTTTACAGTGGCCGATGAAACAGGGTTAAGAAAATACTTGTCAGGGCTTAGAATTAAATGATTTTCTTTTACATGGACGGTCCACCTGATGGAAAGTGGTCCACCTTTTCATACAACCGTCGTCCAGGACATCTGCCAGTTGCAAATACAGGGATGCAGTACCGGCCTCCGTGGTCCCCGTAGACATGCGTTTTGAAGAAACCCATGTTATAAATTTTGAAATTAAGTTTTGG
The DNA here is from genome assembly GCA_905147135.1 of Blastobasis lacticolella. NCBI lineage: Eukaryota > Metazoa > Arthropoda > Insecta > Lepidoptera > Blastobasidae > Blastobasis > Blastobasis lacticolella. Next base: position 4,920,046 of record LR990058.1, read on the forward strand.
ATGTACCTATTATTACGCTTAAGTATCTAAATATTTTATTCGACGACAATAATTTTTTAAAATGCATGCTAATCACTAGTCAAAAAGACGAAGAGACGTTACCTATATATGCGCGATTTGAGGAAAATATGTCAGTTTGTCACTATAGTAAATGATCTGAGGTCAATCAGGTAGTACTTATTTAGGTCAGTAAGATTCTGATGGGGCCTTGTTTGAAGTGAATTGGTTATAACTTTTTACTTTTATTTTGGTAGTTAAGTACTTTACCTTAACTTTATCTTTCCCAAACTGAACGTATTATGCACAAAGGCCACAGTAAGGACACTAACAACCGGTTTCGAAAACGCTTGTCAACACAAAAATTGCGTTACAAGATATTATTTACGATTTTCTAGCTCTAGGTCTTGGTCCTGGCCCTGGTATAGGTCCTAGTTTTGGTCCAAGTCAAAGTCTAGGTCTAGGACCACTGATCTGACACACTGGAACCCGTGACCCTATAACATTAATATTGTTATAAGTTCTCTTTTCTCGTTCTGTATATTTTTTCGATAATTTTCGATTTTACACGAAAGCTTTACAATCGCTATCAATTTCATCTAAATATCTTATCACATATCGTTGAATATTACATACGATTTTGGTTTCAAAAGGCCCCTAGAGACAAATCTATGCGTTACTCAGAAACAAAACATAAATTAGTGAATGAATGTGACCGATTTTAGGTGGGGTAGCTAGACAAAAAAAATATATCACCGATTAATGATCGATTAGCTATTTTAATTGGCCTTTCAGAGACCCACAGTGGTTTAACAGCTTGTTAAAGTTGACAGTCTATTAGCTAATCAATGATTTGACATACGTTTCAGAAACCGGGTGTAAGAGTTTAATTTTATCCTTTAAATATTTTAAAAAGGGCTCTTTCAAAGAGGTGTTTCGTACTTACGTGCATGTAGTTTTGTTTATCTCAATAAGTACTAGGTACCACTTTATTAATTTTAATGGTTGTATGATGTCAAAACTGCATTCGTCGACACGACGGTCACATCAGAGAACCGAATGGGGTGTGTACGCTGCAAGCTGTTGGGGAAATAAAAAATGCAAGAGTACCGTTCTGGTATTGATTAAAATACTTAATACATGGCATTGTAGAACTTAATGTCTCTAATATTAACAGATAATATAAACAGAACGCAATTATTTCTAGGAATTCCTGCAATTTGCGGCAGCTGCCTTGTAAATAACGTTTTGATATTCATAAAAATAATTAATAATTCAATAATGCAGGTGTTTGACTGTTTATTTTTCGCAACTGAACGTCCAATCTGTTTGCGGAATTACATACAAATTCACTATGGTAGAGACGGATGCGCTAGCGTCATGTGTTCTTCAACAGGGGTTCCCAATTTGGGGTTCAGAGAAATCTTACAAACAGGCAAGGGCAGGACACCTGATAGAAAGATTTAAGATGATAAGCCCCTTATTATTCTTTGTCTATCAAAGCGAGGCTCAGTGTATAGGAGGAGAAATTCCCCACAGCGCCATCCATCCTGTTGTTAGAGTCCCTACCGCCTGGACTTGACCTGCCTTGGCCGACATGGGAGTCTCTGAACAGACTCGCGAGGCCGAAGCAAGGAAAACATGTGTTGGCGGGGCTACGGCTTGGAGATGGTTTACCTGTGTGGTGTCTCCCCCCAAATAATACCACATTTATTAAATTGTCCTGCGTGCCCTACCACCTGCACACGCGAGGATTAGTACGCGGCCACGGATAACGTTGTATCTGCGGCGGAGTACTGATCCTCGCAAATTTAACCCACCACTAGTCACGCCAATAATAAGGTTCTTTGTCTTTCGTATATTGAAACTGTTCCTTGCAACTGGTTTTTAATTAAAACGTTTCCCATTTCATGTCGCCTACTTTATTGTGTGGTGAGATGGGACTGTTGCCCAAAGTTTAATAACTTAGGTACCTAGGTACGTCCTAGGGCTCTAATGCGTCATGAAATGTGGAACTTTTCATTCAAGTAATTGAAGCATTTTAAGGGCTATTTATGTCAACGTTTGAATTTTAAATTTTCATTTGTATTATTGAAAAATTACCTACATTGTATTCCTACAGGCTATAAACTTTAAAGGTCATGTTCTACGTACACGACAAATAGTCTGAAAGTAAGAAGTTTTAATACTTTAAAAATAATAATCTTGGCGTTAATGTCCCGGTTGTGCTCTCGCGCCCGAAGGCCCGAGGTCCGCCTTGACCATGATCCAGGATTTGGCAGATCAGGTATTTACAGTGGAGCGACGGCCATCTTATCTTCGTGAGCCTGATAGTGTTTTTTTAATACACTATAGGTACTTATATCTTATATTTATCTTTCTAACCAATGTACCGTTAATGGTATAATTAATTAACAATTCAAACAGTTAATAGTTGAATGATCTTTGGAAGAATACACAATTATAGACTACGCGATAGGCACTACTATCTAACCTAGCGATTTTGATATTATTTTTACCACTTTTGTGTGCATTGCATTTGTATTGCGTATATTTACCGCCTGTTGTTTTCTCTGTTGCTAATGAAATTTACCAACTATATCCTGTATTTAAACAATAAATTATTCATTCATTCATTCATTTTGTACTACTTATAAATCATCATCATCACAGCCCGTAACAGTCCACTGCAGTACTTAGGGCCTCTCCCACGAAATGGGAGGTTATTGCCATAATCTCCACGCTTGGCAGGCGGGTTGGAGATCGCAGTGTTTAAATAATACAATGGAAAATGCTGCTACTATAAATACCTATGTATAATCCCTGCATTTCTCGTTCGTTACATTTTATTGTCATAGAATAAGTTATTGATTAGATACATATTCATTTAAAGGTCATTGCACACAATAAGCAGCTTACAGATTACTAAATTAGAAACCTCCTAATTCAACTTTGACTTTATTTACTGCAGCGGGAGTTTGTACCTACGTTTCCCTTCCCAATGAAATATATTTTTGTAGAGTTCCTTGGAAGGCTTTTGGTGGTTTGGGGAGTTGTGAACCAGTTCGACACGACATCACATACGGATACGTGTACCAATACTAACTAAGTACATATTGAACCCGTTTATAGAACAAGGAATGTTTGCCGAGGTGCTCAAGCAATGAATTACCAAAGTATAGCTATAACATGAATAAGCAGTTTTCCAAGGTTTCTGAAACATTCCTAACCACTCACTAGATGGCGCCCCGACAATGTTGGTAATCTTTTTATAATCTGTATGATGGTGGCAGTGATTTCATGCAGCCAACTAATACTAAACTTAAAAATAAAATGTTTATTAATATAAACATAACTGTTAAAGGTTGAACGAAGTGTAAAAAGAAATATTTATAGAAGATGGCACTTTGTTCCATTATTATTACAACCTCTAAAATGGTTGAACACTATTGACAAATACAATATTATCCAATACAACGTACCCAGTGTTTATATCCTGTTTGCTAAGAACCTTTTTCAAGCGATTATCAATTACCGAAATTGTCGGGGCGCCATTTAGTGAGTGGTTAGGAATGCTTTAGATACCTATTGGAAAACTGCTCATTGATTTATTATACATTGAATAGTTACTTACTTATTATACATAAAACACCCAGATCCGTAACAGAAATTAAAATTCATCATTTCAATTTTTGCCCGGTCGGGAATCGTACCCGGGACCTCTTGCGTGGCAGACCGGCCAGAAGGCCGACCAGATGTTGACCACTGAACCACTCAGGTAGTCAAAGCTGAGGGCGCCGTAGGTTATTCTACGTCATCGAGTATAAGAATAATTTCACTTTGTAGCGATAGTAGACGTTTAGGAGACCAACGAAACGTTGGTTTGCCTGTGCACAACCTGCCACTTTTCAACCACATTATTGAAATGAAAAGTGACTTTAATGTAGTTGAAAATCGAAACTGTCAAAGTTAGGGTCACAAAAATCTCCGATTGTTTTAAGAGAAACAAGTTTTTGAAGATTGGTCAAGTAAATTTCAAGAAAGTTAGTCAATTAGGTCAAGAGAGGTAAGGCATAGCGGGGTATCCCGTTCGAATTGGAGCCGCCCGACTGGGGAAGTACCTCCACCTTACAGAATACCGCAGCTAAACAATACTCTTTTAAGTAGTGTTGTGTTTCTGCCGGTGAGTAAGGTTTCCAGTGCTCCATGGGGTGGGGATTTGGGGAACCGTGGCTTTGGCAGTGGGGGGCATTTGTCTTTTTGCTGCGAGAGCAATGTGTTATAAGGTGGGCAACGCATTGGCGATACTCTTGGTGTTGCTAATGTCTATAGGCAGTGGTGACCACTTTCTAGCAGGTGGCCCGCTTGCCTGTTTGCCTACTGTATGACATAAAAATAAAATTGAATATTGCCAATGGTAATGTCGAGTAGGTATTACATAAAAGTACAAATATTATGGACACATGCCGCGTGTTTTCTTCCTTGCATTTTCAAGTCAATGCCGTTATAACAAACAGCGGATCTTGTTGTTTGTCTATCGGCTTCCAGTAAACATTTTTAGGGAAACAAACGGATGTAAGTAGTGTAAGTAAGTATACCTACAAGTGGGGTTACCTCTTATTTTCCGTTTCTGAAAACTTAACAATATTTAAATTTCTTATCAAAACTTAACCTTTGATTTATAAAACAATTCATTAACAATTTTAATATCTTGTACAGCTCCAGCTACTAAACCAGATCTGCAGTGGTGTATTTCGTACTGGATTTCACTGGAAGGACCTAGCATCCAAAGACTAAAATCGTACATTTCAGTCCATTCTATGGGATAGGGTCTATAGTAGTAGTAGTATATCGAATGGGATGTTGCAACGTCATTCTATAGCATTGGATCAATATGGCGACGTTCAATTGGAGTTCGGTGCGACCACCCCTGGTGATGCTAATGTGACCAACGGCAACGGTGACCACTTTCCATCAGGTGGTTATTCAGCATCAGGAAACACCCCCATTGCATAGATCAGATAGTGTTATCGTTAACAACTAAATTGCGTAGTTATTACGTGTAAGTGAATTACCTACCAGGAAGTGTGCAGTTATCCCCAGCGAAGCGTTAACGTTGCCGTTGCGTGATGAAGAAAGTACTAGTAGTTAGTATGATTGATAGTGATAGGCAGTAAGATAATTGTACAGGTGTCCGTGTCGGGGGTAAAGGCACTGTCCAAATTGGCAACGGTCGTGTGACGGGCGGTTTTGAGGTCTCCTATTGGTCGGGCTATTGTTGACCGTTGCCAATTAGGACAGCGCCAAAGAATGCACATCGGCTATAGTTGGTGCCAAATAGATTGACAATAGCGTGCTTGACCTCTCGAACCGGTATTATATGAAAACTGTTAGAAACTGTTATATGTCCTGTTATTGTAACGAATACGACTATTTAAATAATTGCAACTATCGCTGCGATCACTTACAAATTATAGTTCTGACCGAGCGTTCAATGTCCGCTATTGCCAATCTATTTAGAACGAATTATAGTTTCGGCTTCATGTGAGCGGTTATTTTAGGGTTAAAGATGAAATATCTTTAATAGGAGTAAATCAATAAAATAAATAACTAATCGTTTATTTCTTTATTAATATTACACATCTTATTTAGGTGGGGATCTCCTATTAAGTATAGCAATACTTGCATCTAGAGAAGCCCGCTTCTTCACAAAATTACACTTAACTAACCAAAAACAAAGCAAAAAATAGTTACAAAAACTTCCAATCCAAATGTGATTATGTAAGTGTGTGTGCGTGTAGCAAATAGGTAGGGTAATTTTGTTGTCTATCTTGTTAACGGGTAAATTGAGCAAGTGGAAAAAAAAGTTCTATAAAAAAGTGTTTCGTGTTATTTTGATTTAAACAGTTCCAAATTTTATTTTTACGTCGAGACGAAATGTCGTTAAGCGAGAAGTATATACTGAGTGAACTACGAAGTTTGTTAAATCCGACCATTTAATTATTTATTGAACTATTTATAAAGTTCAATAAATAATTAAATTAATTTAACACAATAAAATATAAAGGAAAAAAACATCATAATTATCTCACAGACGTAGGTAAAAGTTTTTTTTTTTTTTTTAACATTTGTTGTTCCTTATTGCGATCTGTTTAAAAAACATTTAACAATATTTTAAGAATGTGTTAAAGGTTTGCTAGGTCCACATCCATTGATGTGCCCATATCATTCATCGGAGTAGATCTTGAGGTACTCTTCTTTTCAGGCGGCGCTTTGATGGGCTTTGGTTGTTGTCCATTAGATGTTTCGCAAGTGTATTTGGGTGAGATTGTAGCCGCTTCTGGTATGTTTTGATTTTGTCCTTTATTACCTCTTGAACAGTTTGTATGTTCAAATCGTGGTGCAATCTTGCATTTGTGACATACCAAGGCGCATTCACTGCTAGTCTGAGCATCTTAGACTGAAATCGCTGAAGGATTTCCAGATTTGAGTTTGCTGCTGTGCACCACAATTGTACCCCATAAGTCCAAATAGGTTTAATTATGCTCTTATACAGCAACAGTTTATTATCCATAGAAAGTTGTGATTTTTTGTTTAGTACATTTTGCGCATCCGTTGTCCCATAGCAAGCCGTTTGGTCATTATGTGTTTCTTCCAATTCAGACTTCTATCGAGATACATCCCAAGATATCTTGCGTGTTCTGCTTGAGGGATTGGATGACCATTTATTGTGACCGGTGGGCAAGTTCTACGTCGTGTTGTGAAGGTCACCTGGACCGATTTGGTGTCATTGGCTTTAATACGCCATTTCTGGAGCCATGTCGAAACCATATTCAGGCTATTTTGTAGCTTATGGGATGCTATTTGCGGATCTTCATCTGCTGCCATAATCGCGGTATCATCAGCGAATGTGCCTATTACAACACCCTCAGTTATGGGTAAATCGGCGGTAAAAAGAACGTATAGAGTAGGTCCCATGACGCTTCCTTGCGGCACCCCGGCTCGAATTTGATAAAGGCCTGAAATTTCCTCTCCCTGCTTCACGGTAAAGTGTCTGTCCAGCAGGTAGGATCTTAGAAGGTGGTAGAAGTTTTGCGGTAAAGATTTTTTTATTTTAAACAAAAGTCCATCATGCCACACCCTGTCGAACGCCTGGGAAATATCCAGAAAAGCAGCAGTGCAGTATTTTTTCCGTTCAAATGAATCATTGACCTCGTGTACCAGCCTATGGATTTGTTCTATGGTACCATGTTGTTCTCTGAAGCCAAATTGATGGTCTGGTATTAATTTGCGACTTGCAATGATGGGGTTTATCCTTTTGAGTATAAGAATCTCCATTACTTTAGACGGTATCGGGAGAAGACTAATCGGCCGGTATGATTTAGGATCTTCGGGGGTTTTTCCTGGTTTGAGGATCATAATTATTTGCGCCACTTTCCATTGGGGTGGAACAAATCTTAATCGTATAACAGAGTTATACAAATACGTTAGAAAGGTTATGGCTTCATCTGGAACTTCTTTTAATATGGCTGCAGTTATGAGATCATACCCCGGTGCCTTCTTTGAGTCTAGCTGTTTTATGACTGCCTTTATTTCACTCTTGGTAAAGCTTTTTATGTCCTCTTCTTCATTCTCCAGATTTTCCTCCTCCAAATTTTTATTTATTTCTAAAGACATCGCAGATACTATATCAGGATTTGGTGTGAAAACTTCATTTAAATGTTTAGCAAATGCTTCAGCCTTCTCGTAGTCCCTAATAGTCCATGTGTTATCGAGCTTGCGTATGGGAGGTTGGTGGTGGGTTGGACACTTAAGGTTTTTTGTAGCTTTCCACAGTATGTAGTCTGTAGCGGGCGTAGCATCCATTCCTAGCAGGTAAGTTGCGAGTTGGTCATTTTTTTCTTCAGCTAGTTGTTGCTTTAGTTGGTTAGAAAGCTTATTTAGTTTTGCTTTGTCTTCAGGATGTCTGGTAACCTGCCATCTTTTTCTGGCCTTCCTTTTTTCCGCTATCAATTTCCTTATTGGCATAGAGCATGACTCACCATGGCACTGAGCTGTCGGTGGAGGTGTAGCTTCCCACGCAGCCTGTTGGATGACGGAGTTAAAGTGTTCCACCGCTTCCTCTACATCGAGTTCGGTGCGCAATGCTAGGTTTAAGCACAACTTCTTTGCTACTATCTTTCGAAAGTAAGGCCAATTTGTTTTGCGTGTGTGCAATCGACATGGAGGAGTCCTTACATGAATATCCTTACTCAGCGTTATTTCCACCGGCGAGTGGTCGGACGACAAGTCATGACTTGATTTGCACTGTATATGAGTTCTGTGTATGCCTTTAGTGACGCAGAAGTCTATCAGATCTGGTACTATCATGGTGTCTGATGGCCAATAAGTTGGCTCTCCAGTCGATGTGATTATACGAAATCCCCAGAATGTGTGCTTCGCCTGCAATGAACCTTTGTCCCAGACTTTTGAAGAAGGCAGAATAGTCCTCCTCTTTTAACTTATGTTTCGGAGGACTATATATAGCTGATACTGTCAGGGGGCCAAACCAATCCTCTATAACAATGTTCATGGCCTGTATTTTGTCTGAACAATAATGAACTGTCTCATGATGCTTGATGTTGTTTTTAATTAGTATTGCACTTCCACCGTGTGCAGTGCTGTCGGGATGTAGGGTGTGGTAGAATTTATAATTTGGCATATTGAAATAGCTCCTTTGTGTAAAATGAGTTTCAGAGATGAGTAGAACGTCCACTTCATTCAGTTCCATGTATTTCTTAACCTCTAGTGAGTGTTTTGTCAGCCTATTGGCATTCCAAACTACGATTTTTATGGAATCGAATTTGTTGTTAATTTTGTTGTGAGTGTTATAATTAGATTTGTCATAGTTGCCAGTTGTTGCATCATCTGTTTCATCATTAACATTAGTTCACGAATATCACTATTATTAGTAGTGTAATTCGTATTTTCCTTTTCTCTGCTTTTGTCTTCATCGGTAGTCAACCCGCCTTGGGTTTGTGGAGGTATGTAAAAGTAGAGAAAAAAAAGTAGTAGACTGTAAGGGCTCCGTAGGTTATCTTACGTTATCGAGTACAAGAAAAATTCCACTTTGTAGCGATAGTAGAAGTTAAGGAGACCCACACAACGTTAACCTGCTTGCGCACTAACTTGCACAATTTTTTTGTTAGGTCGCTAAACGTCAACTTTTCTTAGCGATAGTACTTACGTATCCTCCTGTGTGGGTTCTAGAAGTAAAAAAAGCCGGCCTCATTCCTCTTGGCAGTTTCACCAGTTAGCCACATTAAAGTCACTCCTTTTTGGTGAAATTTTTGTCCCAGCTTGTGCACGGGCAGGTCTGTACTCTATAGAGTAATTACATCTAGGAAAAGCCGCCAAGACTACCACCCGTATTTATAGACGAGTAAAGTTGATTACTTGGGTGCAAGTAATTACTCAGGCGACTATTTTTCTAGGGTAGTAATTACATTAAAACTGTCACTACTTAGAATAGCCAAGTTATAGCCACAATTTCCTTTAAAACACGATTTTGTGTTTACGGTGGCCGGTGTTTGTGAATATTGTGAGTAGGTTTTCTTAGCAATAAGTAATTACTTGGGTAAAATATTTTGTGCGGGTAAAACTTCTCGCTTCAGTCAAGACTCTACATAACTCTATACAAGATCCAATATGCCGTCCATGACATTGCTTTATCTCCTTGGTGTATACTATTTTCTAGATACAGAGAGATTTAGAATGGATTGAGAGACAGAGGAAAAGTAGAAGAAAAGCCATATAGCATGGACGTGTCAATAACCGCGTTTCCTTACAATTGTTTAAGTTACCTACTAAAATTAATGTTATAATTAATTTATCATCACAGATATATGATATATCGGTCGTGGAACATTAAAATGCATTTAACCTAAAATACGGTCATCCGTTAATGATTACCCTCGTTTAAAATGACATTCCAGAAGCGCATGTTTACTTTGTAGACGTAGGTTGGCGTGCGCTCGTCCTTCTTGACCTTGTGCCTTCATCATCAATTTAATGCTAATGGCTACTGGTTTCATTCCATTATCCTGATGACGGCAAATTAAAAATTAATGCAATTAGATGACAAAGTATTAAGTTTATAGCGCAGCTTCCGTAGTTAAGAGAATGAGGTGTTTTTTCTGTTGTGTTAGATAAGATAAAATAAGATATATTTATTTTCAATAAGTATTGGTACAATAATGGTGTTAAGTAGTCAGTCATTACATAAAAAATACTTAATCCTTTCGGATATTAATTTTTTTAACATAATTGCAATTTTTATAATGTGGTTATAATATTACTTATCTCAGTTTAGTTATTTGAAAAGAGTTCATTTACAGAGTAAAACGTCGTATCAACTAGCCAGCATTTTAGTTTCTTTTGATAAAGTTGTATAGGTAAACTTTTCAGGCTTTCAGGTAGGCTTGAATTGCCATCTTGAACCCGGCTATGAAGAGTGGAGATTATTGCAAAACAAACTCACTTATCAACTTCAGCAGCGGACTGTTGTGGGATGTTATTGACTTTAGTGCGGCTTTGTAGACACAACATTTTTTTTCACAAAACCTTTATGTAGCACACTCCTTTTAAAGTTTGGCAAAGATAATAAAAATAACTCCCCATTTCGACCACTTCTTGAGTTAGAGTGAGATTGTGTAATGCATCCGTTAATCATGCGGAAATAACATCATTCACGTTTCATACATTTCTGGACCAAAAATCGAATAGCTAAAAATTTTTTTTCCGATAAGTAGAGCAAACAATTCCTAACATATTTTGTTATGACATCAACGCTGTACGCCCATTAGTTACGTTGGTTTATTGTTAGAATTAATAATCTAAAAACTGTATTTGGAAAAATACCGCTATCTCAACAGCTTTCCTATTTAATTTGACAAGGTCCCATCCTGTTCTGATTGAGGGTGGATACCGGCGTGGATGCACAGTGTTGATTTGAATAGCCGTGGAGTGACGACAAGATCTGGGACTTTTCTGTGTACATTAGTTGAACTCTACCCGATGTTCTTACGGTGAGAGAAAATAACGTGATGAAACCAGCACTCTTGAATGTGTAACCATGATCTAATGTGGTCGGTTTCCCAATCACCTGATCTGGCAAATTCTGGATCATAGTCAAGGCGGACCCCGGGCTCTCATGTGCGGGAGCGCCACCGGGACATTAATGTAAATTTTATTATTTTTTTACTTAAGAAAATAATTTGAAAACAATATTAAATTCTCCTGTATATATAGGTAAAATTGTTTCTTCTATAGTTTAATTAAACCTGTCAATCGCATTGTATAATACTAATAATATATTATCATTGTAGGTAACAGTAAACACATTAATAGTAAGTATTTATGCCTATTTGCAGCATTAAATATTCTGATGATTGACGCGCACAATGTTTAACAAAGTAAATGAACATGAGAAACAACAGCGGCGTGTCAGTTATAACGTATCCGACGTCTTTAATTATTCGTCTGACCGAGAGTCAATGTCAATTTCACGTCGTATTTTTATTTCCCGCCACTCTGAATACTCTATTCTCTACACATAAAAAGAAATGCTTTAATGCCTTTACTATAATCTTGGACGCATATAATTACTATAACAGATGAAACAGTCATAAGGGGTCTCGTAAGCGAGAGGTACAGAGTTCGATCCCCAGTGTCGCCTTGTACCTACCAATGACTTTTCCCGAGTTATATATGTTAGTTGAACACTAACCGATGCTCTTACGGCGAAGGAAAACATCGTAAGGAAGCACATTTAGGCGACTGAATGTGTAACCATGATCCAATCTCGTTAGGTTTCCATATTAACAAGGTCACCGAGGTCAGATCGGTAGTGGCTCGACTGATCTGCCATATCCTGGATCATGGTCAACGCGGACCTCGGGCCTACGGGCGCGAGAGCTAAACCTCAATATGGATGCAAAGATGATTATTATTTTATTATTAGTAGGTGAAACAGGAAAATATGAGCATAGCTTACATAACAACCTAACCGGGTTATTTGCGCTGTCGTCACCTAATGATTGACGATATGTTACGATGTCATTAAATTGATCGTAAATAATGATAATTATCCTTAAGCACTTATAAATTTAAAGAGTAAAAGTTTGGATGTTCCGGACAATATCCGCAGCTAAGTCGAACCGATTTCGGAATTTATTTCTCAAGCTACATTCTTACCTAGTGTCAGAGGTTACTGTGAAACATTTTACCTACATACCTAGAATAAGTAACTAAATATATGCAATGTATTCTTCTTATTATGTATTGTTATAGAGTGGAGACCAGGACTCGGTAAGTGTAAAATGCCCTCCGGCCAGATGGAGTGACGATTTACTTGCGGCTGCGGGTCGATGCTGGATGCGGCAAGCCGAGGACAGGGTGCATTGGCGCGAGTTGGGGGAGGCCTATGTCCAGCAGTGGACTAGTATCGGCAGATGATGATGATGATGATGATTCTAACAGTTAATTACAGAGTGTATAATAGTAAGCTGTTTCTAGACAGGCATGCTACATCTTCGGCCCCATCAGGTGATATGGCGGTCAACAACCCGACTAGTTCATTATAAAACTAAATAAATAAATAGTTAGGTAGGTAACTAAATTTCGATATCGTTCGTGGTAACAGTCGATAACAGGTAGTCATACAATATTTTTTTATAATTATTATGAGAATGAATAGCGGAGCCGTAGCGAAACCGCTAATAAAACAGTATCAAATGAAGCGTGGCAGAGTTGTGATACAATGCCTACAGAGCGCTAAGTATAACTTAGCGTCCTACGGCAGCGCCACCTGCCCTTTTGTGATACACTGACGAGCAGGAAACATCGGAACTGAAAGAAATAGTTCGTTATTTTGCCACGCGGCAACTTTTGACTCACTGTAATATGACGACTGCTATTTGCTGTAGTTCAAAGCAAGGACGTTTTAGACTTGTGTACGTTACGTCAACGTTATATAACCACCTGGTTAGCCTAGAATCCAGGCCCTAGATCTTTATGCGTAGTGCATGTACTTTTGGTACTATTCAAGGCTGGCGTAGATTAAGTTAGCCCAGATACAACGCAGTGCCTAGCTAGATATTGGCTAGGCTGCATTTAATTAATTACTTTGATAATGTTAGGCTTCTATTTGAGGAATCAGGTATGTTAAGGTTGTCCTTATTCGCCGATTTCGTTCCGAAACTAGTAAGATTACTTACGTACACAGGTTTTAGTCGGCTGATGATATGTCAGCTTTGCGAGTTAATGATCTAGTATCAAATCTGACTGGGTTTTGTACCAATACGTTATAAGCCTGTCCACAATCCTTTGGATTGTATTCACATTCAGCAATTTAATTCTGTAGAATATCTACTATTATATTAGGTATAAGGCCGTGTGGTGTCCGGCAGAGTAGAATAGCACCAACCCTTTACACTCTTTACAAGGCGACTTATGTTTTCGAGACAAAAGATCTAAGCGCCTCCGTAGACTGGAAAATGGGCAGCAGCGTTTTCCATTGTTATATTATTATAACACTGCGATCTCCAACCCGCCTGCCAAGCGTGGAGATTAAGGCAATAACCTCCCTTTTCGTAGGAGAGGCCCTAAGTCCTGCAGTGGACTGTTATGGGCTGTCATGATAATATTAGGTATATACCTACAGATAATTTCATGGACTTTGTTAGTGTTATTTAGTTATATTCTTTTAGTTGACGACTACTGGCGATGCGCCCTGGCTTCGTGCGGGTGCGGTGCATTACTGCTATTTTTAAAAATGATAAAGAAAAAGATAAAGAAATATAGCCCATTTTATTCGCTGTAAGAATTAAAAAAATCGAAAATGCTCTATTGCGTGTATAAGATCTAGCTAAGTGGAGCAGGAAAATTAGGAAAGCGGATCCTGGCTTACTTAACCCGGAACAGATGATGATGATGACTTTCTCGTAAAACGGGACTAAGTGTAAAAGTCACATATTGTAAAAGACTTAAAGTAGGTAGTAACAATAATACCAGTCAACTAGTCCACGTCTACGTTCAACTTATTTTGATACCAGCTTAGTGAAAGAGCACGGTGTTCCAAAGAAGTTCAACAACTTTAGAGTTCAGAGCTGAGAAAATTAAAAAGTTAGTTGCGTTTAAAACTGGATTTTCCGCTTTGAACGTGGGAGAGAACGCGGGGGGCGGGGATCGGGAACGTGAAATAATTACACAAGTTTATTACTTTCTTCGTTAAGAAATAGTTTCTTAACATTTTAAGCGTAAATAACTGCTAGGAATCTTGGCAAACTGTGTTTTTGAACGGGTTTACGATACGTTTTCTACTATATATTTTTTCTATTAGGAAAAGATAAGACGATGATTAGTTGCATGATGAAGAATACAACCATAAAGTCTTCCTTCGAACTCCTTGTTGACTCGGTTGTAGGTATACAATCTCTTTGGGAAACAACTCCAATCAGAGGAGCTGTTTGCGATTATTTGAAAATTTACTGCTAAATTGTTGTTACCGCTAAGATGTTAAGGAGGACCGGCAAAATTGTAGGGATTTCAGTCTACAGTCTATACGACAGGATCAATTTGATTTTTTATTATTTTTATCTCCAAAGTAAATGTTATAGAATATAAGAATACATTGCCAACGTCAAATTGTTCAGACCTCCTTGGTGTGTGAGTATTTAAAAAATGATTGAATTTTAAAATATGAACTGGGTTGATTTTTATAAGTAGGCTTTATAAAAGTAAAAAAAACGAATTGCTAAAGTTCTAACTGGTTCAATGTGAAATATTTAAACAACTAAAACACATCAAAATTATATAATAACACGATTCGATATTATTCGTAATTATTATAACTACCTATTGAGTAATTACATAAAATTATTTTTTTATTTGGAGTCAGAATTTTTGTTGGGAATACTACAATCTGTACTTACTTAAACAAATAATCTGAAAAACTTTTATCAATTGTTTTTCGAAATAATTTACGTTGTCGCTAGTGATTTTCATACATAGACGTTGTCTTACAATGCCAATAAATCTTTCGAAATTATTAAAACGCAATAGTAGATTGAGAAACAATGGTACAGTAAATCCTTCCCACTTGCAGCACGTTTTATAATAAGTATGAATTATTTATCTTCTCAAATTATGAGAAGAATGCATCTATGTTGTACTGAAATGGATGACTTACATCTAGGTTAAAATCTAATTCAGGGTTGTACAAATATATTTTAGACATAATAATCAAATACAGCGTAGGACGGTCTATAGGTAGAGATATTGGAAATACATGAAAGAGACGACTGAAATACTGAAAAATTCCGGAAACGCTGTGTCCTAAAGTCTCAAAGGGTTGAAATAACTCGCACAAACAGAAGGAAAACGTGTAAAATTGTAATGTTTAAATTAGCATGTTGTTCCACCCAAGACTAAACGATAATAACGCCATCTGTGTGGACGCTTGAGTATCAAAACAACGACACAACGGCCGAACTTTTCACCTTCGCCGTCGTGAAAGCGTTTTCCCGGCTCGCCGGTAGATGCACAACGACCAACAACCAATTATGAAAGAAACTCATACTCCGTAAGCAAGGCTACAACTCTATTTAATTCTTGAAAGTAAAATATTCGTTGGGATATTATCTACTTTTAGCCGACTTCCAAACTGTACGTTTTTATTTTCTTCTTTGTTTTTTGATTGGCGAAGCCCCGCTCAAGAATTCTCCATACGGGCGATGCATGCCTGATATACCAATTCTTAAAGATATCGTTAAATTATTTTTGAAATTATCATATTTCCTATGGGTTTGGGATTTTACTTTATGATTGATAATGTATGGCCTTAGTACATGTATAATTAAAATTAAAGGTACATTGAAGTTTATAGCCGGTCTAGCCATCGAGCTGCTTAATTAGGTACCCAATTTGAGGTTAGGCTTTTTTTCTTTTATAAATGTTGTACCTACTTTACATAATAGTTACTTTAATCGGGTTTGTGACCATGGGTTTGATTATTTTTACTTTACAACAATTTTTGTGCAGTGAACAACTACGATATTCTTAAAACCTCCTTACATCAAGTACTTGTTTCCACATTATCTCGGATTTCTAGTGTAGACCCACAGGAATACCTATGGACTACTCAAAAAATTTGGGGTTCATATTATAAATACCATCCTGGATTTTTTTTATGTAATACGACAAACAAACAGGCAACCGAGCCAGGTGATGGAAAGTGGTCACCGCCGGCTATGGACATCAGCAACAACGTTGCCCGCCTCAAAGGAGTCCTCTAATACCTCTTCAACGATCCCATGTCATAGTCCAAAGGAAACACTGGGGCTGGGAGCTCATTCCACATCCGAATCGTACGAGCGACAAACGCTTGGATACTGGAGTAATATAGAGTACCTTTCATTGAAGCCAGCTCCACAACAAAGTCGTGAAAGAACATGTTTGTACTACTTATCCACAAGAAAGAATTATGTTGATACAGTTTAAAGAATTCATATGTACAGTAGCTATAATTTGTTTATTATAATTCTATATGGACCTTGTCAACATTGTCTACGACCACTCCGTCAACGGCAATACTACCATATTTTTCAAGTAGTTTATCCCAGAACTCAGAGCGGCTTCCTAGAGGGTTCGTCTTCATCTTTGGTGTTTTTGTTATGTGGAGGAACTTAGCTTCTGGGTTACCCTTATCCATTGGCTCCCAAATTATGTGTTTTAAGAATTCTTCCTTTTCTGGTGTCGGATTTCTGAAAAGTAAAATTAGATGGTTTTTATTATTTTTGTTTACAAGCGACCCGTCCCGACTTCGCACGGGTTTTCTCGTCTTTTCTTTACTATGGGTGTTTCTTTACTATAAGTATGTATTTAAAAAATAAAGTATATAAGTAATATATCAGTTAGCTAGCACCCATAGTACAAGCTCTGCTTAGTTTGGGGCTAAATGGCGCTGTATGAATATACATCTATTATACATATAAACTTTCCGGAAGATATTATTTAACTGATGGTGAAAACCGTATCAAAATCCGTTGTTTAGGTGGATTTAGCGGAAATACATACAGACAGACAGAAGTGGAAAGCGACTTTACTATCTACACATAGGTAATATAAAACTAAGTCGCTTCCAAGTCATAGGTATCTATATATGTAAGCTTACCTAGATGTTTTAAACAGCGCAACGGATTTAAAGAATTTGCTGTTTCAACATTAGATAGCGTGATTCAAGAGAAAGGTTTATAAACAAGAAAAAAGTAGGTGTACTCGAACGATGTCGCGCTGGGTCCACTAGTTATAGATATAGAAAACAGGTCAGCCAATTCAGTTTATGGAGAGGTGACTATCTGTTATGAATAGTAAGTTACAAGTTAAAACGTAATACCCCGCCTTGCCCATGATCCATGATTTGGCAAATCAGGTAAATTCTGGATTATGGTCAAAATGAATGGATGTATATAAAATTGGAATAATTTAATTTTTTAATAAAATATGTTAAGAAACGCTCTGAAATTGTATTACTTATAAAATAATAAATACAAAATTAACAAACCTTGTTTTCGCGAAGTTCGTCCACATTCTTACCATTTTCTTTAAAACTCTAACTTCGGCTTGCTCAGAAACGAGCTTCATTAGTTTTTCATAGTTCGTTTTTATTCGAGAGCACAAATGCAAATAACATAACTCATCCGTTATTGTGGCTCCTTTCTCCAAGGGGAACCGGGTGTATTTCATTAGATATTCGCTATTTTCATTTAGCGACCCTCTAAAATCGAACATGTAGTAGTAAACCGGAGATTTTAACTTTTCAGACAACAATTTTGCTGTGTAATCTATGGCATAATTTTGGACCTCATCTCCCACCTTCACAGCATATTCGAGAAGTTTACTAACCGATAATACACCATCAGTATAGTAAAAATTATTTATCTCCGTCGCGGCAGTTTTGTATACATCGCTGGTCTTGTCAAATGTAAAATTAACTCTAATTGGTATCCGGAAAGAGGACTGGAAACTTTCCCATGCGTCGTCTAATAACTTTGGTTGAAAGATAAACATACTTATTAAGTCTAATCCTTCTCGGGAGTTTAATCCAATGATAACTGGCACATCATTGATGATTTCACCGTTTTCTGGTAGGGATGAGAGAACAGCATTTGGGTGGTCTTTTTCAACAGTTGGCGCGAAAGGCTGAGTGTTTATTCGTGATTTCGTCCCTTCCTCAGTGTTTATTAACTGAACTTCGCTTCTGACTAATACCTCTGCGTCGACTTTTTGCAATTCTTCTAAGAATACTCGACTATTAGTACCTTCAATTTCTTGTAAAGCGGCAAGTTCATAAGCTTTTGAGCTCGGGTTTTCAAAAAAATACACAGGCTCTAAAGCTGTACCACTTTGTAATATTACTGCGGAGAATAAGCCACTCGCTTTTTTAGAGTAGAGTAATATATTTGCCAAGGCTGCCCCGCCACTGTTGCCCATTAAAGTAACCTGGTTAGGGTTTCCTCCGAAGTGTTCGATATTGGCTTTAATCCACTCTAATCCTAAAATAAAGTCCTTCAGACCAGCATTAGCTGGTATGACATCATCCTCAGTAGTCAAATATCCAAACAATCCTAGTCTATGAGAAATAAATACAACGATGACTCCCTCTTCCACGAAGAATTCAGGTGAGTAAGTATCTGTGCCGTTGTATCCAATTTTGAAATTATCGGTGTAGTCGAATACCACGACTGGAGCGTTCCCTTTAAGGTCAGGAGTAAATACGCTAAGGTAAAGGCAATCTTCGGATCCTGAAGGGCCGAATGTCTCGCCATTTCTCATCCGCCCGTTGAACAGAAAACATGTTGGTTTATTACTGACAGCCTGGTATGTGTCCTCCCAGCCCTGATGTGGCTCCGGCGGCTGAAATTGTAATTTAGACAAATAATTTTATTACTTTGGAAATAGATGACGAGTAAAAAGGAAATACCATTATAATTTATTGACTAATACGTTAAGGCGGTACGATTTTCATACAAATTTTATGTAACTTTTGATTGTCATTCCTTCAAGGGTTTGATGTTTTAAATGTAAGTTTGTGCAATTGGCCGTTAGTAAATGTGTCCAATAGAAATAGAACACAGCAATGAAAAAGAAAAATAATGAAATCACAATTTTTATCTTTAAACAAAATTTATCGATTTAGTTGCTTATTTTAAATCATTAACCAATAGAAACCCATTTAGCGCACCGTTGAATACATTTACTAAGAGTATAAATCATAATACAATCACTAAACACTCAAACGAATGAAATGGGCGTCGAATCGCCTTAAGTTGACCTGCGTTTATTACCAACAATCACAATCAATATGTTGTACCTACATCTATAATTCCATAACATACCAGTACTCCTTAGTTATTACTAATTACTTAAAAGTATGTACTTAATGTGTTTTTCCCCGCTGGCTCGCTTGCCTTCCTCTATTAAATAAAAAAAAAATGCATGCGCTATGTAAATCTTGTTTGTAAACAACGGACTTAAGTAAAGGTCAAGCCTATTGTATGACATAATGAATGATTCAAACCGCTCACCAAAAACCTTAAGTCTCCAACAGGTGGTACAGCATACGGTACTCCTTTGAACGCAAAGTATTTTTGCTGCTTAAAGAAAGTCTGCTCCACTGCTCCTTCTAAATCACCTTGTGATATAGTCACTTTCACTTCTTCACATAAGGTTATTCTAAATAACACTAGCAGCTGTAAATATAACAGCATGTTGCTAACTAGTTGTTTGTTTAACATTATAAAATAGTTTGCCACATTACTATATTGAAACTGCGGTTTTTGTATGTGTGTTCTTAATGATTTGATAAGAAATGCTGTAACTACGTGTACTTATGATATCGCTGGGTTTTCTTTAGATAGCGTTTGTTAGAATTAACTTGATGATTAAGCGATTATCTACTGAGTGTTATTTATGACTGTTTAAAGGAATAGCATGGCAACTATTAATCTAGGCAATAAAAGTATTAGGCAGGTAAGTAATTTGTTACCGTAAATGTATACGTGATGAAATGTGTAAAAGGAATTTTATTATATACATTTTCTAAACAGGAATCGGAAATGTGTAATGTCACTGTTTTATTGGAAAGATCGTTAAAATATAGTATTTAAAGAGGGCTGGAAGCGCGGAGGGAGAGCAGCCCTCGCCCGCAAGGACAACATCACCTCGAAACATACATTTGACGACCTGAGTGGTTCAGTGGTCAACATGCCGGTCTGCCACGCAAGAGGTCCCGGGTTCGATTCCCGGCCGGGCAGAAATTGAAAAGATGAATTTTAATTACTGTTACGGGTCTGGGTGTTCTATGTATAATAAGTATGTATTTAAAAGTATTTAAGTAGTTTATCAGTTATCTAGCACCCATAGCACAAGCTTTGCTTAGTTTGGGGCTAGATGGCGCTGTGTGAATTTGTCCACGAATATTTATTATTATTATTATTATGTGTTTATGTTAGATATTCTCTCATTTCTGAGGATTAATCGTAATTGCCAAACAATTACGATTTGGAGGATCAATTCGACAAAAGGAAATATCAATAAAAATTTATACAACGAGGATCAGATCGAATAATTCTGTGGTAATATTTTTTTAATTAATAATTAATCTATCAAAATGAGTTTAAAAACGTACGCCCGCTGCGGCATAGGCCGCGCGGAACATGCGGTGTCGTCATAAGACTGAACACCCGCTACCGCCTGTCTGTTTGTGGCACCGTAACTCCCGGCTGGACCGATTTCAATGCGGTTTCATTCGTAAACCAGTTTTAAGGAGTTGGTTTTAAGCTTGATGAGCTTATAGAATTAAAATGGGGTCAGTAGTTTAGGAGATATTTGCTATGTAAACTTTGCCAAGAGATTTTCCGACATCGAATGGAAAACCGTTAGGGTTCGGTGGTCAGATCCATCATCCAAGGATCGGGACTAGTACTAGGACCGGGACCAGGACAAGGACCCGGACTTGGATCTAGACGTAGACGTGGACCTAGACCTGGACCTGATCCTGGGCTTAGACGTGGACCTGGATATTGAGCTGGGCATCGAACACCACCAAGACATGGATCTGGCCTGATCAGAATCTAGACAAGGACTAGGACAAAAACCAGAACAGAGACTTGGACAAGGACCAGGGCCAGGACATGGACCTGGATCTGGACGTAGATCTGAAACTGAGCTTGGACCTGGACAGGGACTAGAACACGGTCAAAAACTAGAACCAATCCCGCGTCTAGGATAATAACCAGGACATGGACCTGGAGTTGGAAGTAGACGTGGACCTGGACGAAGACTTAGACTTAGACCTGAACCTGACATGGACCTGGGCATTCACCACAATTAAGACGTGGATCTGGTCTTTCACCTCGACCTGGACAAGGACAGGACAAGGATAAGAACCAGAACCAATCCCGAGACCAGGACAAGAACCAGAACCAGGACGTGGAACTGGATTTGGACGTAGACGTGGACCTAGACCTGAACCTGAGCCTGGCTCAGAAGTGGACCTGGAAATAGACCTAGGCATCAACCAGAACCAAGACATTGATTTGGTCTTTAACCTGAAACTGGTTTTGCACCTTGACCTGGTCTTGAATCGGGGCCAGAACCTAGACCTAGAGCTAGACCTAGAGTAGGGATAGGGTAGAGTCACAAAATATTAAACGAATGTAAGTAGTAGTAGTAGGGTAGGGGTAGGGCGGAGTAGGATAGGGGTAGGGTGGTGTACTGTATGTTAAGGGTCGGTTACACCACGCAAACGTTTTATGACACTACGGTACTGCGAGTCACTCGCTGCATGCAAGCAATTGTAGAACGCGCGGTAGCGGCGGCGAATCGTTCATTCATTAGATTTCAACAGCGTACCGGGACGTCTACTATGCCATCCTTGTATTTTGCATGGTAATTATCGCATAAGGAAAAAGGTTATATGCGTTGATGAAGATAACATGTTTTCACTCGCGCATCCCTAGCTTGCATATTTATTTATTTATTTAACAATTTATTGCACACAATATAAAGTATACAGAAATTACAAAATTAAAGACGACACATCAGGCACTACTTATTTCTAATAAGAAATCTCTTCCAGCAGGCCTATAGAAGAGAGACATTAGCATCCGTAGGCTAATTACGTAACTCTGTTGCCAACAATTCTCTGACTTCAATGATTGAAATTGTTACGTATGATCGATTTAATATTTTCAGTTGCATATTGCAATGGAACTTTGTTAGCAACTGAAGCCATGCAATCGATGATACGGAACCGCAAAAGTAACAATTTCAATAATTGAAATCAGAGAATTGTTGGCAACAGGGTTACGTAATTATCCTACCGTTCTCCGCTCTAATTCATACATAATGCACAATTCTTCCAATAAAAAACATTGCTTGTTAAATCCGTTTCGTATAGCAAAACGATTCTAATTAGGAGATCTCATCAATCCGCACGCAATCAGAATAAATAAATATAAATTCGTAGACAAATTCAGACAGAACGGGAAGAAACCTTGTCGAAGTAAAATAAAAGAAGACTCCGACTCTAAAGGGTTCGGCTGTTTTGAGCGTACACGGATTGCGCGCGGTATACACATCTTTAGATTATCATACACATCTTTAGCAAATGCGCTGATCACATTTGGCAAAATTCAGTGTCTAAATTCTGAAGAAAAAGCGTAAGAGCAAGGCAACATGGAATATATTGCTCATAGAATAAGGCTCATTCTTTGTACTACATAAATTATTAAGGGTATTATTAGGGTCGTAAGAGACTCAAGAGCCGTCCGATATGGCAGGTTCTGGAGGAGGCTTGCGTCCAAAAGAGGACGTATTGCGGCTGATGTGATGGTGTTATATGCTGGTTAAGACATTAGGAAGAGAAATGTATAAAAGAATAAGCTTACTAAAAAATTAAAATAATTTAATTTAAATCACTAGTGAATATTTAAATCACATTGACAAACACAATTACAATTCGTCCTTTTCATCTCTAACCACTCCGTCGACCGCTAAATCCTTATATTTTGCAATGAAATTATCCCAATAGGTTATTTTGTCTTCGTGGAGTTTGGTCTTCATGGTTAGCTCATCGTTTATCAACAAACACTCTTTATTCTCTTTGGTTACCGGTTCCCAAGTAAATTCTTCACCTGATGGGGTAGGATTTCTGAAAAAGTTATATAATTTTGTTATGTGCAGTGCCATATGTGTAAGTAGCTATGGCAGTGCCTGGTAACATAAGTTGGAGATCAGTTGAGACAGTGCCACAAACTTATCTGTTCAGTACATTGCCACAAACTTATTAGACCTGCGGGGCTATTGGCTATCTCAGTGGACATCTGAATTTGATATAAAATAAATCTTACATCACTCTAATTTGGTAGACGCTGTAACCAGTGGCCAACGTAGATGACGTAGTATAGAGTTATCTAATGTCAAATTTAGTTGCCAACTAACTTAGACAATAGCCCCGCTGGTGACAGGCGGTTCTGCGGGCAGCGCTGTTTTTAGCATTGACATATCAGTTCTAATATTTATAATTAAGTTTTGGCCACCGTGTCCAAGGGCCAAGACTACCGGGTCTGATAAGTTCGTGGCACTGTAATGAACCCTGGGAAACAGAAACTGTGGAAAAAGAGCGGTACTACATTTTGAAATGTATTCAAAATGACGTGTTATTGATAACAACAGCGCTCACCGTCGGATACATATTGTGTCACTGTAAATATGACTGTATGAGGTGGACTAGGACAACCTTACTATCCAGATAACCCAGAACAGAGTTCTCTGGCGCAAATGTACACGGAGACCCGACCCCAGATAAACTAGGAATCTAGGTTAGTCAAAGAAGAGAAGTAGACAGTCAATCAATTCCAAATTCTTACCCAGTCTTTGCAAAATTGGTCCACAATCGCACCATGTTCCTGAGAACTTTATATTCTTCTTCATCTTCCTCCATAGCCTTTATGTACGCTTTTCTGATAGGTTTACAAACAAAGAGATAGCACAATTCGTCGCCTAATGAAGCTCCCCAAGTGCCATCTGTGTTAACCGCACGGGAGAGGATTTTATTCTTCCTCATATTTAATTCTCCACTATAGTCAAAAGTGTAATAGTACACCTGAGATTTTGATTCATTAGCATACTTCCGAACGGTGTAATCAATGGGATAGAAGGCCCACGTATCTCCTAAATAACTAATAAACTCGCCAGGTTTACTTATTTTCACATAACCTTCGTCAAAGTAAAAGTCTTTTATATCTTGCACCATTTGATTATAAATATTTTCATGAAGTTTGAAATGGTAATTTGTTCTAACAGGAAACATAACCAAGAAATCACGATCAGCAAATGTCAGATATTGAGGCTTTTCTAAATAATGTTCAGTGAGTTCGATTCCTTCTCGTGAGTTATAACCGATCATAACTGGGACATCTATATCGATGGGTTTATTTTCTGGATATTCTGTAATCACGGCATCAGGATGGTCATGTTCTATTATGGGACCAAATGCAAGAACAGGCCTTTGTATGGCACGTGACTCGTCAGCGTGAACAGATAGATGTTCCACCTCCGTCAGTTTAATTGGTTCTATATCAGCTAAGCGTTTAAGTAAATAGGAACTCGTTGTTGCTTCTATCTCTAGAACCTTGGATAATTCTATCGCTCTCTCACGTGTCTTTTCAATAAAATACATGGAGTTCCACGATGTACCACTTTGCATTATAACAGCACTATACAATCCCTTAGCTTTTGGTGAATGAAGTAGTATATCTACGACAACAGCTCCATCCTGATGACCCATTAACGTTATTCTATTTGGGTCACCACCAAAGTTCTCAATGTTTTCTTTTATCCATTTTAGACCTAGAATTATATCCCTCAAACCATTATTTCCTGGTAAAAATTCATCCGCGAATGAGAGAAATCCGAGCGCACCCAGTCTGTGATTTATTATAGCAACTATAACGTCTTCCTTGACGAAAAAATCAGGTCCATAATCTTTGGTGGAATTGTGAGATACTCTGAATTTCTCATTTCCTAGGAATACGATGGTAGGTAGCTTTGCATTTTGTTCAAGTGCTGATTTTGGTATATGTATGCTGAGATATAAACAGTCTTCATCGCCACAAAATCCATAGTTTTTTATCCGCCTTTGGGGGAAATTAAACTGAGCGCAATGTTTTCTTTCTTTTGTTTCTTTTAAAATTCCGTCCCATCCTTTGTGAGGTTTTGGTGGCTGCAATAAAAGTAAAGTTAATGACTACAGATATTTTAAATATATGAATAATCTAAAATAAACATCTAAGTGCCAAAACAATTATAACAATAGAAAATGTGACATTTATGTTTGGAGAAGAATTCACTTGGTTTTCTTCGTATGCATGAAATAACTTACATATAGTCACTTACCATAAATCTTAAATCTCCAATAGGTGGCTCGGCGTATGGTATACCCATAAAAGAATAAAACACTTCATCTTTTAATATTGACTTTATTTCCCTAGCTTCTACTTCACCTAAATTTGTCTTTATGATAACGTTTCCATTTATTACAGTAAATAAAATAGTGAATATAAAAAGATCAACTAAACAGTACTTTACGCCGGCCATGTCTATCATGTTTTGTTTATTAACTTGTTACAATTGTATACAGGGTGTTTCATAATACATGTATAAAGCCGTGAACTGGATGGAGTGCTAAACGTATTAAAACGATAGGTACAATTATTTTTTTCGTGCGTGGAATAGTAAGCGAGAAAATGACTATCGAACTTTTACCTTTTCAATGTCTATAATCGACATTTTGAAAACGAAAGACCGCATCTCTAGAAATCAGTTGTAAAAGGTCACTCAAGTTCATAGTACTAGGCGCAATGGGATATTAAGGAGATCTAAATTACCCGTTTTGTATTTTTTGGTTTGAGGGTTCTGTACAAAAAAATATTGTAATTTTAATTTAAAAGGTTCCTTCATAGTTTTTTCGAAAGTGCACCACCACCTAACTAATAGCAAAGTAGTCTAATTCAAATTACTGTGGCATATTAATGTAGCAAACTCTAATTAATGTAGCATATTTGTCTTTATAAGTTTGCTTTCTCATGTCATGCCTGTCAGTCATGTTTCAGTGTCGCAAAGGTAATCGTACCTATCTGCTATGAGATTTTTCAGTAACTACACACACATATTTTTGTATTAAATAAAACAAATAAAATACCTTAGTGTAATGAATGAAACATAAATAAAACAAAAACAGTAGAGAGTGGAGTTTAAGACAGAACCCTCCACTAATGTGGGGAAGGCTTAAACTCTCAGAGGACTGTTATGTTAAAATCCGTACGATTTCACGAATATTTCTCATCATCAAAAATTAACTAAATGAATCTTAGTTGACGGAGCTATACCTGTAAATATCCCATGCTTCACCCAGTTGGAGAACCTAGGCAGGGGCGCAACAACCGCCGTATCAGCCGTATCAATGATACGGGATCCCAAATCGTTTGTGAGCAAAAATACGTACTGTTATCCTCAATTTCAGTTAAACACTATTTCCCGGAAAAAAAAATCTTTAGTGATTTTCAGACCAGGGTCGGGGCCCCCTCCGCCAAAGATGCAAATGAAATCAAGTGATACAATCCGTTTTCGTTCCCCTTTCGCTTAGAGATAATTAACATTTTTAATAAAAAACAACAACTTAGAGCCCCTCACGCGCACTCACTCATTACTTCATTGAAATTGTGTAAAAATGCACCTATAGCAAAAATGAGAAAAATCTTGATCTCATGTACAACATATTCAGCACTATCGGTGAGATCATAAGATTTAAAAAACTCCTTACACTGTTCATTGCTCAACGGGTCAGATGGACCTGGCTCATAATAAAATCGTTTCGGCCCACACGATTTTCGAATTTGACTGTTTTTAAGTTAATCGTGAAAACTTTATAGCCAAAATGTCAGAAATAGAGCTCGCACGCTCATTAATTAATTGTTTGCGAAGTTAATTTTATTATAAACCAGATATCAGAAATGTCTACATCGTATGTCGTCGTATGTCGTATCGTCCATTTACTGATTTTATGTTATTCGCGCAAGTATTCTGAAGGGGTAGTTTGTGAAACTATCGAGCTCGCTACGCTCGCTTATTCAACAAATTATGACATTTTTATATTTATCATGCAAGGTTTTAATATACCAAAGTCAAGGGCCAATTTACAAAAATTCCGATGTCCACCCCGGCCTTTAAGGAGATTCTTGTCATACAAACTACCAAGATAAAACATTAACAAATTATACACCTAAATCTTCCTCAATAGACAAAGTAATTCCACTTTGTCAATTGGTGAAAACCGCATGAAAATCCGTTCAGTAGTTTTTGAGTTTATCGCGAACAGGCAGACAGACGCGGTGTGGAACTTTCTTTCATACATATGTTATTCTTACTATTAAGGTGATTCAACGCCCATACTAAATTTCTCTCGATATTCTTTCATTTGTTTGAGTGTTTAGTGATTGTATTATGATTTCTACTCTTAGTAAATGTATTCAATGGTGCGCAAAGTGGTTTTCTTTTCAAAAGCAGTTAAATCGAAAAAAGCACAAATCGCCGCTTGATAGCGTTGTTTTGTGATTTAATTATTTTTCTTTCTCATTGCTTTGTTTTACATTATTAACATGTGGAAATCTATTTCGCGCACAATTGAAAATATTTTCTAATAGCCAATTGCACAAAAACGTTACATAAAAATTGTATGAAAATCGTACCGCCTTAACACGCGAATGGCTTGGATTTAAGTTACTCATTAGCATCCCTTGTAGCCGTGTGGTAACCGGTAGAGTAGAATAGCACCAACCCCTTACACTCGTGGGTGTCGTACAAGGCGACTAACGTTTAGAGGCAAAATATCTAGTCTCCATAAACTGGAAAATGGGCAGCAGCGTTTTTCATTGTTATGTTTGCAACACTGCGATCTCCAACCCGCCTGCCAAGCGTGGAGATTATGGCAATAACCTCCCCTTTTGCGGGAGAGGCCCAAAGTCCTGTAGTGGACTGTTATGGGCTGTGATGATGATGATGATGATCCCTTGTAGTTGGGGGTACTAACTATGGGGCCCCAGACAGCTATTGATACGGGGCCCCTGGAAGGCAAGCAACGCCACTGAACCTAGGTCACCTAGGTGAAACACGGACCCAAACACAATTTTAGTAATTACTGTCTGTACAAATTACCCGATAAAATAGTGGTAAGCAAATGTATTCCATCACCGACATCATAAGGATTATTATTAGTCCACTGTTGGACTTGTTTGAGCCTCACTTTATTAAATAAACACAATCAACATTACGGTGCATCTACCAGGAGAACATAAGAGGCGAAATAAGTACGACCCCTAACACGCGGATCCCTAAAGCCAGTGTTACCAGCAGTAGTTTCCAAAAAAGTACGTCTGGGCTCTTAAAATAGTACGAAAATGGCTAAAAAGTTACGATTTCTTCTTATTATTTTCTATATTTTATCGACCTTGGGGGGGGGGGGATGATTTTTAGTCAATTAATGACGTTATTTTGTTGCCGGTGGCAAAATCAACCCTTCCTTCCCATTATTTTTGGTGAAATTGTGAATTTGAAAGGTGAAGTGACTACCCCCCTCAGCTAAATTCAGCATTTTGTAAAAACGTACTAAATAGTACGATGTGGAGCAAAGTACGCTTAAGGTACGACAGTCGGCCAAATAGTACGTAAATCGTACTAAAAGGTACGATCTGGCAACGCTGCCTAAAGCGCTGCCTGCTGCCACGCCTCCCGCCCCCCGCCGCCCCGTGCGCCGCGCCGAACATGTGTCGACACGCCGGAGTTTTGGCAGTGTGCATGCTGCACTTGGGTGTGTCGTTTGATTGAACCGCTGACGCCGACAGCGTGGCTTCTTGTGTTACCTATTTTCGAGTCGTGTTCGTTTATTCGGTTTTTAGCTTTTCGCGTGATCGGTGTGATTGTTTGTTGCGTTGTATGTATAGGATACCTAAGTACTGTGAAAATAACTGTGATAAGACTGTAAACGATATGAATGAATGAATGATTTATTGCTTCAGGTACCAATATTAACGTAGTCTTGTTTGTGTACAATGTTCAACAGTTTAAGTATTGTGATAATCATTATTCTGTGCATGAGTGCAACCAAGCAGTAGGCCAAAGACCATGTTACCTACCTACTTACGTATTGCATAGCAACCAGTGCATGCTGTAGTGTTGTGTATCTGTGTGTATGAGTGTATTTACCTATCGGTCATCGAGCCACAAGAAAGCAAGAAAGTGTGGTTAACTGCGCTGGCACCTGACACTGTTTGTTTCCATAAAATATCGTTTAAAAGGTACGTACCTACATGCTTTAAAGGTCTAGGTGCTAGCTAGACTAGGAGACGCTACCTACCACCAAATAGTGACGTTAGAAGCGCAACCGCCGCGCTCGGTTCTTTTCCGACGGGAAATAGGTAGAAAAGACAACGCTTTTATCTTTTCATAAAAACATGTAGGTATTTAGTGGAACCTGTCTGTAATGTGTTTCACCAAAACTAGATTCATAAGTGGTTCCCTAGGTACGTAGGTACTTAGATGAGGGAACCGTGTTAGTAGGTACCTAGTACTTACCTATCTGTGTAGAGCCATTTTGTCAATTGAACGAATCCCGTTTTAGTGTAGTAGATATCTACTTTAGTACGTAGCTGACTATGTTTATTTTTATTTAGTTTAAGTACCTGCGGCAGTCCACACCGCGGGTCCGGCTGTCTTCCAGACTGATTAACATGTTTTGTTTTTTATTTACGTAGGCCTACCTAACCTACTTAGATACTGTTTTTAGGCCTTTAGTTAATAAGTACCTAAGTATTGTGATTTTAATTCTTATTTTACTTTTGTTGTGCTGGGGTGGTTTGTTCTGTTAGGTACCTACCTAGTAGAAATCATCTCGGTGTTAATGACCTGGTTTTGCTCTCGCGCACGAGGGCCTGGGGTCCGCCTTGACCATGATCCAGGATTTCGCATTTCTGGTCATTACGTCTGACAGTCCTGAATCCTGCCTGACCCTGCTACCAGGGGAAACTGATTACCTGACCAGATTAAAATCATGGTTAGACATTCAGTCGCCTAAATGTGCAGGTTTCATCACGATGTTTTCCGTCAGAAAAGGTCACTGGTACGTGGCGGCAGCGGGTGTCGAACCCGGTACCTCTCGCGTACGACTCGGATACCGTAACCTTAGGCCACCGACGACGCTCCGACTATTTAAGCATACCTACCTATTGAAAATAATTAGTGTAGGTAAGTTCCTAGTTAATTTGGTAGAGATTATTCATGGAGATAAGTAGGTAACATTTAAATCGGAGCCTGGTAGCAAGATGTAGGATGTTCGTTTGTTTTGTTATGAATGGCGCGAGGTTATTAAACTCTTCTTTATGGTGTGTACACACTCAACTTACGCCAACGAAGCGTTGTCGGCCGATTTGGATTTCTAAGGTCCAATAGGTAATTGCATTTCGTGGTCAAGCAAACGATCTTTGGGAGTTTTGGGAACCTATTCGGGCTCGTAATCGCACGTTTGTTCGTTGGCCTCCGTTATCCGCCCAAGCTGCGTTTGGTCGATTGCTTCTATCCGTTTGATGTTACCGCCACGCTTTTTTCATAGGGGTCGCACGCGGTTATTGAACTTCTCCTTCTAGGATCATCAACTTGAAATAGAGCTGCGCATCAACGTAGTCGATATGGTTATTTTTCTTTAAAAACGAAGATTTTTTATAAAAATTAAAATTCAATGTCTGGATAATATGAAGTCGCCAGTGTACTCTTTGCAAGCTATACTTTAACACCCTTTCGGCTTTATACATGTATTATGAAACACCCTGTATAACACATCATTAGTGAATCGACACTGACGTGTACTTCGATAACGACTGTAATCTATCTGGGCTTTACCTTTTATCTTTTAACCAATGATAATTTATGACTGCCTACTTTTAACAAACCCAAGTAAGACGTTAATGTAAAGTCAAAAAATGAGTCAGAGAGACAGAAAATCATGATAGGCACCTTGAGAATATTGAATTAGATTTACTCGGCCAGGAATGTGAAGTGCTGCTTGCAAGTCGATGTTAAGAATGATTACAGTTCAGTTGATGCGACCGCTTTGCAGACCCAAGTGCAATTAAAGATATCCTAGATTTTAATGGCAGTGTTATAAGGACCCCAATTATAGATAAATATTTTCCCTTTTCTTTTTGACCTTAAAATTTAGAATTTCAAAGTAGTGTTGGATTAGATCGCCTTTAGCGATTCTGCCTCTACGTTCCCTCGTCTAGATATAATATTTTACGGCGCTGTCAGATATGGAAACACCCTGGTTTACTTTGTAGATGCGACAGAACCATTGAATATTGTTTAACTACATTCCTCAAGTTGAATTTCAATGACAAGGACACAGGCCTCCTTACCCTTCAGGTTTGGGGAACCAAGTAAGTTCCAGTATTTAATCACCTGCTTTCCTGTCCTCTGTTCACATAACGTATACGTTGATAAGTAAGGTGTTGGGCTCTTCTACGTCTGTGGTTGCATACATATCCAAGGCTAGGAATTACTAAGTTTCCGACTCGCCCTTCGTCACAGAAACTTTGGGACGAGCTGCTCTGCAGGTTGGTGAGGGATCATATTCTGAGTAATACGTCAAACGACCATCCAAAGCATGCCCACTTCCTGGCTATCGGCGAATAGGAGCCAGGCCCATGGCTTCAGGTGCTTCCGAAAATTAGCATCGGTACGCTGCTGGATCGTTCCACATTTGATGTAGCCACGGCCCTTCGCCTTGGCGTTCGTTGCGAGTACCCTCATGAGTGCAGCTGTGGTCATGCATCATTGCAACTTGTTCCCCACAGGCTGTCGTACTGCATCCGTTGGGCCTTTACCACCCCGCCATCCTGGACCCTAAAGGACTGGCAAGGGACGACTGTAAAATAGCGTGACAGATTGTAATGTTGGATCCTCAGAGCCTACTGCGGATTGGCTGGAAGAATTAATATCCCCCTTGTTGAAAAGGCCCGGCGGTATGACGCTCGCACCTTGAAAGATGGAGCCGTATCCGGAACTATTCCATTTACCAGGAACTTGGTTGGGGCTAGTTTTTTATTTTATAATATTAATTTTTAATTACCATGATCCAATCTGGTCAGATTCCTGAAGTCTCGCTCAAACCACAGTGCCCCCATGTACCAATGACTCTTTTTGAGTTATGTAGAGGGTGTTTTTTGAAAGCTTTGGTTTTTAATGGAAATATAATTAAGAAATTGGTCGAGTGGTGTCCGGCAGAGTAGAATAGCACCAACCCCTTACACTCGTGGGTGTCGTACAAGGCGACTAATGTTTTCGAGGCAAAAGATCTTAGAGTCTCCGTAGGCTGGAAAATGGGCAGCAGCGTTATATTTTATTATATTTACAACACTGCGATCTCCAACCCGCCTGCCAAGCGTGGAGATTATGGCAATAACCTTCCCTTTCGTGGAAGAGGCCTTAAGTTCTGCAGTGGACTGTTATGGGCTGTGATGATGATAATTAAGAAAAATATATTTTATATAATAGAGACTACCTTGATTGGAAAGACCATTATCTGAAATGCGATTTATGTTTGAATATCGAATTTTTCACGCCGAAAATCATAATTGAAAACCGTTGAATCGAGGCGAGGGATTCAAAAATAGGCCCACTCGAGTTATCTGTAACCATATTACGTCAAGTTTAAGTTATAATTACTTAAATTGCGTGGCCAGAAAATGAAATAATTTAATTGTTAGCAGCGTATTCAGACGAAGTGTATAAGTATTTGTGTGAGTGTCAATGTTCTTAAAAGGCATAGTGTTGGAAATAAATGGATTTATGTTTAAAAAGCTTAATTTTTATTTTAAAACATGATCAAGCGGTAACTACCACGAAATTATAATTAATTTAGTACAGAAAGACAAAAGTACTGACAAATATCATTTATAGCTCCTCCTTGTTATTTAATTTTTCTGAAACCACGTAGTTGACGGCCTTCTTACTCCATTTTTCAATGAACTCTTGCCAAAATTCGAATCTTTTTTTGTACAAGTCTGTGCTCACTTCAATATTTCGGCCAATATTTAGGTATTCTTTATTTTTTGTGTCAAAAGAAGGCCATTTTAGGTTATTTAGTGTAGTTTCTT
This sequence comes from Blastobasis lacticolella, assembly GCA_905147135.1. Taxonomy (NCBI): domain Eukaryota; kingdom Metazoa; phylum Arthropoda; class Insecta; order Lepidoptera; family Blastobasidae; genus Blastobasis; species Blastobasis lacticolella. The sequence goes on from LR990058.1 coordinate 4,953,351, forward strand.
CGTCCGGTGAGGGGTTTCTGAAAAAAAAAAAAAAAAATTCCAGTGATAATTTAATAAGTAACAAGTACCTATAAATTCACTTGACGATTTTATGATTAAAAGAAATAACATTAACATACCCGTATTTAGCGAAATTGGTCCATAGTTTTATCATCGCTTGTTGTACTTTAAAAGCGTCAGAATCAGATTTATAATTTTTCAAATAATTCGATGCCAAACTTGGACATTTGAATAAATAACACAACTCATCACCTCCAGCAGCTCCATAAGTGCCGTCATTTACTTTTACCAATTTCAGTATATCATTTTTATTATCGTTCAATTCGCTGTAATAGTCAAAGTGATAGTAATATAAGTTACTAGACGATATTTCTGAATAAAACTTTGCTGAATAATCAATGGCAAAGTTCATTATGTCAGTTATGTAAGTAACATAGTCAGCTACGTTACTAAGAGTCGCTACTCCGTCGGAAAAGTAAAAATTTTTTATATCTTCAATTGCTTCGTCATATGCAGAGTCAACTTTGAAGGTGTAATTGACTCTTATTGGCATTATAAGGCCGAAATCTTTATTACGAGCTCCCATAAAATTTGGTTCAATAAGATATTCTAAAGATGCTTCCAACCCTTGTCGAGAATTGATGCCGATCATTATTGGAATATCGATACTATCAGACTCTTCTGGGTATCGAGTTAACAGACCATCAGGGGATTTCTCAACAATAGGACCGAAGGCCAATAGCCCTTTTTGTTGTTCCTTGCCATAATCAACAGGAACTGTGTTCCATTGCTGAAATAGCAATTCCTCAGAAGGGGCATTGTTGAGCTCCTTCAAAACTAGTCTGCTGCTTGTCGAAGGTCTTTCTAAAATTTCAGTCATTTTAAATGCTCGATCTCTAGCGCCCTCTTGCAAATACATGGATAAAAATGACGAGCCCCCTTGCAAAATAGCTGCTTTAAATAAGCCTTTAGCTTTTGAGTGTATTAGCAGATCCACAGCCGCGGCGCCCCCCTGTGATCCCATTAACGTGATTCTCTCCGGATCACCGCCAAATCGTTCGATATTATTTCGAATCCATTCTAAGCCGGCAACAATGTCTTTTAGCCCCGAATTCCCTGATAAAACGTCGTCCTCGAGAGAAAGAAAACCGAACACAGACAGACGATGACTTATTGTGGCTATTACGAGTTCGTTTTCAATAAAAAAGTCGGGCGCGTAGTCTTTTGTTTTGTTGTACGAGTATCTGAAATGCTCGTTGTACAGGAAGACTATTACGGGGAGTTGATTGTGGAGGCTCGGGGTGAAAATGTCAAGGTAAAGGCAGTCCTCAACCCCGTACTGTCCGAGGGGTTGGCCCTTTTTCACGTTATTGTTGTACTGGACGCAAGCTCGCTTCTCCTTTGTTGCACGGAGGACGTCGGACCACGACTCAATAGGCTGGGGAGGCTGGAAATAAATCACCAGCGAAATGTATTGGGATCAATTTTGTTAGGCACGGTCCTTAAACATCTTACAAGTCACACAACTTATTTGCTAAATAAATCTATTAGTCTTGATGGATTTAATATAGATTCGTAATTTGGAGGAAAAAATATTAAGTAAGTAAGTAAAAACTCTTTATAGCACACATATTATGTATAAACAACCATTATTATAAGTTACCAGAAACCGAAGTTCTTTTGTAGGCGGGGCGGCATAAGGTATTCCCATAAAGCCATAGTATTGTTTCTTCAGTAACAATGTTTCAAATACTTTGCCCAAAACTTTGCCATGGGTCGTTTCCAGTACGGGGTCTTCAAGGGCATCAACTAAAGAACAAATGAAAAATGCACAACACAGAACCGTATCGTATTTCATATTTACATTACTAATATTTAAACAAGTGGGATATAGCTCTGTCGACTGCCGCTCAGTTAATAAAAGATAATACAATTTTATCAAGTGGCCTAATCTTCGGTCGTAAAATATTCAGCGTTAATAGATATTTATTTATTTTTGTGGATTAACTTGGCAACCAATCTAGTCTATTAACACGAATTTTTTTTTTCCAAGCACATAAATACTACCTACCTATAAGTAAGTGACAATATTATTTACAACAACAAAAAAGTTAAACTGCGATAGCCATTTTCTTTATTCTTCTTTTTCAACTGAATGAAGTGAAGTTGAGAAAAGAGTAGGTACAGTGACGCGATGCATTGTAAGTAAAACTACTTCACGATTAATATTTTGTTACATAATATTATCATTTAATAAACGCTCATATTACAAAGTATTAATGCAATGTAAGGTTCCAACAGGCAAAGTCGTTAGATGAGTTAACTAGCTGGTGAAAGATTACTTAATTTTGAGTTTCGAAAGACCCATAAAATCGACGATAAGCTTCCATTTACCGAATTTTAATGGCTGTAGATTATCTCTGGTCTGAAATTTATTACACTTTTCAATATTTTCAAAACATCTTCATGGTTTTTAAATAGTTTATAATGACGTGGTCGCACTACGTGTGGTTTGGTCAATGTTTTGTAGGCTTTAGTTGGAAAGTCGTCGTTGTAGTCATTCCACAGTATCGCGAGCATTCCAAAATATGGCGGTCATACTTTGTGTTTTATTTTTATATTTTTTTGAACGTGCGTCGAGTTGCGATAGTATAGTGATGCTGAAGTCTAATGGTAGCACCATTGTGGGGCAAAGACAACACACGGTATTCGAGAATAAACCGTATGCAGCTTTTTGGAAAGTACCCTATGCAGAGCCGCCGGTGAAAGAGTTGCGATTCAAGGTACATTCCTTTTCATATTAATTACTACAGTCTTTCTTTTTCCATATCAGTAATTAAATGAATTTTTATTTTCAGTCGCCAAAACAACACCTCATTGGGTTCGACCAACTCACATACGATTTTAGTAAACCACACAACGATACATGCTCGTCGGGCTTAACTGAAGATTGTTTATACCTTTCCATTTATATGCCTACTTCCGATAACAGCACCGCCTTGCCGGTACTAGTGTGGTTACATGAGCATTCTAATATGCACGCACCTGATTTTCTGATAGACGAAGACGTTATCGTGGTAACGGTTTCGTACAGGACGTCTATACTAGGATTCCTTAATACGCAAGATGATTTTGCGTATGGAAATATGGGTGCTAAAGACGTGATCATGGCTCTGAGGTGGATCAGAGAATATATCTTGTTATTTAATGGAGACGTGAATCGGGTAACCGTTGCAGGGTCTGGAGCGAGTGGCAATATAGTCGGAGCATTACTTGTGTCACCCGCCGCAGAAGATCTATTTTCAAGAGTGGTGGTGCAGAGTGGAAGTGCACTGGATGCGGCCGATTACAAAAATTATAGTGACGAAATTTTACGCACACTCCATGAACGCTTCAAAAGAAGAGATGATGATTTTGATAGAGACAAACTAAAGGAAATGTTGTCTGATGCAACGATAAAAAAATTGTTGAGTGTTTCTGAAGAGATATTTGACAGCTCCCAGGTTCGAGACACACAGAGATTGATAAACACTTTCGGGCCCAATACCGAAGTTCTCAATAAACACGCATTCATGAATAAACACCCAGCCGAGGTGTATAGACGAGGAATGTCTAATAACAACATAGATGTCATGATGGGATACACAAGCTTAGAAAACATATACAAACTGAAAGGTTTCATTAAAAACAGAAAACTTCTGAAGTACCTCAATTATAACTTTCAATACTTGTTACCGTTTGAAGGGAGGCGGGATGAATACAATTCCAAGAGATACAGGCGAATTGCAAAGAAAATAATGGATTTTTATTTCGTTAATGGAACCATTGGGGAGAGGAGTCTTAGGCGGTATGCGAAGTATCTCTCAGATCAAGTTATATATCCATTGCTTCGACAAGCACGGCTGCATGCGGCCGCCTCCTGTGCCAACGTCTACTTGTACAGGTTTAAATACAAAGGATCTCTGAACATTGGTTGGAATTCTGTACGAAATTTGAATTATTCGGGAGCCACGGCGCGCGACGAAATCTGTTACCTATTCAGATGTAAATCGGCAAATGACATCTACAGGAGCCCCGAACCCACTGAAAGACAGTTCATTAAGAAAATTGCGAGGTTGTGGGCGAATTTCGCTAAACGCGGGTAAGATGCTGAGATCTAGTAAATTTAAATAAGGGAATCGTTTGCTCGTGACAATATTTGAACAATTGTATGTCTAAATATTTCCCCGTCTTTTTATTAGACTTGGAATTAGCTTAAAGATCAACCAAAGAGTGGGCTTTAAAAGCTTGAGTTTTAATTTGAAATATAATAAAGAAATTTATTTTATTTATCGGCCTCATGGCCGAAATCAGATAATCATAAATGACATTTCATTACCTTTCCAATAAAAATAGATTCACTAATATTAAATATATTTTACTAAGGTATATTTCAGTTTGAAAACCAAAGCTTTAAAAACCCTTTATGTAAATGGATCTTCGTTGATCATCGGTGCGATCCAGCTAGTAAAGACCTATAAATTTGTTTTCCAGGAATCCTACGCCTGAATCCGATGACAAACTTCTTGAGAATCTAAACTGGATGCCTTTGGTGCGGGACCACGATGTGAAAGTTATGAATTTAGCTAAGAAACTCAAAATGATAAATCTGCCCGAGAAGAAGAGAATGCTGTTTTGGGATGAACTTAGAAATGAATACTTTCTAGAAGAAATGCGTCAAGAGGAGCTGTAGCAGTATTTTTGTTCTAGTGAATTGTTTAAAGTAAAACCTCAATTTTTTTGTAAATCTAAGCTTAATTAAATTTTTTATGCTCGTAATTTTTTGTTTATTTTCGCTTTTTTTAAGATTTTATAAATTCCATATCTTTCCACGATTGAACCTGGTTTTAACGAAATTACTGTCTACAAACTATTGAACTAAAATTACTGTCGAACACATAGGTGTGTTTGCCTGTGTAAATTACAAGTCATAGGTAGATCGAATCATACGGTCCCATAGAGCCGGACGTTTTGTCGGTGTCCGTGCCATCGACTAATCCAATTGTGATCGTTCGAGGCAGACATGCGCGCTGATTGGATTAGCGGCTTCCAATCCTCACATCGACATCATATTGACAAACGATATTCTGATTTCATTTTTGACGTATTTCAATTTCGGCGGTTTAAGGCGGTTTACGCTGTTATAATAAGACCATGCTAAGTCTAAATAGCTTATTAAAAAAAATCTCTGTATGGCAACTAATGCCAATATTTTTTAACGTCATAGAACGTCATTCATAAAAGTCATAACAAACAATTTGATTCCTGTAGGATTGTGTATTTTCGTGAGTTATTAAAAATATGATTAAATAATGGGTAAAACAATTAAAAATGAATTGCGGGAGATAATTTTCAGGTTGTTAATAATTTAGACAAACAAAAAGTACAAGTTCAAGCTACTAGTTACCAAATAACTGAATGTTTACAAGAAGGACTGACAAGAACAGATTATCCCCAGATTATTGCCATATTCACACTTTATAATTTTTACTACTGTTAGTCAATACGGACTTATCGTGGTCCTATTCTATACATGCTACGTAAAAAATTCCAGTCGAATAAAATCTGCGTCGTGGATTTTAATACTGATAAGAAAACAGTTTACGAATAAAAAGGGTCGCTAAATTAAAAATCAACCAATCATGTCGAAGTTGATTTAAAATGCAATGATATTTAAATTGCTTCGAATGTAAAATGTGACTGGGGAACCGACAAGTTGACTCTGTCGAATTCATTTGTTGTAATAGAGGAATTCCAAAGACAGACATAATAGGTATTCACTCTATTTCAACAAATGAATTCGACAACCCTGTCGAATTCATTTGTTGAAACACTTATCCATTTGTTGAAATGCTGTGAAAAGACCGTATAGTGAGTGGCAACTGTAGTGTCTGTTTTGTTGTATTTTCTGAAACTCGTATGTAATTGAATGTTTCTGTCAAATGTATTTTAAATTTATGCGAGAGTTTGTAAAGTTTGATGTTTGGATATTGTTACTACCAAACGGATTACGGGTACGGATTTTAATTTTTTTTTTAACCGCCACGGACTTAACGGTACGGAGGCGGTATAGGTGTTTGGGGTTAGAGGTTGTGTTTGTATGTCTATATGTAGGATCATTATTTGCTTTATGTAATACTTACGGTTATTACGACTTTTAGGCACATTTTTGTGTAGTTACCATTTTCCTCGAGAACTACTAGGCTGATTTCGTTCAGTATTTGGCATTCAAAAAGTATCATTAAAGAGCAGGTTCTTAGATGTGTTTTATGCCAGTACATCACCAGGGGACGCTGTAGCGGCCTGATAAGTCGATGTTTGAGGAGTTCTAACAAACTACAAAAACGATTTCGATGCGTTTTTTTTATTCAAGAGCTATCATTTCAGAGCATGATGTTAACATTCTGTCAGGGTCGCTTTCCTTCTCTTCTCTACTTCGCCCGGTCTTCGGTATCGTCATGTTGTTAACCGTTGGCTTTCATACACAACTCATCGATGTCAATCCTGTCGGCAAGTTTAGGCGCCTATTTCCCACTTATCCCCGCGGCTTACAGGCCGGTCATCAGGTCAAGAGGAACTACCTAAATCGACGTTCATGAAGGTTGATGAATGTGGAAAAAGTGAGAGAGATCTGACAGGACCGTAAGTGGAAGTATGTGGTCTCAGTCTACTCCTACGGGAAAAAGGCAAGACGTTGAAAGAAAGAAAGATAAGAGATTTATTACACATAGCACATCATCATCATCATATCAGCCAGAATACGTACACGCTGGGCATAGGCCTCCCCCAGAGATCTCTACAAAGGCCAGTCCTGTGCTTTAAGCATCCAGCTGGTACTTGCGATCCTTACCAGGTCGTTGGTCCACCTTGTGGGATGCCTACTCACGCCGCGTCTTCCGGTACGTGGTCGCCACTCGAGAACTTTACTGCCCCATCGGCCATCTGTTCTTCCAGCTATGTGCCCTGCCCACTGCCACTTCAGTCTGGCAATCCTTAGAGCTATGTCGGTGACCTTAGTTCGCTTGCGGATCTCCTCATTTCTGATTCGCTCGCGCAAAGAGACTCCGAGCATAGCTCTTTCCATTTCCCTTTGGGTAACAGTGAGCTTTCTTATAAGGCCCACAGTGAGCGGCCACGTTTCAGTTCCGTAAGTCATCACTGGCAACATACATTGGTCATAGACCTTCGTCTTGAGACACTGCGGTAATTGGGACGAAAATATATGGCCTAGCTTCCCGAACGCTGCCCAACCGAGTTGCACACATAGCACATATTACACCACGACACAATAACAGTTACAGTTACAGACAAAGGAAACATGAATACTCTAAGACAACGCGTAGCCTCCCATGCCAGTGTCGGTACCGCGGCGGCCAGCGTAAATGGTACCCACTCAGCATGTGCTGTGAGGCGCAAGAAACGACTGACAGCGCTGGTATCCTGTGGGCCCATTTTTTAGGTACGGCACGGGCGTTGTACACCATAAATATATAGTTGTGTACCTATGAATATACACTTAGGCGCTGTCCTAATTGGCAACCATGATCGACCATGGGCGCTCGACCGTTTCCTATTAGGACAGCGTCTCAGTGTATATTCATAGGTACACAACTATATATTTAGGGTGTACAAAATCAGTCAATTTTAATTAGGTTTTCGCGGTTTCATAGCCAATAAGACAATGATTACTGTTGTATTTAATTAATTTCTTTAATACAATTATAGCATTATCTATATGTTTGGGTTTGAAGTTGGGTCAAGCTAGTCAATCCACATTGGTGCCTATGTAGATTCACTAGGGCACCACGGTCTGTCATGTACTCGTATCGCAGGCCGAAACTCCAGGCACGCGATATTAAATGACGTCATCCGAAGGGCGCTTATCACCGGCAAAGTACCGGCCGTATTAGAGCCGAATGGCAACGTGGTACGTGACGATAGCAAGAGACCTGACGGTATGACGCTCATTACTTGGAAATGTGGGAGGGCGCTGGTGTGGGACGCTAACTTCCTGGACACTCTTGCGCCATCCCATGTAACCGCTACCGCCCGCAGCGCCGAAGCTGCGGCCTCTGCTGCTGAGGACCTCATTCGGAGGAAATATGAAAGCCTAGCCAAGGACTTCATATTTCAGTCGTTTGGGGTTAAGACGTTGAGACCGTGGGGTGCTGAGGCTTTCAAATTATATAAAGACTTTGCAAAAAAGCTTATAGACGCCACAGGCGACCGGAGAGCATGCTTGTTCCTCGGACAGAGGATAAGTTTTGCTATCCAACGAGGCAACGTAGCCAGCTTTCTGGGCATCATTCCGTGGGGCAGTGATGTGGTTGACTTTTATTTTAAGGTTTTAGTTTTAGGGTTAGTTTTGTATGGTTTTGTAAATATTCTGTTTGTACTAATAAAGTTCAATTCAATACAGCGTTAATCATTGTCATATTGACTATTAAACTGTGATTTGTAAAATTAAAGACTGATTTGTAATATTAGAAACGTAAAAGCGTACATGGATAAATATGGGGTAGCCGAATAGTCAGGCGCGTAAGTGTAATGTACGGGAAGTGGGAATAAATTAAAAAGTTAACAATGATTATATAGGGTGATACCACTTAACAACCTGTCGCGCCTAACACGTTCCCAGTCATTATCATCGCCGCCCTTAACAGCCGACTGCGGGACTAAGGGCCTCTCTCACGAAATCTTATTGCCATAATCTCCATGCTTGGCCGGCGGGTTGGAGATCGCAGTGTTATAAAAATAACAATGGAAAACGCTACAGCCCATTTTCCAGCCTACAGGTATCTTTTGCCTCAAAAACATTAGTCGCCTTGTATGACACCCACGAGCGTAAGGGGTTGGTGCTGTTCCTACTATTTAGGTAGTAGCTATTACATACTAATTATCTGCAAGCTTATGTAAGACTACGATGAAGTGTACAAATAATCATCTTAACGTTAATATCCGGGTTGTGCGTATGCGAGGGCCCCTGGCCCTCGCATACGAGGGCCTGGGGCCCTTGACCATGAGCCAGGATTTGGCAGATCAGGTAAGTGGAGCGACTGTCATCTGATCTACGTGAGTAGTTTTAGCTTGCAGCTAAATATTATACCAGGGAACCTGACTAGATTAGATCATTGTTACACATTCAGTCGCCTGAATATGCAGATTTCATGACGACGTTTTCCCTCACCGTCACCTCATCTAAGACTAGAATGAAAACATTGATTGGGATGTTTTGTACATAGTATATACCTACGGTGAAATGCGGCTACAAGGTAATAAAGTATCCTATTGGCGCGTAAAAATGTTATCCGTCATTCTTAAATATGAATTTGGTGCAAATGGGGCCTAGGCGCCGTTATGTCGTTATTAAAGTAGCGGCCATCACAGCGCTATGATATGACGTTTTGCGATACGCTTCAAACTTATTGCTATACTTTCTTTTCGCTAAGCCATATGCATCGGAGCAATTTACCCCCGGCACTTTGAACCCCGCCCTCCCCGACCTATCTTGAAAGGGCTTCTTACGTGAAACGCACTCTAGCTCGAAAAAACAAATCTCATTGACTGACCTATACTGGTAGGTGGCGCCGCCATTAGAACCCCAACTTATACTTGGAGAACTGTAAAGCAATTTATCAGCACCGGCTCGTCTTACTGTAGCCCGCAAACACGTCATTCTGAATATTAAATTATCTTTTAATGTCGTTGAGTCGTTTGTTTAATAATAATAATAAATAAATAATAAATTTTCGTGGACAAATTCACACAGCGCCATCTAGCCCCAAACTAAGCAAAGCTTGTGCTATGGGTGCTAGATAACTGATATACTACTTAAATACTTTTAAATACATACTTATTATACATAGAACACCCAGACCCGTAACAGAAATTAAAATTCATCATTTCAATTTGTGCCCGGCCGGGATTCCAACCCGGGACCTCTTGCGTGGCAGACGGCATGTTGACCATTGAACCACTCAGGTCGTCAAACCTACCTACCTTACCTTGGTGTTTACCTTTTGTGTAACTTTGATACGTATACGGTAGGTACCAATGGTAGTATTTTTTTATGTACTAATATGTCATACGGAGCACTAACCCGTATAGGTAGGTACGGTAGGTATCTATAGGTGTCCCGTTGGTTTTACGGCCCGCTCGTCCCCGCCGGCGCCGCCGGAGGGCGCACTAAACCGCCCATTAGCTGATTGCAGTCGCACCACAATTAATCCGGTTTACGGTTCCGATATTGAGCCGCTAATGTGTCCATCAATCGGTGGTATGGAACTAGATACTTGTCTGTATATGTACGAGTTTAGTGATTGAGCGCTGAATTTAAACGTTCGGGGCCTATTCTACCCGATGTTCGTTCGATAAGTATTATTTTAAATGTAATGTGGTCTCAAGGTGATATTAGTATAGTTTTGTGGTTTTTATATGTCATTCACACAGTTATGTTAACCGAGGTGAGGTGAGGGCCACGAGACTTTGAGGCCGGCTGAAAGTGGAACTAAATTTGACTGACAATGTCAAGTTCAGCCCCTGTACACAAAACAATCAGTAGGTCATTTTCATAGAAACGCGAAAAGCGCGTCTTCACTTTCGCGAAATTTATTTTTTTGTTTATTTTTTATTCATTCGCATGGCATTAGCAGGGAAGTCGGCAATTTTAACAATTGATTAATGAACACTACAACTACAAGTGAATATAGTTTCGCGCCATAAATTCTCAACATATTGCAATTGTGGCGCTCTAAAAAAAATTTAAGTATGTTATAGAAAAAACATATAAGGGCGATCCTGCTATGCGTCATAATGGGGATGCCCTAGCCGTGTCAAGCTTTTTTTAAAACTGGCCTAAACTAAATGACGGATGTGACGGACTCAAGAATGACGGATAACAGTTTTTATGCAGTTTTTGTTTAAATATTAGCTTAAATGCGTTTAAGAATTTGGTGCAAGCCGCCCTAAGAGTGGTAACCACTTGGGGATTAACAAAAATGTTATGTTTGTGTATATTTTCTTCCATAAACATTTTGGTCTTTTTCAATTAATAGAAATTAGGCTGAACCTAAGTACTTAGTAGTTAATGTGTTATTCAATGCTTTTGTCAATCATCTTGCACAGCTTTGTGATTTTTCATACTATCATCTCTCCGGTTGACTGATAGACAAAGCTATGAAGCTTTAAGTCCACCATTGTACGTAACAGTGCATGAAGTTTTAAATAAATAAAAATATTTAGTGTAAGTAGCATTTACACTAAATTTATCAGTTGGAAAGTTTATTGAGAATACTTTTAAATATAAATAACCAATACTATAAATTATTGGTTGTAATTTAAGCTTAACTATCACAATCACGAAAGCTTCTTTAGATAGTCAAAATGCCAAATATTTCCCGTTCGTTGTGCTCGCTCATTTATTTCAATTTACTTTAAGTCTAAAAGATAAAAAATTTAATGCATTTAAGCTAACATAGCCCTGTTTTCCGTTTGTCCATTCATCACTAAGTCAAGGTTGATTGACGGTTGGATTATTATTCGATTTTATAAAATATTGCACGTTTGCAAATTCTGAATTCTATTGGTACATAAAGGAGGTAATAATACAGGGAGTATTCATGTGAACATTTCAAAGTAGTTGTAATCTATACGAATGGTAATCTTTCTTGAAATATTAACCTTACTATTAACAAGTAGGCATCATTGAAATAACGAAGCCCAAAGAAATTGGGGTCCGATAGCAGAGAGTACAAAAATTTGACGTACAAAATAAGAAAGTAGTTTCTCACTTCGAGTGGCCAGGGGATAGCGAAGCGGAGAAAATCTTTCGTTAACTTCTCTACAAATAATAAAACATTATTGGAAATAACCAGTCATTGCAGATCAATGGTACGTCTTTGGAGAGTTGGAGGTTTCGATAGGTTTGATTTGGGATGGAAGGGGGGATGTGGGGGGCTGCCCCCTCCGCCCGCTGTCACACCCTGCATTGTTGCTGAGATTTTGATTTTTCCAGCGCCCGGCCCGGGTCTGTTATGGTCGCAAAATAATACAATAGGTAAAATAATACAATAGGTACTTTCTGAATGATTTCGGAATTATCGAGGACTCGTAATTTTACGCGCGAGTTGATGGGAAAGGAAAATATTGCTTTCCCTTTGTCTAATCGAGAATTATTTTTGCAGGGATCTGCCCGAATTGGAATTTCGTGAATTGTTTCTCTTCTCCGGTCACGCGACTCCTTTGACAAATGTAACATGAAATTCATCACTAAACGTTTTCTACTTTATAATTTATGACGATTTCTGCTAGACAAGTAGAAAAAAAAATGGTTTAGTACTTATTGTTGTTATTTTACGAAGGCTTTTGTATATTAGTTTGTCTGAGTCAAGTTTATGTTTTTCTCTTTCTAGACAAGGGTTACCTGAAAGAATTCGCTTATGCGATAATGCCCGCTATGCCCACAATGTTTGAGTTGTACTAGAGTTGTTAAATTTCCTTTTTTTGTAATTTTGTGTGTAATAAAGAGTGTATCTATCTATCTATCTGTCTACTTTATGACAAAATATGAACAGACAGTCCATCTGATATATAGCAGTAATTGTTGACCAAACGACGAGACATGCATTTACATTTCCTTTCAGTAACAAAAATGCAGGATTTACGCGATATCACAGTAGTATATACATGCCTGATATTGCGATGGCTACCATTCTCTTGCCTTCAGTACCTGGCGGTGGTACCTAATCTAGGCGGTCTCCTAAGATTGATCGAGTCTTTTTATTACCTAAATATTATTGTATATTGTGAATGCTGTGTAAAATGTGAGCAATAGCTTTTGAGCGTGGTCCTGGACTGCATATATTTGGAACATATTTGGAAAACATTGTGAGGAGTCCGCCTGGGTGTGTCATCATCATCACAGCCCGTAACAGTCCACTGCAGGACTCAGGGCCTCTCCCACGAATGGGGAGGTTATTGCCATAATCTCCACGCTTGGCTTTCGGGTTGGATATCGCGGTGTAATAAATACATTTTATAACAATGGAAAACGCTGCTGCCCTTTTCCAGTCTATGGAGACTAGATATTTTGTCTCGAAAATATTAGGCACCTCGTACGACACTCACGAGTGTAGGAGGTTGGTTCTACTTTGCCGGACACCACACGGTCAACCGCCTGGATGTGTACCACCGCCTTATTTATTTCTGTCGCCAAGCAACAATGCTTGCATTGTTGTGTTCTCGTTTGAGGATAGACATAATGACAATGGACGACCTGAGTGGTTCAGTGGTCAACATGCCGGTCTGCCATGCAAGCGGTCCCGGGTTCGAAACCCGGCCGGGCAGAAATTGAAATGATGAATTTTAATTTCTGTTACGGGTCTGGGTGTTCTATGTATAATAAGTATGTATTTAAACTATATAGGTAGTTTATCAGTTATCTAGCACCCATAACACAAGCTTTGCTTACTTTGGGGCTAGATGGCGCTGTGTGAATTTGCCCACGATTATTTATTTTATTTTATTTATTTGAATGTATCTTTGGTTCGGCATTTTGGTTGTCGGCAACCTAAATGATGAATCGTAGGTAGATTTTATGGGCAACAGTTACCGCTTACAATCCTGTGGACTGTCTGCTCGTTTTTGATAAAAAATAATTATCTCTGGACGACAACAGCAGTTTCGTTTCGGTTTTCTTGGCCTGTTTAAATAAGTATACACCAACGCATTTGAATATCCAACGGAAGTAGCTTCACAACAATAAATAAGGTGCCTACAATAAGGATATTTTCATTTATCACGTTGTCAGGAGAGTTTCATGGGTAGAATATGGGGATTCAATTAATGCCATCGGTCTTTTTACACCCTGTATAAACTGTCAATTCTGCCGATTATCATTGATTTCGAAAAGTGTGTCATAGGCTAAAAAAGCTTAGCTTAAAAAATTCCGAGCTCGCTGCACTCGCTAATTTTTTAAATATACTTTAAACAATTCGGATTTTAAGGGCCAAATACCATTACTTTAAAATAATAAAAAATCTATAAATTATACACAAGGTTGAAAGTACCCCTTTTTAATTATTGTCAGGTTTAATCATTTTATGACACAGACAAATAAATATATTAGGGTATTTTATATTTCCCGTAATCTCGTCTACATACACAGAATTTCATTGTATACTACAAACTTATCTGACAAAACGACGGCTTCGCTGTTGATGAATTTAGTATTGCCGCCTAATTATATTTTAATTGGTGTCACTTAGTTTCAGTTAACCGGGTTTGACAAGTTTGCACTTTAATCGGGTATATCCTACCAAATAAAAATTACAAATTGGTTAGTATTAAATGCAAAATACAGTTTCTGTCATTTTCGCCTCACAAAATGACAATTTCATAAGTAAATGCTTTTGTCTATCCTTTCAACAACGAACATTGGCTTGATTGTCTTACCGATGTTAATTATTTTGTTTATTTAATACGGCAGAGAAACAGGCAAGCGGGGGCCACCTGATGAAAAGTGGTCACCGCCGCCTATGGACATCAGCAACATCAGTGGCGCTATCAATGAGTTGCTCGCCTCTAAAGAGACTTCTACAACGAAAAATATAACTCTTGAACGATCCCATATCATAGTCCAAACGAAACACTACGGCTGGAAGCTCATTCCACATCCGAATCGTACGAGCGAGAAACGTTCTTTCAAATCTTCGCGTGGACACCACTAGAGGGTCAACGAAATGGGGATGAGTACCCAGCCCGCGGCGGGTGGTGCGATGGTGGAATTGTGCTGTAGGCACCAGATCAAATAGTTCCTAAGAACACTCCCCATTGTACAGCTGGTAGAACAAACACAGGGAGCCAAAGTCCCCTCGGTTAGCCAGTGGTTTTAACCGGTTTGTAGAGGATCGTCGACAATTGGTACGGCGCGCCTCTGTACGGATTCCAAAGGATTAAGCAGGTCGGCAGTTTCGCCGGCCCAAAGATGGGAACAATACTGCAATACTTCATGTGTGGCCGCACCTGTGACTTACACAGCAACAGGCGCTGCTCTGGGGTGAAGTATCGCTTGGACCGGTTAAGCACGCCATGCTTTTCGAGGCTAGTTTAGCCTTACCTTCCAGGTAACTCCGGCTTAATTATACGGACTTACGGCTAATAACTTAATAATTAATCCCTTTTTCCCGAACCCGTGGGCAAGATGTATTAGTAGTCCAAGTACTAAGCCCACTTCAGTCAACTTTCAACTATCAGCAGTACCACTTAACACATCATCTTTCGCATCCACCATCGTATCATCAACCTTTAAGGCTCCCATTTACCCATTATCGACTAACGGCGTCATTATCGAACCTAATTTGAATTTAAATCCGCCGTCTGCACTATTAGCGACGGGCATCGAACCGGCTAAGCTGTACAATAGCTTCCCAGACAGATCGGAGGCTGTGTCGGAGGTGTTCCGCCTCTTTGTGCTCAGTCCATTGTTGGCACCGGCGCCACAGACAAGTGCCTTATTATTTAACACTGTACCCCTTTCAGCCACCATTGAGTTTGAGTTGATAAAGGCCTGAATGCTGAGGGCTGAGAGATCGCGCGACGTATGGCCTCGTGGCCACATCGGAAGCAATGTCTTTTGAGTATATTTTTTTACAGTAATCGAACAGTTTATTTTCCTACATACATTTAATAGACAGATAGATACTCTTTATTGCATACAAAAATACAAAATAAGAAAATTGAACCCCTCAAATATTGTGGGCAAGCGGCATTACCGCTACAAGTGATATTTTCTCTCTCTCTCTCTTATACGTACAGAATTAGAATGTTCATTTGTTACCGAAAGTAAAACAGTTTCAAAATTTTAAAAATTAATGAGTAAAAAAAAGGTAAAATATAAGAATTCTAGAACAAAATTAAAAACTCACATGAAACTGGATTTCTGTCCATTTTAACTTGGGTAACTTTTAATTAAAATATACCTAAATATTAAATTGGTCTTAAAGTGCTGCCACTTTAAGAAAAAATCGTTACTTGCTAAAATCGTTTACATAGGGGCTACAGTTTAGCCGACCTTTTTAGCAAAAGTAAAATCTGTTCAAACAAGTTGTGTGTAATACGTCAAAGTAAATATGCCTGGCTAAAATATACGTTAGAAAGGAGGATGAAATGGAGATTTTTTAGATCGTATTTTATATAGGCTACTAAACTTATTATTGCAATGTTGTTTGGCCATAGGTAAAGCATCCTTTATAAAAGTACCATTCAAAAATACATCAACTAATTGGTTACTTGTCATATTTTCGAAATCAATTATATGTTATCTGTATATATATCAGGGAGCAAGTGATTAATCCGTCGCTTCGCTCCTCGCAACCTAACGTCCAGATTATAATGATCAGGAACACACTCGCAGGCAAGGTGGTCCATTCCTTAGCCGTACGCATTATAAAAATGCACCAAAGCAGCTTGTGCGTATAGTTCGATTGTTAGATCCACGACTCATCAGAAAACGCTGCTGCCCTTTTCCAGTCTATGGAGACTAGATATTTTATCTCGAAAACGTTAGGCGCCTCGTACGACACTCACGAGTGTAAGAGGTTGGTTCTACTTTGCCGGACCACACGGCCAACCGCCTGGATGTGTACCACCGCCTTATTTATTTCTGTCACCAAGCAACAATGCTTGCATTGTTGTGTTCTCGTTTGAGGATAGACATAATGACAATGGACGACCTGAGTGGTTCAGTGGTCAACATGCCGGTCTGCCATGCAAGCGGTCCCGGGTTCGATTCCCGGCCGGGCAGAAATTGAAATGATGAATTTTAATTTCTGTTACGGGTCTGGGTGTTCTATGTATAATAAGTATGTATTTAAAGTATATAGGTAGTTTATCAGTTATCTAGCACCCATAACACAAGCTTTGCTTACTTTGGGGCTAGATGGCGCTGTGTGAATTTGTCCACGATTATTTATTTTATTTTATTTATTTGAATGTATCTTTGGTTCGGCATTTTGGTTGTCGGCAACCTAAATGATGAATCGTAGGTAGATTTTATGGGCGACAGTTACCGCTTACAATCCTTTGGACTGTCTGCTCGTTTTTGATAAAAAATAATTATCTCTGGATGACAACAGCAGTTTCGTTTCGGTTTTCTTGTCCTGTTTAAATAAGTATACACCAACGCATTTGAATATACAACGGAAGTAGCTTCACAACAATAAATAAGGTGCCTACAATAAGGATATTTTCATTTATCACGTTGTCAGGAGAGCCAAGCAAGATGATCCCGGCGGCCTTTGTTTTGTTTTGCCGAATATCGCGAAATTAAAGACACTTAAGTGCTCTTTTGTTTCTCGAGGGAGGGCGTTTCCTATTGTGCTTCCAACCCGGACGCGGGTATACGATCGCTATTAACGAGTATTCCTATTAGTACAGATAAATTAACTATTTGTATGTAATTGACCCACTTTTGAGGAGACTACGATGGAAACTTAGCGCATAAAAATTCCTGTTAGGTGTATAGGCACAATATGAAATATTCATGCCATCGGAAAACGCGATCCGGGAGAACGCTTCATCCTTGTGTCGTGGATCTAACAATCGAACTATCCGCACAAGCCGCTTTGGTGCAACCTTTATAATACGTACGGCTAAGGACTGGACCACCTTGCCCCTTGCCTGCGAGTGTGTTCGCTGATCATTATAATCTGGACGTTAGGTTGCGAGGAGCGAAGCGACGGATTAATCACTTGGTCTCTGATATATATACAGATTACATATAATTGATTTCGAAAATATGACAAGTAACAAATTTGTTGATGTACTTTTGAATGGTACTTATAAAAATGATGCTTTACCTATGGCCAAACAACATTGCAATAATAAGTAGCCTATATAAAATACGATGTAAATATCTCTATTTTATCTTTGACGTAATATAGATAACTTGTTTGAACAGATTTTACTTTTGCTAAAAAGGTCGGCTAAACTATAGCCTATGTAAACGATTTTAGCAAGTAACGATTTTTTCCTAAAGTGGCAACACTTTCAGACCAAATTAATATTTAGGTATATTTTAATTAAAAGTTACCCAAGTTGAAATGGACAGAAATCCAGTTTCAAGTGAGTTTTTAATTTTGTTCTAGAATTCTTATATTTTACCTTTTTTTCACTCATTAATTTTTAAAATTTTGAAACTCTTACTTTCGGTAACAAATGAACATTCTAATTCTGTACGTATAAGAGAGAGAGAGAGAAGAGATCACTTGTAGCGGTAATGCCGCTTGGCCACAATATTTGAAAGGACCTGTTCAATTTTCTTATTTTGTAATTGTGTGTGCAATAATGACATTCTATTACATGTATGTAGGAAAATAAACTGTTCGATTACTGTAAAAAAACATACTCAAAAGACATTGCTTCCGATGTGGCCACGAGGCCATACGTCGCGCGATCTCTCAGCCCCTCCTTGGCAACATTCAGGCCTTTATCAACTCAAACTCAATGGTGGCTGAAAGGGGTACAGTGTTAAATAATAAGGCACTTGTCTGTGGCGCCGGTGCCAACAATGGACTGAGCACAAAGAGGCGGAACACCTCCGACACAGCCTCCGATCTGTCTGGGAATTGTACAGCTTAGCCGGTTCGATGCCCGTCGCTAATAGTGCAGACGACGGATTTAAATTCAAATTAGATTCGATAACGACGCCGTTAGTCGATAATGGGTAAATGGGAGCCTTAAAGGTTGATGATACGAGGGTGGATGCGAAAGATTATGTGTTAAGTGGTACTGCTGATAGTTGAAAGTTGACTTTTGACAATTTGGTTTGATTAATTTATACTAGTTGAGTGGTTTGTAATCCTAAGACATATCTCATTAATAATGATTAATTGTATTCTACTACCTGACATTCGTAGTGCCTTTTATAAGGTGTTAAATGTGGAACGAATGCTTATTTGTAACAACCATATTATACCATTTAACAGCGAATAAATGAAATGAAATGAAATGACTGAAGTGGGAAATTAGTACTTGGATTACTAACACATCTTACCCACGGCTTCGGGAAAAAGGGATTCATTATTAAGTCATTAGCCGTAAGTCCGTAAATTTAAGCTGAAGTCACCTGGAAGGTAAGGCTAAACTAGCCTCGAAAAGCTTGGCGTGCTTAACCAGTCCAAGCGATACTTCACCACAGAGCAGCGCCTGTTGCTATATAAGGCACAGGTGCGGCCACACATGAAGTATTGCAGTATTGTTCCCATCTTTGGGCCGGCGAAACTGCCGACCTGCTTAATCCTTTGGAATCCGTACAGAGGCGCGCCGTACCAATTGTGGACGATCCTCTACAAACCGGTTAAAACCACTGGCTAACCATAGGGACTTTGGCTCCCTGTGTGTGTTCTACCGGCTGTACAATGGGGAGTGTTCTTAGGAACTATTTGATCTGGTGCCCACAGCACAATTCCACCATCACACTACCCGCCGCGGGCTGGGTACTCATCCCCATTTCGTGGACCCTCTAGTGATGTCAACGCGAATATTTGAAAGAACGTTTCTCGCTCGATTCGGATGTGGAATGAGCTCCCAGATATAATGTTTCCTTTGGACTATGATATGGGATCGTTCAAGAGTTATATTTTTCGTTGTAGAAGTCTCTTTAGAGGCGAGCAACTCATTGGTAGCGCCACTGATGTTGCTGATGTCCATAGGCGGCGGTGACTTTTCATCAGGTGGCCCCCGCTTGCCTGTTTCTCTGCCGTATTACATAAAGAAATTAATTAACATCGACAGGATAGACAAAATCATTTACTTATGAAATTGTCGTTTTGTGAGGTGAAAATGACAGAAAGTGTATTTTGCATTTAATCATCACCACAGCCCGTAACAGTCCACTGTAGGACTTAAGGCCTCTCCCACGAAAAGGGAGGTTATTGCCATAATCTCCACGCTTGGCAGGCGGGTTGAAGATCGCAGTCTTAAAATATAACAATGGAAAATGCTGCTGCCCATTTTCCAGACTACGGAGACTCTTGATCTGTTGCCTCGAAAATATTAGTCGCCTTGTACGACACCCATGAGTGTAAGGGGTTGGTGCTATTCTACTCTGCCGGACACCACACGGCCATTTAATACTAACAAATTATTAATTTTTATTTAGTAGGATTAAAGTGCAAACTTGTCAGACCCGGTTAACTGGAACTAAGTGTCACCAATTAAAATATAATTAGACGGCAATACTAAATTCAACAACAGCGAAGCCGTCGTTTTGTCAGATAAGTTTGTAGTATACAATGAAATTCTGTAGGTGTATGTAGACGAGATTACGGGAAATATAAAATACCCTAATATACCTACTTGTCTGTGTCCTAAAATGATTAAACCTGACAACAATTAAAAAGGGGTACTTTCAACCTTGAGTATAACTTAGAGATTTTTTATTATTTAAAAGTAGTGACTTCACACTCCACGGGCGTAGCCAGGTTTTGGTTTGGGGGCGGAGGGGTATGGGGGGGGGGGGGTTAAGATAAAGACGTCGATTCTTGCCCTTTTAAAAGATGGGGTAATCGTAATAAAATTAAGTCGAATTGAAAAATGAGCGAGCGTGGCGAGCTCGAAATTTTTTGGGTTATGTCTCAAAAGACCCAAGGTGAATATTATAATTATAACATAAACCAATGACTGAATGAGGAATTTTGGGTATATTGACCCTTAAAATCCGAATCGAATGTATGGCGCAGTTGGTGTGAATACTCTAAATATGAGCGAGCGTAGCGAGCTTGAAATTTTTTTTAATGTAGACTCAAAAGATGCGGAATGTAACATAAACCATAATAACATAATGTAACATGCCTGAGTGAGCGCAACGAAGTCCGCTCCGAATTGGTTCCTAAAATGCTGTAATGGCGCGAACGGTATTAATATTTATTAAAGAAGCGAGCGCACCGAGCTCGAAAATGTATGGTATTTGGCGCTTAAAATCCGAATTGTTTAATGTGTTATTCAATGCTTGTGTCAATCATCTTGCACAGCCCTGTGATTTTTCATACTATCATCTCTCCGGTTGACTGCTAGACAAAGCTAAGAAGCTTTAAGTCCACCATTGTACGTAACAGTGCATGAAGTTTTAAACAAATAAAAATATTTAGTGTAATTAGCATTTATCAGTTGGAAAGTTTATTGAGAATACTTTAAATTATTGGTTGTAATTTAAGCTTAACTATCACAATCACGAAAGCTTCTTTAGATAGTCAAAATGCCAAATATTTCCCGTTCGTTGTGCTCGCTCATTTATTTCAATTTACTTTAAGTCCAAAGGATAAAAAATTTAATGCATATAAGCTAACATAGCCCTGTTTTCCGTTTGTCCATTCATCACTAAGTCAAGGTTGATTGTCGGCCAGATTATTATTCGATTTTATAAAATATTGCACGTTTGCAATAAAGGTTCGGCATCCCTGAATTCTATTGGTACATAAAGGAGGTAATAATACAGGGAGTATTCATGTGAACATTTCAAAGTAGCTGTAATCTATACGAATGGTAATCTTTCTTGAAATATTGACCTTACTATTAACAAGTAGGCATCATTGAAATAACGAAGCCCAAAGAAATTGGGGTCCGATCGCAGAGAGTACAAAAATTTGACGTACAAAATAAGAAAGTAGTTTCTCACTTCGAGTGGCCAGGGGATAGCGAAGCGGAGAAAATCTTTCGTAAACTTCTCTACAAATAATAAATTTATTGGAAATAACCAGTCATTGCAGATCAATGGTACGTCTTTGGAGAGTTGGAGGTTTCGATAGGTTTGATTTGGGATGGAAGGGGGGAGGTGGGGGGCTGCCCCCTCCGCCCGCTGTCACATCCTGCATTGTTGCTGAGATTTTGATTTTTCCAGCGCCCGGCCCGAGTCTGTTATGGTCGGAAAATAACCCAATAGGTAATACTTTCTGAATGATTTCAGAATTATCGAGGACTCGTAATTTTACGCGCGAGTTGATGGGAAAGGAAAATATTGCTTTCCCTTTGTCTAATCGAGAATTATTTTTGCAGGGATCTGCCCGAATTGGAATTTCGTGAATTGTTTCTCTTCTCCGGTCACGCGACTCCTCTGACAAATGTAATATGAAATTCATCGCTAAACGTTTTCTACTTTATAATTTATGACGATTTCTGCTAGACAAGTCGAAAAATAAATGCTATAGTACTTATTGTTGTTATTTTACGAAGGCTTTTGTATATTAGTTTGTCTGAGTCAAGTTTATGTTTTTCTCTTTCTAGAGAAGGGTTACCTGAAAGAATTCGCTTATGCGATTAGGCCGGCTATGCCCACAATGTTTGACTAGAGTTGTTAAATTTCCTTTTTTTGTAATTTTGTGTGTAATAAAGAGTGTATCTATCGATCTATCTATCTATCTGTCTTTATGACAAAATCTGAACAGACAGTCCATCTGATGTATAGCGGTAATTGTTCACCAAACGACGAGACATGAATTTGCATTTCCTTCCATAAATGTACATGCCTGTTATTGCGATGGCTACCTTTCATATCGGAACATAACATATGCAAGTATTGTTGCTTGGCTTCAGTACCTGGCGGTGGTACCTAATCTAGGCGGTCTCCTAAGATTGATCGAGTCTTTTTATTACCTAAATATTATTGTAAATTGTGAATGCTGTGTAAAATGTGAGAAATCGCTTTTGAGCGTGGTCCTGGACTGCATATATTAGGAACATTTTTGGAAAATATTCGGAGGAGTCCGCCTGGGTGAGTCATCATCATCACAGCCCATAACAGTCCACTGCAGGACTCAGGGCCTGTCCCACGAATGGGGAGGTTATTGCCATAATCTCCACGCTTGGCTTTCGGGTTGGATATCGCAGTGTAATAAATACATTTTATAATAGTGGGATAACGCTGCTGCCCTTTTCCAGTCTATGGAGACTAGATATTTTGTCTCGAAAACATTAGGCGCCTCGTACGACACTCACGAGTGTAAGAGGTTGGTTCCACTTTGCCGGACACCACACGGCCAACCGCCTGGGTGTGTACCACCGCCTTATTTATTTCTGTCGCCAAGCAATAATGCTTGCATTGTTGTGTTCTCGTTTGAGGATAGACATAATGACAATGGACGACCTGAGTAGTTCAGTGGTCAACATGCCGGTCTGCCATGCAAGCGGTCCCGGGTTCGATTCCCGGCCGGGCAGAAATTGAAATGATGAATTTTAATTTTTGTTACGGGTCTGGGTGTTCTATGTATAATAAGTATGTATTTAAAGTATATAGGTAGTTTATCAGTTATCTAGCACCCATAACACAAGCTTTGCTTACTTTGGGGCTAGATGGCGCTGTGTGAATTTGTCCACGATTATTTATTTTATTTTATTTATTTGAATGTATCTTTGGTTCGGCATTTTGGTTGTCGGCAACCTAAATTATGAATCGTAGGTAGATTTTATGGGCGACAGTTACCGCTTACAATCCTGTGGACTGTCTGCTCGTTTTTGACAAAAAATAATTATCTCTGGACGACAACAGCAGTTTCGTTTCGGTTTTCTTGGCCTGTTTAAATAAGTATACACCAACGCATTTGAATATCCAACGGAAGTAGCTTCACAACAATAAATAAGGTGCCTACAATAAGGATATTTTCATTTATCACGTTGTCAGGAGAGCCAAGCAAGATGATCCCGGCGGCCTTTGTTTTGTTTTGCCGAATATCGCGAAATTAAAGACACTTAAGTGCTCTTTTGTTTCTCGAGGGAGGGCGTTTCCTATTGTGCTTCCAACCCGGACGCGGGTATACGATCGCTATTAACGAGTATTCCTATTAGTACAGATAAATTAACTATTTGTACTTTTGAGGAGACTACGATGAAAAATTAGTGCATAAAAATTCCTGTTAGGTATATAGGAAAAATTTACTAAAAGCCGTATATCTAGCATTATGCCAGTCCTTATTAACCTACTGCAATACATCATGGGGTGGCATTCATAAAACGACTTTGATTGACTTAGAAAGAGCACAGAGAGCTATTCTAAAAGTGAGTTCCTTTCGTCCCTTCCGCTTCCCGACGACGCAATTACTTACGGAATGTGATGTTTTATCAATCCGTCAATTATTCATTCTGCATACTATAATGAAAAAACACTCCCTAGTGCCTCTAAATCCCGAAACCCAGACCAGCCATAGACGAATGGATATTGTGTGCAGCAATGAACTATTCCGCACACAACATTCACATCGATTTTTCTGTTTCCTTGGTACATATCTGTATAATAAAATAAATCGTACCCTATGCATTCATCCCATGAATACTTATAGTTGTAAGGTCACTCTTACAAACTGGTTGAAAGGTAAATCGTACGAGGAAACGGAAAAACTACTCGAAGTGGTCGCTTAGTTTAGAATGTAACAAAAAATATATTCATTTTAAATTATATCAATTTTCTGTACAAAATGTAACCAATAATTTTATTGTTTTATTAATAAATATAGTCGTAAGCACTAACCTACATTAAATTGACCTACTAACATTGATGCCTAAGACACAGGTAAACTACTTACTTAGTTTAGGCATCTAGTTAATTAAAAATATAGCATGTATCTACTTAATTTACTTAGCATAAATTACTAGGGTAATAAATAATTTTATATTGTTCTATTTAAATTTTAACATAAGTAGGTACTTACTTTAAATTTAACTATGTAATTTTAGACATAAGTTTTTCTTGAATAAATTATTTATTTATTATTATTATTATTATAGGCATATATGTTATGCCATCGGAAAACGCGATCCTTCATCTTTGTGTCATGGATCTAACAATCGAACTATCCGCACAAGCCGCTTTGGTGCAACCTTTATAATGCGTACGGCTAAGGAATGGACCACCTTGCCTGCGAGTGTGTTTCCTGGTCATTATAATCTGGACGTTAGGTTGCGAGATATATATACAGATTACATATAATTGATTTCGAAAATATGACAAGTAACAAATTTGTTGATGTACTTTTGAATGGTACTTATAAAAAGGATGCTTTACCTATGGCCAAACAACATTGCAATAATAAGTAGCCTATATAAAATACGATAACGATATGATCTCTGTTTCATCTCCTTTCTAACGTATATTTTAGCCAGGCATATTTACTTGTAACGTATTACACACAACTTGTTTGACCAAATTTTACTTTTGCTAGAAGGTCGGCTAAACTTTAGCCTATGTAAACGATTTTAGCAAGTAACGATTTTTTCTTAAAGTGGCAGCACTTTAAGACCAAATTAATATTTAGGCATATTTTAATTAAAAGTTACCCAAGTTAAAATGGACAGAAATCCAGTTTCATGTGAGTTTTTAATTTTGTTCTAGAATTCTTATATTTTACCATTTTTTAACTCATTAATTTTTAAAATTTTGAAACTGTTTTACATTCGGTAACAAATGAACATTTTAATTCTGTACTTATAAGAGAGAGACAGAAGAGAGAAGAGATCACTTGTAGCGGTAATGCCGCTTGGCCACAATATTTGAAAGGACCTGTTCAATTTTCTTATTTTGTAATTTTGTGTGCAATAAAGAGTATCTATCTGTCTATTAAATGTATGTAGGAAAATAAACTGTTCGATTACTGTAAAAAATATACTCAAAAGACATTGCTTCCGATGTGGCCACGAGGCCATACGTCGCCCGATCTCTCAGCCCCTCATTGGCAACATTCAGGCCTTTATCAACTCAAACTCAATGGTGGCTGAAAGGGGTACAGAGTTAAATAATAAGGCACTTGTCTGTGGCGCCGGTGCCAACAATGGACTGAGCACAAAGAGGCGGAACACCTCCGACACAGCCTCCGATCTGTCTGGGTAGCTATTGTACAGCTTAGCCGGTTCGATGCCCGACGCTAATAGTGCAGACGACGGATTTAAATTCAAATTAGGTTCGATAATGACGCCGTTAGTCGATAATGGGTAAATGGGAGCCTTAAAGGTTGATGATACGATGGTGGATGCGAAAGATGATGTGTTAAGTGGTACTGCTGATAGTTGTAAGTTGACTGAAGTGGGATTAGTACTGGATTACTAATACATCTTGCCCACGGCTTCGGGAAAAAGGGATTCATTATTAAGTCATTAGCCGTAAGTCCGTATAATTAAGACGGAGTTACCTGGAAGGTAAGGCTAAACTAGCCTCGAAAAGCTTGGCGTGCTTAACCGGTCCAAGCGATACTTCACCCCAGAGCAGCGCCTGTTGCTGTATAAGGCACTGGTGCCTTGGCCACACATGAAGTATTTTAGTATTGTTCCCATCTTTGCGCCGACGAAACTGCCGACCTGCTTAATCCTTTGGAATCCGTACAGAGACGCGCCGTACCAATTGTCGACGATCCTCTACAAACCGGTTAAAACCACTGGCTAACCGAAGGGACTTTGGCTCCCTGTGTTTGTTCTACCGGCTGTACAATGGGGAGTGTTCTTAGGAACTATTTGATCTGGTACAGCACAATTCCACCATCGCACCACCCACCGCGGGCTGGGTACTCATCCCCATTTCATGGACCCTCTTGTGATGTCTATGAATGAAAATGAAGATGAAAAAGTATTTATTGAATTAGGATTACGTTAATTAATCTCTTTTCAAAAGTCAAAAATCTAACGGAAAACAAAGGGAAGTTAAGCGAGCTCATCCAGGTAGGGGGCGACGCATGCAGACCGATCAGCGCGTACTAGGGCTTACCCCGGCGAGACACCGGGCACCGATGATACGCGCCACGCACATAACCGCCTAGGCGAATCATGTGCGGCGCGCGCCCGGCCCCAGGCAGCCCGCCGGTGCTCACACCCGCACGCACCAGCCGGCCTACCCGCGACGCCCCCTGAGCTCGGAACAAATAAGTAAAAAGAATGTTGTCTGTCTGTCAGTATGCCGCTTCAGTTAGGAAAATGACCATCTGTGGTAAAAAGAAACGGCAAGAAACCCACAGGTATATTTAAATATGATTACATTGCATTGATACATTTGTCAATTTAATTTGAGTGAGCCTGTCTTGATTGGAATATGATGTGAACCTCTACAAATCGGTCAAGATAACTAACTAACCAACAAAAAATAAAAATGGCACAGCAAAAGCAGGCCAGTCCACCATGGCAGCACCCGTTCACGAGCATGACGCAGGGCCCAGCCATCGTCCAATTCAACCATATTTGAGTGAAGAGAACGACCCGCATGCCACCACCAGGCAGACTTTTAAGTGAGCATGCGCTGCCAATGCCGTGCACATTTAAAAAATATTTGCTACTCAATTACTATTCCACATCAAATCATCCTCACCCAATTTACAAAATTGTAAATTTATAAATAACTTCCTATTTCAAAGAGCTAGTAGTACACCATTTTTGTCATTGATATATTCATCAATTTTATAATAGGTTTTTTCATTAAAGTCTGAACAACGGTGTAACCAGTTTATTTTGTTTCTTAAATTGACATTATGAATATCAGTATTTTTAGCAAATTGGGTAATATGCTTTCTAACATACATAATATTATCAAATATATATTGACCTGAGAAAGTCAATACATTAATTTCTTTAAACAATTCTTTGAGCGAATCACGTCGACGTAATCCATATATTGCTCTTACAGCTCGCTTTTGTAGTTTGAAAATGATGTCACTATCAGCACACTTGCCCCATAGTATGATGCCGTATGACATAATACTATGAAAATAACAATAATAAACTAATCTAGCTGTATTCACATCCGTTAGCTTCCTTATTCGCCACACGGCAAATGCAGCCGAACTTAACCTACTAGCCAATGATTCAATATGTGAGCCCCATTGAATTTTTGAATCTATATTAACGCCTAAGAAAGTAGTTTTCTCTACCAACTCAAGTTGCGTTTTATCTAATATAACATTACATTGATTACTTTGTACATTAGGGAGGCAAAAATGAACGAATTTTGTTTTTTTAGAGTTTGAGACTAAGTTATTAATCGTAAACCAATGAAGCATATTCTGAAGAACACAGTTTACTTCGTCTATATTATTATCTTTCCCATTAATTTTAAATATCAGTGAAGTGTCGTCAGCAAACAAGACTATACCAGCAATGTTCTGCACCATGTATGGAAGGTCATTTATATACATATACAAGAAAGAAAAACGGCCCCAATATAGATCCTTGTGGAACTCCAATGCTCACTTTCCCATCCGCAGATAACTCGCCATTAACATTTACTTTTTGAACTCTACCATCTAAGTATGATTTCATCATTTTAAGACTATCATGCGTAAAACCGTAATGTTTTAATTTTAGTAATAGTGTTTAATGATTTACACAATCAAATGCTTTAGACAAATCGCAAAAAGCACCTACTGCATTATGATGTTCTTCCCATGCGCCAAAAATTTGTTGAATGAGGCTAATACCAGCTTCGGTAGTATTGCGGCCTTTAGTGAAGCCATGGGGGTGGGGTTCAAGATAAAAACGTCGATTCGTACCCCCACCCCCCTTTTAAAAGATGGGGTAATCGTAATAAAATTAAGTAGAATTGAAAAATGAGCGAGCGTGGCGAGCTCGAAATTTTTTGGGTTGTGTCTCAAAAGACCCAAGGTGAATATTATAATTATAACATAAACCAATGACTGAGTGAGCGAGATAGGCTTGGAATTTTGGGTATATTGACCCTTCAAATCCGAATCGATTGCACGGCGCAGCTGGTGTGAATACTCTAAATATGAGCAAGCGTAGCGAGCTTGAATTTTTTTAATTTAGACTCAAAAGATGCGGAATGTAACATAAACCATAATAACAAATTATAACATGACTGAGTGAGCGCAACGAAGTCCGCTCCGAATTTTTTGTATATTGGTTCCTAAAATGCTGTAATGGCGCGAACGGTATGAATATTTATTAAAGAAGCGAGTGCACCGAGCTCCAAAATGTATGGTATGTGGCCGTTAAAACCAGAATTGTTTAAAGTCTGTATATTTAAAAAATAAGCGAGCGCAGCGAGCTCGTAATTTTTTTAAATTTTGGCTTAATTGACACGGGGTGAACATGATACCTAATATAACATAAAATGACTAATACTTTTTGGTATGTCTACATATTGGCTCTTAAAATCCGAATTAAGCACCCGGCGCGAATGCGATCTCTTTATCTTTCTCTTTGGCCAAAAAGAGCTGGACCGAACTTATTAAAGAAAAGTAATGAATTAGCGAGCGCAGCGATCTCGGAAGTAACCCCCCCTTCGCTAAGCCTATGACACACTTTTCGAAATCAATGATAATCGTCCTCATCATCTGGCGTGTTGTTTTAACTAATTATAAAGAGAAAAGAATTGACAGTTTGTCGTCATGTTGGTTTGTAACGGATAAACTCAAAAAACAACATAAAATATTTAAAAAATTCTTTCATTTATGCTAGCTATATTATTAGCAATAACAGGCTATATTCTAAATAAAAATTAGAGGTATCGAAATGTTCAAACTTAAGTACTTTGAAAGAAAAAAGGGTTAGATATGGGTAGGGCAGATGTACAATAGGTGTTGGGTAGGTTCAAGATAGGGGTAGGACAATACGCGAACGAATAAAGCGGAGGGCCAGCTAGTATAATTTTTTTTTAGCATATATGTCCCTACGGAAAAACGCAAATATTTCTTAACGCGCATAATATTATTATATGCAACAATATTTATATACAAATTTAAAAAGACCAATGGCATTAATTGAATCCCCATATTCTACCCATGAAACTAAACAACTTTCCCCAAGAAACATACCCGCGGAAATGACTTCATAATTTCGCTACCTAAAATAAATAATTAATTGTGACGCGCAATGCACATCGTCCGGCGCACGCCTCTCGCTCGCCCACGTGACCTGCACGCTTTACAATGCGTGCTTTTACTTAAAGTGCATTTATGTCAACTTTAATTTAAATTTTGAGTGTCTAAATTTATTGTGAACGATAACGAAACTACCGACCTGCTTAACCCTTTGGACTCCGTACAGAGACGCGCCGTACGAATTGTCGACGATCCCATACAAACAAGCAAGTTAGAACCACTGGCTAACCGAAGGGACTTTGGCTCCCTGTGTGTGTTCTATCGGCTGTACAATGGGGAGTGTTCCGAGGAACTTCGATCTGGTGCCCACAGCACAATTCCGCCATCGCACCACCCGCCGTGGGCTGGGTACTCATCCCCACTACGTAGACCCTCTGTTGGTCACCACGCGAAGGTTCGAAAGAACGTTTCTCGCTCGTACGATTCGGATGTGGAATGAGCTCCCAGCCACAGTGTTTCCTTTGGACTATGACATGGGATCGTTCAAGAGGTATATTAGAGGTCTCTTTAGAAGCGGGCAACGCATTGGTGACTCCCCTGGTGTTGCTGATGTCCATAGGCGGCGGTGACCACTTTCCATCAGGTGGCCCGCTTGCCTGTTTGTCTGCTAAGTAACATAAAAAAAAAAAAAAAAAAAATGTAGTTATCGATACTTGATATTTTTAATACAAAATATCAACTTGTTATTTTAAAGTATCTCGATTTCTGCCTAAACTATGAGTTTCCGCGGGTATATTTCTTGGGGAAAGTTGTTCAGTTTCATGGGCAGAATATGAGGTTTCAATTAATGCTAGCGGTATTTTTACACTCTGTATAGTCATACAATATAGAAGAAGTTTTCTTTTGCATTTACTTTCCGAGAAGAGCCGCAGCGATTAAAACAACCCGTTGCTTCACATCGCTCTTTACTGAAAGACCGCTAATAGTTAATTACTTATCTTATTTTTTATAGTTTTTAATTCCCAAGCTTAGATTTTCTGAGTAATACATTCAGACATTGAACTGGTTTCTTCGAATGGTTTTATTTATTCAAGAAGTTTATTAGGTGCAGGGAAAACCGCTGACTTATGTCTAAAGCCCCATGGATTCTTACAATATGTGAACGTGAGTAAGGGAGGCAAAAGCAGTCAGCCCTAAGCTCAATGCGGGTAGACGTATATCCCAGTGTAAGACATGGGTTTACGATAGAACAGCGAACGTGAAGATTTACTCATTACTCTTATGTTACCTCAGTGGTAACATTTTGGTAAATTTAAACTTCAATTAGGGTAATATCAATCACTAATCTTTGTGAGGGGGCCTGAGGTTCACTACTTCTTCAAAGATACCCACACGTAAAAGCACATAATGTACCAACTATTTAAAAAAAGAATTATTGATACAGGCTTTCAGTGGCATTCTGTACCAACTGCATGGTTTGAACCCTCAAACTACTGCTTATTAAAAATATAATTTAATTTCACAAACTTCGAAACGAACACCATGTTACGTTCGAAATACTTACCACACAATTATTCGACGTGTCATACATACGGGGAGAAAAACACGAAAAATATTCCACTTACCCAAGCACACCACTCTGACGCTCCACCCACACACTCGCGGCTTGCTACAAAAATGCTTTGTGAAATGTTTCCGGCGGCGTATCTCAAACTTCATTCTGAAATGTATTTAACAATTTTACAAAATTGCACTGTCCAGGGCAGAAGTCGGAATTAACCGGTAGTATGATGATTGTAATGATATATCTATTGAGTTGGGCTCTCAGGACGGATTTATCTAAGCATTTAAAGCTAATTGTTTCTAGAATTCACCTGTTTGATTGGTATAGCCTGTCCTGAATCTTATTGTAGCCATTATGAAATGTATATAGACATAATTCTTTTAATTAGCGTCAGAATTTAATAAATAATTTACGTATTACAAGCTATGAGCTGTTGGCGTACCACAGGGATCCAGTTTGGACGCCACCGCTCCAGTACCGTGTTCAGTGATATTGCCAAGCAACCTGCGAGCATTTTGCGAGCGGTTAGTCGGCAGCCCGCCGCATTGATCAAAGAGCCGGGTGTATTGCGCTGTGTACGCCGGTGACACCTCTCAGGGATGCCCTGTCGTCGACAATAAACAGAAGATGACGGAATAGTGACAATGATAGAGTATAAGTATTAGCCACGGATTTTTGGTATCAGAAAAGTATGGTCATATGGGTGTCTTGGGTACTTGTTGTTATACAATCATTCAATGTGAATTAATACAGCTCGTTTATTATGTCTGAAATATATTTTAAATTAATAAGATTATTACATACTACAATTTACTGTACACGGAAACTTTAATATATCTACATCTACACTAATATTATAAAGAGGAAAGATTTGTACCTATTTTTGTATGTTTGTATGTTTGTAATGAATAGGCTCAAAAAGTACTGGGCCGATTTAAACAATTCTTTCACCAAAAGAATGCTACATTCTTCCAATTTGACATAGGCTACATTTCATTTTGAAAAAAATTAGGGATCCTTGGTAAAATTTGAACAATGTAACCGAAGGTGTTGAAAAATGAGTCTTAAAATGTCTTTCGTCGAATGCGCTGCCGAAACTATTATCGATAGAACAAAATAATGTACAACAATATTGAAGAACATCATAATGTCTACAAAAAACTCCGCGGTAGCATATGTCCAACTATTGTAGTTATGTCACAATAAGTGTTCTTTTATTTTCAAAATTTAATTGAAATGCCGCCGCTAAAAAACGCTCTTTATTTGTACCTTGGTATTAATCCTTATCAAAATCAATTACTTCATATTCACGACTGCTTCAATACCTTTATATAACTTTTTGAATTATTCAATTCAGACATTCCATTCGAAAGATATCACGAGTTTAAAATTGGAATATTAGAAAAAAGTCGCGTGTTCGCCGCTCAGCCTGCTCGGCTATCTAGGCAGCATGGGAGCAGTCAATGTCAATATAAATTAATAATAATTTTTAATAAATAAAAATATTTGTGAAAATAAGTGTTTTATATCCAAATTTCCAAAAATAAATAATTGTCTACCCCGTGCGAAGCCGGGACGGGCTATCTATTCTAATATTATAAAGAGGAAATGTTTGATTTTTTGTTTGTTTGTTTGTTTGTTTGTATTGAATAGGCTTCGAAACTACTGGACCGATTTCAAAAATTCTTTCACCGTTAGGAAGCTACACTATCCGCGGGTGACATAGGCTATATTATATTTACTAAAAAATTACGGATTATTAATAAAACTCCAATAATGTAACCCAAGGTGTAAAAAAATACCCAAAAAATTCCTTACATCGCGTGTTTGTAACGGGACGCTACTCAGTACATACTTAAGTATAATATAATTACTTCATGTTATAAAACGAAGTCCCACGCCGTGTCTTACTGTCAGTCTGTACGCGATAAACTCAAGAACTACTGAACGGATTTTCATGCGGTATTCACACACAGACTACATAGTGCGGTTTTAGACAACGTGATTCATGACTAAGGTTCAGGTGTATAATTTGTTAAGGTTTACTACCCGTGCGAAGCCGGGGCGGGCCGCTAGTTTTAAATAAATGTATTAAATTTACTGTCCAAAATTAAGGATCTCAGGCTATATTTTTATTGACGCTATAGTGTAAGGGGTGGAAACGTGCTTTACCGTTTACATGTCACACAAAAACTAGAATTTAAAATACTTAATTTAATTTGTTATCGCTATATTCTAGAATCCAAATTCTTATTGCATCGCATACTTCCCATTGCATAATTGAAGACAAGATAATACAATACAACAACAATCCAGAATTACAACACTTGCACAATAAATTCAGGAACAGTGTCGTGGGAGCCCTGCAACGCGCGGCCATATTGTACGCCGAAGTGACGAGAGTGTACAATATATTGTACATCTATCTACTGGCAGTGTTGTTGTTAGCAAGGCTGGTGCGGCGCGCTCCGGAGCTAGCAGCTCATTTAACCTGTCGATAACCACGTTATAAACGTGTTTACGTCCGTCGCTATTTTGTACATTAGTTCCAGATTGTCCAACCTACTTGGAGTCGGATTCATTGAAAAATAATATTGTTGACTTCTGGCCCTTGAGTCGTAGTTGTTATGGTCGACAGTTACTTTTCAATCAGGTGGCTGAAGGAGATTATACTTAGGCGTTCACTTTCAAATGTTCGTGTACTACACACTCCCTTAATTAAAAAATAAAATTATGCCACTAAGGTACCAACAAGCGTAAGGACCGCGGTGGTAAGTAGTTACTGTAGCCTATGGATGGACGTTTGTGTACCCTAGCCGATGGATTGGAAAGTCATTACGTCTATGACCGCAGCACAGGAAAACCGTGGACAATCTTAATGATAATTAAGATCCATACATTGTGTGTATCTATACAGAGGTGCTATTTTCTCTAGTCTAACTACACAACATTTGTAGCTCAACGGAAATTAAAAACGAGGTCTACAAAACTATTTGCAGCTCCTAAAAGTCAATCTCAGGCTTAGCCTTTTATTTATTGACTTTATTGGCTATAATCACGATCAGAAAACGTACGATCAACCTCATTCTCTCTCAACTATTTATGAAAATGAAAATGAAAATGAAAATGAAAAAGTATTTATTGAATTAGGATTACGTTAATAAATCTCTTTTCAAAAGTCAAAAATCTAACGGAAAACAAAGGGAAGTTAAGCGAGCTCATCCAGGTAGGGGGCGACGCATGCAGACCGATCAGCGCGTACGAGGGCTTACTCCGGCGAGACACCGGGCACCGATACGCGCCACGCACATAACCGCCTAGGCGAATCATGTGCAGCGCGCGCCCGGCCCCAGCCAGCCCGCCGGCGCTCACACCCGCACGCACCAGCCGGCCTACCCGCGTCGCCCCCTGAGCTCGGAACAAATAAGTAAAAAGAATGTCGTCTGTCTGTCAGTATGCCGCTTCAGTTAGGAAAATGACCATCTGTGGGAAAAAGAAACGGCAAGAAACCCACAGGTACATTTAAATATGATTACATTGCATTGATACATTTGTCAATTTAATTTGAGTGAGGCTGTTTTGATTGGAATATGATGTGAACCTCTACAAATCGGTCAAGATAACTAAAAATAAAAATAAATTCAAAAACAAAAAATGGCACAGCAAAAGCAGGCCAGTCCACCAAGGCAGCACCCGTTCACGAGCATGACGCAGGGCCCAGCCATCGTCCAATTCAACCATATTTGAGGGAAGAGAACGACCCGACCCCCACGCCACCACCAGGCAGACTTTTAAGTGAGCATGCGCTGCCAATGCCGTACACATTAAAAAAGATTTGTTATTCAATGACTATTACACATCAAATCATCCTCACCCAATTAACAAAATTGTAAATTTATAAATAACTTCCTATTTCGAAGAGCTAGTAGTACACCATACATTTTTGTCATTGATATATTCATCAATTTTATAATAGGCTTTTTTCATTAAAGTTGTTTTCACCTTATCTTTAAATTGTAATTCTGGCAAATTAATAATACATTCAGGAATATGATTATAAAATCTTATACAGTTACCCATGAAAGATGAATTTACTTTACTTAGTCTGAACAACGGTGTTACCAGTTTATTTTTGTTTCTTAAATTGACATTATGACCTGCGTTGCAATGTGCGCCAGTGGACTGCTCCCAATTGGACTATCTTTTTCGCCAAGAAAGAGTTGCTGTGAGCATCGGCGGAGAAAACTTCATTAAGGTCTCTGGTTGGGCTATAAATTTTGTGGCACCGCCATCTCGCAGGTCGCTAGCGCTAGTCGTCTGCAGGGATTGCCCAGATTGCCAGTTCCCGCGGATTCCCAGAAAAACCCTTTTCAATTCCGACCCCACGTTATTTATGGTATGTTTAAGGTAATCGTTACTCGCGAGGAAAGGCTCGCCTACAAAAGATTTAGGAGCAGATAAATATTTTTCATGTTGCCTAATATTGAATCAGTTGTGAGGGCCACTAGGAGTTTATGGGGCTTCACCAATAAATCTCAAGGCCAGTAAAATAAAAGTCGGTCATCTGCTTTCATTTTCATCGTAAGGACATTTTTATTGTAGACTAGCTTTTGCCCGCGATTTCGTCCGGGTTAAACGGTTATTATGGAGATAAAAAGTAGCCATGTACTTCTCCAAATTGCTATCGTATTAAATTTTATCCAAATCTGTTGGATGGAATTACTTCCGCAATTTTTAATATACCTACATAGTTTGAAAGTTACAGTGGTAGTGTAGTTAAAAGTTAGTGTCTCCGATTAACAGGGCCATATACCTTTACGAAGGGCACGTCTCCACTACTCTCGACATTTTTTATTTGAGCCGTGTATAATTTACAAAAGGCGTTTTGGGATATCTCCGATCGCAGTGATGGGGTTATATTTTTATTTTATTTAGGAAAACACACACACACACACACACAAACACACAAACGCACAAACTCACACACGCTAGTGTACATGTATGTACCTTGTTTTATTCTTTTTTTTATTGTCAATTTGGGTATCTATCTGCTAAGCTGCTTAGTGGCTACATAACAAAATTTTAAAATGCAGTTTTGTCATTGGCATTTCAACCATAATGTACCAATATTTTATATGTATTTAATTGCTGTTAAACTGTGAAATGAACTAATAAATAAATAAATAAATAAATAGTAGTCGTTGATAGCAGTAATACAATTTTTTACAGTATTTTTATTTTCTGAGCCAGTATATTCTTAGGCGTTACCTATATGTATTTATAGTTCATAAATTGAGAATTTCTTTTTTATCTGTATGAGCGAAATCCATTAAGAAATATTGCCAACTCAACTAATCGAAATCGAAATCATGATTTCCCAGTTCCATATACCCCATTATTATTTATTTTATTCTCCAAATCAGATTCCTGAACTCCCACAAAGCCTCCGTAAACTAATTCCGCCTTCTCACGGAGCGACAATGACTCAAATTAAGTCAGCAATTTTAAGGACAAATCAGTATAATTTAGTTACTCATTCTGAGGGCGCCTTGCAGGAATGTTCAAACTGCCAACCTCAGTGGGAGAGTGGGAGAGTGAGGCATTATTTCCTGTGGGTCGCTTTGCTTTCCCGGTTTGCTTAAATTACTACAATTATTTCGTGTTAGGCCCCAGGATAGTTCGAGGTTCACCCAGAGTAATTTGTGGGACGTATAGGAATTACTAAGGGATTAAGTGCTCGCAATTAAGTAGGTACTAGAGAACTATTTGGAATTAGTCGTTGGAAAGATATCGCTGTATGCCTATATAATTGGTGATTCGATTAACAGGTTCGCAGTCAGTGAGCCAGAAAATGGGTCCTTTGTTCGGTTCAGACTTTTGTCTCTGTGGAGAGGAGTCTAATATAGTAAATGCGAGGTATTTTCATAAAGAGCGGAGTCGGCACTCGGCACATTTTGATGTTGTGAAGAAAGAACCCTAATAGTAAATTCAGTGTAGCTTGATTCTATTTTCCAGTGATATATGGATTAAGTCCAGCAGTATATCTGTTATGATATATGATTTGACGACCAATTAAGGTCGATTTGGACCATTTAATTCAATAGTCAACAAGCCGATCTACCAAGGGAGAGGCCCTGATTTCGATTCTCGACTGGACAAATTTTCATCATCTAAAAAAGAAGGGTTATCTTCACCAACATCATCAACAGGCCATGACAGTTCAGTTTGCACGTGTGCCTCGAGTTTCATTTGTGGCAAATACAGGCCATGACTATGAAAGGACCATCAGATATCCATCAGGCGTTCGCAATCTATCGCTAACGAGATAAGCATTCACCGGAGTCTGGCCTGTGGTTGTGCATATTAGAAACTTTATAGACTAGGTTTAGGATGAGATTAAATTATAGAATCGATTAGGATACACTTGCAACGTAAACTAGTCTAGTTTATAATTTTATTATTGGAAAAGAAGGATTAATATGTCATAGCTTTATAATTGAACGTAATGTAGCGACATCTATCACTCCACTAGGGAAACTCAACGATACTCACATTACGAGTACACGAACACAAGGTTGGCAAGCATCCGCACATAGATGGCGCTAACAATCCTACATCGCGCTAGAGAAATGTGCCAACTTCCACGGCATATATACAACTTCCGACGATCAACTGTCGGACCCTTGGTCCCCTGGTCACAACACCCGGCCAGGTGGGTAATTACCCTTTTCTACTTTCTCACCATCTTCGCTTGCCAACATTGGCGGCTACTATATTATCCTGCACCGCCACCGCTAAATTCGGTTAGGTTACGGTTGTGCTGTGACAAAGCGTTAAGGAGTCTGTCAACTCGATCCAGTGGTCATTCACATCGCATGGTAGAACACGTTTGTGAGCGGCATCGTCGAAGCGCTCGGCGGCGAGGTGACATAATGACATTATGTGTCAATGTCACAGTCGCGGATTCTTTTTTTGTATGGACTACTGACCAAAGAAACTGTGGTCCGTTCGATGATTTATTCTTATTACCTTATGTATTGTATGCAGTTCATAGTGTTTGTGTAAACCTAAGTAGACTAAACGTATTTGATTTGAATTGAAAAGCAACCGTGGTCCGTTCCATGATGCCGTGGCGTCTAGCATTTATTCTTATATGACGTTAATAAGTGTTTGTAAAAACCTAAATTGAATAAACGTATTTGATTTGATGAATGAAAGTAAGTGATCAGCTAATAGAGTACGCAAACCTCCCAATTTGCTGCCTCCTCCAATTTTTTATACTTCACTACTTCCATTTTGCTCTTCTTTCACAGATATTTATTTATCAACCATTTTGTTGGTAAAAATGGACGTCTATTCCATCATCTCCAGATAGCGGGGTGAAAAGCGTAATTCGAGAGCTACTCAGTTACGTCAACAGGGCGCTAAGGCCCCGTGTACACAGCCCTGTCTCCCAACACTCAACAAAGGGCTAGCAAACTGTTTGCAGAGGACCCGCGCATTTCAGGATAGGTCTCATCCATCACTCATCGCGGGAAAGAAATGGAAGGTATAACTCAGTGCGAGTATCTAGCACCTACATATAGGAGATATTACATTTTATCATAACCATAATAATCTTCGCGTTAATATCCCTATTGTGTTCTCGCGCACGAGGGCCCGCGGTCTGACTTGACCATGATCCAGGAATTGGCAGATCAGGTAATTACAGTGGAGCGACTGCTATCTGACCTCCGTGACCCTGCTGTTAGGGGAGCCTGATCAAATTTAGACCACTCTACATTAGTTTATTACGGTGTCTTTCTAGAAGCTTTCTTTATTTGCATTGTTCGCCAAAATTTATATAGTATGTAAGTTGTCCGCCAAAATTTGCAAACTATTTTACGACAATTTGTTGGTATCCGATTAAGCTGAAATTTTGTATACCTATGTAATTTGGATGACAATGCATTAATATGGTACCATGGAGCTGGTCTGATTATGGAGTCGGAAGGTGGTCATACGAACTAATGAACGCAATAAGCAACCTCATCGTGTTTGGTGTAGTAGTGATGAGTAGATACTATATCGCGCGATAAAAGCTATTTTTAATAGATAAAGAAAAAATATTTTTCATTTGAGAACTTATTTTGATAATTTTTCTCTAAATACTTTTCTATCCAACTCGTAACTCTAGACTCGCCGGTAGAACCTGCCAAAATATTTTGTTCCATTCCCCGTTGCCAGAATTTGTACGTATTAAAATATTTGTATTGTTGAGGTCCCTGGAATATCCGAGGGGCTCGGCATGTCTGGGTAGTAAGAGTAACAAAATAGAGTTTCAGGAATGCCTGGAACAGTTAGAGAATGGACCCGTGGGAAGGTCGCGGGTTCGTATGGGAATGCAATCTGTGTAGGTGTACCGGATAGATGTCAGAGGCACTCGTATGGTAATTTAAGCTATATTGTGCTTGAACAGCAATAGGGTTTGTTGTGGGAATTGATGGCTAGTGCAGCGTTTTGGGAAGGAATTTATGAGAATTTTGTTTTAGCAAAATAATTTGTTCATAAGATCAAATAAGTGCATTGATCGGCAGTATTATCTAGCGATACATATTTATCATAGTTACTGTGATAATAGCACAGTCGCATTATAATGTACTATTATCATCAGGTAACGTTTACGAATTTTTATTTTATTACACTTTTTGTAAATATTTAAAAATTAATTTCCAAGATTATTCGCGTTTTCGAAAAATTTGCTAGGTTGAGTCGTTCGGGTCAAGTGAGCACACCTTTGAGACCCCATTGTCCTAATACAATAAAATATACACCTGCTGATAGATAACAATCTTGCGTATCAAAGTGTTATAAATACAAACACAAAAAAAAAAATTAAATCGACAAAAACAGTTTTGAAAAATAAGTAAAATCAACAAAGCGTGGTACGGCGCACACATTTCGCGACTAGTTTGTTTCCCCCGCAGCTACAATTGCCACAAACAGGCACTGCGCTCACTTACCCAATGCGCACGGTTACCCCGAACGACTCTATTGTGTGGTATGTCGCAGGCTTATTCGCGGGGTACATGACCGTCGTGAATATTCCGACCGACATTTGCGGGGTCGTAACTATGCTCAGCGGACGACTGTACAGACACGAACGGAAATTTATATTATTACGTGGAAGTTTAACATGTTTCTCTGTGGCGCTTATAAAATAAAATGAAGATACCTATTCGTCTACCTTTACTGGCTTTGTCTGGCTTTCGATTTCATTATCGATAAATCGTTCCTCGTGCAAACGATGTCTTTGATAGTTATTTGTCTAGACTCGATGATGACCTTGTAAAGGTATTATACTTTCTTCTCTAAGTAGTATTAAGCAAATTCACTGTTTTCTTCTGTTTGTTTCTCGGCTTAAAGTAGGCAAGAAGGTCTTTTTCATGTCTGGTATATTGAGTATTTGAAATACGGCTATTTGCGTGAATCATCATTTGCGTT
This sequence comes from Blastobasis lacticolella, assembly GCA_905147135.1. Classification (NCBI taxonomy): domain Eukaryota; kingdom Metazoa; phylum Arthropoda; class Insecta; order Lepidoptera; family Blastobasidae; genus Blastobasis; species Blastobasis lacticolella. The sequence goes on from LR990058.1 coordinate 4,994,235, forward strand.
GAAAGGGCAACGAATTTGGAAACGGTTTTTACTGTCATTTACACTGAATTTCTTCTGGAAGCTTTAAATGAAGTTGAGAAGTGTGCGAAGCTATTTAGTTCGAAATATTTCGGCCGATGATTTATTTATTTAACATTTTATTGTGCACAATAAATAGTATACAAAATAGACATACAAAAATTTAATATAAAAAAATGTATCTACGAATCTGACTAGTTATAAGAAACTGACTACCTCAGAATCTGACCTACACTGCCGAGTTCCAGCAGGATCATAGCTTACGGCACTCGATAGCCTCAGCATAGCCCTGTGGGACACAGGCATGAATGTATTTAGGATAAGTCATTGTCAGCCTATATCCACAAGGACATAATTATCAGGCTCTATTGTTGTTGCGGGTCACAAGATAGTAGATATTAGTTAATAGTGGGGTTGTTTAGTTCGATGCTGTGTAACCTAAATAGAAGTTGCAATGACGGACAACTGCAGCTCCGAGATGTACTGGGGCGGTACTGTAAAAACAACGTAATGATTGTTTTGCCTACGCTTCTCGCCTGCCTCAATTTTGTTGATTTGCTGACGCCTTCGAAAACCCATGACAGTAGACTGCTGCTTTCTTTCCGGCATATCACAATATATCCATGTTTCATTTTCTGTCACAAATACATCGTATTTCAACGTCCGTGTTCGTACTTTAACAACAATTTTTTTCACCAATAAACTCGAGTCCGTTTTTGTTCTGGGGTGAGTTCGTGGGGTTCAGCGGCAACAAATATTTTAACTTATAAATGTTGATTTAAGATTTTTTGAATTTTGTTCAGCAATCCTCAAATATCCTCGAATCTAATCAAAACGTCTCGCTGACACGTTGGATGTCTTCAATTAGTTGACAGTAGCCACATTTCCCTCAGTGATCGCAGTTGAGGGCGGACTTTCACGAATTTCATCATGGAGGGAAAGAAGGCCACGATTAAATTCTGCGTATCAACGCCTTACGGTGCTCAATGAGGTACTTCCCTCCCCAAAGCATCTTGACGGCGAGCAGTGCAGTCTTGCAGAGATAAAGTTAAAATATTGCCCTAAAATTATGTCGCGTAATTCCATTTTTACTACGACAACGAACTTCAACTTGTGACAAAAAAGAATTGACACGCCATTTCCCGCCAATTTTCATTTTATGAAATCAATGATTGAGTTTCATATTAAAAAAAATATAACATTCGAAATTCAAATATTTACGCAAACTTTCAGTGTGCTCTATGTAAGTGTATGAATCGTATATGTTATGGGCGACTTCCATCAGGTGGTCAGTCACTAAGAAGGTCCGCCATCCGTCACGTCCCGTTTTCTGCACGGGCGAAAAGCAAAAATCCCAATGGTCTGATTGATAGTCTGACTATTACGACATACAGGATTTATGGCCTATGTAACCAATACATCATCACAGCCCATAATAGTCCACTGCAGGACTTAGGGCCTCTCCCATGAGAGGTATGTTTATTGCCATAATCTCCACGCTTGGCAGGCGTGTTGGAGATCGCAATCTTGTAAATAAAACACTGCTGCCTATTCAAGCCTACGGAGGCTTCACATTTTTTCAGAAACATTAGTTCTAATCTGCTTATCAGGACACCACACGACTAATAGACACGTATGTATGTATACATTTAAAAGAAATATATACTTACAAGTTGTATCAGGTTTAATTGCTTCCAATGAATAAGAAAATAAACCTGTCAAAACAAACAATGGTAAACAAATCCGTTGCTTGTTCTCCAAGTAGGTACTCGCAAGTTACGTCGTAACATATTCGAAACACTTTGCCGTGCGGGAACGGAAGCCTGCGAAGTGAGACACTCTATCGCGCGGCGAGTCACGTGACACGGAAAGGGTTTTAGGCGATCGCTACCCACGTCTCGGGTGGACCTTAATTATTTCTAATGGAAACACTGACCGTATTCAGAACAAAGGAAATCGATTCGCCCCTGCCAAGTAATGTCCTCCGTCCGAAATGTCTGGGAAGAATGGAAAGAAACCTTTTCGAATGAAAGCAGAATCAGATTCGACTTAAGCGAGAGGTACTGAGTTTATTCTCAGTGCCGATATGTAAAAATTATTTATTCTGAATTAGTTTAACTAATCTATGCTCTTACGGTGAGGGAAAACATCGTGAGGAAGCCTGCACATTCAGGCGACTGAATATGCAACCATGATCAAATCTGGTCCGGTCACAGAGGTCAGGCGGTCGTTGCTAAATCCTGGATCATAGTCACGGCGGAACCCGGGTTTTCACAACAACAAAACATAATCTAAAATATTTAGACGATTATTGTTCCAACTTGCTGTATCCATGAGAAAATTGTGTCTTTAGGTACTCGTATGATCTCGTCTCGCTACCGTAAGTGCTGTACTTAAAACTGTGTGGGATACGCTTAGTGTAATTTGTCTGTACTTATGTGGTAGGCGGGCTTTCATCAATCTTCTAGGGTTAGGTCTTACCAGGGGTTTTGTTAGACTTACGTATAAGTCCAAGTTACTTGAGACGATACAAATGAAGTCTGCCATATTTTACACAACAATATTTTAAGAGGATTTTTGATTTTGCTTGTTTGTAAATTCTTCTAGAAACAGTCATATGAATTTTTCGTTTCAATCTATCACAAAGCCGTTATATAGTAATAGGGTTATGGAGTAAATCGAAATAGAATATTGAAGTAAATAATTTTTTTTAAATCACCGTTGTAATAAGAATGTAAATTACCTCAACTGCCTACATTGTAATACCGCTCTGATTTCAAGTAAAATTAAGTGATGTGCAAAAATGAATTGGAATAAATACAGTGAATTAAATGTGAACCATTTCTTTAATTTATCTGGACGAATACGATCTAATACTGATATCACCACCCTGATGACAATGATCCGGGAACACCACTTTCCTTGACGCAACGACATAAATATATATTTTCATCGATTGAATTTAATTACTTTAATTTGCATTGACACTGAAATTTTAATTTTGTATTTGCTGTCATTTTTTTTTTTTTAATTTTTATTGACTTTTAATCCGTTTAATAATAATGAATACCTAATATTTAGCATGCCAAGAGGCATATCATGGAGCCACTATTATATAAGACCACCTTTATGTTACCGATGATGACTAAATAAATGATTTGATATTTGATGATTTCGTCACATGCTATATTAGCTAGTAAAAATATAAACTTAAGTCTTTATAAAACATTTGTAATTGTAAAAAACATAACAAAATTAATACTATTTTGTTTAAACAACAACACAATAAAAATTTATTTGCCAAAATGAATCAATCAATAGAATCCGAGAAACACCTCCCTGTAATTAGTGTTTTCTATACAGCGACCAAACAAACTGTAACCTCGATTAAACAATTTTCGGTGAAACGAACCATCGGATAAATGGGCGTTGGAGAATGAACCGTTCTCTAATTTAATCTATCGGATAACTGTCTTCCGGGAAACGGCTTTCTTTATTTAAATAGTGTTTCGAAATGGCGAAACTCAGTGGGCGTATAGAGACTAGCCCGGTCTCACTTCTGTACTTAAATTATATATACGCAATCCTACGGAAGACGATACCTAACCATAATATTTTGATCACCTGCCTCTTCATCACAATAAAGCTTTTACAACGTCATTAGGGAGCGCAAAGACGGCATTTTACAGGATTTTTATGACAAGAATATTTTCCCGTCCCCTCGGAATATACGTACCCGAAAATAATTTGTCTGAGTTCCCTTTCCTTCTGTTCCAAACATGATTCAAATAATTCTATAAAAAGGCAGGCGTAACTGTATGTAGTGAAGAAGTAGGAACGTCAGTGGCCGAGCGGGTAGGGTATCCGACTCGTAAGCGAGAGGTACCGGGTTCGAATCCCGCTGCGGATATGTACCAATTACTCTTTTCTGAGTAATGTACATTAGTTGAATACTAACCGATGCTCTTACGGCGAGGGAAACCATCGTGATGAAACCTGCACATTCAGGCGACTGAATGTGTAACCATGATCCAATCTGTTTAGGTTCGCCTGGTAGCAGGGTCATGGACGTCAGATGGCAGTCGCTCCACTGTAACTACATAATCTGCCAAATTCTTGATCATGGCCAAGGCCGACCCTGGGCCCACAAGCGCGAGAGCACAACCCGGGCATAACGTCAAGTTGATGATTTTTTAACTATATGTAGTGAAGTGACATAGGTACACGTAAAAGACAGCCTACATTATACCCGTACACCATTCTTACATGACTGTCGTGTTATCTATCTTTGTCTCACGCCAGGAAGATTAAGCTTGGGGTGGAAAGAATGCATTCGTCTTTTACTAATCCCTGAGGGAACGCTGAGCTTGACTCGATATCGGCGATTAATCGATACTCAATGTGGATTAACTGGCATTCTTCTAAGCTTTCGTATCTCGTGACGAGGGAATTTTTATGGGCACCAGTTTTGTTCAAGATAACAGTGTGCCGTAACAAATTCGTACAAACCATTTTAGCTCACTGATTTCGGGCGTGATTTTTGAACCGCGTACATCTTACGTGCATGCACGTACGGTTAGGAATGGAACGCATAGCCTGCGAGTGTGTTCCCTCATCATTATAATCTGGACATCTTCAAGACTGGAATGAATAGGCTGTTCCTAGACAGGCATGCTCCATCTTCGGTCGCATCGTCACTTACCATCAGATACCTGGCTAGCCAGGCTATTGATAACGTATATGCTTAGGCGTAGGAAGGGGGCCGGGTGGACCGTGCCCACCCCAGAATGATCTGGTGCCCACCCCAGGATGGGGTGCTCACTGGCTGTAGATTAACGATTGACTCGGCTATGTTATGGACAGCTGATACTGCCCGGGTGGACTGACTGCTCGTTTGTCACCGAGTTGTACCTGTAAAATATAAATATCATCCACGTGAAATTGGAGACTTGATATGCGGGATTCTAGCCTGTTTGTTTTGTGTAAGAATTTTTAGAATTGTTAATCTGGTTATCAAGCGGACCGTGGGCCCTTGCGTGCCGCGCGGAGGCACAACCGGGGCATAACGCCAAGCTGATGTTGATGAATCTGGTAATCATAAAACGTTATATAAAGAAAGAGGGAAAAACTGTATTATAATTAAAATAACCCATTTTAATTATAAAACTATTTATTTACTTATCCATTCAAGAATAAAGGATGTTCATAGTTGGATGGAATGCAATATTGTGACTTCCAATACTCGAATTCTTGCAGTTCAGTGGTAAACGAACTCAATAAAATTAGATTCATTAGTGTGCCTGGGAGCCGATTCAATCACATCGAATTTAATTTCGAGCTTCATCTCGGATATCAGAGAAGCTGCTGGAAATCGAAGTTGGAAACCTCTTGCACTTTGTAATTTAATCTCTTTCATTACTTTGCGCAGTCACTGGGAATTTATAGAATATTATATCTAGGTAAATAGGTACCGCTAGTTGGTAGAGGATTATTATATGTTTTCAATCTCAATGTTGAAGTATGAATTTCGAGATTTGGATTATTTTTGGATTGGAGTTTCTTTAACTCTAGAATGGCTATTTGTTTCTTTAACTAGAAAGTCGGCATGAATCTTGGCAAAACCTGAGTGGTTCAGTTGGTTATCATGCCGGTCGCCACGCAGTGGTCCCGGGTTCGATTCCCGGTAGTCCAGAAATTGAAATGATGAATTTTAATTTCTGTTACGGGTCTGGGTGTAGTTCTTCAGTTATCTAACACCCATAACACAAGCTCCGCTTACTTTGGCGCTGTGTGAATTTGTCCAAGCATATTTTAAGGGTATGTTCCGGGTTTCCTACCGCGTACCTTTGTTGACGAATAGCCCAATTTTGACACAGTTGAATGCATCATACGCAAAGGCACGCGGTAGGAGACCCGGAACATACATTTAAAATGTGTGATAACCGCGATTGTCCAAGAACATTTATTTATTTTATTTTAAAACAAATGTTTCCCCTCGAACTGCCAGTAACAAAAGTAAGTCTCGCAAAAATACAAAGCGCCGCTGTCATCAAAGCCGCATTAAGATTACACCCAGTTTGAAATTGAATTCGGCGAGCGGAAAGTTTTCCTGCGAAACTTGGGACGAGCTCGTCCCGGACGAGAACTCGGGCAAACATCGACGGCTCGTGTTTACTATTAAAATTGCTTTTAAACGGATTGATTGCTTTTCATTTCACTGTGTGTATGAAAGATGTTATTGTAGTACTAATTACATACACCTACACTATGAAGACCGCAGACGCAGCACTCACCTCATCGGCAGGAATTACAAGCCGATGCATTTTGCCGACCCGTGGACGGCCACGTGATGCTGACATCGCATTGTCGCCGACCACGATTTCAGTTAATATTAAGTCATTCTATGTTCACACTTCGAACTAGTTTCTACGTTAAGTTTAATTGTAATTTTATTTTAATTAATTATATTAGTTTAAATCATTTTTGGTTTTTTTTCGACCCTCCGGCTGTAGCCTACGTATCTGGCGCAGTCGGTAGGATCTTCGCAAGTAGACTTGCGAACGTAAAATCTTACAAAATCAAGATTCGCAAGCCGCTTGGGTGGCCTTCCAGCCCCATCTCGAAGATCTGAAACCTACGAACCAGCTGCAGCCAGGCAGGAGGAATCTAGACTTCGATTCAAGAGAGAAAACCAGAAATGCAGCATATGACCGTGATGCTACTGATGACCGCCCACCTGACATGGTCTCAAGAGATAAAACTCGAGAGCCTAGCTGACGGACTTGGACTACTACCTTACAAACTTGGACCGACGAGATTAACCACTCATTACCACACATTCTTACAATATATAGAACTAAGTGACGTAGAGGACGCAGTTCAATCACTACGTAATCAACTACTGACCTATACCAACCGACTTAGTAATGACACCTATCCCCTTTACGAGTTACAAATAGACTATCTTACAAACAAACTTGGCAAGGTTATAAACCAATTAAAGTCCTTAGAACCTAGTCGTGCTAAAAGAGGTCTTGTAGATGGCCTAGGTTCCCTAATAAAAGGCATAACTGGAAACTTAGACCAATCAGATGCTTTATATTATAATTCGGCTATTAAAAATTTGCAGAAGAACCAGAACAAAGCCGTATCCGAATTTAATACCCACATCAGCCTGAGTAAGGAGTGGATGTCTCGCCATACTGATATAATAGCTCAATTGGTTGAAAACCAGAGCAAAATCAATGCTACGTTAGGATTAATCTTAGATAGGCAAGCTTATAGAGATAGTAACTTAATTAAGTACGCTAAATTTGCCCAACTTTTGGGAATAATAAGCGAAAATGTAGAGGATTTAATGTCCGAATTATTTAGGTTAGAAAATACTTTAGCATTTATCCGTACATCCAACACCCATCATTCAATGATAGATATTGAGGTCTTAAGATCGATGATAATTAAATTAAAATCCCTTTATATTAGTGATCAAATTTTAGACTTAGATTTGAGAGAATATTACGATATAATTAAACCGGGATACTACTACGTTGAAAAGCAAATAGTTATCGTTTTCGAATTTCCCATAGTCTCTAAAGATGTCCTTAATTTATTTAGGCTTTCCATAGCACCCAATAAGAACCAGCAAGCCATTGTCCCATCCTATCCCTTTATTGCAACCAACGAGAACACGTTCGTGTACATGGAGGCAGAATGCCCGAAGTTTGATATCTGGTATCTCTGTGAAAAAAACATCAACCATCAAATCCGTTCCAAACCTGATTGTATCCAGCGCCTCATCGTGAATCAAGACCTAGACGAATCCTGCAGTTTCACAAAAATCGCCCTAGCAAGAGAAGCAATGGAAAAACTCGACGACCAACATTACGTAGTATCATTTCCACGTGCAACGAAGGTACAAGTCAACTGCGAGAGAGAAGATTTCAGCACACTACAAGGCAGCTATCTCGCGACGATTCCTGTAAACTGTTATCTACGCACGCCTGAGTTCACCATCATCAATGAAAATGACAAGATACTAGGGCACCCTTTCACCTTGATGAAAATCCCATACCCGGCTGAAGATCAAGATACAGCATTAACCCATGTTAGCCTCAACTCCATCGACCTAAGAGGACTACATAATATTCAAGACAAGCTGATGATAGAAGCTCCTGTTCAACTTGAACATCCAGCTCAAGACATTGTGTATCACACCACCATCCCACTCTACGTCATTGTGCTAATCGCAACTGCAATTATAGCTCTCTTCACTCTACGCCACTATCAAAGGAGGAATCTCAATGAATCTACAGTTCCTGACCCTATTACTTCGCATGAACCAATCTACCATGTTCCTGACAAGAAGAAAGATCAACAAGGGAAAATCCCAGCAACATTTTCTCTCAAAATCCTAAAATAGTTGCTGATCTTCGGGTGGAGGAATTACATACACCTACACTATGAAGACCGCAGACGCAGCACTCACCTCATCGGCAGGAATTACAAGCCGATGCATTTTGCCGACCCGTGGACGGCCACGTGATGCTGACATCGCATTGTCGCCGACCACGATTTCAGTTAATATTAAGTCATTCTATGTTCACACTTCGAACTAGTTTCTACGTTAAGTTTAATTGTAATTTTATTTTAATTAATTATATTAGTTTAAATCATTTTTGGTTTTTTTTCGACCCTCCGGCTGTAGCCTACGTATCTTACTTAATAGATTTTATCTTTTGTTAGGTAAATAATAAATAAGCATCTTAGCGTTAATGTCCCGGTTGTGTCGCGCGATTTTTACAAAATTTTTAGACTAACTACAGATTGGCCCGGTGGGTGGGTGGAAATGTTTTTTTATTTTTTTTATTGCCTAGGGATTTACATGGACGGACGGTCCTGATAGAAAGTCGCCACCGTCGTCCAGTACATCTGCAACCTAAGAGGCGCAGATGCGGTTGCGGACTTTGAGATACCTGTAGACATGCCTAAATTACTATCTACCATCGCCTGTGACTATATTTTGTCTTTCTTAACCATATTACTTAAAGTTCTTATACACTACAAAATACAAAATTGAGATGTGGATGAAGCAGTAGGCGAATTACGTAACACTGTTGCCAACAATTCTCAGATTTCAATGATTGAAATTGTTACTTTTGCGATTTTGAATCATCGACTTCATGGGTTCAGTTGCTAACAAACAAATCGATCAAACGTAATCGCAAAAGTAACAATTTCAGTCATTGAAATCAAAGAACTGTTAGCAACAGAGTTACGCAAATAGCGTACTGGTGTCACTGGCATTATGTTGAACGCCGTTATTGAGAGTTACCAGGGAACTCCCAAGCATTGAGGGCAACTCTAGTTTCCTGAGTGCAACCAGAGATTCCATTTACTAAGTTAATACAGCTTTATCCCTCAAGATAAACTCTACTTTCACATTGTCTGTGAGATTGGAGTGAGATTTGAATCGCTCCAAAGACAAAAATTCTTTTTCTACTAGATTATTTCCATTTTCTTGCTTTGATGAAATTTTTTCGTAACCTTCTTTACGAAATAATGCCTTAAGAGTCAGTCTTAAGGCATCAGTCGCTTTATACGATACCGTGAGTAATGCTTGAAGCCGCTAAGAGGGATGAAATTGCTGCTACTTTAGTAAAATCTCGCTAACCACAATAATTATTTAAAATCTGCTCAACTTAATGTCTAGACATAGCAATAACATTTTTTTTCCTAAATGTGGCACCACTATCACCCATCTAAACTGTGTGACCAAATTTTCACTGTGGACACTGGCTATATCAACAGACATGCAAATTATGATGTGAATATTCATGTATGAACTATTATGTATTTACACACAGCCGAAACGGAGCGTCGGTGGCCGACTGGTTAAGGTATCCGACTCAAAGCGAGAGGTACAGGGTTCAAATCCCACTGCAGCTTTTCTGAGTTGACTCTGATCGATGTTCTAACGGTGAGTGAAAACATCGTGTTGAAACCTGCACATTCAGGCGATTGAACGTACACAAACATGATCCAATCTGGTCAGGTTCCCCTGGTAACAAGGTAACGGAGCTCAGATGGCAGTCGCGCCACTGTAATTACCTGATCTGCCAAATCCTGGATCATGGTCAAGGCTGACCCCGGTCCATCATGCACCGGATTAACGACAAAATGATTATTATTTTTTATTAACACTGCCGAAACCAGTCGATCTGTTACTGTAGACTTACATAATCACAAAATAGATTACAATCACCAGTCTACCTTCAGACCACTCTTACAGCACCAATTTGTTCCGCAGTGCGCCTTTGTTACAGTTTTAATAACAGTATTACGTGGCGCCAAACTGAGTGGTCAGCAGTAGTCAGCAGCTAAAATGCCGCTCTAACATGATACGGCAGCTTCCCAGGCAAGCTTTATTCGGCTAAGTGGGCCAGAGTGGTGGCGCCGCAAAAACGGTTTCGCTGTCGCCCGTTCACTGGGCGACGGATTAGTGCGCTCTTGCATGAAGCCATCATTTAATTATATCCCAGTTATTATGCTGTAGGCTCGGGGGATGGAAATTTAATGCGTTTGTACAGTCTGGTGCCTACTTGGCACCGGGGATATTGATGGTTTTGAAATTCAAGGAGCTAAAAGGAAGTGAAAGTGCTGCCGTTTATAAAAAAAGTTCTTGCTAACCACAATAGGTAATTATGTAGAATCTGCTCAACTCACTGTAGGAATAGCAATAAACTTTATTCGGCTAAGTGGGCTAGAGTGGTGGCGCCGCAAAAACGGTTTCGCTGTCGCCCGTCGACTGGGCGACGGATTAGTGCGCTCTTGCATGAAGCCATCGTTTAATTATATCCCAGTTATTATGCTGTAGGCTCGGGGGATGGAAATTTAATGCGTTTGTACAGTCTGGTACTTATTTGGAACCGGGAACATTGATGGTCTTGAAATTTATTGCGTGATATAGAGAACAGCGTTTCAAATAGTATAACTAAGAAGGGTGAAATTGCTGCCATTTAAGGAAAAACCTAAAGTCCTCGTAAACCACAATAGATCTAAAATCTGCTCAACTCAATGTATTGAAATAGCAGTAAATATTTTTTTTATACTATAGATTACATAAATAATGGCTTAGTTTAGCAAAACATAAAAAATAGAAATAAATTAAATATATACACAAAATTAGGAATAATTTATTTTTTTGACATTTCAGGTATTGTGCTAATTTCATTCATATACATAATGACTTCTCGCCGTCTGTCCGTATGTACTTTTATATCTTTTAAACTACTCAACGGATGTTAATGCGGTTTTCATTTAACAATAGATAGAGTGAGAATAGAGAATGGGAGTTTTATGAATAAGAAAAAGGGGTAGGTAGGGGTAGAATAGGTGTACCCGAACGAAGTTACGGTCCACTAAGGTTAAATAAAGTCAGACGAAGCACCATACACAACACACAACACAACCAGTCACAAAAGTTGCCTACAAAACGATTATTGCTATTATAATATGGCCAATTGGTGCATCCCGTGATGTGCATACAAAACCAGCAATACGCCTGGTGACCCAAATTTGGGAACAGACTGTACACTCGTTATTAATGTGGTGTTTTCGTAAACGGACACATTTCGTCCTGTAATAATACGGTAATATTGTTTTATGACTGTCATTAACTACTGGTATTAAAGGGAGATAAATGGTGTTGATCAACAAACGACATTTTGTATTGAATCACCTCTCAACGGTACTTAGTCTGAAATTACCGAATCTCACAAATGTGTAGTTTGTAGGTTGGTACTCTTTCACGTAAAAACTAATGAATTGATTTTGACGGAATTTTGCGTTGTTGGCAAAGCATTTTCCTATTTCCTAGGGGACCTTTTTCTTTAATGAAGCATAATCACAAGAACACTTATTTTGAATTGCAGAGTGATAATTTTCAAGTAAATAAACGAATTTATAACCTATTACCTATTTTATCTTTCTAGGTTTCAACAATAATATACTCAATTAGATTTAAAGTTTTAAAAAATATGTCGCACTAGCCCTGACTGACCTTACCTATTTTAGATTTAGGGCGGCTTGCCATAAATTCTTATTCGCATTTAAGCTTAAGATTAACACAAAATTTCATAACAAATTACGTTAAACGTAAACCTTAAATGTGTTTAAGAATTTGGTGCAAGCCGGGCTTCAAAAAATAACGTAATGTCTATCTACTTATAACAACACTAGTCCAGGTGTGACATCGTTCTCGTAGCTTCCTACCCCTACATATACCCGTTTTACCCTTTTGTACTCTTTTCGTGCTCAAAAACTTTCCTCTTGAATCACTTCATATATAGTTGAGAACAATAAAAAAAAAAAAAAAAGTATCTAAGCGTATATATAGAGACGGACGGGGGAAAGCGACTTTGGTTTATACTATGTATAGATATTCGTTTAGTCCTTGTAAGATTTTGATACTGTTTTCATAAATTTGTTATTGAATGGGTGCGAGTGCAGTCGTACCGATACACTTTACGAGGCAATGTGTCGACGTATACTTACTGTCTGTAAAGAAATTGAAACCCGTCACTGCTACAGCCAATGTAGATGTAAATATACTAGAGCTGTCTACGGAGTGTATAATAGGGGGTGCTACTAATGTATGCTAGGGTTAGATTTCTCTGTTCGGTACAGTCTGTTGAAGTCTCATTGTTATTCGGACTTTTTTTTACTTTAGGGACTTCTGACGTCTTTCCCTCTTGGTGTTGGAGGTATTCACGGGCGGCGGTGATTACTTACCATCAGGTGACCCACTTTGCTCGATTCATAACCTATAAGGGCTAGTTTACATTGGTCAAGTGTTTAGCTTTATTGACAAGTGCAGGGAGCAACTACACCGTTGTAAACCGATCGGACATTAACCCGCCTCCACCCAGGTTCCTATCGACCTCTCGGTCATACGGACCGCGTCAGACCTAATCACGGGTGATGCGCACGCTTACTTGCCGGTGTCTCTTTGGATCTGATCGGACAGTAGCGAGTCCATACAGCGTCACTCGCCATTCGCCATTGTATTTAACCAATGTAATCGGGCATAATAGTCCACTGTAGGGCTTCAGCCTCCTTCACATTTCAGGGTTTTGCCATAATCTCCATTCTTTGCAGGTGAAAACATCAAAAGTAGATCAGTTTGCAAAGTAAAAAATCCTTGCATTTAAAGCCTCATGTCTGGTCTGGGAGCTTCTGGAGCCCGATTTTTGAACCGCTTGCATGCACGCGAGAGCTTGCCTTCTATTGCCTTTTTAATCTCTATCAACTTAGCACGAGTGTGAAAGGGATAGACGGCGCACGCGAGCGTTTGCATCAATTCGAATCGTTTTCAATGAACAGTTTTCCAATAGGTATCTAAAGCATTCCTAACCACTCACTAGATGGCGCCCCGACAATTTCGGTAATTGGTAATCGCTTGAAATATGTTCTTAGAAAACAGGATATAAACACTGGGTATATTCTATTGGATAATATTGTATTTGTCAATAGTTTTCAACCATTTTATAGGTTGTAATAATAATGGAACACAGTGCCAACTTCTATAAATATTTCTTTTTACATTTCGTTCAACCTTTAACAGTTATGTTTATCTTAATAAACATTTTATTTTTAAGTTTAGTATTAGTTGGCTGCATGAAAGCACTGCCACCATCATACAGATTTAAAAAAGATTACCAAAATTGTAGGAGCGCCATCTATTGATGCTTTTTGAAACAAACTATCAATACCTACTGGAAAATTCCTCATTATGTTTTTCGGCCTGCAAAATTCAATCTTTTTTAAATTGGTAACAGCGCAAGAATGCGGTTCAAAAATTGGTAAAATCAGAAAATACCGGTTCTTTCAGGTCGAAAACATAATCTGCGTATCATAAAGGGCATCTGGAAGCACCCGGTATTATGAGCTTTTGGGTGTGAAATGGCACTCGGTGACGTTCGGCCAATATTGAACGAAATACAATTAGGGCAGTGTTGCATAACCCTGTCCTACTTAATTGAGAGCACTGCATGCCGTCCAGTATGACGCTCTGAATAAAATATACCTATTACTCCAGTAACGTTCGTCGTATTATTTTTTGAGTATCCTGTTTTATGAATTTATGTTGCGTAGGTATATACAGTTTCCACGAGTAATAACTAGCATGAGTAAATAGTCCGACTGTCGATATTGCGTATAAAAATAGTTAGATAGACCTTCTGCAGATTTATATTGTCAAAATCAATTAATAGTAGTTTATCTACACTCATATCGTAATGTTCCAATTACATATTCGAAAACAGTCTTTTAAGGATACACTTTTTTCACGTCAGTCCATAATTTTTTTTTAAATTACTTTATGATACAGCATTTCCTAAACTATTTTCATTACAGCTGTAACATAAAATAACTTTTTAATCATTATGCAACACTTATATTTTTTAAATTCTTGTCAAGCGCCCGAACACGGCCAAATGTAGGCTGAATACCTAAATGTCGACAATGTCGTCAACAAATTCAAAATTCAAATTTTTCTGTTTATATTTGTGTGTAATTATTTTCCCGCTAAACAGAATATTCTTTTTTAATTGTTGTAAGTTGAGTTTGTGAATATTTTTCTTGTTCGAAGCAAATAAATTGATAAATGTGAAAGTAGTAAAGTGAATTTCCGGCCGCTTGATATCCTCGACGCGTAGGTACAACAGAACTGACTCGCAGCTTACTTCCAGCAAAGTTGAGAAAATTACAGGTACGAAATATTGACATGAAAATATAAGTGTGGATAAAGTAGTGTATGCAACTGCATATAATTAGATATTAAAACACTCGTGTCAGACACTAAGGTTTTAATACCCTCTTTTATATGACAGTTGCATAAACTACTATTATTTTTTATATTTTCTTCAAATAAGGACAAAACATTCACAAACACAAATTACAATAATAAGAAAAAAAATGTTAAAGACATCTAGGTATTCAGCCTACATTTCGCCGTGTCCCGGCGCCTGAAATAATGATTAAAAAGTTATTTTTCGATACAGCTGTAATTAAAATAGTATGGGAAAGTATCGAAAAGTAATTTTTTAAAATTTTATAGTCTGGCGTGAAAAAAGTGTACCCTTAAACGACTGTTTTCGAATATGTACTTGGAATATTACGCTATGAGTGTAGATAAAAATATTTTTAATTTAATACCTGTTTTAGATAAAGTATCGTAGTCCAGCAGTGGACTACGTTGGGCTGATGCAGATGATGATGATTATGAAAAAGTAGTTAGTTCATTGTTTTCTTTGTCCGGCTTTGTGGAGTTTGAAATAAAAGTTGTTACAATTTTATACAACAAATAAATATATTTTCCATTAAGTTCCATGTATAAATTTTAAAATTACTTTTTAAATAACATTCATGACAACAATATCTCAATAAGTTATTTTACAATTTGGAAGTTGAAAACTTGAAATCACAATGTTTCTATATAATTTTTTATATAAGAGTAAGTTAATATTTCCCCTTCTCTATATAATCAAATTCATTTTATGTATAATAATAATGGTATACAGTAATTTCATATTTTTATCATAATATGCAGTACAGTCGGCTGCATAAATACTTTTACACGAAAAATGGTCGGTGCGGCGAGACTAATATTTTAGATAGGTATAATATAAATATTAATAATGCTTAATAATAAATAAAATTCACGTAATAAGTATTGTTCACGTGTATACTCATTATTTACTATAAAAAAACATCGAATAATGGTCCACATGAAAGTTTAAATGTACAATTAAGCATTTACAACAGCATACCTAACGTTGTATAGGCATTAAAAACAAAAATAAAATTACTAACACATTAAAACCGTAACACAGAATCTGCAATGCAATACTAGACAAAATTTTATTATAAGTACGTCTTACTTTTAAATATACCTATACTATCTTTACCGTAGGTATAGTTAACCAATTTGTAAAATGCTAATTCCTAACTAACACCGAAGAGATCCTAGATGGATTTATAATGTTCAGGTTATTTTTTGGCGATATATGTAATACCTAAATAGGTTTTTATCTTGTATTGCTAATGCAGTGAAATATTCTAAGCCATTAAGTAATAAATGTCTTTTATATTAGCTTGTAGGTACAGTCATCAAAATAGGTTTTCTGTATTATAATCATCGTACATAACTAATAGCGTAGGTATTCTGCTAACGGTGACTGTACCAAGGCTATTTAAAATATATAGGCAAATATAAATTTAATTAAAATTATATTTTTTAATTTATAAATTTATATTTATTGACAATAAATTATACCACATCATTTCATTAGTCGTGGCTTAAGTGCAAGCGTAGGTACTTACACTGATAAAAAAACTAGCACTGAAATAGCTGTTCCTTAAAAAGTATAAATTTATTAATTAAAACTTAAGTCGACACCTTGCCTGACATTTGTAAATTCTTCATAAGAGATTTTGTGCAAAAATTACATTTTAGTTCGTGAACATATTATAGGAAATGTGATGACGAATTTCTCAATGACGAGGTCGTAATTTGAGAATAATTTATAAACAGAACTTTGGAAAAATCCACTCCATGAATGTATTACCACGTTTAGGTAAAGATGATGTTTCCAGATTTTGATATTCATTACTGCGTTTCAAACAACTTGACCCAAATTATTATATTAAATGGGACTCACACGCGACGTACATTTTCGATTTGTTTTCCCGACGTTCAGTAAGGTTACACCGACCGTGGTCACGTCTAGACTCGAGTTATTTATTTATTTATTTAATATTACAGAAAGAACGTTATGAACGCGAGTTAAGTTTGAGAGAAATATAACTTGACCCAAGAGTACAAAAGCGACAGACGTTATACAACATTTATCTTGCTTCTGTTTTAAGAACTTTTACCCCTTGTCGGCAGCATTTTATTAATGCATCAAAGTTACGCATAATACTCAGCACTCATGGCCTTGAAGGCATCCTACCCAAAAATCACCTCGCAAAATCGCTAAAATCCGCTCGAGTTGGGATCGCTTCCTACAAAATTTGTTTATGGACAAAAATAAATACGTAGGCTAGGTATTCGAAATTTAATTGGATCACAAAGTGTATCGAGAATTATTTATTTGTTTTTCCATGCCCATAGAAATTAGCATTTTGGTTTTGGTGACCTTAAATGGAATGATCCTCTCCTTAAAAATATGATTTTTGCATTTTTGAAAATTTGACAATCATCCTTGAAGCTACAATGACATTGGTCCATTCAAAAAGAGTGAGTAGGCAAGAGTTTACATAAGTTAATTATGTTTACAAGTAATAATGTTTACTAGATTCTATATTCTATCTAAGTAATTTGATCGATGGATCACTTCACATCAAAGAATAAATAAAAAAATATTACCTACCAAAGGAAGAACTAGCTATAAGTAAATACATTATATTTAAGTTCTTTAGACATAAAATTAAGTACTATATAGTATTTGGTTTTGGACAACTAAGCTTAAAAGTTCTTTAAATTAACTGCATGGGCAGTTATATTAATTATTTATTATGCTATTTAATAATTAATTACAATGTATAATTTCTGGATTGCATAAAGGTTGTGCGTCTTCTTTAGAACATCACAAAGTTTTAATTACAAAAATTAGAACTTTAGAAATCTTGTAAGTACTTAGTCAATATGTTTTACTAAATTCTCTAAAATGTTAGAGATTGAATTAATCATCGTTTCGAAAAAAAAAAAATATTTAAGTACGCTAAAAATAGATCCAGTGACCAGCGCTTAATAAAAACTCTTTTATCTTTAGCCGCGAAGTACTAAATAAATAGAAGTATTTATAACATGAGGCTAACATATATATTGGAAAGACAACACTTACACATGAGCTAAAATCTCCACTAAGAAAAATAACAACATGGAAGTTTTCACTTAACTGCTAAAAAGGACTTGTAGCCCACAATATATAAGAATAATATTTCATATCATAATTTTTTAAATAAAAATTGGCACATTTTATTTATGATAAAAACGTAAATATTTCCCAATAAATTACAAGGCAATATAAACAATGATTATATCAACATACAATGACTTAATACATACTGTAATACAAAAACATATTTATAGATTACCTTTTTTCTTAATTGGAATAAAACTACAGACAACACCGTGTACACATATTTTTGTATAATTTAATATATTTAGAAATAAATACCTAAATATATAATATATAATTTTTTACAACAAATATATTTCTGCGATTTCATTAATAAATATTATTTCACCTAGCTACTCAGGAGTTTGATGTAAAAAATATTTGGCATGTCTAAGTGTAAGTAAAAAAAAACTAATGCCAGGAAAATTTTTGGTTAAATAATTAGAACACGTTAATTTTTTATTGTTAAATTGTTTTACGATAGTGCTGCTAAGACACTAGGTGTAATCGAAATTAATGAGCTCCTTAATTCATCAATAAAAATCAATAAAAAAGTCGAACCTAACTTATAATCATCCATACCCTACCCGGCCAATTTTCTTTTCTTTTGTAAATTAACAGCAATTTGGTTAGAGTTTGACTGAGGTTTTAGTTTTTTCTTCTTGAATTTCATGGCAGCAGCTATGAAACGTAAAATATTGTAAACAGAATAGATGAAATTCAAAGTGAAACCAAAAAAAAGTTCTTTGAGTTTACTAGCGGTTCAAGAAATTATTGAAAATAATTTATTTATACTTTGTTGTTAAAGTTATTGCAATGTCTTATAGTAGGTACGTTTTCTGCAGATGGGTAAATCGTTATAGTCGAAAAAGTTGTTTTTTTAGCAGTGTACTAATTTTATGGAAAAAGGAAATAACATAGAGATTACATTAAAAAAAATACAAACAAATATGCTTGGAAAAATTTACACAGCGCCATCTAGCCCCAAACTAAGCAAAGCTTGTGTGTAATAAATTTAGATGGCTCTGTTTACGCAACAGTTGCGATGCGATGTGTGACATTTTTTTACGACAAAGTGAATAAGGAGCCAAGCAATATATTGAGTAAAACGAACTGTGTTTTCGATCTTGCGTTCCCTTAAAATAGTATTAGCTACGTTGACCCTGTGTCAGTCGTGGACTGCAGCCGAGGCGCCCCGGCGCGCTCGGATCAATTTCTATCTAAGAGATTTAGAATCTACGCTCTACGCACGTAGTCGCTCAGGCACAGCCTACGGCGGCGCCGACGACGACGCTCCTAAAGTTAATTTCCGTTACTAGTACAATATGTATATCATTATTACATTTATACACAAATTCATAGAAATCTGGCAGTTACAGTTAGTACAAGACTAGGGTTTCCATCACTGTACAGTGTAAACGTAGTCGATCGCCCGAGGGCGCGGGTCCGCTAAACTATACCTACACCGGACCACCTAGGGATACCTATTCTAACTACGGCACGAGCTTCCAGTTCCGCGAAGAGGAGACGCAGGCGGAGAGCGGGCGAGGCGCGGACGTTGCGGCGGGAAGGCACGGGGCGGGCGCGGCGCGAGCGGCGCGGCGGGGGGGCCGGCGCCGCCGACCGCCATCAGAGCGGGAAGCAGCGCCCCGAGCGCCGCGGCTCGCTGCCGCCGCGCCGTCGCCGCGCAGACCGCACGCTGCCCGCGTCGGCCTCGCTGCCGCCGGCGCTGGCGCCCCCGCCCGCGCCTCCACCCCCGCGCACACTCGCGCGCTCCGGCTCGAACGGCTCCAGCTTGTGCATGGACGGGCGGCTCGACAGCTTGGTGCTGGCGCTGTCCCCGGCGGGCGTGGACGGCGGCCGCTCCGGCTCGTCGCCCAGCTCGATGCGCCCGAGGCTCAGCGCCAGCGCGTACTCGGTGCGCTCGATCACGCTCGCCGCCTCCTCCTCCACGACCGTGGTGTCGGCCAGCGTCGAGTCGGCGGCCGCCGAGTCGGCGCGTATCGAGTCGCACTGCGCGGTCGCGTATCGCCGTGTATCGGCCGACGAGGGGGAGGTCTCGGGCGCGCGCTTCTCCGGCGTAGCAAACACGGAGTCCGACGCCCAGCTGCGCGTCTCGGAGTTCTGGCGGAGCGTGTCGTCGAAACTGCGCTGCGAGGTGCGCCGGCTGCTGCGGGGACTCTCGTCGTCGATGGCGCGAAAGTCCAGATTGCTCAAGTCGACGGGATCCCCGCGGCGCCGAGACCCGTCGCGCCGGAACGACGGACGGTGCGAAGTGAAGGCCGCGTCGTACAACTCACATAGACTCGTTCTATCAGAGTATGGCTCCTCGTAGAGCGTCAAGTTGCGGGTCTCGGTCGCATCGGACGGCGTCTCGTCGCGGTTCGAAGTCACTTCGCTCCGCTCGGAGATGTCGAACGTAAATCTCGCTTCGAATCTATCGGGACTGAGCAAAGGAGCGGAGCGCGAACAGTCGTCGGGGTGGGCGGTGGAGCTCTGGCTGTCGATGGGGATCGCGTGCGGCGGGGCGCGGCGCGGGGAGGTGTCGTCGGAGTCGGTGGAGAGGTCGGGGCGCAGCGCAGGCGCGGCGCGGCGGTTGAGCGCGGGCTGCGAGCCGCACGGGGCGCGCCGGCAGCACGCGCGCTCGTGCCGCACGTCCGACCCGCTGCTGCCCGTGGATTTCGAGTGCGGCGGCCTCCGACGTCGGTTCGTTTCGCGTCCGTATAGAGACGTGAAGTCCTCCGAGCAAAACTTTTCGAACAACTCCTGGGAGCTGAGGCGCGTCGAGCCGGTCGCGTTGTAGAACGCCTCCGTGGGCGACCGTTCTCGTTCGGTCCGATCGTACAGCGCACTCGAGCTGGCCCTTTTGCACTTGTCCATGAGGCCGAACTTGTAGAATTTGGGCAGGCGTCGCTCGAAGACTCCCTGCGATTGCGCCCTCGCCGGGCCGCGCGGCGTGAGCTGCAGGTCGCGCCGCTCGGCGAGCGCGCGGTCGGAGGAGAGCGGTCGCGGGGCGGGCGGCTCCGCGGGCGGGGGGGTGGCGGCGAACTCCGGTTCTTCGTCGGGCGTGTCGGCGGACGGGCCCGAGCGCTCGAGCGAGTTGCGCATGCACTCGCACTCGTCCTCGAGCTCGTCGCTGGCGTCGCCCTCGTCGAAGGAGGGCGCGCGCGGGCCGCGGCCGAAGGCGCGCCGGCGCTCGTCCGCGGCGGCGTCGTCGTCCTCGAGCCGGATGGAGCGGCGCAGCGGCGGGCGGTCGCGGCGCGGGCGGCGCGGCGGCTCCAGCGTGGCGGCGTGCGGCAGCTGCGGCCGCACGACCGCGGGCAGCAGCCGGTCCAGCGACAGCCCGCGCCGGGGCCGCGGCGGCCGCGCCGCCTTGCCCTTGGCCTCCTTGGGCGCGGCCGCCGGGCTGGTCTCCTCCGGCGTGGTGGGCAGCGCCGCGCCGCGACCGAACTCGATGAACCAGAGCTCGTCCTTGAGTTCGCACTCTCACTTCTTTTCGTTCATGTCTTTATTTAAATAGTGCAGCACGTAATGGAGCACCAGGTCGTAGCAGTATTTGTATTCAGTCTGTGAAAATACGAGGGTATTAGCTGGTTGGTAGATTGTTTTCTTTCTTCTGGGTTTATAGGTCATTGATTCACTCACCATGTTCTCGACGAGCTGCGGCCGGTGGCGGCGTACGGTCTTGACGGCCTGGAACACGTCCACCTCGCCGTGCTGGATCACCTGCTCGATGCACGCGTTCGCCGCGCAGTACACACCAGCGCGACTGCGCCCATCGCTGCACACAAACAATCAATTTTAATAAGAACTTCACACCTTGACCTGGCTACCAGTTAGTTGGATTAGTTACGTATCTATCAAATTCACATCTCAGGATACTTTTTCTGACATAGGTATATCTATACAGCGGATCTAGCCAAGATGCAGAGTCGCAGAGCGGAGTCGCTGTCGCTAGACGAGAGTGAGCAACTCCACTCTACGACTGTCATTAGTTTTGGCTAGACCCGCTGTTGAAGAGAACATCATGTAGTGAGGGAACCTGACCTCTCAATCCCCGATCTCATCAGAACCTGTCTGATGAAATCGGGGATTTCCTTCAATATCAATCCTTAATAAGGGCAGATTGGTAGAGTAAGACCTAATTCCAATTCTAGTCTGATGATGATCAATTTCATCCTGATCAATTCTATCATTACAAAATGCTATTTAACAGTGCCTTGAGCCTCTGCCATATCACCGGATTTCACCAAAAAAACTTATAAATACTTACGGCGACACCACACACACGGGGCCGTAGTCGGTGCGTTGCCGCCACCGCTCCACCATGTTCATCAGCTCAACCAGGGAGTTGGTGGAGGAAGGCACCTTGTGCCCCATCGGCCAGCACGTTAGTTGGAACAACTGTACTGTCTTCGGGGGCGCTTTCACGCCGGCCATCAGCTCCGTCAGGGACACGATCTGAGAAATAATACTTTGACTATTATCGAGGAATAGTTTTGAGTAATTACCACAGTCGGATGTAGTCCTATAGTTTTGAGTTTAGAAGCTCTAACGTAAAAATATAGACATAACAAGCCTGTACCTCATTATTCAAAGCTTTAACGTATTATTCCTGAGTAGACAGACGGTTATAATAAGCCTCCCATTATTCAAATAGTTGGCTTAAAAACTGACTGCAGTATTACTTTGTTATAATAGCAACATTGCGGCTTTTAATGAAAGTAAGCAAGACGCATTTTCCGATTGAAAAAGGTCCACCAATGAGTTATGTTGTTACTGAGCTGTGGCTGGCAGAAAACTTTTATGGCGGTTACTCATCTTCATGCCCCTTGACAATAACTTGATGGTATGTGAGGTAATTTGGGTGGGATCAAGCCTAAATTGGGCAGGATTAAGCCTAAAATGGGTGGGATCATGCCTATTATTGTCATGCCATTTGACAAGTGGTATGGCAAACGGTGACTTGCTGACATTAGTCGGCTGCTTACCTTCTTATTAATCTGGAATATCCATGTCTTGATGTTCGTGTAATGGTTATGCGATATGTGGTCAATAGTGAACACAGGCCCGTATTTCTTCGGATGCCGACCCTCGGGCCAGAAAGAAGGATATTGTTGCTGAAATCAAAGTTTCCGTAATTAAAACGGATACATTTTAAAGTGTAGAGTTCTAAATAATTTCCCAATTTAACCCAGATGATATTTTATGGTTCTAAACTTAATCAATTTGCATTAACATCAAGTTTTAACGGTGGTTGGTTTGCGGGTAACACTCTAAGCTAGCCACCTTAACCCAGTACACAATGCTTGCGTTGTTGTTCAGAATTAAATGAAGTATAACCACTTATTTCTTTCCTATTGCAATGGCCTTGTAGTTAGTCAATGGTACCCTAATTAAATCCTGCAGCCGTACCGCCGATCTCCGATAGCACGCCGCCCTTTTTGATGCAATTGAGTGATTTGGTTTAAACTGGCGGCATCAAAATGGCGGCGTACGTAGAGATAGGCGGTACCACTGCCGTTTTGTATTTTTGGTAAAATTTCAACTTATGGGACGACTAGTGAATACACTTGTATACATGTTATACTCACAGAGTGTTTCGGTGGCACGCACAGCACGACCACAGCAGCGCATTCGTAGTCGTAAACCAACGACCAGAACTCACCCTGCGTGCTTTGGAGGGGCCATTCCGTCACTATATACTCCCGCGGTTTGGTGTAACCCTATAGAATTCAAAGCTTGTTAATGTCACATTCATAATCATAATCACAGCCCATAACAGTCCACTGCAGGAGTAGAGGAAACAAAAGGGGAGGCACGCTTGGCAGGCGGGATGGAGATCGCAGTGTTATAATATAAGAATGGAAAAAGCTGCCCATTTTCCAGCCTACGGAAAGGTACTCGAGTTTAGGTCCATCGTGGTGAAAGGATTTGCCAGCTAGACCCTGCGTTACCGGATCTAACTGTTACCAGGGTGCGCCGGGCGTCGGAATCACAGGGAACGATTCGATCACGCCGCTCGGGGAGGCTCCTTTCGTGCAAGAGAATCTCTTTAAGTGGGGATATACAAATGACAGTTCTCATTGCGACTGTGGCATATCTCCGCAAACTATGGACCACCTCGTTTCATGCTCGGCGTGCCCTAAAACTTGTACCATGGAGGACTTGTTCGAGGCCAGTTCAAACGCTGTATCCGTCGCCGAATACTGGGCGAATAAAGTATAAGTGAGAGTTTTAGTCCATCGACTCGATAAGAAGAAGCCTACGGAGACTAAATCTTTTGTCTCGGTAACATTCGCCTTGTACGACACCCACGAGTGTAAGAGGTTGGTGCTATTCTGCTCTGCCTGACATCACACAGCCAATTTTCAATGTCACAATATCGAAACTAAAATAGGTAAAGTAGGAACAGTGCCAGAAACTTATTTGACCCGGCGGTCAAAACTGAAACTGTAGAAAAATGACGGCTCTTCATTTTAAAATGTATTTGAAATGTCATATTCATGTTAAAATGCCAACAACAGCGACGAACACTTGTCACTGATATTGTGAGGTAAGCTTCGCGGAATATAGCATATATGAGCGGTCGGAACAGCGAGAGGTACCAGATTGGAACCCCAATGCCGCCATGTACCAATGACTCTTTTCTGAGCTATGTACACAAAATATCGCGATGAAATCAGCACATTCAGGCTACGTAATATGTAACCATGATCCAATGCGGTCAGGCGTCCCTGTTAACAGGGTAACGGAGGTCAGATTGCAGTCGCTCTACTATATATACCTGATCTGCCAAGTTCTAGATCATGGTCAAGGCGGACCCCGGGTCCTCGCGCGTGATTCGCCAATTAGGACAGCGCCTAAGACATTTCTGGCCTCGGAAAAGTAATAAGAAGATTTTTTTACAGAAAGTTAAAGTAGTAGAATGGAAGTTTATATCGAGGTAAGGACTTAAGTGCCGCTCAAGTGTAGTGAAAACTGGAATCGCTATCTATTCCGGGAAAAAGTTCTTCTCCTCTGTGACTCAAAGCATTTTACTACGACCAACTTTAAGAATTAAAGACACGGATACTTACGTCCACAAACACAGCGTTGATGTAGTCGGTGAAGTTGTTCCCTTGGAAGGAAGTTAAATATGGCCGAAAGTTGTCCGCTGTAAAAGAGAGTGCACTTTTAAAATTTTTCATTCCATGGACTTTGCATTTCATTAGGAGATTTTAACTGGAAAATATTACATTCCATGCTACCCATTCTAAAATCGATATGGGCATGGCTTTGGGAGTAGAGTAAATACGAGTACATATTAGTCTGGTGGTAGCTACCACATTCTATCAAGCAAACTACGTTGTTATAGCTGGATTGTCATAGAATTGTCACTGTGTGTGACGGTTTTTTTCAATAAAATCCCACAAGTAAGTAATTTCTCATACTTCTCACATCAGCTTGTAGGGACACATGTACAGTAGAGTGCGGAATAAAATAGATAACATTTTAAAATTAAAATAATATCAAAATCGGTTATAGTGCTTTTTTTTATTACAATTTAAAATCGCTTTGTCAGTTTTCCTTTTAAAACTCACAATGGCTTTTTGACTTAAAAAGAAGTAAACATTACGTTCAAATATTTGTTGATTTATTGTAACCATATAATAATATCCTCTATGTAGCAGTAGCTATAACATATTTTTTCTAAAAGTAATGCAATTACGAGCGCGACTATACAAACTCAAAACACTTACGAGGCACGACCAGGACATCCCGATTCTTCTCTCGATTGTCCCCTCTGTGTCCCCCTGCACAGTCCCCGATGGTGAACCTTGGCGTCTGCTTGCAAATCTGTTGGTACTCCTTCTGGTACTCGTTTAGCTTGGTCACGGGGTCCCTCTGGGATTTCTGCTTTAGCCTCTGTGAGAGCTCTGATACTGCGAACCAGGATACCCCGCAGACGACATGCTCTTCGAGCGTGTCGTATACGAACTTGTACTGTTCCTGAGGACGAGTGTGGTTGGTATTAATGTTGCTTATTTTTTTGGTATAAGGGTCCAATATATGACCGCAACCAGGTGTCAATACTGTCATGTTTACAGTATAAGTATTAAGCTCGTCGTTTCGGAATATAAATTATAGAATAGGTTGTATTTGAACAAGATGATCAACGCCGATCGAAAGGAGGAAATCTAAACGTGAGGGATCTATACTTTTTATAGTAAAAGTAAATAAACTATGTTTATTCCACTTAGACACACGAAACAAAATAAAAAAATAATAAAAAAAGTAAAACAGGAATTTTTCTCACCTCTTTCTCAATAAGGCCTTTCCGTGATTGTCTGAGTTTCTTGAAGTACCCGAACACGTCAAAACAGTCTTCTTCCTCCGCCAACTCCAGATTGGCGTCGATGGCCAAGTACACGCCCGAGCGGCCGCCGCCGTCACTGCGGACAAGATTACCAAATGAAAGTTATTTTGAATTGTTGCTCCTAAGATAATGAAAGAACGATTGGCTGCTTTTGATGAAATCATGTTTATATTACATCCAACACATATGGTCATTTTGGCTTTTATGTCCCGGTTGTTTTACGCGCGGACTAAGCGCTTTGAGAGGATGTATTCGGGCATAGTTACGTCCTAGAATATTAACCCGACAACTTTTTTCTGCAATATCTTCTATGTACGGACACGGCTTTTTTATAGTTTTATAATAGTAAGTATAGATAGTTCTGTACATACCTTGATTTTGTACATATTTCAATTCTATTTTTAAATTGGTTTGTATGTATGTATCTGCCAATTTTTTATATCTGTTGATACTAGCGACCCGCTGCGCGGGTAGTATAACCTCAGCAAAATATACATCTAAACCTTCCTCATGAATCATCAGTCTATTTGTAAACACCGCATAAAAATCCTTTGAGAAAAAGTTTTTGAGTTTATCGCGTATAGACATACAGGCAAACAGACAGACGCGGCGTGGGACTTTGTACTACTAATTAATTATCAACTGTAATACTATAAATGTATGTTAAATAAGTAAATACTTAATGTAACTCACTTGCAATGCACGATCATGGGCCCCGCGGCCGGGTTGGTGGCGAGCCGGCGGCCGACGACCGCGCGCACGCGCCGCCGGAACTCCAGCAGCGCGTTGCTGAACGGACACGTGTGCGAGTGCCACTGCGTGTAGTGGAACTGCAGGATGAACCGCTCTTCCACTACCACCTGGGGGGAGTAGGAAAGATTTATAGATAGGCGGGGGAGGACATTTTGGGTTTGTTTTGGGGCGCAGAATAGGGATCTCAAAGAGATTTTCCGAGAAATTTCGGAAAAAATATTGAAACCACGTTATTTTGGAATACAGTAATTCAGGTGTTCAGTAATTTGACTCGAAAATTAACACTTAGACCCCTGTAGACTGCAGACTTTTTTATCGGATGATAGTTGGCCGATTATTTAATTTAATGGCAATCGGGATGACCATCAATCTTACTTATCGGCCGATACCGAATCGTTATAGTGTGCGCACTTGTATACAACTTCATATTGATTAAAAGCCCGACAAAATTAACGTCTGATAGAAAGTCTTCAGTACTTTACCAACGACTACTTATACAAAAAGTTAGGTATGCACTCACGTCTTTTTCACTTTTGTACAAGCGAAAGGTTCGTATGTGGAAGTTGGCGAGTTCCTCTTCTTGGACGATCCCGACGCTGATGTCTCCGTAGGTCTCGTCCTTTTCTTTATTCGGAGGCCAATATTGGACGCACATTATCTGAACAATAAATCACCAAGGGATTAGAATATGACTACCGACATATAAGCTGGATAAGCTTTTCTGAAAAAACCCACTTTTGTCGAAATTTGACTTTGAATTTTGACGAATCAATATTAAAACCCATTTGTTAAACTAGTTTTCCATTAAAACTGACTCGAAATAGCCCACCCGTTTGTGTATTTACATAACCTTACCGACTTAAAAAGTCGGATAATCCCTGACCAATTTACATATGTAAAATACTACAATATTTTCTAAACTACTGAACCGATTTTAATGAAACAAAGCTATGAACCACCTAGGTTAAATTAGTATTCAAATGAAGAAATCAGCATTCACATCGGTTTACCCGTTTGGGAGCTATGATGCCACAGACAGACACATATGCCAATCTTATCACACCTCTTTTCCAACCCTTTAAAAATTTACGGAGAAGGCTTCATAATTCTATTAAAAATTTTGTCGATAGGATCGCGGGTAGAAGCTAGGTCGTAATTGCATGTAAATGGAGATTTTAAGTCCCTCATTGACGTATTCATAAAACTACGTCCCAAAATTCAATGCATAATTTAAATAACCAGATGTTGACCCTATTTACATGTAACTCTGACGTATGTAGATATAAACATTGTCATAGTACTGGTGATAGGGAACAGCCCATTCCACGGAGCGAAGCACTCGCGCCATCCGGTTTTATACGCGATAACCGCCATCATATCGAGGTTTATAACCTGAAAACAGAGTGGAGCGATCACCTAACTCTAGGACTATTTGATCGTATTCTTTTGATAGCCAGTTACGAAGTTAAACGTTACCGATATTACGAAAGATCGATAGCGATGATGTTTCGCTAACAAACGAAAACGATCCGATTGTCGTAGGCTTAATAATCAGCCCACTCTGTTCAGGTTATAAAAGTGGGAATGGCAAGAACAGGCTCGCCGCTGCTGAACATTATACTCTTATTACAGATAATAAAAAGTAACCTAGCTACGTTGATGTTAGTATACCACAGTAATATTCTAGCGAGGTACAAGAATAAAATATAGAATGCACGGAGCGTGATTACACGCGGCCGGGATTAGAGGACACAGAGCAGTAATCTGTTTCGTGACATTGATAACGAACGAACTTGGATGGCCCTAGCCTACTCCTGTGTCTTGTTGTGTATAGGGTCAGTATCGAAAGTATCATCATCATTCAGGATCAGTCTGGACCACTCCACTGCTGGACATAGGGCCTCTCTCAGTGAGGTGCAACTGTCTTCTGCTTTATACTTTTCGCAAATCGTCACTCCGCCCGGTCGAAGGGCGTTCTAGACTACTTTCGCCGAGTCAAACCGAAAACATGATCAGATATAATTCATATGACACTGTGCCCATCCTCGACCTCTGAAAAACGGGTCGGCACCTACAAATAGAGCACGAAATAGCCCCCTAGTTCCCCTCGCCGCTTCATTGGGCGATAAACGCCCTCCACCTACATCACACTGTCTCGTAACGTGAAATATGCACATAAAAGGTGCCGGATTTATCTCAAACGGCACCTTTATTTGTCTGAAGGTGAGGGATTCCGATTGTGAGACTCCCCTTTGTCTTCACACCCTCCCGCCGGAGCTGGGAAGTAGTGTATGGAGATTTTAACAGCCATTTTTACGACCCGACACCTTGTACCCCAATGTCTTTATCGTCAGCTCCTTGCTCCCCGAAGTAATGTAAGCGTAAGTAACCGTAATATTGTTTTTGTTTCTCCCGCTGAAAATATGTTTTATGCTTGTTTCAAACCAAATATTAGGCGAATGAATCACAAAATGTGCCGTCATTTCAGGCCAAACACGAAGAGTCTCAGAAAATTCCACTACATTTTGCGGGGGTCGTTCTAAAATAAATTTATAGACGGTGACAAGTTCTCGTAGATTCCATTAGTGCGGGCGGGCTGCCCGGAATGGGTGTTATCGTAACTTATCTGCGGGGAGCTTGGGCAAAATGGACTCAAGGCGCAGTTGCATAACGAGATAGCGGTCGCGAAAGAAACTCAGCTTAATGTCTTCATTTAAATTTCACTGTGATGAAAACTAGGGACTCGACTCTTGCGGACTGTTACACAGCGTCGTCTTTAGTTCCTCTTAGCGCAAATTGAAAAAAGAATCGATCACTCCCAGGTCAGGGTGTAAATTGAAAAACTTTGAATGAGATTGCGGAGAGAGATATTTCTTCTTGAGAACCTCTCTTGTATGGACTTGCGGCTCACTAATTTGACAAAAGCGCAAAGTCATTTTCTGATTTTAGACGACTCAAATAATTCACCGAACTTTTCGGAGAGCTTTTTTGAACGATCGATGAATCTTATTCGCTGCGACGTATTAAATGTAAGAATGTACTTAACTTCTTACACCCGTGGGTGTCGTGCAAGGCGACTAATGTTTTCGAGGAAAAATGTCTAGAGTCTTTTGCTGGAAAATGGGCAGCAGCGTTTTAAACTGTTACATTTACACTGCGATCTCCAACGCGCCTACCAAGCGTGTAGATTATGACAATAACCTCCCCTTTCGTGGGAGAGGCCCTAAGTCCTGCATTGGCCTGTTATGGGCTGTGATGATGATGACTTAAATCAATTGTTAAACATTACTAAGGATAATCCAAGGATCTAATTTAAAACTATGATTACCTTGATGAAATCGAATGTCTTGGTGAGCATGACGATGGCAGCTGCCCGCTCCTGCCAGATCATGCGCCAGAAATCCACCACTGTGTCCTCGGTCGGTCCTTGCGTTACTATGTACGCGTTAGGTTTTAATATACTCTGTGGACAAAAGCACTTTGTTATAAGTGTGTTCGGAGATAGGGTTCAACTTTTACGGCTACGGTCTTAACGGTAATAAACTTACTGGGGTCGGACAATTATGCATGTCGTTTTTTTTATGTTATACGGCAGACAAACAAGCAAGCGGACAACCTGATGGAAAGTGGTCACCGCCGCCTATGAACATTGGACATAAGCAATACCAGGGGAGTTACTAACGCGTTGCCCGCCTCTGAAGCGTCCTCTAATCAATAATTATGTAATTGTTATACGTTAAAAACGGGTACAGTAACTCATATTTCTCTAGTTCCTAAAGGGGTCAGTTCTAACTCCTACCACCTTGCCATACCTATGACTGGCAAATGACCTACCAGAAACCCTAGAAAGCAATAAGTAAGCTCAGTAAAAAGTAGCTCTACTAAAATACAAAAGCTCAATCTCAACGGAGCGAGTTGCAGTAAGGCGTACCCGCACGTAGGCGCTAACAATTGGAACGCTCGCCAATTCCCTGTAGCTTACCTAACCCTACCTTACCCTTTGGAAATGCTACCTTGTAAAGCCTTCGGCTCCTATCACACTAGTACGCGCGAGTCGCGTCGCTCCGTCGCAACTTCGTCGCAAGATTGCATCAATTGCGAAGTGGTTTTGATGGGAAAACTTCTTTACTTACTTACTGCGCCTAAAGAGCAACTTTGGGTCATCATTTTCCATACGACCATTTTAAATGACCTCCCTAATGTATGAAAGCTAGTACTACGAAGAGGTCAAGCTCTATATCTGGTACTACCTAACCGAATTAGATGAAACATGGCTTAGATTTTAAGTTGGACCCCAAACTAGCAAACTGTAAAATCCCTATCAAAATCCGTTAGGCGCCGTTACCCAGGGTTTCACTTTTTAAAAGTTTTATTCAAATCCGTCTAGTAGTTTCGGAGATCAGCGTGTACGAAAAAATAGACAAATGTCAAAAAAAAAATTATTCTATTGCCATATCTGTCGCGAAATCGGTGCAGAATCGCGCGCGTGAATATGACTAGTATGTTAGGAGCCTTAAACCCCCGGTTACACAAGCCCTGGTGCGAATTGACCGGCTCTCCAATGTGTAGCCTATTAGGCCCTAATTCAGTCCGAATTGACCTCGTTTCCGATATGAACCCTTCCAGGGCTCCGAGGGGTCAACCTAATGTCAATAATCGGGCTTAGTGAAACACTGCTTCGGTGTTGATTTACAGTTGGATCGAGTTGACCTTTGATTTCGACGGATTTCGTTGATTGGAGCTGATTTCAGGCTAGAATGAATAGGATGCTCTAAGACAGGCATGCTCCATCTTAGGCCGCATCGTCGCTTACCACCAGGTGAAATGGCGGTTAAATGCCTGGGTCTAATTTAAATAAAAATATATATACTCTTCCTAAACCCCGCAACGGATTTGATGTGGTTTCCACAATTAGTTAGAGAATTTCTTCTGGGAGGTTTACATGTATAATACATGTATAATACATATTATAATAAAAAAGCCGAGAAAATCCGTGCAAAGCCGGGGCGGGTCGCTTGTATTTTTATATTTTGCTTACGGTGCTGATAAGTCTTGAGAAGGTATTTATCCCATTGCGAAGGGGCAAGTATTGGGTAAAAAGTCGAGATAAAATAAAAAAGAAAGGATCTCTCAATAAATCAGATAATGGTGGAGAACTAGAAGACCTACTCGTAATTTAGTCTCCTCAAGATTTGTAAAAAGCGGGCGTTACGTACAGTAAGTGGGGCATACAATGGGCTGGTAATTAAATATTGAAGCGCCATGCACAAAATTTTTAAACTCGTTTGAGAAAGACGTTTAACGTCATTTTGAATGAAATAATTTGCTTATCTTATTCGCTTATTACATTTGACTAAATTCAGAAGCAAAAAGCGTGAGAGCAAGTCAAAGTGGAATGTATTACTAATAAAATAAGGTCCATATTTGTATTACGGCTTTTGAAAACGAGGCGACGCGTAACATAATATAACTATAACCTATCTCGAAATTGTAGTTCCCGCAGGAACGGGTCTGGAACAAAATCGCGGGCAGATGCTGGTCTAATAATATTTTTATCCAAAGCATTTAGACAACGAGCTTCAAAAGCCAATTAATTGAATTTTTCAGGGAAAACGCCCACTTGATTTATGTCATGGAGTATTGGGTCCCAGAATACTCGTTTAACAGCACGTGGAACTGATTTACATCAGAAATTGTAGGCATTCTCGTATAATATCTGCAGTTAAAATACAGGTTCAACTGAATTCCCGACCATTTATCACTTCAACGACATAACTTAGTCGGGGAACCGTCATCAATATTAATTTAGTATTTCACAGCGCGGTTTACACGAGCGCTACCAGCGGTTATATTATCGATACATAGGGTGGCACGGTACAGAAGTTAAGCAACGCACGTCGATGCTGGTAGAGCTCGTCTAATCTAAAATGACGCGCCCCACTATCGCATTAACGCACACAAGCAAGTTTAAAATATGGACGCAATACATATACAAATGCCGTTGTAATTGGTCATTCAGTTGCCGGTGAAATTCAAACGTAGGAGCACGCGTCGTTCATTGGCTCCCACACAGATGAAGTGTCGTTATCAATATTTGCACTCACACATCGAAATCAACTAACTAAGTAGTGGGGCACGTCATTTTAGACTAGACGAGCTCTAACTGCATGGGTGACCGTTTACCGATTCGTGCTCTAAGGTTAGATCTTTGACAATGCAACAAGCTCTCCATATGTTGTGTTCCAGCTTAAAGAATAAGATTTAGTCATCACAGTGAGAACACCTGCGGTTCTGCGATGTTATGGATTCAGTTACCACTAACTATCAGCTGAGCGGTCTGCTCGGTTATCACCGCATAACATCTCATTCACTTTTGTCTGACCGGCTCTTAAAGTTAAGGCTTACAAGTATCACATAGTTCTTTTGTAAAATTTTATTTAATTCTCATCCTTAACCAGCTTACTAACTATACAAAGTTTGGTGCTTGTATGTATTTCCCTTATTACAATAGAGAAATATTAAAAATCCCCTGGAAAAAAGCATGTTTCTTGTTTTTATTTATTTTTATTTTTATTGTATCATTTGTTATTATAGCGGCCATAGAAACACAATATATTCTGAGTAAATTTTAAGTACGTAGCTGTCACGGTTCCAAAGATACAGCGCAGGCTTAGTAATAGGGTTTATTTTTCCTTTTCGGATACGATACCCTAAAAATTATATGAAATAATCAATTGGGAGCTTTTATATTTTGTAATGTGACGATATTATCGTGGACGTCCACGATATAGGGGAGAGATGGCATGAAGGGTCATCCATATTTAATATGACAGGAGTGTGACATTTTGGTGCGAACGGTTGTGCTTCGGGGTTGCCACAGACTAAAAATATTTACGTCTCGAGACGTTTCTTATTTTACCGATTATTTGACTTATCCCTTTCAATACGTGGTCCTTTCATGCCATATCCCCCTCTATCGTAGGGTGTCCACGATAATATCGCTACATAACAAATTATAAAAGCGCGCCGTCAACGATTACGCCAGTGTTATTTATAGCTCGATACAACCCCCTGGCTCTATTACACGACCGCGCCGCTAGAATGTAAGTCAACAGGTAATTCATACCACTTACAAATGGTAATCGAACGCCCACTGCCCTGCCTGGGACAGCGCCCCGAATATTTTATACCATGTTTGTAGGGGGCGCTTTGTATTTGTCAATGGCGGGAAAGATTCTCGAGGCTACTGTCTGTCTTTTCGTAAAAAATATGGGACAAAATATTATTTAGTTATTTGTTTAAACTTACGGCGACTTGCACCACATTTATAGAAAATGACGTTAAACAGCATTTTTAAGTTTTAAATGTTTTAAATGTTTGTTGCATTGTTTAAGAATTTGTTGCAAGTCGGGCTTAAAGTTCTTTTACACAAAACGGCGGACTTAAAGCTTATTTGCCAACCGGAGAGCTGATAGTATGAAAATGATGTCCCTAATAATGAAATATCCGCGCCCGCTTTTTTAATTAATCAATTTAAAATGCAAATTCACTTACTCAGTTTCTCGATACATTACATATGCTTCTAAGTTTAAGTTGTCTGTGTGTGCATGAAGTATGAAATAAAGCATATTCTATTCTCTTCTAAGTATATTTATAGAAGACAAATCTTTTCTATCCGAGAAATTTCTATAACATGGTCATACGCCGTACCACTAATTCAACGTTATGAGAATCGACCTCTCAAATCGAATTCCTATTCAAGTTACACGTGTTATGTTTTCAGACACAATTCATGTTTATGTCTTTATTAGCGTACATGTTTTAAAAGATTAGAAGCAAGTAGGGTCGTGGAAATTGAAAGACAGCTTACGCTTTTGAGTTTCATGCGTATAAAAAATAAAAGTTTTTAATTGTAAATGTAAATTCGCTGTTTAGGAACGTGAGTCTGTAGGGCAAAAATAATCAATCACAGCCCATAACAGTCCACTGCTGGGCTTGAGTCTCACATTAGTGGAGCATTTACTACAACTGGCAGGTAGGAGGAGAGATCGCAGTGTTGAAAATACTCAACAGAAAAGGCTGGTGTTAGAATATGCTGGTCTCTATGACACTTTAGTCGTATTTTATGGCACCTGTCGATGGATAGTGTTGGTGTTACATTTATTTATCACAAAATAGTACAAAGGCGAAGCTAAATAGCTTTATCTACCATTGAACCAGGAAAAACTAATGAAAAGGATAGGTAAATTCTAATCGGCCGGTCAACGCATGGCATAAGAATATGGAATGGCAAATAAAATTAATAAAGGAAGTACAAACATTTAAAATCTTGTGTTATTTAAATTGCGAAATTGTGTGTCACTAGATATTTCACCGACATGTGGAGCATAAGGGAAAAAGTAGTTCCCTTTTATTGATACTTTTTATGCTAGAGTATCATCACAGCCCATAACAGTCCACTGCAGGACTTAGGGCCTCTCCCACAAAAAGGGAGGTTATTGCCATAATCTCCACGCTTGGCAGGCGGGTTGGAGATCGCAGTGTTATTTTTTTTTTTTTTTTTTTTTATGTCATACGTTAGGCAAACAGGCAAGCGGGCCACCTGATGGAAAGTGGTCACCACTGCCTATAGACATTAGCAACACCAAGAGTATCGCTAATGCGTTGCCTACCTCTATAACACGTTGCACTGGCAGCAAAAGGCAAATGCCACTCCACTGCCAAAGCCACGGTTCACCATATCCCCACCCCATGGAGCACTGGAAACCTTACTCACCGGCAGAAACACAATACTATTTAAAAGAGTATTATTTAGCTGCGATATTCTGTAAGGTGGAGGTATTTCCCCAGTCGGTTATAATAATCAGTTATAATATAACAATGGAAAATGCTGGTGCCCATTTTCCAGTCTACGGAGGCGCTTAGATATTTTGCCTCGAAAACATAAGTCGCCTTGTACGACACCCACGAGTGTAAGGGGTTGGTGCTATTCTACTCTGCCGGACACCACACGGCCGTATGCTAGAGTAGAGCACGATAAATATATTTAATGGGCATGGCGTTCATTTCCTCCAAATGAATGATTTTTCTAGATTGGCGTGGCAGGCCAAAATTCTAATCTGAAAAAATACAGAAGTAAGCTAAAGAACTAAACCAGTATCGCCGAAAACAGTTTTTAAATATTGTTTTTGTATTGAAAAAAAAACTCAAGAACAGCCTTATAGAAATTAATTTTAATCGAGTTTTCAAGATCTCAGAAGTTACAGTCACGACTACAATTTATTTTATGCAAATATGTACATTTTTGTCTAAATTAAAAGTTTCGCGGAATATATTTATCATTTAAGTGATAGTTTTTAATAACGAGGAAAAATATGATAAAATTATCACGTTTTCGCACTTGCGCATCGCTACGCATTCCAAAATGCGTAAATCAACCCTTATTATATCAGCAAAGCGTTTTAGTTTGCTCTGTCACTGTAAATAAACAAAAGCTTTTAAACGGTGTCGCCTGCTTGCATTGTTGTGTTGTGGTTTGATGGATGAGTGACAACGCACCTGCGGTTTTGGTTTTTAGTTGCCTTAAACCTAAATGCATGAATCGTAGATTTATGGGCGATAGTTACCGCTTACCATCAGGTGGGCTATCTGCTCATTTGTCACTGCGTAGAATAAAAAAAATTCGGTATACTTACATAAATATAAATATGAAAAACATCCTTGCAGTCGACAGTTCGGTTTTAAGATAATAAATCTTCCCAGTTATATTCTAAACCTTAATGGTACTTAATTGTATTTATTATACTTACATCTATATACGAAGCGTTAATATAAT
The DNA here is from genome assembly GCA_905147135.1 of Blastobasis lacticolella. NCBI lineage: Eukaryota > Metazoa > Arthropoda > Insecta > Lepidoptera > Blastobasidae > Blastobasis > Blastobasis lacticolella. Next base: position 5,031,163 of record LR990058.1, read on the forward strand.
CTGAGTCTGGTTCTCGGTCTATAGTTCCTAGCACCACTCTGTTGTAATCATCTGTGGACAAAACCATAATATTATTAGTTTTTCAGACGGTAGGACTTTGTTAAGCGGTGATCTGGTTTAAAGGATAAGGAAGCCAGCGCAATTACAGGCATGAGGATTTCATCTTAGTCCTCAGGCGTGCGACCACGGTCGTACGTCGGTCGTCGCTCGACCAATAGGAGACTTCAAAACGGCCCGCCGCACGACCGTTGACAATTAGGACAACGCCTCCCAGTGGCAACGCATCTACAGTTCTGCATTTTTGTGTAATGTTAGATGTTACAGATACCAATTACTATCGGGTAGGCTGTCGACTCGTTTGTAAAAAGAAATATTGGATTGTCTTCGTAAATATGGAAAAACAAGTCGAAAGAATGCCTTTAGACAATATCAATTAGCATGGACTTGCCAACGCAACATCTAAGGAGAATTCGTTTCTAATAATAATAAAGCTCTACTCGATATAGCAAAAGAAGCAGTTGAGAAATAAGTATCTGGGAAAAGCAAAGTTCATTTTTCTCTATAATAAAACAAGAGCTTATGCTCTTCAATAAGAATATTGCTTTTAAAATTGTATAAACATTACAATAGTCTAGTACAATAATGCTTTCAGGGAAATGTTGGCGCTGCGCTGACACTTTAGTGCCTCGGCGATGTTTGCAGCAGCCACAACGGATGGTTTCGCAGCGGTCCTGGGAAAGCGAGTAGCGTCATTGCTGGCCAGGGTGTGGGGCAGCACCAACGCTGTCCTCATAGTGATAGAGAGTAGGCTGGACGGCCCAATATACAGGCACTGGATGTCAATTATTGTGTACAGAAATAAGGTGTTCGAATTTATGAGAAATACAATTTAACTAACATAGATAATAAGTACATAAACTAATACCTATGGATTAAAATAATAATAAATAATAGTGGAAAAATTCACACAGCGCCATCTGCCCCAAAGTAAGCAAAGCTTGTGTTATGGTTGCTAAATAACTGATAGACTACTTATATACTTTTTAAATACATATTTATTATACATAGAACACACAGACCCGTAACATAAATTAAAATTCATCATTTCAATTTGTGAACGGCCGGGAATCGAACCCGGGACCTCTTGCATTAAACCACTCAGGTCGCCAAATTCTACTAAGTCTGAAATAAAACATTTCATTTCATTACACGTATTTTCGTTCGCAGTTGCCCTATGTGCGGGCCACCTGATGGAAAGTGATCACCGCTAGGTGCCCACCCAACACCCGGGGAGTAGCGAAGCTCTAGATTAATTCCCTACACAGCCTAGTTGCGAGTTTGTTAGCGTATAATACGTTGTGGGGCCAAACTATGTCGCACTCAAGCTGCGTTTGTCCCCTTTGTCCCACAATTGTCCCACTGTTGTGTAGTTGTGTGTGAACTACACCAACTAACTTTAATGACACTTTGCGATGTAAGCGCGGCTTGAGTGTGGCTTTAGTGTAGAGTAAAACGATTTTTATTGTTATTCTATTATAAGCGGAATGGTATAGGGAACGTCGGTGGTCGAATGGTTAAGGTATTCGACTCTTTCTGAGTTATGTACATTAGTTGTTTGGGAACCGATGCGTTTCCAGTGAGGGAAAATATTATGATGAACATCCCGTAGCCTGAATGTGTAACCATGTTTTAATTTAGTCAGGTTCCCCTGATAGCAGGGTCACAGAGGTCACATAGCAATTGCTCTAATGTAATTATCTGATGCGCTAAATCCTGGATCATGGTCAAGGCGGAGCCCTGGCCCTGGTCCGCGAGAGCATAGCCCGGAGATTAACGCCTAGATGATAATTGTACTTACCTAAAAATAATATTTGTCTATGTATGTAATATAAAAATAATCATCCTGGCGTTAATGTTTCGGTTGTGCTCTGGAGAAAGAGGGCTCGAGATCCGCCTTGACCATGGTCCAGGATTTGGCGATCAGGTAATTACAGTGGAGCGACTACCATCTGACCTCAGTGACCCTGCTACCAGAGGAATCTGACCAAATTGGATCATGGTTACAAAATTTTGCAGGTTTCATCACGATGTTTTCCCTCACCGTAAGAGCATCGGTTAGTATTCAACTAATGTACATAACTCAGAAAAAAGTAATTGGTACATGACCGCAGCGGGATTCGAACCCGGATTCTTCTCGCATACGAGTTGCATACTCAACCGCCCGGCTACCGACGCTCATATGTATGTAAATGCTACACTTTAAAATAAACAACTAGAAAATACTATGTAATTATTATTTTCTCATTTAAAATATTTATACAGATACAGCATTTTCAAATTTCTTAGCAGTGAAGATCGATTGAAGTTCAAACGAAATTCCATTTTAAGCTTGTTATAAAATTATTGAAGTTTCAATGTACAATTTATTCTGCAGACAGAATAAATTACCATTTACTTAACTTGAAATGCTCTTAAATCTAGACACACCTTTTTACGATTTATCTTTACATCGTATAAAACAAAGTCGCTTCCAGCCGTCTGTCCCTCGGTGTCAGATCTTTTAAACTACGCCATGGATTTTGTTGGGGTTTTCACCATCAGTTAGAAAATTTCTTCCGAAAGGTTTATGTGTTTAATACATGCACATTATAATAGAGTAACCCTGGGAAAAACCGTGCGAAGCCGGAGCGGGTCGCTAGTAAATGTATAAAGAAAAGAAAATCACGAAAATCATGAACATTGTCCAAGCATATTTATTTATTAAATGGTGCAGGATAAGGACCAATGGCGAGTTCTTGTGTCGGAGGCCTAGATCCACTTCGGGTCGCTGAGCCAGCGAAATCATCATCATCATCACAGCCCGTAACAGTCCACTGCAAGACTAAGGGCCTCTCCCACGAAAAGGGAGGTTATTGCCATAATCTCCACGCTTGGCAGGCGGGTTGGAGACTGCAGTGTTTAAATATAACAATGGAAAATGCTGCTGCTCATTTTCCAGGCTACGGAGACTCTTAGTCTTTTGCCTCGAAAACATTATTAAGCCATTGATTAAGCCAGCGAAATAGTAGTAGTATATTTATTTATTATTATTATTCATGATTCTTATTCCATGCTATATATTGGCCTCTAGAATGTAGCCTATAAAACTTTTGTAATTTAGCTATGACATATACCGACTGGGTACTGTACAAACGTAACCTAGTACTTGGCAAACACATATCCACTGCCATTCACACCGCATGTTGATGGCAGACGTTTATTAATTCAATGTTAATTAATTGTTCTACATCATCGCTTTGGCAAATATACTCGCATTTAATACGAGTATTACTTGTGTCGGAAATGCGTATTATGTAATATTCGAATGTGAAATCGAAAAAGTTGGTTTGGTAAAAACTGTCATGGCGGTTTTGTAAGACTTGTGCGTCTTTTTAGTATTTTTTTTGCCTATGGGAAGACACGGATTAGGACAATTTTTATATGAAAAGAAAGTAAGTAACCAATTTTAAACTAGATGTATGTAAAATGTAGTTAAAATCGTTGTTAAAATCCTTGTTAGTTCCTCTTGGATCTCTACTTTATCTATTGATGAAAATCGCATTAAAATCCGTTGCGTAGTTTAAAAGATCTAAGCGAACAATGATACAGACAGAATTATAGATGCCAACAAGACTGTGTCTGTCCATGAAAAAAGTAAGTTTTTTTTCCATCATAAATCTACATTTCTGTCAACAAAAGGCACAGTGATAATGAAAAACACGTGCCCAAGTAGGAAATGCTACAATTTACCAAATAGCATATTCCGTATGCTCCATTGGGAAACTTTGAGGTCGAGCCCTCTTAAAATTCAAAGGACGTTCCATTAGAAATGAAGGGTCTACGAGACCCGTAGAGCTCACTGCGACAGCCTACGACCTTGTGCTACGCGTGTGGGTGTGCTGTTATTTTGAATGGGTTTTAATAGTATCAAGTCTCAAGGGTAATTTGCATTCTCGGAACAGTCAGAGGGCTGATGTCATATCCACCATAGTGATACAATTTTTAATCTTAAAAAATATTCCATGGGCTATGCTCGGAGTCTCATTGCGCGATCGAATCAGAAATTATTAGAAACGCAAGCGAACCAAGGTCAGCGACATAGTTCGGGGCGTTGACAGATATAAGTGGCAGTAGCTAGAGTTTAAATTTGTTAAGTTTTAATTTAGCTATACTGTGAAAACGTCGCTATTTTAAACAAGGCTATTTCTAGACATTTAATTTAGCAGATTTTTGATATTTTATTCTCTGGTTAGTAAGAAATGATGTTAAGTGGCAACACTTTCACCTCCTTATGCGCTTATAACACATTCCTAAATTCAGTGACTGAATTCACAAACAAAAAGCGTGAGAGCAAATCAAAGTGGAATGTATTACTCATAAAATAAGGTCCATTTTTGTATATCGGATTTTTAAAAAGCGGAGCGACGCGTGCCTTAATAATAATACAAAAATGGACCTTATTCTATGAGCAATACATTCCACTTTGCTTTGCTCTCACGCTTTTTTTCTGAATTCAGTCACTGAATTTAGGAATGTGTAATAAGCGCAAGGCCTTAATAATATATCTCAAAGAAATGCTACCACTAATGGTAGCCATACTTACAAGGTATAACTTTCTGGTTCTGGTTTTTGTGTGAATTGCTTTTCTTGGTCGCGTGCCGGCACGAATGCTGGTCCACTTTCACGGCCGTCTGCGAACAATACCATTCATTTTAGTACACATTCGAACAAGTGGTTTGCTCAAAATTCAAAATTTCTTTATTGATTAGGACATTAAATATCTCTTTCAATCGTCAAAAAGGAGGGGGGTAGGAAAGTAGGAAGGAAACACACAGTGACACGCTGACCGCCCTATGGCCGTAGATAAACGTATCCCTCGCCAACCACAACCGAACCGGGCTCGACAATGCCAGACAGAGCCGGAACGCTAAATTATATTATATACTCGTAGGTATGTCTAGTATAATTAAGAAAAACGACCTAAAACTACAGCAAGAGTAAGCCAGTCCACCAAGGCAGCACCCGTTCACGAGTATAACGCAGGGCCCAGCCATCGTCCAATTCAACCATATTTGAGGGAAAAGAGCGACCCGGCCCCCACGCAACCGGGGGCGCATGCTAAATGCTATTCTATACATAGTATAAAACGAAGTTGCTTCCCGCCGTTTCTATCTATGTACGCTTCTTTTAAACTACGTAACTGGTTTTAATGCGGGTTCCAACGATAGCTAGTGTGATTCAAGAGGAAGGTTTATAAGAAAGAAAAAAAGGATAGGTAGTGGTAAAGTAGGTGTACGCGAACGAAGTCGCGCCGGGTCTACTGGAGTGGATATGGAGTTACTTATAACAGGATTTATTTTACAGAATTAGGATTTCTGGATCATGGTCACGGCGGACTCCGTGCCCTCGTGCGCGAGAGCACAACCGGGAAATTAACGCCAAGATGATTTATTTTTTTTACTTATAACAGGGACAATAAGCAATTAAAATTTAAAAATTTATATTAGTATGATGAAGCTTAGAGTATCCGTAGATAACTTCACACAAGACACACATTTTAAAATTGTACGTAAGGCGACATTTATAGATTTGTTTCCAATTGATTAGAAAGTATTAACTTAAATAATATAGTTTGCCATACCCACATGGGTTTCATGTTGTAACCACATTAAAACTGTAAGACCCGTATAATCTCATAAATGCAATAAATACTTTGACTATTGATATCAACAGTCCACTGCTGAACTCGACCCTCTTCCACGTCGATAGAGATTTTTGCCACAATCTCTCCGCTTATCAGGCGGGTCTGAGATCTCAGTGTTTAAAATGCAAACAGAAAATGTTTACGGAGGTAAGAGACGGTCTACGTAGACATTAGTCACCGTCTACGATGGCTTCACCATTAATGGGTGATCAGCTACGTTGCGTGCGTAATCTTGCACGTGTATGGCCGCCGGTGGCATAATGGCATAATAAAAAAAAGAATAAGTAGGGTAACCCCGAACAAGGTTCTTCGCGCGGCTAAGTCGCTACTCCTCATGGAACACAAATTAATTTCAGACCTTCAACTTTATGAAGATTAGGATTTGTGTTTTTATTTACTGTTGGAGGATTAACAGGTATAATTTTAGCTAATTCCTCTATTGATATCATACTACATGACACTTATTATGTAGTAGCTCATTTTCATTATGTTTTATCGTAGGTCTAAGTTATGTATGAGGAATGTAAGAAGAACAAAAGGGTAACTGTAGTAAATTGAAGAAACTTTGGGGTATTATTTTGTAATTTATAGTGCGCATTTTAACGAGCACATGTCCCCAAGTCTGTTTGTAATAAAATTTTGCAAGTAAAATTTTATCCATATCAGAGGCTGAAGGTGGATGTAAGGACTCGTAAACTACTCATGGTAAGTTTGGGCCTCGACAAGTACTCTGACTGATCATATAGAACGTGCGCGATAAAAGCTTGGTATGGAAACATATTTTTCACTTGAATTTGTTTTATTAATTAAATGGTCTCACATAACTACATCATACATTTTATACGGCATATAATATGACAATGCATGTTTTTGTTATATTTTTGTAATTTTTATTGAAACATGAATGCATTGTTCTGTTATTGAAGTTAATTTTTTGACAAATTTTGTTAGAAAACAGCGATCTTTTTGGAAACAAACGGTCTCTGCAGTCGACATGTTAGCACCTACCTATGAGCAATTTATTTCTTCTGCTAAATACGAGTAAGTTTACTACATGGTTTTATCATTAAAAAATATATTTAAAAAATCCCGTAAGCCAGTTTTTGTATCAAATTTAGACCTTTTTCTAATGCATTTGAAAAAGTTCTGAATAGGTTTGGATTTTTATGGTATTTTTGTCAGTTACAAATTTCCTTTTGGGCGGAGAGCTCGTGATCAAAGCATTGGGATGGCTGATTAAGTTTATTTTGTAATCTCGTCAATATTTACTTGTTTGACGAGCTCCCTTTTTTAGCATCAAAGAGGAATACTAAACGTTACGTACATAAGGAATTAAAACGTTATTTTATCAACGATTTGTACGTAATTTGTCAGTGAAATAATTCAATTAGTGCGCAATTGATGATCTAGGCAAGGCCCAAAGTACAAATAATTCACTCGAACAATTCTTTGTAAATATTTGCCTGATTTGAATGGGTGATGGTCGAGCCCACAGCTTTCAGATATGCAGACAGGGTCACTAACCTATCAAGTATCGAACTAATCAATATAATATACTTATCGGACCAATGGACATAACTCCCCTTTACACTTTGTTCGCCCAGTATTACAGCATTTAGACTGGCCTCAAATTGGCCTCCATTGTGCATGTTTTAGGATCAATATAATAAGAACTCCGCTATTATATGAACTCAATTCAAGAGGCATGTAACATGCTATGTAACAATCTAGAATCTTCGGAGAAACGGGCAGCAGTTTTTTCTGAAATGTATTTCGAACGCTGCGATCTCTGCGAATTTTGCTGTGTAGTAACTTATATCCAATACTACCATATGTATAGGCTATAACTCATCCTGAAACTCGACGTAGTTTCCAAGGGAACACGGCATAACTGAATTTTATTATACTCTGGGCATTAATACAATAAAATATTTTCATATATTCATTCACAAGCCGCGGGAAAACCTAGTCATATACGGTGTACTATACAATTGATGTTCCGAGGGAGGCTGAAGCGATGGATTGACATCACTGAGTCGGATGCTAGAGCCATCGCCTTATGACGCGAGGATGTCGAAGACGGGATGTCGCGAAGTGGATAAAAAAAGTGTAACCTTTTAAAAGAAGCCGATATTGACTGTTAGAATAGATTTATGTTTGACTGTAGGTCAAAGCTACACCTACAGTCTATCTCAAACCAGTTTTCTACTGATTTAAGCAAATGGAAAAATTGTAAGCAAATGGACGTGTGCTCGTTTTATGTCGTTATTTGCTTACAAGACTGAAGCAAAATTAGTGACAGTTTTGTGGGCTTTATGAGTAGTACAACTAACTTATGGGACTCGGTGACAGCGTCGCTGTTGGAATTGACATGACATTTCAAAATGGTGACACTTAGTTCCACCTTCGGCCACCGGGTCGGATATACGTTTGTGGCACCTATATCTGTTTCTCTGCGATGGTTTGTTTACATCGATGGGAAATGGGTATGAGGCAAACTGTAGGACTGATGTATCTGTCCATCTGTTCGCGTGTTGACATCATCACTGCCTAACCGTGAGGCTTTCATTAGGACGCGTCTGACAGATGACGCAGTCTCAGTTACTAGGGCGTGATAGAACGCAATATGTCTGCCGGCGGGGTGCTAATATGCCGCCCGACCGACGGCGTCTCGAGAACAACGGCGCCAGCTTAACGCCCACTGGCCCTGATATTAAACGAGCAATAAACCTACTTAAAATGGCTGCTATTTGATACGATACTAATTAAGTGTGGAGTATTATTATCGTTGTTGGGCTGGGTTCGAATTAGTTAACTTGGATTTATACGTTTTTACAAACAACACTTGTCTAAGAAAAGTGTAGAGCGTCGTGGCCTAATGGTTAAGGGGTTCGACTCGTACCCCTAGATACCGGGTTTGAATCCCAGTGTTGCCATGTAGAGATGCCAATGATCCTTTTACACTAACCGATGCTCTCACGGTGAGGGAAAACATCATGATGAAACCTGCACACGGGCGACTGAATATGTAACCATGATCCAATCTGGTTAGGTTAACAGGATCACGGAGGTCAGATGGCAGTCATTTCTCTGTAATTACCTGATCTGCCAAATCCTGGATCATGGTCAAGGCGGACCACAGGCCCTCGCGCGCCAGAGCCCCACCGGGCATTAACGCCAAGATGACATACTTGTCTACACAAAGTGCGATACTATGTGTTCACAAAGTGTTCGGTAGCGTCTCATTACTAAGTGAACGCATTGCGTTTAATACGGGTCTATGATTGATACATTTTGCTCGTTCCCTTAGCTATGCATTCATTTTGAAGGAGGCACACTATGCACATCATAAACGTTTCATTCCCATCACAGCTCTCATTACCATCACAGCCCATACTAGTCCACTGTAGGACTTAGAGCCTCTCCCACGAAAGGGGAGGTTTTTGAAATAATCTCCACGCTCGGCAGACGGGTTGGAGATCACAGTGCGATAAATATAACCATGGTAAAAGCTGCAGCCCATATTCTAGTCTACGGAGACTCTACATCTTTTGCCTCTAAAACATTAATGGCCTTGTACGACACCTACGAGTGTAAGGGGTTGGTGCTATCTGCCAGTCACGACACGGCCAACAACCCTGTATCATATAAATTAATTACATTCTGAGGGAAATTTAGGTCAGCTGAACGATGTACAGGAAAAGGATAATTACGCACCTGACCTTATGGCCGGGGATCAAGGCCCGAAGGGAAACTTTGAATAATATGTATCACGGAATATGGCTTCTTAAACGGTGCAATGTAGCAGTAAGTAAGCATTTTCAGCATAAAGAATAAAATACTACGTACCTACATGTACGTAAGTATCCGATGCTTGTGAACTGGTGCTTTTAAGAGCGATGTTAAAATCACATGATTACATCGGCTTGCAAAAGAAGGCAAACTTGAAGGAGAGAGAGGAAGAGGAATGTCAAGACTTGAATATTGGAAGGCCGTGAAGGAAAAAATGAGCGCCGGGTATTATAAGGAGATGAAGAGGTTGGCAGACAGGAGAGAAGAGTAGCTATTGCGACCTGAGTGGTTCAATGGTCAACATACCGGTCTGCCACGCAAGAGGGGTTCAATTCCCGGCCGGCCAGAAATTGAAATGATGAATTTTAATTTCTGTTACGGGTCTGGGTTTTCTATGTATAATAAGTATGTATTTAAAAGTATTTAAGTAGTATATCAGTTATCTAGCACCCATAGTACAAGCTTTGCTTAGTTTGGGGCTAGATGGCGCTGTGTGAATTTGTCCACGAATATATATTGCTCCACCGACAAGAGTCATACTCCTAAATATATGATGAGTAATCGTTTTGCGATTAAAGCATTCTGAAATGAAGACTGTGGGCGATATTGACGTTGCGTGATGTCGTCGTTTACATGAACGGACATTTTGCGTTGTAGCACAGAATATCTATAGGTACTTACTAACGTACGTTATAGCCATACGTTATAGTCGTATCGCTACTAACCCATTAGGAGGATGTTTCCAAGAATGAATTACATTTTCGGTCATTCATACAAAACGGCAATTTCATATTTAAAGACTTAATATTCTGTGGAAGTACTATTATCTAAAGGAAATAATTTTTATATTCGACAAAGTAGTTTTCTAAGATTGCGTCCACTCTTACTATTTACCTACCTACGTACCTCTTTTACTATTTATCTAATAGCCACCCATAACACTGTTATACTGGCCGAGCGAATGTCCCTCGTTCCGAGGTGTCGGAGAGCCGAATTAGACTTGTGTCGAATATCGAACATTCCTTGGAGCAAGTTGCTCAGTGGGGCAGACTAAACCTAGTCCAATTCAACCCCTTGAAGACACAGGTCTGCGCATTTTCCGCCAAAAAAGATCCCTTTGACATAGTGCCGCAGTTTCAAGGAACACCCCTTTCCATCTCAAAAAGTATTGGGATCCTCGGTGTCGACATATCGGATAGCGTGCGATTCCGGAGTCACCTGGAAGGCAAGGCCAAACTAGCTTCGAAAAAGCTTGGAGTGCTTAACCGGTCCAAGCGATACTTCACCCCGGGGCAGCGCCTGCTGCTGTACAAGGCACAAGTGCGGCCACATATGGAGTATTGTTCCCATCTTTGGGCCGGCGAAACTGCCGACCTGCTTAATCCTCTAGACTCCGTACAGAGACGCGCTGTACGAATTGTCGATGATCCCATACTAACACGCAAGTTGGAACCACTGGCAAACCGAAGGGACTTTGGCTCCCTGTGTGTGTTCTATCGGCTGTACAATGGGGAGTGTTCCGAGGAACTTTTCGATCTGGTGCCCACAGCACAATTCCGCCATCGCACCACCCGCCGTGGGCTTGGTACTCATCCTCACTACGTAGACCCTCTGTTGGTCACGACGCGAAGGTTCGAAAGAACGTTTCTCGCTCGTACGATTCGGATGTGGAATGAGCTCCCAGCCACAGTGTTTCCTTTGGACTATGACATGGGATCGTTCAAGAGGTATATTAGAGGTCTCTTCAGAGGCGGGCAACGCATCAGTGACTCCCCTGGTGTTGCTGATGTCCATAGGCGGCGGTGACCACTTTCCATCAGGTGGCCCGCTTGCCTGTTTGTCTGCCGTATAACATAAAAAAAAAAAAAAAAAAAAAAACACAAGCTTTGCTTACTTTGGGAGCTATGTGAATTTGTTCAAGCACATTTATTTTATTTATTTATTTAACAGATTTCGGTTTCATAACCGTGGCTCAAATTATGACCATGCTGACGCTTATTTACTGAAGTAACTTCGCCTTACTTATAATATTAAGATCATAAAATGCCTGGAATTGTTTCGTTATCAAATTAATTTTGCAAGAATTTATCTTCAAAACTAAGCTAACGGGGAAGCCGAAGCGAAGGGTCATGAAATATGAAAAATCGTTTAATTTCGCTATCTTTGAGGGTTAAGATGAGTTCTTTGAGTAATCTTTAAAACATTATATTGCAAACATTATTCAAATTTTCATTAGGAATGGAGAGATCCACAAGCGAACTAAGGTAACTAACTTTGTATTTAATTAGGTATTATAATTTCATTGTAGTATATTTTTTTTTGGTAGTGTTATGTAGGTTAGGTATTTTAAGGTGCACGCCGTCTGCCTTTCTGATTATGCCCTGTCTCTTCCGTAGGTCTGCTGTAAGATATTTCTTATGAAAAAGCTGTACCTGTTGTGTTGTTTTCCTTATGTCAATATTGTATAATTATTATTGTGCACAATAAACTGTTAAATAAATAAATAAATAAATAAGGTCACTGACATAGCCCGAAGGGTTGTCAAGCTTAAATGGCAGTGGGCAGGGCACATAGCTCGCAGGCCAGAGGGCCTATCGGCTATCTCAGTGGACAACTGAATTTGACATAAAAAAATCTGACACTACTCTAATTTGGTAGACGCTATTGCCAGTTTTCAACGTAGAGGACGTGGTGTAGAATTATCTAGTGTCAAATACAGTTGTCAACTGAGTTAGCCAATAGCCCCGCAGATGGCCATGGATCATGTGCTAGGCGAATCCCGAGCCCTCACCCACGAGAGCACAAGTGGGTGTTTGGTGCGTAACGCCAAGATTTTTTGACGTAGTTTATCATACTGACCCATATAATATGACTCCCGATATTAACACAAGTGCCAGAAAAACGTACCCTTTATTTTGGAAGCAGCAAGCACATAACTATCACTGAGTTACGCAGCAAAATCGTTATAGTAAATTATTGCCATGGCGATGTGTTGGCGTTGCCCCAAAGGAAACAATGGGACACGAGGTTATGTGGAAACTTAACAGTTTTAAGCTTAAAATGTATTGCCAATGTTTTAAAGTAAGACTGAAGTCCATTTTTATTACCCTTCACAGTTTTAGAGGTAAATGAAAAGGTTTACTTTCGAGTATAGTGCCAGTCAACTGTATTTAGCAACGTCACAATGAGGACTCACAGTTTCGATTGACAATAGTTGAGTGGCGATTGGCAATATGCGTCCGTCAAAACGAACGAAATTAACCGACTTTCGAAATTAGCAGACAGACACTGTGTGTACGAGTGAGGGACGTGTCACTGGTTAACATGCAACGGTCTGCCACGCAGAGACCCCGGGTTCGATTCCCGGCCGAACAGAAATTGAAATAATGATTTTAAATTTCTGGTACGGGTCTGGGTATTGTATGTATAATAAGTATGCATTTAAAGAAATAGTATGTAAATAGTTTTTCAGTTATCGAACAGCCATAACACAAGCCTTGCTTACTTTGGCTTAGATGGCACTTTGTGAATATGTCCAAGCATATTATTAAAAAAGCATATATTATCCTAAGAAATCTTATAAAAGAGTTGGAAGTGTAATAATGAACTGTCAGTGTCCATTATTGCTAGTACGGTATCTGTTGTTAACAAACATTGAATTATTTTTAATACCTGGCCTGTCGCGTCTTCGTTCGCGTGTTGTACTACCCTATAAACCTTCCTCTTGAATTACTCTTTCTCTTGCCGAAAATCGCATTAAAATCCGCGTACATACATACAGGGGAGACGGTGGGAAGCGACTTTGTTTTATACCATGCAAAGAAGCTTGGAAGCTAGTAATTCAACATATTGGTTAACACAACAGTTGAAATGAATAAAATTCCGTGCCGACAAGCGGACAGATCCTACAACGAAGAAAAAGTTTAGAACCCGGAGGAGTCGGAACTCAAACAAATAACGGTCACGTTCGTCCGTACCAGTAGAGGCGGTTAATCTGTTTAAATGCTAGATTTATATACTGTTTTCGAAAATGGAATAGCGTATTGACTAGACCTCAGGGGCCCATTTTACCCGCATTGAAACCGCACGCATCCATATCAATATCATATAGGCTATAACAATTTAATTTAAAAAATTTGACTAAGTTTTAGTAATCTAAAACGCTGCTACCTATTTTCTGGTTTACGGGAATAACATTATTGTAGGACACTCATCAGTAGAAGTAAATTGTAAAGTGTAAATTATATATTTTTTTAAACTATGTAGTCACAAACGAGCAGACAGCCCACCTGCTTTAAGCATTTAGGTCGCAGCTAACACAAATGCAGAACCACAGATGCGTTGTCCCTGCGAGGACTAAGATGAAATGCCTCATATCTGCAATGTTACCCTCGATATAAACTTTAGGGACGCTAATAAGTCGATATATGCATATCGATAGAAATGCCATACTACGGATACAGATACCTACGCGAAGTACAAGTAACTCACCTGAAACTCGAGCTTGTAGAGCACCGGGAACTTCCGCCGTTGCTCGCAGAGCTTCGCGAAGTTCTTCAGCTCGACGGGCCGGTCCGGTATCGTCTCCGATATTGAGCCGTTCTCGTCAGCTGTAACACGAACGTTCGTGTTAGTGAAGTCGTCAGTATGCTTAAGTGATGCGTCGTGACGTGAAAAGAGCGTTTATATAGGTTTTGAAGTATGAGACAAAATAATGACGAAAGAATCTCCTTAATAGAAATTTTCATACTCCATAAGGAGGACGGGCCCTATGGCCCAGTTTATATGGCCATGACCGGCCGATTGACGGTCGATTTGCCATATTCTGTACTAAGATACTAGTATGTCACGCATTGTTTGACATTATGCCCTCTATTTAAATGGAGTTTCTTTCCTCGTTGGACAAAAAATAAAGCAAAATACTGTCTTCTTTTTACGTTGTGGCTTCCGCTAAACTGTAGCGATTTTGCCAGAGACTGTCGCTCAGCGTTCTATTTAAATGGCGCGAACTATTTTTCAATATTAACATTTTTTCATGATAACCAATGGTACAAATCATAGAATCAGAAATACTTTTTATTAAATATACTCATCAGTTAGGCGTAATTTATTCATTCAAGCAGCACTGTTATATATTGTGTTTGTAAGACGCCGATAACTAAAGTGAATGTTGCGTGTTGCTTAGGGCTTGGCCTCACCACTCACACCCACCGCTGCAACTCCTGTATAGCCAGGCTCTACAGCGGCGACCATACACAGGTCCTGAGTTTTGACACTCATGCAGGCCCGAGAAGAAGCTAACTGTCTTGGAACCCGCATAAAATTTTAGGAAGTAAAATTTAGGAGTAGGAAAGATAGTGATTTTGACATTCCCTCGCAAAATAAAGCTCATAAATTTTATGAGAATGCGAACTCTGGAAACATGAGAGATGTTTAATGTTGGATTCTATTTCCGATAACTCGGATGTTGTTTATTATTCGGGCCATGTGGCAACAACCGGCAATTTTGTACGTTGCTTAAAAAATTATACAAAATGTATGTAAATATGCTCTATCTATATGTCTGATTCTAATCGTAAGAAGGCAAAATATATGCACGTAAACAATCATGCTGTATATTGTATTTATTGTTTGAGGATACCAGTTACCAGAATGTACAGTCGAGTGTACAATTATTACATTAAACGGTAATAAAATACAATAAAATGTTTGAAATGAAAAGGAGATCATTAATATAGGCATTAATACTATTAATTCTAAATAGACGAAGAGTTGACCGGAGAGCTGGCTCGTTACTCAGGCAAAGGATAGCATTTTAATCCAACGAGGCATTTTTCTGACACCATTCTGATGGACAAGCGGTATGGCCGACATTTTATTTAATCTATCTTTTTTAATTAATTCGTTTAAAATCAGGTTAGGTTAGTTTAAAGCTAGCTTCGAAAAGTAAAATTATTTTTCCAATTAATTTGTTCCAGAGTGAACAGTTTATAAGTTTGAAGCTCTATTTATTTTAAACCCTGCAGAGTTACTGCAGTTGCGGTCACTTGGGGAGCAAGTTTGTAATGTTATTGGTCCGTGGCGACTGTCCGTAGCGGAAACTGAACTGCAAAAGCGGTCACCAAAACGACCTTCGTAAACATCCTTAAAATGTAGATAAATAGTTAGGTCTGTTTAAATATTTCGTTGAAGGTTCTGGAAACCATAGTTTTTTTATTCAAGGTCGTGTTGGAAATAAAGGGACTAAGAATATAATTTTGAAAAGTAGTAGTAGTAGTTTAGAAGTAGCGATGAATTTGTCAAGACAGTTTCATAACTCATCTTCTTTACTCAGGCAGTGGTTTTTCTATACTCAATATCAAAATAGCATATTTGCAGCATCGGCATAATTATATTTTGTTAGCAGACCTACAGGTCTGCTAAACAGCAGAATGAGTTAAAGCTTAAATATCTTCAGTTAGTGGGTTATTCAAAGCTGCGCCAAAATACACCCATCAAAATTAAAAAAACAAACATAGTTAATACATAATGTTTTAAACTATTGTGGTTATCATCACACATTTTAAAGGTAGGTAAGGTAGGTATGTGGGAGGCCATGATGCATGCAACAGCGTCGAAATATCGGGCTACTCAGAACATACCTTTAAAATCATTGTTATTATAAGTAAAGTCATTAATCATGTTTGTCGTTACTTTATCTTCCTCTGGTACGGAATACTTTTTATGCGAGAGCGACTTAGACACGTGATTGTTATCCACGAAAAGTGATTATTACCAATCTCAGTATAAGCTGAACAGTAAGCAGCAACTCTTCATGGTCAACAATTAAAAACAAAACAAATACAACTGATATTAAAATTTTATTTCAAGAAGTTACGCTAGTATTACTCAACCAATTCTGCCTTGTTATTCTCCATGAAAACTCTGGAGTGGAGTTGAAAGTATCTTTAGAGTCTGCCGAGGCAAAGGAGATGGTAAACATAAAGTTGTTTACAACTAGCTGCGGGAGATTGCGTCTAACGATAACTTGGCTTCTCAGAACTGACTGCGATTCTCAAATTGATAGGACACTTTCTGCGCACTGTTCGTAAATAAAATGTGAATACCATGTGCACGAATACCGTGTGCCGCCAATGTTTTTATTTTCTCCATGTATACATATACGTATATATTTTTATACGGAAGAGAAAAACAACCGTTTTTTCTCTTTAACTAGCAACAGACGTTTCGATTTGGCTGGAGCCGGCCAACCGTCAGTTGCAGTTGATACTAATACTTACGCAGTATAAAGTCGCTTTTGGGTTCGGGGAACGTAGTCGGAAGTCCGACCAAGGTCGGCTCGCTCAAGCATCCTAATTATTCCAAAAGCGACTTGATTTTGTATTGCAGAAGGATTAGTATCGACTGCAACTGACGGTTGGTTGGCACCTGCTGTATCGGAGCGTCTGTTACTAGTACTCAGTGTTACATGGTATAGGATTTATGGATACAGAAATGGAAACGTGCTGGTAGAGATGGGAATAATAAAAGGACTATGTAAATATGTAAAGATAATAAAATATTTTTTTTTTAGCTTTTTAGAAGTAACTTCCGTTCTGTGAAAGATCTTAAGGTATAGATTTAGTAGTTTCAGATCGTTCCTCTAATATCTAAGTATCCTACTACAACCTACACACATTACGTATATTTTTATAACATTATTTGAGATACATAATAGTACATTATAATACAAGTGTGCAATATTGGTCATTACAGTCGAGGCGGTAGGCGCGCGAGACGCACCCGTGAGTTAGGGGCGGGCCTTTTTTTACTTTGTGCCGAGCGTGTATAATCAATGCACACGCGTTTCATATGACGTTTTTCATAACACTTGCGAGGAAAAAACAGACCTGTAACAAAATATTTATACGGAAAATGGCGCGCATTTTTCTTTTTCTTCGCGCGTAAGTGCCAGGTAGGCAAGGGCGCGAATAGAAAAATCACCATACAGCCTATATTAAAAATATAATAGGTAAAGTGAATATTCTATTGCGAACATACCTTATTGCGAATTATAATTATTTTATAAAATTGAATATTTATTTACCCTAATTAAGGAAGTACAATTTATTTATTTAAGTCTCTACCTACTATTTTACCGCATAAATACTCCTCGCTGATAAAACTATTTCTAGGTCCTAAAAACTTTGAATATTACCCGATTAAAATAAAAAATCCTAGGTCCACATACATATTACTTACAATGAGGTACAAATTTAACTTAAATAGGGGTATCATAAGACAATTGCGTATAGTAAAGTAAAAAGCACGCGTACGTAATATCTTGGATTATGTGCTTAAAGCGATACAATAACATCCAAGTTACGAGCAAGTGTGATGAAAAATAACTTTTTGTACTCATATCTATCCAACGTCATTTGAATAGGCATTTTAAAGTACCAAAAGTTAACAACGAAAAGTGCGAAAGATTTACAACACTCAGAATTTTATGAAATATAAAGCAATCCGACAATCAGATTGCAAGAATGCCAGAAAGCAATTCTAACATTTAACGAGCGAGGAGGGAACAAAAGATTTAAGGGTGAAGTTTTGTGACGTTGACCCCTCGACTAGGAGTCGGGACGCGAGTTTTTGAACGCTACTCTTACTGCCTTCTCATTTCTCGATATACAAGACTCAGACCAAATAATTCTGTAGGCCTGTTGGAGGAAATTTATTTTAGAATTAGTAGTGCCTATTGTATCGTTTATATGTACGATATTTCTCTATGTATTTTATTGTGTGCAATAAAGTGATAAATAAATAAATAAAGACAGAATCCGGCGGATGACATGACGCACGCTAACTACGTCATGCTCTGTGTTCTGTACACACTCGTACACCGTTGGCTTTGCTTTTCTGGCATACAGAAGTATCGGCTCCGCACAGCATTTGTACAAGGTCATTCGTCCATCTCGTGAGAATTAATGAGAAGTAAATCTTAAGTGACCTTGTCCTACATTAATGGACTTAAGTAAGGCTTTCGGAAGTGATCTATTTTATAAGCAGTCTTTAACCAGATAGGTGTTTGATAGTTTTCCATTCACATTTTCCATTTAACATTCATAACATATTAATTTGGTGCAGGTGTTTATAGGTACCTATTATGTCAGTAGAAAACGCTAGTGCTTGCTATTGTGCTTTGGTAACTACTCTTAAGCAGAATAGCAGTCATAAGTATTCAAGTCGGGTCGCGAGTTTTTGAACGCTACTCTTACCACCTTCTCATTTCTCGATATACAAGACTTAGACCAAATAAAAAAAGGCAGAATCCGGCGAACAACATGACGCACGCAAAGCTACGCCATGCTCTGTGTACATACACGGTCACATACACACATTGACAATAAAACTACGCCATGCACATACGCCATATGTTGACAGCGCGCCATCTTTATTTCCTTTTTGGTCTGAGATAGAAATATTTTACGTATTTGACAGAAGACGTCATGCATGATCATTATGGCTAATCGTGATTCCAGGAGTAGGACGTACGAGATGTAGGTCTTTGTCTGCCTCCATTCAGTCTTTTCGGGTCAGCATCGGGCTTTCAAGAGGAGACCAGTCCGAAGACGTAATATTTTTAAAAGCACGGGGAGATTTTATTTCATCGTCGACCTAATTTTTGCCCCCAATAAATAAGCAATATGAAAACAAATGAATCGAACAGACAGAGTTCGTTAAACCCAGATTTAACATTTTTATTGTAATGCATTAAGCAAAGATCAGACTCGATTGTTTAAATTCAAAGAATTGCCGTTTAAATAAATAAAACCGCATCGAAATTGGTTCCTCCGTTCGCGAGATACGTTGTCACAGTCTGATATTTATAATATTATAGGTACAATACAAGAGCATACTTATGCATACCAAGCATGACCACCTTAAGAATCATATTCTGGTTCAGTTGCTATTAGGTTTTTAAAGTATTTCATAAAACAAATTCGACTTATTAAAAAAAATACCCTGGAGGTCTAGGACGAGGTCTTTGGGTATATGGGACAGCTAATGCCCTCTTCTTTTAGCTAATGAGCAGTTTTCCAATAGGTATCTAAAGCATTCCTAACCACTCACTAGATGGTTCCACAAAATTGTAGGAGCGCCATCTATTGATGCTTTTTTAAACCAACTATCAATACTTACTGGAAAACTCTTCATTGATTTTGGCTAAAGATGAACCAAGTACCCTGTATGTTGCTGTAGCTGCTTTTTGGAAGTGGTAATGCAGTTACGCTCTTGTACTCTACATAAAATTTACAACACCCGTCTTTTGCATAGGGGGTTAAAAAGAGTAGATTATAATCAATATCAGAATGTCCTAAGTATATGTAATAAAAAAAAAGAAATGCAAAATTCGTAATTTATTTATTATACATAAAATACATAAAATATCTCTTTCAATCATCAAAGAGGAGGAGATAGAAAAGTAGGAATGAATCACACAGTGACTTGTTCGCCCCCTATTATTTTTACTCCTATGAAAAAGGTTCCAATAACGTGGTAGGGGTCAAGTCATGTAAAGTGGGTTCGTTGGTGACAAACGACATCTGACTTCAGGTTCAAGGTTAAGTCTGAAGGATGGTGTCCAATGTAATAAAATTTTCATAAAAATTTAGGTAAAATGACATTTGTGCCTATTTATTATACCAGTATAATGCCTTTTGAATGGCCATGAAACCGCAGTGGATCAGTGGTTAGTATGTGTGCCTTGTATTTGAATGACGCCTTTTTAAAACTTAAAATAGGTATCATCATCACAGCCCTTAACAGTCCACTGCAGGACTTAGGGCCTCTCAAACGAAAGAGGAGAATCTCCACGATTGGCAGGCGGGTTGGAGATTGCAGTGTTTAAATATAACAATGGAAAATGCTGCTGCCCATTTTCCAAACTACGGAGACTATTGATTCTTTGTACGACAGCCATGAGTGTAAGGGGTTGGTGCTATTCTGCTCTGCCGGACACCACACGGCCAAAAATAGGTATGGTAAGTCAGAAATTATATTAATTTCAACAAGGTTTTATGAACTAAAAAAATACAGTCACAGGGTTTAAAATGAAAGCAAATTCCATTTATACAAAATAAAAAATTCCACTTTTCTCGTCCACAAGACAAACCTTGTCGTTCCAGTGTTAGATCGTCGCTGGACATCCCCATCCACCATTCCGACTTCTACTCCTACTCCTTCACTGTACATGCCGCAAGACTGTGGAATTCTCTTCCGCACGAAGTGCGCGATTGTCAATCTATAGCAATCTTTAAAAAGCGTGTAAAGGAACATTATCTTTCCTCATGTGCCTGAATGTTCTTCAATACCTGTATATATTTTATTATGTATATATGTATGTGTTTATATATATATACTATTGTGTGTATTTAGTATCTTATTTATAATTATTTATGTAGTTTATTAAATATGTATATTTTAAACTATTGCGCACGTCTCATCCCCTATAATCTATAATGTCTCTCTTCTATAGGCCTGCTGGAAGAGATTTCTTCTTAGAAATAAGTAGTGCCTGTTGTGTCGTCTTTAATTTTGTAATTTCTGTATACTTTATATTGTGTGCAATAAATTGTTAAATAAATAAAATAAATAAATAAAAAAGAAAAGAAAAGCAATTTAATTTTATTGGAAATGCTGCTTTGATTCTTTGTAATTTTTTATCAGGGTGTACCTTACAATTATTTTTATGTACCTATGTCTATTATTTCCTATTCCTATCAGTTCCTTACAAATATTCCCAAATTGCACAAATCCTGCCTCAAACTCCCGAAATTCAGAATAAATAACTCTCTACTTTTTGCACTGACAACACACAGTAGGTACAAAAATTTATCAGAAAGAGATAACTCGCTACATTTTATTATTGAATTTCATGGACCTCATATCTTGATTGAACGAAGAATATTTCAGATGCACATGCAGGCAGCAGGCCAGCAATAAAACTGGAAACTATAAAACTTGGCAAATGATAGTATGTCGCTATTTTATTTTACGAGTCTAACTTTGTTGTGTAAACTGAAGCTGAAACTGCAGTTTTATAAATTCTTATTGCAGAACGTCGAAGACAAAGAAGGTGAAATTTAAACTATATTCACCAATGAACATTTAAAGTATTTACCTAACCCATTCTACTAATCCTATCAATACAAAGGCGCAACTTTATAAGGATGGATGGACGGAGGCATTGTTAACAGCTTTAAGGGGGAATTCCCAAACAATGTACAGCTTGTAACTGATGTGGTAATTACCAAATACTTGTAATAGACGGAGGCGCGTCGGTGGTTGTGTGGTTGAGGTATTCGATTCGTAAGCGAGAGGTACCGGTTTGGAACCCCACTGCGGTACGTGTACCAATGACTCTTTTCTGAGTTATGTACTTTAGTTGAATGCTCCCCCGTCTAGTTCGCCCGACAGGGTTACGGATGAAAAGATGGTAGTCGCTCCACTGTTATTATCTGATCTGCCAAATCTTTAATCATGGCCAAGGGGGACCCGTGCGCGAGAGCACAACCGGGACATTATAACGCTAATATGATTATTTTTTTAATATTCACGACGAACTCCAATGTACACGACGCGTTCACAAAAATATAGTCACAATTACACTCCCAACAACTAACATTATGAAGCCCCCAAAAGTAATAAATGCTATTAACCACCGCGAGCGAAACTACCCGCGAACCGTCAGAGGGCCGAAGAAATCTGATATGAACTCCCAACAATTGCGTCGAGATATTTCGTGATGCGAGTACTAACACTTGGTTGCCTACCCCTACGGGAAAAAGACGTACGTTATTATATGTAGGCATGGTACGTAGGTATGTACCACTTAGAAAGGAGATAGGGCCATGACATATATATATATCTGAGGCGGAACGAGGAGGCGGTTTATGGGGTCGTGTGTCGAGCCGGGTCGTTTGCAGCTTGATGGGTGCTCGATGACGAGTTGACGACCCTACGTGATAACAGCGAGGCGATAGCTGCCATGTTTTTTAACCGCCGACGATAAAAGAGGGGTATTTGGTAAAAGGGGGTAAGTTTGAGGTGTGTATCTGTGGCTTTGTGTTACTGTGTGTGGCATCGTAGCTTCCGAACGAATAGACACATTTGGGTGCGGATTTCTGTATTTGAAAGCCAGTTTAAATGAGGTGGTTCTTAGTATTGTTTCATTAAAATTGGTTTAGTATTTTAGAAAATATTTTAATTTAAGTAAACTTGGTCGAGGTTTATCCGGCTTTTTCTGTCGGTAAGTTATTCAGATATAGATTGCAACCACCATCACTATCATCGTCTCAGTAGCACACATTCATTTCTGAACGTAGACCAACCTCATACCGATTAGCTTTGAGCTTCTTGCATACAGAAGTATCGGCTCCCTACAGCATTTGTACAAGGTCATTCGTCCATCTCGTGAGAAGCAAACCATAAATGACCTAGTCCTACCTTAAGGGATGTTAGTAAAGTTTTCGGAAGTGACATATTTTATGTCTTGGGCTGGATAGGTATTTGATTGTTCTCCTCTCACGCTTAAACCACGGAGGAAGTTTAAATTTAGTACAGTGTGTCCTTGACATAATTTATACCTATGATACTAGTAGCGGTTTCGACTGTAGAAGAAGAATTGCTTACTATTGTGCTCTGGTACCCTTAATCAGAATAGCAGCCACGAGTACTCAAGAATTGTCGCTGGAAAAGCTGGCACTTGAAGTGAAAGGTTTGAGAATCCGCCCTTCTTACAAAATCTGCTCCTTCCATTCGCCATTTAATTGAGTGTGATTCTTATAAATTGCAGAGATTCCCTTCGGGGGAGAATTCTAAGATTTATCGAAGTGGCTTCGGAAAAATAACGTAGAAAGTCGATTGATAAAGCGCGGTGAATTTTTCCTCCGGTGTGAATTATGGCTCTTTCCACTTTGTGCATAAATTAGTCTTAGGATGGGATTATGTTTTGTTATTATTTAGCCATTTCTGTCCCACTGCAGGGCAAAGGCCTCCCTTTCAACCATATAACGAATAACAATACGTAGTATTTGCTATGAGTTTTTGATGATAATTCGCACAGTGCCATCTAGCCCCAAAGTAAGCAACGCTTGTGTTATGGGTGCTAGATAACCGATAAACTACGTATATACTCTTAAATACTTGTTATATATAAAACACTCAGACCTGTAACAGAAATTAAAATTCATGCATTCAATTTCTGCTCGGCGGTTGTAACCCGGGACCTCTGAGCGGCATACCTGACCCAAACCGGAGTGGACCCAAAACTAAACTGCTTAGGTCGTCAAAATATAGATTCATAGGGTTTTGTATAAAAAAAGTGTACTGTTGTAGAAATTAAAATTATTGGTAAAACCCGTACCCGAAAGTTACACAACTGACTACGCCATTTCAATATACCTACTCTACTTTTATTTCGTCCCAACCCTATCAAATTTAATCTCATTTGTTTCAGGAAGCGCCGTAGTACCGTGCACTTTAATATCCGAAACTGGCTCGGATTCCAGCGAGCGAAATGTGTTTATATTATTCGAGTACGGAACAAGGTATGACATAAACAAACATGCGACGGATCTAGAAGGGTATAATAGAGGTCTCTTCAGAGGCAAGTCACACATTAGTAACTCTTCTGGTGTCTCTGATGTCGATAGGTCGCGGTGACCACTTTTCATCATGTGGCCCGTTAGCCTATTTGTCTGTCGTATAACATAACATAATTGTAGACTCTGTCTAAATAGTCAAGCGACTTAGGTAATTTTAAGGTTGATTAAAACTGATTGAATTATGAAGACAGCCTTCTAGTACAATATCATCTTGTTTACAGACGGCTGTCTTCATTAATCAATCACTAGTGCAACCATATACCTACCCAAGTCGCTTGACATTTTAGATAGAGTCTAGGCGTATTGGGAGGCTGCAGAATCCAAAATCAGCCTCGGCAGTCAGCAAGCAGGCGAATTGCCTAAGGATCGGAAGGGAACTAAGTAGTGAGAGGTAGCTTATTGCCAACAGTGGGATAGACAGCGTTAGTTAAATATTATATTATTACGTTAGGTATATATTTAAGATTTTTTTATTTCATTGTTATTTTAATTTAATTTTATTTTGAAACGGCCGTAAGACCATAGACGTATGACGGGCGTCGCACAACCAACGATTTTAACTTCAGCGGTTGTACGACGACATTTCAAAACCGTCGTACGACCACTGCCAATTAGAACAACCCCTTAAACGTAGCTATCACAGCTGTAACATTAAAAAATACGTTACTTTCGTTTATAATCCGCGTTTGAGATCCGGGTTACTTTTTCAACGTTTTAGCGTGAATAGGCTTAATAGGCTGTTTTTAGACAAGCATGCTCTACCTTCGGTCGCATCAGCGCTTCCCATCAGCTGAGATGGCGGTCTAATGCCTGCCTAGTAGACAAAAAATTGAGCTTTATTAAAGCTACTTCTGGGACCAAACTAATGCCATACGAAGTCAACATCAGAGTTTACATTCATCTTAATGCCTAAATAAGATTACCTACATTAATGCACACATCGAACGAACACAAATACATGTCTCTGTATTTCTGTAAAGCATTCATACACAATACACAGTTCTATTCCACAACAATAGCAATTCAAACTTGGTTAGTTTCCTGTAACTCGCGTATTGGATGGTGAGACTTCGCACATGAAACATGCTAATACATACATAGGAGTAAATACATATAATGTTGTGCTTTGAATTTGGAAAGTAGGTCCTCGTAGTAAATACTACATGAAATATCTTCTACTAATATTTATAAATGCCTAAAAGTATGTTTGGATGTTTGTTACTTCTTCATGCAAAAACTACAGATATTTTTATGAAATTTGGCGGTATAGCACACAGGCTCACATAGCACATAAGTATTTATCTAGTCCGCGGAAATGGGTTCGGGATGTACTATAACAGAAAATGCTGACGAAATCGCAGGAAAAAGCCATTAGGTATAGTAAGTAAGGTAGTAAAGTAACACGACCTATATAATATTATAGTGGTGAATACCGATGGTGAAAATCGCATCAAAATCCGTTGCGAATTTTAGGAGTTAACGTAAATACACACAGACAAACAGACGCGGCAAGTGGCTTTATTATTAGTAACTAATTAATACATTATCATAGATTAGTAGCCAACAGAGGTAGGTGCAATTGATTAACACAGATAATAATAATATTTATGTCCACCTTTTCCCACCGCCCCGGAATGGAGATTGCTAAGTCTAAGTGGACCAACATGGGCTGCGACCACGATTGGCAATTGCTAAACTAAAACTTTTAATAAAAAAAAACTAAATCGTTCAAATTAAACACGTTAGCAAAAACGACACGGAACGAAATTTAAATATGGAATTTCTCGAATGAAAAGCAGCAGTCAGTTTCGTCCAACTTTTCGTGTTTTAAACGGAGCAAGGAATTATGCTGAATATGCAAATTGCATGCATGCCCAGTGAGACCGAAAAACTGGACGGAATGTCTGTTATTCCCTTTCTCTCAACGTATCGCGTATAACAAGAGATTAAGCGAATAAATAGCGAAGCACAGTTAAACCCTGTATGTATAGTATAAAACAAAGTCGCTTCCGTCTTTCGCTATGTACGCTTAGGTCTTTTAAACAACGCAACTGGTTTTAATGCGGTTTTCAACAATATATAGTGTGATGCAAGAGGAATGTTTATAAGTAAGAAAAACCACCGGGTCCACAAGTAATGTGGATCACATCTCTGTGCTCAAAACCATAAATCGTCGTAACCAAGCTATATTCGTCGTAACCGCTATATCAGCATCAAGAACAAGCATACAAATAATAAATGTTAAATCAATTATTAGGACTCTGTGTAGAATATTTCAGAAACAAGGATCGGCGATTACACGAGTCAGTGACTCATGTATGCAGAAAGTAACAGTTTCTCTACATTTGTGGTAAACATGGTTAGATAAAACAAACTGTGTTTGAGTCTCAAATGTGTATGTATGAGCGAAACAAAGTATAAAAAAATATAGTTAGTTAGTTAGTTAAAATATATAAAATGGTTTCACTTATTTTTTAAACCGCTCGCGTAAATGCGAGCGGTTTAAAAAAAAAGTAACGTACGCTACCTCTCTCTTCCACATTCGTCGTAAGCTGTTAGAAATTCAAAATGCAAAATACATTAGAAGGCAAGCGCTCGCGTAGATGCGAGCGGAGCGCTCTATGTCCGAATCGATCGCCTCAATTCGAACGGTCTTTTTTTTTTATTTTCGGCATGAAAAATTCGACAGTTTGATGCATGTTGATTTTCCCTATTTCATTCTATATCTATGCGTTCAGGGGCTCTATTTTAGAATTGCTCCCCCGATTTCACCGGTTTTCAATTTTTATTTTCGGCATGAAAAATTCTATATATTGATGCATGATGCTGATTTTCAATAGTTTTGAACCATTATCTTTCGATATTGCCAACGTGATTTAAAAAATATAATTTTTAATTAATTTTTTTTATAAATTATTTTCGGCAATTATAATTTAAAAAAAATTATAATTGCCGAAAATAAAAATTTCAAACAGTTAAATCGAGGCGTGCGTTTCTAAAATAGAGCCTCTGAACGCAGCCCGGTAATGGCGGGAGGACGGTCTTCGGGGCGATAACGAGGCAAGGCGGCCATTTCACTCATTGCCCTTTCGGGGAATCTTTTATGAATTTTTATTGGAGTTCCCGTAATGTGTTTTATTGATTGGCCGGGAGGAAGTTCCGGTCAGAATATCTATTTCTTGTAACGTAAAAAGAAGGCTGTGGAGGTACCTTTTATGCAAATAATTTGTTGTTTTTTTCTCATACTTCAAAAACGAATGCTAGTCATTTTTAGAACAACAAATAAGTAATAAACTTTTCCTATCCTGTCACATTACCAGACATTATTCTTATTACTTACTAGTGGACCCAGCGCGACTTAATTCGCGTGGCGTACTACCTACCCTAACATCTACCTTATATCTACTCTACGCCTACCCTACACCTATTTTACCCCTACCTATTTTTTCTTACTTATAAACCTTCCTCTTGAATCACTCTATCTATTGTTGAATACCGCATTAAAATCCGTTACGTAGTTTAAAAGATCTAAGATACACAGATACACAGGGACAGACGGCGGGAAGCGACTTTGTTTAATACCATGTACAGATATAGAATAGTGCACGAACACGCACAATCAATCCCGCTCAATCGAGCTTTACATGCGAACGTGTTCAATGTTCATCAATTATATAAACTTCGTTCGTGTCTACGTTTCCGAAGGTACGGAAATCGTACGAAATACGAATACGTATCCAAAGCGCGACCGCGACCTTCGTTCTGGCGCGATGCCACAAGGGTTAATAGTTTTTTTTTATACCACTAAGGCGGCAAACAAGCTTGCGGCATGCCTAATGGTAAGCAGTCACCGCAGCCTATGGACGTTTGCAATATCAGGGACATCACCCACGCGTTGCCGACCCCGTAAAAACCTTTTAACCCCTTTAATAGTAATGCAAACCTAGACAGTTAAACCTACGAAGTGTATCAGGGCAAAGGATTCCCTGGAATACAGCACAAACAGCATTTTATCAATATATATTTGCCCTTATTTGTTAAATTTATTATCTGCTCATGCTATCGCTCAGTACACATTTTGTGAGTTTTACCTCTTCCCAAAGGTTATCTGGAAGATATCGCTTACAGCGATAAGACTGCCTTTGAGGGCATGTAAATCTGTATTTTGCTATGTTACATACTGTTTACTTTTGGTGTCTATAATAAAGAGCTTTTATTTATTTTGATCTTCCATAGTATTATTTTAGTTAGGTGTAGTAATTGAGTACCGTACGAACGAAATCAGATTTAAAAGCTAGTTTGTAATTGGCCATTGACTAACGTGTTAAACAAATTATTTGCACCGCCCGACGTAAACATGGCTGGGAAGGCGGCCGTAACCTCTTTGCGATGGTAACGAGCGTCCTGACAGGCCATTTCACTCCGTAACCTTTTACGAAACGACTGTTCGAGAAGTATTATTGTCGGTAATGTTGCTATGGGGCCCCAAGTTCGATGGAGGGCACGCCGAATTTTATTCCGCCGCCTAATTGCTGTAATGGTTCGACTTCGTTCGCCGCTTTTTTGTGAACGAATGCTAATGAGGATGATTTGCCGGTTTGTTTTTATCTTCGTGTATCGAATGATAATTTTGGACGAATTCCAAGAGAAGACATGTTGAGAGAAAATACTAATCTTGTATAACGGGGCGGATCCGTAAGCAAGAGGTACGCAGTTTGATCCCTAGTGCCACCACGTACCAAAAAATCGTGAGGAAAACACAGGCGACTGAATGAAGCGAGTGGATCACTGTGATATGGACAGTGGCAAGGCCGTGGAAGACCGACGGGGCGTAGATAGCTTTAAGGGAGTTTCCTACTCCTGCCCAACAGACGCAGGTGTGAAATGTTTAGGGGAGGCGTCCAGCAGTGAATTTTTTTTAGACGCTTCTTATGAGGATAACAAATTATATAATAATATAATATATAAGACGGTAAGTCACGGGGCGCCAATCAGTTCCCTAGACTGTTCAAGTAGTATCAGCGGAAAACCTTGGCCAATTACGCTTCAACAACTACCCATGCCACTAGCACATGGTTTATACTGCTCTGCCACAGTACCCGGGCTCCTCGCTGAATCAGTAAAGTGTTAGATAACCAAAATGGCAAATGTCAGAATTCTCTGCCGCAGCGAGTTATAATGGAAATAAATGATCAAGCCAAGTCGCTCTACCCTCGTAGCACATAATTAAGAGCGAGCAAGTTGAATATGTAATAATCGCACGAGGAATTAAACGGGGAATATTGTAACGTGTACACGCTCGGCGTGCGTGTGAGATCGGAGTCATAATTAGGACTTTGCGAAATTGTACCCTCAATTGTGTCCCTGTTAATTTTGCACATGTCAGCCACGTTTACATAACTTCGCACGAACGCGTGACGATGTATTACATACAGCTAACGGCAAGCTTTCTCTATGTAAATGCTGAAGAGACTCTTTTTGTACGTCTCAGGTTTTGACGGCTCGTCAATTAGGACGATATTTTGTTTTATTTGATAGTATTGGACTCAGCGCGATTTCGTTCGCGTACACCAACTTTACCGAAACCAACCCCTTTTTTCTTGCTTATATAACCCTTCCTCTTGAATCACTCTATTTATTTATTGAATGAAAACCGCAATAAACACTGTTGTGTAGTTTAAAAGATCTAAGCGTAAATAGATACATAGGGACAGACGGCGGAAAGTGATTTCGTTTTATACTATGTTGTTATTGTAATTCACATATTTAAAAACAAACAAACAGATAAAATATGCAAAATTGTGTGTATATCTATTGTAAAACATTATATCTAAATCTTGCAGGGCATTTCAAGACATTCCGACATATGGTTGAGGCATTGTTTAAGGCTTCGACCTTCTGTGGTTATAACCACTCTCCCTGAAGTGTTAGCACTTGAAGAACAACATGAGATCACTGACCGCAACTCATGAAAGGCAAAAATGTTCAGTCACGATAATCAGCATTGAGGGACCGATTGAAGAGATGAAGGAATTCCAATATTTATTTATTTAGCACTAAAGGTACGTTGGCGGATTTAAAGCTAGAGAAGCCTTATCTATCAGTCAACCGTGAACAAAATATTCGATAATATTTCAGTAGTTTAATTATCTCTTCGAATCAAACCTCAACACAACAACCCAAGCGTGGGTAGCAGCTGAAATACTTGAGGCGGTCCTTATCATTCATAGATTAGGACTCCTCAGGCTTGACAAAGTCGTAGGACTTTCACAAATAACTCTTAATAATATGTGCTGTGATTGTGCCTGAGTGAGTTATTGTATTGCAATACAGTATCTCAATAAAGAGTTATTGTATTCCAGTATTTCGTACTCATAGCATACGGTTATAGAATTATATTAATACCATATAATATTAATACCAATAAATCAACTTCCGCAAGTTCACCTAATTAGTTTCACCGTCTCAAAGGAGTGCTATTTCGAATAGCACGTGAGTTTCGAATAGCAGCATGAAGTACAATACCTTCCTACGGGGCTCTAACGATGAATATTGGAGCAAAGCATTAATTAGGCTGGAAACTAGGTTGCACTCGTCTAGTGCACTGGGGGCCACGTATCTGATCCCGTTCTTTGTTTGGACACACGACCTGTGCTACACAGGCATCGCACAAATTGGCTGCCTGGGTCTGCTGGGTGCAATATAATTGGTGATTGTAGCCGATAAGGCTTTGTTCTGTATCAATAATGTCTCTAGAGACTACTCTTGTCCACTTCAATGATGCTCGTATATGGGGTGTAAGAATATATGTTACAATGAATACATTCTAAAGATTATTTTCCACCGGCGCGCGGCGGGGCAAGGAGGCGCAAGGTGGGACGAGAATGAATAAATAAATAATTCATGGACAAATTCACACAGACATAGAAAAAAAAATAGATATTTAAGATTATCGGTAGCAACAGAGAAAGCAACAGGCTGCCTTATCGCTGAAAGCGATTTTTTGCAGGAAGGCTTTGGATAGCGAACTGTTAAATAGGGACATGAGAGTAAGCCCGTTCAGCGAAATGGCATGTTGGTGTGTATTTTATAGCTATGGTATACCGTTTACAATGGTAGGTATACCTAGCGATAGGTATACTTTTTTGATTACACTCATCCAATTAGGATCTCACCGGTGAATCAGGATAAGATCAAAACATAGTAAATAGTAAAAGCTATTACAATAGTTTTACATATATTTCTGTAATTTATTGTTAAGGGTCTGTTTCGTGTAAACGACGTTTATTTTTCGTTTTCATCATTTATCTTTATAAGTGTAACTTCACTGCAAAATACTATTTGATTGAATTCACTCTTAAGAGGTTAGTATTTCTCAAATCGTAACTTCTCAAAGTCTTTTATCGAGTACGAAATTCCCAATTACAGAGCTCATCCAATAAAACTCAACTCGCGCCAACCGTCGTCTTCGTACTTCAAAGTGCTACGTTAATTGGAATGGTAATTGAATGTGAATGCAGTAATTTTATTTAACTGTAAATGAATGCTGACTAATGAGAGAAATACCGATGGTACCTTTGAATTGGAAATGGTTCCTTTTCAGGTGCCATCTCTCCAAAGCCATATTTATTTCAAAGCCATTTTACTCTCCCGTAATTAAAAATTACGGATTGAAAGAAATATCTTATTGGAGAGGACTAGATTCAAAATAAATAGTAAAATAAAGGTAAGTAATTATATTATCGACGTGAGTGGTTCAGTTGGTTGACATGGCCGGTCTGACACGTAGAGGTACCGGGTTCGATTCCCGGCCGGGCAGAAATTGAAAATATTAATTTTTATTTTTGTTACGAGTCTGGGTGTTAGTTATATTATGAATTTAAATTCCCTTACATGCGAGAGCGCAACCAGGATATTAAAGCAAAGATTACACTTACATAGAAATAAAATAATAATTATTATGTTTTGAAATGAATTACGAAAACCACAGCCGAAGGATGCAAGAGAAACAAAAAATTGTCTTAATAAATAATTTAATTACTTTATAAAAATTACATTTTCAAATTAAACTAAGTTCCTACTACCTAACTTAATTAACGTGACAGTTGGTCGATGTGAGATCTAAAAGTGACGACCTTATTCTAGGCGGCTGGGCTGTTGCCCGGCACATTGTGCTGTCCATGCATCTCGTGCTGGTCAAACTCCACAGCAGGTAAACTGCTGACTAAATGCCCTAGTTTTAGGAGAGCGACGCAGTATCGCCGATGCGCGCTTCCGTAGGTATGTGGGATCGTTACAAATGTCATAATGTCTTTATTTGTAAACACAGGTATAATATAGTATTGTGGAAAATATATTCATTTTGTATCAGCATGTTTAGCCTTATTATAGGCATCATTATGATCATTATCATATCAGCCAGAAGACGCCCACTGCTGGGCATAGGCCTCCCCCAGAGATCTCCACAAAGGCCGTTCCTGTGCTGTCCGCATCCAGCTAGTACCGATGCAGCGTGGGTAGGCGTCCTACAAGGTGGACCTGGTAAGGATAGCAGGTACTAGCTGGATTACAAATAATAAATTATATATTATAACATAATGTCAAAATAGGTATGATAATTAATATTAATAGCAATGTCAAAGCAGATTTAATTACATAGTCAAGATATAAATGTCAAAATATTAATAATTAGATTAATCAACAAGTCAATACATTAATTCATTACAATTAAATAGTACAATCAGATAGAAATTCATTTAAGGAATAATTATATTTATTTTCAAGTATTTTTTTTTAATTGCATTAAATTGGTTCAGTGATTCACTCTAATATTCTTTGGATCTTTATTAATATTCGGTGCCATAGTAAACACGCTCTTGTGGGCAAATGAAGTTTTACTTGGGAACACATACAGTTTATCACATCTACGGCTTATAGAGATTTGCTAATTTGAATTTGATTCCCTAACGTATAAACTTCCGGATTTATGAAATAGACATTATTTTCTTTTCCATTTAGCTCCAGTGGATACATCTGGGAATAAGCGAAATCAAATTACTATTGGATTTGTCCTTAGAGTTAACCTTCATAGCATAGTCACAGAATATTATAGTATCGAATCACATTATCTTTCATTCCGAATTAGTTGAATTTCAAACATCTAACAACTAAAATAAAAATATATGTCAATTATTTATCAA
Organism: Blastobasis lacticolella; assembly: GCA_905147135.1. Lineage (NCBI taxonomy): Eukaryota > Metazoa > Arthropoda > Insecta > Lepidoptera > Blastobasidae > Blastobasis > Blastobasis lacticolella. Next base: position 5,064,546 of record LR990058.1, read on the forward strand.
GTTTTGTTAAGTTACGTATAATAACTTTGTTAACTTATGTATAATTAACACATAATTACGGCATGATGATTACTGAGTACTCATTTTATTATTCATGACGCATTGATGGTCATTGGATTAAAATTTTCTTCCTTGCTTTATTTTTAATTTATTGCTGTTTTCCATTTTTGTTTTTTTTGCAGCTATAATTTTTCCATTTCAAATATTTGGGTTCCATTTAAACTGTCTTTTATCTTTTATGTGATTGATTTGTTGACTAGTCTGTCATCTAAATTAACATTACGAATGTGTATGTTGTTACTATGTGTATATTTGTGGCTGACTGTCTGATACGTTTTCACGATTAATAAATAAAAAAAAACCGTTGGTGTTGCGGATGCCCAGTGGATGATCAGTGGTGATGATCACTTACCGACAGTTTGCTGGATTGCCTCCTTGTTTAAAAAAAGAATTGAAAAAAGGGAAATGGTAAACTGGGGAACGACCAAGACCCTTTAGATTTAGTATCTAACCCCATTCCTTCAGATTAACTTTCAAGATGAAATACTGTCAGGATCGTAGATTGTAACACTCGATAATCTCTGCTTACCCCTATGGGATACGGGCGTGAATGAGTATGTATGTATAAAATGTTTTTTGCAATCAAATTACTCTGCAGAGGGCAGGAAATAACAAAGGCTGAAATAGGGCAGGAAATTTTGTATGGATAATTTATGACGACCTGAATGTTTCAGTTGGTTAACATGCCGGTCGCAACGTAGAGGTCCCGGGTTCGATTCCCGGCCAAGCAGAAATTGAAATGAACAATTTTAATTTCCGTTACGGGTCTGGGTGCAGTATGTGTAATAATTATGTTAAAAAAAAGTATATAAGTAGTTCATCAGTTATCTAACACCCAAACCACAAGCTTTGCTTACATTGGGGCTAGATAGCGCTGTGTGAATTTGTCCAAGCATATTTCTTACATTAATTTCTCGCGGGCAGTGGCTCTCTGCAGTCACTTCGGCAACTGGCGGTAAATAAAAAAAACAACTACCGCCGTGACCCGAGACTCTCCGGAAAGACCCGAAGCGGCATCGACCCTCGCCAACTAACAAACAAATCTAACATTCCCGGGAACTTTGGAATGGAATGCCAGACATCCGAGGCGTCTAGTGGGATGCTTGTCACCGTGACGTCGCTTCTGGCTGGCTGACAGTAATAACGCGGTGGAAATACGCTGGCAACCCCACCGCAGGGGGATGGAGGCATCACAGCATGTGATGGTGTGTTTAGACTGACCTAAAATAGAACAAGAGCATTCGTGCTCTTTTGGCAATTGTAAATAACAAAATAAAGAAGCTCGACAGATTAGGTTTGTGAGTGTTTTTTGTTTCTAAACAGTTTCATTTCATGTCTTCTTAAGTGTTGTGGTGGTGAAATGCCTGCCTAGTAAATCATGACAAAAGATGAAGCGGATGAGCAAGTTGACCATGATGGTTTTGATAGTAATCTATGGTCTGTGCAGGAGAGAAAACATTCTTAGTATCATTCCTAGAAAAAATTTTAAGCTACTCGGTAAAAAACGAGCAGACAGCCTGGTGGTAAGCGGTAGTCAACTTTGCCCATAACATTTACGATTTATGCATTTAGGCTGCAGCTAACAAAAATGCAGAACTGCAGATGTGTTATCACTGTAAGAACTGAAATACCTTACCTACCTACCTTATCCTCCAAACCGGAATGCAACAATTCTGCATCTATTATTATTATTTGGTGACAAAAATATTAAAGCGGTGGCACTCCTAGTGCGGACTCCTCAGGGTCGACAGATTCTAACAACTTGATAAAACAATCCAAGGACATTCTTAAAAAGCTCCACAAAAAAGAAAAACATGAAAATTACACTAAGCCAGAACTAGCAAACGATCTGGTCTAAATGCACCACGAGTCGTGATTTATTAAAGCTGTTACGTAACAGCTACAACAGCTTGAAAAATGGATTGGACGTCTGAGGGTACAGCGTCATTGGCGACGCGACGGGCAATAACGTCGCAGCTTACGCTGACAGCTCAGCGACGGGCGAAGCTGATATATCCAGACGTCTATAGTCGCGTGAAAGCATTCGGAGGAGCGACGGGATTCCAGTGGTATTGGATAGCTTACTGTAATAGTACTATCATCAAAATAGCTAGCGTTTTGGTACCGCACCGATTTTCAGAGGCCGGGGGGTGTGACGATGGACTTGTATACCTACAATTTTTAACAGTTATAAGTAGTAGACAAATGAAGTCAGCTATATTCATATTATTCATATTCATTTATTCGTAGTAATAAGCATACATCGTCATTTAAAATAGTTTCATGAATAGAATTAAGTACTAATAGTTGATGTCAATGTTAAAAAAACAATTAATTCAATAGTATCAAATTATCATGATTCGAAATTGTCAAGAATTAAATTAGTATTATAATATCAAATAATAATTAAGTCAAATGTTAAATTAAATAATAATAAGAAAAATACAAAATGCTTCAAACATGTCAAATATAAAATTAAATCATAATATGAAATGTCAAATACAATGTTCGAAAACTATATGTCAAATATTAATTAATCGAAATGTCAAATACAATACAATGAAACAAATAGTCGCATACAATATTGCGTGTCACAGAAAGAAACAATTTTTTATAGTATAATATTATTCATTGTATTCAATTAAATGACTAGAAGTGGGTGATATCAATCTAATAACGGAGAGGGACTAAAGGCTTCGCTCATCTAAAAACTCATCTACAGAGTAGTATGCTTTTTTTATTAATGTCAATTTCAATAGCTTGCAGAACCTGTGGTAGGTTTTGCATTCACGAATATCCGTATGCAGTCTATTATAGATCCGCGGGCCCATGATATATAGCGAACGGGTAGTTTTGTCCAGTCTGTGAGTCGGTATTGGTAAGTCATGTTGTCTCCTAGAGGATACTCGTAGGCCAAGAGTTGCGTTATTAGGAAACTCGCCCATATTACGCCTCACGTATTTGGCTACTTCGAAGATGTAAAGTGAAGGAAGCGTCATGATGTTCAGGTCTATAAATAATTGCCTCGCTGGCGCATCAAGCGCCACGTGTGACAAAATCCGCACTGCCTTCTTCTGTAAAATGAATGGCCTGTTTCTATCCGCTGCCTGTCCCCATAAATCAATACCATAGGCCAAATGGGAATGAAAAAGTGCATAATATGCTGTTTTAAAATTAATACGCGTTTGTGATAGTCGCATGATGGCGAACAGCGCTGAGTTCAGCTTTTGACACAGTTTATCAATGTGGTCCTGCCATTGGAGATACCGATCGAACTCAAAGCCAACAAAGCGAGCACAGTCGACATTGGGAATGGGAACATATAGACATGACTGCGCGTGAATTTAGATAATTTTACCTCAACCTTAAATTTGTAAATTTAGTACAAATAATGACTTTAGAAAATATTTTGGTGAAATGTCTGAAGGTACATTTCCAAGACTCATAGCTCACATCGAAATGAATGTAGTAACGAATGGTTAGTCTATTCGTTCGGGCGCCACGATGCTTTAGACAAACACACATACACGGCGCCACATAAACACATCATCATCATCATATCAGCCAGAAGACGCCCACTGCTGGGCATAGGCCTCCCCCAGAGATCTCCACAAAGACCGATCCTGTGCTTTCCGCATCCAGCTGGTACCTGCGATCCTTACAAGGTCGTCGGTCCACCTTGTACACACATAAACACAGACATTAATAATTAATAATAATCGTGGACAAATTCACACAACGCCATCTAGCCCCAAAGTAAGCAAAGCTTGTGTTGTGGGTGCTAAATAACTGATAAACTACTTCTATACTTTTAAATACATACTTATTATACATATAACACCCAGACCCGTAACAGAAATTAAAATTCATCATTTCAATTTCTGCCCGGCCGGGAATCGAACCCGGGACCTCTTGCGTGGCAGATGTTGACCACTGAACCACTCAGGTCGTCGCATACCGTTGTATTACTTAATAACAAACTGATACACACGTTAGACTTATAACACCACCCTTTTGTCGTCGGGAGTTCAAAATAATTAAACACCTACGAAGCTGGAACTATCAACAAGTAGACATCAAACAGAGCTAGCGCACTCAATGCAAGCGCTAGCTAATCTTCAAGCGCCTACAATCCTAGTTTGTCGTTTCGACAGCTGGCACCCGTATCACAGGCTGTATGGAGTACCCGTTGTGTGGTGGAAGTGGGCCGCGTTACGGAACTCTATAGTCAGTTGTAAGCACTTATAATGGAACATAACACCACATACTTCCGTGAGTTGCGCTTAGCGCGAGATAAGTTCCGGGCGCGATATCAACGTGTGTCTAAGTAATAGTTTTTCTCGGTTGTTTGATGGAAGGATAGGAGAGATGCTTGGAAGAAGTAATAAATAATTTATAATAATAATATAAAGTTGGTTGTATCGTTCCAAACCCGTTCCTGCGGGAAACATATTGAATTTCGCGATAAATTATAGCCTGTGTGCTATTCTGGACAATAAGCTATATTGATGCCAAATTTCATCAAAATCTGTTCAATAGTTTGGATTTAAGGTGTCAATTACGACACTACGGATTTTAATGCTTCCAATAACAGATAGAGTGATTCACGAAGAAGGTGTATAATCAAGAAAAAAAGGGTATATAAGGGTAAAGTCGATGTAAGGGTAAAGGCTTTGAGTAGATGTAGGGTATGTGTAGGGTAGTTGTAGGGGTAGGACGCCGAGCGATCAAAGTCGCGCCGGTTCCACTTTTCTCAGTTACATAAACTTTTCACCTTGTAAAATCAAAAGACCCATTAAGCACAGAGTAGAGCGAAGATTCCTCTACGTCCAAACAACTTACCTCGAAGTTTCCCAAGTCAAGTCAATTGAAGTTTGTCCAATCAAAAGTGTGACGTAAACCTCGGTTACCTGCCATCACGGAATTTTGGCGGCGTGCCAATGCACATAACTTAGGCGAATGTGGGCGAATTTCATAACTAATGTCATGCATGTAATGTAGAATTTGCATTAGGAATAGTATTTGCGTTGTAGGTAGTAGGTTGGAATGGCGGCCGTATTTACATAGAGAGGGAGAGAGCCCAGTATGTAAACACTAGGCTTTAGAGCGTGGACTGTCTTGCGAGTGGAGGGGATTAAGGCGCTGTCCTAATTGGCCATAGTCGTACGACGGGCGTTTTTAGGCCTCCCATTAGTTGAACAACGTCCGTCGTACTACCTTTTTCGCAACTGTTGTCAATTAAGACAACGCCTAAAAAGGTTATGTTCATCCTCAGGTGCTAAACTACCTCCATACCGAATTTCATCAAAATTAGCCGTAAAAGCGTGACATACAAACAGTAAGAATGTGTTACTTCCGTAGTAGTAGAGATGACTCATATCATATCACACTAGTTACAATAACAAGCTACGAGGCAAGAAACCATACTTTCATACCTAACGAGAAACTAGTGATTTTAGTGACGTGTTTCTTCATAACGAGATTCAGTTGTAATGTATTTTGTAACGTAAATGTCACTGTCACTCATGACACTGTCCACTGTTAGGCGCTGTCCAAATTGCGAACGGTCGTGCGACGTCCGACGTACCACGGTCGCACGACAGTTTCAGATTTAGACAGCCTAAAACCGCCGCCATATGTTCCATAAAATTAAAGTTCCGGATTTACGAGCTAATAACATAGACTACTCTTTGCTGTCAGCAACCCCGACTTTTAATGGCCCTGAACAATATTAGTTAGGTAGTTCAGCTCAATGAATCTCTGTAGGCAGTGCATCGCACGACGTAGATTATTAACTAAACTGTCGCTTGCACAACTCGGTCTACCGTTAAGCGATGTGTCGCTGGATTTAGCGGATCACGTAACCGTAACATACTACACACAAGGGCACTAGAGAAACTTCAGGCGACACGAGTGCGGGAGACACCAGAGACCAAGTTCTGAGCATTGCTCGGGTTTTGTTGTGTTGTGGCGTAGGTACGGTCGGACAAAATTGGAAGCTAGAAATGAATATGACTGATAGTTTTTCTTCAACATTATTACACTTTTTTGGTATTCAACGTGAACTGTTCTATATCAATACATAGTATAAAACAATGTCGTATTCCCCCGTCTGTCCTTGCGTATCTACATACGCTGAGATCTTTCAAACTACGCAACGGATTTTAATACGGTTTTCAACAATAGATAGGGTGATTCAGGCGGAAGGTTAAAGGCAAGAAAATAAGGGTAAGTATGGGTAAAGTGGGTGTAAGTAGATGTAGGGTAGGGCAAGGGGTAGGGTAGGATAGAGGTAGGACGCCACGCGAACACTAGTTATTGAATAATTGTAAAAAGGTCAAGTAACTCGTCGTAAGTAGCATAAATATCTTTCCCCGTAAGTAAACAATGTATAACCTCTATCAGACCGTTAGCGGAAGATATTTGCATCTTCTCCAGAAACTTTTATGTAAGTTATGAAGCTTAAAAATAATATACGTGCTTAGATATTGCAAACGTCCGTAGGCTGCGGTAACTGCTTACCATCAGGCATGTCGTAAGCTTATTTGCCACCTTAGTGGTATAGAAAAAATATTAATTTGCTATGTAGGTATTAATGGCACGACCACGCCGGAATTGCAGAGTGGAGCTGATGGATTTTTAAATTAGATTGCATCGGAGCAGGAGGGTGTGACGAAAAATCTTATGTTATGAACAACCATAATTTTACGTTTAGGTACCCATTACTCGATCATGAAATATTGCAATTACCAAAGAGGGTAGGTCAGGAATACATTCAACCGCGTAAATGTGGGTATGAGAAGATGTGGAGTCACCACGTAAGAAGTGTGTATTCTGTAGTTATGAATGCCGAACTACCTTTGTGTTCAGTAGTTATAAAGCCATTTAAGAGCGTCGGTGGCCTAATGGTTAACGGTCTGACTCCTAAGCGAGAGGGTTCGAGACTCATTGCAATAACTCTTTTCTGAGTAATCTACATTAGCTGAACACTAACCGATGCTCTTACGGTGATGTTGTTTTTTTTTATACCACTTAGGTGGCAAACAAGCTTGCGGCCTTTCTGATGGTAAGCAGTCACCGCAGCCTATGGACGTTCGCAATACCAGGGGCATCACCCACGCGTTGCCGACCCCGTAAAAACCATTTAACCCCTTTCTTGAAGAACTCCATGTTGTACTCACCAGGGAAAACCTCTCCAGGTAGTTCATTCCACAACCTTAGTGTGCGTGGGAGAAAGTTCCTTTGGAACCGCACAGTTCGCGACCAATTTGGCTCCAAGGTGTGAGGATGAACTCCCTGTCGATGGCGAGCGTTTATCAAAAACATGTCTTTTTGAGTATAATTTAAAGTCTAATCTGCCCACTGAGGGAATAATTTTAGGGGCTGCAGTAAATTGACTGTACATAGGTAGCATAATAATTAGTCTCTTAATATGGTAAAACATGGTGGCATTAGTTCTTCACTTTTTTAAATAAATTGTTAAAATAAATTACCCTCCTAATTACGAAGCTATAGCTTCATCAACTTGCATGCAAAATTGTTATTGGAAAACGATACAGAACCTAAACAATTCAGTTAAGCACCTAAAACCACGACGTCCTATTTCAATATAAGTTTATATATTGACCCGTTGGATATATTTGAATAGCAAACAATACGAAGGCGTGAAGTTATGTGCGTAGGTACGTACATAAACAAAGCTAAATTTCATTTGCTTCCTGGCACAATTGTTCAATCCATGTTTATAGTTTCAATGAAAGTTTTAGTGCTTCAGCTATTTGCTACCATTTATTTCTTGCTGAGTGATATTTCCGTTAGAATGGTATACACAAACAGTCGAATGAGAAACATCGTTTGTTTACCATCTGACTTTGGGTTTGTTTTGTTTAGTTTAGTTAGTTATTTTATCGATTACAGGCATGAGGAATTTCTAGGCTTTAATAATCTTGATATTCGACGTTGAAGCGAGAGGTACCAGGTTCGAATCCCACTGCCGCCATGTACCAATGACTCTTTTCTGAGTTATGTACATTAGTTGAATTCTACCGATGCTCTTGAGGGAAAGTATCGCGATGAAAGCTGCACATTCAGGCGACTGAATGTCTAACCATGTTTCAATCTGGTCAGGTTTCCCTGGTATCAGGGTCACGGAGTTCAGACGGCAGTCGCTCCACTGCAATTACCTGATCTGCCAACTTCTGGGTTATGGTCAAGGCGGACCCTGGGCCATTGCGCGCGAAAGCACAACCGAGGCATTAACCCCAAGATGAGTTGTCTGAGCTATAAAAAGTTTGCCATCATTAAAGGGAATATAAAAGATAAATGAATCTTGGGACGGGAATATTACTAATATTACCTCCAGTATAAAAATATACCGCTTAGGGTTTACGAGTCTGACTTTATAGCATCATCAGGTTTTGTTACTCAGTTCTTCAATTAGGCGGAGAGTAATGTGAATAATTTCCCAAATAAAAAATAGTTTTTCATAACAATCTTTTATCGCGCGGCTTATTCCTATATTTGGTCCTACTCATCAAGAAAATTCCAAAGACAGCCAAACAAAAGAAATGAGTTCCTATGACCACCTTCGACTCCATTATCAGACCAGCTCCATGGTACCATATTAATGCGTTGTCACCCAAGTTACATAGGTAATAGGTAGGCACCTATACCAAATTTCAGCTTAATCGGACACCAAGAAATGTTCGAGAAATGGTTTGCAAATTTTGACAGACAACTTACAAATGCGAATTAAATAAAATCTTATAAAAATATAATGAAGGTGCTTCTCTCTGCTCCCCCTCATTAGTCCTAGTGTTATTGCATGTGCTCAGATTCTCCGGTAACTAGATCACGGAGGTCCGATGGCAATCATCATCACAGCCCGTAACAGTCCACTACAGGACTTAGGGCCTCTCCCACGAAAGGGGAGGCTATTGCCATAATCTCCACGCTTGGAGGCGGGTTGGAGATCGCAGTGTTTAAATATAACAATAGAAAATGCTGCTGCCCATTTTCCAGACTACGGAGACTTTTGATCTTTTGCCTCGAAAACATTAGTCGCCTTGTACGACACCCATGAGTGTAAGGGGTTGGTGCTATTCTACTCTGCCGGACACCACACAGCCAACGAAGCCTCATTGCTACAATGGCATAGGTACTAACGTGATGATACGGTGATAGGTACTAACTTATTCAGATAGATCAGAATCTATCTGAAAAAGTTAGTACTATCGCTAAGAAAAGTCGAAGCTTACGTCACAAAAAAATTGTTCTAGATTGAGCACGGGCAGACCAACGTTTTGTGGTTCTCTTAAACCTATACTGCTAAAAATTACTGCCATCAGGCAGGCCGCAAGCTTGTTTGCCACCTTAGTGGTATAAAAAGAAATAAAAAAAAATTGAGTTTTTCTTGTATGTGATGACTTCTGATAACCTAAGTCTCAATATCTATTGTTCTTTGACATAATTTATACGCATAAATAACATTATACGAGAAGTGTCAATCTCAAGTTACAAATAGTAAGGTATATGAAAGCATATCATTAAAAATATATTGTTAATTTGTTAGATTCAAAAGTTTATCTGGTATAACTTAATGTTTACTGCTTAGCTCTGCTTAGCTATAATGGCTGTTATTTGAATATTACATTACATATTGAACTAAGCTAAATTGAAGCTTCATGTTTTATTCAACACGACTTTGCGAACACTGGGATTAAGTAAGTAAAATACGTTTACGATTACGTTTTAAATGTAATATTTGGGATAACAGAGATAAAACAAGTCAATATTTTAAACTTCAAAGGCCGGCACCGTATACGCTCCTCTTAAGTTGCATATGTCCTGTAGGCTAACGTATCTCGGCTGCTAATAATTATCTGATTTCAATTATTGAAATTATTACTTTTGCGATTTCGTATGATCGATTTAAGTTTTAGTTTATTGCAATAAAACATAAATAAATAAATAAATTTTTATTATTAAATCTTTGTAGAATACATTTCAATGTAACATCTAAAACAAGTAAAAGGTAAATAATAATAAATAATTTCTCTGAACTATGATACCCTGTGTTTCAGGTAAGAAATAAATAAAGAAACTTTGTTTGCAATTGAATCCATGAAATCGATAATATGGAATCGCAAAAGTATCAATTTCAATAATTGAAATCCGATAATTGTTAGCAACAGCGTTACGTAACAAGCCTACTGGGCGACGATAGCCGCTTTCCATCAGATGGACCGTCCGTCCGTATATCTCCCTAGGCACTAAAAAAACTTATTCTATCCACAATGACTTATCTAAAATTATTTTTAAATTTAGCTAAAAAGTTACGCGCCTTCGCCGATTTATAATTTAAAACCACACTTGCCAATCAACTCATTAATAAAATAAACGCTTAAACACATACGTTATTGAGTCACAACTTTATAAAACTAATTTTATACTACACTACTATGGCATACGAAGCATTAGTTTCTAAATGTAGCGGTAAATTTAAGCGCTGTCTAACACAGACTATGCTCGATCTAGCTTTCTCTAGCACAAACACTTACTCTCGGGCTTAAATGTGACTCGGTCTGAAATCATAAAATTTGGCATTAATAGCGTCTAGTGGGTTCCAGCGATTACTTCGCTTTATGGCCGTGGCCGTGGAATTTGCCAGACTTAATTGAGTAGCATCGTAAGCCGAGGCATCCACAATATGGCCGCGATGATAACGCCTCACGCCAACTACAACTACGCGTTATTACGTATTCCTCATATGAGGACTTCTGGTATTTATGTGCAGATATCGGCGGTAAATATAGCACATCGGTAAAAGCCGTAACTAGCCGATGTGCGTTACTTACCGCCCCCTAGCGGAAGTTTCTGGCGCGACCACGAGCAATGGTTCCATTTGCGCAGACAAATGTATAATTTTATAGTTAATCCTTCTTAAAACACATGGACATCAATTCTGACGAAATTAATGATCCATATTATGAAATAATTAGTTGCATGTTACGATGAGGAAGAGAGGAACCATAGCTAGAGCTCATTTTGTGGTAAAAAGTTTAAGCTTTATCTAAAAATGATCTACAGGGTATTGTGTTTACTTCATCTAAAAATCATCTACAAGATACCTATCGTGTTTAGTTTTTGCGCTATCATCCTAAATCATAGCAAAAGAAAAGTTTGACTAGAAAAAGTGTTGTACCAAATTTTAAGGGTAGTGCGGCAAGGGTAGTTGCAAGTGCAAGTACAATGATTATTTACATTACTTGCACGCAGTCACATCCACCAATCTGCTACTTTACAAGAGTTTCCAAGTAGGGCAGGCATTATTTTTTATTAATAATAATGTTTAACTCAACATATTATTGTTTGCAAGTATTTATATACATACAAATTAGAGCATGTGACCCAATAGTAGAGAAGTTTAGAGGGTAATCTAATTTTCATTGTTTCGACTACCCACTCGTCATTAGGAAACTACTTACCCACTTTTGTGGATGGAAAGGGTACACACACATTACACATTTTTACACATAACAAGTGGGGAGTAGATTTACTACAATTTTGCAATAAAACTATTTACTGTGTCATAATGATAATAGTTGTATGCCAAACTTACCTATTTGCAGAAAGGAGCGTCGATTATTACATGAAAAAGAAAAAGAAAACACAATTAAGTACATATTATGATAATTAAACTAATTCTACTCTAGGGATTACAGGTTGATATTATCATTTGTTAGTCGGCTAATGAATGGGATTTTTTTCCCGTTACATAGATAGCAACGAAAGGCATAGTTGAATAGTATAGCGTAGACGGCTACAGAATAGGGTCATTTTTTCCCATTACTCGGATAGCAACGCAATTTGGCTATTAAATGGGTCAAAAGTGTGCCGTAGATTACTAATGTTTTAGAGACAAATACGCTAGTTCCGTCGAAGATGAGAATGAGAATAGCAGTGTAAAATAAATTAAGAATATAAAGAAAAGAAAATATTTTGATATTAAGTAAATTTCAGCCTAAGGAGTCTATAGACTTAATTAAAAAATTTCTTATGATATGTTAGTAGGTCATATTAAACTAAGAAATTATAGTTATACATGTAACATAATAAAATACAATTATTAACATTTTAAAAAGGTCTAACTAAACTAAAGATAATAAACTTGACCCAGGGCCTCCGAATTTGGAAAGGACCTCAGAAGGCTGGCCGCGTTGCCCCGCTGAATAGCGAGGCTTAAACGCTGACCCAAGAAGAGGCCAACCTTCTGATGATTCGTAATTTGGACCGTGCGCTTAGACAACTCCCGGAATAAGGAATGTGCGCCTGGTCCCCACGGCCCAAGAGTTTCAACGCCAAATGGCGCAAATATGTAATCGCCGCTAGCATGAGCATATTTAGTGAGAAATTAAGAAATTAACTATGGTAATAGTTGCCAATATGTATAAGTTGTGTTAATGTATAAGTTGCCACTATGCCGAACCGACAAGCTCGCACGCAGGACGTTCTGTAAATCTGACAACCTCTCGTCTATCACCTTCAGAATATAAGTACTATAGATATATGAAACCTAATTGCTATCGTAGATATCTTGGGCGACAGTTTACACTTTTCTATCAGGTGAGCTGTCAACTCGGTTAACACTACTGAGTAGATAGTATATAAATTATTTAGATCTCGGATGGTTACATGAATCCTCCTCCCCTCTCGACCTCCCCGCCCTACTTTTAAAAGGTTGCTAGCATCAGGTTACCCCTTTCCAGCAGATGGACTGTCTGCTCCGTTAACACTAAGTAGTATATGGATCTGAAAAAATACGGACGAATACTCTCAAAATTCTGAGTGAAGCATAAAAATGGCCGCTCATATTTGTAGGTGAGTATTTTGAAACTCACTGGCGTACGTACCAGCGAGGTACAATTTCAAACAAAATGGCGGCGGAGTTTTAGACTCGGTGTGCCGGTAGGGTGACTCAAGCATTAAAAGCAAGGTAAAGAACGTTGTAATTAAATTTTTGTTTATAACATGAAAAATCTGTCAAGGGTAGCTTTCACAGTTTTCGGCCGACACGAGCGTAACTCTGAAAAGAATTCGCAGATTTTTATTTAAAAAGGCACTACGCCGTAACGAGAGCTCATTATTACACTGACTTTGTTTGTTGTTCCACAACGCAGTAATGTGAGCTATTGCGCAATTATACGTTCAAAAATTATATCGAGGAAATAAGAAAGGAAATTGTTGAGAGCTTTGAAAACCCGCGAAGCCCTGGGACAGTTAAGAGGTTTATGAAATTGTTTTGTTGACTTTCTTAGAAGGTGCGATGCGGATATTGGTTGTTGTGTAAACAAACGCTTTATCGAGCACATAATATAGAAAATGTTGTTTGTTCGACATCGAAATCTGACATTTACATTTTAAATATGAGATTTATATTTAACCACTTATTATGGGGCTTGATCGAATAGGCTAGATTTTAATCCGCCCATTTTAATAATATTATTATTTTTCAAACACGTAGACCTCCCCAAATGAAATTTGTCACTTACCGATATTTGTACTCAAACCTCGACAGGAAAAGTTGAATAACCCCCAAGTTTACACCAGCCCAAATATATTCTAAATTACGGAACCGATTTTAATGAAACAAAGCTAATACCATCTCGATTAAACCACTTCAAATACTGAAAATCGCATCCCAATCAGTCCATCCGTTCGGGAGCTACGATGCCACAAACACACCACACAGATACATTTAACTTATAACACCCATATTGCTTCACATAATTTGTGGTTGGCTGTAAGAAATCTCTCATAGGGATAAGTTTCCCATTGTACTCATTTTTGTTTGATGTATCTAACTAAGTATGTGTACAATAAAAAAAAATATATTATCCTTTGGGGTTTAAAAATCCCGCCTATAGATACAGGACTCATCGCAACTACCATACGTATACTTCAAACTTCACCATACATTGACGAATGCCGAAGCGCCATGTTCTACTCCCGCGGTGTCGAGAGTACAATGAGTAGTATAGTCGGAGGTCGTAATGCGATCGGTGTTTTCTGCGGCGAGGCCGGCGCGCGTCCCGCCGGCGCCAGCTGGCCCAATGCCACCCCCTGGGGTTGGTGCGAGTGGGGGGGTGGAGCGGGCTTTAATAATTCAATGGTCTGCTTATCATCAGGCAGGCTATAAGTTTGTTTGCCACGCTAGGGATTTGACTGAATTAAAAAGCGTTTAAAGTCGAGGTAGTGGAGAATACTTCGATGCGATCTTGATCAGACCCAGTTATTTTAGACAAAATATATAGTGAATGGTAGGACTGATTCAGACGAAAGGTTCCATTACTTTCTGTACTTATCTGGGAAGTTCTTCGTTTATCTCCCCCCCCCCCCCCTCAAATATCTCTTTAATCGTAGTTTTTCCATTGATCTCAGAAACGGGTACAGCTAAAAGGAAGGTAGTAGTGAGCTATAGACTCGGAAGCGTACGAATTTTAACAGTCACACAATTTTATGTCGATGCCGGCCAAGTTAGCCGTACTCTCCACTGCTCTTCTCTTTTCCGGAAACGCTAATGCCACTTTCCTATGTCAACGGAGGTCCTAGGTTCACATCATCACAGCCCATAACAATCCACTGCAGGACTACGGGCCTCTCCCACGAAAGGGGAGGTTATTGCCATAATCTCCACGCTTGGCAGGCGGGTTGGAGATCGCAGTGCAGTTAATGTAATCTACCCAGAAAGATGCTCCTGCCCATCTTTCGGATTTGTCCCTTAGTCGCCTCTTACGACACCCACGGGAAGAGATAGGGTGGTGCTATTCTTTGAGGTGGCGGCACCACACACCATAGTCCTAGGTTGTCTGTCTCTAAAATATTAGTCGCCTCAGCAAGGAGAAGTGCCTCATAAGCCTATTCCAATTTAATCACTCGCGGTTTCTCTTTCTTAAACACGTTTAAAAATTTTTTTGTATTAAGTTTCATATTGAAGTATCAGCTTAAATGCGTTTAGAATTTGATGAAAGCCGCCCTCAAACTCTCCCGCTACCGACGCCACCTTGGACCACACCCAACGCTGTCACGAGCAAGGATCTTCCTTCTCCGAATAAACACCCAGTTACCATGTAAATTGTGACGTTGCGTTCTCACTGAGGGCTGACAAATGGCGACAACCCGCTATTGAGCCGTTCAGCCTTCTCAGATTCCTGTGCCCTTGTGGTTGTTTAAATGGGGGAACTACTCAATGAACAGCTTTGAAAGGGGAATTGTAGAAGTGAGGGTATCTTTGGTCTCAAGGGCAAGCCTCTGCTCTGTTTGGTTGAATTGGGGGACTGTTCGAGTGTCTTTTTGAAGTTAAATTGATATTTGATGTATTATATATCGTTATGCCTGTGTACCTATTTCTCTGTGCTATTTCAACCAAATGGAGTTAGATTTATGACTTTGCTTGCTTTAGGGCTAGATGGCGTTGTGTGAATTGTTCAAGTATATTTATTTATTTACACTCTCGAATCGAAGTTGAAGTAGTGCTTTCTTTGTCCATTGGATATTTATGTTTGTATAATAGACATTCATGTTGTATATATTCCTATCTGCAAGAAATCTATTAATGTCTGCTTTTGGTATCACAACACAAATAAAGTTAATGAATTTAGGTTTTCGCCTTTTTATCCATACACCACAACAATGTCATAAATAGGGCCCTATGAAACCGCCCGCATTCACTCGCATGCGCTTCCTATCTCTTTCACACTCGTGGTGAGTTGCTAGAGATAGAAAAGACAAGCATTAGAAGGCAAGCGCTCGCGTGCAGGCGAGTGGTTTCAAAGATAGTGCCGCAGTGTATTTCGTCGGGCGACGTCCGTCGTACTACCGTTGCCAATTAAGACAGCGCTAGCCAAAAAAATACGAACACCGCAGGATCTGTGGTTACTTAATTAAATAGAATTGTATAGCTGCTCACGAACTTCGTAATGAATTAATTGCACGTCGGCCCATTAAGCGAAGCTAGCTTAGTTTATCCTATTCCAGCGCTGTAAGCGGATAGAAGAGGGTCCCTTTGTGAGCTGAATTACATTCGTGGTTTAGCTTTGACTGCGCTCCATGAAAATGCGGCCTTGTAATTGGTAGCTTTGAGAGCAGTAATGGGAGTTTTGGCATGATTATGGCGGGTTATAGTGCGAGTGTGAACACGAGAGTAGTGTCGGGAGGATTAGCTGACTATGCTACCGGTGATGGTATGAAATATAGTCGAAATAATAGAGCTAAGGAATGGAATACGTTGCCTGCGTACGTGTTCTCTGATCCTTATAATATGGACGCCTTCAAGGCTAGAGTAAATAGGCTGTTATTAGACAGGCATGCTCTATCTTCGGCCGCGTCGACACTTACACACCAGGTGAGATATAATAGAATAGAATAATAATAACTAGCTGGCGTGGTGTCCTACCCCTACCCAAAGCTACGATACCCTACTCCTACCTCACGGGCGTAGTCAGGTTTTGGTTTGAGGTAATCGTTATAAAAGTACCCTAATTCACATTAAGAGACTTAGGATGATCGTAATAAATGCAACTTAAATTGAAAAATGAGCGAGCGTAGCGAACTCAAAAATTTTCGACTTTTGTCAAAAAAAAGTTGGAGTGAACGTATTAAAGAAAACTATGAAAGAGCGAGCGTAGCGAGCTCGAAATTTTTGGAATTGTAGCTGTAAAAATCCGGATTGATCACGCGGCGCAGGCGGTGTGAAATGATTTCGGGGGGTTTGAACCCCTGAACCCCTCCCCCCCTCGCTATGCTCATGCCCTACCTACCCGTTTCTCCATATATTTTCATACGCGAACTATTTCGGATCGTTTAAATTCAACTATGCCGTTAAATTTATTTCCCGGATCAAATTAACCATTTGGGAATAATGTAGCCTAGCATTATCGAAAGATTTTTGAAAATCGGCTAGGTTCGGAGTTTATCCTCAACATACAAACTTACAAAATCACAAACTCTTCTTCTTTATACTGTTATCTGATAGGTGGTAGGTCTCTGTATCAGGTGGTAGGACTCTGTGACGCCTGAGGAGACCGCCTAGGTGAGAACCATCGCCTTATCTGTTTCTGCCGCCAAATAACAATTTATTAATATTTAATGTTCGTATTGTTGTGTTCCGGTTTGAAGGATAAGGTATCCAGCGCAATTACAGGCATGAGGTATTTCATCTCAGTCCTCGCAGTGACATATATTTTATTCTCTTTTTGAGAAAAATAATATTTTCACATTCATTTAGTCCAGCCCAGGCGACACGAGACAACAACTAAAATGAGGATATATCACCAACAGGCAGAAGAAATGTGTGGGTGTAACCAGAGGAGTCATGCGTTCAATCATCCACCACATAAACTGACCTATTGCACCGCCCTCGCCTCGAACATTTACATGCGTGAAGGAGGAGTCTTTGGAAGGTATTGGGGGTCAAGTTATAGTTGTCGAGATGTGCGCATGCGCGTTGAGGTGTCCGTCGCGTGGCAACAAGTGGGCACTTGCTCGGCCTAGTGCTCGGCCGTAACCTTGTATTCAGTTGTTTTCGTTGGCGTTCGACGTTTACGTTGAAAATATTTGTGGATTTTATTGCTCGATATATGATCGATTATATTTTTCATTGATTGTTGTCACTATTGTGGGATTTGTTCCTAGTGTTGTACTGGGAACAGTAACTTAAACTAACCCGGAAAGTTCATATCTTCCGATCAGTAGGTCTAACTGGTCGCGCCACGTGGCCAGATGGGAGGAAAGAACCGATGGGCTAACCCCGAGTTAGTGGTGTTAAAATATCAATAATTTCAAAACTGACAAAAAAATAAATATGAATGAAAGAAAATCGCATCGGGAGCTACGATGCGACAGGCAAACCCACACCTACACAAATACAGATATCCACAGATCCACATATACCTACACACGTCAAACTCATAACACCCTTTTGTTTCGTCGGAGTTAATAATAAACGGTATACTTGTAGACGAATTCTATAACTCTTGCAGGTGCTGCCTTTCCCACGACTTATAAACCGGTTTTAACTCTTTTGAATGGAAGCCTGGGGCTTGGAAAGCAAAGTTTGGACGCAGATTCCGTGGCTCCAACGTAGTTACTGGTATTATATTGTTTCTAATTGCGATTATAAAATCCCTCAAAATCAGAGAAAGTTGAATCATCATCACAGCCCGAAACAGTCCATTGCAGGACTTAGGGCCTCTCCCATGAAAGGGGAGGTTATTGCCATAATCTCCACGCTTGGCAGGCGGGATGGAGATCGCAGTGTTTAAATATAATAATGGAAAGTTGAATAACCATGACGAATTAATAGCAAAATAAGTTTTCAAATGACAAATATGTTTTCTTGCCCAAACACGATGGGATTCCCTTATTGCATTCATTAGTTAATATGACCACCTCATCCGACCTCTGTTCTGACTCCACCAGCAGATCAGCCCCATGTCAGATGTCCTTCAGATCAGTACCATATTTAGGTATAATAATTTTAACTCAATCGGATATCAACAAATGGTCAAAAATTTTAACGGACAACTTACGTACATACAGTGCAAGTTAAATAATAGCTTGTATTAAAAACCGCATTATTAGAAAAAAAGCCCTACCTACCACTTAATGAACGACGTCAGACGGAAAAAGAAATCTATTCGAAAATTTCGCATTACCTACACCTAGAAACTGCATTTGAATAATGAAAAATTCCTGAGCACATTAAAAGTTACGCAGCGTGCAGACCAGACACGGCAGACAGCTGGTTGCGAATTTGCATTAGAGATATGCTGAGACTTACAACAAGTCACGTTGGATTGGATTTTAAGGCTTTCACTACACATATTATCGAGTTTGATCCCGATCCCCGATAATATGTGTAGTGAAAGTGTAGTGAATAACCACGAAAGTCCTCAAACCCATGTATTTTAAGGCTTACGCGCTTATAACACCTGACTTTATTCGAAAGCAAAGAGCGCGAGAGCAAGTCAAAGTGAAATGTATTGCTAATGAAAAAAGGTAGACTTTTTGTATCACGATTTTTGGAAAGACCGTCGCCTAACATTTATAGAGTTGTACAAAAATTGACCTTATTTCATGGGCAATGCATTTCACTCTGACTTGCTCTAAGCCTTTTTGTTTTTTAATTTAGTCAAATATAATAATCGCATTATATCTGTAAGGCGTGGGTGCGGCGCGCAGTTAGAGTGCAACAAATTATCCGTATCGGTGACAGCGACACTGTTGTTGGAATTGACATGACATTTCAAAATGGCGACACTTCTTCTTCTTATCGTGTCAATGATAATTAGGTTAAAGTATGTATGTATGTATATAAATGTGTATGTATATGGCGACACTAAAGTTGCACCGTCATTTGTGGCAGTGAACTATACAGTGTGGGGCCTAGAACCGGGGCTAATATTGAAAATAGGGACTCTCTAGAGTATTGATATTTTTTCTGAAAGATTCTAGTTAATCATAACCCACCCACAACAAGAATTTAAAGTTGCGATTCATAATCAGCGATTATTGCAAAACGATATTATCGCTAACATTGTCAATGTCGTGGTACAAGGCATAAGATAATATCAGCCGACACAACCCATAAAATGTCAACAGGCCGTTCAGAGTTGATCCGAATAAGTACAATGCAGAATGAACTCGATCGAGTTGTGCGGCACTATTGTTTTGTTTGCATTACATTGAATTTACGATTAAGTTTGTTAGAAAAAAAACAAAAATTTAAGTTTTTAATTTCATTAGTTAGGACCATGATGATTTAATTACTGGTGACCTATAGAGCCTCCCTTTTAAATATCTGCCCCCGTTCTAGGCCACATCTGTATAGATTAATAGCCGATGTGCAATATCTATCGCCAGCATCTGTTATTTATAAGATTCGTTTAAGTAAATAAACTAATATTTAACTTATTAACGACTTACACTTTTTCTTTACACACAGAGACATGGAGAATATTATTTATTATGTTTATGCTACGTGTGCTGGCGAAGGCTACGGCGAAGGTTACGAATGCTACGGCGTAGCTCTTCGTAGACCGTACATACTTAACCCGAAAATCATGCTTGTTACTATTATATATTATTTATTTTCTCGGATGTAATGTTGAAATGCGGGTTGAAAACAGAATACATTTTGTTGACGGCCCGTTGTTCCCATACCCATAAGTCACAACACATGATGTTTTTTAAAGTCATCTGATAATGCCTACAAAGCTTCAATGCAATTGGTTTTGTAATTAAAAACACAACAAACATTAAAACACACAAATCTTCAATTTCATAGGTAAAGACCTGATCGAACAAAGTCAGAAACAATCACTCCACCATTCCACTACAATCCACTCCCAACTTTCAATCCACGTTTCCAAGACATTCGGGCGAGCCGTCTCGATTCAATGACGAGTTGACCCACCAAATTAGTCGTATTAGGGTTGTATTAGGGGTCGCCAAATGGATTGGGGTCGTGGGCCTCGATTGCGCCGTGATCGAGCCCATCGTGACTCGAGCTTGGGTTAGTATTAAATCATGTAAATACGAGCGTCCGGTTGAATTCGGGTGGAAGATGTTATATCTTAAGTATGTTATATCTGAAGGTTAGGAATGATGAGTATTAGAGGCGGCCTGTGTGCTTGCGAGAGAGAGATATCAGAAGATATTAAACGTGAGCCGAACTCTCTAGTTGAATACTAACCAATGCTCTTACGGTGAGGGAAAACATCGTGATGAAACCTGCACATTCAGGCGACTGGATGTGTAACCATGATCCAATCTGGTCAGGTTCCCTTGGTAGCAGGGTTATGGAGATCAGATGGCAGTCGCTCCACTGTAATTACCTGACCTGCCAAATCCTGGATCATGGTCATGGCGGACCCCGGGCCCTCGTGCGCGAGAGCACAACCGGGACCAAGATGATCATGATTAAACGTAAGCCGACCCCGGGAACTGGGTGGGTGACCGTTCCGTATTTTGAGGCTAATCGAACTTCAACGCCGCAACGTGCTCGACGCTTATTAGATGTGTCTCTATACCGCGAAACAAGGTTGACCAAGGTCTTGAGCTGGGAACCCTGCTGAGACTGGTTAGACAGTCTCGGGAGCCAACTGGCACCCAGTGATGGTGTATTAAATAAATAAATAAATAATCGTGGACAGATTCACACAGCGCCATGTAGCCCCATATTAAGCAAAGCTATGGGTGCTAGATAACTGATATACTATATATATACTTTTAAATACTTAGTTATTATACATAGAACACCCAGACCCGTAACAGAAATTAAAATTTATCACTTCAATTTCTGCCCGGCCGGGTATCGAACCCGGGACCTCTTGCTTGGCAGACGTTGATGTTGACCACTTAAACCAGTCAGGTCGTCAAATTATTATTATTATTATTATTATTTGTATATTTATGTTTTACCCATTCACAGCCTAAGCTGGTTTGAAATAACACCTACGAGATACAACTACGTAGGGGCAACTTTAGATTATGTTATAATAGGGTGGGTTTTAAGGGTAAATTTGCACGAACTTTCTCACTATCTGACAAGTGTTTAATAATGCAATTTTTTTAGGAGAACTCTGGTAAATTGATAAGTATTAGGCTATGGTGGATGTGATTGGGTATGACATCGGTAGTGGATAACACTATGGGTATTTATTTATTTATTCGTATGGCATATTAATATAAAAATAAAGACTATATTAGGTACAATTAAATCTACAGATCCACTTTACAAGACTATGGGTATGATACCTATCTATACACTTTATCTTGTTTCCACATACAGGTATTTTCGTCTTTTATTTATGTTTCTGCGATCTTTGTAGATTGTGTTTGCCAATATCTATCAGGTAAGTGGTGTTATTTGTTGTATATTCGAGAGTTATGTTTGGTCTATTATAGTGTAAGGTTTTATCAGTGAATATAGGGTGATCGTAATAAACTTTCTGACTGGTATTTTCTAGGATAACCTGCGGGGTGTACTTATAATAAGGTGGTTCTGTGTTCTCGATGAGTTTGTACTGTAGTGAGTAGACATGTAATAACTCTTAAAACTGAATTAAATTAGTTATAAATTTCCATATCGTCGTTTCTCTTGGAACCCTAGTTACAGCCTACGTAAAGTGCATTTTTGTTCACTTTTCGTGCAAATTTTATCAGAGACTACACACACGCTGTTTTACGGCCGGCACCACCAGCTGATTGGATTGCGTTCAAATTGAGATTGAGCTATTGGAGCCCACATCGGATTGGATTTGAGAGGCGAGAAATGGTTTCGGCGAAAGGTCAATGCCCGTCCATTGCTCATTACGACTAGCACGACTTGCTCTCGCGCGCGATAAGCGAGAAAAGGCGCTACAAAGACACTGCTATCTCTTTCATCTTAGTATCGAGAGAAGAAACAAACGCTCTCTCGCGGCGCGAGCTGTGTCGCGGACACACTTGTGCCAGCCGTACTGGATGTTTGTTCACACTTACATCGTAGAGGACGCTTCCAGCCTTTAAAGCAGAGTGAGAAGGGGGGGGGGGCTACTCAGTGTTAAACGAGTAGAGAGATCATCTGATGGAAACTGTTACCTATAATATAGACGATATTTGATACGCTTAGGTTTCGTATAACAAAAATGCAAAACCACAGACGTTATGTTACTCATGGTAATACATATTTGTAACAGTGAATACTTTTATTATTATCTCGGTTCATATTATTATCCTACTAGTCTCCCCCCGACTCTTCCACACCTCATGATTAAGCTATTGTCTGTAATGCCCTGGTTTACATTGGTCAAGGTCAATGACAGTGACAGTGACAGTATGCTGTACGGACTTGCTACTATCCGTTCGGTTTATGCACTTATTACATTTGGCAAAATTCTGTAGTCTACATTCAGAAGGAAACAGCGTAAGAGCTTTTTGTATCACTTGTAATAAGTTACGCGTCACTCCGCTTTTCAGAAGGAACGATACAAAAATGGACCTTATTTTTTAAGAAGCAATACATTCCATTTTGATTTGCTCACACAGTTGCTAAACACTTGACTAATGTAAATCAGGCCTTAATCGGTTTGAAGGCACAACGAGTAATAATCTGTTTTCGTAACAATCTGCACATTCCACGGCCGTCTCAAGCCTACAATTCAGCAACTAAATTATTATTGTATCCGGAACATAATCCTCATATTATGTGAGGATTCCGGTGCGACGTTGCTAGACCGTGGCCGTTAGCCACAATTGCTGAATTTTGCTTCGGTTGTAGTTAATTAAAGCAGGACCGCGAAATATGTATGGACGCCAACCTATATGACCAATAATGTTACGCAATATGTCGTTGGAAAAGTTTTTTGTATTCTACAACTTTTACTTCGGCGGCGTCTTGGATAGATGTCGAAAAAAATTGCCAAAAAAAGGAAGCCATATTGGACCGAATAATTCAGCCTATGAATAACGTTAGGTAAGTGATACAGTGAGGTTGCACATTCAGTCGCCTAATGTGCAGGTTTCCTTGCGATGTTTTCCTTCACCGTAAGAGCATCGGTTAGTGTTAAACTAATGTATATGACTCAGAAAAAGTCATTGGTATGTAAGTACATGGTGGTGCTAGGGTTCGAACCCTGTATCTCTCGCGACCTGCTATCCATTAGGTCCTTGATCTTTACCTCCATTCATTATATTATCGCTTTGAACTCATAATTTTTAAACATTCCTTTAAAAGAGGCAATTAAGGTTGAGAATGATTAATTACATGACCGTTTCTCATATAATTCAGGAAAATTCGTTTCTGAGTTGTTTACTTCCTTTTTGATTATGATTGTTGACTTTTTACTTTTTATAAAGGAAATTAATTTTTTTCAGTCCTCATCAAGGAAAGTCAAAATCATTGTATTTTAATATTTTTTCGCTGTATTGTGGTTCATAAAAGTACACAATGTAGCACATTTTGTGTAAAAATGTCCTATTCATTCATCTTGGCGTCAAAATTCCGTCTACAAATTGCTACGCCGTAGCACGCGTAGCCTTCATGTAGCGTATACGTGATAGTAATCCATTCAAAGAAATAAAAACATCTTGGCATAAATATTCCGGTTATGCTCTCTCATGCGTGCTCCTGGATCCAAGGCGGACCTTTCATGATCCAGGATTTGGCAGATTAGGTACTTACAATGAAGCGACTGCCATCTGAGTTTCGTGACCCAGTCAACAGGGAAACATTCAGTCATGGTTACATTCAGTCACTGGAATGTGCAGATTTTATCACGATGTTTTTCCTCACCGTAAGAGCATCGATTTGCGTTCAACTAATGTACATAACTCAGAAAAAAGGTCACTGGCACATACTGAGGATCGAATTTGATACCCCTCTATTACGAGTCGGCCCCGCTACCAACCGACGCTCTTTCCCATCCATTACAAAGACAATTTAAAAAGCATTTGCAGGTTTAAACGTACTGTTCTGTATAACGAACAATTGGTTTGTTCTATTACTATTACTCATTGTTTGAATTCATCGACTGAGCCGTAGTACAACTTCGAATACGGAATGGAATACAGAGGAAATAGGGCGTAAATAAATCGCGCGGGAAGCACCCAGCTAGCACCCAGTCACACGAATATACTCGTATATCAAAGTTGTTGTGATACTAAATAAAAACGACAATAAATCAAGTTACACCCAATCAATGCTGGGCAAATAACGCGGCGCCAGAGCCGTTTGCTTTTGCGCCTGGCGAGGTAAATAAAACTATTTGTCAAATGGCAGAGTAGATCAAATGGAGATTGGGTAACAGGTTTTTTCAGTATACAAATAGGATATAAAAATTATGTTGTACGGCTGAAAACAGGCAAGCGGGTCACCTGATGGAAAGTGGTCAACACCGGAGGCGCAACCAAAACCTCTAATTTACCTCTTTAACGATCCCATGTCAATACTAATATTTTTAAACTGTAATAAAATAAAATGCAAAACAACGATATAAAATATAATGACGTTTCATTCCGTGTCGTACAGTGCCGTACGAAAGACCTCAACCATGTGGTTAACTTCTTATGACCAACACATAACAACACCGGAATGCCGCCGTCAGGTCATTACTTGCTTTCATTCGCCAATAGTTCAGTTGAACTAATGCAACTTTTAAACCTTCGACGAAGAGAGAGGGGTGTACCATGTGTAAGATAGATGTAATAAACGATTTTTATTTATTTATTTATAAGTTTGACAAGTGTATCTGTGGCTTTAGGTATCTGTCTGTAGCATCGTAGCTCGATTTGACTGCGATTTCTTTTATTTGAAAGTCAGTTTATTCAAGATAGTTCTTAGCTTTGTTTCATCAAAATTGGTCAAGCAGTTTAGAAAATATTTGAGTTTATGTAAACTTGATCGGGGCTTATCCGACTTTCTCTTTTGGTTAGGTTGTTAGCACTAGAACTGACATCCCTATTTACTTGAACAAGGTTCCATTCTCGCACACAATAGCACGTACACAGGGTGATAATAACTATCAGCAGGCTCCATAATTAAATCATTTACAATTAGCAAGCACTAACAGGTACTGCTTGCGTTGGGGCTCTATCTAATTGAATTGGATCAATATTCATAGGGCCGGATTAGTCCTGTGTTGCTGAGAGGAATATTGATTTAACGGAGATTAATACTAACTTAGACGGCATACCTATAACAATATAATAAAGTACCTAATATAACAATATAATAAAGTACCTTACTAAGTCTGTCTTTGTAGTAATTTTACAGAAGAACACAAGTGTTCAAAAGCAGAACATGTTTGTTATATTGAGGATCCATCATATGGTAGAATTTTTGAAATGCCTAATTTATATGGGTTTGAAGAAAATGTTAGCCGAGTGGTGCCCGGCAGAGTAGAATAGCACCAACCCCTTACACTCGTGGGTGTCGTAAAAGGCGACTAATGTTTTCGAGGCAAAAGATCTTAGAGTCTCCGTAGACTGGAAAATAGGCAGCAGCGTTTTCCATTGTTATATTTACAACACTGCGATCTCAAACCCGCCTGCCAAGCGTGGAGATAAGCGCAATAACCTTCCCTTTCGTGGGAGAGGCCTTAAGTCCTGCAGTAGACTGTTAAGGGCTGTGATGATGAAGGAAATGTCAAGCGCAATGAAATATATGCTTTATTACGTTTAACGTAAGGTTTACCCGGGTGTCGAACGATGTCATCAGATATGACAAAGTCACGGTGTTCTAGCGCTATAGCGTTCTATAATATTATCTTCTCTGGTTTAAGAGATATTGCGAAAATTTCTTCACCGACATTCATGTGGTATCATAAGCTATTGGAAAAGTCATTGAACAAAAATCGTGACTGATCCTCATTGGAAAGAGTTCGCGGAATAATTAGCATGGACCGCTTAATAATGACTCTTCTCCTTTCTGTGGTACCTAGTATAAATATTAGACTGGTTTTGTAAGTGTTTTGTGACTACTAACAAATTTTAATATAATTTAATAATTAAAATCTATCGTATATGAAAAAAAAATGTTAATTCGATTCATTTTCGCACGAAGTAAAACAATAATTTTCCTGCGAGCATGACCTGCTCAATGCCACCTCAGTTTTGCCATTTTACGAGCTTCACCTTGGTTCTGTTACATTGTCATTTCTCATCTTAACACGTAGAAAATGCCGAGAGCTTTTCACACACCGACTGTGGGCTTTATGAGCTCTCTAATGAGGTCTACAGAACAAGTAATACACCACGTATGTCACGTTACACAAAAGTGCAGAAATAATAAGAAATAATATTATTTAGAGCTCGTTTTTGGTATTCTCTCTTGGTATTTTTGTCTTTAGGTAATGTTATGGTTGTAAGGCTTTATGGCGTATTCACACCTGTGGATAATGTGTTACAAACATATGACGAAAACCTCATTCAATTATGTATTTAGTAAAATATGTATGATTTTATTAAAATTAGTTAATCCTTTGTATGGTGCCTTCTTGATGAAACTCCATTGTATGATAGAATTGAAACATTTTAACAAAATTTCAGACAACGCCTGATGCATTCGAATCCGGTCGCAAAATATTAAGTTTAATTTAATTATAGTGGAACTTGTGTAAAAAATTGTTTTTATTCTATCATACAGTATTAATAAATACTTTTAATTAGAAAAAGAAAACAAATTAAATATCCATCACATTATCGATGCAGCAAGCCTAAGCCCTATTCAAATTCTGAAGACCTGTCATAATCTTTACTCTTATCAAAATTTTCTTTAGTTTGATTTAAAATTTAATTAGAAATAGGGAAACAGACATAAGTGGTGTACCGCTGTTGAAGTTCAGAACGCAAGTTAGTTGCCAAAGGTAAGTTCCGAAGTTCAACAACAAAACTCTGGGGCAATTAACGCTTGTTCGTAAACCACGTATGCCGCGTAGCACCAAGCAATTTTCGTCCTTATTGAAACAGGGCATACGTAGCAAAACAAACAGGTATTTCAGAAGCTTTATTTCGAAATTATGTAGGTATTTTCCATCTTTCAGCAACTTCGTTCAGACAGTTTTCAATGAAAGGAATACTCTGTAACGTGCTCATATTAGTACAAGTTGTGGGAATTTTTTAAAAATAAATGAGATTATTATAGGTATTTACGATTTTCATCCGCCTATAGAGGTTTGGTATTTTCGATAATACAATGATATTCGGAAGAATTGCACAAACCCTGAGGCACTGTCCTAATTGGCAACTTTCTTGCGAAAATGGTTGTACGACGGACGTCGCCCCACCAATAGGAGACCTCAAAACTGCCCGTCGCAAGACAACGGTCATACGATCGTTGCCAATTTAGGTCAGCGTCTAAGAACGACTATTGGCTGAGCTACTCGGTAAGACATTTTCAAATGTACTATTGTAAATATGATCTTCAACTTGCCTGCCAAGCGTGGAGATTTTAGCTAAGCCCTCCACGGATGTGAAAGAGGCTGAAGTTTCGTTCGTTTCGCGAGAAGACATACGCCAACCTAAGGCACTGTCCTGATTGCCAACGTTCATGAAACTATGATCGTGCGACGGACGGTCTTGAGGTCTCTAATTGGTCGGGCGACGTTCGTCGTACGAACAGCGTAAGTCTAAGTAAAGCACGACACGCAAGTATTCAAATCCTGTTAAGTGTGGATTCGTATACCCACAGGACTTAATTTGTAAATCGAGAACTCATGGACGGTTTAAGTGCAGCTGTAACAGCTAAATAAAAATGAAAGGTAAGTATTTTCGTTTACTCCAGCACAGCATTGTAAAATACGGCTAGTCTCCGTCCACAAAGCGCGGAGGTTAGCAGGGTTCCGTAGTTCCCCAGATCTAGAGTTCCGTAGCTTCGTAGTTCCCCAGTTACGCCGGAGGCCGCCAATTAGCGCTCTCAGCAAGAGTGTTTGCTGTGAACACACCTTTATAAGACCAAAAGATAGCTTCAGTAATGCTGCTTGCAAAGATTTTTTATATGATTTAGGTTTTTATGTTGTTTTTAATTGCTTTGTATTTGTTAGAGAATTATTCTTGGTGACACAAATTTTTGGCGACAGAACCTAACTTCTTATTTCGTAGAGCGACTTAAAAATGTCAACAGAAATCATCTAAAACGACATTAACCTAATAACACCGATTATTACTCGTACTATTTTAATTTTAAGTTCTGCGCTCTGAAGAAACCCGCCTTTTTACCTTTTTATAGTTTGATTGCTGTTCTGTCCGAATAAGTAAAAATCAGATAAAACCGGAGGAATCAGAAATGAAACAAAAATTACAAACACGTTTAATTTTCTTCGACCCAATGTTTAACTTTTTCAATGAGCCGCTTGGTTTCTTTGGTTTAAGAAAAGACACCCTTTATATGCTTTGGTTTTCCTCATTAACATCATTAGTGTTATTGGTAGGTAATTAACTAAGTTCGTGACAAGGCCGGAAGCCACGAACTTGCTCACAAAGCTGCCAACTATCGTAAACAGAATAGATAATAATATCTAGTAACAAACTGGAGATGATTAAGTACTTATATATATCGTCTTTGGTCCGCTTTCGTGTAACTTTTGTTGTCATTCGACATTCGCCGGCGAATTTTTGTACTAGACACTTGTCTAACTTGTCTTGGATAACTTTATCGGTCTGTGATTAGATTTCACCGCTTTTTAAAATAAAAATAGACAGGGTGGTATGGATTCTTTAGCCGTACGCATTATAAAGGTAGAACTACAGCGATTTGTGCGAATAACTGGAAAAGCTCGCTGGTTTATTTAACAATTTCTCAGTGGCAGTCAAGTAGCAAGAGTAAGCAAGAAGAAGAGTAAGTCGAGAAGAGGATTTTGCTATGTTTCCTTTCATGTTACTTTACCTATATAACTACCTATACATAATTCAAATACTCGAGAACTGCCTCAAAGCAACGCCATCTAGTTAAGACAAGTCAAAAATTTTTTTTGTTTTAAGGGCGGCTTGTGTCAAATTCATAAACCCATTTAAGCTAAAAAAACGGTAAACGTCATTCTAAAACGTGTTTAAGAATTTGGTGCAAACGGTGCTTAAAATAGCAGTCTGAAAACCGTCCATAGAATCATCGAAGACGATAGCGAAAGCACCAAACGAAATCCAACCTACGTAATTGCATCACTCTATGAACTGCGGGGAAAACCTCAAGGTAATGTAGGAAGTTTGAATTGCTGAACAATCAGAGTGTGAGTTACCGATCGCTCCCCAAATTGTTTAGAAATGGCAGCCGAAGTACCGATTGGAGCTTTATTAGATACCACACTCAGCTATGTTTGGTTTATGTGGAGATGTTTTGATTGAATCTGCACAGGTAGAGAACGTTTCAATGAGCAGTTTTCCAATAGGTATCTAAAGCATTCCTAACCACTCACTAGATGGCGCCCCGACAATTTTGGTAATTGATAATCACTTGAAATAGGTTCTTAGCAAACAGGATATAAACACTGGGTAATTGTATTGGATAATATTGTATTTGTCAATAGTTTTCAACCATTTTAGAGGTTGAAATAATAATGGAACAAAGTGCGCTGTAAATTTAAATATTTCTTTTTACACTTCGTTTAATCTTTAATAGTTATGGTTATATTAATAAACATTTTATTTTTAAGTTTAGTATTAGATCATCCATCAACCATCATACAGATTAAAAAAAGATTACCAAAATTGTAGGAGCGCCATCTATTGATGCTTTGAGAAACCAATTATCAATACCTACTGGAAAACTCCTCATTGGAAAAAAACACATAGCATAAAAAATATTTTGCTAGCCTCAGCTGTGAAGGTAGCTAACTTTCAAATCTTTTTGGAAAAGATAGAAGTAGTAACGATAAGTATTATCCACAAAAATCTAAATGAAAGGCGGTGGTGCTCATCCAGGCGGACTCATCAGGCTTGACAGAGTCCTTAGATACAACTAATTTATACCTACCACCTGATATATAGCTATTACTGGCACTTAATCATTAATTCAGTGTTACTATCACTGCGCAATTAGAATAGAATGGAACCTTTTTTATGTATGAAGACAAGCAAGCAGGCAAGCGGGCCACCTGATGGAAAGTGGTCACCGTCGCCTATGGACATCAGCAACACCAGGGGCGCTACCAATGCCTTACCTTAATACTTTGTAAATAAATATTCATTTCGATTTACTTAGATAAGGTTCCGTCCCATTGTTGTTGCGCATGAATAATATTTGTGTAGTAATTTATAGTTTTTTTTTTAATTTTTTTTATACCGCCAGTGTGACAAACAAGCTTACGGCCTGCCTGATGGTAAGCAGTCACCGCAGCCTATGGACGTTTGCGCAGGACGTCAAATAAAGTCGCCCATTCGCAACAGAATTCCAGTATTGACAAGTACCTTAGTTGGTGTAATTACATCCTCTGTATAAAGTACACAGCTACGGTGTTACGGGAATATTTTCCACTTACGCTAGCCTAATTGATAAATGGATTTTGTAACAATATATTGTCGAGGACATCACTTCCGTGTAGTGTACGTACGTGTTGTGGTGTTCGATATTTTCATCGTAATTGACGTTAAAACCTGTGTTAAAACTTTATGAGAGAGGCAGAGAGGAAAATTGATTTGTAGACCTATTTATTTACTTACCGTTTGGGTGACTTACAGCGTAATACACACTTAGAGTGTAATCAATCTAAAATTATATAATGATGAGTCTCCACCTTAAATACCGCCTTACTTATATTTTTATACGTCTTCTCAAATCATCGGATATTTTATGTTTTTTAATGTATGTATTCCGATTACTCGAAGGCGCCTGGACCGATTTAGAATATAAATTTATGTTTGAAAGGTGCTTCTCATGTGGTCCCATAGCCATCAGGTTAGGAATTGATAATTGGATCCTGGAGAAATCCTGAGGTTTTATTTATTTAGATAAATAAGTAATAAATCTCCATCCCATGGAGCACAAAGAACTTACTCACCGGCCGTAACACAATACTATTCGTAATAGTATGGTTTGGCTGCGGGATTCGGTAAGGTTTTTCCCCAGTCGGGCATCTCCAATTCGAAAGGAATAAAATATGAAAAATAATTATCTTGGTGGTAATGCTCTCGCGCACGAGGGCTCGGGGTCCGCCGTGCGGGGACCATGATCCAGGATTTGGCAGATCAGATAATTACAGTGGAGCGATTTCCATTTAACTTCCGTGACCTCCGTGACCCTGCTACCAGGGGAACCTGACCAGATTTAATCATAGTGTGTAACTATGATTCGATCTGTTCAATTCAGTCACGATGTTTTCCCTCACCGTAAGAGCATCGGTTAGCAATCACCGAAAGTACATAACTAAGAAAGAAGTCTTTGGTACATGGCCGTAGTGTTTTTCGAATCTGGTACCTCCCGCTTGCGAGTCGGATACCTTAACTACTAGGCCATCGAAGCTTCCACTACGGGAGCATAGGAACGGGATTTTTCGTGATATATCGAGTGGTAAAGAGGTGCTGCAGCTGACAAACCGCGGGCGGCCTTATAAACTTTATTCACACAAATATGTGGGATGTATTCGTGATTCTCGTGAAACAATAACAATATTTGTTAATAGTTAATAGCCGAATACTTGGCTCGCGGCCAAAAACGGGCAAAAAGAAGTTTCCTCGTTAATTGCGTACGTGATTTAATGCCAGCCTGTAAAATGCTTACTTGCTGAATAATTACTAGCATAGTCGCTTTTGTACAGTCAATAGGTGGTTTGCCGATTTGAAACATCATTTAGTGTTCATTATTTTATTTAAAACGTATGAATAGATTTAGTTATTGACAATTTGAGGATATTTGGATAATTCGTCGTGTTGGTAGCCTGGTGGTTAAGGTATCCGACTTGTAAGCGAGAGGTACCGGGTTCGAATCCCACTGCCACCATGTGCCAATGACTCTTTTCTGAGTTATGTACATTAGTTCAACACTAACCGATGCTCTTACAGTGAGGGAAAACATCGTGATGATACCTTCAGGCGACTGAATGTGTAACCATTGTCCAATCTGGTCCTAAGTAAAGTACCGACCATGTAAAGACGAAACTCTCGGCTCTCCGCACTGTGTGGTCTGCAGACGAGTAGAATATGGCAGCAACTCAACTGACGGGTGTCGTACCAGACGGGAGATCAGTTAAACTTGCGGATATCAGAAAATGGGCTGCTGCATTGTCTGATTTGTATTTTCAATACTACGATCTCTAACCCGGGGTCAAACGGGGCGAGTATGACATACCCATCCATTATGTGGAGGAACTACATAATAATAAATAACAAATATTCGTGAACAAATTCACACAGTGCAATCTAGCCCCAAACTAAGCAAAGCTTGTACTATGGGTGCTAGATAACTGATATACTACTTAAATACTTTTAAATACATACTTATTATACATAGAACACCCAGACCCGTAACAGAAATTAAAATTCAACATTTCATAATAAATTACAAAACCTGATTTCGTCTTCTAAATTTGAGTCTCGAAGCATTGCTTTAAAGAAATCTTAAAGCTATACATGAGAATAAGTATCGATATTAAATTTTTCATCCTAGCTTCGCTTAGCGTTGAAATTTGCTTGAAGGCTTAAGATATTCCTTTTTTTAGCACGTTCAGAGCAGGCGTTTAGTCACCGAAGTCCTTACAACAACGCACGAGCAACTAACAATCTTGTGTTTGTTTTCGAATACGTCTATTCTTCATATCTACATTGACTCTAGGATCTCTACCTAGAGCGTTGTAATGCGCAAGGCGCAAGAATCGGGACTGAAGGACGTCCTCACCCCTCCCCCCTCGTTCAGGGGGGTGCACCCCCCCCTATTTATTTACTCAACCTCGGAACTACTACACTTCCTTTAATGCTGAGGACAAGTTATCTTAATTATAAATGAAAGCTCCGCGCATGCGAGGGTGGTACCTATATAACTTTCAGAGTAATTAGTATTGCAAAATACATTTAGACAATTTTGTTGGCCGACTATGCTGTAGTTTGTAGATTATAATTTAACGTTATTTCTTATGCGTGGACCTATTTATTATTGATACTTTCCATTTTCATATTTGATTATAATTAATGAATCGAAGACGCGACGATACGATAAAAAAAATTAAAGAATTTTAAAAGACTACGTTTTGGTTCGCTGTTTTGTGACCCATAGACACGTCTTTATAAGAATTCCCAAACTATAATTCAAAGCTAAGACATTAGGCCCTCGCAATGGGCATTCCGGTAATGGCTCGCGATTCACCTACGTCAGGAGGATTTTGGACATCCAGATGATGATAATGAAACCCCTTAGTGAAACTATCCAGTGGGAAGGTTATGGCGGAAAAGTGACGGAGGCAAAAACTTTAATAGTTCCTCCGAATGTTCCCCGTAGTACAGATCGTTGAGGACACACAGAGAGCCAAACTCTCTTAGGGCCCCAACAAATAAATACGTAAATTATGACTTTTGTGTAATAACAAATAAAGTCGTATATTTACGTATCAACTCGGTTATTGCTCTGTGAAATTGTAGAGATATGTAGAGATCGTGTAAATTGAAGGTTAGACATATTAAATATGTTATTCCAATATTAAGAACGTAAATAGAATGAGTACTAAACAAATATATCTACCTTCGTTTATTTCTTCCTACCTAAAAATATATGGAATTGTAAATTCTAATAAAAAAAAAAATTTATTTTTTATTTCTGAAACTGCATATTTACACCTTAAAAAAGAAACCAATGTAGATATTTTCGTTCGCCATTCGTTCCATTTACGTTCCCAATATTGTAACGTACTCCGCCCAACCTTCAACTTCCACGTACTCTACACAGCTCTACAATTCCATAGAGCAATAACCCACCTCATAGTACACGTATTCCGCAAAGTGCTTTCCATATTGACCTACTCCCTTTATTTAACCACTCGTCTCGGCCAACACGCGGCTGAAATTACGGAAATACATTACAGTGCGTGCTCCATAGAACTGGAATTTTCCGGAGCACATTTGTCATTCCTCTAGTGATTGCGTTATCGATTTATGCATACTTATCGATTTTGAAAGAAAGAAAGTACATTTATTTATTTATTCAACAGTCAATTGTGCACAGGAAATACATAGCGAATAACAGGCAAAGTAATAGATGGAACAACAGGCGATAATTATTTCTAAAATAAATCTCTTCCGGTAGGCCTTCGGAAACGTTTACACACGTTACATTTGTTACACATAGATTAAGGGATTTTGCGAGATCTGAGACCCTATTTTTGAAACAGATCGCTTGTAAGCAAGCGCTTGCTTGCGGTACCTGTCTCTTTCACACTCGTGGTTAGTTGCTAGAGATAGAAAAGACAAGAATTAGAAGGCGAGCGCTCGCGTGGATGTGAGCGGTTTCAAAAATAGAGCCGCGCGAGAGCGTTTGTCTCTTTCTCTCAATACTAAGACGAAAGAGATAGCAATACCTATGTGCAACTTGCAACTGAAAGCAACTTGTGCTTGGCCTACTGGACGCCAACTTTAGGGTCAATTCAGTTCAGGCGGAAAAATGCTGGAGCACTTTCTAAGTGGTAATTAAATATCAACTTTATTTCGTTGCAATACAGGTGCAAATGGTATGCAACAGTAAAATCTCAATAAACAATAAAGATTTTAATGTTGCATACTATTTGCACCTCTATTGTAACCGATTGTAATGTTGAGTATGCGGTGAACAATTGACGGCCGGGAGAGAACTAAAATTCATATTAAGGCAAGGGTTTCCAGAGCGCGCTCCATACAAACTTAATTTGATCATATTTTCAATAATACGCTATCAAAGCAAATAAAATTTTGTAAATGTGATCCAGAATCTAATTACCTATACCTTACGTTCCCAATATAATAACATAACTAGTATGCCTAACCTTCAATTTACACGATCTCTACACAGCGCTACAATTCCATAGAGTACATACCTCATAGTACACG
The DNA here is from genome assembly GCA_905147135.1 of Blastobasis lacticolella. Lineage (NCBI taxonomy): Eukaryota > Metazoa > Arthropoda > Insecta > Lepidoptera > Blastobasidae > Blastobasis > Blastobasis lacticolella. The sequence continues at coordinate 5,100,141 of LR990058.1, forward strand.
TATTCCTAATACAACTAATACCTATTTTTGTGGTTTATCAGATTTTCGTTAAAGTATACCCATTAATAATAAAATAATAATAATAAAAAGTTTATTAAATCTTGTGAAATACATTTCAATTTTAGAAGTAAAAAACACGTAGAAGGTAAAAATAGAAAATATTTTTTGCTTGAGCTAGGATAATATGATACCCTGTATTTCAGGTGAGAAATTACATATTGTTTCAAAGTTACACGTAAATCAAAATTTGTATAGAAATCTTAAATCTCGTGTAATCCCTTTGTACGGAGCGTGCCCGGTAAACACTCTGAAACATCCAATGGTTCTGACAGGGCCTTTTTATTTGCACATACTGTGTGCGTAGGGCGATGGGTACACAACACCTAAGCAAACGCACAGTATTGACACCTCGTCGTAAACAACTTGACGTCAACGCGCTCGTAGTCCATTGCGGTAACATGTGGTTGCCGTAGCGAGCTGTAGAGGTGTATTTGTAAGTTGTCCTCACAGAGGGAGCAGAAGAAATTGCGCTTTATGCCATGAAGGTAGAATCACTTTCCGATCTCTGTGGTTGTCTCTATGATTGAATGAGAAACACCTGAACTAAACTGGGCTAAATGACAATCAGATAAGCCAGCTACGAATAGTTTGGAAACAAGTATAATCTTAGCGTAAATGTCTTATTAATCTAGTTTTATTAATCTTGAAAGGCACCTAATTGAGAAAAATTGGATTTTAAGATCAAATTATTATAATCACTCGTCTTAAGAAAGCTTTCTAATAAAACGGAAACGTCAGCCCAAATTGGATACTATCTTCTTGATTTGTCCCAAATGTTTATTCAATTTTGGTTTCTATACTAATTATAGAAAGCTCATTCTATTATTTGTGAACAAACGTGCATAGTCACCGCGCAGTAACCGTGTCGCATCCGCACAGTCGTCGTGTCGCACCCGCGTAGTCATCGCGTCGTGTGCGTGCCAATAGGGTAGAGTGAGTGCACGTTTTCTGTCCGGTTGCTACGCGGTGATAATGCATAGGGGTACGGCTTATGCGGGTACGACGCATACGCGTTTACTATCCGATTTCTAAGCGGCGGCGTATAAAAGGGCCCTTATACTCGTATATGTATTATTTATTTACTTAAAATAATAACGTAAAAGTACGCAGTAAGGTTTATTTTCAGGTTTCTCATAAACCATTGAATCTATTTTATTGACGTAAATTCAAATATAGCATTACCCCGGCAAAAATTCTGGGTACAGATTTGGAATATATTACTTATTCGGAATAATTATCCCATCTGCATAGCCGCTTGCATATAATTCTAACTAACAATGAACTACATGTGCGCGCAAGTTTCTAACTTTGTCCCAATTATCGCAAAATGGCTGCAATAAACCGCAAATGAAGCAATATTGGACTACTTTGTAATTAGCTGGTTCATACTGGTTTTATTTATACGGGATTTTGGTATAAATCGAAGCGATGTTTTGTTACCGGTTTATGAATGTTACATTCTACAGTCTATCACTAAAGATAGGGTTACGTATCCAGGCCTTAAGGATGGATTTATTATATGTATTTTATATTCAAGTATGCTGAATTCCTGAGGTTTCTGTTAGATCTTCAAAAGTTGAAATTCCATGGTTAAGTTTGACATAGGTACTCGAATGAATTAAGTAGTTAAAATATGCGTAGATACTTACGCCATTATCTACGTCTAGACAAATGATTATAACTGTTATCTGTGTCATCTACGACGATTTATATTTTGGAATGAAATTACAGTGCACGCAAAATAAAATAGTTTGCAGATAATAATGGAACTTTTGACAGACAGCCAACAAACTGTATTATTTTATGGAAGCAAATAAATATGAATATAAAAATCAACTCCTAACACACACATCCTATAAAAATAATAACAGGGACGCCAAAGCCTAAGTACTAATGCAATCAGATAAAAATTCTATATTGCAACTTTTTTTTACTAAGAAACTCGATTAGTCGTAAACAGAAAAAGACACACACACTAGGGTTGCGGAATGAGCTCTCTGGAGAGGTTTCCCTGGAGAGTACAACATGGAGTTCTTTGAGAAAGGGGTGAAAAGACTTTTCATTCATTCACGGGGTCGGCATTGGGTGACGCCCCTGGTATTGCAAACGTCCGTAGGCTGTGGTGACTTACCATCAGGCATGCCTCAAGCTTATTTGCCATCTTAGTGGTATAAAAAGAAGACAAATATGAACACGATAAGACCACAGAAATCTAAGTAAATCTACTTAGATATTTATTCAAATAAGTTATTCAAATACATTTTGTTTTCTATGGATTTACTTTAAATAAGTCAGTATATTAAGGTGTCTTTTCAATAGAAACATAATCGAAAAATTCATACACATTGGTTAATTACTATTTATTCAGTGTTTCTTTTTATCTGACTCCTAATCCACTCATACTTGTGAAAAGACTTGGCTATATTTTTATGACATATTGCCAATCAGCCCTCACAATCATTCTTAGAAATTAGCAGGCGCCTGAATAAGGTTTAGTTACGTAGAATATTATTTTGCTTTCGTGGCCTTTGAATGTTGTATGGTGTGAGGAAAATGAGATCATAGCTGGCAACATTGATCGCCGTTCAATTTCGACATAGACAGCACTTTATTCGGTTCTGCATTATACACTTAACCTATGGTTATTACAGTTTATCATTGAAAATTACGTAAGACCAGCCTACTGGTTGGTTGGCTGCCTGGGTTACCTTACTAGGTAACGGAAATCGGTATGAACCAATTCAGCATAAGGCTGTAATTGCACAGCGCTGGATTTTGCTAGCTACGAATTCATCATTATCAACATCTCGTAACAGTCTGCATTTATGAGCGTTTTCAATGTTAGCTGCTACTGAATGTGAGTCACCGCTGTAATTATGACTATTAGGGGGTGGGGGGTTCTCCCCTGCCAAGCACCTACAATGAAGATCTCTTTATACCAAAAAATAGGCAACAGATTTTACGTATATTAAACGATGCCGTACCTAACTTATGTGCCAAAAGTGGACAATAGTAATTATTTTAGCAAAACAATTCATTGTAAAATTCCGTCCAAGAACTGTTAAAAATGCAAGTGACGTTAGTATAGATATTCTGTAGGTAGAGTAAATTAGTGAATGGACACCAGAATAGAGATTTGTCTTCTGTCTACGATTTAAAGGTTCTACTCGATATCTCTTAAAGCTTATCAATGGTCACTCTATCCACTAGATATCCAACATCGAATGGTAAATAAATATCTACATTATCATGTATAACTAGATGCAATTGCGAATAAAGAATTAGCCTATATTTAAAAAGCAATCACATCAGGTATCACCAAAACAAGCCTCTCAGTCCACTGCTGAACTTGAGCGACCTCCACGTACGTGAAAGATTTTGCCTTAATCACTATGAAACAATAAGACGCAGATGCTCATTTCCTGGGAAGTCTGTCTGTGAAATAGTAAGGGCGGCTATTGAAAGCAAGCGTGCAGTTGATACTAATCCTTACGAAATTTAAAATATAGTGGCTTGGTCGGACGACTAAGGCTGACCACGTCCATCGCATCTGAAAGCGAAAACTTTATTTTATCGATTAGTATCACTATGCGTCCGTCAAAATTCACGCATAGTTAAGAGAAGTGTTTCCCGAGCGCGATCTTAAACGTAGTTTCCATCAAAGCCAATTAAATTTAATAGACGTGACCCAGGAACCAATATCTATACTTGTGGTTTGTCAGATTTTCGTTAAAATATTCGTTTTAAAGTTGTAAGATCTGTTCGACTCTGCAATCTTACATCTGGACTGACACTGGTGGTAGGATAAAGTGCGCTAATCAATAAGTGTCGGCAAAGCTATTCCGAGAAACATTCGCGGGCGATTGGGACGGGAAAGAAGGGATATTCTCTGTTAGATTTGTACATCGGGTTCTGTTCTGTGATGTATCATTCGTTTAAACCGAGAAAGATAAATCTGTTTTGTTGTAAGATAACCGTACCACGATTCGACGTACCTTTACGTACGACTGCTCTTATGTATTGAAGGATAGCTTAGTCACGTTTCTAAGTCGCGTGCGAAAGCAAGTAAGTAGCTACCTAAATATTCTCTGAAGTATTATAAGTCTATCTACTAAGTACAAAGTGGTACGATAGATACAGTTACCGTACAAAAATGCACAAACAACTTCATCACCCAATGACACATGTATCTCTTACGAATACCGGATACATTTTTCCCAAGAAGCGGTGCAGTGAATGATTTCAGCTATAAATACGCCGTTTCTAAACAAACGCGCAAAAATGTTGTGGGTTGGCGTCCTGCTTGCTCGTAGGTGGATGCTTGAGACGGGAATAGCTGAAAGGCTGTTGCCCGCTCTAGGTCAAGAGAGCTACGTTGTTGCTATTCGTGAGACGCACAGCCAAATTGGCGAACCCGTTATGAGACACTGTACATTGAAGAACGCTTATTATTAAAGCATCCGGACGTCGCTGGCTTGGTAGGCAGAGCGTCCAAGTCAGTCTCTCTCGGAAACTGTGGAAATTCTGATAATATTCCGGTAGTGGTGTGCCGTGTGGTGTCCGGTAGAGTAGAATAGCACCAACCCCTTACACTCTTGGGTGTCGTACAAGGCGACTAATGTTTAGAGACAAAAGATCTAGAGTCTCCGTTAACTGGAAAATGAACAGCAGCGTTTCCATTGTTATGTTTGCAACACTGCGATCTCCAACCCGCCTGCCAAGCGTGGAGATTATGGCAATAACCTCCCCTTTTGTGGGAGAGGCCCAAAGTCCTGCAGTGGACTGTTATGGGCTGTGGTGTTGGAGTGGTGCGAATTAAGTTTATTCCTTTTTAATCCCCGACGAAAAGAGAAGGGTGTTACAAGTGTGACATGTGCATCTGTGTGTCTGTAAGCGAGCCACTTAGAAAGGGAAATGGTCAGACAGTCCACCTGATGGTGCGCGACCACCGTTGTCCACGACAACAGCAACTAAGGGGAGCGGATGCGGTATCTGTAGACATGGCATTTTGAAGAACCCCAAGTTATAGGGCAAAGGAAATACTACGAAAGGGAGATCATTCCACTTATCGCTTGTCTGGTGGTAAGCAGTTACCAGTTGATTTCCAGGCATTGCCATGCATCTTGATCTAGATTATATGGATATAATTTATTCTATGATCGCTGGGTGTGATGGCGGAAAAGTGACGGTGGCATAAAACTAAATAGGATAACATATAATATCCATTTATCTGAAAAAGGTTGAATCGCGGGCAAAAGATTATTTGCTTAAGCTGCTTAGCTTTGTTTCTACAGTTGATTTCAACAGTTATGAATCCATCTAATAAATATAATAACTGACATTCCTACTAGGCTAAAATTCAAACCAAATACCTTGAACTGAGAAGATATAGTTTTATAAGGCCATGAATTGCGGATGTAATGTACGTAAAATGAACGCGTAGACATAAAAACAATCCCAAACCAAGCATAGAAAACGAAATGGACGGGTCCGGGGAGGACTTATATTCATGTAATTATGTAGTACCTAGATTATTTCGTAACGTTGACAAATACTTTGCAAAGAAAATTAAACATAGAATAGCCGGCCTCATTGTTTAAAATAAGCTTTTAAACCGGGACACTCCTTCCTTTTTGCTTCGTGGGACAATTACAATGGTTTACCAGGTAAAAGTGGACGTTTTAATTCTCCCTGTAACGTGTGGAAATGAGAAATGGTCGTGACGTGAAAGGCCGCACCGGCTGCAAATGAAAACAGCTTTCTGAAAATGACATAGGTATTTCACCTTGCCATTGTTATAAGAATATTATTCAATGGGCGTTTTGCTTAGGAGTAACCTTTCTCTTTGTTGCCACCCTCCGAATTGAACATGAATAGAATCCAGCCAAGATTACCATGTTATTTAAATCGAAAACGGAACACTTTTTCGAAAAAATTTCTTTACACCCTCAATGTTCTATAAAAAGACCTATCCAACGAGAGCCCTGTCTTATGTTATGGGGGTACATTTGAACAAAGGACTCCTAGCATCCTAGACATCTGAGTTGGAAGGGTTTAAGTGGCCCAAGACTAACACAGGCTTTATCCCAAAGATGAATACTCCACTTTTCAAACTTTCTGTGAGACAATAATTAAAACAATGAAAGCGTTTGATTTAACAAACTCCAGAGGCAATTATTTCCTCGGATATAATGACTACTACTACTTGCTTTACGTTGACTTATCGCGGTTATTATCACACATTTTAAAGGTATATTCCAGGTTTCCCCGGTGGCTCGTCCCGTGACCATGATGCATGCAACTGCGTCCAAATGTAATGTAAAGGTACGCGGTAGGAAACCCGGAACACACCTTTAAAATTTCTTGACATAATTATGTTTTTGAGCTGGAGGTGTAAAAAATTAATTGGCATAAATAAAATAACTTGCAGATGTCCTAGACGACGGTAGCCGTCTGCACCGTCTGACCGTCTGCTTCCTGCCTGCACTGAAGGGAAAATTGCCTCTCTTCCCAACCAATTGTGGCAAAAAACATCTCTAAGTAAGCAATTTGTCTCCCTCCCCAGAGCTGAGCCGACAAAAGATAATTACACAAAAGTACTTATTTCAAAAACGCTGGCCTCTATACAAGTGTTTTTTATCACGCCACCACCGCCGCCCTATTTAAGAGTAAAAATTGTTTCGTGTCCCATTTTTATCGCGTGTAATAAAGAGCTCTTGACACAAAGCTGCCGGAGCTGTAGCATTATAATTTTATTGGTGTAGAAAACCTCCTAGTTCTTTCGTGGGAAAATGTGTGGTTATTACGTGGTTTCCGACCAATCTCAAGCAGCAGCCATCGGTACTAAGGCACTGTTCTAATTGGCAATGGTCGTGCGACGGGCGATTTTGAGGTCTTCTATTGGTCGAGCGACATCTGTCGTACGACTATGGTCGCACGGCCGATGCCAATTAGGACAACACCCGTATTCAGAAACATCACTATGAGGTCTCAGGAACGCACCTACCTGACAATGCTAGAGTGGTCACCGCCGCCTATGGACATCAGCAACACCAGAGACGTTACCTATGCGTTGCCTGCTTCTAAAGATACCTATAATATACTTCTTGATGATTCCATGTCATAGTCCAAAGAAACGTCACCATTATAAGGTAATAAAACTATCCACTATTTTGATGTATATTTATCAAATTATCGGTAGAAAAATTGTTAATAATTAAAAAAAACTGTATTAACCGCACTGCGCTCTAGTGAGCTTCACGGAACTTATGTACACCTAGTGGTGTACATAAGTTCCGTGAAAAGTTTTCCGTGGAAGCTTTTTATCAATGTCTACTTTCCGAGCGTCAATACTTAAAGCGATATTTCTTAATTCCCCCTACAGCCCTGAAACCTCAGCTTGAAATTACGAGCTCATAAAATATAAAGTAATAATTCAACGTGGCCTAACATTGTTACGCAGCATTTCATAATGTTTTTATTATCCCGTCGGCCCTGTTTACGCCGGTTTGGATCGGTTTATACCGGCTCTGCAGTGGGGAATGTTGACAGTGGCCGGCCAGGGTGAGGGTCCAAGGTCACTGGTTTGCATATTTTACTGCCGCATCATTATTTTCACGGAATTGTTTTTGTTTTTCATCCCCGCGTGGCGGCCATGGCGGCGGCGTTGTTGGGACATTGAATTATTCGCTTGTGTCTTTGAGTTGTATGTCCTTTACATCTGGCGACTGGGGCCAAGTGCTTTGGGTCGCTGCGCCATAGGAGTAACTATAGTGTTATAGTAAAGTATGAGGTCGAGATGATGCAGGTACACATGATACTTACGTATTACGATAGGTAGATGAATTTACGTATGTTGGAATTGTACCTTAATTTTTATTTCGTGGATTGTTATCATTTGCCTGCGATTTTACCGATATCTAAAATTTTACATATTTAAAACGCCTACGGTGTTTTAAATATAAATAAAACACCATATGCGTGAGCTTCTTTGTTGAGCGCTTGTAATGCAAGAACCAATAAACAAATTTCAGACAAAAAGGAAGTAAGGAGATTGCTGGTTTTAGAAAATGAAGATAAAAGAAGCAATTTAAAACTGAACTAAATTTCAATTGAGCAGTTAAAAGAGTTTCAAGAAAATTTGCATCCATGTTGACACTATAGTCGGGATTTTCCGAGGGTCACCGGAAAACAAATAGAGGCTACCTGCTTTTGGCGACTGATACCATTCGTCGGCAGTTTGTTGTTATTACGTTCCCGTATTTTGTTATTTAATGTGGATATCTGGGATCGGAACACTGCGTTTAATGTTTTATATAATTACTTTTATATAGTAGCCCAGTCATGGTTGTTTTAAGTAACAGGTGACAATGACAGTTTTAAAAAGTTATATTAGAGGTTTCCCGATTTCATTTGGTTAAGGTACCCACCTTATTTGCTAGAACTATTCAATAATAGACAAGGAATTTGTACACAAAAATCAAGCATCAATCAAGCACAGCAGTCTTTCAGAGTCCTTGAATCAGTTATGGAATACATTTTGAAATGATCACATTCAGATGTAACGCCTTTTTTTAAGAGGAAGTTTTCGTAACCAGACTTACAAAAACTTAACTAGGTAGGTAAAGCATAAGTATAACTTACCAAACGATATGAGGCCACTGTTGAGCATGGTTAACTTGATGTGGTTGGGTATAGAGACCAGGCTTGTTGTGCCGGTGCTGCGGTACTCTTTCTTCTTCTTTTTTTCCAACTCATAAGTCCTGTTGGTGGACCTGGAGCGGTGCTTGCGCTGACTGGTAGCCACCGACGTGCCCCGTTGCCCGGTACGCGAAGACATACTGGCCACTTTCTTTTTCGAGTGGGTTTAAAAAGATTTTATTCAAACTTTTTTATTGATTTCTTTTTATGAATTTGCCACCATTCTCGTTCTTTTTTTAAATAGATACCTACGCTCGTTTACACGCACTATGACTTACAAACTTTTCAAAATTTGACACAATTTTATTTTTTATTTGTAAACGTAATTTTACCGTATAAAACCACTTACTACTCTTTGCAAATTATTTACACGAACCCACACTTTTACTATATACAATTTGACACTAGGTATAATATAGCAAAATAAATGTAGAAAGCTAATTTTTTTAGTCGCGTTATCATAAAAATCCGCACATTATTTCTGTTGGACTGCACGCCGCGATCGTAATATTCGCCACCTGAAAAGAACAAAAACACAATCAATAAAAATTTACACTAGTTGTAAAGGCAGAAATGTTTCCAGGGTCACTAAAACCGTTCGAAATCTTATAAAGAAAAATATAACGTCGCAAGTACCACGTTACCTTACGAGCGACACCACGCGTTCCGTTTTCGTGACGCTGCGCCACGAAATATTATTTATTGAATTTGAGAGCGATCCAAGCGCGCGCGCATCCGATTTGTGAATGAACGCGGCGGCCGGCCAACCCGCGATGGCTCGCCAGCTTCCAATAACAATAACAAGTGTGTACGTATCGAAATAGCCATGGGGAAATGGCAATCGTCGCCTTCTGGGAAACTCGGTGACGAAACCAATGACAAGTAAGTATTTCGGCTCTTGATACAAAACGGCCGGAAACTAAACGAGTGTTACTGTTAATAAAATGTCAAAAAGGAACCGAGCATTTTTTTGTTCTATTTTGGTTACCATTCGTGACTTCCCTTTGTTATAATTTAATTTTTTTATGTCATACGGTAGGCAAACAGGCAAGTGACAGGCGTTGCCCGCCTCTATAACACGTCGCTCTGACAGCAAAAAGGCAAATGCCCTCCACTGCCAAAGCCACGGTTCCCCAAATTCCCACCCCATGGTGCACTGGAAACCTTACTCACCGGCAGAAACACAATACTATTTAAAAGAGTATTTTTAGCTGCGGTATTCTGTAAGGTGAAGGTACTTCGCCAGTCGTGCGGCTCCAATTCGAACGGGATACCCCGCCCTATCTCTTTTAAAAATTGATAATATGTTTTTAATTGTATCTATTTTATATGTAAACGGAACATCCTCAAAGACTTGACTCTACAAAATAACTACAAATGTTCTTTGGAAATTGTACCTAACTAAAAATATCACTTTCGAATTTCAATTAATGTGTTCATTGCGGTAAAATTGCAAAACATTTCCTATTCCTGATGTTCAAATTTAACCGCATGTGAAATAGGTACTAAATTTATTTTGGATTTGAAAGTTCAGTTTCGCAATTCCATTTGCTGGTAACACTCTCGTTATATTCGTTATTATTCGATTACCGTTTTCAATACTTGAAAATACGAACGTTCCCGTTGGGTACCGACCGAGTGTATCGAGAAAATGATATGGAAAGCGGAGCATGTCAGAACAGCTGACGTGAACTGTGGAATATTGGAGCACTCCACGTTTTACGCCTGAAAGCAATAGTCGAAGATTGAATAAAAACCTCAGAAATTGAAGCGTGCGAATGCAGTGAGATGCATCATTTATAGGAAAGTAAAGTAGCGTTCCATACATTGCATAATTTATAGTACAGTAGCAGAGTTCGTGCGAAATGTACCTGCAGAGATAGCAGTTATTTGTAACAGCACTTTGTAATTTTTTTTGTAATAACTGTCAGGCTACGCACTGTGGCACAAATATTTACATCTATTTATTAACCACAAGTCCTATGTTGCAATGGCCAGTACGGATTCGATCAGGGTTGATCTGTTGATGATATCTATATCTAGGGAAAATCTAGCTAAAGCCTTCGATAGGATCCTATGGGCTGCCTGAGTGGTTTAAATAGGGTCGTGGTCGAAGGTTCGGGCTCTGTCTACAAATCCGTGACCTCTGGGGTCCCGCAGGGCGTGTGTCATAGACAAAGCTGTTTCTTTTGCTAGCAATGTTACGTTATCCATACCACTCGGATGAGTGTAGTTTTTAGGAAACTTTCTTACCGCGTAAAACCAATTTTATAGTTTGATCTTTCTGCAGCGGCTTTAACGGTACAACATTAGACCCTCAAGAAACTGAACTACACTAAAATTATAATCAAAGCCTACACCTTTCCTAAAGGCCGTCAACACATTAGCAGCACATTATGGATCTCTATGGGCGACGATAATTACTTCACATTAGATGCTTGCTCGCCTCCTTCTATTTCTCTAAAGGTAGACTAATACAAAATCTACCATTATAAATTAAATTGGAATTTGAATATTTAAAATAGAAGCTGCGATAATACGTTACACGTATTCTCGCGTTCGTCCTACTAAGACTACAAACATGAAAGTTAGTAAGGCTGGACAAATTTGGCAGCAGTTTGGATTATAGCCAAAATAGCACATAGGCGAAAAACACAATTTTGTATGGCGCGGGAAAATGCAAATAAATAATATTATTCATACGGTTTCCCTCGACATCAATCCTCAACGATCGCAATGGAATGTTGATATCTCCCTCCACTCCGTAGCAGCTGCACTAATTACTGTCAGCTGAAGGAAAAAAAGTACCACTTAAAAACACGAGACGGTCATTACGGATGTCCCAGATCCAGCGAATTGAGCCATTGTTCCCGCGCATTCCTGCGCCTGCGTCACTGTGACGTCACGCGAGATTTTTGGCAACCACACTTCGGCCCCAGGCCGCCGCAACAGCTGATTGTATTTTCGACAAAACCCAAAGAGATTTGTACATGACAAGTACCAATTCGTGATAATTATCGTCTCGCTTTTCCCATTGAACATCGGTTTAGGTTTATTGTTAAAATTGTTTCTGTTTTTTTTTATAAATGTCGATGCCAAGACTGAATAACTACTTTAGGTATGTTGTGTACTGTCTCTAAGACAGCACAAATGATTCAACGATCTTCATAGGAGCGGTGATCAGTGATGATCACTTATCATCACGTAGCCCGCATGCGTTTGCCTTTTCTTAATACAAAGAAAAGAACCAACATAAACAAGGATATTTGTGCAACATTCGTTGGCATAATTCATTCAACAGCAAGACCGGACGCTCACCAATTTCGCGGAAAATTACAAGACAATACCTCGTGGACCGCAAAAATATGGCGGGAAGTATGACGATCATAAACAATAATATACAAACAGTTAAGCGTGGGCACCGTATACTAACCGGTCGAAGTATCTCTGCACTTCGCTGGAAAGCTTCGTCTTGTATGCGAGCGATGATGTGCGCAAATTAAACCTTATCGTTATTCTAATAAGGTACAGCGTAAATAATGTCGTCGTGTCAGGTGTACAGATAATGTGACCGCGTAGGTGTAGTACGACGTACTTTTAACACTGACGGTGTACTGACACGAAATTAGCAGACGCGTCGGCGTCTGTGGCTGCAGATAAAGGATGTTTTTGCAATAATAAAGAGGAGGTTTTATGGTGCACCGAAATAAATTAGTTTACCCACATTAAAGCGGACGTAGGTATAATATCTAATGTTGCTCGTGAGTCATTCCGAATTCTTTGGGAATCGAAGCCCAGAAGTCTGAACCAATGTAATTGATTCGTGCAGCGAATTTTTGAGGTTATCACTGTTGGACTGTCAGACTTGGTGAGGAGGACATACGAACTAGAGGATCACCTGGATACGTAGGTACAGGTAGGTATTGTCATTTATTTATTTATATCAGTCTGAATCATTCCATTCCTTAGCGAAAGCCTTCCCCCTATTCATCCATATTTCGAGATCGTTTGCTACTGTTATACAGATTGGGCAACCAATACCCGGAAACGACGTCGCAGCAGACCCAAAAAACGAGTTGTTGGCATTCAACAGGGACTGGCAAACCATAACAAACGGGAGATATTGTATTTTATAAAAATTCGAAAGCTTCTGTTACTTTTAATTTTCATTAGATACTTATCTTCTAATTTGAAAAATTATGAAAGTACAATATGTTATATAATATGGAAAATGCTTCAAACTTGAGGAATAATATTTTATCAAAGAATCTAGATATATCTTATTTAACTACTTTAGAATCAATTATCGATAAAGTATAAACATTATCCTGTATACAATCTACATATTAAAATATCTCAAGGCTCAGTTTCAGCTGAAACCAAACATGGACTTTTGTTCAAATCGAACGAAGTAAACAAGCCCAGTGAATCATTCATTCATGAATGAGAGTTTTGTTTTCATATTTCTCTGTTTACTCACTTGTGTGCCATGAGTTCATCTCGTGTATTTCGTTTATCTCTAGGGTTTCAGAAATAACGATGTATTCCTGTGTTAAGAATTACTGTGAACGTTATTTATTTAATTTGAAAAATGTGTACTTAGGTATTTGTTTGTACATGTTCATATTTGTCTGCTTATCACGCAAAATGTCCTCCAGTGGAAGACATTTCTTTCGCATACATTATATGATCGACAGGCAACAACATTGGTAGTATGTATTTTAATAAAAGTTAAAAAGGTTATCCCAACAGTAGGTAAAGGCCCTATGTGTGGGTGAACCTTAATACCAGGTATTAAGGTTCACCCACACATAGGGCCGCGCGCACAACTGAGTTGAAATATCTATACAAGCATGTATGAAAAGCAAAAGAAGGGAGATAGGTTTATTAGGACCTTAGCAAGTATAGGAATTCCTGAGTTCTGTCTACGGGAAAAGGCCGTGTATACAAAATATTAGTTAGTCCGAGTTTACCAAGGGTTAGCTGGTGTTCTACGTTACAGGGTCCCATCATCACATGACATCAACATTGAACAGTCTACTGCTGGATATAACTGTTTAACAGATTAGTGGAGTGGTATTTCCTCACTTGGCAAACGGGATGGTGACCTCAGTATTGAATATGTCTAACAAAAAATGCTCTATTGATACTGTCTAAAGTCTCAACAGGGTAGGTTGAAGCGATTGAAGTGCGTAATACTGTTGGCGAAGCAAGGTTACCAAGGTCTTCTGCAGGTGACCCTGAGACTGGTTAAACAGTCCCGGGAGGAGGAAGCGGTTGATGGAAGTCAAATTCGTAAGCAGTCTAAAAAGTAACTAGCACATGGTTATGCAGTGGTTGGAAAGTGGAAGCCTTAAAGGTCCAGAAAGGCGATGCCCCCAAAAATCCTAAAGCAATTATCAGTGACCCGACTCTATTCTTAAATTTTCAACGCCCTGTTTACCTGCAGGCTTAGTACCGACAGCAACATAAATAGCTACACCCACTTGTCACATCTGACCTTCCTGCCTCCGACGTAACCGGGAGAAATTTTAATGGCACCCCGGCCAGAAAGGGAACGTTACAGGAAAAGAACAGACGTCCTTGACATCCTGATAATTGGCGTATCGATGACACCTCTTAAGGTTCGAGAGAATTCAAACTGGTAATCTATACTATCCTACTTCCTAATACTATAAAAAGAATGAATTTTTGTATTTTTTATTATTATCACAGCCCAGAACAGTGTACTGCAGGACTTAGGGCCTCCCCCACGAAAGGTAAGGTTATTGCCAGAATCTCCGCACTAGGCAGGCGGGTTGGAGATTGTATTGTATTTTCTAACCTACGGAGCCTCTAGATTAGTCTAGATCTATTGCCTCAAAACTTAGTCGCCTTGTACGACACCCACGCGTATAAGGAGTTCGTGCTATTCTATTCTGCCGGACACCACACGGCCCTGTATGTTTGTGGATTTGTTACTATTTCACGTAAAAACTACTTAACGGATTTATATGCAAATTTACAATGTTGTAGTTTATAACCCATAATTACATTCAGGCTATAATTTTTCCACTCCATTCTTTTCGTAATTTGAATGCGAACACGAAATCTACAATTATTTTGAGTCTTTTTCATTGATTTTTGGGCCATGTGGTTGTACTGTGTCACGAATTTGGCAATTTCTAGAGGAAATGTGAAAAGTTCCTAGTAATTATTATTCATATGTGAGATACGTGGACTCTCCGCATGTGGGATAACAACCAAGTTATCGACCAGTAAAAATGCGTCATTAAACTGAACAAGCTGAACCTATATTTTACGGGTGTAAGCATATGGCATTAAATTTTATTGAGTATGTATTAAAGTAAATCATTTATATCAATTGACATAATCTGAATGCGACTAAATAACAAACTGATCTCAAAATCTGTCGTCTTGAAAATCTGACAATCGCCGAGTTCAATGCAGTTACAGATCGTATTTTCCTACAAAACCACTCATTAACAGCGATCACTGCTCGAATAGTCTGAAACTTTTCACTTACACCCGAGTTTTGTCCTTGACTCTTACTAGATGGCTAAATAAAAGATGTTCCCGAAAGCCGACTTGGCCGGATGTTAACTTTTCTCTAACTGGCAATAAAGCTAATGGTTCGGAGATTTACTGACACTTTGTCTTGTCCTTTCCGGTAAGTTCCGTGGGAGACCTCTATCGCTGACAGGGCAAGGCCTCTTCGTTACAGTATCTAATGTGGCTCTGTGTACGAGGTTTGGTTTCGAGAGTGTGCGGAAAAGGTTTTAGAACGTGTACGGCGGTAGCAAAAAGTCCTTTTTAACTCCCAACGAAAAAAGAGGGGTGATATAAGTTTGACGTGTGTATCTGGGGCTTTGTGTTTCTGTCTGTGGCATCGTAGCTCACGAACAGATGAACCGAATTGGATGCGGTTTTCTCTATTTGAAAGCTAGTTTTATCAACAATTTGTTTTATCAAAATTGGCTATGCAGCTTAGAAAATATTTAAGATTAAGTAAACTTGGTGGGGGTAATCCGACTTTTTCTGTCGGTTAGGTTATAATCAATTAGGTGATGTGATGGGGTGCTAATAATCACAACCCCCCTTCTGTCGCGTAGGAAGTCTGGTAGGAATATTGGCGTCGTTTGAAAGTTTAAATCTGCTAACCGCTAACCTAAGAGGCTTAACGCCAATATCTGGTGCCGTGACCAGGATGACTTCATTAACCAATGCTTGGACCATGACATCTGGTGCCGTAGTGGCCAGGATGACGGTTGGGACTATGGCAGTACTATTACGACCTTAGAATCGCGCGAAAACACACAGTTCACAAGAATATCCTGTGAGCGGATTGAAGGTAGCTACAGTATCCTTACTCACAACCTACCGTGTTCACGGCACTGAAAACACCGAACTCAAAACGCCTGACACGGTCCTATCACTTAAATCATAAACCAACGGAGACTTATTACATACATAGAGACAAGATTAATGTCCACTGATATCTTATTTACGTGCAAAAATGAAGCGTGCGTATTTAGAATGGGGAGATTAGGGCCGACCGGTCCCCGGGTGTTTATAAATAACTGGTGTGCGGTTTGGATATCTGCTTTAAGGGAACAAAGGGAGTGTTTTATTAAAAATTCAGCGGTTCGCCCCAGCTCACCCTCTATATACACCGATATTGTAGCAGTCCATAGCCGTTCCAGACTATTTGGTCTTGGAGAGGCTGGGTCTAAGTAATTAGTACAATACATGTCTATATATAGGAATTGAGAGCATCGGTTGCCGAGTGGTTAAGGTATCCGACTCGCAAGCGAGAGGTACCGGGTTCGCATCTTTTCAGAGTAATGTACATTAAATGAATAACTTAAGTTATGTACAGTAAAACATCGTGTTGGAACCTGCATATATGTGTAACCATGAGCCAATTGGATAATTACCTAATCTGCCAAATCTTGGATCATTGTCAAGGCGGACCCCGGACCCTCGTGCGCGAGAACACAACCGCGACATTAATGACAAGATGAATGATATAAAAAATTGGTGGTTAGACCATCTCATATTTTTCAAGTCTTTTTTAATAATTTTTTATAAATGAATGAGATAAAAATTTAGCACGGCTAGCTGCAAAAATCAAACAAAGAGCTGGCGAAAATATTTACCGAGCGAGAGTTCACCTGAAAAATACGCCTTACCACTGTTTTATCAAAAGAACCGGGGTATACCTCTGAAATGTACCCTGCGAACTTTATAAAATATTGAAATGCTTTTGCGATTTTATCGTCGTATGAATTAAATAAGGCCCATATGAAATTAACATAAATGTGACACACCAAAAGCCGAAACGATCAGTAGTAGATTCAAGTAACACTGTGAAATATCACAGCTGCTACACAGCACATGCAGCATAGTAATTTGGGGTGCACACACCCAATCCGTACTGCTGCCCTTCTGCTCTTGACATTTTTTCCGTGTACCTAACTCTTAATAGGCACGGGGATATCAAACATGTTGTTGCCAAGCACAACACTAGGTAAGCAAAAATTTTATTTAACAAAATAAGGGTAGCTCCTTTAAGGGTAGCTAGGGGTATCAACGCGAAGGTTCGAAAGACTGTTTCTCTGACGCTCGTACTGGAATCGTATTCGAATGTGGAATAAGCTTCAAGCCACAGTGTTTTCTTTGGATTATGGCATGAGATCTTTTAAGGTTTAAGACATAATATATATTAGAAAGATCTTGGTGATATCCCTGGTGTTGCTGATGTCTTTACGCTGCGGTGACCACTTTCAATTAGGTGGCCAGCCTGTCTTTTTGGGAAAAATTAAAACCTGATTTAGGGAAATTTTATATGCATAGCCGACTTTGCGGATTTGACAATCAGATTGGCAATCAAATTGTCTCATATGGACGGACAATCAAAACCGTTATAATTATCTCGTAAAGCGAAAGCTAAAAATAACCTATCATTTCGAAGAACAAAACCCCTACAAGGTTCGGCGGTTCAAATTTCACACGCCCCAAAAATAGGGTAAAAGATTAGTAATTAAGAAACAAGAGTTTAGGGCGGCGTATAATTACAGGTTGGCTGCGGGCGATCTCTAATTGCCACCGAGATTGACTACGGAACGCAATTTGCGCATCAGCTCAGGCCGGGGTGGCGGGATAGGGGTGCAGGTACCTATTGTGATGCGCAACGACGGTCAATGACACTGTGTGAGCTTTGGCGGTAGCGGCATAGAAAATATCAGGACTATGAGCGTAACGTAGGTTATCGTACGTCATCGAGTACAAGGAAAAATTCACTTCGCAGTGATAGTAGACGTTAAGGTAATAGGTTCTCTCGTAATTCATTCTGGATAATGCCTACAGGTTAACAAATTTGATATTACGTTTTACTCAAACAAAAACCCATATTACTATTTTGTTTCAGTAGCATAAATGGAGCCACACATATATAATATAGATCAGCATCTAATATTTAAGCACGGAAGGGTGGGGTGGGGTTTGGGGGTAAAGTAGGGCCGGGCAAGGGTGGGGGTAGGTTATGGTTAATGGTAGGGGAAGGGTAAGGTAGGGCAGTGTAGGGCCAACCCAAGTAGGGTTCGGATAGGGGTACAGGTAGATAATAAAATAAGCTTTCTGACCGTCAAGAAGTATGCAAGTGCGCACATTTCTGGTATTGATATGATGAGATAATGGATTTTACTACAGGCCAATTACTAGGCCGGCTACTAAGTCCGTATGGTCCTCTTCAACACTATTTAGTTGGTTGGGTCTAACTAGCAATTTAACCAAAAGTCTGTAGAGTGGGGCTCATAGCTTACCTACTAGTATTTTAACTCTAAATTGGCTTATCAACAGTTCCCAAGTTCATCGAGTCTCAAACGAAATTTAATGCTAAACATGATCCGTATTAAATACGCCCGAGAGCGGGCTGCGCGCTGATTTAAATTATAAACACAAATTTACGGATTCATTAAAATACGATAAGTTAAAAATAATCTAATTGCTTTAACGTTTATGCCGAACAGCGATGATTTTTAAGCGATTACAGAGGTAGAAAGCTAAATAATAAATTCTTCAAAACTTCACTAAAATATTGAAATGGAACTGCCAACTTTCGATGCAAAACTTGAATGGATGCATTTTACCAGCAACTTTGAAGTTTTACTTGCATTTTGGCCGCAATTTTTCTGGAGCAGAATTCATTTCAGACCAAAGAGTTTTATGCAACTCTTTGTCGCCGACCACGGCGCCAATAATTCGAACAAACTCTAGAGATCCAACAAACATCCGATTTATTCGAGAAATCCCTGGATATAATTGAATCCCGGTGAATCCCGCGCAGCTCTATCCGAATTTCTTCCTAGAGAAAGTCCCCCGGGAAATAAAGGCCCGAACTCAATGGGACTATTTCTCCACACATTTTGCGGGTATAACTCTGACCGAATCCTGTCTTTATTTATTTAAGAGGTCGGCAACATTGTGTAACTGGCTACATCTCCTAACGCGCATTTGCCTTCTTTCCAAATTGAATTTTGTTGGCCCACTACCAGTTTTCTTTTTAGCAAAACCTTAAACAGATTCTGGCAGTGAGCCTCCATATAGGAAAAAACCAGAAGCCAACTTAATATCCTGAAACTGAACTTGAATATTAAGCAAGCAACTTGGACGTAATTAATTCTAGAGCGTAGCTAATTGAAAAAGGAACAATTTAGGTACAAGAAGTCCTACTTAATGCTAATTAATTCAATCAGTTAACAATCAACCCATTGTTAGTAGCCACTTGGATCGCAAAGCGGCCTGCTAACGGTTAAACCGGAACAACAGGAATGTTTATTTGCACAGGAGGAAGACGGCGACCGGCTCATCAAGTGCTAAGTCTGATTACGGCTCGGGAAAAAGTGTAAAGCGCAGGGTGCCGAGCGAGATATTGCAAGTTACAAAGGCCCGGTTACAGAGACCGAGCAAAAAACCCATCCAATTAACCCCTCGGTCACTGGTAGGGTTGCGCCGCGGCTAATGGTGGTTGGCAAAAAGTTTTATGACGCTAATCTATCAATGTGGGGCCTTATTCAGCCACCGTGTGATATGGATTTGCGCAGGTAAGGTGGGCGCTTTGTGCTCTTTGTGGAGCTCTAACGAGCCAGTCAAACAGTTTAAACATCAGGTTTTGTTTTGAGATAAATGAGCAGTAGGTTCTCATAATGGACAACGGTAGCCGTATACATATTGTACATTTTTTAGTACACTTAGAACTAAATACCTTAGAACTATATAACAAAAGTGTACTTTAGTACACTAAACAGTTTACATACATACATACATACATAGACATAGATTTTATTTGGCAATTGCTACAATTATATTAATCCATGTCAACAATTATAAGTACAACATGTTAATTATATAATTAATTAAAATTTACATATCTACAAGTACATAATCTTAGTTTTATTGTGCAATAATAATTCAAATTGCAAGAGGCCAGAGCCAGTCGGTGTGCAAGTCGTGGGGGAGGTCTACGTTCAGCAGTTGACATCTTGCGCCTGAGACGATGATGATGATGAGGTTTTTTGTTAACAGGTAACAACAAACCTACGACACTGTTACTGTTATTCTACAGGTAAATTTCCAGTATAAATAGCTCTCAACGCATTAGTGGATACAGGTAAAATTACACCTAATTACTGGTACTCATCAAACCATATGAATCTACAAATTGCAGTGTCTCTTCCTAAATCTATCCAAAAACCGAACAAGTGATCCAGAAACCCAGTTCATAACATAATACTTGTAAAAATTTTCTCTCTATGATAATATCAATCGGAACCAATCGAAGTGCGAACCCTGGTATGAATAGAAATGGAAATAAAAAATTCAGACCACTAGCGCTGGTGCGATGAGAGGCACGTATACCTAGATATCTTGTTTTGTTAACCTCGTCCGGACATTGCAATGGTTGGTACACGGAATGTAATTTCATTCAAACGACTATCATGACACTTGAGGTTTAGAATTGGCTGGAGCAGATTTTCTAGATATTAATTTGAATAATTCTCGAGCAGATTTTTGTTGACGTAATGTTAACAAGGCCTATGTAAGCTAATGTGATATAGAGAAATAAGTGCAATAGGCATTATATAAAAAAAGTGTGTGTTGATATATGAGCGTGATCGTGGCACTTTGTCGAAGTAAACTTAAATGAAGCTCCCTCCCATTTCATTCTGGTGGTCTCAAAGGTGTACAGTGGGTAAGGAGCTGCGAGCTGTCATTTTTGATTTACTTTAACAACGATCCTGTTCTGATTGCGCGTATAGTAAGAACAATTACTCTGTCGTCGTCTTACGTAGGTAGGCGATAAACTATTATGCATTGGTTACAACGATTGGAAACCAAAGAAAAATCTAAATGCACGAATAGATATGTGAAATTTTATACGATTGAACGATCGTTTGGAAGAAGGCAAGAAAAATTAAAATTTTACTCACATATTTTATGACATAATCGTTTAGTTTGTTAAATAGTGTATAAACTTTTACTCTGTAGAAACCGTATAAAATTAAAACTTCTTAATATTAAAATAAAACTATCA
The DNA here is from genome assembly GCA_905147135.1 of Blastobasis lacticolella. Taxonomy (NCBI): domain Eukaryota; kingdom Metazoa; phylum Arthropoda; class Insecta; order Lepidoptera; family Blastobasidae; genus Blastobasis; species Blastobasis lacticolella. Next base: position 5,121,496 of record LR990058.1, read on the forward strand.
AGTCTTAAAACTGACAAGTCGTAACAAAACTCTGTGTGGGTAGCCCTGCGATGAAATTGCAATAAAAATGCAGACCCGCTCGCGGCGACAATGTTGCCTGCTGATGTTGTCAGCCAATTCCTAACCCGGGGAAATGCTTGATGCATTTGAGCCTCGATGGGGCACACTTTTGTTCAACTTCCTGTCGAGGTTTGTAACTTTTTGGAAAATCGCTCAGTGAAATGTTGTTTCAAGAATTGTCTGCTTATTCCAGTTTCTCTACAGTTCCTCTATTTGCAAATGCTTTTTTATGCTGCTATTTTATAACGATCCATTTTTTGTGTAGATCATTAATTTATTATGTGATTTGAGAAGATGAGAGCATCGATGACTTAATGGTTAAAGGATCCGACTCGTACCCCGAGGTACCTACGGGTCCGAACCCTTGTGCCGCCATTTACCATTATGTGAGTTAGTACATAGGTATGACTAACATTATTTTAGTTTATAATTTTAGTGTCTATTAAAGCGATAATGTGAATAAAATCTACTACCCTACCAGTACCCGTTACCCTAGTATACGTGAGATAGCTGCCTAAACCTGTCTGTATCAGGAAAGTGGTCCCGCGGGGGACCCAAGAAACGATGGATTGACATCGGCAAGTCGGACGCGAGAGCCATCGGCTTACGACGTGAGGATGACGAAGATCGGACAAAGTGGAGAAAACAAAGCAGGAAAGCGGATGATGATAAATATATGTTACCCACTGAGCCTTTTATTCTAAAATAGCGTTCATCCCACGTAGACTGTTGTTTCTATGCCGTGCGAGCTTCCGAGTGGAATAATAAGTAACCTATGTCCATCCTCAGGTGCTAAACTATCTCTACGCCGAACACTTTCACATAACAGTCCACTGCAGAACTCCCACGAGAGTTATGCCCTAATCTCCACGATTGGCAGGCGGATTGGAGATCGAAGTGTTGTAAATGTAGCTGGAAAACGCTGCTGCCCATTTTCCAGCTTACTCTAAAAGTTTTACCTCGAAAATATTTGTCGCCTTGTATGATACTCACGAATGTAAGGGGTTGGTGCTATTCTACTCTGCCGGACACCACACGGCCATATAACACTGTTATTCTATGTTAATGTAAAAGTAGTAAGTATACATAGTAAGTGTAATATTACCCAATCCCAATTTGTTCTCATTCCACACCAACTAAACCTTTTAAACGAAACCCTGTTACGGTCAGAAAGGATTTAAATTAATGTACTTTGGATCCTTTGTGAAAACTTTTAAGGTTGAAGTTGTAACGCTGAGGAATTTCAATTTATATTCTCCAGTCTAACGTGTGTTGTTACGGTACCTAACTGAATGTATTAAAGTAAATAGTTTGTAACAAATAGTTTAGGTTATAATTTTTTACAGGGTCGGCAACGTGTGGATGATACGCCTGCTATTGCAAAGGTTAACATACCTTGGTGGTAAAGAAAAATCCAGTCGTGCCCAGTGGGTACGACCAGGACTAAAATATTCTTAACAGATGGTTTCCTATGTCATATAGCAGTCATAATAGAGGTACCTGAAATTAATATTGATTTACGGCAATGAGTCGTTTTAAAGCTTAACAACCATTACTGCTAGGTGTTCCACAGAAACAAACAAACGTTGCGGCGGCGGCGCGTGGTGCTTGTTAGCACTGACACCGCTCTCTAGGAAATTGTTTTAGTAACGTCATTCACCGCTATATGACTAGACTGCTAGTGTGTGACTGTAATTTTTCGCGACTACTATTGGATCTAAATTTGACAGATAGGAAAGAAGAACAACTCCCAATACAATCAACATGGACGCTATTTTGATCAGCAGATCTGAGAAGCGCTGAAGCGCTTCAGAAAATCGTGTAATTTCGTCAATAATTAAATATAGATTAGAAAAAGTTACTGACACTGGAAAAAAATCAAGTCTATCTTTTAAGTAAAAGACTGGGTAAAACACGTAAGAAATATAATGTAGTAAAAAAATTGTGTATTGTGGTATAAATATTTGGTGTGTACTTTAATAAATACGTTTATACGTCTTGCAGTAAAATGAGGAGAACAATGCTATTGTAACATTAAAATCCCAAACGCCCCCCATGCTGTGCATAAGACCAAAACATAACATTATTATTTTCGCTTAACGAGCAAAAACAGCAAACACTTCCAAGACGCCCACACTCCACCGTACGTACATACGTCAACACGAGTTTCTACCGTATATTTTATACATTTGGGCCATAAATTGCCCGAAACTTGTTCGGCTCTCCGGCCGTCGAGGAAAACACATTTTTTACCGTATGACATGACGTGAATGGGGCGAGAAGAGCCGCCGACGAATTTTATAAATCGCCAACTCGATACCCTGGAAATGTTACCCCGGAATGGGTTAGTCCTTGCCCAAACTCGATACTATTTCTAAACCTGGCGAGAAAACAGGGATGTTATAAGTTTGACGTGTGTATCTGTAGCTTTGTGTGTCTGTCTGTGGCGTACCACCCGGATTAATAGGACCGATTTGGATGCGGTTTTCTCTGTTTGATCGGTTCAGTACTTTAGAAAATATTTCAGATAAAGTAAACTTGATTGTGACGTGAATTTGAGATGGAACTGCGATGACGTTTTAATAAGAATGAATGAATGTAGTACAAAACATAAATATGAAAATGGAAACCAAGTTCAATATTAAGATAATTATGGTGTGGTTGTCGACTTCACCGAATTCAACACCATCTGTGAGAAGGACGTGGACAATACAAATAGGCCGGCGTTGGATGGAATCAAATGGAAGGTTGGTATTGGGGTTGGTAGTGTAATTTTCTCAGCAAGATATTTAAATAAATAAATAAATATTCGTGGACAAATTCACACAGCGCCATCTAGCCCCAAACTAAGCAAAGCTTGTGCTATGGGTGCTAGATAACTGATATACTACTTAAATACTTTTAAATACATACTTATTATACATAGAACACCCAGACCCGTAACAGAAATTAAAATTCATCATTTCAATTTTTGCCCGGCCGGGAATCGAACCCGGGACCTCTTGCGTGGCAGACCGGCATGTTGACCATTGAACCACTCAGGTCGTCAAAATAATTTTTTGTGATGTCAAAATAAATCATGTCTATGTCAATCACAGTGTGGATTTGCATTTTTGTTACATAAATGTATGAGTGGAATCGTCATGAATGGCCCGCAACCGACGTCCATTGTTGGAGATAATCCTCCTTCATGAATAGAGGGTTTTCCGATTTTCCACCACGCTTAGCAGGAGGATTGAAGAAAATACGCAGTTGTAAAGGATGCTGACTATTCTCGTCTACAAAGGTCTTAAGGCATTTATACGACACCCTTCAAATGAAGGAGTAAAATACTGTGTGGGCATTTAAATCTCGTAACGTAATAGGCACACAGCTACAAGACTTGCTAGTGACAATGCAGCCTGCATAATTTATATTTTTATAACATGAAACCATAACTGAATTATTTTTTTGATGTAATTATTTTTATTTAATCACGGTCGTTCCTGCTGCAGCTGTTATATGTTTAACAAGTGGATTGTTTGAATAGTTTTATTTTTTTTGTATTGTTTTTTGACATTGTATTATTTTATTTTTGACATTATTTTACTTTTAATATGTTGAATAAATGAAATTGTGTTAAATTGGCTATCGGGTCGTTTGATAAAACAATCGATTGATCACGAAAACTTTCCGTTGATATTCTGTAATAAAAACCAATTTAACGGAAAAAATACCATTGAATCGACACTCAATTTGCGGCAACTATCAAGTATTGAACTAACACTTAAGTGAGGAAACAATTCGGCAAGAAAAGAAGATTATCGCCCCCAGAGCCTTGGAACTTCGGCAATAACTCACAGCAAAATTATTCGGCACAGCCGCGGACTTCGCCCTGGGGGCAGAAAGAGTTGTATGAAGTTGTCACTTCTGAATGGTGCCACAGTGTACCTGAATCACAGAGGGGCACTTTGGTTTAGGTTATGTTGTACAGCTTTTTAATCGTACGGCTTAGGAATAAAAATATAGAAGAGGTACATGCGGTGAGGGTACCGCACAGCGCATTCGCGAGATTCGGACGCACCCTTAGATTCAAATCCTAGGAACAAAAATGCCACCATTGCAAAATAACTATACATGAATCAATTCTCAATCAATCATCTATAATACATTTATTTACCTAAAAGCGCAGTTGATTTACCTAAACCATAAAATATTCAATTACGACTAGCTTATTAGCTAGCAGCATATTTGGTTTCAGTTTCATTTCGGCCAGGAATTTTGGGTTGAATTACGGCCTGTGTGTTATTCCCGGAATAAGCCCGGCTAAACACTGCAAAATTACACCAACAATTCGTTATTTAGAACAGAGAAAAAATTTAAAGTTAACAAACATCAATCCAAACAGTTTAAAAGCGACCTCGTACGTGTGATAGGTTTGGCCATTTGCCCTGTACTGTAGTCTGCCAATCCCTCACTCTCTATAGGCTGCAGTTGGTTGACTGTCTGATTTATTTTATGTTTATTCTCTTGAGAATGTCGTCTATCAGGCGATTTAGATTTTTGGTTATCTCTATGGTAGACTGTTCAGAGACTGACTGACTAGTAATAGCGGACCGCCGAATTATTTTGTATTATGTGTATAACACTCACTTGTATTATGTGAGCACAGGCGCGGTTTTATTAGCCATAAAGTAAAACATTTTATCCAATCCAGCATTTTGGCGGTCATAATGTCAAAATTTTCGAGTTCGCTTCACTCGCTCATGGGCGTGTGTCAGCGTTTCATACTTCAATACATTCCCAGTTTCATCAGTTCGATTCTACCTTTATTTGTCACTCTGTGACCTGGCTAGTGGAACTCATAGGAACTCATTTCGGAGGGCAGTGGCGCGGGAAGCCCACTGTAATCCATCAAAAGGCTAGCCTGGACAGTTCGAGCGGAGTTCGCGCACTGAAAACTTGATTACCCCACGTCACACACGTGTGTGTTTATATTCGACTGGCGATTGAGTTCACCCAGGATTACAAAGGGTAATGTGTTATTTTATTTGAATTTCTAGTTCACTTTCTGGTTGTTCTAAGTTATGGCTCCAACACGTACTGTTTAAGGAAACAAACAGGTGCTGGCTTTACCGATTTCAATGTAGGACGTCATTACTACAATTATGAACATTAATAAAATGTAGCTTCCAAATACACTTCCGGTGAATATGAATGGTTCGTTGATTTTGAACGTTTGCTGCGCAGATTTGTGGTTGAAATCATTATCCGAAATTATTATGGAATGAATTTAACTTAATGAGCACTGGGACGCAATCGTGTCCAATGCTAATGATGTATAACAGAATGGGAGAAAAGTTGGATTTTTCTCCTTATTATTCTTTTGCGAATATAATGAATTGGCAGAGCTATATGAATTATTCATAATTATTAATTGTCTTAAGAAAACGTGAATATCTAATGGGAAGAAGGCAGTACGTTTAACGTTATCGGTTGTTTATACTAACTGACTTTACATTGTATCAAGGGGTATGCATGTAATAAAAATGCTAGTGATAAAAAACTACATTGATTATGGAATCAACTCTGAAATAGCGAAAAGAAATAAGCTGTTTCATTTATTTTGGCAGAATTCGTTTTAAATTTTGTATGAAATAGAATTTAGGTGATTTAAATAGTCATATATCTAGGTATCTATCTATACAATTATAAAACTACGAAAAGTCGTGTCTGTACTTTGAAGTTATTTCAAAATAGTCTGTCTGTCTGTTTTTGATTTAGATGGGTTTTTTATTTAGTTTATTACTTTGGGGTCCAATTTAAAATCTAAGCCATATATTATCTAATTCAGTTTGGTAAAACCAGAGATACAGCTTGACCTCTCTATATAATGTTGTGGTCATTCAAAACAAAGTCGCGGGCAAAAGCTAAACTGTCATAAAAAACTATTTCCACTCGAACGAAATCGTGGGCAAAAGCTAATTCTTTATTACTCTCAAAGAAAGGAAAAAAAGAAATTTTATAATCTAACTAAAGGCAAGGCAAAAAGCCCCAGCCTGACCAAGTTGCTCTACTGGATGGCGAGATTAATCCGCTGAGCCAAAAAGAGGCTAGCCTTGTCATTAGTAATATAACTATTTTAGATGCATCAAATCTAATAAATCTGTTAAAAAATGATATATTTCTGTACAATTGTTGAGAGGTTTTCATAGCATTCACGAATTATATTTTTATCTAATAGATAAAAGTCATTAGTAATCTTTGACTCTTGACTCTTTTCTTGCCCTTCCCTTCTTTAAGCAAACTAATTTTGGCTAATGATGCACCAACATTCTGTACGTTACTGTAGCTTAAAGGAAAATTTTCTTGATGTGGTTGTGCACTTAAGTTCTCGTACAAGATAAATGGTAAATTTCAAATACTTACTAAGTACTATCTTGTACAATAATTCTGTTGCTAGTCCTCCTATAATCACACAACTTCGGTCTAAACAGACGTTGTTTGCACGCCTGCTGGCTATTTGCAGTTTCTATCAGAGACCAATACAATTTACCAATACAATTTGATCTGTTTATATGCAGCTGTAGTCTAGTCGGTTTGTGCGCAACACAATTGCACAGCCTGATTAGTTTAATAAATGAATCCTTCAATATCAACAGCTCATAACAGCCCACTGTTGGACTGAGCCTTTTCCACATTAGTAGAGAGTTTTACAATAAGTTTTTAAATTTACAGGTGGGTTGGAGATCACAATGAAAACCTAAAAAATATTTATGATCGGTTGACACATCAAACGCACAAAATTAGTTTGACATAAAGGTCAATAAATATCCTTATTATTTTTATGTTTTATTCAGGCATTAGGTGAATTCTAACCAACGCTCTTACGGTGAGGGAAAACATCTTGATGAAACCTGCATACTCAGGTGACTGAATGTGTAACCATGATCCAATCTGCTCCGGTTTCCCTGGTAGCACGGTCACAGAGGTCAAATGCCAATCACTCCGCTGTAATTACGTGATCTGCCAAATCCTGGACCATGGTCAAGGCGGACCCCAGCTCCTCATGCGCGAGAGCACAACCGGGAAATTAAAGCCAAGATGATGATAATGATGATTCTATACAGCATATGACTGACATCCTTTGGTGATTAGAAAACTGACTTACCTATAGCCTTGAGTATATGTCAGGACCAAACGGGTCTTAAAACCGAGTCTTTTATTTTCGTTTACCGCTATATAGGGTAAATGATTTCGGGTAACAACTTATGTTACAATGTTTCTATACCTACATATACGCAATCCACATTGCCTGTCTGTCAACAACGGCGCGCGTGCGGTGGCCCGGAACAACTATGTGAAATAGATTGCTTTCCATCTAGCTTAGGGCGGCGACACAACGAGGTTATTCTATTAGTAGGCTAGATACTTATAATGTAATTTGTATTGGAAAGCCTAAACCTTATGTTAATAGTTTTTCATTTGCTTCAACCACTACCTACGCTACGCAAATCCCTCTAATATTATAAATGCGAAAATTTGTGTGTGTGTGTATGTTTGTTACCTCTTTCCGCCTAAACGGATGAACGGATTTGGATGATTTTGCTAGGTAGCCAGATTAGAGTCTGGAATAAGACATAGGATACTTTTTTATCCCCTACCTCTAGCTCCACTTGCGCGAAATAACTTCTAGTTTACGTAGACAGAACCGCGGGCGGAAAGCTAGTATCAAATAGATATCAATTTAATCAATAGCACATTCTGTTAGGAGAATGGTTTCGCCGTTATCTGCGTGCTTATCAGACGTGTTGGAGATAAAAATTATCATTATCAACATAGCACTTGAGCTTGGCATCGAACCTTCAGGACAGAATGAATTAGTTACATTACCTGTACGTTTGGCAGGCAGAGATTTCATTGAACGCAACAGAAAGACACACATACGACTTATAACACCAATATTTTTGAGTCTTAGGTTAAAAATATTAGGCTGAACGGAAGTATTTCACTCTGCCGGACAAACACGATCTATTCACGATATTTCAATTTACAAGCAACATACATAAATACATGCATAAAGCTCACGCCTCTGTCCCACAGGTTTAGTAGGCAGAGACTATGGACCGCCACTTTGCTCTGTCCTGACATAACTCCCTAGCATCGCACATATTTACAAATCTCTTCATACAACTCCTTTTATTCTTGCCTCTTCGGAGCCCAGCTTTATAAGCAACTAAATTCAAATATCGTAGCAAGCTAATATTGTGCAAGTAGCTACTCAGCAATGTGGTTTTATTAAACAGCATCTTATGATGGTCGCAGTGCGCTGTCCTCTTGACGTTTCCGACAACGGAAATATTGCACTAGGTTTCTTTGTGGGACCTAAGTGAAATCTTTCCGTGGATAAAGAATGTATTGTCGTAATATTTTGTGAAAAGTAATATTCTTATTATTTTTAAATTAGGTTTATTATTGTGGTAGTATTTAGGTTAATTGAAATGTCGCCAAAATTACTATATCTAGTAAATTGTAGTTTAGTTTGCTTATTTTTGCTTAACCATGTTTGCTTATTGTGTAGTGAAAGCTAATTTTTTCTTTAAAATTTCATCTTCAATATAAATATCATTTGTTCATAACAAATATCCCATTAACAGAGTCGTCATAATTTTCAACAACAGAGCCGTTTGCCTCTGTTTTTTCTTAATAAATACCTACATTGACATTAATAAACTCAACACAAATTCCTAACCTTTTCCCTCCCATTTCCTCTCGGTGTATCCTAGCACTGCCTCATGTCTCATCCGTGGACCGGAGCGACGCGACGCGAAGGCTGTCCTGAAAAGTGCTGCGTCAGCCACGGTACATTTTTCACCGGGCGTTTGCTCCTCTAATCTCGATTATCGTAAAATTTTACCTCACGCAAAAAAACACTCACATTACCGCCGCTGACTTTATGATTTCAGATCCGAAGGGCATTAGCGGAATTGTGCGAAATAAAAAAGGTTATACGAAATAAAAATGTGCTAAGTCGTGCGCGACGTTGATTTGATTGGGGGTGAAATTCGGGGAATCATGGATGTTTTACGTAAATACTACTGAACATGTTTTGTTTAAACGTATTATAGTTTTCAAGAATTTCATTATTTTTTAGGTTTAGTGGTCAACATAGCGGTCTACCACGTCAAGATCCTGGGTTTGATACCCGGCCGCATTTTTAATTTATATTACGTGTCTGGTGTAATACTCGTATTTTTAAATACAAACTTAATATACGTATTTAAAAATACGAGTATAAATTAGTATTAGGTATATCATCTGTTTAGCACCTGTAGTACCTACATGCTTTGCTTAGTTTGGTTCTAGATGGCACTGTGTGCATATTTATTTATGAACTTCCTGGTTGTGGTCACCGCCGCACAAGGACATAATTATTCTTCAAACTTCCCTAAAGTATCCAACCAGGAAACAGCTTCCGCCGTAATTATCCAACCCAGTCAGCGCAATTAGGGAAAAATTTAATCAACTAATTTGTTTGACGAAAAACACAATATAACTTCTCATAGTCCAGTGGCCGCTTTGTTCTTTAGCTGCCTGAAGAATTTCCTCTTGTCTTGTGCTGGCGAAAGCTTAATAAAGGGGCCAATTAGAGCCCCACAGAAGTTAGGATTGCCTCCGCCTACCAAATTAAGGCCGTGCTCCCCACTAAAGATTCCTGGTATATTCACGGATTCCTCTCCCTATATATAACGGAGAAATCAGCTTTTAATGAGTTCACATTGGGATTAATATTAAATTTGTTCTATTAATTTTCATCAACCGTAAAATTATTCTATGATAGGTACAATAAATTGCGCGTCTACGTCGTAACTTCACAAGAAAGATAGAAAGAAGAATGAGTAGCCATTATTACATAAGGCATATCAGGACACAAAAACAGTTACGTAACTGACAAAGGAAACATTACTAAATTAAAAACATTTAATACAATGATTAGCCTCCCATACCACAGCCGGTACCGAGTAAGTGTAGCGTTCTCCTAGAACTAGGTATATCTATCCTCGTCTAGGTCTGAACTACCTTTAAACCGCTGGACCAAGTTTGGGAACAGGTAGATTAAACCATGAGGTTGGACAGGCTTTATTGCGTGTAGGAAGTTGTACACAAAAGTTAGTAGGTATAACTTAAAGTAAACAAGGAGTATGTCGTTAGTCTGCGCTAATGTCAGAATGTTTAGAACGGATTTGAATACAATTTACAGTAAAATTATTACAATTTTAAAGTGCATTTCTAAAGCGAAATCGTGAGAATCTATGTTTAATTTATTAACATGCATGTGTACCTTATGTATGTACCTATCCATTATCTAAATTTTAATGTTTATGGAAACTGGGAACAGCTACATGCACGTTGTAACCAGCAAAATGATGTAACCATGTGACTCATACCTAAGCCCATTCCATACAGTTATCGATCGTCCCATGATACACGTTTTACTACGTTACGAACGCGTGTTTTAATCACATAATAGAGTGTGTTTTATTATATGCTATTTCGCTTGTTGAATGTTGTTTTTATGACGACAAATCTACGTTAATTGCTACGTTATTACACTAAAATTTAAACAAGGCTTGTAAATGTTATGAATGTATGTTTTTGTTAAACATAATTGCTGCTATTTGTCTTGTGGTGTCTATAGCAAATTAGATTCAACTACACCTTCCAAATACGGGGCATTTATGGCGACTGATACCTGTTATTCGAAGTAAAACCAAATTTATTCGGTTGGTACAAGGATTTATCTCTCCATACAATGTAGAGCTTATTTACAATAAAGCCATCTACAACCCAAAAGGGATACTAGTTCTAATGAGGTACGCCCGATCTTCAGCCCCAACTTTCCTTTATTGTAAATTTGATCGGCGCAAAAATGTGTAGATATATTTTATACACATATTTTGCATATCTACAACAATAGAAATCAATCAAACCATAAACAATGATACCTACATATCCTTGAACCCTGGTAAAAGCAAATCTAGGAATCAAAATCGAATCCAATAACGTTCGCAGTCAAAACTCACTTGACTCTTTTTTCCGTGCAATCAACCGACCGCATCGTCTTTTTCAAATTGTACCTCTTTTTCCGTAACGCCCGGGGACTATCAAAGCATTTTCCAATAACAGAGGTGGTGTTTGCTTGCGATGCAAATGTTCTAGCCTTCGCAGCTAGGGAAATGCGGCTGCCGACTGGATGCTTTGTGCCCCAAATTGCCTCAGTCGGGTACAAGTGAAAGCATTTACCTGCGTTTCCTGTAGTTGTGGACAGACTTAATGACTTTGTCTGTACTGTACTAGTGAGATTATGTATTTCTGATTGGATGGATTCTCCTTATTGGTCTTGTATTTTTTTTGTATTCTAATCAAGGAAATCTTCTTAGAAACGTGATTTTTACAGGATCGTGGAGTTATTAATTTCAATTAAATAATTTTATCGGTTTCTGAGAAAAAGCGTCTTGAGCAGAGATTGGTATTGTAATGGTCTTGCGAGTCCGACACACTGACAATCTGACAGATACACAGACAGACAACAAAGTGATCCGAGTGAGTGATAAGGGTTTCGTTTTTACCTTTAGAGGATAAGAACCCTAAAAACTACGTCAATTTGTAAATATACGGTAATATAAAAGCAACGAAACGAGCATAGCAGCCAAGTAGATATCTCGCCTTGTGAAGCCAGATTAAATTAGAGGTTAAGCTCAAAACCAATATAGTACAACTAATAACCAATATAAACTATCAGTTACAAATTAACCATTAAACTTTTTTCTTGGTTGCAAAAACTGTGGTTGGTTGAGAACAAGCTATTCCAGTCAAAATGTAAACAAAAACCTGAAACGCGTCACAATTTCATTCCCTAAAAAGGAAAAGCGTCGTAATTATCCGTCTCCAGTACACTCGCAAATACCGAAACTGAAATGAAAAAGCGTGCCACAAAACTAGGGTTTACAAGTCAACACAGCGGACCCTCGTCAAGTCAGTCCGAACGTCGTTTCGCCGAATCTCCGTTGATTTGCCGGCGAGCCGTCATAATCCTGCAGCTTAAAATTATTTCATTTTCAGACTCGCGGCGTTACTTCTTACGACCGCGGGTTTTTCGGTGGTGAAAGAGAATTGATATTTAAAAACTTGCAGAGTTGTTTGTTGTTTAATTCAGTATTACAATGGATGTGTAAATAAAGGGTAAGTAATATGAATTATCGAGGAGATCGAAGAGAAATCCGAAACTATAGCGATTTTATAGACTAAAAAAGGACCGCGTTGAATATATAAATATAAAATAAATCTCAAATCGAACCAACGGGGCTTCAACGGTTTTCAATTTTGATTTTCGGCAAGAAAAATTCAATATTTTTTAAATCATATTCGCAACACCAAAAGAGTATGGTTCAAAAATAGGGAAAATCAACATCATGCATCAACATATCGAAATTTGTAAAGAGAACATCCAAAGTTGTTTTATTACAGAGTTGTTCGTGTAGATGATTAGGAACATGTTGTGCCAACAAATATCGTTTACGATTTCGACAAAAAGCATACAATTTAAAAAAATTGCCAAAAATTTTACCATCATTTCCTTGAACGGTATGGTACAAATTGGTAAAAACAAGAATTATCAAAAATTTCTAAAATCAGCACATTATTCCTAAAAACAAATTACACCGTTTATTTTGTCGGATCTCTTGTCACAAACCCATTTAGATTGATCACTCTGTAAGCTTTATAATAATAGTTTTTTTAACTAAATGTAGTTAAGTTAAGTAATCCATATAACATTTGCTAAACTGTTATGCTAAACAGTTTTCCGAGATAATTAGTCTTAAGTGTATCTACGTCCAAAAAGCTAGCCTTTTGGCACAAGTGTACCAGTACACGTATACTACATCTAGATGTCCAAACAGTTATGTTGACCCGCAGTTCTAAGAAATCCAAAGAGTCCAAACAAAAGCCGACGGTATTTTCATCCAATAAAATAAACAACATAAAAGTTATTTTCTAATTAGTATGAGTACTTGTGTTGTTAAGTATGTAAATCTCGTGCACTTTATAAAGATTTCATAGACGAACTTTAATCCTGTTTTGCACGAATCACCAGCTTCTCAGTTGATAAAAATGTAAACTATGCAAAGCCAATGCAGTTTCTTGGGTCCGCACTTTATGTAAAACGCTCATCTAGCGACCGAAACGTGAGAATTATACAATACGGTGAGCTCGAGTTTTTTTGAAATTTAAATTGAATTGGATAAAAGCCGAACACAGCACCTGATGGGATTCAAATGCGAGAGAAGAATTTTGTATGGGTAGGTATTTAAGTCAATGAGGTAGATGTACCAGATGGTACCTGGTGCTCTACGTTAAGTAATTTTGAAGACTGCGATCCCCAAATTGCTTGCCTTCATCACAAAGGTCAAATATATAAATATACACTGTGACGATGCACTGGAATTTGACTTGTCCAGCAGTGAGCTATTGTAGTGTGTGTTAGGATGCGTGAAATCTTAATGGAATGATAACCGACTCAATCGACCACTTCATCAAAACCGATAATAGCAGATCTACCGGAGTGGAACGCCAAGAATCAGACCCCGAGGGCCCGCGAGAATGGCTCGCAGAATCGCAGTTTTCTATTAACGAAGTTACAACGAGCCGAACTTCGGCTCTCAACTCTTTGTTGATGAAAATAAAAGGCACTTACTTACATTGAGAACTTCTAAGAACTTTCAATTCACCGTGCTTATAGAAGCTTGATTAAAATCTTTATTATTATAGATTTTGAAGATTTTTTCAATGGGGTAACAAACAAGATAAAGGGATTTTATCGTGCAGATACGACGGCAGGATCTGACATATTGATTTTTTATTTGCAGCCGAATTTTTTAGGGACACCATCTTATGAGAAAATTCTAGACGTATTTTCATTGGTTCAGAGGTCTGTTAATAAATTACTGGTAACATTAACTTTCTGTAATTATAGATAAGTTTGTAACATAGATAAAAGAAAATTTAGTTCTAAGTGTACGTATTTTTGTTTCTTATCATAACAAAACTCCAAACTCCGTTGCGTTTTATGATAAGGTTTAACAATTATTATGCTCTAGTTTATTGTTCTTCCAATTTTAAACATGTCTGGAGTTGGCTTTGTCTCTAGCTAGTTTTTGTTTGAATAACATTGGGATCAGAACGTTTTGAATTACTTTGAAAGCGGATGAATTTTCTGACCAGATTATCCTTTGTGAACAATCCTCATACAGGTTGGAGCACCTTTGAGAAGAGATCTTAATGAAAATAGTGAATTTGTATGTTTTTCGAAGCGAGGGTCGGTTAAATTGTTGATCCTTCGTTACTAAAAGTAACAAACTCTTTCTTATTTAGATGTGAAAATGATGTTATACCTAATTTACTTGTTTATGTCACGTTGTTTTATCAATTTACCGTATTTGTCTATTTTACTGTTACTTAAACCGGCGCATCGCATCCTATTGATATTAACAAGGTGTTAGGTGTTTTCACAGTTTTGCCTACCTAAGTTTCGTTTTCGCGGATTTGCTCAACTGCTTTCACAAAAGCAATCGATTTTGAAGAAATTTATGAAGAAATGACTTGAAATCTAGAGCAGAACATAGGGCAGCTACTAATAAAATCAAAAAGGTTGTACCCCAAAACTAGGTCATCAATACGAGCCTATATTTGCTCTACTGTTGAGGAGCAGATCTTCTTCTCAAAAAGCTTAGTGAAGGCATTAGGCCCTCAGAGGCATTCAAATCCAAGAAAATGGCGTGGGAGGTAGACACTACTATTTCAAGTACTGTCCAAGTTTTCTATTATTATTATTATTATTAAGCAGGCAAGCAGTTGTCAAACAACTGATAGATGCCTGTATCTAGCTCTTCTCTACTAATTTTCAAGCTGTATTCAAAAATTTGTCGAGTCTGTTTTTGAATTGGTTAGTATTTGCCGCCGTCACCACGGATTCAGGCAACCTTGTCCTTAAAGTTTAAGTTGTCTCTTGGCAAGACAATAAAGTAATTTTGATTTAATTATATTTTGTATTCTCGTATGTAGTAAGCGCCGCTATTTTAATGCCAATTTAAATTTAACGTACTAGATTGATATTTTTGTAAACTCATGAAGGAAACCAACATACTCTAGTATAGATTGGCGGATTCCCCAAAGCCTCAGATTTTTCTTATCTTCCAGCGCTTACGCGTCTGGTCTACCTATACGGCAGTGAGTTTCTTTTATCAATGAATGGCACGTGACTTTTACACAGTTTAGTGTTTAGTAATTGAGCAGACATATTCATCCACACCTAAAAAAGTGAATGTAAAATAATACTAACTACTAAGTAATGCATATAATGTTCCTAGACAGACATGCTCCATCTACGGTCGCATCGTCACTTACCACCAGGTAAGAAGCCGAACAAATGCGGCTAGTCAATAGTACATTTAAAAAACAACCTCCACATTTGCGGAAAACACTCCAAATATCCTCTTCACAAAACTTCCAATGTAAATTGGTCGCGGGGACAAGACAAATAACACTTGCGGAAGGCGAGCCGCCTGCCGGGATCTCTTAAGACATCGGCGATCACATTTGTCGTAAAAACTTTCCCTCCTGCCGTCGGGAAATCTAGGGGGCGCTAGGTGGCGCTAGCAGTGTTTTCTCGTCGTAATTAATTGTTATAAAATAGAATTAACGTATAATTTCAGTTAAAAAGTAATATACTTTATTGCAAATAAGTTGATACTTGTGTACTAGTGTTTGCAGCGCTTAATTTGAAGTATACTTTATGGAATCTCAATAAAACTTCAAGCCAACAAAGATGTTCCACTCTGTATGAAACTCGGTAAAAACAAATTTAGTGAACTAGTTATCCATTTTCAAGAAAACAAGTGACGAAAGGTTATAGTGATTCGATTTAATGTGCCTGGATTATTAACTACAGTCAGTGTAACAAGACTAAAGTGTTTGTAAACATTAAAATTTTCTCAGAAAAACATAAAAGCTATACCTCCCTATAATGCTTACGAAAAGATACAAATTCTAACTATCTATGAACACGGTGTTAAAAAAACTGCAAGTTAAGAGTGAAAACGTATAATCAATCCATAAAATTGATAGTGTTACTGTTTTTCTCATTCATTTTCTATAACGGTTTTTGAAAAGGACGCCGACATTCAAAAGTTGAACTGTTTCGCGGGATATTTCTTTTCTGTAGTAGCTATCCGTAATTTCACATGCTCGGCCGACTGTCTCAGTAGCTTCGTAGTACTAGACTAGACTTGGACTATCAAGACCCCAGTTCGAATCCTCATCCACTTCACTACTTTTATTTTTATTTTTCTATATTGTTTTTTTAATACCTTTTTATTGGTCTCATGTATTTATCAGAACACAAGATAATACTTACTTTCTTGGCTTCTGAAGCAGGCCAACTACAAAAAGTGTAAACTGCAACAATACAACTTTTCAACGCAAGATGGCACTGTATACGGGCCATTGAAGAGGAGGGCGCTAGCTTTGAACCGTATGTCACCTATGTTGTGCCTATGCTAACTGGTTATTTTAGATGAATAAAATAATAATAATGTCACTTAGAAACTTACACCTTCGTGCATAGGTAGCGCTAGGTACTTCTACTCGATACGAGATGGCGCTGTTTATAATATTAGTATAAAGACGATTTTTTACTTTTAAGTACGTGTTACAGTGCAATAATAACCATACGAATTACAGTGTATATATACTATTTAAGCCTCTGAAACAGCTTTTTACGCTATTAATAAGTAATAATCTGATAGTTTTATATAAGCAACATAATAAGTTTACTCATTTATAAAAGATGGCGCTAGTAGCAAATATGGATAAATGCGCGAAATGTAATATAGAAATCACAGATAGATATTTTATGAAATGCTCACTATGTTTTAATGTATATGACTTAGCGTGCACTAACTTGTCCGATACGAGATTTTATAATATGACTGCTGATCACAAGAAAGCCTGGAAATGCCATGAATGCTGGAACCTGGTAAACGCTCTATATTCCAATAACAATAATGAGTACATAGCTGTTAGCGATTCTGAAAATGAAGATAGTAGTTCACCCTCACTGTACAGAAACATAACATTGCGAAAGAAACAAGAGCATAGCCGAATATTCGGTTCGATGTGTGATTTAGATGACACCAGATCGTCACATAACTCAATTTCAAGAACCAGTTACCCTGACTCGCCTCCACGCTGTTGTCAATGTACCGAATACAAAACCATAATTGATTCTCTAAATCATCAACTTGAACAATGCCGCAAACAAATTTCAGAATTAATTCAAGAAAATAATGCTAGAAATGTTTTATCGACACCGCAAGTTACGAATGTGGCTCATCCAATTAGTACCACTAAGCCTATTAATACTAGTATGAAAATAATAGATATTGATACCCAAAGCAATGACAACGAAAACCGGAACAAACCCGTCAGCAAACCTAATACGACAAAACCAAATACACAGACTCAAACAAACTCGAAGATTAGAAATATCTCCACATCAAGTCAGCCGGCTAAAACAGGAAAATGTCAAAATATGGAGTGTAGATCTGCGAAACAAAAGAAAATTTGGATATATGGTGGACAACAGTGTGTCGGACTTGCTGCAAGACTAGTAGACTCGAGGGTGAACACACCATATGAAAAATACGATGTCTTATCGATCACGAAGCCTAACGCCCTAACAAACGAAATATTAAAAAGTTGTATAAATTCGGAAATAAATGTTACAGACAAAATTGTAATCTGTGTTGGTGAAAATGATAGCAGTCCATTAGAAATTACTTCTGAGCTGTATAATGTAATTAAAACTTACGAATGCAATGATGTTATTGTACTCAGTGTTAGGAAAAATAGACATTTAAACGAAAACAGCTTAAACAAGCAACTCAAGCTAATATGTAATAATTTCCGGAATTGTACTTTTGTAAATTGTAATTATTTATCTCATTATAGTAGACCCGGATCTGTCACTCGCATCCTAGATACTGTGTGTCATCGCATAAACTATGTTATTGATTGTGCCGACTACGATTGCAAGTATTTATCGTTCTCGAAACGTAAACAAAACAATGATCCTAGCACAACTGATCTAAAAATTAGTAGAAACACGCACAAAAGTACTATACCTTACTATTACTCCAAAATAAATAAACATAATGTGACTAACGTAAAAAGTGCCAGCCCTGACATTCTAACTTTATTAAAGAGAGGAACAATTCCATTCTATTTTCCTATAATACAAAAACCCCCAGCCGATAGCCCCTTACCTTCATTACAAGACAATCAACAAAACAACCAGTTTTTTCGCGTCTAAAACTAAAACTAAATACCTCACTATACTCCATCAAAACATACAGAGTGTTAATAGTAATAAAGATGTAATTGATATCGCTATTTCAGAATTAATGGAAGAAGGTATTGAACCAGATGCACTTTGTTTCACCGAAACATTTATTAAAAAAGGTGAAGAAAGTACAGTTAATATTACAAACTTTAATCTAGTTGCGAATTATTCTAGACGTACAAAGAGAGGCGGTTCATGTATTTTACTGAGGAAAGGAACACGAAGCATTCCACTAAACCTAAATACATTTTCAGTTCCTAAAATTTTTGAATGCTGTGGTGTTCATTTACCTGAGTATAATATCATCCTTATCTGTATTTACAACTCACATAAAAAATTTGCTAACTCATTCCTTATGAAATTAGAAGAATTACTACATACAATGTCAAAAAAATATAATAACAAGAAAATTGTTATTACTGGGGATTTTAATATAAACCTCATGGAAGTAACTAATGCATCTAAATATTTAAAGGATATTATAAATAACCATAACTTGTCTTCTCATATCAATGAACCTACCAGAGGGTCTTCCTGCCTTGATCTTATAATTAGCAATATTAAAAAAGGATTAGGTAAAATTATTCCACTTGGACTCTCTGATCATGAAACTACACAAATATTACAGATTCCGGTAAAGAATAAAAAAGAATTTCGGGAAAATTGGATTTTCTATAAAAAAGATTATAGTCGCTCAAATATTCAAAAATTCAGAGAGTATTTAAATTCCTTCCCACTATCCCCCATCCGAGAAAAACAGGATGTTAATGAAGCATTCAGAACTTTTCATGAATCTTTTTGTTTACTTTATGATTTATGCTTTCCAATGATTAAAATTACAGTTAATAATAAGTCTAAAAAGTCGAAGTGGATTACTAGGGGTATCAGATTATGTACAAAGAAAAAAAGAACATTACGTTATGAGTACTATAAAAATAAAACACAAGATAGCAAGAAAATATACCTAAACTACTCTAAAACTTTAAAAAAATGTATACTTACATCAAAAAAATGTAATTACAATAAACTAATTTCAAATAGTAAAAACACTTGTAAAGCATCCTGGAAAGTTATAAACGAAGAAACAGGCATTAAAAACTTTGACAATAATATCGACGAAATAAACCTCGACGGACAAATTATTTCTGATCCTACTGATATTGCTAACGCATTTAATAACTACTTCATAAATCTTACAAATAATGATAACACAAACCAAAACAAAATAAATACAAATATTGAATACTTAAATAACTCCATATTTTTGAGCCCTTTTAATGAGCCTGAGATTATTAAAGTAATTTTATCACTTAATAACACAAATGCTTGTGGATACGATGGAATATCCACAAAAATACTAAAAGAATGTAGAGTTGAACTAGCACCTATTCTGACATATTTAGTTAATCTATCATTTGAACAAGGCGTTTTTCCAAACGACCTAAAAATTTCTATTGTTAAACCACTATTCAAGAAAGGAGATCAATCAGAATTACCAAATTACAGACCTATTGCACTGATTCCAATATTATCAAAGATATTTGAAAAATGTATGCATTTAAGATTAACGGAATTTTGTAACAAGTTTAACATTATAAAAGAAGAACAGCATGGATTTCAAAAAGGCAAGTCTACTGCTTTAGCTGGATTTAACCTAGTTAAAAGTATACTAAAACATTTAGACAAAAGAGAACTCGTGACCGTGTTGTTCTTTGATATGTCCAAAGCATTTGACTTTGTGTCCCATAACATCCTGCTCTCTAAATTAGAAAAATACGGAATTCGAGGTCCAGCGTTATCTTGGATAAAATCATACCTAGTAAACAGACAACAATGCACACAAATAAATAAAATAAGTAGTAATAATGTTCTCACACGCTATACCTCTTTATACAAATTTTACCGATTTGGCGTTCCACAAGGTAGCGTCTTGGGGCCGTTGTTATTCCTTTTATATATCAATGATCTACCTAACCTTACTCCTAATAACGAATGTATACTTTTTGCCGATGATATTTCCATAATAGTTACATCTGATAAAGAAAATTTACAAAACTACGAATCAAATATAAACTGCATTATTAATTCTGTGATAGACTGGCTATCAGCTAATAATTTACAAGTTAATCTTTTAAAAACACGGTTTATACAATTTACTACTAAAGGGCGGAAAAATGTAAAGCTCAATATTAATTATAAAGGCGCACCCATTAATGAAGTTGACAGCGCTCCGTTCCTTGGGCTACAAATTGACAAAAACCTTAATTTTATGAACCATGTAGATAATGTATGTGCTAAGATCAATAAGTTTGTTTATGTTCTCCGCAGACTCAGACAAATAGTGTCTCAAAATGTAGCCCTATCCGCTTATCACGGCTACATAGCATCCATCTTAAGATATGGGCTAATAATCTGGGGTAATAGCTCTTTCATTCGAAAAGCATTTATTGCACAAAAAAAGTGCGTTCGAGCATTATGTGGCTTAGGACCCTTAGAATCTTGTCGACCTTTCTTCCAAAAACACAACTTGTTAACCCTTACCAATATGTACATCATGGAAATATGTAAATTCGTCAAACACAACCCCAATATATTTGCTCAATACAGTAGCCTATCAACACGCTCAGTGAGAGATCCCGAACGCAAAATATACATGCATTGTCCCAATACCAGTCTATTTGTAAATAATTGTAGCCATATGTGTCTCAAAATTTATAACAAACTGCCGCGTGACCTAAAATCCTTAAAAGGCTTTACATTTAATAATGGGCTGCATAGTTGGTTAATTAGTAAAACCTTTTATACACTGCAAGAATTTTATAATTATAATTTAAATTAGTAATTGTTACGAGTCATTGTTATTGTTCTTTAATTAAATATATTAGTGTAGTAATAAACCTATTGTATATCTGTATGAGACAGATATTTACTGCTGATCGAATGTCAAATACATATTTTTCCACCTATGTAACACACAGTAAAAACAATAAAGATTTTTATGATTTTTATGATTTTTATGATTTCCAATCCCGAGGGATCAGGCACGGCGCGGACGCAGCGCGCTTAGGGTTATCGTCTCGCACTGGAATAGCTCTTCTTTTGTGGAATTCGTTCCATGGAAACGGTATGCGTGGAATTAAAAACAGCGTTTTTGTTACAAAGCCACATGAGGTCCGGTGACGGAACTTTTTTTTACCAACTTTACGAACCTCAGTAAAATGTTTCTGGCTTATTGGCGTTTTTTTATTTTTCAGCACACACAACTTCTGTCACTAAAATGAAATACTTAGTTTTGCGAAGTTCGCTACTTGTGTTTGTTTCACACGACGCTTGAGGAGGGATATATAAATATTATAATTTTTCAAAGTTAAAGTTTCCACAAAATATGAACTGAAAAAATATCAAGCCACTAAAGTCATCAGGGAGCTGGTTAAAATAAACGCTACCCGAAAACAAAGCTTTCACAATTTGTAAATCTCTCATCATATTTGCCTAGAGCTACCAGTCTTCATTATTATTTATACTTACCATCTATAACTAGAACCTCCCTCTTGGAGATTCAAACCCCACCCAGATTAAAATATAAATAAGGCGTTCTCAGAACACCTGGGTATCCGTGATTGATTGATGGGTGTTAGGACCGGGAGTAAAACCCGGGTTAGTGCCCTAATGAGGCTCCGACGAGCAGGTTCCTTACACCACTTTAACTGGTTTAAACAGGTTTTTCGCAAATCTCGTTCGGGGTGACGGAGAAAAATGTTTGGTCAAAAGCAGCGAGGGCTTGCAATGTTTTAGAATAGATGGATTCTGTTTCAGTAGAAGTGTTAGTGCATTTCGGAATGTAGTTTTGTGTAATGATGTAGATTTTGGTAAAACCATCCACAGATGTCGAGGAAGCTCATATCCGAATTAAGTAGGTAGTAGCGATATTGAACCTACATAATTTATTAGGAACTAGTGGACCCGGCGCGACCTAGTTTACCCCTACCTACCCTTTTATCTTGCTTATAAACCTTCCTCTTGAATAACTCTATATATTGTTTCTATTTTTTTTATAATGAGTCCCCGTCTCTTGGGGTCTCAAGCTGTTCACCCCAGCTTCATGAATGTTGCCGGGTCTTCATTAGAATGTGGGTTTTTTTTGGTGTAAGTTGGACATATATCTCCTTCTCCCTCTGTCGTGACATACTTCCCCGCATCCTGTGGTAATGATATACTCTCTCCATTATCACTACTTAGACTATATCAATATTTCAATATTATATATTGTTTAAACCACATTAAAATCTGTTGCGTAGTTTAAAAGACCTAAACGTACATAGATACATAGGGACAGACGGCGGGAAGCGACCTTGTTTTATACTATGTATAGATAGAAATAAAATCGGTTCAAAAACAAAGGAGTAACGATTATTGGCTGTCTCTTTCCCACAAAACGGAGTGTACCGTGCATTTTAAGTGACGATAAGGGGGGATTTTAAGTGACGTAACCAACGTCACAACCCGGTATCGCCCTTTTTGCCTGATTAGTTAGGAATTTGAAACATTCTTATCTTGTTTAATTTTAAAGTGATCCGTAGAATTGTTTTGGCTTGTTATTCGTTTCCAAAATCGTTAAAGTTATTGCAGCAAAAAAATTTTGTCCACCTTTGATTTTTATAACAACTTCTGCAATAATTTTTAGCTGTCTGTTGATATAACTTTCATTGGTATAATAATTTGCTACAAATAATTTTTAAAAGCTATAATTTTAATTTACTTAATTATTAATTAGGCCTAATATTAGTTTGCAGAATTTTCAAATGATATAATTATATTACGCCTAAGGTTTATTTAGGATAATTATATTTAATTTTAATATTTATGCAGCGTGCAATCAAGCATGCAGCATGTAAGCAAGCATGCCGCATTTAGCAGGCAAGCAAGCATGCAGCATGCAAGTAAAAACGCAACGGCTCCGGCTGTAAGTACACTTTAGAGTCGTAGTGACAAGACTAGGTGGAGTCGGAGTTGACATGACAGACTTCGGGTTTGGGAGCAATTTATTAAATTAAATGCTTCGCCCATACCATACCAGGGGGCTGTCACCCCACCCCCTTTAATTATACCAAACAACAATTATTTTGTATAATAGTAGATATATGAAACAAGAAATATGTTAGTTTGATAATTATTGTACTGTTAGATCTAACATTGTCAGCTAAAATGACTATTATAGTAACTAAACATGTAATAGAATAATAGATGAAACAATAATAGAAATTAGACCCATTGAATAGTTATATTAATCGACGTTAGAGTATACGTTGTTATTTTAAAAGTTGTAATAAAAATCAAAGGATGACCAAAATAAATTAATCCTGTTTGCACCACTATTGACTAGGGTAGGTAGGTAAAGATAGATGCCCGCGTCACCGGTTTTAACTAGTAAACGATCGTACGATTGGTAAACGTGAGCGATTCGTCGTTTGGATGCTCATTTTGCCCAAATGAGCCCAATCAACCCAACCCAAATTACAAATTATCTCATGATCTATCTTCGGACACATCTTCACTTACCATTAAGTGAGTTATTACTCAAATGACTGGACTAGTATTAGGTACCAAGCCACAAAGTATTATTGTGTACCGATTTGAATGATAAGGGAGGGAGCCAACACAATTATAGTCAAGAGGCATATTATCCCAGTCCTCACAGTGACAACACAACTGCAGCGGTTCTGCAATTTATAACCTAAATGCATGAATTGTAGCTATGTTGTCACTGTGTTATATACAAACCTGTGTCTAAAAAAATTATCCAGAAATAGCTAAGACAATGCTTATTCCTGATGTTGCTTTCCGCTTGCTCACATTCCTTTATACAGGTGAGGTAGCGGTTGTATTATCTTGAAGCCAAATATACAAGACCGTTGAAATCGGCTCTAAAGTTTGCAGAGGAATTATTAATTACCACTGTGAATTTCGATATTGACGTCCGTCGCGACAGAAATCTTATGATATGGTATGGATAGGATATGCTCGTGGAAGTGCTTTAAAATCTGGTTATAGTGTAGATAGTTACAGATTCTTTGATTTGAGAAGGATCATTCTCATCCAAGAGGTAAATCCAAGTCGGCGGCTAGCGGGTAATCTGCCACCTAGGGCCCGCAAGTCTGTTAGGATGGCGCTTTCAGATTAACTAAAAACGGTTTTCTACTAAAATGGAATATGGAATGAGCTCCCAGCCACTGTGTTTCCTTTGGACTATGACATGGGATCTTTGAAAAGGTATATTAGAGGTCTCCTTAGACGCCAGCAACGCACTGGTAGCACCCCTAATGTTGCTGATGTCCATAGGCGGTGGTGATCACTTTCCACCAAGTGGCCCGCATGCCTGTTTGTTTGTGTCATAAAAAAAAATTGTAGCATTTTGACTTTTTACGTGCGCGACTGCCATACGACCCGCATAACCCGTGACGGAAAAGTGAATTTGCAAAAACCTCCTCGTCCGCCTGTCAGCAGATGAGGTTGACTGTGCCACTAAGATGGTGGTGCAGCCCTGTAACTAGTTAAATATTCTTTTATATATACCTAATAATAAAGTTGACCAAGTAGTCTAAGTAACACCAATAGCGCGAAACGCCTAATGAGCCTCCTTATTATTGTCCATGTAGGAAAAAATCCAACTATCAGATGGTCTGTATTAAAACATATCTACTAATCAAATATAATTTTGGAGTATTATACCGAATACCGCAATACCGAATACCGCAGCTAAACAATACTTTTTTAAATAGTATTGTGTTTCTGCCGGCGAGTAAGGTTTCCAGTGCTCCATGGGGTGGGAATTTGGGGAACCTTGGCTTTGGCAGTGGAGAGGCATTTTCCTTTTTGCTGCCAGAGCAACGTGTAATAGAGGTGGGCAGCGCATTAGCGATACTCTTGGTTTTGCTAATGTCTATAGGCAGTGGTGACCACTTTCCATCAGGTGGCCCGCGGCCTGTTTGCCAACCGTACGACATAAAAAAAAAAAATTATGCGGACGACGTCGCGGCAAAAGCTATAAAGTAATCAATAAAGAAAATGAATATTTAACACGGCCCAAACTTCCTGCATTCACAAGGCACGCCCAAAACAATTTCTTGCTCATTCATATATTACAAATTGACGAGTTGTCGGCGCGCCGTTTCCGAACGCCCGCTTTCAACTTTAGACAATGACTTTCCGAACAATACAGCTACGAGTTCAAGTTTCGTTTGTGTGAAGACCTCTTAGTTAATTAGTTAATCCTGTGTAGTTTGTCGTGAAATTACAACAAAAAGCGTGGCTGTCTTTAGTAAACAGTTGAATTTGGAGCGTCAACTAAACGATGTTAGTAGATTGTTAACTAACTACATGGCAAACAGAATGTGATTGTTTTATGAAAAGCATCTTCTTGCAAGCATTTTTTTAGTTTCATCTGGTGTGACTGTTCGATAATCCGATTGTATGTTATGATACCATCCAGATGATCTGATGATAGAGATGGAAGGTCCTAAACTATACATAACTAGCAGCCCACCCCTTACTCATGTATAACTCTGTGTATTGGTGAAAACCGCATGAAAATCCGTTCAGTAGTTTTTGAGTTTGTCGCGATCAGACAGAAAGACAGACAGACGCGGCGTGGGGTTCGTTTGTTTTTGCTGAAATTTGTTTAACCTGGAAAGGTGTCATGCCACGATAAACTAGAGTTTGCGTAGTTAGATTACTCTTGCTTGACAAGTACTCAGACTGATCATAGATGGTATCTAATTAAATTTGTACGCGCTATGAAGAAATGTTTTTAATTCGAGAACTTGTTTATAAATTATGTTTATTTATACTTATAGAAAAATTATGGCGTCGGTGGCCAAGAGGTTAAGGAGTCCGACTCGTAAGGGAGAGGTACCGGGTTAAAATACCTATGTACCAATGACTGTTTTCTGAGTTAAGTACATTAGTGGAATGCTAACCGATGCTGTAACGGTGAGGTTAAACTGAACGTGCACACTCTTCAGCTCTCATTTTCTTTGTACGAGTAGAACCTCAAAAACCATTAGGTAAATAAAATGTACTAGATACATATTTAAAACGAACCTAAACGATCGCTAGTTTCAAGATACGGAGCAGCCTCTAACTCAAAACTTACTCACTAGAAAATTAGAAAAACTGTTGCCATGGTCTCTGCTATCCTGTCGCAACGTTAGGTTAATTGATTAAATTCAGCTTGTTTTTCCCGGCGAGTAGGTAGCTCTGGATAATTTGTCTTCATTCCGCTCCAAAGTTGGAAGCAAATTAGACACCCTTAATCATTGCCTCAGACGTGATCTGTCTTGTTTAGTTTACATTTGCATGTTGTTATCACAGAGTTCAGCTTGTCTTTGTTTTAGTATATATTTTTTTCGCGAAAGTACTCGAAAACGTTGATGTTATACCTTCGATAGATATTAGATTTTGGGTGAAATATTCCTAGATACTCTACTATTCGTGCCATCCTAACTCCTCCAGAAAACGCAGTAATGCTTTCAGCTTTCTAAACGTCTTCGGAAGGGTTTGTGGTAGACTGAGAATCTTAAGCCTGTACGATGTTACTCCTTCGCAGGTTTTCAGAATATGGGCAACTGTCTCCTTTGTCTAGGCAGGTTCTGCATAGAGCCATTTTGCGTTATGTACATTTTTAGGGGCTTAGCTTCTAATTCCAAATCATTACTTCAAATCTTTCTATGGTCTGATTTACCTTGCAATGAGACAGCTTCCTCATTTTGCTCACCGTCAATGTTTATGTTAGATGTTATTATTGCAAAGCTGATGTCAAAGCAAATGCAATCTACTAACACTGAGTAAATTTACAGTACTAAGTCTTTGGTGCTGTAATATTTGTGCAGCAAATACGAGAATGTTGGAATTTCATACAAGATACAGCGCTCTGTAATATTCTACAGTTACTAACGTTCTATTTTGAACTAGAGAAAAGCTCTCTATAAATTGTACTTTAAAACTTTAGCAAAGCTGTCCTACCTGATATTTACGGTCATATTACTAAAGGATCTTAATAGAAAATAGCTTGTTAAATTGTTGTAATATGAGGGTGAAATTCCCAATTATTTTTAACTCCAATTTACTGTCTATACCTATTCTCTTTAATCAAGTAACACCGAAAAGAAAGATATCCACAATACCCAACGTTTCCATAGCAACTGGAGGTAGGGTAAAAGCCTTTCATCAATCATTCGCCAAAATCGTTGCATAAAAAATTGGATGAGGACCCTCAAAACTACTTGGTCTTGATGGAGTGTTAAGTTAGGATTCTCAGAGCTAAGAGGTATTTCCGTCGTTCGCACAGAACTGCGGTGGGCGTCGACAAAGGCTTGGGGAATAAAGGCATACAATTATAGTCTCCTTCAGAGTCAGACCGGGCGCCATTTGTACATGAAGCAGGCTTTCAGACCGAGAACGCTACCCGGATTAAATAAAACGCTAGTTTTACAAGTGGGTAGGTAAGTTTTAGCTGATTATAACTTATATAAATTGTACTGGAATGTAGGTAGTTTGAGATATTTTTGTAACAGCCGTTCGGCATCCACCATCAATTGTGAATAAACGTAAGTTTCGTAAGACTTTGTTTAATTGATGGATCTAATTCCCCTAAATATCGTAGGACTAATAATCGGACTATTCTGCAATAACCCGTAATTGAATATTGCCAGAATAATTCACTAACCCGTTATCAGAAACGTTACTATATAAAAAGGCCTTACAGTGCTGAACGCACAGGGTTCCAGCTACCAATACGTGGGTGACGATCGGCACTGTGCGAACAAATAGTAGGATCGAGCGAAATTGATCAATCATAGCAAATACAAATAAGTTGATTCAGTAAAATTAGAGTCACAAAAGGATGAAACTTCAACATGAGTAATTGAAATTGCCGAAACATTGGATGTTGGGAGTCTTTACACAAATTAAATTATTAATTAAACCTAGCAGTTTTGGATAGGTTTAGGGTAGTTCGTGTTGCTATGTACATTTGTCTAGTATAATCGAATTATTCTTGCGGGAATCCTAGGACTATTGCAAAGGGCCAGACTATTGAAATCTAATTGAATTTGGGTCAGACTAACGCAAAATAATAGTAGCGTAACAGGTTCACTGAACTCCTACAGAGCTCCTTGGTAGGTACGTCACAGTTAGAAGAAATACAACCTACAGACGTAAAAAGTCCTAAACGCGTCGAAAACCGGAAAATTAATAGCTCCGATTAAATCAGAAATTCTGTCCTAGATTCCAAAATAAGCGGTCCTTTGCCGTAATTTTAAATGTCAAAGGAGACTGCGACGATTACTATTATTCGATAGCAAATCAATTATCCAATACCGTAAATACCGGGAGAGATATTTGACAGAATAGGTGTAGTTTTTAAATCAGTATCGAAAATGTTCAGCCAGCACTGGAACACGAAGGCTTTTGCTCTGCAGTAAAAATAGATAAGGCAGTTGAAGCCCATCCATAGCCATGCCTAGACATAGCCATGCCTAGACATAGCTCTGCTACCGATGGCTACTGACTATGAAC
Source organism: Blastobasis lacticolella (assembly GCA_905147135.1). Classification (NCBI taxonomy): domain Eukaryota; kingdom Metazoa; phylum Arthropoda; class Insecta; order Lepidoptera; family Blastobasidae; genus Blastobasis; species Blastobasis lacticolella. The sequence continues at coordinate 5,150,570 of LR990058.1, forward strand.
AAAGTGGCTAATGCAGAGTTTACATGTTGTCCCAATTGCCCAATCGTCCCTTTCCGGACGAATGCATGCCACCTATGCTAACCTGGGGTTGATGGTTCCCATGGCATTTTGAACCCTAATCTGTATGCAATTATGAATATTTTTGTACAACCTGGCTGTTTTACAAAATAATAGTTATGGCTCGATGATATATTTTGTTAATTATAGTAATACGAGAATTTCCCATTACCTATTCCTCTTCTGTAGTTGACACTGTGTTGTGCATTTATGATGGAACTCCAATATATTATAGATGTATAGAGTGTATAAAAGTTATTTATTTATATTCCTCTTCTATTTCGCTAAGTCTTCAGCATCCTCGCATCGTAAGCCACACCCGTCTCAACCATGACAATTCATCGCTTGAGGCTCCAGCGGGGCCTTTCTTGATACCGGTGGTTTACGCACATTACCTACGTAGGTATCCCTGGGATTTACGCAGCACGTGACCAGCACGGTGGAGATATTCAATCTTATCCGCGTTATCTCACACGCAAAGACTGCCATCCGTTACGTACTTTTAGTAGGTACGAGTAAATACTCGTACGTCGATGTTTCTCCTTTCGTATAGTACAGGTACCCCTGTTTTCCCTTTTATTCTTTTATGCGTCGTCGGACAAAAAACGCGTACACGTCGTGTCCGCGTAGCGACCGGATAGAAAGCGTGAAATGTACCCTATTGGTGTGTTTGCGCTGCAGTGGCTACGCGGTGATGTGGGTGGACACGACGACTAGGCGGGTGTGACACGGTGGCTATACGGTGACTACACGGGCACTGCATGTTTGCTGACAGATAATAAAATAAGCAATCGAAACCAAAATCACATTATCATTTGGGACAAACCGTCCCAACATAGTCTACATCTGTAATGTACAATGTTTGTTGTAAAAAACTTATAACATTTACAGTTTTTGGTATTTTATAATGTGTCTGTGTTTATGTTGTAAAAAATTAAATTTAAGACAAAGTGAATACATAGCTGAATACCACATGCTGTACCACAGCATCCATAATTCATCTTCTCATCTCTCTGTGGTCTTCCTCTGCCTCTTATCACATCCCTGGGGTACCATAGTACTATGGGCTCATGGTGTTAATTGAATTGTATCTATAGACCAAATAAAGATTTGTCTATATCCGTTGACACCGTAGACATCTGCGATGACAGCATAGATATATCAGACAATATTTGCAATCGGAAGACCCATTAAGGCTGCGGGTACCGGGGCCGTTTGACGCCTACGCTCCCGTCACTCGCTATCCATTCATTATCGATCCACTGTGACAGATTCGGGCCCACGATGATAGAGGTATTGTGACATCGAAGGTCGGGGAAGCTGTCTGTGTGTTGTGCTAACGAGATGCCGCGATTTTGTTCATCAATAGAGATAGGCTGGGCGGTTTTCAATGTTTATGTAGGTGTATGTAGAAGCCGCGGTGGGTAAGTTGGTGCCTGCATCTACGGATGCAAAAGGGTAATATCTACACCGTTATGTTAAAATTTTACCGTTTTTTATTGTGTAGATACAAATCTCGCGAACACGGTGCGAATGCTTCGTTGCAGCAACGGCTCACGCGCTAAAACGGCGCATTCACGAGATTTGGAAAGCTCCATTACATAAAAAATAACATTAGCTCGATGAATTTTGCCGCAACGTGGTCAAAAACCGAACTAGCATTTGCCTCTGGATGCGATAACAAAATGCGCAACGAGAGACGCTCCTAATAAACTATCTACTACGACGTACTATAAAAAACTATTTACTAGCTTGACGAAAAAAAAAGAGTTCGCCTCGTGGAAGTAAGTACGTTGCCCTTTTGATGGGTTTATATCAACAATGCGTCATTGACATGGATGTCTGATAGGAGCGCCCTCATTTTTGGCAACTCTATTTTAACAATCTGTAATTTTAGTCTACCATATTATAAATTAGGTACCTATATTAATAATATTCGGGAAGGTAGTACGGTGTAGCTGTAGATGAAATTCGAGGGCCTCTTCGAAGAGAAAGTCTGGCAAAGCGGATCGATAGATTTTACGCACTACCTCAAATTACCTACTCTGTCGTTCCAAGGTTTCTTTTTAACCTTTTCCCAATATCACCTTCATAATAATATAATGTTGCTTAACAGGTCGGAAGGAGGGCAGGAGGAGGAAACCCAACGCATGTAAACTTCTATTTCTATTACCACTGATCGCTCCCGAGCGACATATCAATTCGCAATCAGTAGGCCTAGCACAAGTTGCTCTCGCGCGCGATAAGCAAGAAAAAGCGCGGCATAGGTATTGCTATCTCTTTCGTCTTAGTATTGAGTGAAAGAGACAAACGCTCTATCGCGGCGCGAGCTTTGTCGCGGACTCACTTATGCTAGGGCCACAGAAAACTTCAAGCGCGCGACTAATCCGGGTAGCGAATACATTTATATTTAAAGGCCGGAACACCTGCGGGGAGACTCAAAGATGGACCGAGGAGACTCGATTCGATTCGAGTCGACCATACAATACCTAAAACGCTTACTATTTTTTTCTCCCGTATTTTGGTTTGACGTCCTCATTTGTGTAAGGAAAGTGGCGCCTCCACGTTTCTCCTTATAATTTGCGAGCCGTAGCAATGAAGCGGTCATTTGGCCGTTTATTTTTATCTCGACCGAGATACTCGACGTTATAAAGTCAGGAATTGCTAGTCACTATGTGGACTGTTTATTAATAACAGTCTTCAATACGGGTGCGAGCCTGGTCTAGTGACAACGTGCTTGTGAAACCGATAACCGAAGTTAAGCAACGCACATAGGGTCCTGGAACTGGATGGGTGACCGTATCGTACTTTGAAGCCTGTTAACTTTAGCACCGCAATGACCTTGCCATTAGTTAGGTATGCTTCTTTTTACGTTGGCGATGCAAGATTGGGCAAGTTGAACAGTTTCAAGATCCGATTGGCACCCCGTGACGGTATATTCGATACTGATGCTGTCATGCTGTGTGGTCACAGCTGGTGCCGGATTCTCACTACGGACTTGAAATGTCTTTCGCTATTCTGTAGTACCTAGGCACTTTGACTAAGATTACATTTTCGAATGATGAATCAATGTAATTCAATAAGTACCTACATAAAGTCATAGTACCAAAGGCGGACCCCGGGCCCGGGACGTGAAGCCGAGATGACGATGATGATGATGATAAAGTCATAGTACCTGTTCAAATCTGTGGAATAAGGAGTAGGTACAATAAAGTTGGCTAATATGTAAAAAAATCAGAGCCTCAGAATATTTCACAGCCCAAGCATTAAAAAGTAATTTATGGTCAAACTTTAGGTCCATTAACATGACAGCTTCTCAGAAATACGTCTGGTACTCTATCTACTCTCTAATAGTAACAGTAGCAACAAAATTCAATATTTTATATTATGTTAGTTAGAAACTGACATCATTATATCGTCATAAATACGTTGTTATCTGCCAGTTTCGACTGTAGGAAGTCACGTTTATTAGCAGGAATTTGTTTATTTGTGATTTATTTTCTTTCAGCAGTGTACAGCAAAAGTCTAAGCAATCGATGGTAATGGTAATCATGCATGAAAAACATAATAGAGTTGGACTGCATCCTCGTATGATTAGTAAATTAACTTCGGAGGTCCGTAGGTCCGCCTCTAAATATAAATTATATTTAAATCATGATCCAGGGTTTAGTAAAGCGATTGCTATCTGACCTCTGTAACCCTGTTAACAAGGGAAGCTGATCAGACTGGATCATGGTTACACATTCAATCGCCTGAATGTGCAGGTTTCCTCAAGATGTTTTCCCTGTCATACTAGTATCGGTTAGTGTTCAATCCATTGGCGGCATTGGGAGTGGAACGGTACTACTCGCTTACAAGTGTGATCTACGATACCATTAGGCCACAGACGCTCCTACAATATCTATATTATTCAAAATTCTTTAAAGAAAACGACAAACAAATGAAGGTTTTCACAATTCCAGATGGCGTTACTGAGCCCTCAGGTCTGATGTCAAAATAAAGTCCTGTCCTAGAATTTAACTGTCATTTTACAGCACTTGTTTCTGTTTGGCAGTATTTTGACAACGGACCTTGCTTTTCACTAGCGTCATCTGTTAGATTTTGTAATCGCAAAAACTCTCATTGTAGCTTAGCCCATAAGGAGAATCTGGGCCACCCCATTACGCATTAAAATGCTTTCGTCGTCCATACGACCAGGATTAGAACTGCTACATTATGCAAAGAACAGGACGAAGTTACAATTAAGTTTGCTCAGAGACCCGAGAGGGCAAGTGTGGGACTTAGATTAAGGGATTTTCTCAATATAGCCTTCAGTTATGAATAGCGTCAGCCGCTCGGCGATTGGCAACGGTCGTGCGACGGTGGTCGTACGACAGACGTCGCCCGACCAATGGGAGACCTCAAAACCGCCCGTCGCACGCCCATGGTCATACGATCGTTGCCAATTAAGACAGCGCCTTATGATTGCGCCTGATCACCATCTACATATGTTGAAGAACAAACAAACAACTAACAAAGTTGAGTCCGTTTGCTAATCCTTCATAAGAATCAGACCCGAACTACTAATAAGATTGATGAAAGCGAATCAACTTTAAGTATTACCTAACTTTATTACCTCAGCTAATAAGAGCTTACCGGGCTGGTGTTCCTAGACATTGGCCAGTACTGAAGGCAGCACCTGGACCTATCCTGATTAGACTTCCACCGTCTTCGATTTGTCAGTGATGATAGCTCATTTTTTACAGGTGGAGGGAAGGTTGATGTGCTGCCTTCAGTACCACAGTCTTCTTCTTCTTCAACATTTTTCCGTCCAACTCTGGACATATGTCTCCCCCAGTCTCCTCCATCCCTATCGACAGGAAGTCTCCCACACTTTCCTGGCCACCTTGGTGATGTCGTCGGACCATCTTGCCTTTGGTCTACCAGGGTTCCTTGTATTTGTTCTTGGCCGCCATAAAGTTAATTTTTGACTCCAGTGTCCATTCGAGCACCTCATGATATGACCAGCCCACTGTCACTTCAATCTGGCAACCCTATTCCCCACACCACACCACACATAGTACCACAGTATCAGAATTAATTACCTAAGTTTAATATGCACTTACTAGGTTAGGTACGTATATTCATGTTAAACAAGTAATTACACCGGTATCTGTGCAGCGTAGTACGAACGAATGTGTACGTAGGTATATGCGTGTATGATTGGTAAAAATCTTATTGTAATTTCTACTTTTGAAAGAAAAGTTTTCATTATCACCAATACGTAGAAAATCAGAGCTTTAGAACATTTCACTTACAATCCAAGCATGAAAAGAAATTTATGATCAAACTTTAGGTCCATTATCATGATAACTTGATGAGCTTCTTAAAAATACGCCTAGTACTTTGTTTTCTCTCTAATAGTATATACTATCCAACAAGATTCAATATTTAATTTTTTGTTTACATTATCACCAAATGAATCGTAGACGATAACATCTAAATTATTGGCTATAGGGGCCATAAAGTTAGTATATCTATAGCAACTTTATGATAAAGTCAACGACTATCACTTTCCATCAGGTGGACTCTGTCTATTCGTTTGTCACTGCATAGGTATGATACTCATAATATGAAAATATTATCATATCAAGTTTTTTTCTATGATCAACAGCTTTTAGTCATCCACTGCTGAATATTTGTCTTCCATAACGTAGGTAACACCCAGTAGAACCTCTCAAATTCACAATCCACGACCTAATTCAAATCCTCGGTCAAGCGGGCACGAGGTCTCACCACCCAGTGCTTAGAAATGCATAGACTCCGAGAACATGTTTACGCAGGAAATAATGCACGTCGACTAGTTTACTATATTCTCATTAGGACACTTGTGAAGTAAAACGCATAGTGCATTCCGTGACACCCTACAGAGAGTACACAAAACCGTAGTACCACATCCAAACAGCATCTCAACAAGACAATGCAACTCTATACAGAACACCAGAGTAAAACATCCGCTGAGCTAAATGGCGAAACCATTACTCCATTTTATTAACGTACTCCGGTGAGTTAACTATGCTTTGAAATCCCGAAGCACATCGTTTCATTGCCTTTATATACAGTATGCGAGAGAGAGGTGTTCCAATTTCATGCACCAGGGGGCCACCCAGTAATTACGCGGCATAGAAATGACGTGGCTTATATCGGGAGATCACGATTGTAGATGGCGCTAGGTAGCCGTTAGGTATGTTGTCAAAACGCTGACTAATCTTTTCCAGCCAATGACAGGGCTTTATTTTGACAGAAGACGTTACGACGCAGTAACGCCATCTCGTGGATTTTGGATTCACGAAAACCCTCATTGTCAGAGAGCAGCTTGAGAGCGTCAGTTGTCTTGTAGTTAAAGGGTCCGACTCGTAAGCGAGAGGCTCGACCCCAGTCTTGTGTTGATGTAACATTGATTGACGAACAATTCATGTATCTAGCGACTTTTTTAGAATCAGTGCCGCTATGTATCAATGACTCATTTCTGAGTTATGTACCTACATTAATTGAACCGAAACCTGCATATAAGTATAAGTATTTATTTCACCAAAATTGTACAATAAACTGGATAGGCACAAAAACCGGGGAACTTAGAGCCTGCTCTAGGTTTATCCTGTATTGCAGGTCTCCAGGAACCCTCCATGTATCTTATATAAAAGGTAATTAAAACTAAAAGTGTGTGTTGTGTGTGTGTGTATATGTATGTTTGCGTGTGAGTGTATGTATGTATGTTTGTATATATTTGGTGTGTTTGATTGATTACAACATTAGTACCTTAAAAGTTTGTTTGTACATTTACTACATCCATATTAAAACTTTAAATGCTTTAACTACGAGATAACATTAATTACTTGTTCTGTATAGTCATAATTGTTTTGTGTTTATTGTCAATATTACTGACAATGTAAGTTGTGAGTTCATGCACAGCATCTGATACGGATTTTCCGTGACGAAACCCAAACTGGGATGATGATAGGATATTGTTTTTTTCTAATCTCTTGTTCATTAAACGTTCAAGGATTTTTGATAATGCTGGAAGAACGGATATGGGTCTATAATTATTCATTTGTCTATTGTCTCCGCCTTTGTATATTGGATGTACAATAGATTTTTTAAAAGCCTCAGGAAATGTACCTTCTGAAAGGGCTAAGTTACATATATGGGTTATTGGGGGAATTAAAACTGCTTTATTTTCTATGATGAGTTTGGATGATATGTTATCCCACCCGACTGCACCGTCACGTTTTAGATTGGCAATAATAATTTCTATTTCTGAGTTATAAGTCGGAACCATGGCCATAGAGTTCAAAACAGGTGCAGTAATGGTCGGTGACGTGGACGTATTTTGTTCGGAACAAATATTCTCAGCTAAAGATCTATCAATATTAGTGAAGAAGTTATTTATGTCATCAACTGATTGTGTGGGAGTAATTAAGTCATTTGCAGAGTGCTTAGGTTTGGTTCTGTTCGTCACATTATTTATTACTTGCCATATTTTCCGACTGTTTGTACCAGCTTTTTTAATTTCACTTCTTTCGTGTTCAAGTTTAAGATTTTTGAGTATGCGGTTACAGAAGTTTCTGTATCTATTATAGGTCGTTTTTAAAATCTCGTCTTTAGGTGATTGTTTAGTTTTCCTATGAAGGTTATCCCTGTTCTTCATGCAACGTAATAACCCAGGGGTTATCCATGGCTTAAGAATTTGTTTACGTTTGGATGTTGTCATTTTCACGGTATTTAATTCAATTGCTTGTTGTATTAGATTAATAAATTTGTAAGTGGCAGTATTTACATTTGATTCTTTGTAACATATTTAGGCGACTGAATGTGTTACTATGACAAACTTTGTCTGTTAACAAGGACATGGAGGTCAAATGCTAGTCGCTCCACTGTAGTAACTTGGTCTGCCAAATCCTGGATTTGGCAGATTGTGCACAAACGGGACATTAACGCCAAAATAATGATGATAATGAGAGAGGAGAGAGGTGTTCCAATTTCATGCTACAGGGGTCCACACTCCAGGGGTAATTACGTGGTATAGAAATGATATAGCTTAAATCGGGAAGATCACACAATTGTCAAAATTTAAAGTGGTTGCCATTAATGACAGATTGTCAGTGGTTCTCTGTCGGAATTGTAGCCGCCACTTCGAGTCTCCCCACTCCCCACACTCGTGAGTGTGCTTTATTCTGCGCAGTAACGTTGGGTCGCAGTGACTTTTTGTCGTTGTTACGTGCATCGCAGTTTCGTCCGTCTAGATTGCGTTTTACATTCGTCAAAACCTTTTGTTTAACATCTAATGAAATTGGGCGCTGGGCTAGGATGAGCGGAGCTCCTAGTCAGCTTGTCACGACATAAACCTAACAAAATTATTGGAAACTAATGCAAATTTTATATATATCTAAAATTCTAAATGGTTTGATGAATATTCTTGAAATTTTACAATATTTTGATACTTTATAATCTAATTAATTTGACTACGAAGCCTTTACAATCTTAGGCGCGGATTATTTCAAGTGTTGGCGACGCAGGATGCGCTTGCATTAGGCTGTCAACCCAACATTTTAAGAATTTCTATAGCGCGCCGACGTTTCATATAATCAGCGCCTTACCGTGACATATCTACTAATTTACTAAAAAAACATCTTGGCGTTAATGTCCCGGTTGTGCTCTCGCCAACTAGGGCACGGGGTTCACCTTGACCCAGGATCCAGGATCCCATGATTCAGGATTTTGCAGATCAGGTAATTGCAGTGGAGCGACTGCCATCTAACCTCCGTGACCCTGCTACTAGGGGAACCTGACCAGATTGGATCATGGTTACACATTCAGGCGCCTGAATGTGCAGGTTTCATCACGATGTTTTCCCTCACCGTAAGAGCATCGGTTAGTATTCAACTAATGTACATAAATCAGAAAAGAGTCATTGCTACATGGCATCAGTGGGATTCGAACCCGGTACCTCTCGCTGGCGAGTCGCATACTGTTACCACTCAGCTACCGACGCTACCATAAAGTTATAAAACTTGAATCCAAAAACAAGTAATGTTTTATTTTTAAAAATTATACCCTTCGAGCGAATAAGCTGAAATATGACTTGTCATATTGACTCACAAAGTTTTTGCAGAACGATTGAGAAAGACATTAACGTCACGTTAAACGCTACCCCACCGTTGTTGGTGTCACGTAATCTGTTACTTTTCTGTATTTGGTGGTTATTTTTGTAAGCCTTCTTTGTAATGAAGTAAAAGTTTTAGTGGATTTCTTTCTGAAGTACGTAATTACCTTTCAGTTAGTGCGACTTGCTGAGGTTATATGGGTTTTTTTTTTTTTTTTTTATGTCATACGGTTGGCAAACAGGCAAGCGGGCCACCTGATGGAAAGTGGTCACCACTGCCTATAGACATTAGCAACACCAAGAGTATCGCTAATGCGTTGCCCACCTCTATAACACGGGTTTACCTTAGGTAAGCAAGCAAATTTCTGTATTTAGTAGGTATGTTTGTTAGCTTAGCCTATAGTTTAGCCTTGGCGTTATTTACGATTGAGTATCATAGGATTAAAAAGCCCTATGAATAATCCTTAAACCAACGTTCATGTACCGCATGAAAAGGTAATGGAATGTGAAAGAAGCGAGAGAGATCTGTCAGGACCGTAGCAAGTAGAACAATATGATCTCTTCCTACCCCTACGGAAAAAAGCATGACGATAAGATGTACATAAATCGGCGCATGATTACTTTTTTTAAAACTTCAAATTACATAATCAGCTTAAAACTGTCTATCGAAGAAGTCATACAGATTATAGACTTGACATGGGATCGTTCAAGAGGTATATTTGAGGTCTCTTCAGAGGCGGGCAACGCATCAGTGACTCCCCTGGTATTGCTGATGTCCATAGGCGGCGGTGACCACTTTCCATCAGGTGGCCCGCTTGCCTGTTTGTCTGCCGCATAACATAAAAAAAAAAGATGGCGCATTGCACGACTATACCGCATTCCACTAGCTGGGCTGGCTAAAAGGTAAAATATCGACTGCTCTATTTATTCATCCTCTCTGGCAGACAGATCATGGACGCTTGACTGATCATCTGAGCACGCTTAAGCCTATTCGATCCTTTACCGAACGCTTCGATTGTTAAATCTCCTAATGGTAATACAGGGAATCTCTCAACGACGCTTTAACGATAAATAATAAATACTCAGGCGCATGTGACGGTAACGGAAATTCATGAGATACGTCTCAGGAGTTTATTCGCGATTACCATAAGCCATGCAGTGTTGTAATATTGGAAGACAGGCTTTTAGAAGTTGCAATGGCCTGCGCCACGAGGATATGAAAACATTATGTTGTCAAGGATATATAATGTTGGTCTACCTCCGGGCTTTATAAAAATGTTTGAAATTGTATTGAGAAATGGAGAATGTTGCCTGCAAGTGCCTTCCTTGAGCAGTATTTTTAGCGTATAAGCTAGCTTTCTTCAAGTCTAGAGTAATTAGAAATACTTTGTTAAAACAAAAATAGCAGAAGAAGGAGAGACGTACGGATTTTTAAATTATTTATAACTCTTTAATGTCAGTATGACAAAGGTCAGTAAAAATTGTTACAGCAAGATGATTTAGGATCGCTAAAAGCAATCCTTTTCAGACAACCGTTCAATAACGAGGATCATACGTTAGAACTCAAAACTTGTGGTAACTTACGAGCTTATATCGTAATAGCCCCAGGAACAGTTTTCGCTCAAGTCTTCGAACAACGACGCTCTAGTACCTACCCAAAAAGATATGTACGTAATAATGCCCAGGCCTCTTTGAAAACATCATCATTCATGCCATTATTACGTATGATATGTACCTATAGGTCCCTAGCCCACCGCCGCAAGGATCTCAAAACACAATTTCGCCGCGTCCCCGAGCGCCACCTACGGGATTTTTAATTCAATTTACTTCGCGTATAATTTTCTCCTTTGGAAATAAAACGGGTGAAGGGAAAGTAATATTTTGATGTTCTACTTCCGAAAGTTCTCTTTTTTTTTAAGAAAAATTCAACAGTGAAATATAATAGGTATCTAAAGTACTTTTCTACGAGAGTACCTTTGTACGAGAGGATGTATGAATATGAGGCAAAAGAGTTGTGTCAGATATAAGTAAGTATTATGATGTAAGTGTGGACAAAGAGGATGTGTCCTCAGCTTTTTTGATATTTTCAATTATTTTATTTTGTTTTTAATTCGATTTTTAAATGCTCAGGTAACTTGTTCCAAAGCGCCACGACGTTGTTTCTGAAGAAATGCTTGTGCGGGTTGTTGTTGGGAAATTTCGTATCAATTTTAAGTGGTGACGTCATAATCGAGTGTTCATATCTCATTTTAATACTTGTGCGGTTGAGAAACTCCAGAAGCAAAAGAACATAGGTATTATAACTAGTAACAGGATTCACGCTCTTTTTCATTGCCTTTACAATGAAATGTATTAGTAAGAACGTCAGGATAAGGCAGGATTTGCCGTAATCTACAGTCAACCTAATTAATTCGCAGCAAAAGTAAAACGACTAAATAACAAAGCTTCGCACACCTAATTAGTTTCCATATAATGAATGAGGCGTCTTCCCATACAATATTATATTCTACATACAATAGGGAATTCATAAAATTCTCTTTCTAACGAACAATGGAACTCCGATACTCGTGTAAAGGATCACTCGTGTATATTTGATAGAAGTCAGGCCCGATCGTCTAATTCTTGACAATCGAAACGATTCACACCGAAAAAATATAAATATAATTATGCTTGAACAAATTCACACAGTACCATATAGGCCCATAGTAGGCAAACTTGTGTTATGGTAACTGGTTCTTTTAAATACATAATTATTATACATATAACACCAAGACACGTAACAAAAATTAAAAATCAGCTTGTTACGGAAAAAGCTCAGCGTGTTACGGAATGCTGGTCATATCTGCCAAAGAATCGACAACCGCTGGGCCAAATGAGTTCTTAAGTGGATATGACTCGACAATCGTAGTGTAGAATACCCACCGGCCGGGTAAAGTGGCGATTTGGGAAAAGCGTCAGTTGGAGGAAGGATGCGACAAGCCTAGGTAGTCAGTGGAATTATTGTTACCATATTAAGCTAAGTATTTTAGCAGAATCGACACGAAATGTTTTTAGTTGACACGGAGTTAGAACCACTCCATGGGCACGTCATCCCGCCTTATATTTAATTTTCATACGCACACAATACGTAATCATATTACTCAGGAACAGGGGAGGCGATGGGGTGAGGCCGAATTATATCCTTGACGTTATTGCCAGTGAATATAATAGATTATATTGAATTTGGAGGGCGTGATTCCCGCGTGTGTAACGCTGAGTGCCGATTATGGCCCGAGTCGTGTTCCAATTAGAATTGACACGTCGTCGTCGACATTTGAAAGTTTAGAGTTGATTGGTGCTACGAATTGGTTGGCCCGCGATTTCAGGATGCCTACATCGTGCTGGGTCCGAGCTGAATCTCGGCCGTAACAAGTTCGTTCTGTATCAATTTGGAATTTTATAAAACACTTTTGAATGTCATACAATCTGCAATAGTACGTGCCGCGGTATCGTCGAGCCTGCAATGGTTGGAAATGTTTTTACTCGTTGCTGGCTAGCCGAGTCAGCCAGTCGCTTGACTGGAAGGAACATACCGTAGATAGAGAAAACGAACATATGTATGTATGTATGTATGTATGTATGTATGTATGTATGTATGTATGTATGTATGTAAACTCTTTATTGCGTATAACTACATAAAGAACAATAACAAAAGAAAATAAATATACATTGCAAAGGCGGGCTTATCCCACAATGGGATTTCTTCCAGCTAACCTTACCTTGGATAGTCCGAAATGAGCTATTTAACGAGCGGTGGTAGCAATATCGAGTTTTGTGCAAATTTAAATATAACTATAATGTTGAATACTATATACCACATAAATATACTATACCATAAACTATAAATATATAAATATATAATATAAATAAACATACTATAAATATATAATAGTTAAAAATAAAATAAAGCTCTATTGAATACTCAGGAAGTGCTTCCTCTATATACCTAACATACTATAAATATATAATAGTTAAAAATAAAATAAAGCTCTATTGAATACTCAGGAAGTGCTTCCTCAAACGATCCTTGAAGGAGCATGATGTCCGAGAATTCTATGTACATATCGTAGTATACTATGTGGTACAGCTACCAGCGCGGACTGTTTGTCAAAGTCACGTCGATGTGCGCTTACCGCTCGTTTCTCTGACGCCCGCTTTGACGTTGCCGCGTGCGTGAGTGAATGATAAATTATACACGATCAAATAATATCCCGTATATTTTGTATGGACATGCTTACGCTATACCGAGGGGTACCAGGTAGCGGCAGAGCAATGACAACTCGGTTGCTCCTCGGTATAATATGAGCGTGCGTCCATACAAAAAAAATTATGAGAGACTAACTGGCTGAGCTAGGGCCGAGACTCGGGCTCGGACCCGGCTCGTGGTAACGTCAGTCGCTCTTTCAGCTGTGTAAACCTGTATAATGTGTTAATTACTGTCCACTAACTGCATAGTTCATGTATTTTTTTATCAGACAATCCGCAGTTTCCTGCAGTGAACTACGGTGGGAGGATGATGACTGCTTTGTCGCGCATGAGAGAGCAATACAGAGTTAGCTTTTCGATTTGCATTGGAGCAAGCGAGACGTAAAGTATGTCGCGCGCGAAAGCCCGTGATGCTACGCAAACTGATTAGCCGTGTGTTCATTTTAAAATGAACTTGTCATCTCATCGTAGCGTACTTGAAAATAATCCAGGATTTGGCAGATCAGGTGAAGCGAGTGCCATCTGGCCTCCGTGCCCCTGTTAACAGGGAACCTGAACAGATTGTTTCATGGTTACACAAATTAAGTCGCCAGAATGTGCAGCTTTCATCACGGTGTTTTCCCTAATTGTAAGAGCATCGGTTAGTGTTCAATTAATGTACATAACTCAGAAAAGACAACTTAAAATACACTTTTAGACCTGTTTTGAAAATACTGTTCTATTCTGATTATAGGATGTAAACACTCTAAACTCCAACATACTAATCTAAATTCTCTACTAAATATCCTTTTATCAAACCATAAGTGTCAGTAGGTATGCCATTTAGTCTCATCCATTTTATGGATGCTCTCCTAAAAACACCTACCTACATCAACTTACTCGGCCAGTGCTGGAGTCCCCACGTTTCACTCATAACCCCATCAAAGCGGGTGCAGCCGGCCGCTGTGATGTTCTAATGAATTAATGAAATTAACCCTACGACCGGTAGCCGCTAGGACTTGCCCTCACGTAGCTACTTCAGAGGAGCGCCTGTTATGTATTTCTGAACATGTACAGTTACTTCATGTGTTTTTTGTGTACTGGAAAAATGGGGTTACTTAGATGTCCTAGGGCTACATTGCTCACTCACTTTTCTCTATTAATCAAGTGTTATTTTCATGCAAACAAAGCACGTCAAACATGTGATGAGTGACAATACTGTAAATCAGACGTCTTTCTCTTACACTTATCAGAGAAAAGTTAGTGATCAATGTAGTTCCCACATAACAAAGTAACCCCATTAAAATGGAAATTCCCCCCCCCCCCCCCTATTAATACCGTAAACGGTACCCTATAGAAAGTGGTGTACAAGAGGAAGTAGAATGGTACCTTCATGGAAAAGTAGGAGTGCGGACCCTGGCATAAGCCGGGACAGAAGAAAGCAATAGACTCAAATCGGAACACAACAACATAATGTTTCCTACTCCTTCCTTTTACTTCTAAAAGTTTGAGGTTATTTATTGTCGTGGGCATGCCGCCGTTGTAGAGCCTGGCTCAATAGGAATTACAGTTGCAGTAGTGGAAAGAGTTGTTTGCCGCGCTTTGCCCGGTAAAGAAAAAGCTTAACCATTCTTGAGTGAGTATCGTACAAGGCGATTAAAGTTTTCGAGGCAAAAGATCTTGAGTCTCTATAGACTGGAAAATGGGCAGCAGCGTTTTTCATTGTTATATTTATAACACTGCCATCTCGAACCCGCCTGACGAGCGTAGAGATTATGGCAATAAGCTCCATATCGTGGGTGAGGCCTTATGTTCTGCAGTGGACTGATATGGGCTGTGATGATGATTATTGCATGACACCTCCCGCCCCGGAACAAGCATCAGCTATAATCAGCATCGCAGCGTCAACCAACCAACTCTCAGCGTTCGTTAACAACCGCCTGAATTATTTACATGGGTAGACTGCAGAGGGACGCAAATGGGTGCCTTTGTGTACGAAGGCTCGAAGACTCGCAAGGGCTTTCGCCGTGTAAACAGCCCTAATGAGTTCCCTCTTCATTTGGAGGGCGGAATCCAATAATACTGTAGCACTCCGAGACGTGAGCGGCGGAGAGCACTCGTTTGATCATAATTATCTCGGCCTTGTAAGCGTGTGGCGGAAAAAATAGCTTCCCTCTCTAATGCCCTTGGCCAAGCTACAGTGTCGGTGCTTTGTGGCGGTAATATGGATGCCTTATTTAGCTGATGTAGTTTGCCTTACAGAGGCCCCGTATAAATAGTCGTGTAGGTGATCTGAAGTCCTGGTATTCAATCAATGGCAAGCTTAGCAAGCTTTACATTTTTGTGACACCTAAACTCCATAAAAGCTGAAGTGGTCCGCGAGGTTATACCTCGATAACCTTAAGTTGTTTTTTTTTAATAAACCTAAATGTTTGTAGATAACTAAGCGAAAGGGGAATGAAAACTGATTACATCACTTGATTTCAATTGCTTCTTTGGTAAAGGGCGGGCCTCGGTTGGAAATTCTCTTTTTTCCCTAAAAGTAAGCACAGCGAAAAAGCTAAACTGAGATTGTGGAAAACATTTTAAGAATTTTTGCTTACACACGTTTTGGGGCCCCGTATCATTGATACGGCTGATACGCCGGTAGCTACGCCCCTGGCTATGATCCTCACACACTGGCGCAAGTCGAACGGCCCTAGGTATACTTACTGTCGTCAGCTTAACATGTAGATATGGAAATTGGATAAAAAAAATCATCGTTTTTATCCCAACATCCCCTACGAATCGATTTTATGTATGCCACATGTCTTGCTGGTTAGCGGTGAAGGAAAACTTTGTGAGAAAACCTTCGTGATATCTTAGAATAATGTTAAGAAAACCCTGCTTAGCGGATGAAGACCTAATTTCCTCTTGTCAAGATTTGAGACAAATCTGTGCTTCAACGGTATGGTACCTAATTAAAATCTGATGACGAGGGTCTACTAAATACCAGGTACTTAGTAAGTTTACTGAACAAATCCCTACATAGCAGAGACGTCATGTGATAAGGGGTTTAGCTCGAGTCTTGAACACGCAAAACGACCAAAGAGGGTGAAATGTTAAGCCCGCAGAACGTGTGCGAACCACGTAGGTCAATCTTAGAACCTTTAGAGTAGTTTTGTGGATAGTAAGGACTGCGACCTGAGAACCTTGAGAATAGTAAGGACTGCGTGTCCTCTATTTTAGACTGCTAATGAAGAGTATGGTCAAAATTGATTTGAATAGCTTTGATTGTTTGATACCATCAGTTCATAACATTCAGAACATTATTTACGTTAAGTATGTATGATTAAATTAGTAAAAACTGTGACGAATTTTATTAGAAGCAAAAATTTTGTAGTCAATGATAAACATGACAAAACTTGTCCGCCAAAATCGTGAGAGTAATCCGCGGTACTTGCCAGTAATTCCACGGTTGCGGCTGGAGGCTTAAGCCTCCACCACTTTAGTGGTAGGCATGGAGCAACTTAACGTAGGTAGCGAAACAGTACGTTTAAGTAAGGGGGTGAGGTCTCTCACCCCGTTCAAACTTGTTCGATCCGAAAAATATTCAATCAGTCAACAATTCAATATTATTGCTGCTTGTTTAATATAAGCACCGAATTGCGCCATCTATTGACGATAATAAAAACCCTATTTTTAATGTCATCTTGAATCTTTGTTTCGTAGAGTGAAATACAATGTGCGGCACGCAAACCGCTCGCGCGCGGCTCATTCGCGACACGTTCGCGAGATTTGGAAGCTCCCTTATGTTAATTTTTCCACATGAACCTCGCAGCCGTGGCCCCGTTCCCTAGCGAAATAACCACAATTAGCTACATCCAAACTTGAGCCGACTCGGGACTCGGGAGTTAGCGCGAGCCGTCACGAAGTTAGTGCCGATATTGAATTGGAGATTATCGCAGCCACAGCCCCGGCGTGCCGAATTATTGGTTCACTAGTTTATTTACTGAGACGAGTTTCTACCATAAATATAGTCTATTAGGTAGTTGTTTCTATTGAGTTCGAAATTGGGAAAGTGGCGGTAGGCGTCACATTTTCTAAATTAAATTTGCCTTTATATCGAAAGGCATAAGTGCTTTCTACAGTACAATAATTTATGAGAGATTGACAGAGATGGATGAAATGGGCACCAAAAGCTCTGTATCTACAGCCCGCGACAGGTCGACATGGCAATTTTCTAGTGATACGATATCACTCGTTAATTGGTGTCGATATTTCTTTATACCACTTGTCGTAATCTTCCTTCTCAGTACTTATTTATAGTAGTAAAATCAACATTATCAATACTCTATAATAATAAAAAAATTAAAGGCCAATAAAATAACGTATGTCAATGGAGTATTTCATTGCAATATCTCAGCATATAATAAAGCCCAGCAATTCAGAATGACCACTATTTCCACAGTACTCTGCAATTTCTCCATCCTTCCACAAATGCCAGCATCACGAAACGTTGGAACCTCCCAACTAGATAAAGGCTGTATTGGATCTATCGGACCGTCAGTTTTCCATGTGAGCGGAGCCGCGGGTTGGCACTAGTAGGTAGGCAGCGCTTCAGTGCCTCTGAAAGGTAATAAAACAAACTTTACGCTCCGATGGAGCCTCTTCCACGGCGCTTTAGGTACAAACCTTTATATCGCTGAACCGACATGTTGAATATTCATGTTTTTTAATAAAACTGCAGATTGAATATGTAACATGATAAAATAAATTTGGCGTAGTCAGCTTTTATTAAAGCTAAATGTTAATTAATAAGGATGATCGATGCACAAATTTATCTTATCTGAACGATACAAACGACAAGTTTACAACGCGAGAATGCCAAAGACCGGACGATGAGGAGAAGAACAGACAAGCGGACCCTGGCAGAAGCCAGGATTGACCGCTCGGATGATATTGATAATTATGACATGATATTACGAACTCAGTGGTTCAGTTGATTAACATGCCGGTCGGCCACGCAGGGATTCCCGGCCGGGCAGAAATTGATATGATGAATTTTATTTTCTGTTCGGATCTGGGTGTTATATGTATATAGGTAGTATGTATTTAAAAATATATAAGTAGTATATCAGATGTCTGGTACTCGTAACACAAGGTTTGTTTGCTTTATGGCGCTGTGTGAATTGTCCAAGCATGTTGATTTTTTTATTAATGACTTTTTTTAAATCAAAAACAAATTAATCTATGAAGGCGAATAAAACGGTTCTAGGTAGGTTACGGAAATTGAGCGTTAGAGCGTAAGAGAGCCGTTCAGAATTATTTGTGGAAATTCCCTACTATAACGCACTGAAACAACTTCGTAACCGCCTCGCCATACAAAATAACAGTAGAGCGAGCTTGTGTGATGTTCGCTTTCCATTTCTATGTGCTTAGCCGTAATCCTATTTCTATTTGAAATCGGTTTTCTGTCTTTACGTAGTGGTTTGTCTGTCTGTCTGCTTGTCTGCACCGGTATATTCCTTTGCTAGATTTGTATGGATTTGAGGATTTTGCTAACATCTCCACGATTGGCAATCGCGTTGGAGTTTGCAGTCACGGACTTGCTCATAAGAATTCCGTTACTCATTTTCAGTATTTACAGTAGGTTAATATTTACATTACGTACACTGAAGAGTTATCACAGTTTTTTTATTGTAAGTAGATTCCTTTTTTGTTTTATTGGGTACAGTTCCAATCTGTACACAACAGTTGGAAACAGTTCGAAGCGTTTCTGAAATATCATATATCTGAAAACTCGATACTTCTTAATGACTGAAATGACGACGACTTTTATATCATGTTTATAAAAGTTAAAGATTATTTAAAAAAGTTTTGAATGCTCCCTGATGATTCCACACACATTCTTATTCTTAATCTTAATGTTTCCATATTTTTCGAATGCTTTTCAACAATACTATATCAGGAGCATCTATAAAGAGCAATGCCCGTTTCTTAACTAAAGTTTAGCCAAGTAGATATACAAACTATATATAGTAGATATAAAAACCAGAGCAAAGTCTGGAAGCATCGCTTGTGACATATAAGTATCTAAGGAACACAAGTGATATGCAAAACAGTCGCATTCTAATAAATATTCACGAGATTAGGTACGTAGAACGGTGACGCTCCAGATAAGCTTTCAGTATTACAGTTTCGTGTATCATGTGCTTCACATTTCGGTTAATTACTGTGCCATAAATAAGCGTCAGTGGTGTAATGGTTAAGCGAGTACCGGGTTCGAAGCCCAGCCGCCATGTACCAATGGGTCTTTGAAAATAATAAACTCTAACCGATGCTTTTACGGTGAGGGAAAACATCGTACTGAAAGCTGTATTTTCAGGAGACTGAATGTGTTACCATGATCCAATCTGGTCAGGTTCCCCTGGTAGCAAGGTCACGGAGGTCAGATAGCAGCAGCACCACTGTATTTACCAGATCTGACTCCGGGTCCTCGCACACGAGAGAACAACCAGGATATTGAAGCCAAGATTATTTATTTCATTCAATCTGCAGTTTAATTTTAAATATAATTATTCAATGTGTCGGTTCTGCGACACATAATAAATTTACAATTTTATCAATAAGTTTATTTTAAGTTTGATGATATTTATACACTCGACGTTCCTACTTATTGGTAATTTCAATCTATGCTCATCGAACAGCTTACTGTAGGTACCTAATTGATCGGGGCTTATGTACCTTATACAGCCTTAACCTTTTCCGAGATCAAAGTTGAAAGGTGATTTTTGGAAGGAAAATGCTTTTTTTTTTTTAATTTTTTATTGATTGTGCTTTGACCAGTACTCCTGCAATACCATGAGCGTTTTGTTTTTCACACTTTCGGAAACGTTTACGGGTATAATTACATTATAATAGACAAAACCCGTGCAAAGCCGGGACAGGTCGCTAGTTTTAGAGAGCACTCTACCTGACCTGACTCTCTATTGTCCCAAACAATTCCTTTAGTTTCGAAAAATTGTGACAAATTTCAGTCGATGTTATTGCAATGGCCGAGTCATTTCACAGATCGACAGATACATTACAGGCGACTATTATTAACTGGCCCAATTCCAAATTGGCTTCGAAACCGATTATACCGGCTTTGAGGTGAGAAAGCGACGCGCGACAAATGGCCAAATAAACAAATGCGAATCTATTTGGGGCTTAACCTAAACAAATGAAAGTCGATAAATTTGGACGCCCCGACCGCTGCCCGATCGGAACAGACTCCCAAATCTATATATAACAGCAATCCACACTCGCAGCATAACTGACACATTTTAGACGTGAGTCTGTCTGCAGCTGTAATAGAGATTTCGGAAATAAATAGGCGAGACGAAATTTCATATATTTACATATAAGAACCTATAGTACCTATCTACTTTATGTTAACATAAAATAGAATACTGTACTTTACTTACATAAATGTGTGGCACTACTAACGTCACTAGTAGTGTAACCTTTGCCGCTGTTACAGTTTAAAATAATGAATAAAAAATTTTTTTATTTACATCATACGCATTGATATACGCTAGTAAAAGCTAGTCTTTGGTGATACGGTAGGTAAACAAGCAGGTGGGACACATGATGGAAAGTGGTCACCGCTGCCTATAGACACTAGAAGACAAGAAGCAACCCTAGCTAGGGGTATTTCCAATGCCTTGCCCACTTCTATGACACGTGGCTCTAGTAGCAAAAAGGCAAATGCCCCTCCACTGCCAAAGCCACGGTTCCCCAAATCCCCACTGCATAGAGCACTGACGCAAATGACAGCAAATTACGTATTGCTAATGAAAGTACTGCTAAAAATAGACATTCGGCCAATGACGCATTAATGTAATTAGTTGATTAGCATAATACATGAACACTGTATAGCTTGTCGAACTTCAGAGGCCATACATAGGTTCAAACTAACAGGATTTACCTCTGTAATTACGTAGACATCGGAATCCTCTCCCCATCTTATCTTATAGTTACCCGCACCGCCTACCTTTTTCGATCACTTCTTTTTTACGATTGACTGGTAAATATGGCTAGTTTAGCTTTAAGCCCGCCAATGTACCTTTGGTGCACAAAGTTTTAATAAATTAATAAAAAATCCTCGAAAAAAATCCAAACGCCGAAAATCTGCAATCGCACAGCGCAATACTGAAATAGTGGATTTCAGTGGAATGCGAGTCAACGTGCCGCCAGTTCTGTTTGCTGTTAAATTGCCTTTCTCTGTCGATCTAGTTGACGGGCACATACCGTGTCCCATTCACACATTGTAGACCATCACGTAACACATTTCCCGATACGTTTTATGTACGGACCATCATCACGGCGGGACCTACAACGGGTGTTGCTTCTACGTAGGTGTAAAATTTAGAAGTACTTTCCGTACGCCGTAAGTGTGATCCGTTTTAGAAATGAGTCGAGCAATATTTGTTTGCTACGTCGTGTTTGTTTGTATCTTTATCTTATTAGGTATTCCTTAAACCAGTAAACGTAGCATGGGTAACATGAAGGACGTTAATATAGGCTTTAAAACTTTCGTGGTTATTCACTACACTTCCACACATGTTAACGGGTTTGTCGCCACGGTCAGTATTGTTTCCGTCTACTCGTGACCGTGACGCATGCAACTGCGTCGGAATATCGAGGTAAAAACAATACTAACCGTGGTAACAAAGCCGATAGGTGTAGTGAAAGTCTAATGAAGGACGCAGCATGTCCTGTAGAAGTAACACTAACATCATAACATGTACTTTGAGGCTAGTCAAACTTCAGCACCACTACGAGCTCGGCACTCGTTAGGATGCCTCCTACTACCGTTGGCGAACTGAAGATGACTGAGGTCTTTCGCTGGGGACACTGAGACTGGTTGAACAATCTCGGGAGCTGATTCGCACCCCGTGACTGTATATTACTATATCATGTGCAAACCATTGACCGGTGCCGTAGAAGATTATCGTATCCACGGTATGAAATGAGCAGCAATTTCATTGTCAGCCTCTCAAGCGTAGAGATTCTCGCGTAAAACTCTCCACGGAAAAGACTTAAGCAGGTCTGACGATACGGTACGGTACTCGCATAACTTGCGCAATAATCAGTAATATTACCCACTTTATTTACCTAGTTGTAGGTTTAGGCAAACGTACAACAAGCCGCATTCGAAAGAAGATTCTACCTTTAGATTCAAGAAACCAGTTTGTGACTTCCTATAAAGGTAACCTTGATTAACCCAACCTCCGTACCTAGCTGATCATCAAGCGAAATTACACAGAACAATGGCCGGGTTCGTAAATCCATGGTAACGCCGCGGTGCTCTCTCCGCTATTTTCGTTTTAGTACAGCATAAAACGCAAGAGCTCGTCTCGGCTAGGGCCCCAATGCAACTCGGGCCCATAAAAAGTCCGTGGATCTCAGTAGGTATCGGGAATTAGGGCCGCATTGTGCTCAGTGTGAGCGAAGTGGATTTGCTAGGGTTGGTTGGAATTGAAAGGGTTTATGGAACACCTCGGTTGTGTGTAACGCGATTTCCCGAAGGAAGTTTAGGTAAATAGTTTATCGGGTACTGACGTACTGCTTTTGAAAAGGACCGATATAAATATCTACAGAACATTGTAATCTGCCTTTGCGGACCTTTCTTCGCCGATTTTGCAGTGAACATTAGAGGTAGCTTTTAGAAGATTAACTTGACACTTTAATTGAAAAATACAGTTGGAACAGAAAAAACTACTTGCTACGCGAATTATTTTATGTGAGATTGTTTTTAGTTACTTACACAAAATTGTCGTTAAAATTTAAATATATTGTAAGTATAGAAAATATTTCTACTGAAGATATTTTCTCTCGTTTAATCTATAAAAGTGGACGTCGTAAGCCGCTGGCTTTCGCATTTGACTCAGCTCTGTCATTCCATCGCTTCTGAGGCCTCCCACGGGACCTCGTCTCTGATACCGGTAGGTTTAAGCAGTAGGTACTCCAGGTTACTGGGTCCAGGTACTTGTATTGCAGGTTTGACTTCAATGGTATATGACAGCTTTTAATTTAATGGTGCCGGGTCAAGGCCAGATATTAAGAGGAGTTTCTCCCGAGCGCGCTCCATAGAAACGTAGTTTGATCATATTTTCAAATATTACGCTATCAAAGCCAATGAAATTTCGTAGTCGTGATCCAGAAACCAATATCTACGCTTGTGGTTTTCAGATTTTCATTAAAATATAGCGTTTTAATGTTACACGGGATTTAAGAGTTCCATACAGGTGTTAAATCCTGTGTAACTTTAAAACAATAAATTTTAACGAAAATCTGACAAACCACAAGCATATTTACATATTGGTTTCTAGATCACGTACACAAAATTTCAATCGCTTTGATAGCATAATGTTGAAAACACGCTCAAACTGCGTTTGTTTGGAGAACTACGGAGCGCGCTCGGTGGAAACTAGTCTTTGCACTAGTGGTATCAGAACGCAAAGAAAACTATAGTGCACAAAAATGAATACCACAGCCAACCGTTGCATTTTCCTGGCACCCACATCGTGATAGGTCGCAATATATTCGTCATCCGCATGACCTACTTCGCAGCGACCGGCAGCCGACGATTTCGACCACTAAATCAGCCGCACGCGACCCCCAGGCCCTCACTCGAGGGCACTCGTGCGCATTAAACTGTGCCGTATTAACTAAAAATAATACTGGACGTGTCCATTAGCTGCTGCATGTTCTTTTCAGAATTTATGTCGGAGGTGGATGAAGCTGAAGTACCAAGTTATGGTCAGAGGTTAAACTATGTCGAATCGGATGCGGTCGGAGGTCAAAGAATGTATCATCAACAGCCCAAAGCTGTCCAATATTTCGTTTTAGTAGAGTTAATCCTACAAATTGCAACAAACTGTCTGCGAAGTAGACACACTGAGAATCAGACAGAATCCGAAATAGGCGGTTTCCTAAGTGGGCCGATGGCGAGTAGTCAAAATGAGAAATAGGCTATTGGTTAAGTAGAACGACTCGTGCGCCGATTGGAAAACATGGTAGAGGGTAAATCATCCCGACAACCTATGGGCTGTTTTATTAGTACCTAACGCTCTACATACATTGTCAATAATCTGCTATCTGTTTATTTAGAAAATATTACGCGCAGACTAGTTATCAGACAAAAGCTGGTATCGAATTTACAGCATGTATTATCGGGTAATCTATAGTCGATTGCTTCGTACCTTACACGTCATAACATGGCGCCTAAACCCAACGGACACGTGTTGCAAAAGCTCATAACACTTCACTATAACGAACTACACGGATTCTCTGCTTCCTCGTTGAAGTCTATAAATTCAGATTAACGAATGAGGATACAGCTTCAGACGCGCAACCATATTTAATTCCTTTTAAAATAGAGATATATGCAGTCCCACTAACGTGTGGACAATAAATTTCTCATGTGTCGCCAACAGCATAGTGCACGTGCTTGAACTAAAAACGGCTTTTTATTTCGGCTTTGAAAGTTTAGTTGTCACACACCACTGAGCATGTGACCCGACAGGTTAGGTTTGTATCAGTTTCCAGAACCCATACTTGTTTTAACTAAACTCGGGTTCTTTACGTCGGGAAAACATATTTAAAAGGTACGTCGCGTGTGAGTCCCGGCTAGTACAATAGTATGTATTAACCCACTTGTTACAAATAATGGACTTGTCTCTGTATTGACAACAAAAGTTATTCTTGTTTTTATTTAAGTTTTCGCTTTTAAAAATGAAGCAAAATGCCGTGTCATAAAAGGCATTGTAGGAAAATGCACTTAGTAGATTTAAACTTAAAAGCAGGCGTGAGATTGCTAGTAGGAATCACTGTTTAACACATAATAGTGGGTCTTAGACAATAAGAAGTAGGAAGGTGGACTCACGCGCGAGAGCACAA
Organism: Blastobasis lacticolella; assembly: GCA_905147135.1. Classification (NCBI taxonomy): domain Eukaryota; kingdom Metazoa; phylum Arthropoda; class Insecta; order Lepidoptera; family Blastobasidae; genus Blastobasis; species Blastobasis lacticolella. Next base: position 5,175,921 of record LR990058.1, read on the forward strand.
TCGAGACTGATTCCAAGATAGTGATGATGTTTCAAAGTCGCCAAAAAACAGTTAAAGGGGAGACGGAAGCATTTGATTGCAGTGTTGAGTTTTGTTTTTAACACAAACTTGGAACACGTATATGCGAGCAACAATATTGCTTATTAGAACAGCGGGACACGTTGCTTTTAGGTAAGCAACGCATTAGCGATACCTCTGGTGTTACTAGTGAATATAGGTAGCGGTGACTACTTTCCATCAGGTGGCTCCCTTTCCTGTTTGTATACAATATAACATAAAAATACTTAGAACACTTGAAAAATTCAGACTCGAATGGTTATTCGACACTTTCTTGTTTGTCTACAATATAACATTAAAAATTAAGAACACTTGAATAATTCAGATTCGAATAACCAACTCAGAATTAAGTAATAAAACTGAACATCTAAACTGGAATCGGCTGCCATAACTCAGAATGGAATTGAAATTGCGTTTGCCGTCCAATATATGTGCAACGGTACACCACTCCCGTTTCTCACAATGATATATTCGTGGCCATTTCTAACTAGCGACTAACTGCCTGTGAATAAATTCGTGGCCAAGAGAAGGGTTAACTCGGTAGCCCTCAAAGAGCTATTCGAGCCATTAATGTACGACCAATTTAAAAGGGGTGTTGGGGCATAAGCATCTTTTTATTAGGTGATAACAGTTAATTATTAGCTTGTTGTGCTCCGGTGTTGGTGGAGGCTTTTTGTTTGTATTATTTATTGCGTTTTAAATTTTGGGGCGCAATGACAATTAATTGTAAATTTCGTGTTTTAATAAAGTTAGACTTGGAGTTTGTGGAATAGAAAATACAAAAAAATGATGTTGACGAGTTTCTAGGATACCTACGCGGAGGTCCTAGTCAATGTGAGCAAACGATGGGGCTAATTTCTAATCTATTGGATAAACCCATGGCTAACAATAGTAGGTAGGTTTTCAGTCATAGCCCGTCCAGTCAAAAATTTAGAAATATCTACTCCCTAATTAAAATTAAGTTCTTAGTCGTTTTCTTTAACTTCATTACTGAAGGTCGTGTCCACATTGGAGTTTTTCCATCGCAATGTAGGACCTATTTTTAGCTTGAATACCTACCATATTCAACAAATATCTACGACGTGTAGCGTGAAATTACCATTATTATAGACCAGGGTACCGATTCTGGCGTGCAATGCAGTTGTTATTATATTGCAATGTAACTGTGATGTTACTATAACCACGTCGAGGTATCGAGTCAGTCCCAGCATCATCCCAGTTAAATTGCAGTTAAATCATTATTCGACCTTTGACACGTTTTCGTTGACAGAATTGAAGGCAGTTTGACAACTAAGAAAGATGCAAGTTAGTAATTTATTTATTTATTTATTTATTGGAGTACCAACAGCCATATAAAACCATAATGCAACTAAAGTACCAGAAAACGAATTGTGGAAAAGTTCGAACTCATGAAAGTTGCAACTCAACATCTGTCATTTGAGTAACAATCACACGTTTGACATGCGATGCAATTGTCATGTTACTGCAACTGAGACGATTTCCGTACCAGAATCGAAGCCCAGACCCCAATTAACCGTTGGTAACGTTATTCTCCTACCAAAAATGTATCGATGAATCTATTGTTCGTTTGATGTAGGTAGGTAACGTTTGCGAATTACCCACGCAATACTTGCCTTGCATGCCGGCAGAATGTGATCGCTCGACTCGTCTATTTTGGATTACCAAATGTCTGTTATCATTCTGACGTATTTGTAGCAGTTTTATGGTGTATGTATGCGAACTTAGTATAGTAGTTCGCTGGTGTATGTACGCTTGTCCGGAAGGCATGTTTAAAAATGTATCTTTTAATAAACGTTAAGATTGTATTTCGTAGTACAAGCTAAAAACTAGAAAGTCTGTTGTCAGCAATCCAGACAAACTATGCTGTGGTTAAAGCCTTGTGAAGGATAGGGAGCTGGTAAATGCACCCTAGCAAAAGCCGTTATTGATCGCTCGGATGATGATGATGATGACCCGTTAATAATAAAAAGTTGGTTTTATTAATTATTAGTGCGCGACTTCGTTTGCGTACAGGTGTACGTTAGGGAAAAAAAGGGTAAGTAGGGGTAAAGTAGGAACTTTAACCCTACTTACCCTTTTTTCTTACTTATAAACCTTCCTTTTGACTCACTCTATCTATGGTTGAAAACCGCATAAATATCCGTGGCGTACTTTAAAAAATTAAAGTGTACATAGATACAGATGGTGGGAAGCGAGTGTGTATTATACTATGTATAGAATTATAGATTCGTAAGTATAGGTAGGTTCCCCGTTTCTTACTGATATATAGGTACTCGTATAATAGGTATTATCCATTTCACAAATAACCTTTTAATAATGGAAAATTTGTCAACCATGGCAGCTTGCCGAAAAGGCGAGATGCAGGTCGCCCATTTCCTTTCGACAGTGATCGATCAAAGCCACCCACTAGGATTTGTGTTGTATTCGAAAATACCTTTCTTTTGTTACGAAAAAGTAGGAAAACATTCATGGAAATCGACTGACGGTTGCTAGGTCGTGCTAAAAATAAATAATATTATGGTCGTACTATACTGTATATGAACCTGTCTGACTTTCATGATTCTGTAAAGAGTTTATTGCCGTTTCTAAACGTTTCAGAAAGGTTGTAAACCACAAGTTCTTTGTTGTATTTATAAATAATCGCATGCGATTCTACGTCACACATCTGTCATATTGACGTCTGTCACAATCATGTGACATGACAAATGTATCATCGAGAACTTTTCTTTACTAAACCCTCAGAGGAATAATTAAAACACTAAGCCATGCCAATGACTTGTGTGGCTTTACCACAATATATTCTCACACTAACATTTGACTTCTCAAGGTCAAACTCTCTAGAGAATTTTCTTTAGATAGCGCGTATCCAATTGGATACGATGCTCGTGGACGGAAAGATCTGTCACATTACCAAGTAGTGCTCGGTTGATTGATTGATTTATTTATAACTCTTTATTGTACATACAAAGACAGTAAAACATAGTAACAGTAAGACAATATAGTACAAAGGCGGTCTTATCGCTTAAAGCGATCTCTTCCAGACAACCATTTTACGGACATCGTAGAAGGTTCCTAGATAAATCAGGCATGTACAGAGAGTAAACTTAAACACTATTTACACTAAATGACGAACAAAGGTTTCTACTACAAATTATGAAAAGATAAGAAAAAAAAAACACAAATATTGCTACTCCATATATCGTGAACACAGGCGATGGACTTTAGTTATTCGTTGTTAGGAGATGTACTTTCAGTTTCCTTTTAAATGTGAGTGGTGACTCTGAGCATCTCACATCGCGGGGCAGAGCATTCCACAAGCGCACTGACTGAACAGTGAACGACTTGTCGTAGAAGCCTGTGACATGTTTAGGCATTACCAATGTTAGGTCGCGAGAGGATCGGAGGGATCGACTTTGAACGTCCGAGTCATACCGGAAACGCTCCTTTAGGTATTGCGGCGAGCAGCGGTCGAAGAGCACTCGGTACAATAGCGAAAGACAGTGACTGTTTCGCCGCTGCCGAATGGGGAGCCACCCAAGCCGAGCGCGGAACTCGGAAACGTGGTCGAACTTGCGAAGACCAAAAATAAATCTAATACAATAATTTTGTAGTCGTTCGAGTTTATTAAGTTGTTCTTCAGTCAAGTCAGTTAAACATGAGTCAGCGTAATCAAGAATCGACAGTAACAAAGACTGTGCTAACGCGATCTTAGTAGGTATTGGCAGAAAATTGCGTAGTCTTCTCAAAGACGACGATGAGGCGAACAACTTACGACTTATCTCAGCAATATGTGGCCCCCAGGACAATGTTTTGTCAATAATGACACCGAGATTCCTGACTGAGTCACTGTATGGCACGCACACTCCGTCGAAGGAGACATTAGGCAACGCCCTCAGGTCCAGTTTCGCCAACATCCTCGAGCCACCGATAACTATCAATTGCGTTTTCAGAGCGTTGATTTTGAGCCCATGTGAAGCACTCCAACACGCGATCCGATCGAGATCGCAATTGATGTCGTTAATGGCGTTGGCAATCTTTTCCGGGGATGACTGCGAGTAAATTTGTAAATCGTCAGCATACAGATGGCAGCTTGAGCTAAGGTCGGCAGTAATACGATTTATGAAAATAGCGAAGAGAATTGGGGAAAGTACACCACCCTGCGGAACACCAGCGCCTAGCTCGCACCACGCTGAGAGAGATTCATCAGCACGGATGACGACGCTGACGACGACCCACTAAGTAGCTTCCAAACCACTCGACAGCATCCCCAGAAATATTAAGTGATCTCATTATAGCCAAGAGAATCTCATGGTCGACTGTATTGAAAGCGTTGCTGAAATCTAAAAGTGCCAGAACCGTTACTTTACCGTTCTCCATACCCATCCTGATATCATCGGTTATCTTGACAAGTGCAGTGGTAGTACCATGTCCCGGTCGGAAGCCAGACTGGAAGGGATTGAGGAGATTATGGCAAGCGAGGAAAGTTGAGAGTTGATGATGGACAAGGCGTTCAAAGACTTTAGAAAGGAATGACAATATGGAGATTGGGCGGAGATCAGTGAAGGAGACAGGAGACACTTTTTAAGGAATCGGATAAAGTAAGGCTTCCTTCCACAGACGTGGGTAGCACTTTGTGTTAATGGAAGTGTTGAATATGTGAGCTATATAAGGAGCCAATATATCAATGATGGGCACAACCATGTTGCGGCTTACAGCATCACTACCAACAGAATTAGAGGTCATGGCCCTAACACTCTTCTCAACCTCCGCATCAGTGAACCTCTCAAAAACGAAAGGAGGGTGACCAGGCAAAGGGAGGGAAGAGATGCGGTCCAGAGTATTGCCTTTAGTGACGTTCTGTAAAGGAGAAGTAGAACAGAAATAACGATTCAGCTCATTAATGTCCAAATCCCTTGGTAATGTGTCGCCGCGGGACTTGCCTATTCCCAAGGACTTAAGAAATTTCCACACTTTGGAAGGATCGCTATTGGATACCGAGACATGGATATGACGGCGCTGCGCATCCCTGCACATCCTATTACATATATTTCGGTGGCTTCTGTACTTTTCTTTGTTTTCATCGGTTGGTCGGAGCTTATATCTAAATTTTGCCGAGTCTCTCCTCCGCATGGCCACCCTTACATCGTCTGTGAGCCAGGGCGCTGGGTGATGCTAAATCTTAACAGGTTCATGTATTAAACAATTGGCAATATTCTGTTATTAGTTAAAAATATGTTCTGTTAATGATCGTACATTTTTACTTTATTGTAATTACCTTATCGCCATGATAACCCGTGCTTGGACAAATTCACACAGCTTCATCTAGCCGTAAGCAAACCTTGTGTTATGGGTGTTAGTAAGTACATACTATACTACACCCAGACCCTTAACAGAAACTAAAATTCATCATTTCGATTTCTGCTCGGCCGGGAATCGAACCCGGGACCTCTGTGTGGCAGATGTTAACCAACTAAACCACTTAGGTCGTCTAAAGATTCCCATAATATGGTTCATTACCCGTAAAGCGGCCCACAGCGAAGCCGGTGGATGCTAGAGGCACCAGAGCCTAGAAATATACCTGGTACAGACATACAAAGCCTTTTTGCGAATTTGTAGGAAAGCAAACCGGCTAAAAGCCCTCGGCGCCGGACGCGGCGGCGGTGCCAATTTCCTCCCGACACCGGCGCGGGCGGCGCGCCGTGTAACTATTCATTATCGGTAGACTAGCTAGCGCGATTGAATATTATTCTGTTTACAATAATGCTGTATGTTTGCATAATATCATTCGAGCTTAAAATCAGACAGATGAAACATGTACAACAGCGTAAATTACTATAGTTCGTGCCAACTGGATTTTGATTAGCGGATATTGAAGTCTCGGTCAGAACAAATTTGATTGACAACCTGTGTGGTTCAGTTGGTTAAGATGCCGGTCGCCGCACAGAGGTCCCTGGTCCGATTCCCGGCCGAGCAGAAATTGAATTGAATGCTTTCTGTTAGGGGTCTATGTGTAATATGTATACAATAATAAATCAGTTTAGTTCCCATACTTTTTGACAGTTTTTCTTTGTATAAGAAACAAAAACATGTTTGATGAAAATTTGTCAGGTGACAAACCAGACAGACGTTCTTCTCGAAAAATTTGGAGATTTTAAATTTGCAACGACGTTATGTTCCCTTGTACAAAACAACGATCGTTTGTCTCTTTCGGTTATTGACATAACAATACCTTTTTTGCTAATTTGTCAGAGGCCGGCCGCCGGTTCCACGATTGAATATTCTGGCTGCAATCTACATTCAATCTATATCAAGATTGCATATTGTATCTGAATCGGTTTACCAATCACGCCTCGTGCGTGCGAGAGCACAATTGGGTTATTGACTACAAGATGATGATTATTACAGGTATCAAAATCATGCATCCTATTAGCCATGCTTTCTCGAACCGTATAAGGGTTTTCAGTTGGGCTTGAGCCTCGGCCATATTAATGGACAGCTTGGCACATAGAGTTCACAGTGTAAGCAATAAACGACATCCATAGAAGTTCTCAAAAATGTGGCACCACTAACTATCAATATTAATTTTAGAATTTTTAAAATTAAATTTGCTACTTTACTTACTTAAAAAGACAATTTCTACATATAAATGGAGGCAAAATAGGTATTCTGAAGTTACTAAAATTAAAATCAGTTTACAACGATGTTTTGCCGTTCAACTGCAGTGTACCACAGCGAAACAGTTCGAAGTTAAATAAAAAATACGAATTATCAAAATACCTATCTTAAATTGAGTTTTTTAAAAACCAAAAGTTGTTCTCTGTCGGGCTTGAGCCTCGGTTACATTATTGGAGAGGCTGGAAAGCTTGGCAGATATATATAGTTCACAGCGTAAACAATATACCACAGAAAATACTACAGCCAAAACAGCTACGACCTCTGTTAACCGGAAAATGGTGTGTCTCTAGGCGTCGCTGTTAATAAATAAGAAGGTACCTTTTCCACTACGCCAGCTACCACAGGGTATACATATTACATACATTTTTATTTTATCCCGCAAAGTATTATGAAATCGGAACGTAGAGGGAAATTGTAGTCGTAAAAAATGTTGGCATAGTTATGTTTTCGGCCAAGCAGGAGTTTCCGTATACCTATATAGATAGTAATAGTAACGACTTATTACTAAATGCAATGCCATTGGTGAAATAAAACTTAGATTGAATCCAAAAATGTTAAAAATTAACCTACCTAGGCATCTACACTATATCTATGAAGCATATCAATTCAAACCTCTTACTATACCTACAGGTCACACATAACTTTTCTCCGTAACAAGCCGCAGTTGACCCAAAGTAGATAAAAATAATATTCCCTCGCCCTCAGGCGTCCCGAGTCGCAATTCAAACAACATAAATACGATAAAGTAAACAGGAATAAGAATAAGGAAGTTTCGTTTGGCCGATCGGCCGAGAATGTCGCGATATCAGATGGCGATACGTAGAGCGTGTGCTGATTTTCCCAACCTTGTAGCGGGGAATGGCCATCAGTGATACGCGCACCATGTGTTCCGAGGAAAAGGAAAAGCCTCGTATTTACTGGGGGTCAAAAACGGCACGCGACGTGTTGTCGGAGTAGGGATACCGGACAAAGTCAGGATAAGTCTGGGACCATTGTGCGACTTGTTCCCATGCGCCTTTAGGAGAGGGACAAAAGTCACAGGATTAGATGTATGTTAAAACGATGTGGACGAACTATTTATTGCTGCACCTCATTTATTATACCTATCTATAGATAGATTAGCTAGGGGGATTTCCACGATTTACACATCAGGTTATCTCTTAAGTTTACGATGGATAAAAAGGGATATTGGCGACGAATGTGGATGAAACAATATGTGTCTAGCGAAGTCAGTCTACATCGCATCGCGTCGCCTGTCTTCGCGTTAAGGAATCGAACACGTTGCCTGCGAGTGTGTTTCCTGATCGTTATAATCTGGATGCCTTCAATGCTAGAGTGAATAGGTTGTTCCTGGACAGGCATGCTCCATCTTCGGTCGCATCGTCACTTACACAACGTGAGATGGTCATACCGATCGCAAAAAAAAATACGTTACAGCGCGCTCGGTTAGAGTTTGCACAACTCCTGAAGGTCATAATGTCGGATCACATCTGAAAGTTCATTGGGTTACTAAGTTTATTACTTTGACATGTTTTGCAAGTTTGACGTATGTATCTGTGTAATTGTATGTCTGTCTGTGGTATCGTAGCTCCCCGATAGATGGACTGATTTTATTTGAAAACCAGCTTGAAAAGCAGCTTAAGTTTAATCAGCTTTGTCTCATTGAAAGAGTATTATTATTATATAGACTGTCAGGGGTGCCGAAATCTGTCACTTTGGTATGGGTAGATGAAACGGAACTCAGAACTTTGGATTTCTTGTTGTTATAAAGGCTGGGAAATAAAATGGCAACCATTGAATGTCACATCGCGAAGATCGCTAAGCCGTCCTATCGAAAGCAGTGTGATAACACGAATCTCTTTTATACGTGGGACGGCTCTCACGAAACGTTCTCGGTAGGTCGTCCTTTTCTTTCGTATGATTTAAAACCTTATTTTGTATAAAGTAATGCTCAAAATGTAGATAGCTATTTTAATTTCATTCAGGAACCAGAAGTGGACTGGCAGAAGCTGGGATTGACCGCTCAAACGATAATAATGATTGTGATGTAGGATGCTGAAGCACTCATAATTATTCCCAATTATATTTAAAGCTCGAGAGCGCAGCTACTGGGTATGATGTTCATCAGTAAGTAATTACTTAATACTCAAACATTTATTACTTTAATTTAGTTGTTATTGAATATAAAACTTACAGTCAGTATCACAGATATCTAGCCTAACCATATGTAAATGTGGTAAGTAAATTTTATATAGGTACTTATTTCATGTTCTATAGTCTAGAAGTTCGCTGATCGTACATCAAATACTAAACAGATTTGAGAATGGAATTCTCCCAAACGTGTGAACCATAAAGCTGAATAATGTACAAAGCGACGGCATTCGAGACGTCTGAATAGTCTAGTCACATTGCTAGCTGGAAGACAAAAGCAGCCATGAATTTCCAATGGGACCTAATGTACGTAAAGCGAAAAGTATAAATGTAAAGCTAGTAAGTATCACCTAATATTTCACCGCAGCCAAACAAGGACGTAAATATTTTAGGGGAACGACTCACCGCAGCCGTGTTTACGTCTTTAGTATAGGCCTAAGGCGAATGCAGTATGTAGTTCGCTGGCGAATTCCTATATTCCTGGCATGTTACGAGACCTTTCCGGAACCGCCAAGGGACCGCACTGATACAATGCCAATATTTTACGATCGCAATTGGGAAATTCTGTTTAGGTTTCGTTTATGGACTCGACGATGTTTTGCGGTATTAGTAACATGATTTATAATACAATCGGAGTTTGTAAGTTGTATGTATTCTTAATAATAGTGTAATCTTTATCGGGGCTTCAGTATACTGCACCACACGCAAAGCAAGTCAGGAACTACAAGGTCCCCGTATATTCCCGTAGTATCTGACCATGACAGAATACCAGCGGGTGTGGGTTTTACCCTCATCCATACACTGAGTCTAGGACCATTTTTCCTCTTAGAGTCTTGTGTTTTATACAACTAAGGTAATAATAAAGTGTAAACTATAGGCAAATAAAATATGTCTATTTCTAGTCCACCTGACAAGTTCACCTGGGTGGACAACGGATACTTATACGTACCCGGGGTTCACATACGCAGGCCTTTTGTTATAAAGCTGCTAATTGAAAGCTGTTTAAAATGCTGTAGGTAATTACCGTTATTTTAATACTTGTTTTACTACATGTGAGACATTATAACACGGCTCTTGGCCAACACGTGTGCCGGATCCATACCTACGAATCCAAATCACAATACCCAATTAACCCTCTCGCACCCCGTAACGCCAACAAACGCCAATCGGAACTATCGGTATCGGACGCGAGTCCTAAGCCGGCCGTAATTGAAATCGGTCAAATTGACCACTAGGGGGAGGTGGGGAGGGGTGACGTGTTTGTAATTGACCGAGGGTCCGGATTACAAAGCGTCTCGTGGAACTCGCACTCGAACAGATTTGCGATAGGTTCACGCGTGTAGTGTGTACGACACAAGGTTACAGCACATTAACTCTCTCTACTCTCTCTCTTCTCTCATTGTACTCTGTTTAAGCTTGGTATTTATGACATAACTGTTGGAGTGTGTAACCTGATGTAGATGTCGTAGCCGAATGGTTTTAGTCGGTTAATTAAACGGCTAACTTTTGTGCAATTATTTAATTGGAAATTGGCCAATTTCATGAAATTTTAAAATAATTTTAAGTAATATTGAAAGAACAATCTTGCCCCGAGTGTACGGAGCTCCTCCATATATTTTTACAGCGCTAATCTCAAAATAAGAACCTCAAACAATAATAATAGTTTGCATTCGGTTTTAATTCGGCTAGGTGTTAGTGTTGTGGCAATGCATGGAGGAGCACCGTAAACTCGGGGGAATATCGTTCATTAGACGTTACTTTCAAAGTTAATTAATTTGGCAAATTTGTAATTAAATAATGGCTTAAAAAGCTAGCCGTTTAATTAACCGACGTTCTGCGAAGCCGAATTAGCCGTACAGTTTCCTTATAGTACACCATAATCGCTGTCATCAACAGCCAATCATGGTCTAATACAAGACTGAGCCTCGAGTGGAGAGTTTTGTCGTAGTCTCCACGCTTGCTCTTTGCCCACGATGTTTGAAAAGACCTGTTAAATTTTCTTTTTTGTAATTTTGTGTGCAATGAAGAGTATATCTATCTATCTTGATATTTGGGTCGTAGTTGGTCTCTCTCTAAAATAATTGGACGCCTAGTACGGCACACGTGAGTAAAAGGAATAGTAGAGTCAGCTGTAGAGTGAACGGACTCCCCTGCCATTTATTTTGCTAGGGCATGATTGTACCATATTTCACTTTATCGGACATCCTTTTATGGTCACAATTATTCAATATCGCAAGAATACGAGTACGTTTCTAAACTGTTATACTGAAGTTGCCTCTAGAATCCACTGATGAGATTGATTCTAAATAGAATTATGACTTCGAATCAATACTTTCGAACTGGCAGCGAATATTCACGAAACCCCAAATATTTATAGTTACCCAAGTCTGTCAAAATAATTAGTTGTATTCAGTATGGACGTTGCATATTTATGGGGATAAGAATTAATATTGTTCTACCCAAAGTTCGGTGTTTGTCCGAATTTCATTAGTGGCAACACTGGCGACACAGGCCGAGGCCTAGACAATTGTTCAGAAAGTCTCCGAAAACAAATGGAAATCAGCGAGCGCTCCCATTAGGAAGACAGCCTTTGAACTGGGCTAAGCCTGTGACAAATAGGTACCTATTGGGAACAAATTTAATGAGACTGCGAATAGAAGATGTTTTGTCTAAATCATTTACTAATGGAATAAAATGTAACTATATATCGTACGTTTTAACGTATCGGTACTCGGTGCCTCGCAGGCGCGTTTTTATCGTGCGCGCCGCCTTCCTACTTGCGTCACCCCCAAAAAGTTTTCAGGTATACTATGTCTCTGTGGTCACCTCCTACCCAGGTAGGGGGTTAAATCCAGCTCGTTAAATTATCCCTTTGATTTCTGTATTTGACGTTTGATAATTATATAATTGAGATTATAGTTGTATTTATAATTACAATAAAAAAAATGAATTTGACCAATGTTCTCATGGTAGATAATATTGTTTTCTAATTTGAATGCGGCAATCACTGGGACTATTGGATCGATGGTGTAATTTAAAGATATGTAAACGTGATATAAAACAAAGTCGCTTCCCGCTGTCTGTCCCTCTGAATGCACGCTTAGATCTTAAACTACGCAACGGATTTTGATGTGGTTTGTATCGTCTGTTAGAGAATTTCTTCTTGAAGGTTTATATGTAAAACATGTACATTAAAGAAAAGAAAAACCGAGGGAAACCCGTACGAAGCCGAGCTGCTAGTGGACTAATAAACAGCTAAACTGCTACTAATAGAGTAGGTTCTTTCTCATAATAAGAGATGCTAAGCAAAGCTTTCCCACATTTCCCACATGGCCGTGTGGTGTTCGGCAGAGTAAAATAGCACCAACCCCCTACACTCATGGGTGTCGTAAAAGGCGACTAATGTTTTCGAGGCAAAAAACAAGAGTCTCCGTAGTCTGGAAAATGGGCAGCAGCATTTTCCATTGTTATATTTAAACACTGCGATCTCCAACCCGCCTGCCAAGTGTGGAGATTATGGTAATAACCTCCCCTTTCGTGGGAGAGGCCCTAAGTCCTGCAGTGGACTGTTACGGGCTGTAATGATGAAGCAAAGCTTGTTCTATGGGTGCCAGATAACTGATATACTACATTTATACTTTTAAATGCATACTTATTATACATAGAACACCCAAACCAGAACAGAAATTAAAATTCAACATTTTCTACGATTTCTACCCGGGCGGGATCGAACCCGAAATGACCTGCGTCGTTAAAAGGGGCACTTTCTCATAATACGAGAGTCCAGCAGGATCGATAGGACAAAGAATCAAAATACATCCACTGAAAACCGCTGCAAAACAGCTGGCCAAACACAATCCGTCGAAAGTACGAAATATTAACGGTATTGAGTGCGCCCGATCAGCCACATCATAAAGGGAGTTTCAGAACGTTGTTTACACCTACCGCACCGACGCGGGAGTCCGGAACGTTCCCCACGTCAAGGGCGCACTAAAATTATAATAAGCGAAGCAAGGTGTCAGAGCCTTGACATGAATGCGCTGTTGCTCAGAGAATTAATGGTCAGTCCCGTGGATGTGCTTTTGCAACGGAATCTTGTTGCTGTTATCGGTGTATAATTAGAAGAGTTTGCAGGTTATGCGTTGGAATCCTCGACGCAGGTCTTGAATAATGTTTAATTAGGCCCGACTAGCAACCTAGCTAGCAACTTGGCAAAAGTACTTTTGGCACTTTAAATCGCTTTGAAAATCGTCTTGAAACAAGAGAAATTTGAGTATTCGTAAAACTCAATGTTTGCATGGTGTACGTCAAAAATTAAGCGAATGTACTCAAAAAACTTTCAATGATTCTCAGGGTAACAGAACACAGCAACAACAAAGGATGGTCTAAAATTTGTAAGGTTTACTTTGTTTTTTCGAGGCCGACCACGACGTCTTTTTGCGTTAGGTGGCTTCCATTTGGTGATACACTTTGCCCACAAATCAGACGACATTCGGGCAACATGGCCAGCCCAGTCCCATTTTAAGAAGTACAGATATTGCAGTAAATTACCGTAGCTCGTGGCACTCGACAGTCTCTTCTAATCCCTATGGGATGCGTGCAAGAATGTATGTATGTACCTCCATATACACGTTGTTAATTTATGATAAACTTTACTGATCCTACAGACGATTTCGTACTGACCATAATTCATTCTACAACAATTATTGCTGTCTGCAGAAAGTACTTTATTCTGGCATCTAGGACGTTAACGTCTTGAAAACAGTTGCAAACAATACACCTACAACATATCTATGCCTACCTAACACGATTGCTTTCTTTTTATCTGTCTACATTATTCCTACAATAGTATGGTATATAGGGATAAAAAAATCTTTGTGTTGCTCTCGCGCACGAGGACCCAGGATCCGCCTTGACCGATCATGATCACCAGGATTTAGCAGATCACATAATTCAAGTGGAGCGACTGCCATCTGAGTTCTGTGACCCTGCTACAAACGTAATATCACAAAAGACATTAACGCCAAGACGACAACCAGTACAGTACCAATACCGCGTAAGGTAGGTACTTGTCTATCCAATACGAAAAGACTAAAGGTTCTTTACATTTAAGGTTGTTTTTCCTTGAGCACCATTTTTATATCCCATCTCTGCACACATAAGAAGCGTTTTGATGTACCAACATCAAATGGAGGGATCGTAAAAGAATTTCTTTTGTCATACGACGAAATTGGTAAATCGGAGTATTATTTGTCACGAGCTGTTGACACGTATACTCAGCTGCAGAACCAACAGACCCCACCAGCATACATTTAAGAAAGAAAAAATCAATAAATAAAATTAATGTGTGCTGGTGGGTTCGGTCCACTCTGCAGCTAACTGTACTATATCAATTCTTAAACCAAGAGGGCCGTTTCGTGTCACAGCTACCCGCAGATGGGCTGTCAAAACAAGAAACGGTTTGAATACTGATTTTTGGACGACCCTCCGAGGTCCAAAGGGCAGGCGGTGTATCGAAACCGTAACTGACTTATTTCTCAAACTATAAGTACCGCGAAGGTCGACGGGTAGGTACAATAAGCTGGGACTTTGAGGTATTTAAACCTATAAATGTGAATAATCCACGTATAATCCTTAAATTGCATTACTTATTTTATTTTCGTACTATAGGTAACCTGAAAATAACATTTCTTGATCCCGTTTAACTCATAAAATTGGTTAACGTGCAATTATTTAACTTTACAATCAATTGTAAACGCTAATACTAGATACATTTTAATGACTTAACTTAACCAGGTCAAAATATAGAGCCATATTGTAGTTTTACCTAATGTTTTTTTCACAATCGATTTCTCGTTTGTTACCTGAACAAAATATACATGGTAACGTTGTTTCTAAAAGCTTTTTAAAGCTTCTTTATATCAGAAAATACAATGTGACAGGACAAAATGCAGATGATTTATCAAAACAGAGTCCTATGCCGCGTCTGTCTGTCGGTCTGCGTGTCTATCTGCATAACTCAAAAACTGCTAAACGGATTTTCATGCTGTTTTCACTAATAAAATGATTCATGAGGAAGATTTTGGTGTACAATTTATTAAGGAAGGTAATAACTAGCCATGCGAAGCCGGGCCGGGTCGCTAGTGTTATATTTCTTTATTTAGTCCCACAAACTGCGACTTATTTTACGAGTAAGATATCAACGCCAAGAATCTTTTTCACATACCTACATTTAAATATGAATACCGCACTGTATGTGTTTTGAATATAAAAGCCCAGTGAGTGTTACCCGTAAGCTTACACTGAATACCAAAATTCGTCGGTTAAACGGATGGGTTCGGAAACGAGTAGATAATCCGCAATTTCAAATCTGTCATGAAAATCTCTCCTGTATAAAATATTCGTGCAATCATCAATATAATATGACAATCTTTCGGCTCTAATACATCATGAATTTTCCCTGAAGAATGCTATTGCTAATGCGCCCTGAAGATCATCATCACAGCCCATAACAGTCCACTGTAAGACTTAGGGTCTCTTCCACGAAAGGAGAGGTCATTGCCAAAATCTCCCAGCGTGGTTCGAGATGCGGGTTGCGGTGATGCGGGTTGGAGATCGCAGTGTTATAAATATATCAATGGAAAACGCTGCTACCCATTTTCCAGCCTACGGAGACTCTACATCTTTTAGCTCGAAAACATTTGTCGCCTTGTACGACACCCACGAGTGTATGGGGTTAATGCTATTGTACTCTGCCGGGCACCACACGACCGATAATATAAAATTAAATAGGCCCGAAATATAAGATTAGGTAGCAGAGTCTCGGAGGTCAGATGGCAGTTGCTCCACTGTAATTACCTGGTCTGCCAATTCCTGGATCAAGGTCAAAGGCGGACCCCGTTCTCTTGTCCACGAGAGCACAACCGTGACATGAACGCCAAGATTATTGTTATTTTTTTGCTATCCTAGGTAGGTCGTATTTTTATAAGTAGGTATTTTCCGGATTTCCTAACATATACCTTAAGAGTGTTATTACTAAATATTTGATAGTGTTTAGGAATATGCCAGTCTACTATATTATTGTTGATAGCTTTGTCATTGCCCGCTGCGACTCTACACTTTCCCGACGAAAATTGATTGACAAATTGATCGCCGTCCAGAACGAATACCCGTACCGTTACAGAGAGCCCACTTCGGGAAGACCGAAATACAAATACTAGGTTGACTCACATGCAGCGTACGTTTACGTATAGCCAGTACCGAGTCTCCAATCCACAGTGCAATTATTCAGCTAGCAGTCTACTCCGTAGAGCAGACATCTCCGCGTCACATATAACATTCGCCGGTTATCTCAGCGAAACGGACTTATCAATGATCAAAATAAATACAAGGTTATCTTTCTTTGACCGCTGTAGCCCTCCAAATTCCATTCCAAAAACATGTAACAAACTAAACGGTGTAGTAGGCATAGTGATTTCGTACTTACAGGTGTGGTGATGATCACTTCACTGCACTGATCACTTGGTCACTGCGCGTGGGCACGTGTGTGCTCCTTGGGCGGGCGGCGGCGACTGGCAACTGGGTTAGGCGGAGACGGCCAGCCGGCGCCCGCCGTGCCGCCGCCGCGCCGCCCGCCCTAGGGCTGCGTCGCCTTCAGAGATACGCCGTCTAGTTTTTCCGGTAATACTTTTCGCGGATACACTGACGACACCATGTGAGCGAAAGGGCGACTTCGCTAAATGGAAAATTTACACATGTGATTTGGTGTACGTAATGGTAATGGAGGAGTGATAAAGTTGTGCCGTGTTTTTTCATTGAAAAACTTGACATCTCCTGTCCAATCCAATTAAGAACATCATTCCATTTATATGTATCACAACCTTATTTAAAAAGCATTCCACTTACATCCTTGTGTGTGAAATCCATAGAACTGTGAATAGGTAGCATTCATAATGATCACAAGCCCATAATAGTTCACTGTTCGATTTAAGTTCATGCAAGCATATTAGTCTAAAGCTTTGCCATAATCTCCACGCTTTGCAGGTAGGTTGAAGAACACAGTGTATAAAAACTGCAAACGCTGCTGCAGTTTCTGGTCTATGGAGCTCCCACCTGATTGCCTCCAAGATATTAGCCCTACGGAATAACTCTCAAGAAAGATGTTAAAATATTTTTAT
This sequence comes from Blastobasis lacticolella, assembly GCA_905147135.1. Classification (NCBI taxonomy): domain Eukaryota; kingdom Metazoa; phylum Arthropoda; class Insecta; order Lepidoptera; family Blastobasidae; genus Blastobasis; species Blastobasis lacticolella. Next base: position 5,193,002 of record LR990058.1, read on the forward strand.
GAGGTAGGCAGCTTGAGAGTGATACCCTGAATACTGCAAACATCCATAGATGCAGTAACTGCGTACCTTCAGGTAGGCCGTAACCCATTATAAATGAGCATTTATGAATGATAAAATACGCCTGATGGATCCCTATACTTCCACGAACCACTCATCAATTTCCAAGGACACAGGATCGCTTTTATCGAATCCAGTGGAGATGAATAACAATGTGGGTGCGCTCAATATCATGGAATTATAAAGTTATGACGGATTTCAATAAGCTGAAATTGGGTCCCACGGGCGTCTAATAAATATTGAAATATGCATAATCCAATTAAACATTTCCAATAATCGTAATGAATGCCGTATTAAAGTATACAATCATCTATACAATCATCCATACCAATTCCAATATTATGCCAATTTTCCTGGAAATTGAACTTTGATATTGGAAAGTTCAGCGCGGCAACCCTACCGGCCTTATCACACGAATAAAATTTATTTAATGGATAAACGGCGGACGATGGGCATCCCATTGAAAATTTTCCCCAGTTCATGAGTCGATTATTAATGCCCTAAGTGGTGTTTGGCATATTCCTGAGTGACGAATATGCCTATTCCGTAGTTTTATGATTATGCGTCGTGTTTAAGGGCCGTGCTTTACTGCCAGGACAGAGTCGGTCAAATAGAAGTTATGGAATATCTGGCATGAGTTCGCTTTCCGCTCGGTCAGGCCAGAGGAAGCACTCCAAACTTATTGGGGCTACGTTTTATTGCTTTCACCCAACATTTGTTTCACAGTCGAAACGAATGGTCATGGTGAAATTTTCATTTGAATTGTTTGCGGGCTTATTTTTAAAGGCCTTTTTGCCAACAATTTGATTGATGTAGGTAGATTTATTTATCGTACTCTATATTATTTTAGTTATAATGGTAAGTTTTTATTTACGTCGGTCGCGTGGTGTCCTACTCTTAGTTTATCTCTACCATATCACCACCTTATTCTATCTCTATCCCAACGCTACCTCTACACCCTACACCTGACCTACACCTGAAATAAATCGGCTGGGGCTTTGTCGGAACACACGGCCGTTGGTTTTAACGTGAAATGTCTACCTTGACAGCTTCGAGACGCTCTCGAAACCGCCTCGCTCACTCAGCGCCGGACATTGGGGTACCCACGTGTACCCTCTTTCTGACGACAGACGTGATTTGTATTTCTTGTAGGCTCTTGCACGTGCTGAGACCTACATGTGTAATTTTCGTGTATATTTTTACACTTTTTGCTTATTTTTATGATAAATATTTTCCAAAATACACCTATTTTTAAATGGATCGGTTTTGTAGACAAACTCAATAAAAGCACTCAAGAATCACCCTCGCCCACGCCCTATTATGTGGGAGTCGTGAGTTACACTGAGTAGAAATGCGCAGGGGAGCGTTTCGTTCATTCAGTTTCTAAATTGGACGTTTCACGTCAAAAGAATTAGTTAAATAGGTCTTGTGACGCATAATGTCCCGTTTGTAAAACCCTTTTCACTTAACTCGAAATGTCCCTTTCTCAAAACGTCAAACTGACATTATCAAACGACACAAACGTCTTAGGTCAAATCAAGTCGTATAGGCACTAAAAATAGCACCAACCCTTCAGAAATTATGTGCGCACATATATTTGATTTGTATTAGATAAGTCTGCAAACTGATGCGTAGTGGGTATAAAATGGACACATAACATTAAAAAGAAATGAAAGTCGGTGATATATTTCCCTGTTTGGAAATACAGGTAAAACGGTCCCAGAATTTCCAATCAAACCATGTATGATTGGAATTTGAAGTCGTATATTGTTAATTGGATCATGAAAATTGAGAAGCAAAGGATATATCCTTTCCTCAATATTGGATAATATTGAATAAAGAAATTGCTCGGAAAAGACGCTTCGCAAATTATTATTACGTAAGTTTGCTATTTCATAAAGGTAAGGGTAGGCACGACACGAGTATCGTCATATTTAGGAATATTTTTGGGAATATTAAGCTTCAGAAAATAGAAAATAACATGAGCACGAGAAGTATGTTTTATTTTTCGAGACTGTCTGCTCAGAATATTGTATATCAAAGCAATAATAATACAATAATTATCTTGGCGTTAATGTCCCGGTTAGTATTCTACTAATGTAGGTTATCTTATTGGTAGAGTTATTTAAGTTATCATAACTCAGAATAGAGTCATTGGTACATGGCCGCATTAGGATTCGAACCCGGTACCTTTCGTTTACGAGTCGGATACCGTAACCACTCGGCCACCGACGCTCTTGTACATCAAAACTATATTAGTCCCATTAGTCATCTGCTACTGCCTTTACGTTCCCGCATTTTTAGCTTCGTACGAACTCTCAGCAAAATAGTCTTTTTAGAGGGCATAATGATAATAATGTCAAACATTTACGTGGCCGTTAAAATGTCGCTGCGCCATAACACCTCATGTTTCCGCTTTCTCCCGCCTTCACGCTGAATAATTAGCCCGACATAATTAACAGCATGCTCGTTTGGCCCGAAAAGTCTTTTAGGCTCCATTCGGTCTTTGTGAATTTAAGGTAAGGTTTTGCGGTCGGTTTGAGTTGCTATGGTAACATATGAAAATTATTTAAAGGTAAAAAGTCTAAATTAAATTGTATTTTTGAATTTGTGTAGTGGTTTCTAATTCTTGTCATGTATTGAAATATACAATACCAGAGTATACCTAAGTGCCATTTCTGTGTAGTTTATAAAAGTTTTTATTGCACAAAGCATCTCTGTACAAAGGATATTTTATATTTAACTTTATTAAATGAACCCAATATCACAATCTTATTTTTTACAATCCAAAGTTATCGAGAGCGCCGGTAGTCGGGCGGTTGAGTATCCAACTCGTAAGCGAGAGGTACTGGGTTCAAATCCCGCTGCGGCCATGTTCCAATGAGTCTTTTCTGAATTATGTACATTAGATGAATACTAACCGATGCTCTTACGATAAGGGAAAACAGCGTGATGAAACCTGCAAATTCAGGCAACTAAATTTGTAACCATGGTCCAATCTGGTCAGGTTCCCCTGGTAGCAGGGTATCGGAGGTCAGATGGTAGTCGCTCCACTGTAATTACCTGATCGCCAAATTCTGAATCATGGTCAAGGCGGAGCTCGGGCCCTTGTTCTCGAGAGCGAGAGTTATCGTGTCAATTTACCTATTCAAAGTAGGTACTTAATATTAGATTTGTAAGAATTTGCCATGCAATAACACTTACCGAATTAAATATAAAACTTCAGAGCTATTTAAGGAATTTCAAGAAAGCAATTTTTATTAGCAATTTTTATCGTGGTGTGTGGTGCCGCCACTTAAAAGAATAGCACTACCCCATCTCTTCCCGTGGGTGTCGTAAGAGGCGACTAAGGGAATAACCCGGAAGATGGGCAGCAGCATCTTTCGGGTACATTTACATCTACTGCACTGCGATCGCCAACCCGCCTGCCAAGCGTGGCGATTATGGCAACCCCCCCCCCCCCATGACAAGCACACACAGGCCACGGCCTCCAGTACCCGGCGGCCCCGCTATTCCGGACTATGGTAGCGGTCACGGTAACGGCGGGGCAGGGGGTGCGAAGAATCACCGGATGCGACCAGGCTACCACAAAGCACGACCACTGGCCCTGGCAACATACAATGTCCAGACACTGCGGACCGACGAAAAGCTCGTGGAACTGGAGGAAGTGGTAAGCAGATTAAATTGGGATATTATAGGGTTATCTGAAGTCCGAAGAAAGGGGGAGGACTCGATAACCCTAAAGTCCGGAAATCTGCTTTACTTCCGGGAGGGCTGTCTGTCTGTCTGAGGACTGTCCCTAGGTGGTGTCGGGTTCCTCGTCCACAAATCCCTCGTGAACAACATCGTCAAAATCGAGAGTGTGTCGTCTAGGGTAGCGTACCTTATACTCAGAATTACCAAGCGGTATTCGTTGAAGGTCATACAGGTCTACGCACCGACTTCGACTTACTCCGACGATGAAGTGGAGGCTATGTATGAGGATATTTCTACAGCCATGCATACCTCCAAGACACATTATACCGTTGTCATGGGGGATTTCAACGCGAAACTGGGCAAACGAGGCGGAGACGAGTTGAGAGTGGGGCAATTTGGAATTGGAAGTCGGAACGCCCGTGGCCAGATGCTGGCCGGCTTTATGGAGAAGGAGGGACTCTTTAGGAAGAACTCATTTTTCAGGAAGCCGGATCATCGCAGATGGACGTGGGTTAGTCCCGATGGTGTCACAAAAAATGAGATTGACTTCATCCTATCTACGAAACGGCATATATTCAATGATGTCTCGGTGATCAATAGCGTTAAAATTGGCAGTGATCACCGCTTGGTAAGAGGCACATTGAATATTAATCCCCAGCTGGAAAGAATGAGATTGATGAGGTCCACGCTCCGGCCTGTACCCATCCAAATCCAAAACCCCGAGAGCTTTCAACTCGAATTACAAAATTGCTTCGAGTGCCTAGGAGAGTGCGTCGACGTGGACGACTATAATAACAGGTTCGTGGAAACTGTCTATACGGTTGGGTCAAAGTTTTATAAGGCCTGCCGTACAAACAGAACAAACAAAATCTCTGACGATACCCTCAAACTCATCGAAGAAAGACGCGGAATGACTCTGCAATCCCCTGATGATGTCTCTCAATTTAGGCGACTTAATCGACAGATCTCCAAGTCTCTGACTCGCGACATACGCCGCTTCAATACTACCAATATTGAGGCGGCGATCGAGCGGAACAAAGGCTCTAAAGTCTTTGCGAGAGATCTGTCGATTGGACAGAGCCAGTTGACGAGACTAAAAATGTATGACGGCAGAGTTGTTTCGACCAAGTCCGAGGTTTTGAGGGAAGTCGAGAGGTTCTATGGACAGTTATACACGACAACACGGGCACCTGTTACCAGTATGGCAAAAGACCCCAGAGCCAAGTTGACCCGACACTACACCGAAGATATCCCGGACATCAGCCTGTACGAGATTAGTATGGCTCTCAAACAGCTTAAGAACAACAAGGCGCCGGGTGATGATGGAATTACGGCTGAGCTTCTGAAAGCTGGTGGCAAACCTGTGCTTAAGACCCTTCAGAAGCTGTTCAATTCCGTCATCGTCGAGGGCAAAACGCCGGAAGCATGGCACAGAAGCATAGTGATATTGTTCTTCAAGAAAGGTGATAAGGCTGTCTTGAAGAACTTCAGACCAATATCGCTACTGACCCATGTCTATAAGCTGTTTTCGAGAGTCATTACGAATCGTCTCGCACGCAGGTTTGATGACTTCCAGCCTCCCGAACGAGCCGGATTCCGAAAAGGTTTTAGTACCATAGACCACATACATACGCTGCGGCAGGTTGTACAGAAGACCGAAGAGTATAACCGGCCATTATGCTTGGCGTTTGTGGACTATGAGAAAGCCTTCGATTCGATCGAAACTTGGGCGGTGCTCCAGTCTCTACAGCGGTGCCAAATTGACTATCGATATATCGAAGCATTGAAGTGTTTGTACAAAAACGCCACTATGTCAGTTCGTCTTCAGGACAAGACCACAGAACCTATTCAGCTGCAGCGAGGTGTTAGACAAGGTGATGTCATATCACCGAAGTTGTTCACCGCTGCACTGGAGGATATCTTTAGGCTTCTGGACTGGGACGGACTTGTCATCAATATTAACGGCGAGTACCTCTCGCACCTCAGATTTGCTGACGATATCGTAGTCATGGCTGAAACCCTGGAAGACTTGGGCAAAATGCTCGATGACCTCAGCAGTGCCTCTCAACAAGTAGGTCTTAAAATGAACATGGACAAGACGAAAATTATGTCGAATGTCCATGTTGTGCCTACTCCAGTGATAGTTGGAGGCACTCCACTTGAAGTTGTTGACGACTATACATACCTAGGACAAATAGTCCGGCTAGGTAGGTCCAATTTCGAGAAAGAGGTCAATCGACGAATCCAACTCGGTTGGGCAGCGTTCGGGAAGCTACGCCACATATTTTCGTCCCAATTACCGCAGTGTCTCAAGACGAAGGTCTTTGACCAATGTGTGTTGCCAGTGATGACTTACGGAGCTGAAACGTGGCCACTCACTATGGGCCTTATAAGAAAGCTCACTGTTACCCAAAGGGCAATGGAAAGAGCTATGCTCGGAGTTTCTTTGCGCGATCGAGTCAGAAATGAGGAGATCCGCAAGCGAACCAAGGTCACCGACATAGCTCTAAGGATTGCCAGACTGAAGTGGCAGTGGGCAGGGCACATAGCTCGAAGAACAGATGGCCGATGGGGCAGTAAAGTTCTCGAGTGGCGACCACGTACCGGTAGACGCAGCGTGGGTAGGCCTCCTACAAGGTGGACCGACGACCTGGTAAGGATCGCAGGTACCAGCTGGATGCGGAAAGCACAGGACCGGTCTTTGTGGAGATCTCTGGGGGAGGCCTATGCCCAGCAGTGGGCGTCTTCTGGCTGATATAATTATAATAAATTGAATAAATTCTTGAGAGTAAGGATGACTGTTGAATAATCCCTTGTTTCATCCAATTCAATTTGTCTAATGATGTACCGAATGAAATACCGTACTTTAGCTCTTGCCTAAGGAGGCACACGGACGGACGGTCCACTTGAAGGAAACCGGTCAGGACATCTGTAACCTAAAGGGAGTGGATGCGGTGCCAGCCTTTGAGGTAGCTACAAAGGAAGTGTTCTTAAAGTGGTAAAGCACCTAAATCATGGTACGAAACGCCTGAAAAAATAATAGCGTTAGTTACACGTGAGTGAGATGTTAAATTTCAACTAGGCGTTTATTAATCACTAGTTTTCGATCTCGACTTCCCGTCTCAATGATAAGTGGATAAGACTAATGTATTTTTAATTTCTAGATCAACTTGTGTGTGCAAGTGTAGGTAAAGCCTGTACTACTGTAAAGTTTCATAAAACTTGGCTGGTATATCCATGCGCCTTGAGAAATTTTAAGTTGTTGAATATCTCATATTATGCCTTCTTTAGTTTATTCCACCGCTTATTTAATGGTGTTTGTTCCGAGGAATTGTTTAAAGAAACGAAAATAAAAACATTTTTACTCCACTCAGATACACGGCACAATATAAAAATATATTCATAGAAAAAGAAAAAGAAAAGTAACAGAGACGTACATTGACGGAAAAAATATACTTTAATCTCGATACTTTGACATGATGCCCACGACCACGTTCTATCATAAATAAATAATAATAATGTATTTCACAAGATTTAATAAACTTTTTGTTTATCATTTTATTAAATATTTATTGATTTATTCATTTTATTTTATTTATTTGGAAGATCAACAGTTTAAAATTTACATAAGAGCAGTAATATAAAACAGTCAAAAGCCAATTACAAATCTTCACCAATATGTAAAAATAAGCTTATGTTACAAGTAATATAACTACTCTACTGACAATAACATAGAGAAATAATAATAATAATATTATGTAGAAATACCTATTTTATCGTACCGCTGGCCATCGACGTCGGGAGTTTATTTCATCCTAATGTAAGGTTTCGAAGGAATTTTCTTCCACGCAATCTTAGGTATCGGAATGTGCTTCCTACTGATGTTTTCCAAGTGAGTACAACATGCAAGTCCTTTGAGAAGGGGGGGAAAAGGTTTTTACGGGATCGGAAACATGCAAGTGATACTCCTTGACGGTCCGTACGCTTGTTTGCTACCTTGGCAATGCTTCACTACCAGTTTACGTATACGACTATGTAAATATATTTGAGATATTCATTACAATGAGCTCCTTACGTACTTTCGATGCAAAGAAGATATTCATTTAGCCCTCACCGGTAACTCGTACCATCCAGTGGTTATTCCATCAAAGGAAGATCTAAGATCCTTTTAGAGGTAATGGTCTGACCGAAAAATGTTTAAGATATTTGATCTCCTAACGGTTTGTTAAACTAGGACCCTGCCTAGTTATTATCGAACCCCATCCTCTGAAGAGTTATGCTTGTTATCATACATACATACACGTTAATTATCTACTACCTTACCAATTACACGCCTACTAACCGTAGTAGTACTAACCTTTTTTAACGCATTTTTGTTGAAACAAAAAACTTCATACAAAAAACGTTCTTAAACTCTTTTATGAATTTGGTGCAAGCCAGGCTAAATGCCCGTCTTTGGTTAATGATGGGTATTTTAACGGTGGCACAACACAATCTTCTTTGTACATTTTAGAAACACATATCTTAGCCTACCCCTGATACCTGAAAAGTGATCGAAACGTCAGAATAAAATCTTGTTATAAAAATCAATTTGCCAAATGTATTTGCGCATAACTTTAGAAAGGCTGTGCCTGGCCAACTAGTGATAAATAGGTATAAAACCGTATACGTCATAACGTAATATTTGCAGAGATGTGGGCTGAATTGATCACTATTTGTTCATTTGTTTTAAAATAGAATGTAAATTATTTCTGTAAACTCGGAGTTTAGTATAAGATAGTCTGTCTACCATATTTAACCTATATTTATTGGAAGACTAGATATAAACATCGGTAATGAAGAACGCAGACAGACTAGTTTCGTCCGAGTTCGTAGCCAAATGCGTTTATAGCCACGTAATTGCTTTCCAATTCTGAAGCTGGCCATCCACTCTTTTTCAGATTAACAATGTGATAGTGTAATAGTCGTAGATTCTTTATTTATGAATCACAGGTATTACAAGATGTTACTGTTAATGTTGCATGTTGACCTAACATACCATAAGATAACATTGTGATACCATCTTTACTCTTTGCTCATTTTCCGTAGTCCGGGAACTACTTTGAGTCTACTTTGTCTTTTTCACATAAATCGTCGTTATTACACTGGAGTAGCAGCGTGTAGTAGATATAAGGTATAAAGAGAACGAAGAGCCGCACTCCGACTACAAGTGTCAAGCGGTCCCGCGGGAATTCCCCAGGTCACTGGGGCGCGGGCGGTGTGCCTAGGGTTAAAGGTAGGTGACCTAGGTTCAAGTAAGGGAGTTTCAATATTTCAAAAAGATATGACATCGTAATTAAAGTCGCGTAGCTAAACATCATAATTGTTAAATAATCCTTAACGACCTGAATGGTAAAGTTGGTTTGCATGACGGTCTGCCACGCAGACCGGCCCGCGTTCGATTCCCGGCCACGCAGAAATCGAAACGATGAATTTTAATTTCTGTTACGGGTCTGGGTGTACTGTTTTTATTAATAAGTATAATGAGTTTGTATTCTAAAACATTTATGTAAGTAGTTTATCAGTTACCTTACACCTAGCTTTGCTTACTTTGGAGCTATATGGCGCTGTGTGAATTTGTCCGGGCATTATTATTATAAAATACACAGTGTCTTTGATACAGAGCTTTCCAACTGCACGAGTACATAAATATAAAATAAAAAGTACACATTTCAGCCTACATACCTAGATACTCGTAATGAAACAAAAAACGGTTCGGTATAATTTTGGAAAAGACGTTAACGACGACAATTATTTGTATTCAATGCTAAACTATGTGGCTTCATAAACAAATTAGACCTGCCATCTGACCTCCGTGACCTTGCTACCAGGGGAACCTGACCAGATTAAGTATATGAATACAAGAAACATGCTTGTAGGGAATAGTTCCCTACAATCGTCGGGTGACCTCTTTCTCGAAACGATCTGAAATATTACATAATCGATCATATCAAAATACGTTCCGCCAATAGGTATATTAGTCCTTTTAGACAACTGTGTGTGCAGTTCAGTCAGATCAGTAGTGTAGTTTCATAACGAATATCGAGTGGACGCATTCAAAGTACTAAAAATAGTTTAGTGCGGGCACATTGATCGCGAATATGGAAGTTGTATCGGTGTGAATACATATCAGTTGCTTACTGACACAAGAAAGCTTGTATACATTAATATTGATCTCGGTTGTTCTGTAATCAATAGAATTATGAGTTTAAAAATCAATAATCAAGAGCCACTGCAGTTTATGCCGATGGAGAGTTGGAAGGAGATTCAAGCTGTGTGCAAACAAGACTGGCCGCGCAGCATTCCTGGCTACAAGATGTTGGAAACACAACTAGAGTGGATCAAAAATGGGAACAGCAATGCTTTTAGAGTATACTGCCCATTTGGAAACCCATACAACGGAATGGTTGCATTAAATGTAAAAGTAAGAACAGACAAAATTATAATTATGCACATCACTTCACTACATAGTATAAAACAAAGTCGCTTTCTCTGTCCCTATGTCCCTTTGTATGCTTAAATCTTTGAGACTACGCAACGGATTTTGATGCGGTTTTTTTTAATAGATAGAGTGATTCAAGAGGAAGGTTTTTAAGTAAGAAAAAAAGGGTAGGTAAGGGTAAAATAGGTGTACGCGTACGAAGTCGCGCCGGGTCCACTAGTTAATTATAAAACTCACGCACATTAGTTATTTATGTTTCTATGAGATATACGAGTATCAGTCAATACCGATATCATTAAACGACTACGCAATTGTAAACTGGCGAAACTTTCCTTTCTTAAAATGATCGAAATTTTTTAATCTAAATAAGTTAATAATTTTATGTAAATCAGTCCCCGACAATGCGATGTTGATATCTCTCTGTTTGCATAAATCTATGAGAAAGATTTTTCCGTACCTGATATGTGGGCCGAAAATATGCGCGTATTTAGCACAGACTACGTAATTTGGATGAGTAATCAGCCGTCAAATTGGTGCTTGAAGTACTGCAATAGTAATTCTTCATATCTTTTTACAGGACAACTTTTATGAAGTGATAATTCTATGTCCCAGTGATGACACCAGCAAATTAGAGAATGCGTTAAGAGAAACTCAGTTGATAGACTGGAAAAGAAATATAATAGTTCCGTTCACTTCTCACAATGTAAGAGAATGCCTGAGAAGAATACAAGAAGACATCAGGATTACGATAGATCCTCAATATGGCTATAGTTTTTGTTTGGAACGAAACGCACCACTTTACGAAAATATCGAGTGCGTAGAGAAATAACATTTATAAATGCATATTGTTATTGTGGCCGTGTGGTATCCGGCAGAGTAGAATAACACCAAACCCTTATCCTAGTGGGTGTCACACAAGGCGACTAATGTTTTCGAGGCAAAAGATCTAGAGTCTCCGTAGGCTTGTTATATTTATAACACTGCGATCTCCACCCGCCTGCCAAGCGTGGAGATTATGGCAATAACCCTTTTCGTAAGAGAGGCCCTAACAGTGGACTGTGATGATGATTATTACATGTTTCATAAAGTAATTTGATAACTTGCTCCTTCAGCCTCTAACCGCTGACGTATTTTATATAAGTACTCGTACCTGTTATTTTACTTCAACTATCTCTAACGCATGTGGGGGGAGGCAGTAGACTTCCTACGATAAAGTTGTTGATCTCTAAAGCTATCTACGTCTAAGACGAATAAAATAAAATAATCATAGTGACATTAATGTCCCGGTTGTACTCTCGCGCACGAGGGCCCGTAGTCCGGCTTGACTATGGGTCCAGGATTTGGCAGATCAGGTAATTACAGTGGAGCGACAGCCGTCTGACATCCGTGACCCAGCCTTCAGGGCAATCTGACCAGATTCGATCATGGTAACACATTAAGTCGCTACATAACCCAGAAAAAAGTTATTGGTACATGGCGGCAGTGGAATTCGAACCCGAGAATAGTCACCGCTAGCTATCTGTCAAGATCTTTATTGTCATCAAACTTTATATTCATTACATTGCAGATTACCGTCCGACATTACTTTCGGCTTGCTGTCTGCTAAACATGCGGAGCTGTTGGACTCTAAGTGGTTCCATAAATACCCTGGTTCCATTAAGTACATGAAGCAGCTAATTAAAGCTGACTCAGGATATGGCTTATTCAAATTCGGCGACCTGGTCTCCTGGGCTTTGGTCAATGAAGTGGGAGGTATCACCCACATGTATACCATTGAACATAACAGAGAAAAGGGCTTCGCTAAACTCCTGTTGAAACTGGTCACCAATATCCTTCTGAAGGAAGGCAAAGACGTGATAATGTATTGTGTTAGAGAGAATGACAAAGCCAGGAATTTTTACACCAAAATGGGGTTCGGAATTAGCAACAATAACGTAGCTTGGTTGTATTTAAAACCTAAATAATTCTTGCCGGCAAACCCCCGGCCTATATGGTACCTATAGACATGCCTTTTGAAGAAACCTATGTTATAGCGCAAAGGAATAGCTTCGGGATGGAGCTCCTTCCACATCTTGCATGAGCGCAAACTACTACAACGGTACTAGTTACTACTTAGTAATGCAATAAACAATCATTTATATTTATATTACAGACCAATCTAACTAAAGTAAAGCCAACGGCTACCAGGGTTTTTACCCGTCATGTACAAAGAACGCTGGGGTGAGGTGGAGCGGAATATATTTTTGGTTTAATCTTTCAAAAACGTCCATAGTTCTTCTTAGGTACATGACCTAATACGTGGGTAATACGAGTACCTAAATCGGCCGGGATTGACCGCTAGGATAATGATGTTGATAGCAGTGGGAGACCACTTTCTATTTACTTCTTCTATCTTCTTACTTTACATAAATATTACATTAATTATACACTTCATTACGTATTATATTTAAGTATTGACATGTATTAACAATAAATGCTTTACATTTAAGTATTAGTTTGGTACTCAACTCGACTAAAAGCAACTCAACAAATTATCTATTTTAAATAAAGCCGTGGCTCATATGTATTTTTACAGACAACAGCAAACAAGAGAGTAGCAGTCGCGACCTTGTACATTATCATAATGGATATAAACAAACGAATAGCGGTCCCTTAGGTTGCTAAGTTTGTATTAGTTGTTCTTCTCTGTGACTAATTCTTTACATACGGCTCGCATTCACTTCTTTTTAAGTTTAAAAGTTTTATCAACCTCTACAGAATTTCCCCAGAATAATAGTCCGTAGTTCAGTACTGAGGAGACATAGCCGTAATAAGCAGCAAATGCGGCTTCTTCGGAAACCGTTTGCCTTATTCTTCTCAAAGCAAAGATATAATGAGCCAGACTGTTGTAACCTTTAGGATATGGTCTTTCCAGTTCAGGTGTTTATAAATAGTTAGCCCTAGAAAAGTTGTATTGATATTATTAACCAATTTATGATTATTTTATTGTAATGGATATAAACAAACGAATAGTGGTCCCTTAGGTTGCTAAGTTTGTATTCGTTGCCCTACTTTGTGACTAATTCGTTACATACGACTCGCATACACTTCTTTTGAAGTTTAAAAGTTTTATCAACCTCTACGGAATTTCACCACGATAATAGTCCGTAGTTCAAAACTGAGGAGACATAGCCGTAATAAGCGGCTTCTTCGGAAACCGTTTACCTTATTCGTCTCAAAGCACATATATAATGAGCCAGACTTTTGTAACCTTTAGGATATGGTCTTTCCAGTTCAGGTGTTTATAAATTGTTAGCCCTAGAAAAGTTGTATTGATATTATTAACCAATTTATGATTATAATATTGTATATTACCAGTAGGCGAAATTGAATTATAGAATTGAATGTCATTAATTTTGTTTTGTTTATATTTATTTGAAGGTTATTCATAGAAGGAGGAGGAGGAGGGTACTCGGTACTTCACCGCGAATAGACGTCTTTTTATACACTCTTGCCATTTAAATCGAAAACAATATAATTATCGTAATACGAACAATAATTTGTTATTGCTGAGTTCCTGTGACTAGGGTTGCCACCCGTACTATAATATATAGTATCGTACTATATTTGGGTGATTTGTATTATATATTATAGAAAAATAATATAGTACGAAAAATACTATATTTTTATCGATAATACAACTGTGGACGTTTTTTATTTTATTTTGTAACAGGAACGCATGCCCATTGCCTAGCGCAGCATGGATATTTAAATATGAAAATTGAATTTAATGAACTCAACAAATTGAAAATTTAAATTAAATATTAATCAAATATTGTTTTCTGTAGATATTGGAAAAATTAAATTTTGGACTAAATGGAACTATCGTTTTGTTTACACATGAAACTAGGTTATTGTATAGAAGTATACATATTTTTTTATTTTTAGAAGCACAAGTTTCCTTGCTCGTAATTTCTTTTCTTCTCTCCATTCCTGCAACTTCCAACAAACTACAACATTTATGGGAAGTATTTTCTGTAATAAATATAAAATCAACAGAAGAGAGGATTAGAGCATCGATTAATTTAATCAAAATTTCATTGTTTAAGTATAAATATTTCAATAATCGATAGATAATAAATAATAGTTGATTGTTGGTTAAAGCCAAAAGTAACTAAAAATAAAATAGGTTTAATAAATAGTTAATGTAAATGAATGTGTACTTTTTATTTAGCAAAATTTCCCAATAGTACTATATTTTTTGCTATTAAATAAGAAAAATACTATATTTCTCCAAAAAAAAGGTGGCAACCCTACCTGTGACTGTGAATGCGTGTGTTGTGAAATTGAACTGCGAAAAATAGAACTGTTTTCACCTTTAAATTATCAAATAAACTTTAAGAAGACACAGTGTTCAAGTTTATTAGTGAGTAATTGGAGGGTGGTCCCACATTGACTGCTGCTGGACACTATATACGCTGCTAGTGATACTCAATTTCGCGCGCTTGGACTCTGCCATAGATAGCGCAGTGGTATAGGGTGGAACTTGAACGCCGAAGCCCCCGGTTGGAATCTCACCCTAGGACTTGTTTTTTTCTCTTTTCCTATTCGTACATAGTCAGTTGTAATGGAGAGTGATTACATTGGACGGGGGGGGTGTTACTGGGCATTATATTCGCCGCAAGTGATATTCAATTTCGTGCGCTCAGACTCAGTCCAAGATAGCGTAGTGGTATAGAGTGCGACTTGGGCATCGAAGCCCACAGTTCGAATCTCACTCTTGGACTTGTGTGTATTGATTATTTTTTATTTTACTACTTCTACACAAACTTAATTATGCCGATCACTGTAAAATGTGCAGGCTGCCTGGAGAGTGTAATTGCTCAGCAAGCATTGCGTTGCCATATATGTTCTGAATCATATGATTTAAAGTGTGCTAATGTTGGCCGGAAAGTATATTCTAATATGAGCAGGGAACAAAAGCTCATATGGTTATGTGTCGCATGCAAGTCTGCAATGCCGAAGCTGACTAATAGCAACACACCGGTGCGCCGAGACGCGGCGAACGTAGTAGGACCCAGCAGGAGTGGACAGGCGGAGGTGGCCAAGGCTAGTGTGGTAGTCGCAGGTGGCCAATCGGTTACAGTCGGTGCCACGGAAGGCCAGGTGCGTTCAGCGGCGGAACCTGCGTGCGATCAGGATACTACAGATGAGGCGCCCTCAGCCACGGAAGAGGCTAAATCTGGCGTGGTACCTACAGCTATTCAGGGCGGCGCTGTGCTTGTGGCCGATGACATGCATATGGTCAGCTAGGAGTCTGCAGCGTGTGAGGTATCTCCGGCCTGTGTAGCGTTGGCTGATAGAAGTGACCTGTCCCCAAGCAGTTTACCTTCCCGTGGCGCATCGCTTGACGAGTTGGAGTGGCTGCCTTGATTTCCGAATTTCGACAATTTCGAGAGGAGATGAGGGTCACTAGATTGCAGATGCGGGAGCTTAATGCGACGATAGCTGGTCGCATCTTCAAGGGTTGATGAGTGTGACAAACGTATTCACCTCCTGTGTTCACGAATGGATTCGGTTGAACATATGGTCAGCAAGGAGCCCGATTCATCCCTCAAGTCGGAAATTGCCAACTTTAAATTGGAACTTAATAACCGGGACCAACACCAGTTGCAGAATGACGTCAATATATCCGGCGTGTTTGAGGAGAAGGTGGAGAATCCAACGCATTTCGTTATGACTCTTGCAAATAAATTGGGCATTTCCCTTGCCGAGAGTGACGTGGTTAGTGCTAACCGGATGGGCCGTGTGCCTGATAACAGCATTTCGGAGAACAGTGCGTGGCCGCGCCTTATTGTAGTTCGGGTTCGCCGTGAAGCTAACACTTACGGTACAGGTGTACCTGGACCACCACAACGGTTCTATATTAATGAGAGACTGACCCGTATCAACAGGGAACTATTTAAAAAGGCAAGAGAGGCAGGTAGTTGCCTAGGCTGAGGTTACGTTTGGACGCGCGGTGGGAATATATATTCTCGTAAATCTAAAGACTCTCCAAGGCACTGGATTCGCACTGAAACTGGTCTTGAGAGGGTTTTTGGCGTTAAAGTGGTTGGTTCATAATTGTCACGGTATATTGATTAATCTCTTGTTATTTTATTGCTGCTCTTGGTATGTACAAAATGTTCCGTTATCTTGTGCTATATTTGCTTATTGTTTATGCTTTATTTTTATTGTCGATAATGTAGTTGCTTACGGTATATATGTTATGTTTTTTGGTTTGCTTCTCATTGTTGTTCCGCTTACACTACACGCTTCACTTTTTGCGCTATATGTATTTGTGTATTATTCAAGCATCTCAATCTATTATTGTATGGTTTATATATATTGCTTATAGTGTGTATGTATTTTTGCTGCTTATGCTATTTATGAACATTTGCTTTTACTGCTTTTTGCTTTGACTATGCTTATGGCTCCTACAGTATAATTATTTATATTAGGCCTTTACAACGCAGGTTCTGTGAACTTGGATGACTTCCGCATAGCTATGAAACGCTTTGACGCAGATATTGTTGCTATAAATGAAACTTGGTTGCGGGCAGGGCAGGAGGCGCGCGCTGCGACTGCGCAGTACGCCGCGTCCGGTGCACATGCGCGGCGGCCGAGGTGGTAGCTTTCTATATAGAACGCGACATATCGGCGCGTGTTTTTAAACATCCTGATGCGCCCATAGAACAGTTATGGATGTCAACTAAGTTGAATGGACGTACTCTAGTTATAGGAACGGCCTATCGACCACAGTGGGTAGACGTTGATCAAGTTTCTTGACGCGTTAACCGAGTCTGCCACAATTTTTTCCAAATATGACCATATGGTGTTGATGGGCGATTTCAAAATTAACATGCTCGATGAATCCAATGGAAAGTATGTCAAACTCAAAATTTTTCTGAACTATATGCATCTTGAACAGTTGGTCGCACAACCTACGCACTTCAGGAATGAGACCGAGACGTTGATCGATCTCGTGTGCACAGACTCACGTTTGTGTGTAACGTGAACAATATCACTGGCTCTCTGGGTCATGCTATGGTCAACATTTCATTGACATTTAAAAAGAAAAAGTGTCCCCCTAAAGTAATTTCTTACAGACCAATTAAAGACATCGATAGTTTTAATCACGATCTGAATAATGAAATTGATTGGGAATCTGTATTAGAGGCGGAAACTGTGGATTCCATGGTCGACAAATTCAATGACTTAATTCTCTTCCTTTTTGATTGTTATGCACCATTTAAAACCACCACAATAAAGAATAATTCTTCATTGCCATGGATTACTGACACAATCTTGCTTATGATAGATCTACGCATCAAGGCACACGAGAAATATAGAACGACAAAATTGGAAGTGGACAAGGAATGGTATAAGCTGAAGAGACTAGTGATCGATGAAAAGCGTGCATATTTTAACCATTACATCAATTCTAAATTTAAGGACGATAGAGCGCTATGGAAACATGTCAAAGATAAGGTACTAGTCATTCCCAGCAAGGAGGATTATCTTCCTGGGACATTCAGTGATGCTGATGCGATTAACGATCATTTTTTAATTCTACCAGGGTTAAAAAATACATTGATGCTATTTGTTTCAAACTAAACTCGCGTTCTTTAAACCCACCGTGGTCTCGTGACCACGGTGGGTGTAACCCTACCGAAACGTCGGGAAAACAAATCATAAAGGTACGTCGCGCCGAAGTCCCGTCTAATATAATAATACAGTGATGCTTCTATGAGCTTTGCCCCGGTCACTGAAAGTGAGGTGTTTCGGTTGATATCCTCAATTAAAAGTAACGCGATCGGAGCGGATGGTATTAGTAGAGACATGCTACTACTCACTATCCCACGTAGGGGAAGTCCGGGCAAAGCGAACTGCCCAGGCAAAGCGAATACCCTCAAAAATTCCAAAATGGGGCGACCGGACACGCGTGCCTTGTGCCACGAGGCCCTTCCCCTTCCCCTCAGTCGCATGCAAACAGCGGAATTGGACGGTCACGCGTCATTTGCCAAAAAAGTGAGAAAAATGGAAAAGGTAACTTTTGTTACGATATTTGAAGGTACGTTATTGCATTATTATTCATGTACATATGGTGATACTGTTTTGAATTAATTGTGTCCCCAAAGAGCATTATTTTGTGTATATATACTGTGAGTTTTATTGAGATGCTCTTTCTAGATTTGATTCTAGGTTAGTTTTCGTTCAACAAGTACCTGTTGGGCAAAGCGAACATGGGCAAAGTGGGATACGGTATCCACTTTGCCCAGTAGATATCCGATTTGCCCGGTGACTAATAGTGTTTTTTTTATTTATTTCATTAAGGTATTTCTTTTCATTGTTATAGATGGTTTTTAAATATAAAAGAAAAACTAATCAAGCCCAATGGAGTGACGATAGTATGATGCTTGCAATAGCAGACTGCAATTCTGGCGTCCCAGTGAAAACAACAGCTAAAAAATATGGCCTACCTTATGCTACTCTCTATAGGCATTGGAAAAAAGGTAGTTCAACCGCTCAGCTTGGACGATTCCGTAAAGTTTTTACTGACAGCGTTTTTTATGGATTAACCCGAGAAGACTTTAAAGCATTGGTTTATGTTTACGCAAAAACGAACCATCTCACATATCCAGATGACTGGCTAGCAGGATTTATGAGCAGAAATCCACAAATCACCCTAAGAGTGCCAGAACCTACTTCGGTTGCTAGAGTGAAAGGCTTCAACCGTCCGCAAGTGGAAAGATTTTTTGAGTTGTTGAATAAACTAGTAGAAAAACATAGCAATAATGGTACTAGGCTCTTCAATGTTGACGAAACCGGTATTCAAACTTCAACAAACAAACCTTTCAAGGTTCTTTCTGTCAAAGGTAAGAAGCAAGTTGGCGTTATTTCCAGCACAGAACGTGGACAAACTACAACTATTGTTTGTTGCTGCAACGCTGCCGAGTCATTCGTACCACCTTTTATGATATTTGCGCGGAAAAGGATGCAAGATCGCCTATTGAATGGTTCTCCTCCAGAGACTCAGGGAACTTGCTCACCTTCAGGATGGATAAATGGTGAAATATTTTTGGATTGACTCAAGTTTTTTGTCAGCCACGTTCGGCCGACTACAGAGAAAAAAGTTCTTTTACTGCTAGACAACCATGAAAGCCACAAACATTATCCAGCTCTGGAGTACGCCACCAAATAATGTCATCATCTTGTCGTTACCTCCTCACACCTCGAACAAACTACAACTCTGGATGTTGCTGTGTATGGTGCACTAAAAATTTATTTTGAACAAGAAATCAATCGATTCCAAAAGACTCATCCAGGAAGGTTAGTCAACCAATATAATGTGGCCTGATTATTTGCTCCAGCATATCTGAAATGTGCCACTCCCAACAATGCAATCAAAGGTTTTAAAACTCCAGGGATTTGGCCCACCAGTATAGATGTATGGGAAGAATAAGATTTTGCACCGTCGTCAACAACGTTACCTGGTCGTAACACTGCAAATCAAGAAGTCAACTCTTCCTATAACTTCTAATCAAGATGTTATGATAACAGCAGCCAACGATGATGTCATACCATCGACCTCAGGACTCCAAAGTTCATCTTAAGCAAGGGAAGCTTTGGAAAATGTTCCGGCTTATTTGTCAAGTGACGAAGATGTCGAAGCTACTGAACCCACGATTGCAACAGTTCAAGTTCACACAGCAATACAAGAAAACAGTGATTTACCAACAGAGTCAGAGAAGGTCAGGCGGTACTTCACTTCAAAGCAGTTGCTTCAATTATATCAAGCACAAGTTCGTTCATGCATGGAGTACTGCTGCCATCTCTGGGATGGATCAGCCAAATACCAACTGGCCGCTTTGGATTCGGTGGAAAAACGTGCAAAGAAGATAATTTGTGATCCGCAATTAATTGAGGCTAAGCTGCAGAGCCTCGAGCATCGGCGTAGGGTTGCGTGTCTATCGGTATTCTATAGGTTGCATTTCGGAGAGTGTGCGAAACAGTTGCACGACCTCATTCCGCCGGCCCCTTTCCGCCATCGGGAAACGCGATCCGGGCGAGCGCTTCATCCTTATGTCGTGGATCTTCCAGCTGCCCGCACGAGCCGCTTTGGTTCAACCTTTATAATGCGAACGGCTAAGGAATGGAACGCGTTGCCTGCGAGTGTGTTCCCTGATCACTATAATCTGGACGCCTTCAAGGCTAGAGTGAATAGGCTGTTCCTAGACAGGCATGCTCCATCTTCGACCGCATCGTCACTTACCACCAGGTGAGATAGCGGTCAAATGCCTGGATAGTCTAAAATTAAAAAAAAAAAAAAAAAAAAAAGAGTCGGTGACTCATCCTGGATCGATAGATTCCAGAGGTGTATCCAATTCAATAATTTCAGAATTTCATGAGAAAGACCCTCTCGCAATGATCTTTACTGGCCCAAGGTATTTTACTCCTGATATTGAAGAATCTCCTGGACAAAAAGAAAATACGTCTACTAAGCTTGATAATTCGGCAATTCAAAACGCAACGGTGTCTACGGCGTTTTCTATGGAGATGGTCCCTTTGCCCGAAATAATTAAACCAACATCAGATTCAAACATAAATAAAACAAAAGAGAACAACCCAATCAAAAACATTGTTACTGGAGATAACTGCGACCCAAAAATACCAAGATCGTGTACACATGACATTCAAGAAATATCTGAAGAGCATGTCTCATCTTATTTGAGTCCAAAAGAAATAAGACCGCTACCAACTCCTCACGTTCCTGTGGGAACTCGCAAGAGACTCCCGTAAAAGAAGAACAGAAAGCTAAATTCACTAAAACAAATGCCAAAGTATTGAAAAACATTAACAAAGATTTAGATAAAAAAACAAAGACTACGCTGAAGAAAAATGCGAACATAACCAAAAATAATAAAACGGCCAAAATGCTAAAACACCAAAAACACTGAAATAAATAAAACTAAGGACAGAGAAAATGATACAAAGTTTACGTGCTATTTTTGTGGAGAAGACTATATTGAAATAAATGAGCAGCCAGTTGATGATTGGATCCAGTGCAATTCCTGCAAGCAATGGAGTCATGAAAAATGCACGGCTTATGAAGAAAAAGGCATATTTCTGTGTGACAACTGCAATGATAATTGATTAATTACCTAAGTCATTTAATAATTATTTTTCTTTATTAACATTTTCAGTTTAATTTTTCGGTAATTGTTCCTCGATTTAACAGTGTATTCACTTTGCTTTAAGGCCCTATCCTCTTTACCCGGTGGGTTGGGCAAAGCGGATAGCGGCACAAACTGCGATATTATTAATAATATTAAGTAAAGTACTGATGTTATGTTAATTTTGTTGATTATATTTATAACTTTAATAAATGATAGTAACGCCTTAGCTTGGTTTGATAGTTTTCTGAGTAATCGTTACCAAGCAGTCAAATTACTACGGAGGGATGGTAATAGCAGGCTGTCAAATATGCGTATTGTGCAACGTCATCGTGTACCTCGGGGTTCTATTTTAGACCTCACTGCTGTTATTCGACATCACTCAGACACTCGACAACAATACAGGTCATCCTATTGCAGGAGTCAGGAAATCTGCCCTAATATAAACACAACTGCATTGTATTATAATATATTACTTGAGATCTGTCTGAACTTAAAGATTGTTATAACTGTCTGTAAGGTTGTAATTTTGGCAATAAATTATTTATTATTATTATTATTACTCACACATCACATACATCTCTGAGTCACCATCAAATATTAATTCAGCTATCGATAAAATGAACGAAGATATGCAAAGTATAGGCTTGAGCGCACCCCGTTCCTACGGGGTGTAGCATCCGATGAAACCTGAAATGCCCTTATGGCTACAGGTACTCCCAGGGGGTGTTTAGCACGTATGCGCCTAGGCTCTTTTTTGGCGAGTCGTGCATAACCAGTCCGGCCGGCCGGCTAGTACTCAAAAAAAAAAAAAAAAAAAGCAAAGTATAGCAGCATGGTCGGATAGAAATGCTCTGTTGTCTAAATCGAAAAAATTGTAGCGCAAAATCCAATTGTGAGTGTCAACGGTGCCAGTATAGAATTAGTGCAAAGCGTCCGGAACCTGGGTGTCAACATGGACAATCTCCTTCGGTTCGACGGTCATGTTCTTGAATTAGTAAGAAATTGTTTCTTTCGTTTTAAAGGATTGTATAGGGTCCGTGGCTTGCTGAGTGAGGAAGTGCGAGTCTTTAATACTATCTCGCTTGAATTATGGAGACATTGTCTATGGCCCGAGGTTACTGTCTAAAACGCAAAGATTATTGCAGCGTGTTCAAAACGTTTGCTGCCGTTTCTGTTTCGACATACCACCTCGTAGTCATATTACTTATTATCTAAATAGGAAATCTATTCTAAATATGGTATCTAGATAGAAGCTTCATCTTGCTAGTGCTTTATTTGGTGTAGTGAAGTTTCATCAGCCTCTATACCTCTACGACAAGCTTAATTTTTCAGCTCTACAGGATAGGTACGGTTTTAGATCGGCTCGGATTCCTCTGGCGGTTCACAGACATGGATCAGCAGCTGTTAGGGGCAGTTTCCGCTACCAAGCAACGAAGCATTGGAACAACATCCCACCTCCTATAAGTATGTTAGGTACAAAGTATACCTTTAAAATACACTACAAACGTCATCTTTTGGGAATACAGAAGGTGGGTATTCCTGAGCACTTCTTGCGATAGTAGAACATGCTTGGTTTTCTTGTATTTTCATTTGTCATCTGTTGGAGAAGTCCATGCTTAGTACATAATATACATTACCTACATACATAACCTCTTAACTTTTTCTCGTAAAGAATAAGATGTGCTTTAAGTACTTATAATTTTTTTATTTGGAATATTAAAACTCTTTATTAATTTTATTTAAGATAATAATTAATATTAATTACTTTATTATTTTTATTTTTTTGCAGTTACACACGCTTTTTCAGGAACATCTCATCAACACAAAATCACTATCAAATCATATAACTATTTCATAAATTTTAGTTTATCGTGTACCTACTCGGGTCATGGCAGAATACCAGTGTGTTGCTATTCCAGGCAACACTGTGCTGAGCCATAACCTTTTTGTGCTGCAGCACACACATGCGGCTTCATTATGCTGTACTACTTCATTATACCTACATATGTATGATGAACTAGTAGAACCAGAATATGATCATCAAACAGTGTCTGGAAACACTTGTGACCCTTGTAATTCCTGGAATGAGACCACATCCACGTCATCTTCACTTAACATAAATAGAAATAAAAAATCAAAAGGAGTACCTAAATTGAAAAATGTATAAAAAAGACATATCATAAAGTAAAGTCATCAAGGCAAAACAAAATATTTGCTGCCAGAGTAACGTGTTATAGAGGTGGGCAACGCATTGGCGATAGTCTCGGTGTTGCTTATGTCTATAGGCAGTGGTGATCACTTTCCATCAGGTGGCCCGCTTGCCTGTTTGCCTATCGATTAACATTAAAAAAAAAAAAAAAATTATTCACCACTTATACAAAACAACGAATCAGCTACGAACTGATTTTAAAATGCAAGGAACGCACTAACATTGTCAAGCTGTCTGTTGAACGAACTGCTGAAATTGCCTGTATACAACTTGAGCCACTTATTGTAATGAGCGTATACAGACCTCCAGCTTCATCATTTGATTTGTTCGAGAAAATTATGGATGAAGCCCTTATTAAAGTTAGCAATTGTAATAAAAATATTGTTGTTTGTGGAGATTTTAACATAGATTTATTAGAAGTAGCTTGTAAATATACTGGTAGGCTAATATCATTATTTAAGTGTCATAATTTAATCAACTTATTTTTAGAGCCTACTAGAATAACAAGTACTACATCAACTTGTCTAGACAACATTTTTTGTGATATCCAGGCATGTAGCCAGTCTGTAATAAACAATTTGCAATCCGATCATTGTGGTCAATTAGCTGTGTTTAATGTTAATATGAGGAAAGAAACAAAAAATACTATTAAATTTGTACCAATTAACAACAACCGTCTAAACAGTTTTAGAAATAACATTATAGAGAAATCATCTAATTTAAAGTATTTTGATGATACAAATGAATATTATAATTCAGTTTTACACATGACAAAAACTTAAAGTAATAGTATATTCAAACCAAAGGTGAAGTCAGTAAACAGCAAACTTATGTTTACCGATTGGGCGACAGCAGGAATACATAGGAGTAGAAATAAATTAAATGAGCTCTATGCAGAACGGGCGTATAATAATAGCGTAGAATTTGCTGAGTATGTTAAACATTATTCGAAGTTATTTAAACGCGTTTGTGCTACAGCTAAATCGAATTTCGTTAAACACAAACTAAAAAATAGCACAGATGTAGTAAAATCCAAATGGCAGATAATAAATAGTGAAACTGGAAAAGTATCAAATCGCGATACTAAGTACAGTTTAAAGATAAATGATAATGTTGTTACCAAAAACTCGGAAGTTGCGGAGGCATTCAATAAAATTTTTACAGCCATTCCAGTGTCAACTACGAAATCCTTAAATTCGTCTCCTGCTCTCGCTGAATCCTTGTTAAAGCAAAATGTACCCGAGAGTGTCATCGATTTTAAGTTCGAGCATGCAACACCTCAAGATATAGTTAAGGCTTTTAAAACCATAAAAATGAAAGCAACTGCCGACATTGATGGTATGTCAGTAAAAATTATTAGCTCTGTAATTGATGTTATTGCTGTCCACTTAGCGAATATATTTAATAATTGTGTTGATAATGGTGAATTTCTTGACCTGATGAAGTACAGTAAAGTTATTCCATTGTTGAAAACTGGTAATACAACGGATCCTACAAATTTTAGACCAGTTTCAATTTTACCGACTCTAAGTAAAATATTTGAGAAAATAATATTAAATCAACTAAAAGCTCATTTTTATGGAAATTAACAATAAACAATTCGGTTTTAGTCGCGGTCGTTCAACAGCTGATGCAGGTGTTGAACTTATTAAACATATCTTTGGGACCTGGGAGGAATCACGTGATGCCTTAGGGGGTTTCTGTGATTTATCCAAAGCCTTTGATTGCGTTAATCATGATATTTTGGTCAGGAAATTACAACATTATGGAATAAAGGACTTGGCCCTGAACTTGCTAAATTCATACTTGAGTCATAGAATTCAAAAAGTTGATGTAAACGGAGAGAGACCTATGGGGTCTGTTGTCTCTATGGGTGTCCCAGGGATCTATTTTGGGCCCGTTTTTGTTTCTTGTTTATGTAAATGACTTACCGTACTTTGTAAAAGATACCCATGAAATTGTCTTGTTCGCGGACCTTACATCTTTAGTGTTTAAAGTAAAAAGACAACAATCAACATATGAAGACGTGAACAAGGCTATTGCAGAAGTGGTAAACTGGTTTACGGTTAATAATTTATTACTGAATGGCAAGAAGACAAAATGTTTAAAATTCTCTTTGCCAAATGTTAGATCAGTGCCCACTAATGTACAAATAAAAGGCGAAAATTTAAATCTTGTTGATTCTACAGTATTTTTAGGCTTTACTCTGGATAATAAATTGCAATGGGGTCCTCACATTGATAAATTGGCAAAAGGCTAAGTTCTGCAGCATATGCTGTAAAGAAAATACGGGGTATTTCTGACGAGGCTACAGCAAGATTAGTTTACTTTAGTTATTTCCACAGTATTATGGCCTATGGCATACTGCTGTGGGGACACGCTGCCGACTGGCACAATGTATTTGTATTGCAGAAAAGGGCTATTCGCGCGATTTATCAATTGAGACCTAGAACTTCACTAAGAGATAAATTCAGGAATATTGATATAATGACAATGCCGTCACAATATATGTATATGAGAACTTAATGTATGTTCATAAAAATTTACACTTATTTAAGAAGAATAGTGATGTTCATAATATGAATACGAGAAATAAAGATAAGCTTGTTGCTGGTGCTTGTCGTCTAGCCAAAGTCCACAAATCATTTATGGGTCAATGTGTACGCTTTTATAATAAGGTTCCAACAGATATTCAGAATTTACCATTGAATAAATTTAAAGTCGCTATAAAAAACAAATTATGTCAATAAAGTTATTATAGTATATCTGAATATGTAAATGACAAAAGTCCATGGGACTGAACTGCTGTTCTATACAGGTATTTACTTTTAAGATAGTATATAAGACAAATAATGTATTAGTACATAAGACATGTTTAAAAAAAAAATTAACGTAGGCTCTGTGGGTTTCTTGCCGTTTCTTTCCCCCACGGAAAACCACCTTGGAAGCGGCGTTAATTTCCCTTCCTCTCCCACACATGGTGTCTCCTGTCTGCGCTAGGGTATGGTAGTAGTAGGGTAGTAGTTAGAGTAGGGGTAGGGTAGGGTAGGAGTAAGATAGCGGTAAGGTAGTATAGGGTTGGGTAGGGGTAAGATAGTGGTAGGGTCGGGGTAAGATAGTGGTAGGGTAGGGGTAAGGTAGTGGTAGGGTAGGGTTAAGGCAATGGTAGGATAGGGTAGGGGTAAGGTAGCGATAGGGAAGGGATAGGATAGAGTAGGGTAGCGACTACCTATCACATGCAGCATGTGTGATGCACGCTCACTTAAAAGTCTGTCTGGCGGTGGCGTGGGGGCCGGGTCGCTCTTTTCCCTCAAATATGGTTGAATTGGACGATGGCTGGGCCCTGCGTTATACTCGTGAACGGGTGCTGCCTTGGTGGACTGGCTTACTCTTGCTGTAGTTTTAGGTGTTTTTTCTTAATTACACTAGAAATACCTATATAATATAATATAGCGTTCCGGCTCTGCCTGGCATTGTCGAGCATGGTTCGGTCGTGGTTGGCGAGGGATACGTTATCTACGGCCATAGGGCGTTCAGCGTGTCACTGTGTGTTTCCTTCCTACTTTCCTACCCCTCCTTTTTGACGATTGAAAGAGATATTTAATGTCCTATTCAATAAAGAAATTTTGAATTTGAATTGAATTGAATTTAGTAAATTAATTAATCAGTCTACCTGTATGCGAATGTTTATATTTAAGTAGTTTCTAAGTTTAAGTTGTCTGTGTGTGCATGAAGTATAAAATAAACGATATTCTATTCTATTCTTCTTCTATTCATATTTAACCAATTTATTACATCATTTAGGGTTAATTTCAGGGTATAACTTTATTTTTACATTTTATAATGGTGATTATATCATCAGCAAATCGTATAGATTCTACTTCAGTTGCCTTTGGAAGATCATTAATGTAAATTAAAAATAAAAATAAAAATAACGAAAACGTGATCGCATCTTTATCAACGAAACTAGTGCATACTCATCGCTCCATATAAGTTTAAAAAACTGACCCAGTTATCGGGGCAAAAAAAATTTGCCGTAATTTGGTGAAAATCGTTAAATGTCTATTGTTTAGGGTTTCGTACCCGAAGGCCAAGCGAAGCCCTATTCTCATAGAACTCATGTGTCCATCTATCTTTTTCTCCGTCTTCTATGGCCAGGCCCGTATCTTTGAAACCGTAACAGCAAGATACTTGAATATTTCACGAAAAATGGGTTACAACAAATAATAACAATAAAATAATAATTGATAAATCTTTAGCTGTTTTTTATTATTCCTTTATAAGACATACCAGCACGAAATGTTGTATGATTATAGTGCTAATGCTATAGCATAACAAATACTAGAAGCCGTTCAAGCATAGAATTATTTTGTGCGAACCTGAGAATGATTTGTGTTTATGGTACAGACCCTTTTGTATGCGAGCTAGACTGGCACTTGGTCGGTTTGTTGTAGTGGCTCAAGTTTTAACAAGGCTTACTGTCTGTCAAAGAAATCAATGTCACCACGTCACTGGCCGACGGGCATCCCTCGAAGCCCACGCACCCTCAATCTCACTTATACAAGCTGATGGGATGAATGTTTTATTTTATTTTATCACTACTGAACAGGTACGCAGTATATCTGATGGATAGAAGTGGTCACCGTTGTCCGCTTCCGTTGTTCGTCGGATCTGCTATCTAACGGACCACATGGGGTGCCGGTCACTGCCGGCGTTAGAGGCATCAGACCTAGAACTTGTCGTCGGACTCAACTTTCATCTGCAGTAATTATATTCTGTTCTTTTCCATTTTTAATTTTACAATAAATTATACTTGCACCATGTCATGCCAGGTTGTTTATTCAGCAGTGAGTGCATGAGGTACCCAACGTGAACAAAGTATCCTGACTGAAGGTGACGGTGTAAATAAAATTTCATGAATGGTTGGCGATAATATTTTAGATTACTATATATTAGAGATATTTTAGAGTTTCTTCTATCTGCTTGTAGGCCGTTCTTGGGTCTTTGTGTAAAATTTTTTTACAGCTTTGATGTTTTCATTAATTACTGAAGTCGCAGGACGACCACGATTGTGATCTTACGAGGAAAATGGTTTCGTGTATAAATTGAGAAAACCATCTAAAAATAGTTGCAACGGACGGTGCGAGGTTGCCAAAAGCGATTAGCAAGCTACTGTAACACTCGCTTTCTTTAGAACTGACTTTAAAATCATATAACATGATTGCACGAAAATGCGCTCAAATTCTAACGTTGCGAGGAAAACCGTGCGAAATGCAAAAAGGTTTTTATTTCTGTTTTACTAAATTAATTTTAGTATTCCAAATATAAATTAAGGAATTGGTTTAAAACAACAAAGTTATGATTTAATTGCGTTATCTTTTTTTTAATTGTATATCTCGAAACTTCCCTAGTCACCCACCCCCTTATCTATTTCTGCCGCAAAGAAACAATCTTTGCGTTGTTGTGTTCTTGTTTGAAGGATAACCAGCGCAATTACCTACGGTTCTGTATTATTTGCAACCTAAATCCTTGAATAACACTTCGTTGTTATGGATAACCATGATCATTATTATCTTATAATAAGTCCATGTGGATAACTGTTAGGTACTGCTTAGCATGGGTGGTCTTTCGTTTGCCATTGAGTAACGTAAAAAAGTAGGGACAATGTAATGTAGGGGAAATAAAACATTAATTTTTGCCCAGCCGAGCTGTGTGGACGCTAATGCGTCCAGGCCTTTAGGCTTTCGGACAAAAAGTTTTATTTTGTTTTTAGATCCGCCGGTCATATAACAACGTTAACGTCCGAGTTTTCGCAACTTGATGGATGTTAATCACCCTCATTAACAGCGGAAAGTATAAAGTATTAAATACAAAATATAGTTTCAGGAATCAGATCAGGAAGGCGGCTCAAAAAGAGGCAAATCTTCATTATCCCACGTTTCTTCTCACTTCACCAAACTTAGAGTGAATGAACTTAATACTAATACAGCACTACTTTTCAAGTACTTTGTTATGCTCGTTATCTATTTTGTTGTATCTATGTCATGGACCAAGTGATTAATACGCGCATTATTTATAACGCCCGGGTAATATGAATAATGACAAGTCAAATCTGGTAATAATTAGGTATTTAAAGTTTATTATTTATCACATTGTCCGGTCATTATAAATACTGCTACGTAACTGTTGGGAATCCTTGTAAAACTGACTCTTCATTTAAACGCAAAGAGCAATCATTAGAGCACTGGAATAAACAGCCGTGCCTAACCCATTCTAGGGCATTAGTCAAAGCCTATAATAGGCGGCATGCCAAAGATCTGTTACTACTTAGTAGGAATAAATTGCGTATCCTAACATGGGCACTGACTGGTCACAGTGGGCTGAACAAGCACATATAAAATACTGTCTAGGTTAAAGATTATGTCTACAACCTAGAGCTACTTAAATTAAATTGTAAGAAGAACATCTTACAAAAATTACCTTGTACCTCCGTACCAAACCAATCAGCTTGCACCAATTATGGTTCGTTCAATAAAAGTTTAAGGTCGAACCATTGGCTTCCCTCAACGGGAAAAGAGCCAGGCTTCTCTCACTCAGTATTCATGTCCGTTCGTCACTGAACAATTACCTCTAATGGAGAGTTTAAATGCAAGCCAGTGCCCGCCCGAGTCGCGTCTCGCCCGAACCCGACGTCTAACGAGGGGATAAATTTTTAATTGCGAGTACCCACATTTTGTGTGCAGCCAATCCGAATATTGATGGTGTTCTATGAATTCCGGCGAATGAATTTTGATTGGAAGGGTTTCGACTCGTAAGCGAGGTACCAGATTCGAACGCTGCCAAGTACCAATGACTCGTTTCTGAGTTATGTATTAGTGGAACACTAGCGGTATCATGAAGAAACCTGCACATTCAGGCGACTAAATCAATCTGGTAAGGTTCCCCTGTTAACAGGGTCACGAAGGTCAGACGGCAGTTGCTCCATTATTATTACCTGATCTGCCAAATCCTGGATCATGGTCAAGGCAGACGAATTGGCAAAATCCTCCATTATTGCGAACCTCCACTCCTCCTCCTCCTCATCACCTCCACTTTCGTGGGAGAGGCCCTTAGCCTGCAGTGGAATGTTACGGGCTGTGATGATAAACTACCAAGCAACTGCTCCGAGGAATGACTGGCCGCGCTACAACTGCACGTTCAGTCTGCTGGAAGTACAGCGGCGGTGGCTGCGGCGAGGCGTAGACTATGGCTTTGATGTCTACTGCCTCTCTGGAG
Source organism: Blastobasis lacticolella (assembly GCA_905147135.1). Lineage (NCBI taxonomy): Eukaryota > Metazoa > Arthropoda > Insecta > Lepidoptera > Blastobasidae > Blastobasis > Blastobasis lacticolella. Next base: position 5,223,918 of record LR990058.1, read on the forward strand.
ATGTTTTTAATGGAGTATTGGCTATACACAGACTGGTAAATACATATAACAGAAATGACCAGATAATCATCATCATCATAACAGCCAGAAGACGCCCACTGCTGGGCATAGGCCTCCCCCAGAGATCTCCACAAATTACCCATATATCTCTTAGAATATACGGATGGATCCGTGGGCATCCACTGATTATGTACAAGGTTTTCCCAAAATTACAGGAACTCTCTCTAGATCACCTCTTGGTGATATCCAAGAGTGGTTATTAGTAGTCGGACCAAATTAATTCCTGGAGGCTATTGAAATTCTGAAGTTCCGACAGAATAACAGTGTTGAAAACATAGACAATGAAAATTATTGTGGCGTCATTGAAAGTGTGTCAGGGGTGTCATGATAAGCAAAGCCTTGTAAACAGCTTTCTGTACAACAATCTAAGACCGATACAAATTCAATAGTCTAGCTAGAGAAAACAAGCAAATGCTCTTCCGTAGTAAGGCCCTACCAAAACGAGGAGCGGAAATTAGCTTCTAAGAACCAATAGGATTTTATTATTTACACTTCTTAGGCTTCAAAGGGTTTTTATTTACAAGAGTATAATTAGATAGGTGATGCTCTATGGCTGTGTGACATGGCTAGCGCTGACGAAATACGTTCGCGAACTCCACACCAACGAAATTAAAATGCTGTGGTGGATGTGCGAAGTTACGCGACTCGATCGATTACGTAACGAGTACATCCGTGGCAGCCTTGGCGTGAGGGATATCGCAGATAAGATCGAGGAGGCTCGTCTGCGCTGGTTTGGTCACGTGTTGCGTAAGCCTCAGGGATACGTTGGAAATAGGTGTTTGAACCCAACAAGCAAAGTAATCGTATAAAGAAAGAAAAACACACTGTAGAGCATTCATTTTTATATTTCAGTCTTATAAGCTCTCAGCTACAAGAATAACACTCAAAACAGTTACAGGATACTTTTACTAATAGTAATATTTCCTAAGCGTAGATACTCTCAAGAGCATTTGTTTTTATTTCACAGTCTTGTAGTTATCTTTAAAATTATCTTATAAGATATTTACAGGTATAATTATCCTATAATTGTTTGCAAAAAGAATAACTAGTCCTGAAAAATATTTTGATCTTATAGTAGTATTTTGTAAGAGAACAAGATGTTATAATACACTAAGCTGAGATTATTATAAATTTACATCGTTATTAGTCTTGTTCAAGATTAGAGCTTAGTTACTTAAGCAAGAAGTACTTAATTAGAGCGATATTGGATCAAACAACCGTATAGGCTACTAGATCAATCACCTTATTAGTAATCGTCAGTCATTTTATTCTGATTCAATTGTTCCATTTCGTCTTGAGCAAATTATTTAATATGGATTTAAAAGATTAGAAACGATTTAAAAGGAGCGGTGGTTATAGAAGAAAAGTGACAAATATGTATGTCGGAGATGATCATGAGTCTCTTAGACAATATCTTTGGCCTGGATGTCGAATGGTGCGCCACCTGACGGGTGGCTTGCAACTATTATTACAACGTCACAAGCAGCGTGGCGGCGACGGCCGCTGCAAGGATATAGGGACCAAGAACTAGAAACCATTCAAGAGCGAAGAAGCGTAGATCCTGATGCGTTAAAGAGCTGCGTGAAAGATCCAGAAAATAGAAACGTGAGTTCAGAATGTACTGTTAACAATGTGTAGGGAGTCAAACAGTGCGTACGTGGCAACTAGCCCTAGAGCCCCGGCGCATCTCCCGCGGATCGGCCTGATGAGATTGGCCATGGGTGGTGAAGGGTTTTGCAAATAACCCGCGGGTTTCGGCTACAATTGTAAACTCGTAAATGTGGCTTTAATTTTAAATTTTACATCCTTGAAACACTATAAACACCCCTTTATTGCTACGAAATCCCGATAAATACGTTCTGATGGCCATTACTCGCTCATGGGCGAGTCTTCTCCAGTCTTTTTCCGACATGTTTAATGAATTAGTGAAGCCAGATTCTTCTATACTTCTATACTAATATTATAAGGAGGAAAGGTTTGATTTTTTGTTTGTTTGTTTGTTTGTTTGTATTGAATAGGCTTCGAAACTAATGGACCGATTTCAAAAATTCTTTCACCCTTGTAAGCTACACTATCCCCAGGTGACATAGGCTATATAATATTTTCTAAAAAATTACGGATCATTAATAAAACTCCAATAATGTAACCCAAGGTGTAAAAAAATACCCAAAAAATTCCTTACATCGCGTGTGCTGCGAAACTATTGATGATAGAACAAAATAATGTACTACGAATTTGCAGAACACATCATTATCTACAAAAAGTGTCCGGACAGTATATGTCTGACTATTATAGTTATGTCACAATAAGTGTTCTTTTATTTTCAAATTTTAATTGAAATGCCGCCACTAAAAACGCTCTTTAATTGTACCTTGGTATTAATCCTTATCAAAATAAATTACTTCATATTCACGACTGCTTCAATACCTTTATATAACTTTTTGAATTATTCAATTCAGACATTCCATTCGAAAGATATCACGAGTTTAAAAATGTGAATATTAGACAAAAGTTGCGTGTTCGCCGCTCAGTCCGCTCGGCTATCTAGGCAGCATGGGGTACGGGAGGGGAGTCAATGTCAAGAAATAAAGTGTCGCGTGGCTCACTCGCGCGGTCGGCTCCCTACGCAGCGGTCGTGTGCGGAATCGAATAATTTTCGCTTGAAAGTAACCCGTGTACCCGTAATGGTACCCGTGCGAAGCCGGGGCGGCTGCCAGTCAAGAATAATTTCATCGGCATCAGAAAGTAAACCTGGTGCGTCAAGTGCAAATACAGATGAAGTAAATGAGAGTTCCGCGATGAAAAACAATTTTTCACCTTTAGCCCATCACTCGGACAGCGAAGAAGTTGAAAATTTTGTAGAAGAATACGACTACGTTTTCGAAGAACCCACACAGTTTGAAAACAAATCATGAATTACTTGAAAATATAAAGAACTGGGCTATAGAATTTACTATATCTCACATAGCCCTGAATGAACTATCTATGAACTAACTGAATGAACTATATCAAATAAAACAAAAACTAATGTTTTGCCTAAAGATGCTCGAAACTTACAATATACCTACTAATAAATAAACAAACGGACCAAGGACGTTGTTTTTTTTTATCTTAATGTCATGATTTTTATACAGGGTGTTCCAGAACTCAACGTCAAGCAGAAACGGGGTGACAGGATTGATTGTAACCATCATGAGAAAAATCAGAAAAAAATCTATCCCATGCAGTTTGAAAATTATGGGCATTTAAGAAAAGCCTATAAATTTGGTCAAACTGTAACCATTTTTCGGTTATTGTGGTTAATTTTTATTATTTTTGTACATTTAAACTTTGGAACCGTTACCCTAAATAACATTTCTAGAACCACAGTCAAAAATAATGACACAATTAGCCAAAGTTTTCTAGAATTAAGACTATTTGTTAAACTATGAATTAAAAATTTTCAAAATTTATAGGCCTTAAAAGCCCTCCTTTCAAAAAAAAATTACTAAAATACCTTGGCAAGTGCCATTAAAAGTTCATCAGGATTGTAAAATTGTACAATACTTGTTAGTTTCATACTAAAATAAAAACCTCAAGTAACCCGATTTTTGCTAACCCATTTTACTCAGTTCAAATATTTTTTATTCGCACATGCTCTTGGTAGGTTCATTATTTTACGGCAAAATGATGAGAGAGATGGATAGTGGACATGTTTGCCATGAGCGAGCGAGACAGATAGTGACGCCACGCAGTGAGATGGAGATGCGTCGTTTAAACGCGTGCAAATGAAACAGATACAGTCGCCATATCAATAGGTATAATAATCCTTTTAGACAACTGTGTTTTGTAAACATAACAAACGTGAGATAGGACAGTTACATAGGTACCTAATATTTAAGACTTCTGATGTGCAGTTCAGTCAGATCAGTAGTGTAGTTTCATAACAAATATCGAGTGGACGCTTTTAAAGTACTGAAAAAAGTTTAGTGCGGGCACAATGATCTCGTTTATGGAAGTTGTATCGGTGTGAATACATATCAGTTGTTTATTGACACAAAAACGCTTGTATACATTAATATTGATCTCGGTTGTTCTGTAATCAATACAATTATGAGTTTAAAAATCAATTATCAAGAGCCACTGCAGTTTATGCCGATGGAGAGTTGGAAGGAGATTCAATCTGTGTGCAAACAAGACTGGCCGCGCAGCATTCCTGGCTACAAGATATTGGAAACACAACTAGAGTGGATCAAAAATGGGAACAGTGATGCTTTTAGAGTATACTGCCCATTTGGAAACCCATACAACGGAATGGTTGCATTTAATGTAAAAGTAAGAACAGACAAAATAAGAATTATGCACATTAATTATAAAAGAGTTACACACATATTTTTTTTTATGAGATATATTATTAAACGACTACGGAATTGTTAAATGGCGAAACTTTCCTTTCTTAACATGATCAAAATTTTCATATCTAAATAGGTTAATAATCTTATGTAAACCAGTCCCTGACAATACGATGTTCATATCTCTCTGTTTGCATAATTATATGAAAAAGATTTTTCCGTTCCTGATATGTGGGACGAAAATATGCGCTTATTTAGCGCAGTCTACGTAATTTGGATGAGTAATCAGCCGTCAAATTGGTGCTTGAAGTACTGCAATAGTAATTCTTCATATCTTTTTACAGGACAACTTTTATGAAGTGATAATTCTATGTCCCAGTGATGACACCAGCAAATTGGAGAATGCGTTAAGAGAAACTCAGTTGATAGACTGGAAAAGAAATATAATAGTTCCGTTCACTTCTCGAAATGTAAGAGAATGCCTGAGAAGAATGCAAGAAGACATCAGGATTACAATAGATCCTTTATATGGCTATAGTTTTTGTTTGGAACGAGACGCACCACTTTACGAAAATATCGAGTGCGTAGACAAATAATATTTATTAGTGCATATTGTTATTGTGGCCGGCAGAGTAGAATAACACCAAAACCCTTATCCTCGTGGGTGTCGCACAAGGCGACTAATGTTTTCGAGGCAAAAGATCTAGAGTCTCCGTAGGCTGTAAAATGGGCAGCAGCGTTATCCATTGTTATATTTGTAACACTGCGATCTCCACCCGCCTGCCAAGCGTGGAGATTATGGCAATAACCCCTTTCGTTAGAGAGGCCCTAACAGTGGACTGTGAGGTTGATTAACACATGTTTTACGTATTCTACATAAGTACTCGTACCTTTTATTTTACTTCAACTATCTCTAACGCATGTAGGGGAGGCAGTAGACGTCCTACGATAGAGTTGTTGATCTCTAAAGCTATCTACGTCTAAGACGAATAAAATTAAATTAACTTAAATAATTGTAGTGACATTAATGTCCCGGTTGTACTCTCGCGCACGAGGGCCCGTAGTCCGCCTTGACTATGGGTCCAGGATTTGGCAGATCAGGTAATTACAGTGGAGCGACAGCCGTCTGACATCCGTGACCCAGCCTTCAGGGGAATCTGACCAGATTCGATCATGGTAACACATTAAGTCGCCTGAATGTGCAGGTTTCAGTTAGTGTCCAACTAAGATACATAACCCAGAAAAAAGTCATTGGTACATGGCGGCAGTGGGATTCGAACCCGAAAGTAATCAACGCCAGCTATCTGTTAAGATCTTTATTGTCATTTATGGAGATATTTAAACTTTATATTCATTATATTGCAGCCTACCGTACGACATTACTTTCGGTTTGCTGTCCGCTGAACATGCGGAGCTGTTGGACTCTAAGTGGCCCCATAAATACCCTGGTTCCATTAAGTACATGGAGCAGCTGATTAAAGCCGGCTCAGGATATGGCTTATTCAAATTCGGCGAACTGGTCTCCTGGGCTTTGGTCAATGAAGCGGGAAGTATCACCCACATGTATACCATTGAACCCAACAGAGAAAAGGGCTTCGCTAAACTCCTGTTGAAACTGGTCACCAATATCCTTCTGAAGGAAGGCAAAGACGTGATAATGTATTGTGTTAGAGAGAATGACAAAGCCAGGAATTTTTACACCAAAATGGGGATCGAAATTAGCGGCAATAATGTAGCTCGGTTGTTTTGAAACCTAAATAATTCTTGCCGGCAAATCCTCTACCTATATGGTACCTATGTTATAGCGCAAAGGAAAGGCTTCGGGAGGGAGCTCTTTCCACATCTTGCACAAGCGCATTCTACTACTACGGTACTAGTTACTATTTAGTAATGCAATAAACAATCATCACTATTATTTATATTTATATTACAGACCAATCTAACTAAAGTAAAGCCAACGGCTATAAGGGTTTTTACCTGTCATGTACAAAGAACGCTGAGGTGAGGTGGAGTGGAATATATTTTTGGTTTAATCTTTCAAAAACATCCATAGTTCTTCTTAGGTACATGACCTAATACGTGGGTAATACGAGTACCTAAATCGGCCGGGATTGACCGCTAGGATAATGATGTTGGTAGCAGTGGGAGACCACTTTCTATTTACTTCTTCTATCTTCTTACTTTACATAAATATTACATTAATTATACACTTTATTACGTATTATATTTAAGAATTGACATGTATTAACAATAAATGCTTTGCATTTAAGTATTAGTTTGGTACTCAACTCAACTAAAAGCAACTCAACAAATTATCTATTTTAAATAAAGCCGTGGCTCATATGTATTTTTACAGACAACAGCAAACAAGACAGTAGCAGTCGCGACTTAGTACATTATCATAATGGATATAAACAAACGAATAGTGGTCCCTTAGGTTGCTAAGTTTGTATTTGTTGTCCTACTCTGTGAATAATTCTTTACATACGGCTCGCATACATTTCTTTTTAAGTTTAAAAGTTTTATCAACCTCTACAGAATTTCCCCAGAATAATAGTCCGTAGTTCAGTACTGAGGAGACATAGCCGTAATAAGCAGCAAATGCGGCTTCTTCGGAAACCGTTTGCCTTATTCTTCTCAAAGCAAAGATATAATGAGCCAGACATTTGTAACCTTTAGGATATGGGTCTTTCCAGTTCAGGTGTTTATAAATAGTTAGCCCTAGAAAAGTTGTATTGATATTATTAACCAATTTATGATTATTTTATTGTATATTACCAGTAGACAAAGTTGAACTATTGGAATTGAATGTTTCTAATTTTGTTTTGTTTATATTATTTGAAGGTTATTCATATTTAACCAATTTATAACATCATTTGGGTTAATTTCAGGGTTTAACTTTATTTTTACATTTTATGATGGTGATTGTATCATCAGCAAATATTATAGATTTTACTTCAGTTGCCTTTGGAAGATCATTAATGTAAATAAAAAATAATACGTATAAACATTGTATAAACTAAAACGTGATCGCACCTTTATCAACGAAACTAGTGCTTACTCACTACTCTATATAAGTTTAGAAAACTGACCCAGTTATCGGGGCAAAAATAAGTTGCCGTAATTCGGTGAAAATCGTTGAATGTCTATTGTTTAGGGTTTCGTACCCGAAGGCCAAGCGAAGCCCTATTCTCATAGAACTCATATGTCCATCTGTCTATTTCTCCGCCTTCTATGGCCAGGGCCGTATCTTTGAAACCGTAACAGCAAGATACTTGAATATTTCACGAAATATGGGTTACAACAAATAATAACAACAATAATTGATAATTAAGTGTCTTTCGCTGTTTTTTGTTATTCCTTTATAAGACATACCAGCACGAAATGTTGTATGATTATAGTGCTAATGCTAAAGCATAACAAATACTAGAAGCCGTTCAAGCATAGAATTATTTTGTGCGAACCTGAGAATGATTTGTGTTTATTAGCTAGACTGGCACTTGGTCGGTTTGTTGTAGTGGCTCAAGTTTTAACAAGGCTTACTGTCTGTCAAAGAAATCAATGTCACCGCGTCACTGTCCGACGGGCATCCCTCGAAGCCCACGCACCCTCAATCTCACCTATACAAGCTGATGGAAAATGTTTTTTTTTTTTTATTTTATCACTACTGAACAGGTACGCAGTCTATCTGATGGACAGAAGTGGTCACCGTTGTCCGCTTCCGTTGTTCGTCGGATCTGCTATCTAAAGGACCACATGGGGTGCCGGTCACTGCCGGCGTTAGAGGCATCAGACCTAGAACTTGTCGTCGGACTCAACTTTCATCTGCAGTAATTATATTCTGTCCTTTTCCATTTTTAATTTTACAATAAATTATACTTGCACCATGTCATGCCAGGTTGTTTATTCAGCAGTGAGTGCATGAGGTACCCAACGTGAACAAAGTTTCCTGACTGAAGGTAACGGTGTAAATAAAATTTCATGAATGGTTGGCGATAATATTTTAGATTACTATATATTAGAGATATTTTAGAGTCTCTTCTATCTGCTTGTAGGTCGTTCTTGGGTCTTTGTGTAACTTTTTTTTACAGCTTTGATGTTTTCATTTATTACTGAAGTTGCAGGACGACCACGACTGTCAACATACAAGGATTTTTTTTCGTGATAAATAACTTTGATAAAATCGTCTATAAATAGTTGCACAAGACGGTGTGTGGTTGCCAAAAGCCGATAACAACCTACTGTGACACTCACTTTCATTAAAACTGACTTTAAAATCATATAACATCATTGCACGAAAATGCTCCCGTTCAAATTCTAACGTTGCGAGGAAAACCGCGCAAAATGCAAAAAGGATTTCATTTCTGTTTTACTAAATTGATTTTAGAATTCCAAATATAAATTAAAGAATTGATTTAAAACAACAAAGTTATGATTTAATTGCGTTATCTTTTTTTTAATTGTAGGTATATCTCGAAACTTCCCTAGTCACCCACGGCTACCACCCCCTTATCTATTTCTGCCGCAAAGGAACAATCTTTGCGTTGTGGTGTTCTTGTTTGAAGGATAACCAGCGCAATTACCTACGGTTCTGTATTATTTGCAACCTAAATACTTGAATAACACTTTGATTTTATGCTTAGCATGGGTGGTCTTTCGTTTGCCATTGAGTAACGTAAAAAAGTAGGGACAATGTAATGTAGGGGAAATAAAACATTAATTTTTGCCCAGCCGAGCTGTGTGGACGCTAATGCGTCCAGGCCTTTAGACTTTCGGACAAAAAGTTTTATTTTGTTTTTAGATCCGCCGGTCATATAACAACGTTAACGTCCGAGTTTTCGCAACTTGATGGATGTTAATCACCCTCATTAACAGCGGAAAGTATAAAGTATTAATTACAAAATATAGTGTCAGGAATCAGATCAGAAAGGCGGCTCAAAAAGAGGCAAATCTTCATTATCCCACGTTTCTTCTCACTTCACCAAACTTAGAGTGAAATAATACTAATACAGCACTACTTTTCAAGTACTTTGTTATGCTCGTTATCTATTTTGTTGTATCTATGTCATGGACCAAGTGATTAATACGCGCATTATTTATAACGCCCGGGTAATATGAATAATGACAAGTCAAATCTGGTAATAATTAGGTATTTAAAGTTCATTATTTATCACATTGTCCGGTTATTATAAATACTGCTACGTAACTGTTGGGAATCCTTGTAAAACTGACTCTTCATATAAACGCAAAGAGCAATCATTAGAGCACTGGAATAAACAGCCGTGCCTAACCCATTCTAGGGCATTAGTCAAAGCCTATAATAGGTAAGATCTGTTACTACTTAGTAGGAATAAATTGCGTATCCTAACATGGGCACTGACTGGTCACAGTGGGCTGAACAAGCACATATATAACTTGAAGATTAGCAGAACAAAAGACTGTAGATTCTGCAAGGAGGAGGATGAAACGCCTCTCCACCTGATCTGCAAATGTGAGGCCCTGATGCGCAAACGAAGCATCCATCTGGGGAAACACCAACTAATACCCGATGAGGTGCACGATATCAGTATTAAGAAACTATTACTGTTCATAGAAGCTATAGGGATTAGTACTGAACTTTAAGAAAGATCCGATCACAATAGATCAGGAATGGTCGCAGTGATACTAGGACTGAGAAAGCCTTGGAGAGCCCACTTTTTAATATAAAAAAAACTGTTGGGAAGACTGATAGTTAAGATACAGTAGGCAACCAAATAGCAATCCAAATTGATGGGTCTGCTGCGACAGTTTTTAAAATACCACTCCGAAAAATTGTAGATTTTGGGGATCGTGGTGATTCATGATAACTAACGCGTTCGTCGCTTCGCTTTTCGCAACCTGACCCTCTCTGACAGGACGATATTTTTGGTTAATGCGGTCTTTTAACCAATTTTAAATTTCAAAACATCTCTGCCCTATAAGATCAATTTAATTATTACAATAGTTTTTGTCACAATAACATTGTTCACTCATATTGGCCATTATAAATAATGCATTATTATTCAAATTGTCCATAACATGTACACCGAAATAAACGGCTTTCTTTAGACAAGTACCTACCTAAATAAAGATGTGGATTAGGTTAGATATCTCAAGAAGTTTTTCGGAAACTGTAGGTACAATAAAGTACTGTCTAGGTTAAAGATTATGTCTACAACCTAGAGCTACTTTAATTAAATTGTAAGAAGAACATCTTACAAAAATTACCTTGTACCTCCGTACCAAACCAAACAGCTTGCACCAATTATGGTTCGGCACCAAAAAGTTTAAGGTCGAACCATTGGCTTCCCTCAACGGGAAAAGTGCCAGGCTTCTCTCACTCAGTATTCATGTCCGTTCGTCACTGAACAACTACCTCTAATGGAGAGTTTAAATGCAAGCCAGTGCCCGCCCGAGTCGCGTCTCGCCCGAACCCTAACGAGGGGATTTTCTAATTGCGAGTACCCACATTTTGTATGCAGCCAATCCGAATATTGATGGTGTTCTATGAATTCCGGCGAATGAATTTTGATTCAGTATCCTAGTGGAAGGGTTTTGACTCGTAAGCGAGGTACCAGATTCGAACGCTGCCAAGTACCAATGACTCGTTTCTGAGTTATGTATTAGTGGAACACTAACTACATCAATCTGGTAAGGTTCCCTTGTTAACAGGGGCACGAAGGTCAGACGGCAGTTGCTCCATTATTATTACCTGATACCAAATCCTGGATCATGGTCAAGGCAGACGAATTGGCAAAATCCTCCATTATTGCGAACCTCCTCTCCTCCTCCTTCTCATCACCTCCTCTTTCGTGGGAGAGGCCCTTAGCCTGCAGTGGACTTTTACGGGCTGTGATTATGAACTACCAAGCAACTGCTCCGAGGAATGACTGGCCGCGCTGCAACTGCACGTTCAGTCTGCTGGAAGTACAGTGGCGGTGGCTGCGGCGAGGCGTAGACTATGGCTTTGATCTACTGCCTCTCTGGAGATGTTTGTAATGGAGTATTGGCTATACACAGACCGGTAAATATAACAGAAATGACCAGATCATCATCATCATCATCATATCAGCCAGAAGACGCCCACTGCTGGGCATAGGCCTCCCCCAGAGATCTCCACAAATTACCCATATATCTCTTAGAATATACGGATGGATCCGTGGGTACCTGGGCATCCACTGATTATGTACAAGGTTTTCCCAAAATTACAGGAACTCTCTCTAGATCACCTCTTGGTGATATCCAAGAGTGGTTATTAGTAGTCGGACCAAATTAATTCCTGGAGGCTATTGAAATTCTGAAGTTCCGACAGAATAACAGTGTTGAAAACATAGACAATGATAATTATAGTGGCGTCATTGAAAGTGTGTCAGGGGTGTCATGATAAGCAAAGCCTTGTAAACAGCTTTCTGTACAACAATCTAAGACCGATACAAATTCAATAGTCTAGCTAGAGAAAACAAGCAAATGCTCTTCCGTAGTAAGGCCCTACCAAAACGAGGAGCGGAAATTAGCTTCTAAGAACCAATTGGATTTTATTATTTACACATATCCGCTTAGCTTCAAAGGGCTATTTACAAGAGTATAATTAGATAGGTGATGCTCTATGGCTGTGTGACATGGCTAGCGCTGACGAAATACGTTCGCGAACTCCACATCAACGAAATGAAAATGCTGTGGTGGATGTGCGAAGTTACGCGACTCGATCGATTACGTAACGAGTACATCCGTGGCAGTCTTGGCGTGAGGGATATCGCAGATATGATTGAGGAGGCTCGTCTGCACTGGTTTGGTCACGTGTTGCGTAAGCCTCAGGGATACGTAGGAAATAGGTGTCTGAACCCAACAAGCAAAGTAATAGTATAAAGAAAGGTTATAAGCAAATCTCTACTAATAACGTTCTTATAAAGGCATTGTTGTAGACTCGTTTACTAATAATAGCATTCGACAAGCTGTAACACACTGTAGAACATTCATTTTTATACCTCAGTCTTATAGTTAGCTACAAGAATAACACTCAAAACAGTTACAGGATACTTTTACTAATAGTAACATTTCCTAAGCGTAGATACTCTCAAGAGCATTTGTTTTTATTTCACAGTCTTGTAGTTTTCTTTAAAATTATCTTATAAGATATTTACAGGTATAATTATCCTATAATTGTTTGCAAAAAGAATAACTAGTCCTGAATGATATTTTGATCCTATAGTAGTATTTTGTAAGAGAACAAGATGTTATAATACACTAAGCTGAGATTATTATAAATTTACATCGTTATTAGTCTTGTTCAAGATTATTTAATTGTACTTAATTAGAGCGATATTGGATCAAACAACCGTATAGGCTACTAGATCAATCACCTTATTAGTAATCGTCAGTCATTTTATTCTGATTTAATTGTTCCAATTCGTCTTGAGCAAATTATTTAATATGGATTTAGAAGATTAGAAACGATTTAAAAAGAGCGGTGATTTTAGAAGAAAAGTGACAAATATGTATGTCGGAGATGATCATGTGTCTCTTAGTCCATCTCTTTGGCCTGGATGTCGAATGGTGCGCCACCTGACGAGTGGCTTGCAACTACTATTACAACGTCACAAGCAGCGTGGCCGCCGCAAGAATATAGGGACCAAGAACTAGAAACCATTCAAGAGCGAAGAAGCGTAGATCCTGAAGCGTGAAAGATCCAGAAATTAGGAACGTGAGTTCGGGATCTACTTTTAACAATGTGTAGGGAGTCAAGCAGTGCGTACGTGGCAACTAGCACGAGCCCCGGCGAATCTCCCGCGGATCGGCCTGATGAGATTGGCCATGGGTGGTGGAGGGTTTTGCAAATAACCCGCGGGTTTCGGCTACAATTGTAAACTCGTAAATGTGGCTTTAATTTTACAATACATCCTTGAAACACTATAGACACCCCTTTATTGCTACGAAATCCCGATAAATACGTTCTGATGGCCATTACTCGCTCATGGGCGAGTCTTCTCCAGTCTTTTTCCGACATGTTTAATGAATTAGTGAAGCCAGATTCTTCTATACTTCTATACTAATATTATAAGGAGGAAAGGTTTGATTTTTTGTTTGTTTGTTTGTTTGTATTGAATAGGCTTCGAAACTACTGGACCGATTTCAAAAATTCTTTCAACCTTGTAAGCTACACTATCCCCAGGTGACATAGGCTATATAATATTTTCTAAAAAATTACGGATCATTAATAAAACTCCAATAATGTAACCCAAGGTGTAAAAAAATACCCAAAAAATTCCTTACATCGCGTGTGCTGCGAAACTATTGATGATAGAACAAAATAATGTATTACGACTTTGCAGAACACATCATTATCTACAAAAAGTGTCGGGACAGTATATGTCTGACTATTATAGGTATGTCACAATAAGTGTTCTTTTATTTTTAAATTTTAATTGAAATGCCGCCGCTAAAAAACGCTCTTTATTTGTACTTTGGTATTAATCCTTATCAAAATCAATTACTTCATATTCACGACTGCTTCAGTACCTTTATATAACTTTTAAAATTATTCAATTCAGACATTCCATTCGAAAGATATCACGAGTTTAAAAATGTGAATATTAGACAAAAGTTGCGTGTTCGCCGCTCAGTCCGCTCGGCTATCTAGGCAGCACGGGGTACGGGAGGGGAGTCAATGTCAAGAAATAAAGTGCCACGTGGCTCACTTGCGCGGTCAGCTCCCTACGCAGCGGTCGTGTGCGGAATCGAATAATTTTCGCCTGAAAGTAACCCGTGTACCCGTAATGGTACCCGTGCGAAGCCGGGGCGGCTGCCAGTCAAGAATAATTTCATCGGCATCAGAAAGTAAACCTGGTGCGTCAAGTGCAAATACAGATGAAGTAAATGAGGGTTCCGCGATGAAAAACAAATTTTTCACCTTTAGCCCATCACTCGGACAGCGAAGAAGTTGAAAATTTTGTAGAAGAATACGACTACGTTTTCGAAGAACCCACACAGTTTGAAAACAATCATGAATTACTTAAAAATATAAAGAACTGGGCTATAGAATTTACTATATCTCACATAGCCCTGAATGAACTATCTATGAACTAACTGAATGAACTATATCAAATAAAACATAAACTAATGTTTTGCCTAAAGATGCTCGAAACTTACAATATACCTACTAATAAATAAACAAACGGACCAAGGACGTTGTTTTTTTTTTATCTTAATGTCATGATTTTTATACAGGGTGTTCCAGAACTCAACGTCAAGCCGAAACGGGGTGACAGGATTGATTGTAACCATCATGAGAAAAATCAGACAAAAATCTATCCCATGCAGTTTGAAAATTATGGGCATTTAAGAAAAACCTATAAATTTGGTCAAACTGTAACCATTTTTCGGTTATTGTGGTTAATTCTTATTATTTTTGTTCATTTAACCTTTGGAACCGTTACCCTAAATAACATTTCTAGAACCACAGTCAAAAATAATGACACAATTACCCAAAGTTTTCTAGAATTAAGACTATTTGTTAAACTCTGAATTAAAAATTTTCAAAATTTATAGGCCTAAAAAGGCCCTCCTTTCAAAAAAAATTTACTAAAATACCTTGGCAAGTGCCATTAAAAGTTCATCAGGATTGTAAAATTGTACAATACTTGTTAGTTTCATACTAAAATAAAAACCGCAAGTAACCCGATTTTTGCTAACCCATTTTACACAGTTCAAATGTTTTTTATTCGCACATGCTCTTGGTAGGTTCTTAATTTTACGGCAAAATGATGAGAGAGATGGATAGTGGACATGTTTGCCATGAGCGAGCGAGACAGATAGTGACGCCACGCAGTGAGATGGAGATGCGTCGTTTAAACGCGTGCAAATGAAACAGATACAGTCGCCATATCAATAGGTATAATAATCCTTTTAGACAACTGTGTTTTGTAAACATAACAAACGTGAGATAAAACAGTTACATAGGTACCTAATATTTAAGACTTCTGATGTGCAGTTCAGTCAGATCAGTAGTGTAGTTTCATAACAAATATCGAGTGGATGCTTTTAAAGTACTGAAAATAGTTTAGTGCGGGCACAATGATCTCGTTTATGGAAGTTGTATCGGTGTGAATACATATCAGTTATTCATTGACACAAAAACGCTTGTATACATTAATATTGATCTCGGTTGTTCTGTAATCAATAGAATTATTAGTTTAAAAATGAATAATCAAGAGCCACTGCAGTTTATGCCGATGGAGAGTTGGAAGGAGATTCAAGCTGTGTGCAAACAAGACTGGCCGCGCAGCATTCCTGGCTACAAGATGTTGGAAACACAACTAGAGTGGATCAAAATTGGAAACAGCAATGCTTTTAGAGTATACTGCCCATTTGGAAACCCATACAACGGAATGGTTGCATTTAATGTAAAAGTAAGAACAGACAAAATAATAATTATGCACATTAATTATAAAAGAGTTACACACATAATTTTTTTTATGAGATATATTATTAAACGACTACGTAATTGTAAACTGGCGAAACTTTCCTGTCTTAAAATGATCAAAATTTTCAAATCTAAATAGGTAAATAATCTTATGTAAACCAGTCCCTGACAATACGATGTTCATATCTCTCTGTTTGCATAATTATATGATAAAGATTTTTCCGTTCCTGATATGTGGGACGAAAATATGCGCTTATTTAGCGCAGTCTACGTAATTTGGATGAGTAATCAGCCCGCGTCAAATTGATGCTTGTAGTACTGCAATAGTAATTCTTCATATATTTTTACAGGACAACTTTTATGAAGTGATAATTCAATGTCCCAGTGGTGACACAAGCAAATTAGAGAATGCGTTAAGAGAAACTCAGTTGATAGACTGGAAAAGAGATATAATAGTTCCGTTCACTTCTCGAAATGTAAGAGAATGCCAGAGAAGAATGCAAGGAGACATCAGGATTACAATAGATCCCTTATATGGCTATAGTTTTTGTTTGGAACGAGACGCACCACTTTACGAAAATATCGAGTGCGTAGACAAATAATATTTATTAGTGCATATTGTTATTATGGCCGGCAGAGTAGAATAACACCAAAACCCTTATCCTCGTGGGTGTCGCACAAGGCGACTAATGTTTTTGAGGCAAAAGATCTAGAGTCTCCGTAGGCTGTAAAATGGGCAGCAGCGTTATCCATTGTTATATTTATAACACTGCGATCTCCACCCGCCTGCCAAGCGTGGAGATTATGGCAATAACCCCTTTCGTAAGAGAGGCCCTAACAGTGGACTGTGAGGATGATTAACACATGTTTCATAAAGTAATTTGATAACTTGCTCCTTCAGCCTTCAACCGCTGACGTATTCTACATAAGTACTCGTAGGGGAGAGGGGGGCAGCTTTGAACGGGGGCAGTTTTGAACAAATGCACTAGTAGGCTAAATTTAAACGCAACTTTAACTTTTTTCTTTTTTTTGCACTGGCAACACTAACCCACATAGCTGTCAGTTGTCATTTGTAGTCTGTCAATAAACGTAAACAAGTGAGAACGTTTTTTTGTTTTCGGCAGTTAAAAATAAATTATTTTGAATTGTTTTGTAAGGATTTCACGACTACATTTGAATAAAGTGGTAAGTTCAGTTCGGTTAATATGATGGGAGCATCTATTACTTGTATGTTTGAGTAGGAATAGTAGCAAGTTTTGACTGTCTTCTCGGAAAATCATTACTGTTATTTTTTAAAGTGCTGTTGGGGCAGTTTTGAACAAAGTAAAGGGGGCAGCTTTGAATTTTGTTCAAAGGTGCCCCAACCTCAAGGGCACCTTTGTAAGCGACCGGCCTCACAGAAAAGACGTAAGACGCAGACGCGGCGCCCGTTTAATTTACTTTTATACAAAATGTATAGAAACTTCGCGACGCAAAACATACAGCAAAGACCGGCCGCGGACGCGACGCAGACACGTTTTCGCCCTTTTGCAAAACATACCGAAATGACAAGGCACGGGCGAGACCGGGAGTGCGGGCGGGCCACGGGGAGCCGGGCCTCGCACGCAGCGCTTGCTGTCCTTGTCTCGGGCCACGGGGAGCTGGGTCTCGCACGCAGTGCTTGCTGTCCTTGTCTTGCTTGCGTCCTTGACTGGTCCGCAACGCTACCGCGTCTGTGCCCCGTCTTTTCTGTATGTTTTAAAAAGTCGCGTCCATGTCCCGTCTTTGACCGGTCTTACGTCTTTCCTTTGTGGGCCGTCGCTAAATTGGTTCTTGTACAGTAAGTTTATTTATTTATTTATTTATTTGTTGTTGGGTTTGTTGTTGTCTAGTAGGGTTGGGACTTGTACAGTAGGTACTTATATGTTACTTTCCTCATGATGTTTTTTATGCAGGTACTTAAATATAATCTTATGTTTGCAGGCGAAAATGGTAAGGAACTATAAAAAAAAGAGAGAATCTGAAATTAATGAAGAGGATATAAACAATGCTATACTTAAAGTTATGACTGGCAAAATGAAACTGAGGCAGGCTGCTGATGCGTATAACATAAAACCGAACACGTTACACTACAGAATAAAGAAGTACAAAAAAGAAATACAGCCAAAATCAGTAAATTATACAACAAAATACTCTACTTCCCAAATATTCAACAAAAATGAAGAGAGATTGTTAA
The DNA here is from genome assembly GCA_905147135.1 of Blastobasis lacticolella. Lineage (NCBI taxonomy): Eukaryota > Metazoa > Arthropoda > Insecta > Lepidoptera > Blastobasidae > Blastobasis > Blastobasis lacticolella. The sequence goes on from LR990058.1 coordinate 5,241,961, forward strand.
AAGAATACATAATTATGAGATCTAAGATGCATTACGGCATGACATATAAACAAACACGGCAGCTTGCATATGAATATGCTACTGCACTTGGAAAATGTCCAGTAAAATGGAATCAAAATAAGGAAGCTGGTATAGATTGGTTAAAAGGGTACATGATGAGACATAGAGACTTGTCTCTTAGGAAACCTGAAAATACAAGCTTGTCCCGCTCTACTAGCTTTAACAAATGTAAAGTAATGGAGTTTTATGATAATTATGAAAGAGTACTGAGAAAATATAATTTTACTCCGGACAGAATATTTAATCTTGATGAGACTAACATCATGACTGTAGTCCAAGCGCCAAATGTCATAGCTCAAACTGGGGTGAAGCAAGTAGGTCAGAGTGTTTCTGCGGAACGTGGTCAATTAATCACCATGTGTGGAATAGGAAATGCTATAGGAAATTCCCTTCCTCCAGTTTTTATTTATCCAAGAGCGCGATTCCACGATTCGATGCTCAATGGAGGACCACCTGGCTCAGTCGGCTATGCCAATAGTCCCACTAGCGGTTGGATGACTGGACCGTTATTCATGAAGGTCCTTGAACATATAAAAAAGCTAGTGAGGTGCTCGAGGGATGATCCTATCTTAATATTGATGGATAATCATGAGAGCCACTGCACTCTGGATGCCATTAACTATTGCCGTGAAAATGGAATGGTCGTTGTAACGTTTCCTCCACACTGCACCCACCGCATGCAGCCGTTAGATGTAGCAGTTAATGGCCCTTTTAAACAAAAGCTATCTGTGGCTCAAAATGATTGGCTCGTAAACCATCCCGGGAAAACGATTACTATCCATGATTTAGCTGGTATTGTGACACCAGCATATAATCTGTCATATACCGCTCGCAATTTGCTCGCAGGATTTTCCAAGCCAGGAATCTACCCTTTTAACAGAAACGCTTTCTCTGACGAAGATTTCGAATGCGCAGAGGTAACCAATCGTCCTATGCCAACAACGTCTACTTCGCATACTGCTGACGCTCCCCAGACATCAACATCATCGGCTGTACTACCTCTGACTACGCTGGAAGACGAGGACATGACTGATTGCGAAGACGAAGAACATCAAGCCATAACCTGCAATCCGGAAAATCTAAGAAATGTGGAAGACTCACCTGTTCTAGCTATATCAGAACTATTAGATATGGCTGCTGGTAATTCATTGGAAGTGTCACCCGCTCATTCAATATTTTTACCTGAAGCACAAGGAGTATCTGATTTGACAGCGCTGCAGGCCACAGCAGTACCCTCCACAGCTATACTACCTATAGTCAAAGATAATGAAGTACCTGGTTTGACAGCACCAGAAGCCACAGCAGGACCCTCCACAAATTTACTACCCGGGGTCAGAGATTGTGGAACCCCTCCATCTCTAATTTGCTCACCGTTAGCTCACTCTTCTTTAGATAATCAGAATATTATTTCCCCTGAAGCTGTGTGGCCTCTTCCCAGAGCTGCACCTCGCAATAACTCAAGCAGGGGCAGAAAAAAGGGAAAGTCTAGAATTCTTACAGATACACCGGAAAAGATTGCCTTAGAAAATGAAGTTCGAGAAAGGGAAGATAAAAAAATAAAAAAGTTAGCTGCCTCTGCAAAAAGGAAGCTGGAAAAGGAAAAATCAAAAAAGAAACCTGGAAAGAAGCTTGAAAAGAAGAAGAAAATAATAAATTATGATATTTATAGTAGTTCAGATGAAGAATATTTTATACCTCCATCCCCAGAATCCGATTCAGATTTAGATGAACAAGATGAAGAGTCCGAAAATGAGGATGGTGATGAAGAAAACATACATGAAGGTGACTGGGTCATAGTTAATTTTGTATCTGATAAAAATGTTTTGCACCGTTACGTAGGTCAGATAACAAATGAATCATTGGCCAGCTACGATGTGAAATTTGCTAAAAAATTAACAGATACAAAATTCAAGTGGCCAGAGAAACCAGACGTTAGTTTAATTGGTAAATACCAAGTTGTAAAAAAAATTACACCTCCGATATTTAAATCCTCCTCAAAGCGGGTAGGAGCTTTCGAATTCCTTAAGTCGTTGAGAAAGTTTAAAATTGATAAGTAGATACTTATTTTGAGATATATTACAAGATGTGTTCATTAAATAAAAGAGGAGGTATAATAGATTAAGAATATATTGATATGTTTTTGTGATTTTTGTAACTTCAATCTGAGATTAATACTTATTGTGCCATTTTAGTTATTATCAACGTTTTTAAAACTATTTAATAAGAAGATATAAAAGATTGTTTTTTATTTTTTAGGTTTTTGTTAGGTTTAAAAAGTAGAAGTGTTTTCAACCTTGTAAGGAAATGTTTTATTAACCTGTTCAATACTGCCCCAGGGGATAGTCTACTAGATTTATTTTTTGTGAAAAACATTTATCATACTACTAGATAATCAAACTTTTATATTTTTCTAGTACCTATGGTGTATTTGGCCTGTTAATTAAAAATATAATTATCGTCTATATTGTTGTATTTCTTTGTAAAACCGATTATTCAAAAGTGCCCCAGGCGTGTTCAAACCTGCCCCATGTTCGGGGTAGTTTTGAACATTTCCCTTAAGATACATATAAGGAGATTCCAACTTTGTCGTTGGCATATTGATTATGCGACAATATTAAATTTCATCCTTAATAATGTAGTAAATCAGGCAGTGAAAGCAGAATGTTCAATCTAGATAAAGTTTTAAGTTTTCATGTTTTTTATAAAAAATGTTCAATGCTGCCCCCCTCTCCCCTACCTTTTATTTTACTTCAACTATCTCTAACGTATGTAGGGGAGGCAGTAGACGTCCCACGATAGAGTTGTTGATCTCTAAAGCTATCTACGTCTAAGACGAATTAAATTAAATTAACTTAAATAATTGTAGTGACATTAATGTCCCGGTTGTACTCTCGCGCACGAGGGCCCGTAGTCCGCCTTGACTATGGGTCCAGGATTTGGCAGATCAGGTAATTACAGTGGAGCGACAGCCGTCTGACATCCGTGACCCAGCCTTCAGGGGAATCTGACCAGATTCGATCATGGTAACACATTAAGTCGCCTGAATGTGCAGGTTTCAGTTAATGTCCAACTAAGATACATAACCCAGAAAAAAGTCATTGGTACATGGCGGCAGTGGGATTCGAACCCGAGAGTAATCAACGCCAGCTATCTGTTAAGATCTTTATTGTCATTTATGGAGATATTTAAACTTTATATTCATTATATTGCAGCCTACCGTACGACATTACTTTCGGTTTGCTGTCCGCTGAACATGCGGAGCTGTTGGACTCTAAGTGGCCCCATAAATACCCTGGTTCCATTAAGTACATGGAGCAGCTGATTAAAGCCGGCTCAGGATATGGCTTATTCAAATTCGGCGAACTGGTCTCCTGGGCTTTGGTCAATGAAGCGGGAAGTATCACCCACATGTATACCATTGAACATAACAGAGAAAAGGGCTTCGCTAAACTCCTGTTGAAACTGGTCACCAATATCCTTCTGAAGGAAGGCAAAGACGTGATAATGTATTGTGTTAGAGAGAATGACAAAGCCAGGAATTTTTACACCAAAATGGGGATCGAAATTAGCGGCAATAATGTAGCTTGGTTGTTTTTGAAACCTAAATAATTCTTGCCGGCAAACCCTCGGCCTATATGGTACCTATGTTATAGCGCAAAGGAAAGGCTTTGGGAGGGAGCTCTTTCCACATCTTGCACAAGCGCATTCTACTTCTACGGTACTAGTTACTACTTAGTAATGCAATAAACAATCATCACTATTATTTATATTTATATTACAGACCAATCTAACTAAAGTAAAGCCAACGGCTATAAGGGTTTTTACCTGTCATGTACAAAGAACGCTGAGGTGAGGTGGAGCGGAATATATTTTTGGTTTAATCTTTCAAAAACATCCATAGTTCTTCTTAGGTACATGACCTAATACGTGGGTAATACGAGTACCTAAATCGGCCGGGATTGACCGCTAGGATAATGATGTTGGTAGCAGTGGGAGACCACTTTCTCTTTACTTCTTCTATCTTCTTACTTTACATAAATATTACATTAATTATACACTTTATTACGTATTATATTTAAGTATTGACATGTATTAACAATAAATGCTTTACATTTAAGTATTAGTTTGGTACTCAACTCGACTAAAAGCAACTCAACAAATTATCTATTTTAAATAAAGCCGTGGCTCATATGTATTTTTACAGACAACAGCAAACTAGACAGTAGCAGTCGCGACCTTGTACATTATCATAATGGATATAAACAAACGAATAGTGGTCCCTTAGGTTGCTAAGTTTGTATTAGTTGTCCTACTCTGTGACTAATTCTTTACATACGGCTCGCATACACTTCTTTTTAAGTTTAAAAGTTTTATCAACCTCTACAGAATTTCCCCAGAATAATAGTCCGTAGTTCAGTACTGAGGAGACATAGCCGTAATAAGCAGCAAATGCGGCTTCTTCGGAAACCGTTTGCCTTATTCTTCTCAAAGCAAAGATATAATGAGCCAGACTTTTGTAACCTTTAGGATATGGTCTTTCCAGTTCAGGTGTTTATAAATAGTTAGCTCTAGAAAAGTTGTATTGATATTATTAACCAATTTATGATTATAATATTGTATATTACCAGTAGACAAAATTGAACTATTGGAATTGAAAGTTTCTAATTTTGTTTTGTTTATATGTATTTGAAGGTTATTCATATTTAACCAATTTATTACATCATTTGGGTTAATATCAGGGTTTAACTTTATTTTTACATTTTATGATGGTGATTGTACTTATTATCAGCAAATAGTATAGATTTTACTTCAGTTGCCTTTGGAAGATCATTAATGTAAATAAAAAATAATACGTAATAAACATTGTATAAACTAAAACGGGATCGCACCTTAATCAACGAAACTAGTGCTTACTCATCACTCTATATAAGTTTAGAAACCTGACCCAGATATCGGGGCAAAAATAAGTTGCCGTAATTCGGTGAAAATCGTTGAATGTCTATTGTTTAGGGTTTTGTACCCGAAGGCCAAATGAAGCCCTATTCTCCAGTGTCCATCTGTCCATTTCTCCGTCTTCTATGGCCAGGGCCGTATCTTTGAAACCGTAACAGCTAGATACTTGAATATTTCACGGAATATGGGTTACAACAAATAATAACAAAAAAAAAATAATTGATAATTAAGTGTCTTTAGCTGTTTTTTGTTATTTCTTTTTAAGACATACCAGCATGAAATGTTGTATGATTATAGTGCTAATGCCAAAGCATAACAAATATTAGAAGCCGTTCAAGCATAGAATTATTTTGTGCGAACCTGAGAATGATTTGTGTTTATGGTACAGACCCTTTTGTATGCGAGCTAGATAGGCACTGGATCAGTCAAATGGATATGACAAGCGCGTTAACCCGAAAGGGACAGACTCAAAGTACCAGTGTTGCAATCTCTACCAAAATTGAGCCCCAAAATGTTTGAAAAATCCCCTATCTAGTAATAGGCTACATATTAGCTAGCTAGACTGGCACTTGGTCGGATTGTTGTAGTGGCTTAAGTTTTAACAAGCCTCACTGTCTGCCAAAGAAATCAATGTCACCGCGTCACTGGCCGACAGGCATCCCTCGAAGCCTCTTTGGCTGTTTTTTGTTTTGAAGTGTCTTTAGCTGTTTTTTGTTATTCCTTTATGAGACATACCAGCACGGAATGATGTATGACTATAGTGCTAATGCTAAAGCATAACAAATACTAGAAGCCGTTCAAGCGTAGAATTATTTTGTGCGAACCTGAGAATGATTTGTGTTTATGGTACAGACCCTTTTCTATGCGAGCTAGACTGGCACTTGGTCGGATTGTTGTAGTGGCTCAAGTTTTAACAAGGCTCACTGTCTGTCAAAGAAATCAATGTCACCGCGTCACTGGCCGACGGGCATCCCTCGAAGCCCACGCACCCTCAATCTCACTTATACAAGCTGATGGGATGAATGTTTTATTTTATTTTATCACTACTGAACAGGTACGCAGTCTATCTGATGGACAGAAGTGGTCACCGTTGTCCGCTTCCGTTGTTAGTCGGATCTGCTATCTAAAGGACCACATGGGGTGCCGGTCACTGCCGGCGTTAGAGGCATCAGACCTAGAACTTGTCGTCGGACTCAACTTTCATCTGCAGTAATTATATTCTGTCCTTTTCCATTTTTAATTTTACAATAAATTATACTTGCACCATGTCATGCCAGGTTGTTTATTCAGCAGTGAGAGCATGAGGTACCCAACGTGAACAAAGTTTCCTGACTGAAGGTAACGGTGTAAATAAAATTTCATGAATGGTTGGCTATAATATTTTAGATTACTATATATTAGGGATATTTTAGAGTTTTTTCTATCGGTGTAGGTCGTTCTTGGGTCTTTGTGTAACTTTTTTTTACAGCTTTGATGTTTTCATTTATTACTGAAGTTGCAGGACGACCACGACTGTCAACATACAAGGAATTTTTTTCGTGATAAATAACTTTGATAAAACCGTCTATAAATAGTTGCACAAGACGGTGCGTGGTTGCCAAAGGCTGTTGTTATCGCCTACTGTGACACTCACTTTCATTAAAACTGACTTTAAAATCATATAACATCATTGCACGAAAATGCTCCCGTTCAAATTCTAACGTTGCGAGGAAAACCGTGCGAAATGCAAAAAGGTTTTCATTTCTGTTTTACTAAATTGATTTTAGAATTCCAAATATAAATTAATGAATTGATTTAAAACAACAAAGTTATTATTTAATTGCGTTATCTTTTTTTTAATTGTATATCTCGAAACTTCCCTAGTCACCCACGGCTACCACCCCCTTATCTATTTCTGCCGCAAAGCAACAATCTTTGCGTAGTTGTGTTCTTGTTTGAAGGATAACCAGCGCAATTACCTACGGTTCTGTATTATTTGCAACCTAAATACTTGAATCACACTTCGATGTTATGGATAACCATGAACATTATTATCTAATAATAAGTCCATGTGGATAACTGTTAGGTACTGCTTAGCATGAGTGGTCTTTCGTTTGCCATTGAGTAACGTAAAAAGTAGGGACAATGTAATTTAGGGGAAATAAAACATTAATTTTTGCCCAGCCGAGCTGTGTGGACGCTAATGCGTCCAGGCCTTTAGACTTTCGGACAAAAAGTTTTATTTCGTTTCTAGATCCGCCTGTCATATAACGACGTTAACGCCCGAGTTTTCGCAACTTGATGGATGTTAATCACCCTCATTAACAGCGGAAAGTATAAAGAACAAAATATAGTCTCAGAAATCTGATTAGGAAGGCTGCTCAAAAAGAGGCACATCTTTATTGTACCACTTCACCAAGCTTAGAGTGAAACAATTCTAATACAGCACTACTTTTCAAGTACTTTATTTTGCACGTAATATCACATAACACATACAAATAACACCGCGTTATCTGTTTTGTGGTATCTATGTCATGGACCAAGTGATTAATACGGGCATTATTTATAACGCCCGGGCAATATGAATAATGTCAAATCTGCTAATACTTAGGTATTTAAAGTTCATTCTTTATTACATTGCCCGGTCATTATAAATACTGCTACGTAACTATTGGGCCAACTGATAATTAAGATACATTAGGCAATAGACCTGTTTGAACTTCAAATTCCGGGGTCTGCTGCTTTAGTTTTTAAAATATCACTCTGAGAAATTGTAGATTTAGGGTTCGCGGTGATTCATAATAACTAACAACCTTCTCTGACAGGACATTTTTGGTAGATTCGGTCTTTTAACAAATTTTAAATTCTAAAAATTCTCTAAGGTCAATTTAATTATTAGAAAAGTTTTTATCCTAATAACATTGTTCACTCATATTGGCCATTATAAATAATGCCCTATTAATCACATTGTCCATAACATGTACACCGAAATAAACGGCTTTCGTTAGACAAGTACCTACCTAAATAAAGATGTCTAACCTAATAGATATCTCAAGAAGTTTGTCGGAAACAGTAGGTTCAATAAAATACTGTCTAGGTTAAAGATTATGTCCACAACCTAGAGCTACTTAAATTAAATTGTAAGAAGAACATCTTACAAAAATTACCTTGTACCTCAGTATCAAACCAATCAGATTGCAACAATTATGGTTCGTCCAATAAAAGTTTAAGGTCCAACCATTGGCTTCCCTCAACGGGGAAAGAGCCAGGCTTCTCTCACTCAGTATTCATGTCCGTTCGTCACTGAACAATTACCTCTAATGGAGAGTTTAAATGCAAGCCAGTGCCCGCCCGAGTCGCGTCTCGCCCGAACCCGACGTCTAACGAGGGGATAAATTTCTAATTGCGAGTATCCACATCTTGTATGCAGCCAATCCGAATATTGATGGTTTTCTATGAATTCCGGCGAATGAATTTTAATTCATTGTCCTAGTGGACGGGTTTCGACTTGTAAGCGAGAGGTACCAGATTCGAACGCTGCCAAGTACCAATGACTCGAGTAGAACACTAGCGGTATCATGAACAAACCTGCACATTCAGGCGACTTAATCAATCTGGTAAGGTTCCCCTGGTAATGGTAACAGGGTCACGAAGATCATACGGCAGTTGCTCCATGATTATTACCTGATCTGCCAAATCCGAGATCATGGTCAAGGCAGACGAATTGGCAAAATCCTCCATTAGGGGCCGTTCATAAAATACGTCACGCTAAAATCAGCTTTTTCTGACCCCCTCCCCCCATTGTCACGCTGTGTCACACTTTCTGTGACCCCTCTCGAAATATTTCGTCACAAAAACTAACCCCCCCCCCCCCCTGAATATGGTAAATTTTAATTAATAGTGCACAAATTTTGAGAATTTAAATATTTATTTAGATTTTATAAAAAAAATTAAATAAAGTAATAAATATCTTTTATAACGAATAAGTCCATGGCCAGCGCTCATATCGAGAAATAAACAAAAATGAATATATATCAAGATACAATTTATTATTATAAATCTGTATACGTTTGAAAGTCTATATATTTACTAAATATAAAATAAATGACTTTCTATTATGATGAACATTTAAAAACAAAAATAGTCAAAAAAAAAACTTATTGAAAATATTTTAATGAACAGCGAACGTCACGTTGCCATACACCCTCCGTACCCCCTTGTCACACTTTGTCACACACAGCAAGAGCCCTCCCCCCCCCTTGTGTGCGAACGTATTTTATGAACGGCCCCTTATTGCGAACCTCCTCTCCTCCTCCTCTTCATCACCTCCTCTTTCGTGGGAGAGACCCTTAGCCTGCAGTGGACTGTTACGGGCTGTGATGACGCACTACCAAGCAATTGCTCCGAGGAATGACTGGCCGCGCTGCATCTGCACGTTCAGTCTGCTGAAAGTACAGCGGCGGACGCTGCGGCCAGGCGTAGACTATAGCTTCGAGGTCTATGCCCATCTGGAGACGTTTGTAATGGAGTATTGGCTATACACAGACCGGTAAATATAACAGAAATTACCAGATATATCTCTTAGAATATACGGATGGATCCGTGGATAACTGGGCATCCACTGATTACAGGAGGCTATTAAAATTTTGAAGTTCCGACAGAATAACAGTGTTGAAAACATAGACAATGAAAATTATTGTGGCGTCATTGGAAGTGTCATGATAAGCAAAGCCTTGTGAACAGCTATCTGTGCAACAATCTAAGATCGGTACAAATTCAATAGTCTAGCTAGAGAAAACAAGCGAATGCTCTTCCGTAGTAAGGTCCTACCAAAACGAGGAGAGGAAATTAGCTTCTAAGAACCAACAGGATTTTATTATTTACACATATCCGCTTAGCTTCAAAGGGCTTATTTACAAGAGTATAATTAGACAGGTGATGCTCTATGGCGGTGTGACATGGCCAGCGCTGACGAAACACGTTCGTGAACTCCACACCAACGAAATGAAAATGCTGCGGTGGATGTGCGGAGTTACGCGACTCGATTGATTACGTAACGAGTACATCCGTGGCAGCCTTGGCGTGAGGAATATCGCAGATAAGATCGAGGAGGCTCGTTTGCGCTGGTTTGACACCCTAACACTCCTTTTCGCTGTGCATATCTCCGTTCTGGTAGAGTCTAGGACTATTCAGTATTAAAAGAATTTTAGAATTTTTCCAGTTGCAGTTCATTCTAGCAGTTGACATGAGACATTTTCTATGGCGCAAAAGATGCTGATTGATTGATGTAGTGTATTCGACTTCGTTCATTGATACGCACGGTTATATCGGCTAAGCAATTCCACTTAAGTGTATTCAATGCAATAGCAAGGACATTGCTGCATATTGTCGAATTATTTACAACCTACTGGACTTCATAAATGGCGATAAGGATGAGTAACATACGTTTGATAATACTCGCGTTATATCACGTATACTTAAACATGGTAATTATGTTGCCTACTATTAGCACATTAGTATGTTTTTTATGTCATACCGTAGGCAAACAGGCAAGCGGGCCACCTGATGGAAACTGGTCACCACTGCCTATAGACATTAGCAACACCAAGAGTATCGTTAATGCGTTGCCCACCTCTATAACACGTTGCTCTGGCAGCAAAAAGGCAAATGCTACTCCACTGCCAAAGCCACAGTTCCCCAAATCCCCACTCCATGAAGCACTGGAAACCTTACTCACCGGCAGAAATACAATACTATTTATAAGTATGTGTAAGTAAGTAAGTAAGTAAGTAAACACTCTTTATTGCACACACAAAAAATTATACATAACAAGAAATAAGAAAAACAATTTATATGCGCGCAAAGGCGGCCTTATCGCTTTAAGCGATCTCTTCCAGACAACCTATGGGAAGAGGTAAGTTATGTAGTTGATAAATTTTCTCAGCTTTAATTTAGAATGAACCTTCGATCAAACCAAAAAGAGGAGATGAACCTTGAGATTCGGCGTATTCTGTTGATTCCTCTTGCGAAATTTATTTTAATTGATTTTTATAAAAACATAAAATTTAACTTCATTATAAACATAAGACAAGTCTTATTCTATTGTCGTGCCTTTGTGTTCCTTGAATAATTATATTGACTATGACTATTGTGTTGACCATATGACATATTTAAATTTAGTATGTAAGAGAATTAACTTTATTATTAATTATCACACATATAATTCAATGTATCTGACAAATATTCGTAAATTTATATCACACCCTGCAAACAAAAGTATTGACGAAAAGGTAATTAAGCCTTCTAGGAGTACTATACCCTATTATTTTCCTAGAATGCCTTATAAAACCGCCAATAGTGCGATTTCAGATGTTCAGAGCGAAAAGATAGATGTAAGCATAACTGCAGGTAAAAGAAATTGCGATGGAGAATTTTTTCGTAGATACAAGTGTCGCTGGGACTTACTTTAGAATATTGCATCAAAATATTGCGGGATTTCTAAGTAAAAAAAAACACGTTGACTATCACATTGTCTGAACTTAATGACAATAACAAGTCACCGGATGTGATTTGTTTATCAGAAACTTTTATTGCTAGAGGTTCTGAAAATGTTTTAACTTTAGCAGGTTATAACCTTTCCGCATCCTACTGCCGTACTAATAAGCAGAGAAGAGGTGGTGTTTGCATCTTTAGTAGGAATGGTCTAGTTTGTGACGACTTACCGTTTTTGAAACAATTTACGGTTGATGAATGTTTTGAATGCTGTGGAGTAGAGTTTAGAAACTTGAATTTAATTTTAATTTGCATTTACGGAATACCCAGATCGGATACAACAGTATTTTTTAAAAATTTAGAAATTATTTTAAGTAAATTAGCAGTTAAAAATAAAAAAAGAATTGTTTTAGCGGGTGATTTTAACATAAACACATTACAACCTAATCCAGTTAGTACAGCTTTAAACGATTTAGTGAAAAACTTTAACTTTAATTTTCACATATCGGAGCCTACGAGACGGTCCACGTGCATTGATCATGTGATAAGTAATGTAGAATCTGCCGTCGGAGAATTATATCATCTTCACCTTTCTGATCACAATACGGCTCAAGTATTACATGTACCACTGTCAGTAAAGTGTGAAAGTGTAAATTACTATTACAAATATCAGCGGGATTACAGTGAAGAAAATATTCGTAAGTTTCGACATTGCTTGAGTAGTTTTACTTTTTCAGAGGTTTATAAAGAGGATGACCCAAACATTGCATATAAAAAATTTTATGACTACATAATGCTTTTCTATAATTTGTGTTTTCCAACAATTAAAAAAAAGATTATAATATCAACAAATAAACCAAAATGGATCACAAAAGGACTTAAAATAAGTAGCAAAACACAACGTGGTCTACGATTTAAATACTACAAAAATGGTAATAATCTTAATAAGAATAACTATCTAAATTATTCCAAACTATTTCGCAACTGTTGTGACATATCCAAAAAAACGATCACGACAATTTTATAAGGTCATCAAAGAACAAGTGTCTTGCTTCTTGGAAGTTAATTAAGCAGGGAAATCAAGGTGCGAATCCTTCTACTTTTATTAAAGAAATAAATTCAAAGAATGGAAAAATGTCAAACACTAGAGAAATAGCAGAGGAATTAAATGATTTCTGGATAAAAAATAGTAATATTAATAATTTTTCAACAAAAAATACCAACAGTTCTAATGTTTGCAATAGTATTTTTTTAAAACCGACTAATAAACAAGAAATAATAAAAATAATTATGTCACATAATAATACAAGTTCTGTGGGGTTTGATGAAGTTTCAACTAAAATAATAAAAGTTTGTAAGGAGGACTTAGCCTTGTGGTGTCCGGCAGAGTAGAATAGCACCAACCCCTTCACTAATGGGTGTCGTACAAGGCGACTAATGTTTTCGAGGCAAAAGATCAAGAGTCTCCGTAGTCTGGAAAATGGGCAGCAGCATTTTCCATTGTTATATTTAAACACTGCGATCTCCAACCCGCCTGCCAGGCGTGGAGATTATGGCAATAACCCCCCTTTCGTGGGAGAGGCCCTAAGTCCTGCAGTGGACTGTTACGGGCTGTGATGATGAAGGAGGACTTGTCAAGTCTTTTGGTTCACTTGATAAACCTATCTTTTGAGAAAGGAGTTTTTCCCGAGTTATTAAAAATATCTGTAGTAAAGTTTTTGTATAAAAAAGGTAATAGACTAGACATAAATAACTAAAGGCCGATTACGTTAATTCCTGTAAAATAAAAAATTTTTGAAAAGGTAATGCGTGGGAGAATGATGGGTTTTATCATTAAAAATAAAATATTAGTGGAGGAACAGTTTGGTTTCCAAGAGCACAAGTCCACAATTTCGGCAGGGTATAACTTGATTAATAAAATTTTAGAAAATATAGATGACTAGCTGACCCGGCGCGACTTCGTTCGCGTAGCGTTCTAACCCTACACCTATCCTACACCTACCGTACACTTACCCTACACCTGCCCTACACCTACCCTACACCTACCCTACACCTACCCTACACCTACCCTACACCTACCCTACACCTACCCTACACCTACCCTACACCTACCCTACACCTACCCTACACCTACCCCTACCCTACACCTACCCTACACCTACCCTACACCTACCCTACACCTACCCTACACCTACCCTACACCTACCCTACACCTACCCTACACCTACCCTACACCTTCCCTACACCTACCCTACACCTACCCTACACCTACCCTACACCTACCCTACACCTACCCTACACCTACCCCTACCCTACACCTACCCTACACCTACCCTACACCTACCCTACACCTACCCTACACCTACCCCTACCCTACACCTACCCTACACCTACCCTACACCTACCCTACACCTACCCTAAACCTACCCTACACCTACCCTACACCTACCCTACACCTACCCTACACCTACCCTAAACCTACCCTACACCTACCCTACACCTACCCTACACCTACCCTACACCTACCCTACACCTACCCTACACCTACCCCTACCCTACACCTACCCTACACCTACCGTACACCTACCGTACACCTACCGTACACTTACCCTACACCTACCCTACACCTACCCTACACCTACCCTACACCTACCCTACACCTACCCCTACCCTACACCTACCCTACACCTACCCTACACCTACCCTACACTAATTGACTCGCGATATTCCGTTGCCTAATTGCATTACGGCTTTGCTGGGAAAGATTAGATCTTCTAGGACGCGGCATTGTTATTAAAATGTGCACTCGCATAAAACCACCAAATTAAGTATTCATTACACATATCGAGTTTTCATTGTTTTTAAGATGTATTCTGCTATTCGGGAAGGAAACAAATCCAACAAATCAAAAACCATGGCAATCGGTCCAGCCGTTCTCGAGTTATAAGTGTTGTAACAAACACGACATTCTTTTATATATATATAAATAAGAAGATAAGAGATTAACGACCGTTTTATTTTTAGATATGTCAAAGGCTTTTGATTGTGTTTCACACCGATTGCTTTTACAGAAATTGGAGCAATATGGCTTCAGAGGTACTACTTTGAGGTGGCTGAAATCATATTTGGATAACAGATCACAATGTGTTGAAACTGTAGCCATAAATCAACACTACACTGAACAATACACTGAAGCATTACAGATCAAGTTTTAGAATAAACGAATACGGGGTTCCACAAGGAAGCGTGCTCGGACCGCTCTTATTTTTGTTATACATTAATGATTTTGCACGTATAATCAGACACCCGTGTACTATTTACGCTGATGACATTTCCATAATATTGACATCAAAAAATTATAAAACTCATATTGACGATTACATTCTTGACATTAATAATACCATAAAATTAATTATTGACTGGCTTCATAATAACAATTTACAAATTAATATTAATAAAACGACATATATTCAATTTTGCAATTATAATAGTATTCAATATAAACTTGACATAAAATATAATAATGAAATAATTAAAAAAGTAGACAACACAACATTCCTAGGTTTAATTCTTGATAAAACATGTAACTGGAAGGCCCACGTTGATAAAATATGTGACAAACTTAATAAATATGTTTATGTGTTGTACCGACTACAAAAAACATCAATGCTTAGTACTTTACTGGCTGCATATCACGGCTACGTTGATTCGACTCTGAGGTATGGTCTCATTTTATGGGGAAATTCTACTGATTTCCAAAGAGCCTTCATAGCTCAAAAGAAATGTGTGCGAGCAATGTGTGGATTGCCGCCTCGGGAGTCTTGCAAAACGGTATTCAAACAACTAAATATATTAACTCTTCCATGTCTCTATATTTTCGAAATAGCTAAGTTCGTCAAAAGTAATCCAAACTTATTCACTACTGCTGAAAGTATTTACCCAAGATGTACTAGGAATAAGATGAAGCTAGTTTATTCTAGAGTGCCAAAAACAACGAACTACTGTAAAAATTGTCCTGCTATGTGTGTAAAAATATATAATGCATTGCCTGAAAGTCTAAAAAGTTTAAATATTCACCTTTTTCAGAAAAAACTGAAACAATGGTTAATAAATAAGACTTTTTACTCTGTAAATGAGCTATTTTTGAATACGTAACACTAGATATAATGTTAATGGATACCTATAATGTTTGTGTACCTACTAAATATAGTGTTCTTGGGACGTTATAATTATTTTGGTAACACCATTTATTGTACCAACATTTACTGAAAATAAATATCTTTATCTTTATCTTTAAAGACTTTTCCTATATTTCATAGTTTATTAACTTTTGTTCACGACTCCCTATAGATACTCTTTCTAGCTGCTAAT
The DNA here is from genome assembly GCA_905147135.1 of Blastobasis lacticolella. Lineage (NCBI taxonomy): Eukaryota > Metazoa > Arthropoda > Insecta > Lepidoptera > Blastobasidae > Blastobasis > Blastobasis lacticolella. The sequence continues at coordinate 5,257,816 of LR990058.1, forward strand.
TTTTCCAGCCGACAATCCGTCCATTTACGAATCCGTCCAAGTGCTCTGTAGGGAATCATTATTGCCCATAACAATCCAGTGCAGGACTTATTGCCATAATCTGAATTCTTGGCAGACGGGTTGGAGATCACGGTTTTGTAAATATTACAATGGAAAACGCTGCTGCCCATTAGCCAGCCTACACAGGCTCTACAAGTTTTAACTCCAAAATATAAATCGCCTTATACGATACCCACATCCTTACAGGGGTTGGTGCTATTCTACTCTGCCGGATACCACGCGGCCGTAGGGAATAGTTCCCTACAATCGTCGGTTGACCTCTTTCTCGAAATTATTGGAAATATTACGTAATCGATCATGTTCTGAAGAACTGTTTGACATGATGCCTACAGCTACATTCTATCATCGCACCGCTTGCCATCGACAGGGAGTTCATCTTCACACCTTGGAGCCAAATTGGTCGCTAACTGTGCGGTTCCAAAGAAACTTTCTCCGACGCACACAAAGGTTATGGAATGAACTACCTGGAGAGGTTTTCCCTGGAGAGTACAACATGGAGTTCTTCAAGAAAGGAGTTAAAAGGTTTTTACGGGGTCGGCAACGCGTGGGTGATGTCCATAGCCTTTGGTGACTGCTTACCATCAGGCAGGCCGTAAGCTTGTTTGCCACCTTAGTAGCATAAAAAAATAAGTCAAAATACGTTTCACCAATAGGTATGATAGTCCTTTTAGACAACTGTGTTTTGTAAATATAACAAACATGAGATAAAACAGTTACATAAGTACCTAATACTTAAGACTTCTGATGTGCGGTTCAGTCAGATCAGTAGTGTAGTTTAATAACGAATATCGAGTGGACGCTTTTAAAGTACTAAAAAAAGTTAAGTGCGGGCACATTGATCTCGTTTATGGAAGTTGTATCGGTGTGAATACAAATCAGTTGCTTACTGACACAAGAACGCTTGTATACATTAATACTCGTATTGGTTTCGGCTGTTCTGTAATAAATAGAATTATGAGTTTAAAAATCAATAATCAAGAGCCACTGCAGTTTATGCCGATGGAGAGTTGGAAGGAGATTCAAGCTGTGTGCAAACAAGACTGGCCGCGCAGCATTCCTGGCTACAAGATATTGGAAACACAACTAGAGTGGATCAAAAATGGGAACAGTGATGCTTTTAGAGTATACTGCCCATTTGGAAACCCATACAACGGAATGGTTTCATTAAATGTAAAAGTAAGAATAGACAATATTATAATTATGCTCATTAATTATAAAAGAGTTACGCACATTAGTTATTTAGGAGATATATCAGTCAATACCGATATCACTAAACGACTACGGAAATTATAAACTGGCGAAACTTTCCTGTCTTGAATTGATAAAAATTTTCAAATATAAATAGGTTAATAATCTTATCTTATATAAATCAGTCCCCGACAATGCGATTCTGATATCACTCTATTTGCATAATTAAATAAAGAAGATTTTTCCGTTCCAGATATCATCATCATCATCTTGGCGTTAATGTCCCGGTTGTGCTCTCGCACACGAGGGCCCGGGGTCCGCCTTGACAATGATCCAGGATTTGGCAGGTCAGGTATTTACAGTGGAGCGACTGCCATCTGACCTCCATGACCCTGCTCCCAGGGGAACCTGACCAGATTGGATCATGGTTACACATCCAGTCGCCTGAATGTGCAGGTTTCATCACGATGTTTTCCCTCACCGTAAGAGCATCGGTTAGTATTCAACTAATGTACATAACTCAGAAAACAGTCATTGGTACATGGCCGGAGCGGGATTCGAACCCGGGACCTTTGGCTTACGAGTCGGATATTCTAACCGCTCGGCCACCGACACCGACTTTTCGTTCCTGATATGTGGAACGAAAATATGCGCGTATTTAGCGCAGTCTACGTAATTTGGATGAGTAATCAGCCCGCGTCAAATTGATGCTTGTAGTACTGCAATAGTAATTCTTCATATCTTTTTACAGGACAACTTTTATGAAGTGATAATTCAATGTCCCAGTGGTGACACCAGCAAATTAGAGAATGCGTTAAGAGAAACTCAGTTGATAGACTGGAAAAGAGATATAATAGTTCCGTTCACTTCTCGAAATGTAAGAGAATGCCTGAGAAGAATGCAGGAAGACATCAGGATTACAATAGATCCTTTATATTGCTATAGTTTTTGTTTGGAACGAGACGCACCACTTTACGAAAATATCGAGTGCGTAGAAAAATAACATTTATAAATGCATATTGTTATTGTGGCCGTGTGGTGTCCGGCAGAGTAGAATAACACCAACCCCTTATCCTCGTGGGTGTCACACAAGGCGACTAATGTTTTCGAGGCAAAAGATCTAGAGTCACCGTAGGCTAGAAAATGGGTAGGTAGCGTTTTCCATTGTTATATTTATAACACTGCGATCTCCACCCGCCTGCCAAGCGTGGAGATTATGGCAATAACCCCTTTCGCAAGAGAGGCCCTAACAGTGGACTGTGATGATGATGATGTTTCATAAAGTAATTTGATAACTTGCTCCTTCAGCTTTCAAGCGCTGACGTATTTTACATAAGAACTCGTATCTGTTATTTTACTGTAACTATCTCTAACGCATGTGGGGGGAGGCAGTAGACATCTTACGACTGAGATAGTGATGTCTAAAGCTACCTACGTCTAAGACGAATTAAATTAAATAATCATAGTGACATTAATGTCCCGGTTGTATTATCGCGCACGAGGGCCCGTAGTCCGCCTTGACTATGGATCCAGGATTTGGCAGATCAGGTAATTACAGTGGAGCGACAGCCGTCTGATATCCGTGATCCAGCAATGTGCAGGTTTCAGTTAGTGTCCAACTAAGGTACATAACTCAGAAAAAAGTCATTGGTACATGGCGGTAGTGGGATTCGAACCCGAGAGTAGTCAACGCCAGCTATCTGTCGAGATCTTTATTGTCATATATGGAGATATTGAAACTTTATATTTATTATATTGCAGCCTACCGTCCGACATTACTTTCGGCTTGCTGTCTGCTGAACATGCGGAGCTGTTGGACTCTAAGTGGCCCCATAAATACCCTGGTTCCATTAAGTACATGGAGCAGCTGATTAAAGCCAACTCAGGATATGGCTTATTCAAATTCGGCGAACTGGTCGCCTGGGCTTTGGTCAATGAAGCGGGAAGTATCACCCACATGTATACCATTGAACCTAACAGAGAAAAGGGCTTCGCTAAACTCCTGTTGAAACTGGTCACCAATATCCTTCTGAAGGAAGGCAAAGACGTGCTAATGTATTGTGTTAGAGAGAATGACAAAGCCAGGAATGTTTACACAAAAATAAGGTTCGAAATTACCGGCGATAATGTAGCTTGGTTATATTTGAAACCTAAATAATTCTTGCCTGCCAACCCCCGGCCTATATGGTACCTGTTGACATGCCTTTTGAAGAAACCTATGTCATAGCGCAAAGGAAGGGCTTCGGGATGGAGCTCATTCCACATCTTGCACGAGCGCATACTACTACTACGGTACTAGTTACTACTTAGTAATGCAATAAACAATCATCACTCATCATTGTCCTAGCGCTGATCCCGGCCTATGCCAGGGTCCGCTTTCCTTCTCAATCTTCTCCACTTCGCCCGGTCTTCGGCATCCTCTCGTCGTAAGCCGTTGGCTCTCGCATTTGACTCAGCTATGTCAATTCATTGCTTCTTTGGTCGCCCACGGGGCCTCTTTCCTGATACCGGCAGATTCAATTACCTATTTCCCACGTATCAATGAGGCTTACGCAACACGTGACCAAACCAGTGCAGACGAGCCTCCTCGATATTATCTGCGATATCCCTCACGCCAAGGCTAACACGGATGTACTCGGTACGTACTCGATCGAGTCGCGTAACTCCGCACATCCACCGCAGCATTTTCATTTCGTTTGTGTGGAGTTCGCGAACGTGTTTCGTCAGCGCTGGCTATGACTCACAGCCATAGAGCATCACCGGTCTAATTATACTCTTGTATATAAGCCCTTTGAGCTTTACAGGGATTTTAGGGTCACAGGTGATTGCTGTAAGTTCCGCCATTTGGCCCAAGCGGCAGAGATTCGGGACTTGACATCGGGGCCGATATCGCCGGACTCGTGCATCACTGAACCGAGGTATTTGGATTTATCTGTTCTATTGACAGCTTCGTTACCTACAAGGATGGTTTCAGGATCTGCAGCTTCAGCTGGCCATATTCTGTCGTTTTGGCGACATTCAACTTCAAACCACCGTTTCTCATCAGTACAATGTCCTCAGCGTACTACATAAGCCTAGGAGGCATGTCCTGAATTTCCGCTGAGAGGGCATCGAGCACAATGCAGAACAAGTAAGGGCTTAGCACAGAACCCTGGTGAACACCTACAGTAATCGGGAAGGGATTAGTATGGCCTACGTTGGTTTTGACGACGGCTCCAGCATCGGCATACATATCCTGTGTAATACTAATGTACGCTTCGGGCACAGACTTTGATCTCAGAGCCCACCAGATTATCTCCCGAGGGACACTGTCAAAAGCCCTCTGCAGGTCGAGAAATGCTTAATGCAGAGGTTGATTCCTACTGCAATGAGACTCCTGGAGAACTCTGAGGGCAAAAATTGGATCCATGGTGCTGCAGCCCGGTCTGAAGCTGTATTTGCATTCCGACAAGGAACATTCCTGGCGAAGTCTCTGGTCCATAATACGTTCGAGTAGCTACATTGTGTGGCTCATGAGTTTAATACCTCGATAGTTAAGATAGTCCTGCACACTGCCCTTTTCTTTATAGATTGGCGTAATAATATTTACGCGCCACTCGTCAGGTATAAGCCCCGTGGCTACGATCCTATTGAATAGTTCAGTGAGCTTGGGTCCCCATTGTTTTCCAAGTTTCTATGGGTATTCCGTCATGGCCAATAGCTTTCCCGGTCTTCATATGGGCCAGAGACCTCTCCACCTCGTCAGGGGTAATCGGGCTTATCAAGCCAAGGTTTGCAGGAAGCTGTGGTGGTGGCACGTGGTTTTTGGCCTCGTTAGACAGTTCCTTGAAATGGCAGCACTAGTCTTTAATAGAGTTTGCACTTGTGAGCAACACGCCGTCTATACAATTTATGGCAACACACTTTGTCATCCGCGACTTTGCCAGCTTGTAGACGAGCTTCTGCCCTTCCACGTAATCCAGCGCATCGTAGAGCAGAATCAGCTGAGCCGACCGTGCTTTTACCACCATCGTCTTAGCTCGCCGCTTTGCCCCCAAGTACACCTCCTTAACTAAAGGTGAGTTACAGTGCTGCCATTTCTTAAAACATGCCTTTTTGTCCCTAACTGCTTCCTGCACCTCACTATTTCACCATCCCCTGTCCTTGTCAATTCTTCGGCCGCCTTTCGACGTACCGAGTACTGTTCGCCCGAGTTTGAGGATCAACTTTTGCAAATGGCCCCAGAGCTCATTAATGGTTTCACCCTTCGTGCTCCAATCGAGACGATCGGCTGCCTCCATGAACTCCTGGCCCTTAATAGACGGCTTGCAACGTTCTGCAGTAGGCCGTCTACTACTTACTCGGACATCCATAATAAGGACTCGGTGCTGTGCAGTGAGGCATTCCCCCTCGATTATCTTGCACTGGGATACATGGCCAATGTCACGGCTTCGGATCAGTAGATAGTCGATCTGTGATTGGTGCGGGCCACTTTTATAGGTGATGAGGTGTTCGGGTCTCTTCTGGAAGAAGTATTAACCACGGCTAAGTCGGCGGCCAGTGAGGTTCGGAGAATTTCTTCTCCCTTACTGTTTTCTCGGGAGATCTACGGATACTTTTAAAAAACATTGCATGCGGTGACTGCTCGGGAAACAGGTTCTGTCAGCGGAGATTATTTTTGGCGGATAGTCTGGTCCCCCCATCCTTCCCACTTCCAATTAATAAAGTTTAAAGTCGTGATTTTAGATACTTGATGATCCATAGTGAAATCTATTAAATTTATTTATTTATAGAGTCTGTGTCTATAACAAATTTTATTCTGTGTAATTTTGTAGGCTAAGGCAGAATAGCTGGTCCGTAGGCACCTTCGCGTATCTACGGAACTGAGCTTTGGCCTCTTTAGCGTGTAGTGTTTATATAATTTTATTTTTCTGTCATTAGTTTTTTTTCCTTGTTTAATTTATTTTAATTTTATGTAATTTTTTTTATATGTCTGAGCTAAATGCTAAATAAATAGTAAACATTTTTATTGATTTTGCTGGCCGCAGCCAAAGCCCCCGTGCACCCGACCGAACTCCTCGCTTCTCTGGACCACGTGGCCGTTGAAGTCCGCACCAACCACAATCTTTTCGGAGGATGGTATACGTCGCAAAGTGTCCTCGAAGCTATTCCAGAAGGCAGTATTTTCGGTGTCGGCACAACCGAACTGAGGAGCATAGGCGCTGATGAGGTTCTAAGTTGATCCTTCAATCAGCGCCTTGATCAGCATGAGCCGATCGCTCACTTTGTTCACCTCGATCCGGAATTCGTCGCACACCACAATAGCGACCCCATTCCTCCCTTCTGCCGACCCGGTGTAGGTGCACAAGCTTGTATCCCTGCCCGATTTCCCTAGACTTGGAGCCACCCCACCTCGTCTCCTGCAGGAATGCCAACTGAACGCAGCGCCTGTGCAACAAGTCGGCCAGCTCTCGAGACCGGCCGATCAGAGAGCCAACATTAAGCGTGGGGAAGCGGAGCTTCCTACTACTAGGCGCTAACTTCTTTAACCCTGCCCGCGCGTGACAGGGTAGCCCTAGCCCACTTATCGCAGGTTTAGGGCGATATGCCTGCGCGTCGGTCAGTGGCCCTAGCATGGTGTTGGTTTCTAGTAGCGGACCTTTTTATAATATTTTTTGTGGTGTTTTGGCTTTTTATGTGCAGCGACTACCATCCCGCCCGCAGAACCCGTGGAATATATTTTTGGTTTAATATTTCAAAAAACGTCCAGAGTTCTTCTTAAGTACATGACCTAATACGTGGTTAATAGGTACCTAAATCGGCCGGTATCAAGATAGAAGTCCTACGGGAGATTCAGGAAGCGATGTATTGCGAGAGCCATCGGCTTACAACGTGAGGATGCCGAAAACCGGGTGAAGTGAAAAAAAAGAGCAGGAAAGACAACCGCTAGGAGACCACTTTCTCTTTACTTCTTCTATCTTCTTACTTTACATAGATATTACATTAATTATACACTTTATCACGTATTATATTTAAGTATTCACATGTTTTAACAATAAATACTTTACATTTAAGTATTAGTTTGGTACTCAACTCAACTAAAAGCAATTTAACAAATTATCTACTCTAAATAAAGCCGTGGCTCATATGTATTTTTACAGACAACAGAAAACAAGACAGTAGCAGTCGCGACCTTGTACATTATCATAAGGAATATAAAAAAACGAATAGTGGTCCCTTAGGTTGCTGAGTTTGTATTAGTTGTCCTACTCTGTGACTAATTCGTTACATAAGACTCGCATACACTTCTTTTGAAGTTTAAAAGTTTTATCAGCCTCTACATAATTTCCCCACAATAATAGTCCGTAGTTCAGTACTGAGGAGACATAGCCGTAATAAGCAGCAAATGCGGCTTCTTCGGAAACCGCAAGCAAAGCAAATATATAATAAGCCAGACTTTTGTAACCTTTAGGATATGGTCTTTCCAGTTCAGGTATTATTAACCAATTTATGATTATTATATTGTATATTGTAAAATAATTTCAGAAATCAGATTAGGAAGGCGGCTCAAAAAGAGGCAAATCTCTATTATACTACGTTTCTTCTCACTTCACCAAACTTAGAGTGAAATAATACTAATTCAGCACTACTTTTCAAGTACTTTGTTTTGCTCGTTATCTATTTGTTGTATCTATGTCATGGACCAAGTGATTATTACGGGCATTATTTATAACGCCCGGGCAATATGAATAATGACAAGTCAAATCTGGTAATAATTAGAAATTTAAAGTTCATTATTTATCACATTGCCCGGTCATTATAAATACTGCTACGTAACTGTTGGGAAGACTGATAGTTAAGATGGCACTCCAAATTGCTGGGTCTTTAAAATACCAATCCGAAAAATTGTAGATTTGGGGATCGTGGTGATTCATAATAACTAACGCGTTCGTCGCTTCGCTCTTCGCAACCTAACCCTACCTGACAGGACGATATTTTTGGTAGATTCGATTTATCAATTTTAAATTCGAAAAAATCTCTGCCCTATAAGATCAATTTAATTCATTCATTCATTAATTCATATTTTATTGATAATTGTTAATTACAAGTCAATTACAGTATAAGTATGTCAAGCTAAGGATTTCAAAATAACAATAATGATTAATAATAAAATAATAATAATACATTACACATCTATGTCAATATCCTTAGTTCTAAAAATTCATTGTAACCATAGAATGCCTGCTTGATAAGCCAATTGCGCAGCCTGTTAGTAAAGATAGGCATGCTGGTGGCGGCGACGACTTCGGGCGGCAGCCGGTTGTACACGGCCGGGCCCATTAGGTGCGCCGTGCGCGCGCCGCGGCAGTTTATGCGGGTTACTCCGCAGCCGAGCCGAGTGGCGGACGTTGTGCCTATGACCCTTCCCACGTCTCTCGTATTTATCGATATTAAGCATTACATATGTGGCCACTTCGAATATCAATAAGGTAATGTCAAAATACCGAGCTTAACAAAGAGAGTCTTGGCTGATTAATCATTAGCCACCCGGGCCACTATTCTCACAGCACGCTTTTGCATGCATAAGGGTCGCTCCCACTCTGCCGCACGACCCCACAGTTCCAGACCGTACTGAGCTAGAGACTGAACCGAGGAAAAATAACATGTTCGCACTACTTCAGTCGGCAAGGTCGAACTGCGTCTACTCAATGCGAAACACGCTCCTCCCAATTTTTCACATAATTTGTCGATGTGGATCTGCCAGGTTAGGCCCTGATCTATCTGAAAACCAAGCAAAGAGACAGATTCAACCTGCTCGATGGTGATCCCGTCGACATTGATTGGTACAGGCGGCTGCCCACGACCACCGAAATTGAAATGGAGCACCAGCGTTTTGCTCAAATTTAACATTAGCCCGTTCGCTCGAAACCAGGTCAAGAGAATATGGGCAACTGCGTCAAATTTTTGATTCAGCTCGTCAATAGATGAAGCCGTGACAACCACGGCCACATCATCCGCGTATACATATACGTCTACCTCCGTCAGATAGTCCGATAGATGTCATTATTACAATAGGTTTTATCACAATAACATTGTTCACTCATATTGGCCATTATAAAGAATGCCCTATTAATCACATTGCCCATAACATGTACACCGAAATAAACGGCTTTCTTTAGACAAGTACCTACCTAAATAAAGATGTGGATTAGGTTAGATATCTCAAGAAGTTTGTCGGAAACTGTAGGTACAATAAAATACTGTCTAGGTTAAAGATTATGTCTACAACCTAGAGCTACTTCAATTAAATTGTAAGAAGAACATCTTACAAAAATTACCTTGTACCTCCGTACCAAACCAATCAGCTTGCACCAATTATGGTTCGTTCAATAAAAGTTTAAGGTCGAACCATTGGCTTCCCTCAACGGGGAAAGAGCCAGGCTTCTCTCACTCAGTATTCATGTCCGTTCGTCTCTGAACAATTACCTCTAATGGAGAGTTTAAATGCAAGCCAGTGCCCGCCCGAGTCGCGTCTCGCCCGAACCCGACGTCTAACGAGGGGATAAATTTCTAATTGCGAGTACCCACATTTTGTATGCAGCCAATCCGAATATTGATGGTGTTCTATGAATTCCGGCGAATGAATTTTGATTCAGTGTCCTAGTGGTATGGTTTCGACTCGTAAGCGAGAGGTACCGGATTCGAACGCTGCCAAGTACCAATGACTCGTTTCTGAGTTATGTATTAGTGGAACACTAACCGTATCATGATGAAACCTGCACATTCAGGCGTTAACAGGGTCACGGAGGTCATACGGCAATTGCTCCATTGTTATTACCTGATCTGCCAAATCCTGGATCATGGTCAAGGCGTACCACTGGCCCCGGACCCTCGTGCACGAGAGGAAAACTGGAACATTAACGCCAAGATGACTATTTACCGATCGCCGTGTGGTTTTCTGCATAGTAGAATAGCACCAACACCAACCCCTTCCTCCTTCAACCACGGCACGGGTTCACAATGCGATAGACCAGCTACTTTCACAGTAGACCGAAAAATGTGAAGTGTTAGCACTGCGATATCCGGCGAAATGGCAGAATCCTCCATTAATGCGAAGGAGGCTCATGTTTATTGGTAGACAATAACGGGCTGTTAATGATGACGATTACCAATCACAAGTCCCGGCTAGAGTCCGCATTTTCCATTTTTATTCGGATAGTAAAGGCACCAAACGTTGTAGTCCTCAAAACGATCAGTGACAATGTAATTTCGGTGCTGTATCTTTGTTGCCTATGATGAGAGCTATACACATAAATTGTGGCTATTATAGAAGACAGTTACCGCTTGGCTGTGGGTCTATCACGATGTATAGCAGACAGTTTGCAATAATAATGTTTTGTAACAAGACTCCTCCATGCTCGGAGGGCTTGTTCTGAAAATCATTATGACGGGTAATATATACAAGCGATTGAAGCGCCTCTGGCGGTAAACTATGTAATTACAAAGGCGCAAGACGCAAAGTAAACATAAGGATCAGTCTAGCGCTTTGGCCTTTTCAAATACCACGTGTCGCGAATCAACGAAAACATTCTGGTGAGAATATTGCCGTAATTACGAAACCTTTTACTAATATAAGTATAACGTAAATTCATAATATGTATTAGATAAGTAAATCACCATATTATACGAATTCACCGTGTATCTATTCATCTAATCAGTTGTAGTACAAAACATAAAGTTTTGTATATGACTTCGTTCAAGGTTATGTTTATCGTTTTTTAAAATGTTGAGCATTTTTTTGGAACTAAATAATGTTAATTAAGTTTGTATTCTTTCACTAATGGTTAGCTATGTTGCCCAAGTAGCATTTTATTCGGTAAATATTTAAGATTTCGAATGGGTGGTTATAGCCCGGGGGGCTGCTCGCAATAAAATAAATATAGGTAGCATTTAGTCAAATGTTGTTCCTAACATTGTATACCTATCGGCTAAGCACTTAAATATTTCTTGGTTCTTTGTAATGAACGCACTCGACAGGCATGTTAACCAGTTTTTTTATATTTAGAACGAGAACATTCTCGAAATTGACTTTTTACTTTTTCCGAAATTCGGAATTGCTTTAAATGGAGTATCTTGAATTAAATATTTCGTTCAACAGTTTGACATTAACGATTAACATTAACATTGTTGTGTCCCGGTTTAAAGGATAAGGTAGCGACAGGCGGCACAGCGGAGGCATTTCATCTTAGTCCTCATAGTGACATCGCCTTTTTGTTGTCTTGTTGGTTCTGCATTTTTGTTATCTGCAACATAAGTGCTCAAACATACATGTTATCGCGGCGACAGTTACCGCGGGGCTGTTTGATATACAAAAAATAATGTACGATCTCCGTACGAACTTAAGATTTGGGTAAACACTGTTTACATGAATTACACTCTTATTCTGAAAAATTATTTTCATATTTATTCATTTCATATTTATTGTCATAAAATATTAAGTCTAAGCGTGCGACACCCTCCGGCCTGATAAAGTGACGATTAGCAAAAGGCTGCAGGTGGATGTTAGATGCGGCAAGCCGAGTAGAGGGTGCATTGGCGCTCATTGGGGCAGGCCTATGTCCAGCAGTGGACTAGTGTAGGCTGATGATAATGTTGACGAAAAATGCTCAGTTCAGAAAACGATATCTTTGTCACACCCCCAGAATGGATCCATTGGTCGAAATCCCCAGAAAAAAGTGGGGGGAGCTGCTGAGTCTGTACCAAGCGAAATGGCCTGAAGGTGTGGTGCCATCTTGCATGATAAGCATGCAACTTGCGTGTCCAGAGCTTGAGGAGGATTTTATGCTTAAGGTGTACTGCCCTGAAGGCGAACTTGATAATGGATTCGTTGCAGTCACAGAACAAAGAGATAATGTAAGTATTTTTAGAAACTTCTGTGTTACAGCTACAGATACCAGGGGCTCTATTTTTAAATAATTTGAACGGTTTTCAATTTTTATTTACGGCAAAATTCAAAATCGAGGCGTGTGTTTAAAAAATAGAGACCCTGACCTGTTTAAATATTTGTATGTATGTGTATTTGTATGTATATATCAAATTCATAAGCAGTAATTTTAGATGCAAAAATTACGTTTTTGTTTATTTGGTAGTCGTAACTAGAAGATACCAAACGAAGGGAAAACATTACATTTTAGGGCTCCATAATAGAATCAATAACTTAAGTTCTGTTTAATTCAATATATTTTACGCGTTAGGTATTTCACTTTTATGTTTTGTAAAGTACCTAACTGTATTATAGCCTATTTTTATCTATCTTTATACATATAATAAAGTAGTAAAAAAGTGTGTCTGTGCATTGAATATTTACAAAAAAAAATTTTTTTTTTATGTCATACGGTAGGCAAACAGGCAAGCGGGCCACCTGATGGAAAGTGGTCACCACTGCCTATAGACATTAGCAACACCAAGAGTATCACTAATGCGGTGCCTACCTCTATAATAAGTTGCTCTGGCAGCAAAAGGCAAATGCCACTCCACTGCCAAAGCCACGGTTCCCCAAATCCCCACCCCATGGAGCACTGGAAACCTTACTCACGCGGCAGAAACACAATACTATTTAGGGCGATGAAGAAATAGTAATGCAAAAGAGGGTGTCGAAGTAAGATATTTAAGTTTTATTGTTTACGCCTGGGGGCGCCTAGAGCGCGGCATCTTTCATACATTAGGAAGGTCATTTAAATTTGTTTTTACCGTTAGACTGTAACTGTGTGGTATTTAATCAAACACACTTGATTTGAATGACATTATCAGTCTATTTTCATTATCATATTTCTCAGATACCCACACCAAGCGCTATCTCGTTATGCAACTATTATGTACACTGAAATAATATTATGTATCTAGTTGACATAATACCATACTACAAGGTGACGAGTAAAATAAAAAAAATATTATCTTTGCGTTTATATTCCGATTGTACTCTTGCACGCCAGGGCCCGCGATCCGCCTTGACCATGATCCAGGATTTGGCAGATCAGATAATTATAGAGGAGCAACTGCCATCTGACTTCCATGACCCTGCTACCAGGGGAACCTAAACAGATTGGATCATAGTTACACAATCAGTCACCTGATTGTGCAGGTTCCATCACGATGTCTTCCTTCACCGTAAGTGCATCGGTTAGTGTTCAACTAATGAACATAACTCAGAAAAGAGTCGAACATTGCTAAACTATTCTAAGCATTTGGAAACTTTTGTGCACATCTTTAAGACATTAATCAAGCATATACAAAAGACGCCATGTTATACGAAGAAGTTAATATCTAGTTTTTCGACTTCCTTCGGACATTGGTATGGGAACATTGGAAATAGTTCGGAACTCTTCCCAAAATCGGAAAACAAAACATAACAAAAAGACACTGTTTGCAACAGTTGCAAGCAATGTGCGAGCACATTTACATTTGCCGTAATCATATCTTTCACATTTACAGAATAGCTATCAAGTCATGGTGCATCCTCTGAATAGTTCAAAAGCGATAGAGAGGGCTCTATTGACAACTAGTAAGATAGAGTGGGACAGGTTCATCATGTTTCCTTCGATAAGCCCAGACATGAAACAGTGCTTGGAGAGAATATCAGAACAATTAGGTGTAAATGTCACCGGCGATGATAGTAGCAAAGCCATAAAACACGTAATGAAAAGGGATTCCAAACCTTTTGCAGATTTGAGGTGAGTAGCAAAAGACGAAATGAGAGATTTTCTAAGAGCCGATTATAAAGAAAAAATACTTCAAATAATTATAATAGATGGCGTTGATTAGACACGATTCTAAGAAAAAAAGCAAAACCTGACCGTCAGATGTATAGAATATGGTTATTTTGCGCTTTCCTCTCAGAAAAGGTACTAGAACTATGTACTTTTTCACAAAACAAATTTCCGAGTAACTTCTGTTACCAAATTAAATACTTGAGATTCTTGTCTAAGCAGCGCCATCTACTGAGGCACGCGCGAACTACACTTTTTACTTTTTAAAATAGGGGGAGGGGGGATTTTCGTACAGTATATTCGCCGAGAGTTGATAAATATTATGAAAAGTGTAGGAATAGCGACTGTCGCTTAATTATCGCAATCTGTATGACGGACGTCGCTTAGCGCCGTACGCACTGAGTTTCCTGGTACGAGGCACGCAGGCGTTGACAAGCGCTAGGCCCCCGGGTGGTAAAATTAATTAGCGGGTCGCATTTTGTAATGAGTTTAGTGACCCTGATTTTATATTTTTTATAAATGGGTATTTATCATCTTCGGTCGGGTTTTTAGTTATTGTACTACTTTTTTTTATTTATCTACTCCCGGCGGACAGAATCCACCTTGACTATGATCCCGGATTTGGCAGATCAGGTAATTACAGTGGAGCAACTGCCATCTGACCTCCGTGACCCCGTTAACAGGGGAATCTGATCAGTTTGGATCAAGGTTACACATTCAGTCGTCTGAATGCGCAAGTTTCATCACGATGTTTTTCCTCGCCGTAAGAGCATCGGTTAGGATTGTAATTATGTATATAACGCATAAAAGACATACCGGCACTGGGATTCGGCCCAGTTCCTATCGCTTACGAGTCGGACCCCTTAAACATTCGGGCGCCGACGCTCATCCATATAAGTATGTCTCAATTATTATTTGAGTAATGATTGTACATATAGATTATTAAAATAAATATGTATGCTTGGACAAATTCACACAGCGCCATCTAGCTGATGGAAAGTGGTCATCGCCAGTCTTCGCACACGAGGGTCTCGAGTCCTCTAATTTACTTGGCTCGACTGATTATTTATTTATTTTAATATCTATTTAATTTATGCCACAAACGATTTGTAATTGTAATTGGAGGGACGTGCAACAGCTCAACGGCAGTTTTAATTGTAGCAGAATACCAATGACTGGTAAAGGCTTCTAAGCCGACTAAGCCTACTAAGCCGCCGTAGCCTTAGCGGCTTAATACCCTTATGGTGGCCATATACGCTACGAGAAATCGTTACGATCAGACTGTACAGTTCGAACGGTACCAATAAACCGCTACATGTATGTTATAAAACTGTACAGTTTCGTCCGATATTTTAAGACTGTGCAGTCGAACGGAACAATATGGAAAATTTCAATTGATTAATCGGAACCGGAAGAACTGTGCCGACTGATCGTAACGTGTGTGCGCTGGTTCAGTTTTGTCTTCAGTCGCAGTTCGGGTGGACGTGCGCACGCGTCATGGCGTCTCAAACTAATCGCGAATGGCTAGAACAATTTATTGAGTTATATCGCAGTGAACCTTGTTGTGAAAGAACTCTTCTTTTCATAAGCCATTCTTTGCACCAGATGCTAAAATTTTTCCGCTTCACTTTTTTTTTCCTTCAGGGCGAATATTAATCCAACAACTGCTAAAACGTCGTCCGTCGAAGCCACCGCTGACACGTGTGCGTCGGCACCGCTTACTGTACCGCCTGATCGTAACAATTTCTCGTAGCGTATATAGCTTGAATGCCATGTACGATAAACTGTACCGTTCGAACTGTACAGTATGATCGTAACGATTTCTCGTAGCGTTTTTGGCCACCATTAGATTTGAAATTTAATTTTGTTTACAGCTTACCTCCAAACACGTATATTGGCCCAATCAAAGCAAAGGACATAGAAATTGTGGACAAGGTGTGGGCATACTATAACAAGCATTCGTACAAATTATTCGAAAGCTTGATCAAGCACGGCCTGACTTATGCTCTATATTCGTTGAACCACGACATTCTAGCTTGGACAACGATAAATAACGCAGGAGCAATCGGCCATCTTTTCTGTTTCGATGAGCACAGAAAGAAGGGCTACGCAGAATTCATAATGAAATACGTAATAAACGATCTTATAGAAAAGAAAGTGGATATATTAGCATTCACTATAGAAGACAATGCAAAGCCACAACGGCTGTTCGACAAGTTGGGGCTCGAAGTGGTTGGCCATGACTATTGGGTGTTCACCTCTAAGAAGTTGTAGCTGACATTCTATGTCTTTCACTGAACACTACTTAGTAAATGGTATTTTGTCACTACTTCGAATTCTTTATAGAAGGAATACATTACAAGACCTTAATTTGGAGCATAACGAAATAAAATTGAGTTTATTTTGACAACAAACTGTCTTCAGATCAGCAGGAAGATGTTTGGTGCTTCAAAATTTGTTGATGTGCCTCCGCAACTTTCTACCAAGACTGCACTTGCTCAGGGGCTTTTGCATCTTAATCCGGACTATGCAGGTTGCCGAGGTTGAGCAGTTCAAGTTCAAGCAGAGCGACTTCAGAATATGTGCATAAGGTTTATTTCGGTATACGGAAATTTTACCACGTGTCGGAGTTCCAAAAACAACTTAAGTGGCGCCTGGTTCGTTTACTTAGGAATCTCCATATGCTGTCACTGTTTATGTGGTACTGTTCAATCCTCCATGTTATCTAAAAAAGTGTTTCCAATTATTATCTTCCTGTCATTGCCTTTCCCTTCGCTCTTCTGATAACCTTCTTCTAAATATCCCCCTTAACTCGTCCAACTTCTACTCTAAAACGTTTACTGTACAAAATCCGTCTTACAAAAATCTTACCTTACCATCATTAACAAGCTGATTAAAGCGCACTTTCTCGCAACTGTAAGATCCATCATCATGCATAATGTATGTCACAAATTTAAATTTTTAGTTATCGTGATATTGTTTTGTGATATTGAATAAGTATTATGTATTTATAGTATTGTATTTGAGTGATATTGGTTTGTTAGTATTGTTACAATAAAACAGTAATGTTCTGCTAAACAGACTTACCTACTCCAAGATATAAGTACCTATCCAGGAGTCATCATCATCGTTCTAGCGCTTATCTCGGCCTCTGTCAGGGTCCACTTTCCTACCCATTCTTCTCCACATCGGTCGTCGGTATCCGTTGGCTCTCACATCCGACTCAGCGATGTCGCCCACGGGGCCTCTTTCCTGATACCGACAGGTTCAAGCACCTATTTCCTACGTATCCCTGAAGCTTACGCAACACGTGATCAAACCAGCGCAGGCGAGCCTCCTCGATCTTGTCTGCGATATCCCTTACGCCAAGACTGCCACAGATGTATTCATTGCGTACTCGATCGAGCCGTGTACCTCCGCACATCCAGCGCAGCATTTTCATTTAGTTGGCGTGGAGTTCAAGAAAGTGTTTCGTCAGCGCTGGCCATGTCTCGCAGCCATAGAGCATCACAGGTCTAATTATACTCTTGTATATAAGTCCTTTGAGCTTGACAGGGATTCTAGGGTCACAGATGACTGCCGTGAGTTCCCGCCATTTGGCCTAAGCTGCAGATATTCGGTACTTGACATCGGGGCCGATATCGCCGGATTTGGATTTATCTGTTCTATTGACAGCTTCGTTACCTACAAGGATGGTTTCGGGCTGGCCTCGGTGAATTTACCCTAACACCCCTTTTCGCTTTGCGCTTCCTTGAATACACTTAATTCCACATAAGTGTATTCAATGCAATAGCAAGGATATTGCCGTATATCGTCGAATTATTTACAACCCATTGGACGTCATAAGTGGCGATAAGGATGAGTAAGATATGTTTGATAATACTCGCATTATATCACGTATACATACGTGTACATGGTAATCAAGTTGCCATGGATACAACTTCTGCCTACTATTAGCACATTAGTATGTGTATCAATGAATTTTATTATGATTATTATTTATTGACATTTTATATTTATATTTGAATGTATTTAAACTGTGACATAATGTAATGTAATGTGTGTGCGTTTTGACAATTTGGTTTGATTAATTTATACTAGTTGAGTGGTTTGTAATCCTAAGACATATCTCATTAATAATGATTAATTGTATTCTACTACCTGACATTCGTAGTGCCTTTTATAAGGTGTTAAATGTGGAACGAATGCTTATTTGTAACAACCATATTGTACCATTTAACAGCGAATAAATGAAATGAAATAAAAAAAATGAAATGAAATACGTAGTTGATAAATTTCCTCAGCTTTAATTTAGAATTAACCTTAGATTAAATCAAAAAGAGGGGGACTCCGCGTATTCAGTTGATTTCACTCGCGAAATTTATTTTTATATCTAATCGTGAAACATAAAATTTACCTTCATTATAAACATAAGACAAGTCTTATTCTATTGTCGTGCCTTTGTATTCCTTAAATAAAGACTTTTCCTATATTTTATGGTTTATTTACTTTTGTTCACGAGTACCAATACTCTTTCCAGCTGCTAATTTTTCCAGCCGACAATCCGTCCAGTCGCGAATCCGCCCAGTTGCTCTGTAGGGAATCATCATTGCCCCTAACAATTCAGTGCAGGACTTATTGCCATAATCTGCACGC
This sequence comes from Blastobasis lacticolella, assembly GCA_905147135.1. Taxonomy (NCBI): domain Eukaryota; kingdom Metazoa; phylum Arthropoda; class Insecta; order Lepidoptera; family Blastobasidae; genus Blastobasis; species Blastobasis lacticolella. The sequence goes on from LR990058.1 coordinate 5,276,466, forward strand.
TTGGCAGGCAGGTTGGAGATCACGGTTTTATAAATGTTACAATGGAAAACGCTGCTGCTCATTAGCCTACGGAGGCTCTACAAGTTTTACGTCTAAAATATGAATCGCCTTGTACCGATGCCCACGAGTGTAAGGGGTTAGTGCTATTCTACTCTGCCGGACACCACGCGGCTGTAGGGAATAGTTCCCTACAATCGTCAGTTGACCTCTTTCTCAAAATTATTGGAAATATTACGTAAACGATCATGTCAAAATACGTTCCACCAATAGTTATAATAGTACTACATTTAGACAACTGCGTTTTTTAAACATAACAAACTTAACTTAATAGTTACATAAGTAAATTTGTGCAGTTCAGTCAGTACGAAATTAATAAACTGGCTTAACTTTCCTTTCTTAAAATAATCGAAATTTTAAAATCTAAATAGGTTAATAATGTTATAAATTAAATCAATCCCCGACAACGCGATATTGATATCTCTCCGTACGCATAATTATATGAAGAAGATTTGTCCATTCCTGATATGTGGGACGAAAACACGCGCGTATTTAGCAAAACATTTGTCCTACTTTTCGAGTTTTGCGTTTACGCATGCTGAATTGTGTACTTATATTTTGTAGGTATTTTGTTTTATGTTAATGGACAGACAAACAGGCCATCGGACCACGTGATGGAATGTGGTCAGCGCAACATAAGCGTGTGCGTGTGCAATGCGTAGCCCACCCTCATTGAAACTTGTAATATATCTCTTGAAGGATCCCATGTCATATTCTAAGCCTCTTCAAAGCAAACACTGCATCTGGGAGCTATTTCCACATCCGAATAGTACGAGCAAGTGACGTTCTTACTGCCACGTGGGTACCAGAGGGTCTACGTAATTTGGATAAGTAATCAGCCCCCGACGAATTGGTGCTAGAGGTACTGCAAAAGTAGTTCTTATGTCTTTTTACAGGAAAACTTTTATGAAGTGATAATTAAATGTCCCAGTGAGTATACCAGCGAATTAGAGGATGCGTTAAGGAAAACTCAGTTGATAGACTGGAAAAGGGATATAATAGTTCCGTTGGTTTCTAGAAAGGTAAGAGAATGCCTGAGAAGAATGCAAGAAGACGTCGGGATTACAATAGATCCTTTAAATAGCGGTAGCTTTTGTTTAAAACGAAACGCATCACTTTACGAAAATATTAAGTGAGTAGATGAGCTTATTGCTATATGTTTCATAAAGTTTTAACAGAATACAGCAGTCAAACTACACTATTTAATAGTGTTGTGTTTCTGCCGGTGAGCAAGGTTTCCAGTGCTCCTCGGGGAACCGTGGCTTTGGCAGTGGAGGGGCCTAGCTGTCATATTCGCTGTCACGTGGCTGAGCGGGGGCGGTGTGTTGGCGCGGCGGCCAGGGAGACCTAGTGAAACGGATGTCCGCTGGCCGCCCGCAGGCTGAACGGGCTCCCGAACCCAGGGAATACATAATCTCCGCCCTGGGAGGCTGAGCTGCTAGTCTCGCGAAAAGTCGTGTAGTTCGTGCCAGAGAAGGAGACCGGAGTAGACTCGTAAGTTACGTCAGGTACTAGGGGGCCTTCCGCCCGCCGCGCCAGCAGATCGCATACTTGCTAGACTCCGTGGCAGTTATGACAGCCCCTTTGCCTATTTGTTGCCAGAGCAACGTTTCCCCCCTAAAACTTTTAATTACTCCCCCAAACATGGCCAAGAAAAGAAGAAACATCGTTTTAACAGCGGCAACCCCATCCACTCAGAAGGTGGACTTTTGCAATATTAGGAGTCTTCATAGCAATGTCAACGCAGTCCATGAACACTTTGAGACTGCGTAGCCGGCCGAGACACAGATATCCTGCCCGGCTGATACATCATATCTAACTTTCCCCGGGTACAAGCTCAAGCAATTTTGTGCGTCGTCCCGGGGTGTGTATGGTTATTCGGGAGAATATCTGTTGCTGCCGTTTACACGGCCTTGAAGACAGGGACCTGTCGATTATGTGGGTTCGTGTGGATTACGGTGACCACACCCGTATCTACGCTGTATAGGGTACAGGTCTCATGGCGGTGACTAGGACACGATGCGACTTTTTGAGCACCTAAAAGTGACGTCTGATAAAGTCTTTGAGCAGTATCTTTCAGCTAAGTTAGTGGTTTTAGGAGATTTCAATGCACACCATAAGAAGCTCGGTTCTCGGTCTACTAACTATGCGGGAAGGTCTGCTCACGAATTTGCTCTGGTCTATAGTCTCTCACAATTGATTCGCTCGCCAACTAGAATCCCAAATGTTGAGCACCATACAAGCTCCTTGCTGGACCTTCTGCTGACTACGCGCCCCAGTGGGTACTCCATTTCCGTGGATGCGCCTCTTGGCTCATCGGATCATTGCCTTGTACACTATCCGACTTTCCCAGGCTTGCTGGATGGCGGCGTATCTGGCACCCATGGAGGCAGCTCTGCTTTGCATCGAATGATCCTGATACCTGTGCCATTGCAGTCGCCGAGACCGTCTTAGCGGGTATGGCTTCATTCCTAACCCGCTAGTGGCTGCTGGGTCACGGAGACGACCGTGGTTTAATCGGCCATGCAGAGAGGCTTGACGAGCGAAGTAATCTGCGTACGAAGCTTGGACCACTGCTCGTCTCAATTAGGATCCGAATATTGATGATGCAAAGCGGAAGTTAAATGATGCCTCGAGGAAAAGCAAGAGAGCGATCGCTAGAGCAAAGTTCGCCGTCGTTAGCAGAAGTGGCGAGTGACAAGGTACCCCTCTGCTAGCCGGGCTTTCTGATCGCACGCCAAACCTGCTGAAGGAAACTTTAGTCAGTCGTCCGTTCCACCACTGCGTAAACCTGACGGTACCCTGGCCCACAGTGCAATAGAGAAAGCCAATTTACTGGATGCTCTCTTTGCCTCAAACTTGACACTGAATGACGGAGACGCCGACCCGCCTACTATCCCGTGGTGCGGCAAATCAATGCCGGAAATATCCTTTTCTCAGCTAAAGGTACAGCGGACTCTGCTCTCTCTAGATGTTCGAAAGTCGAGTGGCTATCGCTATTACCTCCCTTCTCTCTAAGGTGATGGAAAAAGTTATAAACGCACAGCTCCTTGGTTACCTAGAAGAACACGATCTCTTGAGCGACCGTCAATATGGGTTCCGACATTGTCGCTCAACGGGTGATCTTCTAGTGTACCTAACACACCGTTGGGCTTTAGCTGTTGAGAATCAAGGTGACGCACTGGCTGTTGGCCTAGATATAGCGAAGGCCTTCGATCGGGTCTGGCATAGGTGTCTTCTATCGAAGTTACCATCATACGGGCTTCCCGAGGGATTGTGTAATTGGGTAACTAGCTTTTTGTCCAGCAGATGCATCAAAGCCGTAGTTGACGGCTGTTGCTCCGATAGCTTGGACATAAATGCTGGTGTCCCGAAAGGCTCGGTGTTGTCTCCAACTCTGTTCCTCCTTCATATCAATGATATGCTGTCCATTGACGGCATTCATTGCTATGCGGATGACAGTACTGGAGACACCTTTTATACGGGTCGTGCGAATATCTCTTAATCTCCCATAGTGGAGAAAAGTCGCGAAGTACTTGTGTCTATAATCGAGAGTACTTTATCTAGAATCTCCGATTGAGGACGACTAAATCTAGTCCAATTCAACCCCACTAAGACATAAGTTTGCGCGTTCACCGCCAATAAAACTCTATTCGTTGTAACTCCTCAGTTCCAGGATACACCGCTTACCATCTCTAAGAGCATACATATCCTAGGTGTCGACATCTCCAGTGACGTCCAGTTTCTCAGTCATTTGGAAGAAAAGGTCATGCTCGCATCAAAAAAGCTGGGTGTGCTTAACAGATCAAAGCAATACTTCACGCCGGGGCAACGGCTTCTCCTTTACAAGGCTCAAGTCAGACCCTATCTGGAGTATTGCTCTCATCTATGGGCGGGCACCGGCATATCAGCTTGGTACTTGTGACTCGATCCAAAAGCGCGCTGTGAGAATTGACGATGATACTATGCTCACAAGTGGTATTGAGCCCAGCGGCTGACTCAGCAGTCAGCAGGGGGATTTCGCCTCCCTTTGTGTGTTCTACCGCTTGTACAACGGTGTTTGTTCTGAAAAAGTGTTTGACATGATGCCTACAGCTACATTCTATCATCGCACCGCTCGCCATTGACGGGGAGTTCATCCTCACACCTTGGAGCCAAATTGGACGCGAACTGTGCGGTTCCAAAGGAACTTTCTCCCACGCACACTAAGGTTGTGGAATGAACTACCTGGAGAGGTTTTCCTTGGAGAGTACAACATGGAGTTCTTCAAGAAAGGGGTTAAAAGGTTTTTACGGGGTCGGCAAAGAGATTGGAATGTTAGCGACCTTCTTGCCAGCCATGTAGGTCGCTAACATTCCAATCTCTTTGGGGGTCGGTAACGCGTGGGTGATACCCCTGGTATTGCAAACGTCCATAGGCTGCGGTGACTGCTTACTATCAGGCAGGCCACAAGCTTGTTTGCCACCTTAGAGGTATAAAAAAAAATTTTTTGCTCCTTCAGCCCTCAACCACTTATGCATTTTATCTAGGTACTTGCTATTTTACGGGGTCAGTAGACGTCCTACGACTGAGATATTGATCTCTAAAGCTACCTACGTCTAAGACGAATTAAACTAAATTAAATAATCATCAATTTTTCCCTCACCGTAAGAGCATCGGTTAGCATTCAACTAATGTACATAACTCAGAAACGAGTCATTGGTACATTGCCGAAGCGGGATTCGAACCCGGTACCTCTCGCTTACGAGTTGGATACTCAACCGCTCGGCTACCGACGCTCAGGTTTATTATACATAAATAAATATATAAAGCTAATAAATATCAACCAATTTGGTTTCCAAAAGGGTAAAAATACTACATCAGTGACTTTCAGATTTCTAAAGGATGTTTGGAATGCTGTAGACCATAGTCGTATTGGTATTGGACTTTTTTAAGATTTAAGTAAGGCCTTTGACAGTGTATCTCAGTGTAAAGCAGCAGTGTGAGTTACCTGTAGACATGCCTTTTGAGGAACCCTATGTTATAGCGCAAAGGATGGACTTCGGGTCCCTCCCGATCATTCCACATCCTGCACGTGCGCGGTAAAACTACTACATACTATTAGAGCTCGTCTAATTTAAAATGACGCGCCCCACTATCGCATTAACGCACACAAGCAAGTTTGAAATATGGACGCAATACATATACAAATGCCGTTGTAATTGGTCATTCAGTTGCCGGTGAAATTCAAACGTAGGAGCACGCGTCGTTCATTGGCTCCCACGCAGATGAAGTGTCGTTATCAATATTTGCACTCACATATCGAAATCAACTAACTAAGTAGTGGGGCGCGTCATTTTAGACTAGACGAGCTCTACTAAGATACTAGTTACTACTTAATAGCAAAATAAACGATAACACATATTAAATATTACCTATCTAACTAAAGTAAAGCCAACCAGGGTTCTTGTTCCCGTCAAGTACAAAGAACGCTGAGGTAAGGTAGAGGGGATATATTTATCCCATTCTTACAACCAATTTGATAAATTTTTGGTCTAACATTTTAAAAAACGTCCAGCGTTGCCAGCCTGTATCAGGAAAGACGTCCCGCGGGAGATTCGTGAGATTCGCTTACGTGAGCATGCTGAAGACCAGCCGAAGTGAGGAAAAGCGCACGAAAAATATCCTGTCAGAAACCGGGATTTACCTCTCGGATAATGATGATGGTAGCAGTGGTCTTCTCTGCTTACTTTACATAAATATTACATTAATTATACAGTTCATTACGTTTTATTGATAATAATAAATTAATAATTATATTCGCGTTAATGTCTAGATTGTGCTCTCGCGCACGAGGGCCCGGGGTCCGCCGTGACCATGATCCAGGATTTTGCATATCAGGTAATTACAGTGGTGCGACTGCCATCTGACCTCCATCCTCTTACCCCTGTTACCAGGAGAACCTGATCAGATTTGATCATGGTTACACATCCAGTCGCCTGAATGTGCAGTTTCATCAAGATGTTTTCACTCACCGTTACGTTACATTACATATTACTCATAATAATCAGTAAAAGTAGTGCCTGTTGTGTCAGTTATATCTATGTTATATCTCTGTATTTCTTTATTGTGTGCAATAAATTGTTAAATAAAATAAATAAAATAAAAGGTACTTTATATTTATATTAACAATAAAAACTATACATTAAAGTATTTAGTTTGGTGCTAAACCCCACTAAAATCAACTTAACAAATTATCAATTTTAAATGAAGCCTTGGCTCTATTGAATAGAAGTCTTTGCTTGGCTCATATTTGTTTCGTCACGTTAATACACAAGTAGCAGACGCGTTGTTTTACTTATTACTACGACATTTGTTTCTAAACTGTTTTTAGTTTAGCAAAATTAATATACAAAATACCAAAAGTAAGCCCTTAGGTTGCTAAAATTGTATTAGTTATTCTACTCTGTGAATTCACTAATCCAACTAGAGACCACTTAGAGACTGAGTTGGCCTTTTATTCTGGGCGTAGTGCGTTGTATTTGTGTGTGACTCAGTGTGATCTCATTATTAGTAAACTCTGTGGGCTCATAACATCCAGTCATAGAGTTGAAAATTACAAGTGCATAGAGGAAAGAAAAAACTACACAAGTGTTTACATGTCAATTGCATTTTGTGTCAACAAGTTGGTCCGAAGCCGATAAAAGTTTTGTTATACAAAAATGTTCACGGTTTTGCCTAATACCGTTATAAATATGTTTTAATCTACTCAAATAAATAAATAGAAACTTATCTACATCTAATTAAGATGAAAATCTAAATAATGGGCGAAAGTCTCCGAAAAATACCATACAAAAAATGGCCCGAACTTCAAATCATCTTGAGGAGCGACTTGCCTCGTTGTTTGTGCACATATAATTTTTTGGAAGTCCAAAAGAAATGGATTCAGCAAGGATTCGATTATGACTTTAGAATATATAGCCCTTTTGGAAATATGTGGAACGGCGTTGTGGTTGTCCTTAAGCAAGTAAGTATACTTTACCGGAATTTACATTTTAAAAATAAGAACATTTGTTCTGTGACACTAATAATTAAAATATTAATTCATAACCTTCCTTGGCATGTATAAAATACATTACTTTTCGCGTCTGTCCGTTTGTCTGTATATCCGCTAACTGCTAGTAAACCACGCAACGGATTTGAATGAAGATTTAGATACTTTCTTTGGAAAGATTTAAATGTATAATATATGCATATTATAATGGAGAAATACGGAGAATACCCGTGCGAAGCTAGTTAGGTCGCTAGTTTCGTATACTCTGTCTAAAAAGTAGCAACTTCGGAAATTAGGTGATTGAAATCAACAAGTAAACAACCAGATTTTCCATCTTTCAGCTAGTATCTCAGTAAAGAGTAACACTACACTTATCTATTATGATTCAACACATCGGTAACGTAAATTAATGTAGAGGAAATAATAATATCCGACAACCGACTACAAACACGTCTGATAACGGGCGCTCAATGACGATAGAGCTTAAGTTGTTGCTGCTGCGTTCGTATTTATTTGGAATTGTCAACTTTATTGAACTCCTATTTGGATGCTACAGCTAGTCGTTGAAATCTCTGTTGTGTAATGAATCTTCCACCTAATCACACAAGCCGCTTTGGTTCAACCTTTATAACGCGTACGGCTAAGGAATGGATCACGTTACCTATGAGAGCGATCCCTGATTTTTAGAATCTGGATGCTTTTAATTCAAAGCTAGAGTGAATAGGCTGCTCCTAGACAGGCATGCTCCATCTTTGGCCGCATCATCACAAACCATCCGGTGAGATGGCGGGTAAATGCCTGGCTAGCTACTATAAAAGGTCTAAACCTAGTGCAGACACCAGTCTCTCACACAGGTTTCTATGTATATTACGATATATTTATTGTTTATATGTTAAAACCTATGTGAACAAAAAATAAACAATATGAACAATTATTATTAAAAAATTATTATGCCTGACCACTGATGACTACTACGGACAGCGTTGACTAAACTTAGCCAGCTATAGATACAAATATAGATATTACGCCGCCAGTCTCCTAAGAAAATGGCCGCATGGCAGCGGTCAGACTTATTAAATAAAACTGGCTTTGTTTATATCTTTACTTAGCCGTGTTTTATATTGAGTACTTTCAAACACTACGATCTTCAACCCACCTACAAACCCAACTTCAATCAACGTGCAGATGAAGGCAATATCCTTCAAATCATGCTCAAGCCCAGCAGTGGATGTTTAAATAAATAAAATTATTAATTGCGATTACGTATGATCAATTTAGTTTCAGTTTTTTGCAATGCAACGTTGTTAGCAACGAACCCATGAAATCGATGAGACGTATACTATCGTAATAATCGTAACAATTTCATTCATTGAAATCAGATCATTGTTAGCATCACAGTTACATAATTAGCCTACAAGTCAAGGACAGGACTATCGCGTTATACACATCTAAAGAGTTTATGAATACATTAAAAAAAAGATTGGGCAGGTATGACATGCACAACTGAATAAAGTACTCTGGACTTGTTGCAGGAGACATTTTGGGAAATATATATCGACTGTCCAAGAGACGAGACTACCTATCTTGAAGAGGCATTGCGTCGTACAAGGCGAATAGACTGGCAACAGAAAATAGTGATCATGTTCACATCATCTCATATAACTAACTGCATCTTGAGGATCGCTGAGCATATCAATGTTGAAGTGCGAGTGAATAAGCTTCACATGTACATGATAAGTGAGGAAAGTCCGCCCTTTGAAGTCAGGTACGTTTTACTCGGACATAGAGCAGAGTGATCGCCATCCTATTTGGTAGAAGATAGATAAGAAGGCGTCATGACAAATCTCTGTCCGCAGTTCAACAGTAGGTACATTTATCATATGACCGTCGCCAGATCATTGTTCTACTGACCTATATAGATAAATGTAATTATTAAACTTTGCGCTTAAGTCATTTGTGTTTAATCGCGGTCTTTGTAAAGTGTATGAAAATGTATGTGTAGTGTATGAAAATATATGAAATGTCTGAAGTGAATCAGAAGAAAACACTTGTATTTGTATTATTGTTAAGTAATATTGGACACACGCGCGCGAGAGCACAACCGCGATATGTAAGTGCCTAGTTAAATTAGGAATTTTAATTATATGCGTTTTAAAGGGCGGTGTGCCCTCCACTGGGCGAAGCCCATTGTAAGATTCCCAACTTCAGTGAAGCCACTGTAATAGTTTTTGCTATACCCATAATTATTATGAAATGGTCGAAGAACTTTAAAGACTTATTTATAACTACTTTTTCTTTTCCAGTCTACCACCCGAGCTGAGATTCAAGCTTCTCTCACCAGAACATGTCGATTTTATCGACTCCGTATGGCCGCATCGATATGAGGGCTCCGATAGATACTTCCAGATCCTCGTTGAAAACAAATTTGGCTATGGACTCTTCAGCGGAAAAGAGTTGGTCGCCTGGGCGTTCATCAAAGAAATAGGGGCCTTAGGACACATTTTCACCGTCGAGAAATACAGAAGCATGGGCTATGGCATCCTCGTGGTAAAATTAGTGTGCAATGTCCTTAAAAAGGAAAATCTTGATGTGTTCTCCTTTGCCATTAAAGAAAATGACAGAGCATGCAAGCTTCACGAGAAGATTGGATTCGAGAAAATCAGTGTGGTCGGCACGTGTCATTTGAAATTTAAGGAGGATGTTGAGAACACAGAGGAACCATTCCCCATGAAGGAAGACAAGGCCACTTTTGTGAGGTCGATTCCCTTAGATGCTGAACATTAGTATAATACTTTTATTCACCAGTATGTATTTGATAGATCGTATGTGGACCTTTTTGCGGTAATGAATAGTTTTGCTAAATCAGATGGACGAGCCTATGGCGTCAACGTTGAATGATTTAGGGCAGGGTTTCTCAAATTGGGCTTCGCAAACCCCCAGGGCATCTACAGTAGGGGGTACTTGACGATTTACGTATTGCTGGCTGAATGACTAGCAAGCGCGTGACTGCCAGGTGACTTGATAAAAACGAAATATAGGTTTTAAGACTTTCGTGGTTATTTACTACACTTTCACTACACATGAAACAAACCCGATAACATGTGTAGTGTAAAACGAAATATTGAAATGAACTTGATGCTGAGTCAGAAATAAGGTTAAAATTGTTCAACATTACGGGGAGTTAAGGGTTTATGTAGCCATATTATATTTTATTTAATGTAACTTTGAGAAACCCTGATTTAGGGTCATTAGCATTTACTGTGATAAAGCGTCCCTCATAGGTCTTAGGTCACAGCATTACACAGATGTTATGTCAACTTTGCATAACCGAGGACCTATGACCGACGGACCAGGCCAACCGTCACATTTGGCGTTAAGTTATGGCAACGAAGTGAAAATCGGTCCACTTCTAGGTTCGATCTCTATTTTATTCAAATTACATAACAGACTGGCACCGTGCCACAGTTGACAACATCTCATTATGCTAATTTAGCCAGTAAGCTGCAAATGGGTCAAGGTTCACAATAAAACGGTATTGGAGATTTCTGTGTTTGTTTTACTATTTTTAGGAACCTTTAGTGAAGGTATAACCGTAAACTTAATGTGTTTACAGAACTTTACCATAGGTATAATCGGAATCTTTACAGTAGTTTATAAGAATAGATTGTTGTCTGACTGTCTGTCTAGATTCTTTTTCACAGAAACAAGAACACAAATACGAAGCTGGGACGGGTCGGTAGTGCACAACCTACAAAGTTTCGGATTTTATTTTTATTTTATTTACTTAAGGAAAGCCAACAGCAGTTGTTACAATAAAAACAATAATAGCATTACATAGCCAATTATAGGCTTCCACTGATAAAATTACAATATTTAAAACGAAGTGCAACAGTTAATGAGACACAACAACTTAAGCCTAAAAATTATCTTTGCTCGACTCAATCAATAAAATTACTTACTAATACTATACTAGTACTGTTACTTATAAAGAATCGAATACTGTACTTATAAAGCCTTTTAACCAAAATTAAAAACCAACTTATTTCTATAATGAAATCTCTTCAAGCAGACCTATAGAAGAGAAACATGGTAGAGTCTAGGTAGGGTAGGGTAGAGTTTAGGTCACTCCAACAGTATTTTCCGAAATAAGTGTTACGAATTTGAGTAACAATACTAACAAAAGATATAATTCTGTAGATAAGCGTTTACGAAGTAGCTTGCTGTAAAAATGGTAAAACAGCACCTACATCAATAACCCTTTATCTCCTTATTCACACCGTATTTAATGGTAAAACAGTAGCTCCTGTCAACGATATGCGTTTATTTGTTTATATGACGGTTCACACGAGAGAATTGCATATTCAAAGTACCTAATTGGATAAAAGAAACGGCTCTCAGTGTGCCAGCCGCGGAGCATTAAACTTTTTGTAAAACGCAACGAATGTGCATTTGTAGAAAATCAGTTGCTTGTAAGTAGGTAGGTACATAAATTTACTAGATAATTCTTTGAGTATATCTGACGACAGTGGTTTAGTTGGTTATCATGCCGGTCTGCCACGCAGAGGTTTCGATTCTCGGCCGAGCAGAAATTGAAATGATGCATTTTAATTTCTGTTACGGGTCTGGGTGTATTGTGTATATAATAAGTATGTATTTATAAAAAAAGTATATTAGTAGTTAATCAGGTATACCTATAACACACCACCCATAACACAAGCTTTGCTGACTTTGGGGCTAGAGGGCGCTGTGTGAATTTGTCCAAGCATATTTATTTATTGTTATTATTATAAACCAGATCTTAGGCGCGATTTACAGGTGCCCCTTTGCCAAGGTTAGTAAATTTTGATCTTTAGGTACCTAACTTTTATCATTTTCGCAATTTTATTGTGTCCACAGCGTTATGAAAGTCCGCCATGTCCTTTACACCAAAGGATGGCAAGGCATTTCATCATACGAGTAGTCCTTAGTGACAACGTAGCTTAGAGATTTTTTGTTACATTAAAGTTACCACTTACCTTGTGGTGGGCTGTTTACTTGGGATTGGGATTGTGAGTTTATACTCAAATGGGATTCCTTTGGTATAAGGTAGATACCCAAGGCTGACTTTAACCTATTGGAGGCCATTGGCACATTAGGATAATGGGCCCCGTAGACCTTGACCACTTCTTTTTTGGGATGGATAAAAAAATGTATATGGAAGGTTATTAGTGGCGGATTCAGGATTTTGATTCGGGGGGCTTAAATGTCTAAGAACACAGTCTGCCTAGGTATATACATTTAGTTTAGGTCTTATGACTTATAGAAGCCAATCAATACATTATCGTATTGAAATGAATAACTAAGCGCAGCAAGCTTCAATTATATTTAGCTATTTAAAGAAACTTCAGTGGTTGTAATAATGATGGTAAAAAACACACACATGAATAAATTACCGAGCAAAGCGAACTCGAAGTTTCTCACATATGAAATAATAAAAAGAAACACAAATAAATACCTGGCGAGCGTAGTTGCCGAATAATTAAGGCAAAAACAATTCAATAAACGAGCAAGCGCAGCGAGCTCGAAGATTTTAACAAAGTAAGTACAAATAAATTAATGAGCCAACGGAGTGAGGCAATAGTTCAGGTAAGAACAATTCATTAAATTATCGAGCGCAGCGATCTCAAAATGTTTTGCAATTTGGCTACTTTTCTAAAATCCCCGCGTAATTGTAACAATAAAAACCAGCACAAATAATATAATGATCGAACAGAGTGTGGTCGAATTTTTTTGGCTGTCTAAATAGCCTGCCTGCTGGCAATAAAATTATTCTTTAAAGTTAACGAGCATTTGGTATTTTGGCTATCTAAACAGCTTGCCCGATTGCAATGAAAGTTTTTATTATTAACTAATAATAGTTGTGAGATCAAATATTTTTCAAATTTTTGAGGAAGAGATCCTGGTAGACAACAGATACCTACTTAAAATGTTAGAATTGCAATAAACATCTGTAACAAATCAACATAGGTACATTTTTACTAGCAAAACGACAACAAAATGGGTGTTTGCCACACTTACTAAGTTACCCCATTAACATTGCACCCAAAAGAGTATTAACGTCACTTAATCTTATGTAAAGGCTTAGCCACACCGAAAGAAGAAATCTGGAACTCAGGAGTAGAAAGTACATTTCACATAAATACATAACGTCACTGCTTTTTCCCGTAGAGCCAGGCAGAGACCACATCGTTCCACTTGCTACGATCCTGACATACCTCTAGATTCTTCCCCATTCATCAACCTTTCATCCATGTTTGGCAGGCGGGTCTAAGATCACAGTGTCAAATTCAATAAAAATGTCTTGTAGGAAATTAAATATCTCTTTCAATCGTTAAAAAAGAGTGGGATAGAAAATAGGAACTAAACACACAGTGACATATTGACTTGCCCATAGCCAAAGAACACCCACCCCACGCCGACAACGGCGTCGGATAGTATGTCGAAAACACTATCCAGAGAACGCTGCTGACCATTTCCCGGAGTACGTAGGAACTAGCTTGAATGTCACCTAGATTGATACTCGTTAATATATAGGGTGTTACTTAAGTAGCGTCCCCATCAGCTTCCGAGCGTTTAATCCTGGCTTCTGCAGGGGTCCCATTTCTGTTCTTTTTTCTCCACTGTGCCCAATCGACATTGGGTCTCGCATCCGACTCGACGATGTTAATCCATCGCTTCTTGGGAGATCTCTTTGCCTGATACTGGTAAGTTTAGGCACCTATCTTCACAACTATCTTCATAATATCCACTGTTCTGTAGGTAATATATACAAACCGTGCAACGCTACACTTTGTTGCTCACGGCCTGCTTTCGGTGTGCCGAGTCCTAAAACTGATTGGGGTTACCCATGTGTAACTTTAGTTGCATTTAATGCTTTTACGTGCCCGCACAGGTACGTTACCTAGGATAGGCGTTGGCACAGAGTGAGCTGTAACGGTTTTTAGACGTATTCTCATGACAATCAATTTTTTTGCGCGGAATGCACTCTCTTTAATTAAGTAATTTACTGCAAGTAGTTATTGCCGATCGATCACAGTCGAGTTAGAGTTGATAAAGTTTTTGTTTTAATGTACAATGCAAAGTAGGTTCCCAAGATGCAAATGTTTCGTAGGAATTGGGTGTACCTAATTTATTGGTTTAGGTAGTACCTATCTATGCGATCAGACTAATTGAAGGCATTGTCTGGCACGAATAGTTTCGGAATTTTATTTACTGCAGGTATAGGTATGTTAGGTAGGTACATTAGTAATATTAATAATAACACTGCCTAAACTAGGGAATAAGCTAAGGCGGGCAAATGATGGAGAAATTATTGAAGATTATTGAAAACGTCTGTAATACCTACCCATCTCTTACAAATAAATCGTTGAATCTTTGCTATGTGAATCTGGTACTACATCAGTGGGATCCATTTGGTACTATTCGTTTGTGGGATCCTATTACGATTGCTTTCGCCTGTATTTCCTTCCTTCGTCGCGTTGCGTATCATCGCAGATGATATCACTTGTGTGGTATCAAGCTCGCATAGCTTCTAAGATGTGTCGGGGATAGGTCAAATCGTAATGAACGTCGGGGTGTTTCAGGAGAACAGTGGGTCATAGTGGGTCACAGTAAACTCCAATCTGCTCTTCGATCCACTGCTGGAGCCAGCCGGTAGATTTTTTAACGTTCAAAGTTATTTATTTCTAACGTAGGTGTGTATACACAGGTACCTTAGTTGTGATATAAAGTTTAAAGAATGAAATATCTAATTATTTATGCCGTAAATCAAAATTTAAAATCGTTTGAATCGATGCGAGCTATTCAAAAATAGGACCCCTGTGCACAATAAACTATTATAAAAAATAAATGGATCCTGTCAGTGGATCCTAGTGGTTTGCGGAAAAATATTCTGGAATATAAATATTAAGACACCTGTACTTCAATGTAGTGGCTCTAATAGGCCCCGCTGGCGATTTACAAAGTGAATTCATAAACAAAAATAATAAACTTCAGATTATAACTTTGTATGACTCCATGACTTATAAGAAGACATTATACATCTAATAATAAACCCCAAAAGTACTGTATCTATTATTTATCAATTGAATTAGCACTAAACCTAAACATGCAAGTTTTACGGTGAAATTTAGAATAACCCTAAAAATGTCGATAAAACAGGTTTTTGTCCCCTGGACACATCGCTTGGTCACAGTAGTTCCATTGCCTTACAGCCCTGTGACAGACAAACAGCAAAGGCTTAGTAAAATGATTAACCGTTTATCCTAAAGTTACAAAACCCTACAAATCGTGTCTGACATGTGAATTTATTTTTATTCTACGTTTAAAAAGACACCAATAAATCATTCATTTAGCACGTGAATATCTACCGCGGTATATTCAAGGTACGATTAGCGGTATTAACGAGTTTTTCTGAAATAAAACGCTTGTGTTTTGATGTATGGGCCATAAAATGACAAATATTTCATACAATAGCGCAATAAACGCGAATGAATTGGCTTCTGTGAACCGCGCTGAGGTTGATACCACCTACCTACCTACTAGATGAGAGTTTATGCTTGGAAGATAGAAAAAAGAGTGGAAGGAATAAATATGATGATATTATAAAGATGACCTGAGTGGTTCAGTATGTTAACAAGGCGGTTTGCCACGCAGAGATCCCGGGTTCGATTCCCCGGCGGATGAGTTTTAATTTCTGTTACGGGTCTGGGTGTTTTACGTATCATCATATCAGCCAGAAGACGCCCACTGCTGGGCATAGGCCTCCCCCAGAGATCTCCACAAAGACCGGTCCTGTGCTTTCCGCATCCAGCTGGCACCTGCGATCCTTACCAGGTCGTCGGTCCACCTTGTAGGAGGCCTACCCACGCTGCGTCTACCGGTACGTGGTCGCCACTCGAGAACTTTACTGCCCCATCGGCCATCTGTTCTTCGAGCTATGTGCCCTGCCCACTGCCACTTCAGTCTGGCAATCCTTAGAGCTATGTCGGTGACCTTGGTTCGCTTGCGGATCTCCTCATTTCTGACTCGATCGCGCAAAGAAACTCCGAGCATAGCTCTTTCCATTGCCCTTTGGGTAACAGTGAGCTTTCTTATAAGGCCCATAGTGAGTGGCCACGTTTCAGATCCGTAAGTCATCACTGGCAACACACATTGGTCAAAGACCTTCGTCTTGAGACACTGCGGTAATTGGGACGAAAATATGTGGCGTAGCTTCCCGAACGCTGCCCAACCGAGTTGGATTCGTCGATTGACCTCTTTCTCGAAATTGGACCTACCTAGCCGGACTATTTGTCCTAGTTTTACGTATATTAAGTAAGTATTTAAAAATAAGTAAGCTTTGATAACAAGTAAGCTTTGGGGCTACATGCCGCTGTGTAAAATGTCCAAGCATATTTATTTATTTATTTAATTAATTAAACTGTCTTTCAAATAAAGGTAAACAAAAGGTATACAAACGACAAAATTTGTCTAATTATTCAATAATCCACACTTTGTACGTCAACTCTCGTACATCGAAGGCTCAAGACGGTACTACTCACCTAGGCGGACTCTTTAGGCTTGACAGAGCGCTACGACCTAAATAAAATAATTTTAAATTGTAGATACATGTATTATAATTTGTTAAATCTTTGGACAGCGGGTAAATTGCCTCTAAAATAATTTAAAAACTAAATGATTGGGTTCGATTCCCCAGAAAATAAAAATAGAAATGGACGCCACAGGTGACCGGAAAGCTAGATCATTCCTCGGACAGACGATATTCAACGAGGCAACGTAGCCAGCTTTCTGGGCATCATTCGGGGGGCACCGATATGGATGACTTTTTTATTTTAAATATTTCAGTTTATATGTTATGGTTCTGCATATATTTAGTTGTACCTAAATAAACCGAAATAGAAATGGATATTGATAGAACAATTTAGCCCAGACAGTTCCAAACCGCAACCGAGTTACAGTTTACAACAGGTGCCACATATTGCTTACGCTTACCTGGCACCATGTCGTCATAGCATGGGAGCCACCACCATACCAGTTGATATTGTCAATGGCTCAGCGGGCACCACCATTCTAACAGAGGCTGCGCGGCCAATATGTCGCTAGCCCGATAGTAACGAGTTATTAGTCTGTGACATCTGTGGCACAGGGACCGATAACGAAGTGACTGTTTTCTTGTGCTTAATCACGCGTTGTGTTGTTGCCTGTGGTTTAAAATGTGGAGTTTAACTTTAATTGGTGAGTTTATTGGTGTATGTTTTGGGCAATGTCGTTATTTATAATGTCCGGGCACTGTGAATAATGCCCAACAAGAGTAGACAATGTGATAAAAACTATCAAATTGACCGGGCAGTATCGCCATGTACCAATGATTTTTTTCTGAGATAAGTACTTTGTACTTTATTACTATTGTTATTGTTACTGACTAACTGTTTTATAAGTATTCCTGGCTGATTGTTTTCTTACTTGTTAAGTGCTCAACTCTACCGGCTGCTCCATCTCTCTTTTACAATTCTGTAAAGGTTGCCTGGAAGAGATCGCTTGTAGCGATAAGACCACCTATGCTCAACTGGATCTTACTCATTGTAACTGTATAATGTTTTGTATGAGCAATAAAGTGTATATCTATCTACATCGTGAGAGTGAATACTAACAGATGCTCCTGTAGAGGAAACCATGATCCAATCTGGTCAGATTCCACTGTTAACAGGGTCACAGAGTCCAGGCGGCATTCCTGGGGGCCGATCGCGCTTAATTTGAATGTCGTCGTGTTTTTTTTTTCATTATAGCATGAGAGAGAGAGATGGCACGTGACAACGTCGGTGGTTTTGGTTTTGGTAAAAGTTCAAATTTAGCACGATAGGTGCCCTGGATCCAAAGCGGACTGTGGTCTCTCGTGTGCACAACTGGCATCCGATATTAGAAAACGCCAAAATGATGATTTTACTGCCCTAATCCCCACGTTCGGTAGGCGGATTGGTGATCGCAGTATTGTTAATACTCAACAGAAAACGCTGCTGCAAAGTCTCTGGTTTACAGAGGTAATATAGTCACCATTTACGCCCCCTCATGGGATACCAGTCTCCACACGGCTTAGGTATGCAATGGGCAACAGTTAAAAATCTAAACCTACAAACTCAATGTAATTTAGAAAGCAATTTGTGAGTATCTTGTCAAGTGCAAACTACGCTCACGCCACACGCTCGCTCTCAAAGTCAAACTTTGACGATATATTTATGCAGTAACCAGGTGGAGTAACAGACACCGATTTTTCAAATTTTAAAATACATATGGTAATTTGATGAAAAGTTCAACTGACTGAAGTTCGAATATCAACATTTAAATTATCTATAACACTATTGGTCAAATCGTCCAAAGGGCTTTAATAAATTAATTTATCCAAAGGGCTTTAAGAATAACGCTTGTTAATTGGTTCAGGCACTCGCCGGCCGCTGCCGCTGCGATTTAGAACCCAAGCGTGGACATTATGGCATTTCCCTCCACTTATATGGAGGCGACTCAAATTAAATTAAATTACGAACTGTTGAAGTTGCTACGTATTCGTAAACCGAGAATACAATAATAAAATCCCCGGCTACAGATAACTTCGAAACCTTGTATACGAATTCTCATTTGGTTTTCACCCTTGAACCATTCACAGACAAGTTTTCTATGCAATACCGAGGTCACTAGTAAGCTAAACCAAACTACAGATATTACAATAAACAACAAAGTATTCTTGTGCTCCATTTTCACATCATAAAGGAAAAGCGGAAGCGATGTTTAATTTTTAAAGTTTTTAATAGCTCTCGATTAACTTTAATAAAGCCGATTTCATTTCTCATACAGTATAAAAACTTCTATATTACATGGGTTAGGGGGCTGATTTTTTTAAAACATAATGATTTTACTATAGTGAACCCATTTTAATTCATTTCGTTGCTGGCTTTTTAGCCAAGCCCTTTGGCATCTTGAGATATTCCTAAGCAAATAAAATATCTCGGAGATATTTTAAAAAAGGTCAAGTCAAGAGTTCCGTAAACCAATGAGCATGTATGAAAAACGTTGATGAACGTGGAAGAAGCGAGAGAGATTTGTCAGGACCGTAGCGAGTGGAATAATGTGGTCTCTGGCTACCCCTACGGGAAAAAGCGTGACAATTTGTATGTAAGTGCATCTTGGCGTTAATGCCACATTGTTCTCTCGCGCACGAGGGCCCGGGATCCGCCTTGACCATGATCCAGGATTTGGCAGACCAGGTAATTACAGTGTAGCGACTGCCATCTGGGCTCCACAGCCCTGCTACCAAGGGACCCTGAACAGATTGGATCATGGTTACACATTCAGTCGCCTGAATGTGCAGGGTTTATCACGATGTTGTCCCTCACCGTAAGAGCATTGGTTAGCATTCAACTAATGTACATAACTCAGTAAAGAGTCATTGGTTCATGGTGGCAGTGGAATTCGAATCCGGTACTTTTCACTAACGAGTCGGATACCTTAACCACTCGGCCACCGGCGCTACTTATGTATTTAAGTTCCTACGTGTATCTATGTATGTATAAATGTAACTCACCATCATGGCACAGAGTGATAGCATTTATTGTGAATCTGGCTTAACTTACAAGTTAATAGGTTGGGGAGCGTTATCGCTTTTAAGTTATTAATTTTGTTATAAATGGAGAAGAGTTTATCAAATATCGACGACTTTTTTCTGAGATAAGTACTTTGTACTTTATTACTATTGTTATTGTTACTTACTAACTGTTTTATAAGTATTCCTGGCTGATTGTTTTCTTACTTGTTAAGTGCTGAACTCTACCGGCTGCTCCATCTCGCCTTTACAATTCTGTGAAGTTGCCTGGAAGAGATCGCTTGTAGCGATAAGGCCGCCTTTGCTCAACTGTATCTTACTCATTGTAACTGGGTAATGTTTTGTATGAGCGATAAAGGGTATATCAACATATAGTTAGATAAATTCTTCATTGCTCACACAAGTATAATTACATTAAAAAGTTCAGATGAAAACCATAACTAGTTGCAGGCAAAGGCAGCCTCAATGCGGCTATTCCACATTCCGAAACTAAATTTTCAAAATTAAGTAAATAAGTGCATCTTGGCGTTAATGCCACATTGTTCTCTCGCGCACGAGGGCCCGGGATCCGCCTTGACCATGATCCAGGATTTGGCAGACCAGGTAATTACAGTGTAGCGACTGCCATCTGGGCTCCACAGCCCTGCTACCAAGGGACCCTGAACAGATTGGATCATGGTTACACATTCAGTCGCCTGAATGTGCAGGGTTTATCACGATGTTGTCCCTCACCGTAAGAGCATTGGTTAGCATTCAACTAATGTACATAACTCAGTAAAGAGTCATTGGTTCATGGTGGCAGTGGAATTCGAATCCGGTACTTTTCACTAACGAGTCGGATACCTTAACCACTCGGCCACCGGCGCTACTTATGTATTTAAGTTCCTACGTGTATCTATGTATGTATAAATGTAACTCACCATCATGGCACAGAGTGATAGCATTTATTGTGAATCTGGCTTAACTTACAAGTTAATAGGTTGGGGAGCGTTATCGCTTTTAAGTTATTAATTTTGTTATAAATGGAGAAGAGTTTATCAAATATCGTGTTCCAAAGTCGTACTTTGAAACAGTGCGCAGTGTTTCGCAGTTTTAACCGTTTACCTAATAAAATAAATTTCGCTTTACGAGTCTTGTTGTCTAGTTTGGGTATGATGGTTCTGATTTATTTTATTATGCAAGTTTTGGTATATATGTAATAGTATTTCGTATCATTAAGTACAGAAATGTAATGCAATGTGCCTCTATAACTGCACTTAACAATAATTTATTTGGCTGAAGAAGCTTTACGTGTTGGTGTCGGTGTGAAAATACAATATTATTGTACTACAATTATCCAATTATGGAACAATATTCAATTAGTTGTAATTCGAACATAAATAAGTATCTATATGTGGATTATAATACCCGGTATAACTCTACATACATACATAAAACTCACGCCTGTGTCCCACAGGTGGGGTAGGCAGAGACTATGGACCACCACTTTGCTCTGTCCTGACACAACTCCCTAGCGTCGCATATATCCACAACTCTTTTCATACATCTCCTTTTATTCTTACCACTTTGGACCCCAGCTATTTGGGTCGTCTTCTTAAGCGCCGGTTTTCCAGATTCGCTCTATATACCACTTTTGTCAATCCTCTTTCATCCATTCGCTCTACATGCCCGTACCATCTTAACTCTAATGTATCGTAGAAGGAACGAGTGGATCAGAGAAATGACATAGGTGGCGGACGTTGTTGAAGAAATAGAGCGTCGAAAGTGGATATGGGCAGGACACATAGCCAGAATCGATTACATACCTTGGAGTGGAGACAGGGATAGACCACCCTTAAGACGGAACGATGGTATTCGCCAATAAGCCGGAAAAATAGGCTGCAGGTAGCTGGAAACAGACCGGCGTGGAAGCTTGGAGATATGTCTACTTTCGAAAATGGACACACTATAGACTGATATGATGATGATGTAGAATACGATAAACACAAAACAGTATTAAATTAAACCAATAGGCGGCTCTTCCTACATTATTTTACCACGGAACAGCGTGGCCATATTCTGGTTTAGTTTGGGTGATTTATTTAATCTGTCCCAATCTGCCATCCATTTCGCTTCGTAACTCGTCGTCGGCATCTAATCAAAGGCATTTTATGTTTAACTTCCTATTACCGGTTCTTTTAAGTAGGATAACTTGACCTGAATAAATTATAATAGCAATTAACACAATTCTCGACTGACATAATAGGTACAAGACATTTTTAGAACACGTTTGTTTCGACCTTTTAAACTTTATTCATGTTTGGAAAAAATAAATTTTTAAATCAAAGTTTCAATATCTATGACGAGGCTTTTATTACGCCTTCCAAGCGGACAGATCTCTTTCTCAAAGGTGGACCGTCACCTAACTGGCCAGTTCGTTCCAGCATATTCGTCATCAACTTCGAGAATAGACCAATTGGCTCTGTCCCTCTTGCATCCTCTTGATATACTTAATACAAAATGAAATTGAAATTGTAGTATGTCAGTTAATGTTACAGTATTGTTATCTCCTGGAAAGTAATTAGTTTAGTTACATAAATCATGTCGACATTTACCTGCACAATTATTTAGAGCATAATTAATTACCGAATTCGTTTCAGTCAGTAACTAATACGACATTCTCCACGACAAATGTTTAGACAAATAAACCTCCAGCAACCTTTTACCATCGAAAAGAATAACACAGATATCATTCATGGACCCATAATCTTTCCCAGGGGCGTATTATACCTCAGCATTCATAACGATTCGATAACTTCGTAGGTAACACCGCGCCACTGAGAAAAACTTTTATATACGAAACGACATTGATGGATAAGTCTCAACCAAGCAGTATAGGTATTCCCTACGGTCATTCGATAGGAATCCGATCTTGCTCGTTGATTGCTTTTATTACCACAATCGATACTGCCAATAATTCATCACTAACGAGTGTCTTCCAACGTATTTTTCTCCAACACCCACCGGACTCAACTGTTGGAAATGGAATGTATAGGTATGAAGTGCTTAGCCAATGCCAAACGTTTACTATCGAATGGTAATAAATATATAACAAGTATTTGATAGAATTAATACTTATATTTTCTTTGGAAGGAATAAAGTTTTGATAGAAAAGGTACCAGCGTTCCTTGTCGTGCAGTGCCGACCGACAATCGCAGCATGGGGCACCCAGCGATGGATGAACGATCTCATAAATGTTGTAAGGAGCCAATGGGTGCAAGAGGCACAGAGAGAACAGTGTGACCTAGGATTTAGGATTTAAGATTTGGCAGATCAAGTAATTACAGTGGAGCGGCTGCATCTGACCTCCGTGACCCTGTTAACAGATTGGTTACACATTCAATCGCCTGAATGTCAACCCGTTCTCATTTTGATTGGGTGCCTTTTCAACATTTATTTCAACCGGTTTTCACAGAATCATAACAAAATTATAAACCTTCCTTATGAATCACTCTATTTATTGGTAAAAACCGCATGAAAACCTGTATAGTAGTTTTTGAGTTTATCGCAAATAGACAGACGCAGCGTGGAACTTTCTTTTATACTTAATATGTTGTGATAGTGATTTAGTTCTAAAGTTGGCAAGTAACACCAACAGCATGTCCAAAACTTTTAACGGTCCGTGTCACGTTTGACCGGTTGGCGTCTGAATAGATAATACACAGGCGCAGGCACTTTAATTATGTGACGACCTCTATATTAAGTAAGACAAATCCATACACTACCACGTGAGAATCTGAGCCACTCATTGATCCGCTTTTTGCTCCCTTGATTGCCTCGAGAGCAAAAACTATGAGAAATGTGTGGGGTTTGCAACATTATTGTGGAAACCGCACGCTTGAGTTTATTTGCGCGGTTCGAGAAAAGGAATAGTTTCGTATTTCAAATAATTGATTTGGGTTACAACATTTTAAAAGTGTAACCTTTAAAATAGGTAAGACTTGTTTAGTTGAATATTGTGCTTTTAAAGAAAAAGTTACAGAAATGGAAACTGAGCTACTGGATCAAAACTTTTTGAACTCTCTCTCTCTGCTATAGGTAATTCTCATAATAATAAAAAAGACTAGGTACGTACCTACTTATTTATATAGGGGGGAAGTCTTAGCTTAGCAGTGGGATGATAAGGGATTGGGCTGATATAATATTATCACCATCCTTTATCTCACTAGGGCACTATGTCTGTCGGAGACAATTGTTGTTATACCTAGAATTATTTGGTTTTGAGTTTTATGTCCAGCCTGACATATTTATGTATTGTTCTTATTCATGATTCGTGTCATCTTTACTGACACAAATAAAAATACGAGGGTGACTTAAGTGTTAAAGTACCAAAATGGGCTAAAAATATTTAAATGTTTTCGTTTACTGATCACCCGTTCACCCATTTTCCAGTCTGTCTCATCCCTTGGGCGGCTTCCCAGAGGACATCCCTGGCCAAAGGCGGAGGCACGAGGAACACCAGGCAGTCAGAACACAATGGCCACGGGTGGGACATCCGTCTCTCGGTCCCGGGTGAACCTGGCAGCGACTACCCCACGCTCGGCGCCATACCCAGGACCAGCTTCTCGTGTGCGGGGAAAGAGCCGGGTATGCATGTTTCACTTTTTTGTATGTTTAAATAGGCATTAAGGCCTTAGTCGTCGTTATTTAGCTAGCTACTTACCTATTGCATATCCAAGCAATGGATGTGATACTGTTTTTATACGAGAAATGTTTAGGTTTGGATTAGTGTTGGTAGGTGGTAATTTCATCTAATTTACGTCATTTACAGGATACTACGCTGATCTGGAAACTAGTTGTCAAGTTTTCCGAATCTGCACTACTGGATCGACATACGGATTCCAGTCGTTCCTGTGCCCCAACGGGACGCTGTTCAACCAGGCCGTCTTCGTCTGCGATTGGTGGATGAATGTCAATTGCCAGACATCCGAACAACTTTTTAATTACAACAACGATAGGTTCGGAAACCTAAAGTTGGGACCACAACTTATGAAAGATATCAAGAAGATGCTAACCCATCCTATGAGAAACCCATACGACAAATCGGCAATGAAAGGCAATCTGATTGTAATGCAAGAGTACAAGCCCCCATTTGGCCAAATGTTCCCAAATGGTGCTTTGATAGCACCCGATAGACCTAACAGTGTTTACGTGCCTGCTAAACAAGTTCAGAGTTTTGGCCAAAATGTTTTTGGAAATACATTTGCAGCCTCTTCACCAAGTCCAACGTACGTCCCTCCATTCAATACTATTAGTACGCACGGAGATGCTGAAGTGTTCCATCCGCAAGGACAAAATGGCAATTTTGGCCAAAGTGGTAAACTAATTCAAGCTCCCAATTCTGGTAACGGTGCCAATGGACATACCGGACAATACTCACAAAATAGCAACTACTTCAATAATGGTAACTCAGTCCCAAGACAACAATCATTTCAACAAACACAGTACAATCAACAACAAAGTGATTTCGGCGTTTCACAGTCAGGCTCAACCAATAGAGGTGGCCAATTCACACAAAGTGCACGATACACTGATAATGGGTCTCAGACTAATAATGGGAGACAAACACAGTTTGCAGAATCATTTGGTTCGAATTCAAATGAAAAACAAGGCTACGCATACAATACACCAATTTACTCAAATGAAAACATAGAAGCAAAGCAAAATTTGGTAAGTAATGATGTGCCAGCGACTATCGTAACGAAAACATTAACATATAATCGAATACAGGACCCGAAGCCTGGCGGGCCTAAATCGCGCCTCACTTTCAAAACCTGGATTGTTAAGCCTTCCAAGGCTGCTAAGCTAATTGCTACTGAACCCACAGCTTATAATTACAATAGACCTACTCAAGCAGGTAAACTAATTAGCGAACCTAACCCTTATGTATACAATCGTCCGACTACAGCGCAAAGTGCGAGATTAGTAGCGCCTAATACCGGTTACTCGTACAACAGGCCAACAACGGCAGCTAAATTAGTAGCACCTAATACTGGTTACTCTTACAACAGACCAACAACGGCAGCTAAATTAGTAGCACCTAATACCGGTTACTCTTACAACAGACCAACAACGGCAGCTAAATTAGTAGCACCTAATAGTGGTTACTCGTACAACAGACCAACTACGGCAGCTAAACTTATCGCAACAACAACGGTAAGACAACCGTCGCGATTATATTTGACTCCTACGGTTCCTTCACCGACCCTGTCAAGATTATATCTAAATCCAACATCTGCGCCTCCTACAGTTTCCTCCAAATTATATCTGGTTCCAACTACATACAAGCCCGCAGCAAAACTGTACTTACCGCCCCCTTCCACAGCCAACTTAGTTTTGCCTCGGCAATATCTAGCTCCAAATACAGTACAACAACAACCGTCACAATATCGAAGTGATAAATTAAGGGCTTCACCTACCTCTCCTACACCAGTATATGCTGCACCGCCTAATGAAATTTCAGGCAAACCTTCCTTTAGTTTGACAAAGCAATCTCGAATCAACGCAAATCACAACAACCTAACGTTTGCCGATATATTGACAAAGGAAAAACTTGATATAACTGTGAATGACATAGTTTCAGATACAAGTAGTGTATTAAAAACGGCGTCTCCTCCGCAGTTCGAACAATATCGCGACGATAAAAATTCTGATTATTCTGAGGTGTATTTACCTCCTGAAGAGAGTGACGAAAAACTTACTCCCCAATCTCCCACAATATCGTCTACAAGTGCTAGACTAATAGTTGATCCGTCGAAAGATCTGGAACCCCCTGTTGAAACGTATAATAATAACGATATACAAAATAATAATAGAATCGCTAACTTGCCATTTTTCAAAGAAGCCCCGGCAAATACAATAGAACGCACAGTATCTTTAAAAATATCTATACCAGAAAAGATAGCTCAAAATTTATTTAGAGGTCAAAATGAAAGTGATTTTGATAAATTAGAAATATTGAATACCGGTAGCAGTAACTATCTTGTGCTTACAAATAATTTACTAACCAAAAATACAAATGCTAATTTTATCCCAATTGGAAGACTAATTGCTGATAAAAATTCTAATATTTCTAATTCACAGGCCCTGGTGTTTTCATTACTAGCCGACTCACTTAATGCAGCAAAAGAATACAATAACATCGCACAGCAAAACATTATTACTCCATCATCTGTCAACGCTCAACAATACCAACAGCAAATTCACAATGAAGATATTTCGCAGATTACAAACAAAATCGCCCAATTAACAGCATCACAGTACACTGTTAATAATCACAACTTCAATCCAGCCAACACAGGTACCACGATACAAACAACAACAAACTCTGATCAGTACAAAGCGGCTAAATACACAGCAAACTTACAAAACCAACTTCAACACAGTCAGGGAGCTCAAATTAATTCAGGACGAACTAGTCAAGGTTACCCGGCGCAACTGCAAAATGGCCAGAATATACAATCTGGCAATCAAATATACAGTGGTCAACTATACCAACTACCAGTTCCTGATGTAACAAGGCAAATTTATAATGCTGATGCGAGAGTAGTTCAAAGTAATACGCCGCAGCATACTTCTGCGAACAATTTAAATAATAATGCAAGGAAGCAATCAGCTGAAGTAGAAATTGTGCAATCTCAAGCTCTGCCAATTCCGGCTAGATTACAAGCAGCTCCTACAAATGAAGGTTTTGACAGCCAAGAACATTCTGCACAAGCTTTGGACATTCTCAACAGCGGTAATGGCATATCAGCACAAATAAATGACAAAATAATAGGCACTATTCCACATCCATCAGAAAACAAGCTCGTCACCTACAAGAAAGATCAATCTTACTTTGTGTACACTAAATTAGACAACCACGAGAGTAATATACAAAACAATCAAATCAATAATTTTAACCAGCAAAGTGGGAAATTGATACAAGATCCTGGAACTCAAAACGTATATACTTATCAAATAGTACCTTCTGTTAACTACCAATTAGAGAGTGAGCACGAATTTAACGTAGAAGAGCATGGTAACTCCCAGCAGGTTGTGCAAAATCAACAGCAGATTTCGAATGTTGGTTACTCCGTCGACCATCCTACCGCCGCTAAGCAAGTGGATGGTCGATTTGGAGAGCTCAATACTTTGTACTCAGGACCATCATCATATTCTGCCCCACAAGCGTCAGTGGGTAGTTTAGAAACACACGACAATGTGGTAAATACTAACGTTATTGCTAGACTAGAACAGTTCAATCAAAATAATAATAATAATAATGAAGGATATTCTAAAGGAGTACCATCAAGGCAATTCTCTTTTTAGATTGTATAGTTATTTATAATACCTACCTACTTATAATAGGGACGGAGAAAAGAAATAAAAGAATAAAGAAATAGTAGATAATCTAAAACTATGAAGCACAAATCAAACTATTTAAATTCTGTGTTAGTAAATATTAACAACCTAATAATTTAAAGCGTATTTTGCTAAAGATTCCTAATTTTAAGTACCTACTTTATAGTATTTGTAAATAACTAGACTAAGAATAGTACTTAGGTTGGTTTCGTACGTACCTAAAACATACCAAATTATGACATGTTACCATAATTATAGTAATTCTTTCTATATTAGCGTCCATTTTCATTTTATTTTTTTCTACCTAATTATATAAATACATTTTTATACTATAGGTATACTACTATAAATCTAGCTTTCCGTCCGCGACTCTACCTGCGTGGACTACACGTTATATCGCACAAGTGGGGATGGGGGGAGGATAAAAAGTAGCCTGTATATTATTCCAGACCCTAATCTAGCTACTTCCAAAGATCAAAATCCCTTCAACCGTTTAGCCGTGAAGAGGTAATAAACATACACACTTAATTCCACATTTATAATATTGAACCTGGCGCGACTTCGTTGGTCGGGACACCTACTTTGCCCCCATCTACTCTTTTTTCTTGCTTATAAACCTTCCTCTTGAATCAATTTATCTATTGCTGAAAACCGCATTAAAATCCATTGCGTAGCATACATAGATAAAGACGGCGGGAAGCGACTTTGTTTATACTATCTAAAGATTACTATATAACAGTCATTTGTTAGTAATTATTACAGTATTTGAGAAAGCTTTATATTTCCCTAAACGTTCAACGTTCAACAAACGTCAAAATTTTAATTTAATCAACTACCTACCCATGAACAGTGGCGGTATTGTTTATGCTAAAGCGTATTTCTTAGAGACCGAGAACTAATAGAAATAAAACAATGAAAAAGTATTTAGTATCAATAAAACTAGCTTTATTGGAAAAATATTTTTTTAAATTGGGTTCGAATATAATGAGGAGTTTTCCAGTAGGTATTGATAGTTTGTTTCAAAAAGCATCAATAGATGGCGCTCCTACAATTTTGGTTTGGTCTTCTTTAAATCTGTATGATGGTGGCAGTGATTTCATGCAGCCAAGTAACACTAAACTTGAAAATAAAGTGTTTTTTATAGAAACATAACTGTTAAAGATTGAACGAAGTGTAAAAATAAATATTTATAGAAGTTGGCACTATGTTCCATTATTATTACAACCTCTAAAATGCTTGAAAACTATTGAGAAATATAATATTATCCAATACAACGTACCCAGGTTTTATATCCTGTTTGCTAAGAACCTATTTCAAGCGATTATCAATTACCAAAATTGTCGGGGCGCCATCTAGTGAGTGGTTAGGAATGCCTTAAATACCTATTGGAAAACTCCTCATTTCGGCAATGTGGCTGGCTTGACGGCGCATAGATGTTTCAATTTCTCCACCCCTAAAAAACATCCTTTACATACTTTGCTAATGTTTGGAGTTCCGCTAAGATCTATGGAATGATGGGACTTTATAAATAAAAATGCTGTCTACACGTTACATTACAGAATCAAAGTTGTATGTGCTACAAAATTAACTGACCCGGTGGCTAAAACTGGAACTAAGTGTCACCATTTGAAATGTTAAATTGTTGTCAACAACTGCGACACCATCATCAATTCAGATAAGTTTGTGGCATATTCGGATCTTTCGGACGAACTTCCGTCACGCACTGAAATTAAGGTGGCAAACAATCGTAAAGTTACCGGAAAGTACGACCTAGCATTGTAACAAAGAAAACAAATAAACACCAAAAACAGTTTTTTCGGTCTTCAGACTGATGTGCGAGTAGGTACATAATATGGTTAAATACAATGAAGTCGTGTGCAAGCCGAATTGATAAAACGAAAGTTGAACTTACATATTTAATGAATTTTAAATAGGTACTTACCATGTACTTACCTTTGGTATTCTAATACTTTGTATGTAGTCTTGGTACCTACCACGTACCTACCAACAAAGTAGCGACATCCACTCAAATGTTATAGTAGTTTTTCCAATACTTTACCATCTAACGCCATCTATCGATAATGCAACGTAACAATATAGGTACGTCTTTGTTTGTACTTCGTGGTAGAGTAGAGAGAGCGAGTGATAGAGTCACAACAAAAGAAAAGAAACTATATTTTTTTTTATAAATAGTATTATGGCCGCCTTTCGTAGTTTATAGTAGAGTCCTAAAGCAAAAGTCTGATTTATTTGTTTAAGTAACACTTACCTAAAGTTTATGGGTAGAAAGATCCATACAGGAGATACAACTCCATACGGAGTTAAGACTGAAAATGTTTCGAACGGAAATATATTTGACAAACAACTTAGTTGTCAACACACGAAGACAAGCTAATATGTCAAAGACAGAATTGATACCAAACGTCCACGAAGGTGCTAAAAATAGTGAATATTATAGCAAAGCTAGCTTAGTTTCGGGATATTATGAGTATTATCATTATTTGTGCGACGCTATTGATGACAGGGTAAGTAAAATTTTAAGCTATATTGGTATTTATCTAACACTATTTAAGGTTAAGTATTGACTTTAGTTTAACTTAGAAAACTACTTAATAATTCCAGGGATGGGGCTGCGGCTATCGAACATTGCAAACAATATGTTCCTGGATAAAATACGAGAGCAATCAAGGAAACGGCAGAGTCCCTTCTATAAGAAAAATCCAGCAGACTCTTATTGAAATGGAAGATAAGCCAGAATCATTTATGGGTTCAAGTCGATGGATTGGTAGCTTTGAAGTAAGTAAATTTTACAATTTCACAAAGGTAACTCAGTTAGAGGATACCAAAGGGTGCAACTCAAAAAAACAATTATCCTGACAATTATTGACCAAAAACCTACTATTCATTTCATACATAGTCCTTGATAGAGCAAATAAACCATGCCATTTATTTGTTCAACGTCACGTATTTTAACCATCAACACTATAAAGATAAGGTGCATGATGTGTGTATCTGATCTGCGGCATAGTATATTCAATATAATATAATATTGAATATACTATGCCCCATCCTAGTTTAGGAAATAACTGAATACATATAGTCTTCCTTCTTCTCATAACTTCATATAATTAATTGCTTGTCCATCACCTTATATTTTCCAGGTATGCCTCGTCCTTGACTATTTATATGAGATTCCATGCAAGATACTGCATGTGAATAAAGGAAATGAATTAAATACTATTGTCGAGACATTGAAGGCACATTTTGACAATTATGGGAGCCCTGTGATGATGGGAGGTGATTTGGACTGTTCATCCAAAGGTGTTATGGGTGTATATGGCGAAGGGGATGATGCAAGATTGCTCATTGTTGTAAGTACCAATAAATGAATCTATATCAACGCTTAAAAATAACTATAAATTGAAGAAAGTCAATTCCAAGCCACTAAATCATTATCATAGCTTCGAGCTATTAAAAATGCATCTATATTTATATTTTATCTATTATATCTATATTGGCCCCGATGTACGGGAATTACCTGCAATACCACAAAAAAAAAGAACCATACTTTTTTGCCTCAAGGGTTCATAACACATTTATTTGGTTGGCCGCAGCCACATTATTGTTCCGTTGTTGCTGTCTAAATCAACTAATTAATGTTTGTCATTCATAAAAATATCACTTTGACATTGCATAATTTGCTAATGTGGTTGTTCTAATGTAACCAAATTATTGCTAACAATTTTGGAAACCAGGCTGTAGGCACGCACCTATGCGATATTACTAATGTCAAAACATTAAAATGTGATGTGATCCTATCCTATCAAGGTTATGAAATGGGCCAATCGGCTCCCAAGACTGTACAACCAGGCTCGCAGCTCCCAGCATTTTCTATTTAAAAATTATGCACTGCGTAAATTGATTGTGTAAACAAAGTTTTTAAACAGTACTTATGGGAAAAGATTGTGAGCAAACCTGCACATTCAGTTGACTGAATGTGTAACAACGATACATTTTGGTTAGGTTCCCCTGTTAACAGTCATGAACAGATGTCAGATAAAAGCAGTCGCTCTACTGTAAATACATCATCTGCCAAATCCTAGATCATTGTCAAGGCGGGCCCCGGGTCCTCGCTCGGGAGAGCACAATCGGAATATGATGCCAATATTACTTATTATAATGTTTTGGAACTCCAAATTCTTTAAGTTTATGCATAACTCTGTTAAATCTAAAGCACGGTTTTACCTACAATAGTCTTACATATTGTCCCAAAATGTAAAAAGATGGATACCTAATATGATTTGAAACCATGTTATATTTTTTCAGGACCCTCATTTCGTAGGACCAAATAAGTCCAAGGAGTTCTTGTACAATGAAGGATGGGTGAAATGGCAGCCGCTGTCAGAATTTCTAAGTTCGTCCTTTTACAACTTGTGTTTACCTCAAGTAAAAGCGAAAAATAAAACTCCAGCATAATATTATTATACTCAAATGTGCTAGACAAAAGGTGATAATTAAAAGAAGTATTTTTAAACTATCAGTCTTTATTCAAAAACCCTTAGCCACAATAGAAAAACTTAATAAAAAACTATATCTAAATATTTTAATCCAAATATCCATGCACCATGATTAGATTCGCAAAAATCGTAACGAAATTGAGGCAGTAAGTGGCACGAAGCACAACATGCAATACCAATCATCATTATGAACAATATTTATTGATATCAGGTACCGATCACTAATTTAGTCCCAAGCTGCAAGCCAAGATATTACAGGTACAATAATTACAACCTGTTTTACTTCATGCATCAATTAATAGAAGTTAACATGAAATGCATTGGATTCGACGTTACGGCAGACCAACTGAGTCGCAAAGTGGCAGCTGATAAAAAAACCAGTGACGACTGATATGTACCTATACCAAAATTTTAGTAACAACACAGCTATTGAGACCGTAATACAGAAGCAATTATAGTCTTGAAAACGGAAACCATGGTAAGCAAATTATAATGCACAGACTAGCGACATCTGCTCCAATTATGAGGTACCTTTTCAATATCGAGCAAAGCAAACCTTATGCAGTACTTGGCTTCGCAGCAGGTCCTAGTCCGTGTTCATTATGAGGCAGACGCCTTGCAGGATCCAGTGGCTGATGTGCTCGGCAGTCCACAGATTGGACTCGAAGACCAGCCCCACACCCATGGCGTTGCGACGCAGCGAAGTCGTGTACACCGGCGTCGCCAGTGTGTTCTAAAAAGCATTGGCAGATTTAAATGCTTGTTGTGGTCGCCAAAGACAGTTCATTTCGGATATCGGTTGCCAACAAACCACTAAAGGTGTAACCGCCGTAACTACTACGGGCACTGTCTAGCGATGGGGCTATAGCGCTAAATTTGTACCGCTAGGTGGGGATGGCACAACATGTATCGAGAGTCGTGCTGTCAAAGACATCAACCCACCTGATGATGAACAACCCAACAGAAAACCCTGTTGCCTTTTTCACGTCTACGGAGGTCGTAGCTGGTTAGCGTTGACTTTAGTCGTCTTTTACGATACCCATAGTCGAGGAGGTTGTCATGTTATGATTAGAGGATAAGTATCCAGTAGAGAGTGATACTTTGTCAACGCCTACGCCGCATCGGTGGCCTAGTGGCAACGGTATCCGACTCGCAATGCGAGAAATACCGGGTACGAATCCCACTGCCGCCATGTACCAATGACCCTGTTCTGCGTTATGTACATTAGTTGAATGCTAACCGATGCTCTTACGGTGAGGGAAAACGTCGAGATGAAACCTGCACATTCAGGCGCCTGAATGTGTACCCATGATCCAATCTGGTCAGGTTCCCCTGGTAGCAGGGTCACGGAAGTCACATGGCAGTCGCTCCAATGTAGTTACCTTCTCTGCCAAATCCTGGATCATGGTCAAGGCGGACCCCAAGCCGTCGTGCTCGAGAGCACAACCGGGTCATGAACGGCATGTACGGATGTACTATGCTAAAATCTCAAGTACAGGCGCTGCTCATATCTGACATGTCAGCTTCAACCCAAATATTTCTTACCTGTAGTTTCAGTTTGTGTGATTCGATGGGTATGATGTATATGATGGGTAGCTCGGTGACTAGCACCTTGGGGTGCGAGCGCCGCAAGCACTGCTCCTCTAGATCCCACCGCGAACCCTCCAGGTATAGCCCGCGCACATACGCACCCTTGGAACAATTCATGACTATAATAGTCTAGAGTAGTATGAGCTGCAGGTGTAAAGCATCAGAAGTAGCTAATCGAAGCCCAGAATGATTATAGCAACTAATATAATTTAAACCTTATCACCACGACATAAGGTCCGTTAAGGTATGGATACAGACAAAACAATGTTATACAGCAGACAAACAGGCAAGCAGGCCACCTGGTGGAAAGTGGCCACCGCCGCCTATAGATATCAGCAATACCAGTAGAGTTACCAATGCGTTGCCCGCCTCTGAAGAGACCTCTAATATACGAGTACATCTTAAACGATCCCATGTCATAGTCCAAAGGAAACACTGTGACTGGGAACTCATTCCACATCATAATGTTTGGTCAGTTCTTTCTAATTGGTCTGGAGATCATGCCAAGAAGCGATGGATTGATACCGTTGAGTCGGATTCGTTGGAGAACCAAAGGCTTACGGCTCCTAACGGATGCTGAAGTTGCCGGTTCACGGTTGACCGTTTTCCATCAGGTGAACCGTGTGCCTCTCTAGGCAATAAAAAGAACAGCGGCGCAACACTTCGCCGACGCTCAAGGCTCTCCTCAGTTTAGCATCAGTCAATTGCTTATCACAAATTATCCTCTTCACACGTTTTCCTACGCAATCCAAAGCGGTCAGTTGGTATTTTTTTTATGATATTCAGTGACAAACGAGTAGACAGGTACCCATCTGATGGTAAGTGGTAACCGTCGCCTATAACACCAACAATTCATACATTCAGGTTGAAGGTAACAAAAACGCAGAACCGCAGGTGCGTTGTCACTGCTAGGACTAAGATGAGTTTTTTTTTATGTTATACGGCAGACAAACAGGCAAGCGGGCCACCTGATGAAAAGTGGTCACCGCCGCCTATGGACATCAGCAACACCAAAGGAGTCACCAAATGAAATGAAATGCCTCATGCCTGGATTTTTTTTTATGTCATACGGTAGGCAAACAGGCAAGCGGGCACCTGATGGAAAGTGGTCACCACTGCCTATAGACATTAGCAACACCAAGAGTATCGCTAATGCGTTGCCTACCTTTATAACACGTTGCTCTGGCAGCAAAAGGCAAATGCCACTCCACTGCCAAAGCCACGGTTCCCCAAATCCCCACCCCATGGAGCACTGGAAACCTTACTCACCGGCAGAAACACAATACTATTTAAAAGAGTATTGTTTAGCTGCGGTATTCTGTAAGGTGGAGGTACTTCCCCAGTTGGGCGGCTCCAATTCGAACGAGATACCCCGCTATGCCCTACCTCTCTTAACGAATTTCGCTGGCTACCTTACACTATAAGTGTTCCGCGCACTCACCGTGAGCGGTCGCTCCTCGATCTCGTCCGGGTTGGTCCAGCCGGTGACGCGCGTGAACTGCGTGGAGCGGTCCAGCGGCCAGGTGTACAGCCGGCAGGCGGTCTGCACGTGCGCGATCAGGTACGACTCGGGGATGTGCAGCCCCGACAGCCAGATCACTATCGGCTCCTCTATTGTCGACTGGCGGACATTTTTATTTTAATAATTTATTGAACAGGCACAGGAAGGCCAAGACTTAATATTGGAAGGACGTGAAGGAAAAATTGAGCGCCGGGGATTATAGAGATGAAGAGGTTGGTAGGAGAGAAGAGTGTGATTGCTCCACCGACAAGAGTCATACTCTTATATATATGATGATGACGATTTATTGAACAAGTTATCGCACACAATAAATTAATAGCATACGAAAATTACAAACATTTAAGACGAAACAACTGGCACTAGGTACTTGTTTCTAAGAAGAAATCTTCCGGCAGCCCTATAGAAGAGAGACATGGTAGAGTATAGGGTATGAGACGTGTGCAATAGTTATAAAAAACAATAAATAAATTATTTTATGCCAATCAGTAGACGAACAGCAAGCGGAAAGTAGTCACCGCTAAGTATGATCATTAGCACACCTGGGGCATCACCAATGCATTGTCCACCTCTGAAACCAGTGAACACATTTCTTTGGCAGCAAATAGGGAAATGTCCCTCCACTGTCACGGTTCACTCCGTAAACAAACTTCACATCCTCTATTATTTTTGTGGTACTGTAAGGGCATTATCAATTCAGTCCTATAGCAGACTTGCACCCAAGACCCCATTGTACATACCCAGTCGGTGTACTGCTTGGTCCTGGCGCTGAAGTGGTCCATCCAGCCGCCGAGCCCCTTGCAGGTGGCAGGGGCCAGGGAGCGCCATACC
The DNA here is from genome assembly GCA_905147135.1 of Blastobasis lacticolella. Lineage (NCBI taxonomy): Eukaryota > Metazoa > Arthropoda > Insecta > Lepidoptera > Blastobasidae > Blastobasis > Blastobasis lacticolella. The sequence goes on from LR990058.1 coordinate 5,313,026, forward strand.
TTGAAAATATTGTACAGTCGAGATAAAATTAGCCATTGTGGACAATGGCTTTGGCTCTAGATACCCTGAAACGTAGCTTCGATTATGACATCATTCCTTTTCCCTAAGGTCAATGGTAGGAAGGCTGAACTGCCCAGTAGGCTGTCTAAATACTGAAATAGTATAAGACGTAACACGTAACTTCTATCTACAAATATGACCGAAGTTTAAAATGTATCTACCTCAATATAAGACAAAACACGACATAGTTCTTAATGAATGTAAGAGACCTCGTAGTCTCGTTTCTTTAGTACGATATTTAGTTTTTCTAGCCGTTTGGCCGAGAGGTACCGGGTTCGAATCCCGCTGCAGCCATGTACCAATGACTCTTTTCTGAGTTATGTACATTAGTTGAATGCCAACTGATGCTCATACGGTGGTGAAGAAAAACATCGTGATGAATCCGATTCAGTCGCCTGAATGTGTAAGCATGATCTAATCTGGTCAGATCGCAGTCGCTCCACTGTAATTATCTGACCTACCAAGTCATGGATCTGAGACACATTAACGGCAATTTTTTCTATATTTAGAAGGAGAAAATTACCTGTGGCAGTTGCCCGTTGAAGAGGCTGTATGCTACATTATCCAGCACCGCGTCCATGCCGATCTCGCCGGCGAGCGCCTTGCGAAGCATGGATAGGGTCGTTCGAATTTTCGAAATCAGCTTGTTGAATCTGGACACAACATAAATTTTTTGCCAACGTCCCTGACCCTGATTCTGCCCTTACTGATTACCAAGACACACGATGATGATGATGCAATTAGTAACAGAAGGTAGAATTTGCTGCACAGTAAACGGACACGACAGCATGTCGCTAAATGTATGCTGGGTGGGTCCGTTCAATCTGCAGCTCGGTGTACCTATTCGTAGGTAATCGTAAATCGTCCAATAAAAAAGCAGCGCAATACCATCTCTTTCAGAGGCCTCCAGGAAATTCGAGTCACCTCACTGCACGCTCGAAAGAAAATGGGTTGCAGTATCTTCGTCCTCTGGCCATGCATATACTCCTTTTATTTTCTTATTGCTTAATGCCTACCAGAAGCACAGAATATTAATACTCCACAAGGTCAGACAGTACTTAGACGGACCAGCCGGCGATTGACGTCAAGTTAATAATAACAAGACAGGTCAGACAGTGCATCAGATAGAAAGCGGTTACCGTCGTCCAGGACACCAGCAACCTAGAGGGAAGCGGATGCGGTGCCAGATTGCGGAGGTAACTGTAGACATGAAGGAACCCCAAATTATAGTGCAAAGGAAAGACTTCGGGAAGGAGGTCATTTCTAACTATGCATGTGCGCGATAAGTAGGCTGGCGAAGCCCGTACTTTAGTAAGGGATTCCGCAATTCCAAAATCCACGAGATGGCGGTACTCTAGGTCTGATGTCTAAATAAAGTCCTGACATTGGCTGAAATAGATTCGTCGTTTAAAGCTGTTGTTTCTGTGCAATACTACGACAGTATTTGGACAACAGACCTTACACCTTGTGGGCACTCTATCCCCATAGGGTGTCCCATCCGATGAAGCCTTAAAAGCCTTCTCGGCTAATAGCAACCACAGGTAGTATTTACTGACTAGGCCCTAAGTTTCAATGCGAGTCTCACATAACCAACCCAGTCAGCCGTGCGTTGGTACCTCCCACCATAGTCCTGCGGTGGACGCAAACAAATATCCAGCAGCGCCATCTGAAATCGCGAAAACCGTTATAAGCCAATAATCTAAATAAGCGTTTCCAGCGCCACCTCTCGAGCTCCTGCAGCAGCACGACGAGCGAGGGCGTGATGTTCATCTCGTTGTTCTTGCGCACGCGCCACACCTCGTACGGCGGCGGCAGCTTCTGCTGCACGTCCTGCGCGATCAGGTCGATGAAGTCGTCGCGCGAGATCCCGCCGCCGGTGTCGCCTGACCACGTACCATTAAAGTCATCATCAGAGTTGGCAAAAAAAAATGGCGGCTTCAGTTTTTTTTTTTTTTTTTTATATTCGTGGACAAATTCACACAGCGCCATCTAGCCCCAAACTAAGCAAAGCTTGTACTATGGGTGCCAGATAACTGATATACTTCTTAAATACATTTAAATACATACTTATTATACATAGAACACCCAGACAGATTGGAAGCATAGTAGCATCAGGGGGCTTACTATGAGCTCTTATAGCAGGACCTAAACAGAACTGCCCGGTTTAGAACGAGACAAGCTTGTGTGACACGCATAGCGCTGTCTTTGTCTAAGCAAGGCAGTTCTGTTTAGGTCCTGCTATGATAACTCATGGTAAGCCCCCTTGTTGACAAATGTAAGGTGCGCATTATCAAAACAGTTTTCAATCATTTAGCGCTTATTTTTTGTATATGTAGCGCCTATTTACGAATGGTTTTCATATAAAATCAAGAAATCAAGCGCTTTTCAAGATATCGTAGCGCGATTTTGCTAGGAGCGTTAGTAACACTGAGTAGCATGCCGTCACGGGGTGTTAGGAGACTGTTCCACTAGTCTCACGGAAGATCTTGGTCAAGCTCAAAACAGAAAGCATGCTCTAAATTATTCACCGGTTGGTATACTTACAAATGGGTCCTAATCTACCTATTAGCAGCATGAAAAAAATTGAATAAATTTAGTGCAAAGTGAAAACAAACAAATCATCAATGGTTCCCTTTAGATTCCTTCCCGTACATTGTGTTCATGATTCATTCAGTTCAGCGGAGTTATTATCTATCTCAGTTGGCAACTGAATTTGACATTAAATAATTCTACACTACGTCATCTACGTTGGCTACTGGCTATAACGTTTACCAAATTAAAGTAGTGTAAGATTGTTGTATGTCAAATTCAGTCCATCGAGATAAGCAATAGCCCCCAGATTGGATTTTCAAAGATAACTCATATGTTATGTTATGTTATGTATGTCAGAACACCTGCTCCATCCCCAAAAAGATTTAGAGAAAAGCAGCTCAACTTTGAATTTCACGCATTCTCCTACACATATTCTCGACGGAACCGTGTGCGGCTCAAAACTCTGGCACTAAAGATTGATAGTATTGATATATCACACGAAGAAATAATAAATCGTCGGAACCAGCCAGAATACTAATACCTACGTATCACGAGCAAGCTAGAGTCGTCTTGCTCTCTCGCAATGCTACGGAGACAGGTACTGACAACTATTCCAACTATAGTCAATTCGCGATAAGAAAATAGTGACTCATTGTTTGCCGCAGGCCTAGCCCCGCCCCGCAACGATCAATCGATCAATTTACAGTGGCCAGTTGACGGCAGAAAATAAATTAAATAATAGAATTCTAAATTAAACCCCGCCGGTTGGAATAAACAGCAAATACTAGACTGGCTGCTAAGCAAAGTGATATAATTGATTTTATTTTTAATTTGTGACAATTAAGTTGATTTTTATCCATAAAAAACTTACTTTTTTTAACATAAATTATTTGATTTTCACTCCACTGTGACCACTGTGAACACCTTTACTCACTATTTTCTTAACGCGAATGGACTATAGCTTTAGTTGTCTTGCTCTCTCGCGATGCTACGGAGCCAGACATTGACAACTATTCCCACTAGTTCCGTTCACCACTTCAGTTAATATGAACTAAGAACTAACTGAAAAAAAAAAAAAAAAAATAAGAACTGTATCAGTTCACCAGTTCAGTTAATTTGAACCGACCGTTCGACTGTTAGTACTCACCCGTCTGTGGCTGCAACTCGATGAGATGCGACCATATGGAGCGCACGGCCTGGCTGAAGTAGCCGATCTCGGCGTTCGGGTGCAGCCCGAACACTTCGGGCGTGTTCGCCAGCGGCAGCGAGTCGATGAACTCTGGAAATGTCATTATACCCTCGTCATGGTGAACGCTGAGGGATGTAGAGAGAGAGAGAGAGTAGAATATAGCACTAATCCTTTACGCTCAAGGATGTTGTACGAGAAGTCTAATGAGTTATAGCCGGACAAACTAAGGTCATCCAGTCGCCGGAAATCGTGCATCAGCATTTCCCGTTGCTACTCGAATCCACCTGGCAAGGGTGGAGATTGACAACATAATCATCCGCCAATCGCAGTCCACAGCTGTACTGTACTGCTGCTAATAATAATTTAGAATATGGTATGTCAAAATAATAATAATTAAGTATATACATAATAATTTAGAATTTACATATCCAAGCAACATATAAATATGTGAATGAACGTACCAATATAGTCCTCCCGCTCGCCGTCCGGCGGCACCACGTAGTCGAAGTGCTGGTCCTTGTAGAAGTGGAACGGCTGGAACTTGTCGAACAGGAACTCGCCGAGGTACTCGTCCATGTAGGTGCTGACCACGCGGCGGTCGTAGTCGTCGATCACGCGACCGCCGTACATCACCTGCGGAGGTGGTGAACGAATTGTATTCGAAGACTAAGGCTCTGTCTGGCAATGGTAATAGGAGGAGACCCGAAAAAATAGGAGACCACGAAACCGTCCGTCGCACGAGTCTTGCTAATTAGGACAGCGCTTTAGGGGGAAGGAAGATCACGGTCACAAGAATATTTTCGGTCGCTGCACAACACTCGTAGGCTGGAAAGGTTTATTAGAGATTATGTCAATAAGTAGGAGACTTTCGTAGGAGAGGTCCTAAGTCCTGCAGTGGACTGTTATGGGCTGTGATGATGATATAAGTTATTTGTTACTAGCGAGGACGTGTAATTGGCTTGTTTGTTCTAAAATAATATTTATTATGTTTTATATGGCTGTTGGTACTCCAATAAAAAAATAAAAAAATAAGCACTTCTAGGCGGCTCCAATACGAACGTGATATCCTCCTATACCCAAACCTGTCTTATTATTATTCTTCTTTTAAAGAGTACTGAAGGTTTGATTACCTCACCAAACAGATACTTGAGCGTGGCCCACGGTATGGGCCCTTTGACCGAGTAGCAGCGGTCCAGATACGTCTGGAGGATCTGCATGCAGACAGTGAAGTCGGACTCGCCGAAGTCGTACGGGATATTCCATCCGATCTTGTCGTACTTGCGACGCTCCTGTGAAAATAGACCAACATTATGTATCAATCTATATATGCACTAAATGGTGCAACTGAGATGCAAGGTCAAGCCAGAAGGTTTAGCCAGAAACAACTGCTGTGAAGTGACGGACTTATTACAGCAAAATTAAGCCTCACATTAGATTGTTACAAACTTATTTGATGCGGTGACAAATTCTGGAACTAAGTGACGCCATTTTAAATTTTTATAACAATGTCAACAACAGTGACTTTGCAGATGAATTTGTGTCATATTATGTAACGCTATTGCGGGCCATGTGGTGTCCGACACAGTAAAATAGCACTAACCCCTTACACTCTTGGGTGTCGTACAAGGCGACTAATGTTTTCGAAGCAAAAGATAAAGAATCTCCGTAGGCTGGAAAATGGGCAGCAGCGTTTTCCATTGTTATATTTACTACACTGCGTTCTCCTACCCGCCTGCCAAGCGTGGATATTATCTCAATGTCCTTTCCTTTCGTGGGAGAGACCCTAAGTCCTGCAGTGGACTGTTACGGGTTGTGATGATCAATGTGGGTTTTTTAGACCAAACGCCAAAAGCACCAACTACCCAACCTTACCTGAACGACAGCGTGGAAGAACGCCAACACATAAACCAGCTTTCTGAACAGCGGATGGATGCACTCGTCGAGCGCTCGCGCTCGCATCTTGAAGTACGTGTTGCGGAGGTTCAGCTTCAGTCCGTTGGGCGGCTCCGTCACCACTGTGGAATGGGAAGTGGAATATTTTTAGTACAGTTATACTTTGTAGAGCGTCGGTGGCCGAGAGGTGCTGGAGTTCAAATCCCACAGCGGCCATGTACCAATGACTCTTTTCTGAGTTATGTACCTACATTAGTTGAATGCTCATCGATGCTCTTACAGTGAGGGGAAAACATCATTATGAAACCTGCACATTTAGGCGACTGAATGTGTAACCATGATCCAATCTGGTCAGGTTCGCCTGGTAGCAAGGTTAAGGAGGCCAGATGGCAGTCGCTCCACTGTAATTATCTGACTTGTCAAGTCCTGGATCATGGTCAAGGTGGACTCCACGCCCTCGTACGCGAGAGCACATCCAGGACATTAACGCCAATTTAATTATTTTTTATTTTGTGGGTAGAAGAGTTATTCTGTGATTTGTATGCTTTATTCTGCGCGACATTAGATACCTATTTACAGTAACATATTTTTTACCCTACTGAATCGTAGATCATCATCATCCAAGCGGCCACTCCCGACTTCCACGAGGGACCGCATTCACCAACAACAAACATCCCTAAGATTTAATATATTGATTTTTTTAAATGTATTGCGAAATTATTGTATCATGTCTTTATTTATCTTTCTTAAAATAGGAGCCAAGACCTCACCCTTGAGCGACCTCTGCAGGATCCCAATAGGGAAAGTCGGCGTGGGGTCCGTGGTGAGCCAGAGCCGGTACTCGGGGTGCGGGTTCGTCATTAGCTCCATCTGCTTCTCCAGTTCTCGAAGGAACGCCACCAGCAGGTGGCAGTTCTGGAGAATCAGCCACTGGCCGTGGGATATCGCGCCCTCTAGGAGGGAGAGTGCTAACTGGAAGGTTTGGAAGAGATTAGGTATTTGTTAGTAAGGTAAGACACTAAATGACAGTGAAGAAGATACGGGTCTGTCCCCACCACTAAACGAAAGTGGAGAGCATATGTGTCTGCCTCCGTTGTTCCACATTGCTATTTACATTTCACATTAGACGTAATGATAATAATGAGCAAAATTGGGGTAAACAAACGGGAGTGGGAATCCCCACCACTTAACTGCAATTGCTACTTATTTAGCTAACGCCCAGTCTCTGAAACGTTTGTCAATGTTAATCATCGGATTAAAACTCTTTCTACAACTTATCAAAGATGAAGGGTGGCGAATTTTAATTGATGGTTAACGGGATTTTAAGCGAAACTGGCAGTAAATCTACGAAAACAATTGAAATAGATTTGACATGCACCCAGTCCGCATTTTAATACGCTATCACAGTCGAACTTTCTATAATGTATGTACAACACCATCAAAAGCAATCCGCCATAGTTTTACTCGGATACAAACACGCAAGTACAATGAGCACCAAGGGTTGTGCGAGTACATGTAGAACTGCCTGACGTTTCACAGATAAAAAACATTATCCTTGCTTGTACCAGTACGACTATGCAGTAGAACCACAGGCAACAAGAGATATTTATTAGAGACTATCATATTAGCCGGAATACGCCCACTGCTGGGCATAGGCCTCCCCCAGGGATCTCCACAAAGGCTGGTCTTTATCAGATCGTCGGTCCATCTTGTGGGAGGTCTACCCACGCTGCGTCTTCCGGTACGTAGTCGACACTCGAGAACTTTACTGCCCCATCTGCTTGGTATTCCTTCGGGCTACGTCGGTGACCTTAGTTCGCTTGCGGATCACCTCATTCCCGATTCGGTCACACAATGAGACTCCGAGCATAGCCAGCCCCTTCCATCGCCCTTTGGGTGACAGTGAGGTTTCTTATAAGGCCTACAGAACTACAGCACGAATCCCAATGCTCACCCCCTCCTGCCCCTGTCCGAGCGACAGGTACTTGAACTTGCCGCCGCCGAAGCCGCAGCGGTCGGCCAGCTTCATCAGGTCCGCGGTGGGGTCCGAGCCGGGGCTCAGGATGAACACCACCGGCGTGAACGGGGTCGTCTGCTCGAATATCATGTCGAAGCTGGAATGATGGATGGTAGACTAAGTTATTATCTGACACATCATTGTCAAGGCGCAACAAAGTTTACATCAACTCAATTATTAACCAAACTACTTAACCGATTTCAATTAATAAAGCTGGTCAAAGTAACAATTAAACTGGTCACCAAATATAAAGAAACCGCAAAGGGACCGTCTGTTCGGTAGCTTCGACGTCACGGCCACACATATACACAAACATTCACGCACTTCAAACTTCCTCTTTTTGCGTCGTAAAAACACCCCAGGTGTATAAAAGTACCAACGGAAGATTGAAGAAAAAAAAAGTCGAAGAAGCAGCAGAGATTTGTCAGGATCGTAGCAAGACGACCTGAGTGAATCAGTTAACATGCCGGTCTTCCACGCAGAGGTCCCAGGTTCGATCCCGGCCGACCAGAACACGAAATGATGAATTTCAATTTTTGTTACGAGTCTGAGTGTTATAAACACAAGCTTTACCTATTTTGGGGCTAGATGGCGCCGTATAAATCGTCCAAGCGTATTATTGTACATAATAATTACAGTGGAACGACGCAGGTTCTGCCTACCCCTACAGAAAGAAATGCTGACGGCATCTATGAATGTTAAACTAAACAGCCCCCCACCTGACCACCGGCGGCGTGATGTACTCCTCGCCCATGGTGACGGTGATGTAGTCGGTGAGCGCGCGGTAGATCCGGTCCACGCGGAAGCAGCGCAGCAGCATCAGCAGCTCGAACGGCTGCAGGAACGACTTGTACCCGCTCGGGATCAGGTTCGATTCCGGCGTGTCCGAGTCGAACCACTGCCGGGGGAAGGGAGGTTAGTGTCAATTTCATTTATATTATCAAGTAGTATGTATGTATGTAAACTCTATTGCTTAATAAATACAAGATATAAAAAATAAATAATATAAAATATAAAAAAGGTACTAAACATAGATAATCAACGCTGCCCGAATCCGACCATGTGAAATCGAGCAGCACCGATTCAAGTACTGGCAGTCCAGCAGTGCTGCTATCATGGCCAGGAAGTCATCGTCATCATTATCTTGGCGTTAAATCCCAGTTGCACTCCCGCGCAACACGCGGGGGCCCGGGGTCCGCCTTCCTGCTCTTCTTAGTCCACTTTGCTCAGTCTTCGGCCAGGAAGTGTTCGTAGCTTTAATGCATCGTTATAAATCTTATGTGGCGATGTTATTTACTACAACCAATCTCTTTATCCTACACGGGTACTTATCGTACAAAGCCACAGACAAGGGCCTCGAAACTGTTGTCTTTGGCACGATTTAACTATAACAGAATACCAAAAACTCGTCAAACTGCCATTGAGCTGCTACTGCGATCCAATTACAGTTCAATCGCGGCATTACTAAATTAGCGGACTTGAGGCCCCGCTAGAATTACCCCTAGTAACTATACAACCATTAACATTTATTTTTGACACTCATTCACAGAAATATTGTCTCATTAGACACTTACTGGCCGGAACTTTCCATATACCTTCATAAAAAAAAATCAGTAGGGTATATTACCTCCTGCCAGTCATTCAGTCTTCCTTCGATGTGATCCGGCAGATGCGCAAACGGATCTGGGATGTCAGCGCTAAGTTTCATTATATCTTGCCATCCCTGATAATAGAACATACATTATTATTACAAATTACAAAAGGTTATAAAATCTCAGAGTTCGAGCAGTTCAGTAAATAAACTGTACCTATTTGTGGACGTAATATAGCTGTTAGACATAGTCAATTGTCCAAAGACATAAAATATTTCTTACGCAAGAGGTATAAAGCTGACTGTAGACAGGAACTGGGGGTCGAAAAAGCCACATTAGCGTTTTATATTATGATTCATATTAATTTGTCTCAAACTTATCTCCAGCGGTTCAAATGGCGTCACTTAGTTCCAGTTTTGGCCACCGGATCAGATGAGTTTGTGACACTCTACTATGAATCGTAATATGAAACGCTATTGTGACCCCTGATATAATAACGACGATGGCAACCTGACAACCTGAGTGTTTCAGCAGTGAATATGCGTCCACGAAAGATGACGTCAGATGGCAGGCACCTGCCAGGTTTTTTTAAATATTTAAATATTCGTGGACTAATTCACACAGCGCAATCTAGCCCCAAACTAAGCAAAGCTTGTGCTATGGGTGCTAGATAACTGATATACTACTTACATACTTTTTTTTTTTTAATTTATTCTTACTATACATAGAAAACACAGACCCGTAACAGAAATTAAAATTCATCAATTCAATTTCTACCCGGCTGGAAATCGAACCCGGGACCTCTTGCGTGGCAGACCGGCATGTTGACCATTGAACCACTCAGGTCGTCATTAGGTCGTCAGGTTTGTATGGAGTAAAAAGACTGAGCTACACGACCACGATAGGATACTAGTACTAACTGCATCATCATTATCATCATCTCAGCCGCACAACGTCCACTGCTAAACATAGGTCTCCCTTCACGTCTTCCACATCGACCCTACGATCTTCACGATGTCGTCGTCATCTCGTGGGGAGCCGTGCTCCGCTGCAATTGCTTTTACGTCCCCACACCAAAACCTTTCCTGACAATGATCCAGGATTTGGCAGATCGAATAATTACTGTGGAGAGATTAAAATCTGAACTCCGTGGCCCTGCTACCAGGCGAACCTGACCAGATTGGATCATGGTTACACATTCAGTCGCTAGAATGTGCAGGTTTCATTACGATGTTTTCCCTCACCGTAACAGCGTCGGTTAGCATTCAACTAATGTAACACATAATACATAACTCAGGAAAGAGTCATCGGTACATGGCCGCAACAACAAGGTGGACCGGCAATCTGGTAAAGATCGCAGGTACCAGCTGGATGCGGAAGGCACAGGACCGGCCTTTGTGTAGATATCTGAGGGAGGCCCTGCAGCGGGCGTCTTTCGGCTGATATGATGATGATGACGACCTCTCGCTTACGATTCGAATACCGTAACCACTCGTCCACCGACGCGTCTTCAGTCTACCGGCATACATGATCAGGTAATGTGGAGCTACCCCACCTGCGAAGGGATCCAGGCGGCGGGGATGGGCCGCGGGGACTTCTCCAGCGACACGTTCCCCTTGATGAAGAAGTCGAGCTGCGGCTGGCTGACGCGATCCTCGCTCTGCTCCAGCTTTATGTTCATTTGGAACGAGAACAGCAGCTTGTGACGCTCGAATATACCTGGGGGGTTGGAATTTAATACCATGATATGGAAATACATCCTTGACAATCCTCCTTTAAGAGAGGTAGGGCATAGCGGGGTATCCCGTTCGAATAGGAGCCGCCTGACTGGAGAAGTACCTCCACCTTACAGAATACCGCAGCTAAACAATACTCTTTTAAATAGTATTGTGTTTCTGCCGGCGAGTAAGGGTTCCAGTGCTCCATGGGGTGGGGATTTAGGGAACCGTGGAGGGGCATTTGCCTTTTTGCTGCCAGAGCAACGTGTTATAGAGGTGGGCAACGCATTAGCGATACTCTTGGTGTTGCTAATGTCTATAGGCAGTGGTGACCACTTTCCATCAGGTGGCCCGCTTGCCTGTTTGCCTACAGTATGACATAAAAAAAATCCTCATAATTTAGACTGATGCTTGAAATAAATGTAACAAGGGGGAAAGCTAGTGGATAAGATTATTGATTAGATGTTATAGGAAATGTCTTATTGGCGGTGTTGGCAACTGAATTTCGTTACCGTTAGGCGGATACTACACACACGATATATATCGTGATACGTATCGTGATCCATATCTAGTAATATTTTGGATCGCAAGTCGACCCTACACACACGATAAGAATCGTCAATATTTTCATTAGTCTGTGCATTCTTTCATTCATTTCGATGGCTGAATAGACTAAGTTGCCAATGCTTAGCCTAAAAAAAAGCATTTTTGACGCGTCGCTGGTGTATATTTACGATTTTTCTGTATTTTTAGCAAAATGACTGATAAAGCTTGCGTTGCTTTAGTATTAGCATTAGGATTAAAAAGACGCGTGAAGAGAAAAAAATGAGTAAAATTATGAGGATGAGGATCTTGTTGACTTTTTATACTTTTATAGTAACTGTCCAGGTCCATAGTGGCCACAGCAGCTTGAAAATAAACACAAACAATGAAAATAAATTTGAAATTACGTTATTTATCAGTCAGTTTGACAGAAATGTCGTGATAAATATCGACTAGATACTAGACGCTCGATATATATCGCACGATAGTTGATACGGATCGTAGATTTCTGGATTTTCGGAAATCCTGTGATCCGTATCACGATTCGTGATACTCTAGGCTACACACTCGATAAATATCGTGATCCTGCGTGAATCACGATATATATCGTGTGTGTAGTATCCGCTTTACCAACAACAACTTTTCTTGTTTGGAAATCGGTTTGCGGAGTTTACGTTTAGTTGTTACTCTGTCATTCGTAAAACAACTACCCTTCTTGTTTTGAAGCCGGTTTGCGAAGTTTTCCAAGAATCCTTTCAGCATCCCTGGCAGGATGTTTGACAATAGGGGTAGAAGACACTATTTACCGATTATTCTTTTACCTAACTAGCTCATTGGTTCCAGTGCGCGAGTCATAGTTGGAGCTTCTACCTTCCTAAGGTGCTGTAAAGTCAATCTACTGAATTAGCTCTCTAACTCTAAATCGATATAGTTCGTAACAATTAATTTACAGCGTCATCAGTTCCGCTGACCTAATTGGTAACTTGCATGCGTACGTCGTGTGACGTTCGTTGTACGACCATCGTCGTTGCCAATTAGGACAGCGCCTTAGACACGTCGTTTTAAATCGGCTAAGCATCAGGTCAAAGAATCCACAAAGAACGAGCACGCCATCTGCCTCTCGATTTTGCCCTCTCTCTTCCGTTGGTCGGCTGGAAGATATTTCTTTAGAAATAAGCTGTACCTGTTGTGATTTTTTTCTGTATGTCTATTTTGTACACTATTTATTGTGCACAATAAATGTTAAATAAATAAATAAATAAAGAATCACCTGTACACCCGTAGTCATACACGTTTTTGGTGAGCATGTCGATGATGTTGCGCAGGCGCTTCGCCAGCATCACGTTCGGCATCGCCTTCCGCAGTGAGAAGGAAAACACCTGCGGGCCAAATGTTACCCAATGAATACCAATTCATAATCATCGTCATCCTAGCGCTTATCCCGGCTTCTGCCAGGGCCCGCTTTCCTACTCATTCATTTATCTCCACCTCACTCGGTGGTCGACATCATCACGTCGTGAACCGTTGGCTCTCGCATGTCGAGATGTCAATCCATCGCTTCTTGGGTCGCCCACGGGGCCTCTTTCTTGATACCGGCAGGTTCAGGCTCCTATTTCCGCAGGCGCAGGCGAGGCTCCTCGAACTAATCCGCGATATCTCTCACGCCAAGGCTGCATGCCTTCTTGTAGGACATAGGCCTCCCCCAAGGGGCGTCACTTAGATAAATCCTCAGTTTAGCAGTCTCAGGCAGTCGTCTTCGCAGATCATTATTACATCTAGCTAGATACAGGACGTTCCACATGAAGTTTTCCAATCGTGGCCCCCACTCAAGAACCCATAAGCCTCGAATAATAAAAGCATATTAGGTATGTAACCACGATCCAATCTGGTCAGGTTCCCTTGTTAATACGTTCACAGAGGATAGCAGTCGCACTGTAATTATCCGATCAAATCCTAAATCATGGTCAAGGCAGACCCTGAGCCTTCGCATGGAGGAGCACAACTGGGACATCAAAAGACGCTAAGATGAGATATGTAGGTGACAGGAAAACCCCCTCACATCCAGATACGACGACAGCGAGTACTGATACATGGTGTTCACGGCGGCCATGTCAGAGAGCACGAAGAACAGTATGGAGCCGCGCTTCGCTACCGGCCGGTAGCCGTCGCGAAACTTCTCGATGTCCAGCGCTGTCACTTCGGCCAGAAGCAGTTTCTCCATCACCTGGTAATCATATGATAGTATTTGCTATACCTAGGACTGGTTCTGTAGGCGAATTACGCAACGCTTGTTGCCAACAATTCTCTAATTTCAATTATTGGAATTGTCACTTTTGCGATTGCGTATCTTAGATTTTATGGGTTCAGTTAATAACACAGTTCCATTGCAATAAAATAAAACTGTTATATCAAGCATACGGAATCGCAAAAGTAACCATTTAAATAATTGAAATCAGAGAATTGTTGGCAACAGCATTTGTAATTAGCCTACGGGTCTTTCAGTCTCCGGAGCCGATTGGCACCGCGTGACGGTATATTTTTTATACAATATACTGGACAGACAACAGGACTGACAACAAAAGTATCCAACACTATACTTCTCGTTACGTAAAAAGAACTCTGAGTGATGATGGAGGCGGGCATTATGTCAGTCTCCTTCAATACCACTTTCTTATATTTCTATCCCATATTTCAAAAGCGGCCAGCATCCGTTTTACACGAAAAGAACTTTAACATCTCGTGCTCGGGCTTATATCTGGCTGAACAAGAAAACTTCGTGTTTCACTTCTATGGGTAAGCCTCAGAGTTCGTTTTGACAAGCTTGCAAGCCATCAATCGATACATAAGACTTCAGAGCTTGAATATCAAATCAAAGTAGACCAAAAACGAAAATAATTTCAAGTACGAAAACTACCCGCAAACCTCGATCTCAATGACATCCTCCCATCACAAACCTCAGTGGCCTTAAGCTTGGTATTCTCCAACGTGTCGACCAGCTCGACGTTATCCAGCATATTTCCCGTGGACGTAGCCAGCTCCCTCAGCAGGGAGTCCTCGAGCCCTTGCAGGAGACTCTTGTTGGTGCTGGTCTCGATTATGAGGCTCTCGCGTTGCTCTTCCAGGTCGGCGCGTTCGGCGCGGACCACTACGCTTAGGAGCTGGTCTTCGAGACCCTGGTGTGAACGTTTTCATGTAATTAATGTTTATAGTGGACATCGAAGCTTAGGACAGTACGACGCGTTGGGTGTACGACCTGGTAAAGTTCGTGGCGAGCCAGTGGGTGCAAGAAATAGAGTCGACGGGTGTGGAAGGTTTGGGTAGTAGCCTTTAGCCTATGTCCAGCAGTGGATGTGCAATAACTGAAATGATGATGATGATGTTGATTAAGTGGTTTATCCGCCGACTCCGGAACTTTCTCATAGTTGGGTTGTGGAATAAGATCCGTAAATAGTTTTTTCCTAGTGTGTGCAACATGGAGTTTTACAAGTACTCCCTACAACAAGTTACAAGCCCCTTTTCCACTCTCCCTTAGCAGTCGGACTTCATCACACTCTTTTGCCGACCTGAGTGGTTCAGTTGGTTAATATGCCGGGTCTGCCACGTAGTGGTCCCGGGTTCGATTCCCGGCCGGACAAAAATTTAAATGATACATTATAATTTCTTTTACGGGTCTGGATTTTATAATATGTATTTAAGAATATATAAGTAGTTAATCTGTTCTCTGGCACTCATAACACAAGCTTTGCTTACTTTGGGGCTAGATGCCGTTGCGTGAATTGTCCGAGCATGTTTTTTTTTTTTTTTTTTTTTTTTTTTTGTCTGTTCCGTCGGCTGGCTCCCATCCTAAACCAGCAGAACACTTTACCGTTCGATTTCAGTAGTCTGTTCCGAGCCTACCTGCACAGTGACGGTGTAGTTGATGACGACGGCCTTGGCGTAGGCGGCGGGGTTGAACTGCGGGTTGGCGAGCTTGGTGGTGAGGTACATCCGGAAGTTGGGGTCGTAGTCCACCTCCGTGCTGCCGAGGAACACGAACGTGCGCCCGCTCTCCACTGTATGTTGAGGACACGTGCAAGAAATTACCACCAGGGAAAGCTCAGGAGGGCGATTCCCGCGATGTGATATCTCAAATTCGACATTTTTCCGTAAATCTCTATTAAAAAACTGGGGTCCATAGAGGCAAAAGTAAAAAGAGGCGTATGAAAAGAGTTGTGGATATATGCGAGGCTAAGGACTTGTGTCAGGACAGAGCACAGGGGCGGTTGATAGTCTCGGCCTACCCCACCTGTGGGACACAGGTGTGAGCTGTATGTATGTTATGTATGTCTATTAAGAATGTAATTTAAAACAATCCTTGCCAATAAAGGATTAGAGGAAATCGTTAAGAACAAATTTTTTGCTCACAATAGTGATTCAGTAACTTTTTTATAGATATTTGATTGTAATGTCGAAAGTGTTAGAATCGCTCCCAAGTAAATTTAAAAATATTCTAAAAGTTCAGTTATTCTTAATAATTTAGTTTGCCACCAACCAGGCAGTATGGTTGATGGCAAACAAGCGGATCTATAATTGGACAGAATCAGCAGCGCCTTCCTTCTATCTGTCCACTGACTAACTGTAGGTATTTTAGCAGCAGACTTTAAAGACTAAGCGCCATCAAGTGGTTTTCGTAGCGCTACTAAGCCCTCAGTAAATTGAATACTTACCCTCTACCAGTAATAAGACATTCGTACCTTTGATATTCTTCTCGAGTACATTGTCCACAACTGGATCTATGTACTCGTTGACATCCTGGAAGAGTACCGGCATCCCGTACTTGATCGCCATCTCCAGCTGCCGCAGGAACTGCGAGTCATTGAATGACAACACCTGGGAGAAAACAAGAGCAAGTTTTGATATGTTAAGACTACATCTCGTCTAAGTCATTCAAAGGATATAGATTTATTTATTTATTCGTAAGGCATGGAGTCGCCATACCTTAACCCGCGTACTCGTCGTCGCGTAACCTAGGTATTATTAATAATAGGAATAGACACACTTCACACAGATTCTATGACAGTATACTGCTGGACGCTCGGCAGGCTGGCAGCGCTCAAGTCCAAATATCTTATAGATCACCATAATAATAGTTTTGCTGCAAGTTTTCTATAACGAAACGCTTATTTTATCTTAATTCTGTTTTCACTTAGAATCAAATCTTACCCTATTCAGATCGTTAGATACTGAAAATCATGGGCAATATATAGAGGCACCTTTGTTAAATGTGTGATATAAACCGCAATCGTTTAAATATGAAAATACATTAAGGGCCGAAAACCTACCTTGAGATTATTCTTAGCCTCCTTCTTCTTGATCCAGTTAAGCGCTTGCGTCTGAGGATCGATGCAGAGCGGGAACCGCGACGCGCGCGTCGTCAGGATGCCGTTCTGCACCGACAGCTCGTCAGGAGGCAATCCTTGCGAGTTCCACCTTAGAAAGGCCAGATATCATCAGGATTTGTGAACCACTTCATTATCACAGTCTACTGCAGGACGTAAAGCCTCTCCCACGAAAGGGGAGGTTAATATAATCTCCACGCTTGGCTTGGTTGGAGATTGCAGTGTTGCAAACATAACAATGGAAAACGCTGCTGCCCATTTTCCAGCCTACGGAGACTCTAGATCTTTTGCCTCGATAACATTAGTCGCCTTGTACGACACCCACGAGTGTAAGAGGTTGGTGCTGTTCTACTCTGCCGGACACCACACGGCCACCACTGTAAACCACTACTTAGTTCATATTTTTGTAGTGGTCAGATAACCGGCCAATTCGTTGAGTGGCTGTACTCATGTCAAACCCAGTGCATAATACAGTCAATTATGTAGTTTCTTATGGAACCTTATGGTAGTTCACAAAGGCGAACTTATCTGAATTAAATCACTTTTTGTACACTAGTTCAACTTTATTATACAAATTTTATTAAATCGCAACCGGTTTCGAATTATTCATCTTCAGGCGATCTTATCTCTTACGAGAGATTCCTTCTAGCCAACCTGAATAAGAGCATCCACACACACATACAAGTTTACATACAAGCTTTACAGAAGTCTCAAGTAACAAGAAAAGGCAAGAAAATATTTATAACCCAAAGCCCTACAACTTACCCACTAATCTCGACTTCATTGGTCAAATTCTTCTGTAAAGTGAACGGCATAGTGAGCGGTATCCCTCGCTCCAATATATCGCCCATCCAATCCTCGTATATCATGGTCTCCCGGAAGGAAAACGAGAAGGGGCCAGTGTAGCTGAGGAAGGAGGCGCTGAGAAGGCAGTTGCCAATCAACCGGGATTGTTCCACGTATAGTGCGGCCAGCTCGATCTTCCACCGAGCTTGTTCGCTGGAGAGACCAGACATGAGCTTGTCGGCGGCGATCAACCGCCTCAGCATGAGGTCTGTCTCTTCTTGCAGTTCCTGTGTGAGTGAAAAGTAGAAGTCTTAGATTAGATTAGATGTATGCGGGCTTCCGCAGTCCAATGAACTCAAGCCTATTCTGCGTGGATGTGATGTTATGTACACCTAGATATTGTTTATGCCATCCTAACTCTTCCAGGAAATGTAGTATGTAAATTTTATTAATGTTAAATGTCGTGTCTAAGACATTGTGTGATATTCGTATAGACGTAGCGCAATAGACGTATGTACTTCCGGCGGTATGGGAGTTATACGGGAGTTGATGCAATAACGGTTGCTTATTGCCTCGAGTCTATAATCATTAGCAAATGAAAAAAACATCAAACGCAAGCCTATATCCATAAAAAAGAGCACAGCTCATATGTCTGCCCTAATTGGCAGCGGTCATGCGACCGTGGTCGTGCGACGGACGTCGCCCGTTCAAGAGGAAACCTCAAAATCGCCCGTCGTACGACCATGGTCGCAAAACCGTTGCGAATTGAACAGCGCGTGACGCTTGTTCCTTAAATACGTAACACATATGCAAGCGCTTTTGGGGGCAGAAACGCTGAGAGAAATACCCAACTAGACGGACTCCTCAGATACAGTAGATCCTTACCACAGTGCACCCTAACCATAACAAACCAACCAACACAACTCACCTGTCTCCGCAGCATAGCAGTCTCGTACTTGGCATTCAGCTTGTCCAGGGTATTCTGCAACCTGGTGATTTCCCGGTTCAGCGAGTCCAGGTAGTTGACGGCCTCCTGGTAGTCCCGTTCTAGCTGCTCCACCTTGTCCCGCTTGGGCTTCACCTCCTTAAACACTGCGCAGTAGACCAGTACTGCTTGCACGAATTTCAGGAGCCCGTACCTGGACAGGTCATCATTGTTATCATCAGCTCACGTGTAGAATGACTATCTATTGGTGAATGTAAACTGCCTCCCACGACTTCCCTATTAATCGACTCTACTGTACTGCTTCTTACGTTAACCAGCTAGTATACCTATAGCTGTAAACTAAAAAATTTGCGGCACTGGTTTCTGTTGAATATCTTCAACACTGCGATCTCCTCCATGGAGATCACATCAATAATGTGGCAAGCTCCGATCCAGCAATGGATTAAATATAGCTTTTGTTCGCAACTTCGTCCGATATATATATATATATTTTTTTTTTATGTTACTCAGCAGACAAACAGGCAAACGGGCCACCTGATGGAAAGTGGTCACCGCCGCCTATGGACATCAGCAACACCAGGGGAGTCACCAATGCGTTGCCCGCCTCTAAAGGCCCGATATGTCGATATGACATAACAGACCCGTTCCCGCAGGAACCACATTGATTTTCAGAATAAATTGTAGCCTTAGTACTATTCTGGGCTATAAGCTACATTGCTACCAAATTTTATGAAAATCCGTTTAGTAGTTTTTGCGTGATGGAGTAACAAATAAGATGAGTAGGAGCAGGATGATATGTATGTGACACGAGTATACCAAACTTAACCCTCTTTTTCTACAACAAAGTCTCACGTCGCACCTACTTACCCAGCCTTACTAATACTCTGCATGGCCTCCAGCTTCTTGCTCTTCTTCATGTGATTCTTCACGTTCTTCACCTGCGTCTGGGTGATCAGATCGCAGTTCATCTCCTGCAGGTTCCTCAGGAAGTTCGGGTCCGCCATCATGCCCTTCGCGCCCTTCCAGCTCACGTCCTTGATGCCGCGGATTATCACCACGCATTCACAGACAACCTGAACATTGGATGCATATCGTCATATTGTAAGCAATACAAATGCGTTATAATACCTAGGCGTGTTTAATCTCTCGACACCTCGTAGGGTAGCTGTTATAAAAATGAAATGCTATGATATTTTGTATCATCATCGTCAAACACAAGTTCTTTGAAAAGACTTTTTTACCTTATGAGTAAGTGGATAGATGACGTCCTGGGGTATTTTAATACCAATAAAAATACCATTTTCTTAAAGAACTCCATTTTGTACTCTCCAGGGAAAATCTCTCCAGGTAGTTTATTCCACAACCTTAGTGTGCGTGGGAGAAAGTTTGTTTAGAGAGTTCGCGACCAATTTGGCTCCAAGGAATGAGGATGAACACCCTGTCGGTGTCGAAATATCTGGAAATTTCGGTGAGCGCGGCCCTTTAGGTGGCCGCCGATACCCACTTATAAAGAACAAGAAGAAGAGTCCTTGCAATGTTGGCAGAGTCAAGATCCTCAGTATTGAAGCTGTTTCTAGATATCATTGGCCGCATCGTCACTTACCATCAGTTTATTTCTAATCCATGACTAACAACAATGCCATAACACGACGATAAACGCCACCACCAACCGACCTGCACAGCCTCCGGCGGCGTGGCGAACGACCGGATCTCCGTGATATCGTTCTTGTCCAGGTCCGCCAACGCCAGCCGCGCCATCTCCAGCGCGGGCAGCGCCAGCGAGAGCGCCTCCTCCGCCTCCTTCTTCTCTTCGGCGATGAGCACCGACTGCTGGGTTATCTCCACTTGCTTCACGGCCGCCACTTGCTGCTTGGCGACCGCCGTTTCGGTGGCTGGAGGGAGGGGGTACAGGTGATTATGTTGCGGTCGTTTGTGAAGCTACTGAGGTATACCTCTATAGATCTATAGATCTATTTACACTCATCAATGGCGTCAATGAGCAATGACAAGGGCTATGCTCGAAGTCTCGTTGCGCAAAAGAATCAGAAAATGAGGAGATCCACAAGAGAACCAAGGTCAAAGATATAGTCCTAAAGTTTGCCAGGCCAAAATGGCAGTGGGCAGAGCACATTGCTCGAAGAACAGATAACCGATGGGGCAGTAAAGTTTTCGAATGGCGACCACGTACCGGTAGACGCAGCGTGGGTAGGCCTCCCACAAGGTCGACCGACGACCTGGCAAAGATCGCAGGTACCAGCTGAATGCGGATGGCACAGGACCGGCCTTCGTGGAGATCTCTGGGGGAGGCCTATGGCCAACAGTGGGCGTCCTTTGGCTGATATGATGATGATGAAAGGCGTCAATCGTTGCGCTTAGGTCCTAAGTACACCTTCTTACTTCTCCTCGCCCACATCTCTCGGTTTTCGGCATCCTTGGTGGCGAGTTAAGGCGTCTAATTCCACTAGTCGGCGGTAAATAATGGACATCGGCTAGTTTCGGGTACGTAAATTAACGAACCCGAATTAGCCGATGTGAATTTTTACTACCGACATTCTATCCCAATTTTTAATGCCACTAATATAGCTGTTTGCAAGTACGGCTGTTAGCATAAGATCCCCGCATAAGACTTCCAATTATTTTTGTGACAATACCAAACAAAAGAAGGAAAGAAGAAGGGAAGAAATGGAATTAAAATAATACCACAGCTTTAGGGGCTGTCCCAATTTGGCCGTGGTCGTACGACCATGGTCGCCCCACGGACGTCGCCGGACCAATCTGCCGTACAAATTTGAAATGCAGTGGGTGCATTTTTTCACTTTTAGGTTTACTATTTTCGGAATCCAGGAAACGAAATCTACTCGAATCAGAGACCCGTTTTTTGATACCAATTCTGTTCTTTTTGTCAAAACAAAATTTGTTACAAAAAAATAAAAACCTGTACTGCAAACACGTTTTTCTCAAAACTAGATAAATGCACTGACTGCATTTTAAATTTATACGGCAGAACAGGAGACCTCAAAACCACGATCGTACGACTGTTGCCAATTAGGACAGCACCTTATGCTATCACTTTACCTGATGATATCTCTTTGAGCAGCACTTCGCACTCATGCGTCTGTTCGGCGACGATCACCTTCTGCTCGGCCAACTTGTCGTTGAGGGAGTCCAGCTGCACGTTGGCCTCCTCGATCTTGCTCAGACCACCTTTCAACCTCTCGCACTGTATCGCATAGAGAATTGCAGTTTTTCAAGTGTTATGTCTAATTCATAGGGGGGGACCCTATGGAAAACTAGCGGTGGTAATTGCTCAATCGAGCTGTGACCGCTTTTTGGTGAGGATTTTGTGAAGTAACTAGTGGAAGAGGTCCAGTTTTAAGGAACATGCAACAGACATACATTTTAGCAATTCTTAATACATCTTCGGGTTTATTCAGATAATTGACGCGAAACTATTATTATTGAACCCAATCCGAAAGTGTACAATCAAAAGGAACCCAATGCACTGTATAATATTATTTTATCTAAGGCAGTGTGAAGCATCGTGAAAGAAACCCTAACTCACCTGTCCAACGATGAAAGCATCCTTCTCGTTGAGCAGCGATATGTAGTTCGTAAGATAGTCCATGTAGTGCTTTGGAGTGACGTAGTTGTTCCGCCGCAGCCGCAGTAGGAACTCGCTGGAGTACCGCGCCACGGACATGTGCACGTGGACCACGTGCTCCACGATAATCGACCTAAAGTCGTCCGGAATCTTGTCCACCTGGGCGGGGAAATACGCAGGATATTATACCTATAGGTTGTTAAGGCTTTCGTAGTTATTCACTACAAAGAGATCTGGACATGGATGATGCAACCACATTAATTTTAAATAACCTTAAAAACAATTATAACCAAACCCGTTAAGTTACGATTTAGGGAAGATAAAGAAATGCTGGATTTCTTTGTGACAACAAACAAACATTGGTAAATTTTATCAGCTGTCGTTTACCCATTGGATTATAACATTTCAGCTTTGAGTCGAAGAGCAGCAGCTATCCCCATGACCTCCTTTTGTTGTACGTCTTGTGTTGTACGTTGCAATCTCGTACTACTACTACTTTGAGGGGGCACAAATATAACAATATAGTCACAAATTGATATATACGAGAAAAGAAAGGAGATAAACAATTTCGAAGATAGAAAGATTGAGGATATAGCTGGCAAAATATGGACGAGACTGACATCGAATGACAAACAGAAAAATAAAAATATATTAATTCATGATTTAACGATATGCGTGGGTCTGAATAAAATACTTGAATTGCATTGACTTGAAATGCAATCTAGTAAATAGAAAGAGTTCGCTAATGAGCCCCAAACAGTACTTTGTATTTTTGGGAAATTATAATCCTAGGAATATATCTTCAAAGATAGAGAGAATACTCCTTCTTCGCCTACATCATAACAGCAAGAGATCGTAGTAACAAGATTTCGGACACAGGAGCGATATAGAAAAGCCTTACGTTAGTGAGGAAGACGTTGGCGACGGCGAGCAGCGCCTGCTTCGGCCACGGGAACTGCCAGTCGATGGTCGTGTTGTTCACCAGCCCGGGGAAGCTGCGGCATCTGGACCGGACATTACTCGATGACTTCCAACACTATTTATGTAATATATTTAACATTTTAAGTAAATTCAATGCCAAATTAGGCCTATAACATTTTTTATAAAAGGTCTCATCATCACAGCCCATAACAGTCCACTGCAGGACTCAGGGCCTGCCAGAGAGGTTATTGTCATGATTTCTACGCTTGGCTGCCGGGTTGGAGATCGCAGTGTTGTAAATATAAAAATGGAAAACGCTGCTGTCCATTTTAAAGCCTACGGAGACTCCAGAACTTTTGATTCGAAAACATTAGTCGCCTTAGATGACACCCACGAGTGTAAGGGGATGGTGCTATTTTAGTCTGCCGGACACCACACGGCCAAAGGTATGCTGTAAAGTAAACCAATACCTATTCCTGAGGATGTCGCCACTCGGTGACATGGACAACAGCACGTGAAGGTTCTCGACGCAAGTATTGACGAAGTAGGCCCATACGCCGTCCCTGTAAAAGTAAGTAGGTCTTAGGTAATAAGTTGACTTCCATTTTCTATATCCGCAGATTCAGATGTGTCATCCTGTCGATCGCCCAAATTTAGCCGAACCCGAGAGTTAGCCATACTCGGTTTTTGGCCGTGAAAATTTATGTATACCTAAGTCGCCGTATCAAGCCGGTTGTCAGTATTGTAGAAGCTTGTCAACATACACGGCGGCATCATAATCTTGGCATTAATGTCCCGACTATGCCCTCGCGCACGAGGGACCGGGGTCCGCCTTGATCATTATCCAGGACTTGGCAGAACAGATAATTACAGTGGAGGGAATGTCATCTGACCTCTGTGACCCTGTTACCAGGGGAACCTGACCAGACTGGTTACACATTCAGTCGCCTGAAAGTGTAATTATCTCGTCGACATACACGGCAACATTGTCGCCGTATGCGCCGTGCCTGCCGGCAATTACGCCGATACGACCAAAAAACGGTTTAAGAACAAAAGGCGTCGTGGACTTGGATTTGGTTAGTAAGTGCATCCACTGACTTCCCAACGCCGTATCCGGCCTCCCCGCTGGCGTTCCGGCACGCGTTGATGATGGCGTCCTTCTCGTCGTCGGCGAACAGCGCCGGGATCATGCCGATCATCAGGATGTTGTTGATCAGCTCCAGGAAGCCCTCCTCCAGGATCTGGGTGGGTGGAATTTAAATTGTCGAAGTGATGTGTTAGATAGATTGCAGACCTGACCAGCACAGCTAGCACAAGTGTGCCCGCGATACAGCTCGCACCACGAGAGAGCGTTTGTTTCCTTCTCTCAATACTCTCTCTATATGTCGCACCTCTTCTCGCTTATCACGCGTGAGAGCACACTCGTACTAAACTACTAACCATCGCTAGGGCGTCGCTGTTGTTGGCATTCACATGTCATTTTAAATACATTAAAATATGAAGTGCCTCCATTTTTCCACAGTTCCACCAGTGGCCAAAACTGTTAATAAGTTAGTGGTACTGTACAACGGAGTAAGCAGCGGACAGCAGCTACTTACAATATTGAGAAAAGTATGTTCGAATGTATTTTGTTACTGAATAGTTTAGTCCAGGGCGATGGTTGGAAGGAATATTCCTAAGTAAG
Source organism: Blastobasis lacticolella (assembly GCA_905147135.1). Lineage (NCBI taxonomy): Eukaryota > Metazoa > Arthropoda > Insecta > Lepidoptera > Blastobasidae > Blastobasis > Blastobasis lacticolella. The sequence continues at coordinate 5,337,886 of LR990058.1, forward strand.
TAGGGATTAAGTATCCCTTCCTTCACCTTATCGTATTGTTTATCCCGCACCGTCTACTGTTTTCGATATTTTTTTTTGTCACGGTTGACTGGTAGATAAGGCTACTTTAGCTTTAAGTCCGCCAATGTACCTTTAGTGCATAAAGATTTAATAAATAAATAAATAAATATTGCGCATAGAATCGAATTTGTTGGTTGTTGTTCGAATTCGTAGCGTAATGATCGCCTGGAAAACTAATAGCAAGACGTCACTAACATCGGTTTGATCTAATGGAGAAATTTGAGAAAAGTAAACTTTACCTCTATCTGTTTCACAGCAGGCAGTGTACACGACAAACATCATTCAAACAACTTTGTTTCATTGAACTAAAGTTCTGATTTTCGTGGTCGATTATCCACATAAAGTCCTTACCTGCGCAGCCGTAAACAAGAAGACAGTCTTCTTCTGTTCGACGCCCAGCATATTATACATCCGCTTCATGTCGTCCTTGAACGTGTTCTCGTTGTAGTTGCGCGTGATGGTGATCTCGAACACGTCGCAGGCTGCCGAGGAAGCGATTGTGGTCTTAGGCATTAGTGTATTTAAACGTGAGTTTTAACGTTTGATACGTTTGTGGCGTTTTTATACAGGCGACAAACGAGTAGGCATTACCCTGATGACAGATTATACTGCCTGCGCTGTAGTGTTGATATGTTGTATCATCATCATCACGCCGACTTCTGTTAGGTCAATCTCGGCTTCTGCAGGGTCCGCTTTCTTACTCTTTTTCCTCCACTTTACCCGATCGGCGTTTGATATGTTGTATGTAATGTGCTAAATTGTCAAAGTAGATATAATATAGTGATGGTGCTGCTGGATAAAACACGGCTAAGAGATCTATCAGACAGAAAGCAGTCCTAGAACCTTCAGATAGTTCACAGACCAGGAAACTAGGAAAGGATTTTTAGCCCTGATCTCGCCGTAGCCACCAGAGTATATGTTGTTCTGTTGGATTCCACGCGGCCGCGACAAAGTCATTCCCGTGTAAGTTGTGGCGTGCTATCTACCAATTCTACTGAAACCCCATGCGGCCAGGCTAAAGCCACAACCAGGAAAGCAGGAAAGGGGGTAATGATCTCTTAATACCGGCGGCGAAAGCGGACACTGTCGCGATAAACTTCTTCGCAAAGTTGCCGACGCTGATGATGATGCGATGAATGCTCGCCAGGTACTCCACGCAGTCCTCCAAGATCACCGTAGGAATCTAGCCCACGCTAGCTAGCGCTGGTGATTTGAACGCTATAGATCTACTGAATTGCCAAATCTATAGGAAAGCTGTGGCTATGTAGTGATGGTGCCATTTGCTACTCCACTGCGTATATGTCAAAATCTTTGCTACAACTTTTCTGGATGAAACACAACTAGGTCCTGTAGTGGACTGTCACGAGCTGTGATGAGTTGTCCACTAAGATAGCCAATCGCCCTCCAGGAAAGCAGTAAAGCTACAACTCAGCTGCATACCGGGTGCATGTATCCAATGGCACGCGCGATGTGCACAGGTACCCTCACCTTAACCCACGTTCTTTTCACTTCACTACCGAAAGTCTCTGGCTTCACCAGAGGCTTTCGAGGGCAGGTAGGGGTTTTAGCCGGTAAGAGTCCGGCACTACCTGGGTCCCCTTCCCAGGTGTCCATGACGGATTTCTCCTGCCTACCTGTTAAATCAATTTAAAAGAAAAACCCATACCAGCAGCAAAGGAGGCCAGCTTAGCAATGGACCGCTTCCCGGACCCGCCGACGCCGATGAGCATGGCGTTCCCGCGGTCCATGCGCAGGATCCGATGCACGCGCGTCAGATGCTCCAGGCAGTCCTCGAACAGCACCACCGACATCTTGGAAACGCGCTCGTTGTACTCGTCCAGGATCTGGGGGTAGGAGTTGGCGCTGGGATGAGGATCTGGTGGATGTAGCCGTTGTGATTGGCAAGGTTTGAGCTAGCAAGGAGTTGCCGCTTCAGTTGGCAAGTTTGAGCTTGCAAGGGCCGGCACCGCATCCATTCCCCTTACGCTGAATACTGGAATGTTTCTTAACATAAAGATCATGGTGCTCCTTAAAGGGATAGCATAATAATAAAACCCTTTAAATTAAGAGACATTCAAGTATTCGGGCGTTACGTTGCTAATATCCTCGAGCATTAGGTGAACTGTCCAACTGTGTGCCTCAGTCGGCAACACAACAACTGATGTTATTGATATATTAATGATATTGAAATCAAGGTCCATCACCATACCTATCTCCGTAAGTAGAGTCCGTTTAAGCAGTCTGATGAGGAGACTTGTTCACAAATATCAAGTGCACCAATACTGCAGAGTTGAGTCCACTGTTAACGGGATTTAATTCTGTCGAGAACTCAAATTCATGTCCATTGATCGCACTCTCTCACAAAAACCCTTGTCAAACTACGTCAACGGATGGCATCCTGTGAAGCAGGATCTGGTGGTGCTGCTTAGTTTGAATACTATACTTAGTTTCTACGGTAGCAGAGCGTTGCAGGAGGGGTATAATATTAATACCGTCTATACTTATTTAACCCATAGACGACTGCGTCATTACAGATAATATGAAAGCTCCTAGTAACTAATTAGCATGCCGCTCCCATACCGCTCAATTATCGCAGAAATCTTCTAAAACCAAGGACAGGACTTCTAGTTTAGGACAAAGTTCATCTCAGTCTTCATCTGTCAATGCAATTGTCCCGTTTAATCTGTATGCCTTAAACTAATTCTGATAAAGAAGTCCCATTCATCACCTCTTGGAACAAGAAGTAGACGGCCTCGTAGTCCAGCAAGTCCTCGTAGTATCGGATCTCCTCTTCGTCCAGAGCGTTGCGGTAGTCGCCGAACAGCAGCGGGTCGCGGAACACGTACTCCTCCAACTGAACAAATGTATCAATTTATATTTGGAGGTCTTTTGAAGGATAAATATACGCAATGATAAATTCGCAATGAGGTTATCCGAACGAGAATCAAAGTTGCCGACATAGCGCACAGAATTAGCAAGCTGAAGTGGCAGAGGGCAAAAAACAATTGTTGAGTGGATAATACGTTTCAGGAAAATTAGTGCGATTTGCATAGCATAAGGTTGCAGTCGATGGCTAGATGCAGTAAGCTGAGGACTAGAGTGTTTTGGCTCTCACTCTGTAGGGCCTATTTCCAGCAGTTGATTAAAATAAGTTGATGATTATGATGATGCATATAATAAATAAATAGTCCCACTAAAGAAAGCGATTTCTCACAAATCTTAGCAAGGGAGGGTATGATGAATGACTATCATGCCTGATTTACATTGGCGAAGTGCTTAGCGCAATTGACATATACAGTGTTGCAAACCGATCGGGCAGTAGCGAGTCCGTACAGCGTATTGGACCTGTACTCGCCACTAGCCACTGTCTTTGACCGAGTACAATATTTTTAAAACCCGACGAAAAAAGAAGTATGTTATAAGTTTGACGTGTGTATCTGTGCATCGTAGCTCCCGGACGGATAAACCGATTTGGATGCGGATTTCTCTATTTGAAAGCCAGTTTAATCAATGATAATTTGTTACATTAAAATCGATTCTGTAGTTTAAAAAATATTTGAGTCAAGTAAACTTGGTCTAGGGTTTTTCGACTTTTCCTGTCGGTTAGGTTGCTAATATCAGTCGACGGAAAATGGGCAGCCCACTGTACATTCTAGGATCAATAATGTATAGAGCACTCACAGTGAGGGTCTTTTCTTCTTCCTCTTCCATAGCTTCTTCTCCACCCATTTCATCCTCTCCCTCACCAGGTTTCGGCGTCGCAGGCGCTGGCTCTGGGGCCGCTGAAAACGTCCAATAATATAAATTGTTATAAGATTTATTCTCACAACACGAACGAGCATTTATTAGCAATATTGTGCTCACTTCGGGAATTTGAGTACTTAACATACCTACAACATTCGCGCAAGCAATAAGTAACTTGCCTTATGTGTGTGTAAGCAAACATATTAAGTAAAGTTTTACCAAAACAAACATATGCTGTCCACATTTTTGTCATGTCTACGGGCCGGGCATTTTGCTATATAAATAAATAATAAAAGAAGGGCAAATCATGTTCGACTTAGGAACTATAAAATATAAAAAAAAAATCGTCATAATATTCAACCATCAGCCATCATGATGATCCGAATGATTTTCACCGGACATAGGCCTTCTTCTAGTCTTCCCCTGTTAGCAGGGTCACGGAGGTCAGATGGCAGTCGCTCTACTGTAATTACCTGATCTGCCAAATCCTGGATCATGGTCAAGGCGGACCCCGGATCCTCGTGCGCGAGAGCACAACCGGGACATTAACGCCAAGATGATTTATAGGCCTTCTTCTAGTCTTCCACACCGTCCATATTCCAACTATAAGCCACCAGCATCTAACTAACAAACGGGCCTTAAAAAGTCATTCGTACATCTTGTTCGCTACCATGGTAAACTGAAGTCGACCGGGTAATTGCTTTGTCACCCTTAAGTTGAAGTTCAGTTGCACATCATAAAGCAATAATTCAATTGTTATAATATTCTGCGGGTCTAGCCAAGATGCCACTCGCCTCGCAGCGATTCCATTGCGATTGACGATCGGTATTTATCCGCCACATTCGGCCAGCTTCGCAGCGTTCGCAGTAATCTACGAGCGCTGGCCGAATGTAGCCGATAAGTTCCGATTCATAGTCGCAATAGAATCACTATAAAGCGCTTGAAATCTTGACTAGACCCGCTGATAGCCGATCTGCGATATTTTGGTTACCTGAGAAGTATTGTCAAAACTTATAAAGCAGTGTCTGAGCCTGAAAATACATACTCGTATATTCGACCTTATGTCTACTATTCAAGACTCACGTTCGTCGAGCATGTCATCGTCATCGTCCTCTCCGATCCTGATGTTCCCGACCACGATCTCCTCGAGCACCACAGGCTCCTCTTCGGGGAAGTACTTCAGCACGTGATCGTGGATGTTGTTCGCCATCAGCTCGTTGTCCTGGCCATCATTAACATTATCAACGTCCAAATTGGAAAGTTTTGATTTCTAACGAAAACTTTAAAACTATCCCCTCTGAACGCGTTATCAGTTTAACCTAAAAATAAAATTTACAAAAAGGGGAATCCACCATGAGTGATCGGGTTCGACTTTTTTAGTAGATTGTTTTCGTGGAATCGAATCACGCGATCAGATTCTATTTTTTGTTATTTTTATTTTTAGGTGAAATTGATGTCGCGATCAGAGCACACTAAGAAAGTGTGATTCATTTCCACCCGCAACGAATCGCGCGATCAGTTTCTACTTACACCGGAAAGCAGGCCAGTGGTGCCGCTGCTTATGCACATCAGCAACATCAGGGGTCAATACGTCTCCTCTCGCAATGCTCGTACGATTCAGATGTGGAATAAGTTCCCAGCCATACTAGCCAGTAGTATATTAGACGTCTCCTTAGAGGCGGGCAACGCATTTGTAGCGCCCCTGGTGTTGCTGATGTTCATAAACGGCAGTGACCACTTTCAATCAGGTGGCCCGCTTGCTTAGCGGTCCACACTCCCTCCTCACAGTAATTACATTTAAAAAAACTACGGGCTGTCACCCTCTCCAAGCTCCTCATCCACTAACCCGCGAGCTGATAAGCCGGTCGCACATAACCCTGACGAACTCGTTCCGCCAGCAGCGCACCATCGCCCGCTTGTCGCTGAAGTAGTTCGGGTGCGTGAGGCACATCCCCGCCGCGATGCGGGACAGGTCGCGCAGGTTGAATATGTAGTGGAACTTGGCCGGGGTGGGGGGCAGGTCCACTATTATCGCCTGGGGATTGGGTGGAGATTTAATGTTTAGATACATATATACAGACATAATTGGCGCTTTTATATGTATTAACGTGACTATATTATCGTGGACGTCCACGATGTAGGACGGAGAACTTACGACGTGAGAATGCCGTAGACCGGGAAAAATGGAGAAAACAAAGCAGGAAAGCAGACCCTGGCAGAAGCTGGGATTGACCGTTCGGATAATTATGATACAGACATAACGTCTCCCCTTTTTCCGATAATATTTAGATAGGATAGATATGACTCTTTCACGCAAACACTACTGCTTTTTGATGAAATTTTACGGTGTAGGTACTTAACTGTAATGTAAGTCAAATTAGCAACTCCATATGAGCTGTCAAATCGCAGACCTTGTATGAAATTTGTATGCAATACAAACTCGTGACGTCATTATCAAATGTGTACCATTTTAATGTTTTATCTAGCTTGAAAAATATCAATAATGGGATTTCCACTATTTGATAAGCTGACAGCATGATTTACTGTAAATTCCGTATTTATCACGAAATTCAATGTGGCTCCACTGAAGTACAACATTGATTGGTCCTCACTGGGGCCCACGGCACTCTGTTACCAGACCTCACCTTGAACAACTCGAGCGTCATCGTGATAATTTTGTCTGTGATATCCTGTATCTCTTGCGGGAACGATGAGAAGTGACCACTCAGTATGGACAGGTAGATGCGACGCAGCGTCGCCTCCGAAGGGAACTGAAGGTTGTACACGGAGAACATCGAAATGAAGCGGGGATCCACCTGAGGATGACACATCGGTAAGGTTTATGAATCCGCATTATATAATTTGATCTTCGATACAATATTAGCAACGGGATGGGGACTGGCGTATTCTTGCTCGCCAGTTGGCGCCACCAGCGAATATAAGTTATTGTCACTGTCAAAATAATGCCGTTTTATTGGCTGGAACTAACTTCCGTTTGATTCTGACGGCGAATAGCACGGCGTATTTTGACAAGAGGACTTCACGCCTCCACCGACCAGTAGCGCCTCCTAGTGAAAGCCATCAAGCCTTACACGGAAATATTGTAGTGCAGTACAACTCAGTGCGTTAAATGTAATCCCGTAGCGAGTCTCTACCTAGAGTCTTTACTCCAGGTAGGTAAATTAAACCCGGGGCTCTAGTGTAAAATAAAGAGTAATCTGAACTGGACTTGACCTGAATTATACACAGACTGGGTACGTATTATCTGATGTGCCAAATCCTGGATCATGGTCAAGGCGAACCCCGGGCCCTCGTGAGCGAGAGCACAACCATGATTTTACGCCAAGATAATTATTTTAACAGAGTTTGTTTATTTATTAGAGTATTTTAACAGTGTTATATGAACACTTTGCTCTAGCTCGAATGAAGACCGAATACCTCATCTCCATCATTTGTAAACACATAATACGTACATCGTTCCTCCCGCCGCCCGCCTTCCCCATGGCCGCGAGGAAGCCCATGTCCTTCACGTTCTTCCAGTTGAGGTCCTTGCCGCGGTCGTAGAAGCCCTTCCGCTGGAACAGCAGCTTCAGCAACGCTATCGGCTGCTGGGTGCCGTACGTGTCCACCTGGGTGTGTTCAATGTTGGCGTAGTATGCAGTGACATGCCAGTTCATTACCTAAAATGTATTCGGGGCCTGCTGCATCCACCCAAGGGCCGTTGCAGACAGCTGCATTCTCAGGTTGGGTGTTAACCCATCGCCACTCAATGAGCTTCCGCCCTATCACAATTTTTGAGTAATATGGCCTGTCAACAGTTATTTCTGGTTCGAATGTTAAGGCGGTACGATTTTCATACAAATTTTATGTTTGACATTTCTTCAAGGGTTTCATGATTTTAATGTAAGTTTGTGCAATTGGCCGTTAGTAAATATGGCCAATTGTGCGCGAAATAGATTTCTACATGTAAATAATTAAAACAAAGCAATGAAAAAGAAAAATAATGAAACCTCAAAACATCGCCATCTTGCGGCGACTTGCGCTTTTTTTCGTTTATCTGCTTTATATACATCATTTACACGTAAGAACCCATATTGAACCATTTAATACATTTACTAAGAGTTTAATACATAATACAATCACTAAACACTCAAATGAATGAAAGAATGACAAGAGAAATTTAGTATGGGCGTCAAATCACCTTAAGCTAAAGACAATGTCTTTCACAAAAAGTTCGGCAAAGGCGATAACAGAATTGAAAAAAAGATATTCGAAAAATTATCGCAAAACTTTTTTTTCTGGATGTAATCTTTCCATTCCCAAACTAATCTTTATCAGTTAGGTACTCCCTCTAACTTATTTATCCGAAGTTTTGCGATAATGTTTCCAATCCCAACTCACAATCGGCATGTTCATATCATCCATGAAGACGAGCATCTTCTTCCCGACGGGCGGGCCGAAGGTGTCCTTGGTGCGCTTCTCGAGCACGGACTCCAGGTTCCGCTGCACGTCCATCGAGGACGTGCGCGACGAGAAGTTCATCTGCTGCACCAGCTGGGGGCGGGAATTTGGATAAATTTTATATTACATAAGCAAAATCATTGATACTTTTTGAGCATCGGAGCTCGTCGCACGAGCACCTAATGGTTAGCGGATCATCACCATCGTCATATCAGCAGAAAAGGCGCCCACAGCTGGGCATAGGCCTCCCCCAGAGATCTCCGCAAAGGCCGGTCCTGTGCATTTCGCATCCAATTGGTACCTGCGATCTTTACGAGGTAATCGGTACACCTTGTAGGAGGGGCCCACCCACGCTACGTCTTTCGGATTACGCAATTGCGGTTAGCGGATACATTACTATAAGTAGGCATAATCAAGGTATACTGGAATGTCGGTGACTTAGGTGGTTCGCGGGTCGGACTCTTAAGCGTGAGGTAACGCGTTACGTTGCCACAGACATACACACAGATACACAAAGCCGTAGATACAACAGATACACACGTCAAACTTATTACACCTCCCTTTTTTCGCCGGGGGTTCAAAATAGAATACAATACAAAACTCTTAATTGCACACCAAAGAACACATATTCATATTCATTTATTCGTAGTAATAATCATACATCGTCATTGCAACATTACATTGCACATACACAAGTACAGATACAAAAAATATGGTAGAAAGTGGTCAAAGGACGGTATTATCACTAATGTGATCTCTCCAGACAACCTTGGTATGGAGAGAAGCACAGGATTATAACAAAAGACAGGTAGTGCACACAGAAGCATCACTTATAGCAAAAAATATAAAAAATACATACATCTCCACAACAAAATACCCACAGATCCATAAATAAAGGATAAAAACCAGTCAAAAACCCAGAACCACCGCACTCACAATTACCCCACTACAGACATTAGATAATGCTGCTTTACTTTATTTTTAAATGTGTGTGTTTGTGTTCACATCTAATTTCGCGGGGTAACGCGTTCCAGAGTCCAGCCTGCCAAGCCTGCACCGCAAACGATTTATGGTAGAGGTCCGTTGCATGGGTAGGCATCTCCAGCATCCTATCACGACATAAGCGCAAAAGCTCTGCGTGTCGGACGTGAACGGATAGAGATCGCTAAGATACTCCGGTGGTGGTGAAGAATGACTAACTAAAAAAAGTTGAGAGACTGTCATGACCCGAAGCAAAAAGAAGGAAACGTTTTATTTTTTATTCATGATGAGCATACTTACATAATATATGTAAGTATGTGTAAGTATATGTATTTGTATGTATGTATGTATATGTATTTGTTTTCAATGTAGGTATATAGGTATGTATTTATTTATGTATTGTATTAGTTAAGCATCATTATTTTGTTTTGCTACTGTGCACGTCTTTACTGCATTTAATTATCACGATCTCTCTGCTGTAGGCCTGCTGGAAGAAATTTCTTTATAGAAATAAGTTGGCCTGTTGTGTCTAATATATTATGTAATGTACTTTTTGTAACAATCTTGTGTACAATAAATGGTTAAATAAAAATAAATAAATAAGCATACATCTTTGTGTAGTGCGAGTTGGAGACGTTAGGTAAATAGCAAATGTTGCATAACATAATTATTCAGCTGGAAACTAGCTATAAATAGTTACTGTCGAGAGTACAGACAGAGAGCATTCATTTGTAAAAGATTATTCAGTAGATTGTGTTGACTAACTGTTCTGCTGACTAACATGGATCTATCGACTGCTGGACAACAGTTTCTAGCTCAACATTAATTAAACATAGTCGATGGGTAATCAAGAATAATTAAGTACCTACTTGCAAATTATCCGTTATTATCATGACGTCGTTACACACTTTTTTCTCTTTAATTACTTAAGTACACCTAGTAACGCTTAATATGATTATTGTTGCATTAGCGAGATCGTCATCTTGTTTATCAAATTATAATTATGACTTTTTTTTACTTATTCTTTATTACCCATGCAAATGACATAAAAAAACATGCACAAAATAAAAACAAAAATTCCGATTGGAGGCGCCGGGTATCGATCCCGGTACCTCTCGCATGCTAAGCGAGCGCTCTACCATCTGAGCTACGCCCCCGGCGAGCAAAGACGCGAAATAGACCGTTGCATCACCGGTGCTTGTTTGATCTACTTTCCGAACCAGTTACATTTATATGCGTCGTAAACAGTCTATCAAAATAGAATTAAGTAATCTGATAGCACGTGCGATAATATTATTGTGTAATTTATATCACAGACAGGCAGTCACACGTGTTAAATACAACATTTTTGTAAGTATTTATTTATTTATTTATACTTCATGCACAAACAGTACATTGGCGGACTTAAAGCTAAAATCTCCCAGTAAAATATTATCTACCAGTCTACCAGGAGAGATAACAATTGACAAAAGGTATGCGGTGCAGGAAGATTACTTACAAGTAAAGATTACACAACAGCTTATTCAACCACAATCAAATTTATAAAAAATTAAATAAATAATAATAATAAATACACTAAAAGTTAAAAGTAGCAATAGATATTTTACACTAATTAATTAATTCATTAACTGCATGAGTTACCCAAAATTATTCTGGTACTTGAGGCTTTATGAAGAAAAGAGATGAAAAAGGAATAAAGGAACAAGGAATAAATTAGGAATGGAGAATTTACGGACCGGCTGTTTATAGCATGTTCATTCTTATGCACCCTTAAATGGTGACAGTTTACTATGAGGCAACTGCTATATATAGCATTTGTGCGCTTGGCCATAAATTCGGCCGTGAGGGTTTCGGTCCGTTTTTTTATGTGTGCAAAATACATCTTATAGCCCACAGTGAATCTGTAATCGTGTACAATGTGGCACAAAATGTGTAGCAACTATAATGTAAAACCTTTTTCTGTACAATCGCCCGAGCACCGATTTGTGATGCGACAGCTTTTTCCGTCAAGTAACATCGTATATAAAAATGTTGGCGTTTCATATACTTTATCCTTTTGACAAGTAGGGAAAAGGTTAATTAGTACTTTCAGTAAGGCGTTCGTATAGCAACGTTATTAGTTCCTTGTACGACCACCTTACCTTGAGTTACCCGTTCAATATCATTATAATCGTGGCAATAAATTGAAATAAACCAATTGTAGAGAGTAAATAAACCAAACCTATTTGAAAGTTTTTACGGAGTCCGCAACACGCTAGGGACTATTGTGCTAGTGATTCCCCTGGTGTTGTACGTATGTTTGATACCTTTCATAACTTTATAAAATCCTCGACCAACAATAATCACAATTTTTTTTCTGTCTGAAACACGATTTAATAAGTTCGCCTTCACTATCTTCGTTAGTGAGAACGTAAATTAGCTCGACGGCACATGCTCGAACATACACATATCTATACTTACGTATTTTTCTGGAGGAAGTCCACGCAGATAATTCGTAATGATTGCAGTTTTGGATGTCCCAGTCTCGCCCACTAACAGCACCGGCCTTTCAACCTGGAGGGAGAAATAAAATTGATTAAATTAAAATTAGATTATTTATGCAGTTTACATCGATCGAATACTTATTATGGCGGCTATAATGGATGCCGACTTTTCGTTTACTATCAAATACCTACGTATTTGACAAGCAAATATCTCTCGAGAATTCGACTTTGATTAAGTATTGGACTATTTCAAACTTTTGATAAGCACTGAAAGCATATATTTCAAGAGTGGTAGGACATCGCGAGGTACCACGTTAGAATTCGAGCCGTCCGACTGGGAAAGTACCTTACAGAATACTGCAGTCGAATAAGACTATTTTAAATATTACTTATTGTGTTTCTGCCAGTGAGTAAGGTCTCCAGTGCACCATGGAGTGGATATTTGAGGAACCGTGACTTTGGCAGTGTCGAGGCATTTGCCAAGATGCCAATCACTTCGTAGCGAGTCTATTGCGACAATAAAACAGAATTTGTCGGCTACTTTCGGCTATAATGGCAGCTTTCGTAATACTATCGCTTTGATCAGCAAAATTTTACCTAAATGTCATTTAGCGATCGCTTATCGACATAATTTTCCTATTGCATGTCAAATCTCATACCTACTTTTTCCTTTCTATTCTACTGTCGATCACGAAAATACATCACACCTTAGCCAGACAAGCAATACTCACACTCTCCATGACCTTGATGAGCCAGGTCATCCTCAACGTGTCTACAGTCGGCACCAGGATCGCGGAGAACTTGGTGGCTGGGTCGTGGACGTAGTCCGGCACCAGCCACTCCCACGCCTCCCAGGTCTTCGTGTCCAGGAACAGACAGTACTCGTACAGCGTCGCAAAGCCCGCCGGGAAGTGTTCTGGCGATGACGACGAGAATTATGTCGGAATCAGTATTGCTAGCTGTTTTTGCGGTTTACAAGTACCAAGACATATCAAGCTTGTTCTTGGCTATACCTAAGGTGATACGGAGGTTTTAAGGCCTCCTATTGTTCTTGCGAGCCCGTCGTGCGACCATGGTCAGTGGCGCTACCAATGCGTTAGCTTCCTCTAATATATCTCTTGAACCATCCCATGTCATAGTCCAAACGAAATACTGTGGCTGGGAGCCCATTCCACATCCGAATCGTACAAGCAAGAAACGTTCTTTCGAACCTTCTAGGCACCAAATTCCAGAGTATGTGTGACTGCACTAGTTCCTTAGACCTCAGGCTGTCAGACTTACTGGTAGTGGCCTTTTTTTCTTGACCGTCAATGACCTGCATCATGGGGCAGGCCTTCTTGATGTACTCGTCGAAGTTGAAGCGGCCTTGGTCCACGATGGCGGCGCCCAAACTGTTGTACATCGACTGTCGGAAAGACAATCTGTCTATAATATTTATAGCTAAAGAGTCAGTTTTTTTGTAATATTTTTGTTTGAAAGTGTTACTCTCTGTTATACTACTCAGCTAATTTTGAATTTTCTTTTTATAATAATAAACTAAAGATAGATAAATACATACATATATTACACACTCACGCCCGTATCCCATAGGAGTAGGCAGACACTATCGATAAAGTGGAATTTTGACTTAATACTTACTTTGAATTCGTAAATTATTTCGGTAATAAAAAACTAAAGCTAGATCTTGGAATTTTGATTCGGGTTAGTGGTAGGTTACCCGAGAAAGTTAAAAATAATTGTCGGGAGAGTTAAAAATAAATTGGAGGCGCCGGGTATCGATCCCGGTACCTCTCGCATGCTAAGCGAGCGCTCTACCATCTGAGCTACGCCCCCATCCAGAGAACTATGTGAAATATTAGTTTTCATAGAGTCTAGACGTATGTTGTTGAAACAAGTAAATAAATAACTAACGAACGTGTGATAAGAAATTATCTCTAATCATCTCGTATTGTGTTTAACAATAGGTGTAACTACATATATTAATGAATAACTATTAATTGCGCAAATGTGGTGTTCTTAGGTTGATAGGTTAATCTTGACACGTTAGTTCAAAGTGCGCGCAAAATACCTTTGCTCGCGGCTGAAAATGAAACTAAATTTGACAACCAGCCAACAAGAACAATTCCCAAAAAAAACAACGAGTCAGGGACGTCACAAAATAAGTACAGACTTACCTACGCGCATTTTTAGGTCGCGGATAATAAACGTAACCTTTTGGCACTAATATTAAAGGAATAGATGGAATGGGGAAAAATAAAAGTTAGTCTGAAAAATTAATTAAGGTTTTTAATTTTTAATGTACAACTCAGTCGAAGTCAAAGGGCAAAAGCTACTTTATTTTTACAACAAAATTTATGAACCAAAATAGTGGTGCAGATCAAAATCTTACTAGACTGTTTTTTTTACTTAAATATCCGATTAAATAAGCAATATGTGGGTACTATGTGCCACCGCATTTAGGGTATCTGTTTTGTTTTTCATTTTGTACCTGTTTCCAAGACACTGTTTGTACCCACTTGATGAGAAGCGGTAACTGTTGCCCGTAAAACACAATACTACACACAACACTTCGGTTTCATGCAACAAAAAATGCCGAACCTGAAGTGCCTTGTTACTTGTGTACCTTATCTGCACTTGAGCTGGCTACGTTATCTTTCAAACTACAACTCCACTACAATGTAAGCATTGTTGCTTGGCGACAAAAATAGATCAGGGGGTGGTACCCAACCAGGCAGACTCCTCAGGGTTGACAGCGCTCTACCACCGGCAACACCTACGGTTGACAACGTCCTACCACCAGTAGTTACCACCTCGTTGGATGGTACAGCTTGTAAACTCACCACCATGAACACGCATTCCACGAGGCTCTTGTCGATCTCCTCCTCCTCCTCGGGACTGGCCATCAGGCCGCTGATCATGTAGCATAGTTGCGTCACCTGCGCATTCATAATTGGATGATGACTCTATTCTGATTCATAATACGAATCAGTAAAATTACAATGAAATCTGTTTCAGTTATGAGATATTACTTAAACTGAAGCAATTTAAAGCTAGCGAGGGGACAACAGTATATTTATAGTGTTCAGTACGGTATGAAAAAGTTTGTAATTCAATTCTAGACTATTTCGATTAATTGTGCTTTAAAGTCCGCATTTACAGCATTAAATTACTTTGGTCTCTTGTTAAACAATTACTATTTTCATTTTAATAAATTAAAAACAATTTGGCCTAAATTACTATTAGACCCACACATACAATGTATGTAGCAGGCGTATCGTAGAAAAATTTACATACTTGTCCTTTTTAATCGACGAATCAACAGATTTTGGGTACAATAGCTGGTCAATTTTTAGTTTATTGTAATACGTCTAAAGTCGTGACTATTAAATATCATAGAAATACATATATTCGGACAGAGTAGAATAGCAACCATCCCTACACTCGTGGGTGTCGTACGAGGCGACTAATGATTTCGAGGCATCAGATCAAGAGTCTCCATAGGCCGGAAAATGGGCAGCAGCGTCTTAAATTGTTATATTTATATCACTGCGACCTCCAACCCGCCTGCCAAGCGCGGAGATTATGCAATTACCTTCCTTTTAATAGGACTAAGTCCTGCAGTAGACTGTTATGGGCTGATGATGATGATATATTGGTGTACGAACATAACCCCCTCACCAGATTGAGAGGCGTCTGCGGCACGATGGTCCTGAGCGGCGTCTGCTGCTGCAGCCCGAACAGGCCGTACACGATGTAGTTGATGGCGCCCGTCACGTAGTGCTCGAACAGCTCGTCCAGCTGCTCGCGCTCCTCCTCGTTCTTGCGGGACCGGACCCATCTGGGGACATTTTGACAGCTGTCACTTGCGTTCATGAGGTACAGTTCATTTTCCACCGGAGGACCTTATCGCCCTTAGTGACGAAGCAATTGCATGGCGGACTTCGCTTGATTTAAATTTGTAGCCGAATGTGTTTCTCGTATGTTTTATTTTTGCCATAAGTCGCGGTCACGCGGCTGCGTCTAATAAAATTAACCTTATGACAGATGTCAAATGTTCGTGCGTGTGTGTCAATGTCAAAAGTGTGATCGATTAAATTGGCCCTACTTTACGAGCAGAAGTGGAAGAGGAGGGAGTGAAGAATGACGGGAGCTGGCTGCCGCGCGACGGGCAAGAATAGTGTGCTAAAAACTAAAAGGGAAAGAGTAAGCGACAAGCCAACAAGAAAGAGTAAAGAATGCGCACCAGCTAGTTCGGCTTCGTAGAGCATATCTATCTCTATAGGAACCACGATGCCGAAACTAGCCGATATGCATTATTTTTCGCCTTATACTGTAGGTACAAAGAGTAGACACTGGCAGAAACCGGGGCTAACCACTCGGATTATGACAATGATAGGTGATATGAAGATGACGATAGCTACTAACTTCTGCCAATACGGCATGAACCCAAGGTTCTTGGGGTCGACGAATACCATCCCGGCTCGAGACACGGTGGCTGGCGATGCGTAGTTCAGATCTCCAACTTCGAAGAGAAGCGAGCAGTATGGCGCCAGCCGGATTCTCTCGCCATTGGCGAGGGTCAGCAGCTTGTTGTCGTCCATCACGGAGTTCATGTTCTCGATCCAGAGGGCGTCCACGTCACCGTCGAAGAGAGAGTAGCGGCGCTCTTCTCTGTCCGCTGGTCTGGATGGGGTGGGGTTTCTTCATATTATTAATTTAAATAATAATAATAATAAATATGCTTGGACAATTCACACAGCGCCATCTAGCCTCAGAGTAGTCAAGGCTTGTGTTATGGGTGCCCGCAGTGGGCGTCTTCCGGCTGATACGATGTCGATGATGATGAATATCGTCATTCGTCAATGGTTATAAGCCCAGGAGATTAACCCTGAACACTAACCTCTTCCAAAGAGTGGTGTCATATAAAAGAAGTAATGTCTTAGGAGGCAGACCTAACACTTAGTACCCTGTCATTTCAGCGGCAGCTCGCCCACTACTTAACATAGGCGTCCGAGGCTACCTGCCTGCCTGCAACCTGCGACCGTTCAAAAGATCGTAGGTCCTTCATTTAGAGCTCTACTCTACGTTTGATCGTGATCCCCAAACCAAACCATTCTGCCGGCCATCGAACCACCTGTAAGTGGTCTGCATATAGCAACTCCAGTTTTTAATTTCTGGAAAACTTCTTTCTACTACGGATGTCGGCTTTTCTGATTTTATAAAGGTTAATTTAATACATTTTTTAAATGGTACTTAAGGGTAAAACATATAGTTCTGACAACCAACTCTGAAATCAAAATGATCACTGACCTGTTCATCTCACGGAAAATCTTCGAGTACAGACCATCTGTCCAATCTCGGGTGAGGGGATCAAGTATACCGTACAACTCTATTACTGAGCATGCCTGAAAAAAAACATCAATTGAAGGTATGCGTTGATTAATTATAATTATAATTTCGAATTTTATTGAATTACTAATGAAATCATACTCATTCGCTGCAGCCGCTTTAATATTGGAGTCGTAATCTCGCGCAGACTCGTCTAAACGGTCCATACAAATTGGACTCATCTGGTCGGTTCTTTTTTTATGTTATACGGCAGACAAACAGGCAAGCGGGCCACCTGATGGAAAGTGGTCACCGCCGCCTATGGACATCAGCAACACCAGAGGCGCGACCAATGCTTTACCTTCCTTTAAAGAGACCTCTTATATACCTCTATAACCACCCCATATCATAGTCCAATGGAAACACAAGGTTCATACAAAATAAACTGAAAATAAATGGACTCAATCGGCGTCGGCCAGCGAACTCGTGTAGCGCCAATATTGACTCAGCTAGCCGGGCGTCTGCACCGGCGTATGGTATATTTCGGCAGCCATCAGCTGGTCGCACGACTTATCTGGTCGCGTTTGTTAGGACCGCGCTTGACCCTTTGAATTTAATCTATCTTGACAATAGAGCCGACTTTTGCTTAAGATATAACTCTCAGACATCACAGATTGTGAGGGCGCCGTAGGTTGTCCTACGTCATCGAGTACAAGAAAAAATCCACATTGTAGCGATAGTAGACGTTTTGGTGACCCCCAAAACGTTAAATTGCTCGTGCACAAAATAAAAAAATTAAAAAAATTTTTTTTGGACCTTAACTTCGACTCGACTCCACCAGGGTAGACCAACATTCCCCGTATCCCCTCAATGTCTACTATCAAAACCAAGTACAATTTTTTTTGTATTTCATGACGTAGGACACCCTCCGCCGCCCTCCCAATCCACCAAAACACCAGCCAAACCTCCACTCACCTTGGGATTGACCACAGTGAGCTTGGTGGGCAGCCCGAGCAGCGTCTGCGCCTTGCACAGCGTCTGCAGGATGACGGTCTTCCCGCCGCCCTCCCAATCCACCGAAACACCACCCAAACCTCCACTCACCTTGGGATTGACCACAGTGAGCTTGGTGGGCAGCCCGAGCAGCGTCTGCGCCTTGCACAGCGTCTGCAGGATGACGGTCTTCCCGCCGCCCTCCCAATCCACCGAAACACCACCCAAACCTCCACTCACCTTGGGATTGACCACAGTGAGCTTGGTGGGCAGCCCGAGCAGCGTCTGCGCCTTGCACAGCGTCTGCAGGATGACGGTCTTCCCGCCGCCGCCCTCCCAATCTACCAAACACCACCCAAACCTCCACTCACCTTGGGATTGACCACAGTGAGCTTGGTGGGCAGCCCGAGCAGCGTCTGCGCCTTGCACAGCGTCTGCAGGATGACGGTCTTCCCGCCGCCCTCCCAATCCACCGAAACACCACCCAAACCTCCACTCACCTTGGGATTGACCACAGTGAGCTTGGTGGGCAGCCCGAGCAGCGTCTGCGCCTTGCACAGCGTCTGCAGGATGACGGTCTTCCCGCCGCCGCCCTCCCAATCTACCAAACACCTCCCAAACCTCCACTCACCTTGGGATTGACCACAGTGAGCTTGGTGGGCAGCCCGAGCAGCGTCTGCGCCTTGCACAGCGTCTGCAGGATGACGGTCTTCCCGCCGCCCTCCCAATCCACCGAAACACCACCCAAACCTCCACTCACCTTGGGATTGACCACAGTGAGCTTGGTGGGCAGCCCGAGCAGCGTCTGCGCCTTGCACAGCGTCTGCAGGATGACGGTCTTCCCGCCGCCCTCCCAATCCACCGAAACACCACCCAAACCTCCACTCACCTTGGGATTGACCACAGTGAGCTTGGTGGGCAGCCCGAGCAGCGTCTGCGCCTTGCACAGCGTCTGCAGGATGACGGTCTTCCCGCCGCCGCCCTCCCAATCTACCAAACACCACCCAAACCTCCACTCACCTTGGGATTGACCACAGTGAGCTTGGTGGGCAGCCCGAGCAGCGTCTGCGCCTTGCACAGCGTCTGCAGGATGACGGTCTTCCCGCCGCCCTCCCAATCCACCGAAACACCACCCAAACCTCCACTCACCTTGGGATTGACCACAGTGAGCTTGGTGGGCAGCCCGAGCAGCGTCTGCGCCTTGCACAGCGTCTGCAGGATGACGGTCTTCCCGCCGCCGCCCTCCCAATCTACCAAACACCACCCAAACCTCCACTCACCTTGGGATTGACCACAGTGAGCTTGGTGGGCAGCCCGAGCAGCGTCTGCGCCTTGCACAGCGTCTGCAGGATGACGGTCTTCCCGCCGCCGCCCTCCCAATCTACCAAACACCACCCAAACCTCCACTCACCTTGGGATTGACCACAGTGAGCTTGGTGGGCAGCCCGAGCAGCGTCTGCGCCTTGCACAGCGTCTGCAGGATGACGGTCTTCCCGCCGCCGCCCTCCCAATCTACCAAACACCACCCAAACCTCCACTCACCTTGGGATTGACCACAGTGAGCTTGGTGGGCAGCCCGAGCAGCGTCTGCGCCTTGCACAGCGTCTGCAGGATGACGGTCTTCCCGCCGCCCTCCCAATCCACCGAAACACCACCCAAACCTCCACTCACCTTGGGATTGACCACAGTGAGCTTGGTGGGCAGCCCGAGCAGCGTCTGCGCCTTGCACAGCGTCTGCAGGATGACGGTCTTCCCGCCGCCCTCCCAATCCACCGAAACACCACCCAAACCTCCACTCACCTTGGGATTGACCACAGTGAGCTTGGTGGGCAGCCCGAGCAGCGTCTGCGCCTTGCACAGCGTCTGCAGGATGACGGTCTTCCCGCCGCCCTCCCAATCCACCGAAACACCACCCAAACCTCCACTCACCTTGGGATTGACCACAGTGAGCTTGGTGGGCAGCCCGAGCAGCGTCTGCGCCTTGCACAGCGTCTGCAGGATGACGGTCTTCCCGCCGCCCTCCCAATCCACCGAAACACCACCCAAACCTCCACTCACCTTGGGATTGACCACAGTGAGCTTGGTGGGCAGCCCGAGCAGCGTCTGCGCCTTGCACAGCGTCTGCAGGATGACGGTCTTCCCGCCGCCCTCCCAATCCACCGAAACACCACCCAAACCTCCACTCACCTTGGGATTGACCACAGTGAGCTTGGTGGGCAGCCCGAGCAGCGTCTGCGCCTTGCACAGCGTCTGCAGGATGACGGTCTTCCCGCCGCCCTCCCAATCCACCGAAACACCACCCAAACCTCCACTCACCTTGGGATTGACCACAGTGAGCTTGGTGGGCAGCCCGAGCAGCGTCTGCGCCTTGCACAGCGTCTGCAGGATGACGGTCTTCCCGCCGCCCGTGGGCCCGACCAGCATTGTGCAGTGGCGCGTCATCATCGTCTCGTACAGCTGGACCACTTTGTCGATCTGGGGGAGGGGGGAATATCGTTACCGTAATTTCACTACCTCTGTATCTTTAGAAATCCATGGCCTTCAGGATACAGGCTTATCTTAGTGTGGCGACTACTTTGATGGATTCCAACCTATTTAATGTATTGAACAAAACGTGTACCATTAACTGCATCCATGTCTTTCACTAAAAAACTTTTTGTATTTGCATGATTGATATCTGAGTTTTATTGTATAGTATGATTGATATTGCCTGTAGAGGCACACGAACGGACGATCCACCTGATGGAAAGCGGCAACCGTCGTCCAGGATATCTGCAACCTGAGTGGAGCTGAAATGATGCCGGCCTTGTGCCATACACAAATGTTCAGCTTCAGGGTGCTGGTGTTATGTGCCGCGCCTTTTGGGGGATTGGGTAACTTCGTCCTATACTCCTACGTCATCATTGTGGTAGCCGCCGGATGCTCACTGTTCAGAATAGGTGTCCTCCCAACCCTCGTCTTTACACGGTCAAAACTTTAGTGGTTATTCTAAATATCCAACAATGGTGATTTGATGATGATGTTAGTTTAACACTGCAGTATCTCCAATATTTGGAGTGACGATATCAACTAGAGAATTTCAAACCAAATCATAACTTTTTAATGATCCTCACCTGATGATCAAGTATGATGTATCCCTCTTTCACCAGTACTTCCTCGACGGCGGAATTAAAGTCCGGATACCCGACGCGCGGACACTCCAACCCGGGGAACAGATCCTTGATTTGCCCCAAGAAGAGAGGCACGTCTTCGAATACGAACTTCGGATAGTTCATGTCCCTGCGTTCATAAAAGTAAGCGTGTCATTGAAGTGCGTAGCGAATCGTGTATCTTGTACAGCTAGTGTCAAATAAGAAGAGACTTGGCGGGTCACGTGGTTCGACTTGCGCTGCATACGATTACCTGCGTGAAATCCCCTCCACTACCATTTGACAAGTCTCTTCTTTCGTGACGCGGGTTATAATCGTAAATTATGAATTAGAATCTCCGTAGACCAGATAATGGACAATAGCGTTTTCGATAATCTATCTACCAAACTGCAAAGATACCTACGAAAATACCCTTAGGTAAAGAGGACTGAAAAGTGTCTAGAAAGAAACCAAGGAAATATATTAAATGTTAATCTGTAATCTGATTGTAACCATTTTAAGAGAGTAGATTCTAGAAAGAGCTAAACTGGCTGTAGCAGCCAGTCCTCCGGCCGAGTGTGAGTCGGAAATAGGAGTATTTATAGTGGTCGAGATACGTGAAAAAACCGCAAATAAACGTATAGGATAGCCGTTTGGTACACGGGTACTTTAGATTAAAACAATCATTTTGACCGGTAGTACTTAAAAATATTCCCATGGGGGGAGCAGTAGTAACGTCATCAAGTTTTTATATGGAATTTAAAAAATATTTCAATTCTTCGATCCCCTTTCAATATCGACGTAAACTGGACGCTGTCTCCGCCACTGATTGTCTACGGCTCGGCTAGCGCTATCATATCCGCTCAGGTGCAGGGTAAGGAGTGGGGGGGGGGAGTCATGGGAATAGTAAGCATGTAAGTATCAATTTAAAATAGATAATACCATAAAACACAATAATAATACAGTATAGTACAGTACTACAAGTTTAAAATAAAAGTGAATCTCAAACTTTTCCTAAATATAAAAAAAATATTATTAGTAAATATTTTTAAAATCTCCTTTTCGACGTTAGATATGAGTTTATTCAGAGACATTGGACGTATGTTTTATAAAAAAATACTAACCCGTATCCTACCTGGAAGAGCCCAAACTTGGTATGTTTTGAAAATATTTCATGAATTTTTAGAAAACACTTGGCCGAAATGTGATTGGGTGGTATATGTTTAGAACCGGGTCATGAAGCTCTATCATATAATACCAAACACGATAGGTTTCTGTAAAAAAAATTTGAAATCCCATACAAAAAATTGATGACGTCAACACCGCTCCCCCCATGGAAATATTTTTAAGTCGTCATCGTCAATATTTGTCGTTTACACCGTCACGTACACTATTATGGACTAGGTGTTCCATTGCAATAAACTGAAACTATTAAATCGATCATACGTAATCGTAATAGTAACAATTTCAATGATTGGAATCAGAAAATGTTGGCAACAGGATACGTAATTACCTTACTGGTGACGCCCCTGATGTTTATGGCCATGACCACTATCCACCTCGTACCACTTCCGCGCCCATAACACAAAAAACCCCAACTCTCCAACCCACCTGAGCGCCCTCATGAGCACCACGATCTCGCTGAGGCCGGGCGAGTCGCGGCGTAGTTTCCCCGCCATGCGTAGCACGGCGGTAAGCGCTCTCAGCCCCCAGTCGTAGTGAGACTGCTTGGACAGTTGCTCGCGGGCCACCTTGTAGAGGACCGTCATCTTCTTTGCTAGTACCTGGTTTAAGAGAAGGATGTCGTGATAATCGTCTTGGCGATATGTCCCTGTTGCGTATTTGAGCGGCACGCGAGGGACCAGGGTCGCCTAGGGCCCTTTGTAAGGAAGAAACCGAGAAGGGATATTTGTCCTTTCAACCAAAAAGCGAGCACTTGGGTTTATTATGCGAAATCCGTCCACAATTTCCTTTTGCACAATCATTTCCTTCTACACACAGGGTCCATTTTCACCAAAAGCATTTGTGGGAGAACTTTCTTTTATACCACTAAGGTGGCAAACAAGCTTACTTGCTTGTAGGAGAATGACAGGCTGGATGTCAGAAAATTAATGATGGAAGAAGTCCGGCAAAGTAGAAAAGTGGTTCTTAGAGGCATTTATAAAAACCTCAAAAAACATTTTTTTATGTCGAAATTGATCACTTCGATCTCTAAATCGTCTGCCAAGCGTCAAGTTTATAGCAAAAGACTCCAATCTTGGTGACGGCCCAAATGCAGCTGTGTTCGGTTATACGGCTGTAGAATACCTATACGGTCCTCCTCGACGCATCCAACGACAGCGACTCCTTGTAGATGTTGAAACTGTGTGTATCTAGCTAGATATCCTGAAGACAAACGTAACTATACCTTAGCCGTGAGGAAGCCATCGGAGAACAGCGATATCTGGCAGATCATCTCGAGATCAGGCAGGATGCAGACCACCGGCCGGAACAGGGCCTTCACGGACTCCGGGAGTTCGGTGCGACCCGCGTAGCCAGGGTTCATCGTGATGAAGATGCCCACCTTGGGGTCCATCGCTATCTCTTGGCCCTCGAACTGGTGGACAGGTTTGGTCGAGGCATGTCAGATTATAAATTAAATAGTTGTGAATACGAATCTGTTTAGTTAAACTGCTGCAATTATTGGTGGAAAATTATAGTTTGTGTGGCTACCGGAGGGGCTACATATTACGAATACTTCATAAAACTTCAGAATCCCTAATTGTACCAGGCAGGTACCTGTGGCTGTTTTCTGAGTTATGTACATTGGTTGAATACTGACTGATGCTCTTACGGTGAGGGAAAACATCGTGATGAAACCTTCACATTCAGGCGACTGGATGTGTAACCATGATCCAATCTGATCAGGTTCCCCTGGTAGCAGGGTCATGTAGGTCGGATGGCAGTCGCTCCGCTGTTATTACCTGACCTGCCAAATCCTGGATCATGTTCACGGCGGACCCCGGGTCCTCCCGCGCGAAAGCGCGCCTGCGACATTGATGCCAAGATGAATAATATTTTTATGTCAAAATCAGATGTCCAATGAAATAGCCAATATAGCCCCTCAGATCTTGATATTTTAAAAACTTTCAGTTTTTTATTTCTGTACCGTGTTACCGTCAACTACGTACCGTGAATCTCCTGAGCTTCATCAACAAGGCGCTCCTAATACACTGCAGCTGCGTCGATATCACGCTGAGCACCGAAATGTCTATCCGGTTGAACTCGTCGAAGCATCCCCAGGCGCCGCACTGGCAGAGCCCGGCCAGGATCTGTCCCACGGCGCGGAAGTCCATGCCCTCCCCGCAGTTGGTGACCACGCATAGGAGCCCCAGGGCTTTGGCCAGGTCCTTGGTGGTCTCCGTTTTGCCGGTGCCGGCGGGGCCTGATGAACAACGACCATAAAAATGTGGACATATTTATGCAATCTATCTGGAGGGTCAACCTTCCCGGTATAATTAATGATCATTGCTAGACCATGGCCTCCTAAATAAGACTCCTAAATGGGCAGGTGGTAAATCGCTATATTGAAAAAAAACTGGACCGCTGTACTAAAGTTTTAAGTATTAGCCACTCTTCACGACATTAATGCTTCGTTGCTTTATGCTGGGGGTTCCGTTTTCTCTGCACCTGACTATACGAGACATGTTGTCAGGGGGAAGAACCATGACTATAGCAGGATACACTATTGACTCATAACACGCTCGCAATAGAACCTAAACCAGTACGTCGCCATAGCTTCTCTTCTGCATAAATTGTGGTGTTAACTTTACAGGTTATCTTTTATCGGTTCTAGACTTTTTTTTATATTATAGAAGACAGGCATTTGTTGGTAAGTGACGATGCGGTCGAAGATGGAGCATGTCCGTCTTGGAACAACCTATTCACTCTAGCCTTGAAGGCCTTGAAGGTGCGCCGTATGTAATCCTACGTTATCGAGTACAAGAAAAATTCCACTTTGTAGCAATAGTAGAGGTTTAGGAGACCCATAAAACGTTGGTCTGCCCCTGCAAAGCCCGGCAAAAAAGTTTTGATTTAGTGACTTAAACTTCGATTTTTCGTAGCATACCTATCCTCTTGTGGGGGTTCTATAAGTAACAAACCAGGGTGCCTCACATCGTCTTGGCAGTTTCGCTTTTCAGTCACATTATATTCATAAAAGAGAAAAGTGACTCTAATGTTTTTGCACTCGATGACATATAGAATAACCTACGGCGCCCTGACAGTCTATTATAAAAGAAGTAACAAAGTCTTACCAGCCGGAGCTCCTCCCAGCTGCATGGTCAGCGCCTGCGTGATGGTGAGGTAGATCCGGTCCGTCAGCGGCGTCACCACCAGCCGCCCGTTCAGGCCCATGTACTCGTAGCCGTACTCGAACAACCCTGCCGTTAAGGATAGACTAAAATATGCATTATGGGTCAATAACGAGTCATTCGAGTCGCAAAGTTTCGAGATTACAGCACAATTACAAGCATGAGGCATTTCATCTTAGTCTTCATAGTGACAACGCACCTGCGGTTGTGCATTTTTGTCACCTGCAACCTAAATGTATGAATTGTAGATGTTATAGGCGATAGTTACCATTTACCCACAGGTGGGCTGTCTGCTCATTTGTCACTCATACCTACTTGTATCTACTTGAAACCAGCAAATCAATAATGACCTTACTCTGCAATATTCACCCCAACAACTAAGTATAATCTTATGCAGCCGTATGTGATGGATTTTGAAAAGAGATTCGATAGATAAGCGAAATAGGTATGTGTGTTTTCTTTTAATCGAAACCTCCCCTCAAGCGTAAGCTGGTAACAAAATAGGACATAATTACCACCACCCGTAAACCATTTTACAGGTCCACTTGTTTGTCTTAACAAAACTTTCTAGCTTTCACTACATTCATCAACTTTGTCACACACGCTCGTCAGTCAGATATTCACAGGCTTTGTCACGGTTACATATTGAAGATGGCTGAAAACCACAAGGGCCTTGTCACTGTTACGTACTGAAGATGACTGATACCACCGCACCGCACGTTTTGCGGCGTGATTATCTGGTAGTAGGACTCATTTTGCAATACTACTGTATTGCAAAATTATCGTGTCGTGGCATCCTGTATAATAAATATTTTCTTTCTTTCTGCTCGTTTGTTACCAAGTAGTACAAAAAAATAACAGTAACAACCACCAACCCGTGCACTGCCTGATCCAGAGCGCGTCGAAGCTCTTCAGCCAGTAGAATCGCACCTGGCTCTCCCACTCGAACTCGGCGGCCTCCGTCACGTTGTCGCGCACGAAGCTCTCGATGATGTCCCGCGCGTGCACGTCGATGGTGGTGATCGTGCGGAACTTGGTGCGCTCGTTGGGGGACAGGTCTGCGGGTGGGGCAGCTCAGAGTCAAGGGAAAGAAAGTTTTTAGCCAGGTTCTGCAGCGGCGGCCCGATAGAGCTACTGAGTTTAGCGACTCAGGCACGCCCGACGATGAACTAATAGTGGGTTAGGAATAATAAGGCATAGTGAGATGGTGAGTGATCGGAAATCATCACCATTTTAGCATCTATCCCGGTGTCTGCCAGGGTTTGCTGTCCTACTCTCCCATTCTCCCCTTCTCCCGGTCTTCGATATGATCGTGTCGTAAGCAGAGGTTCTGGTATCCGACTCAGCGAAGTCAACCCATAACTTTTTAGAAGCTCTCGATGATGTCCCGTGCGTGGACGTCGATGGTGGTGATCGTGCGGAACTTGGTGCGCTCGTTCGGGGACAGGTCTGTGGGGGTGGGGCAGGTCAGGATCGAGGGTTAAGAAGCCCCACCCACTCACTCCCACCACTGTAACTAGGCACGGGCGACGCGGTGCGACGCTGCACACCGGGCAAGTGAAAGACAACTTCTATTCAAGCCATAGTCCGAAACCTTCGTACCTAGTCATCGATTCTGTAATCCTTATATTATTATACCAGTTTAAACTGTCTCCATTTTTTAGTCCCGTCCCCGCGTCCCGCCCTAACTGTAACTCTCGTTTAGCCAGGATCTGCAGCGGCGACCAGAATTAGAGACTCAGACGTGTCCGACGATGAACTAATAGTGTGTTAGGAATAATAAGGGATAGTGAGATGGTGAGTGATCGGTAAAGGAATAAATATATAATGCTCCACACTAATCATCATCATCATCTTAGTGTCCATCTCTGACATCGATGACGTCGTGTCGTCGTGTCGCGCTTATGCAGTTTCATGGTCATGATCGTGAGGAATGAGGGCAATCGTTTTTGTGCTGGCCAGTGGGCGCCACTGGCGAGTAAGGTCTTATCACTGTCAAAGTAACGCCGTAACAAAAAGATAGCGTGGCAATGTTGGCATCTCGCCCCTCGATAACAAATCATACTAGCTACCTTGCCGCACTTTAACGACCAGAGCATCCAGCTGTTCATTCTGCTGCTGGAGATGCTCCTTCATGGCGCGCTTGTTCCCTTTGCGGATGCGGATGAAGGTCTCCTCAGTCTCGGCCGTCCACCACACGCAGTTGGCCGCCAGACACACCATGCCCTGGTACTCCAGGATCCAAGTGGTCCTGGGAGGGTTACGAGAAACTTTTAGAGAATTTATGCCCGGCTGTGTAATATAGCACCAAACCTTACCCTTCACGGATGTAGCACATGGTGACAACCCTAGCCCAAAAATAGGTAACCACGCCTACCAAACAAGGAGATTCTAGATCATCTACTACTGGACAACCCTACACTAATATGGAAAAAGCTCATGAGTTGTTCTTTCTGTAATCCTCAACAGCAATGAAACTTAGGCGCTGTCCTAATTTGCAACGGTCGTGCTACGGGTAGTTTTGAGACCTATTGGTCCTCCGACGCCCGTCGAACACGACCATGGTCGCACGACCGTTGCCAATTAGGACAGCGCACTTACTAACTTGCAGTTCTACTTACAGTGTTGAAACCTACAATTGTGTAAATTTTGATGTTATGAGCGACATGACTGCATTCTCTGACTTTCTGGTTGTTACAAGTGTTCCTTTAAAACTGACAACATTGAGAAAATTAATAATAACTGTGCAAATTTAGGTTAGCCTGTTCGTATTAGATACGGCTACAGAGACATTACAAAAGAGGTTGTAAGTGGTACAACAACGATTTGTAAAAGTTACTTTAAATACTTATGAGCGATCTCACCTCGGTACCTTCCAATTCCTGCCGTAATAGAATATAGCCTTTTTAGTTATATATTTGTTTGTGGCTTGCATTTCAGCGAGCACCAGGTTCATCCAATCCTCTACTCTGCCTTCAGTATACACAACATTGCGGTACTCCATAATCTGGGAAACAATCATACAGTTACTCCTCGAAAACGGGTTTCTTTAGGTCTTTCTAAGATCCCTATTAAAATTTGGCTATAGAAAAATCTTTTTTTCACCAAAACGGTCTGTCGTTGTGCTTACCTCGCCTTCAGCAGAAATCATTTGAGCGGCCACTGGCCGGTTTGTGTGGTCTACATACAACTCTAGAGCCCGAATGTTGTCAAACATCTGCAATTAACATTTCATAATTATCATCATAATATCAGCCAAAGACGCCCACTGCTGGGCATAGGTCTCCCCCAGAGATCTCCACAAAGGTCGGTCTTGTGCCTTGCGCATCCACCTGATACCTGCGATCTTTTTCAAATTAATGGCAACATTCACTGGTTCATAACACTTAGCCTTTGATAGAACTCAGATGATAGACGCCGCTAGAAAAACTTGTCGTGAATTTATTCACCATCGTTCCACCTGATTCCCACTATGTGGGTTTTCTTCTTCTTCTTTCTCTTTCTTTCATTGAACCCTATCACTCATCATCTCGACATACACTCCTTTCACCCGCATTTCTAAAAAAAAGAACAATAATCGTCAATATATTACGAGACCTTAATCATGTGTTCCTGGACGCAGCTACACTCACTGCTGCCCAGGATTGACAGCAGCTCATCGGTCGAGATGAAGAAGAACCGCGGGAAGATGCGTCGCTTCGAGTCCAGATAGTCATTCAGAGACTTCTGGCACCTGCGTACATTACATGGTCAATATAGATAAATATACTAAAGCAGGGGAGCAGGTAGATATTCCATTTGCAATAGCGTATGTTCTTACTTTTGTAATCCGATTCCCAGGTTGATAAACTCCTCTAACCGACCGGGTATGGTGCAGCAGTCCACAACGTTGAGCCGCTTTGCGGTGTCCAGCATTATCTATACACACGATAAAATATCGAATTGTCATAAATGTGTTTACAAAGATTCTCATTACTCCCAAATATTGATTCAAACTGTTCTTTTGCATAAAAGTCAAACTCTGAGAAATTGTCAGTAACTGTTTATTGTCGTTAGTTGAGTACAAAAAATAAATGGAAAAAGTCAGTACTTTTAACGTTAATAAAAGTTGGTATAGAGACATCAAAATTGAGAAACGCTATGCAGTTCCTGAATAAAGCACCGACAAAATTTAATCAATATAGACTCAATTACAGGCGTAGCTTACACGTCTCATGCTTAGAATTGCGCCTCAGTAAGTACAAATACAATTAATTCTTCAATGTTACAACACGTATGTAAGTCCAGACAGATTACCTTCCTGAAAACCTTGTCGATGTCATCAAACTTCTTGGCCTCTTCTGGCAGCTGCTGTCTGATATCGCCGCCGACGAATATGCCCTCGAGATAGAGCCACTTGCGCTGAGTCGCGAACCACTCGTCTATCACCTCCGATATGAGCGAGAGCTGGTGCTCCCACTTTTGGACCACTTTC
Source organism: Blastobasis lacticolella (assembly GCA_905147135.1). Taxonomy (NCBI): domain Eukaryota; kingdom Metazoa; phylum Arthropoda; class Insecta; order Lepidoptera; family Blastobasidae; genus Blastobasis; species Blastobasis lacticolella. The sequence continues at coordinate 5,367,890 of LR990058.1, forward strand.
AGGAAGGGTCCAATGAACCTGTTTATATGGATGCCGTTGAAACATAGATGCAATCCCAAAAAAAGGCCAAAACATCATGTAAATTTTAAAACAGTTCAAAAAATACGCATGTAATGTAAAGTAAATAAGTTACACATGTAAAGTATGGTTCTCTGCGTAATTTGCCGGTCTGCACCAGACGTGGCCATTCCATCTCAGACGACCCTATTGTAGCTTAGGTATCGGGAGTTGAAGACTGTAGACGTTTCGGACGCAGTTTTTGCGTGAAACTCCCCTCATCTGACCACAGATGAGACCTTCTATGAGAGAAGCGACGGATGTAATAATGTAATAAAATTTCTAATGAAGAAGAAAAGAAGATACTGACTACAAGAAGGCCATACTCTGCAGATTCATGGAGTCCAGCTTCATCACGATCTGATCACAAGGGATCAGCGCGTAGCCGCGGTCCTTAACCGCTACCTTACTATTCAAACCGGAACACAACAATGCCAGTGTTCCTTGGCAGCAGAAATAGATAGGGCTTTGAAACTATACTGATTTTCTCTGGCTGGCAGACTTAGCGCTGAGCAGGAATTTACTCTTATAGACTGTGATGTTTCGCCGTAGGTTTCCGTAGGGAAATTTCCACAGTCACAAAAGACAAAAGTGACTTTAATGCGGCTGAAAAGCGAAACTGCAAAGAGGCTGTAAGGTACCCCTATTTTACTTATAGAACCTACACAAAATCGAAGTTAGGGTCAAAAAAAAGTTTTTGTGCCAAGCTGCACGTGCAGACCAACGATTTGTGGGTCTCCTAAACGATTTTTCTTGTACTCGATAACGTAGGGTACCTACAGCGTCCTCACAGTCTATTACGATAAGGGTACTAACACTGCGACTATGCTGATACTCACTGCGAAGCGGCCATGCTCTGCAGGTTCATGGAATCGTCGTCCAGTTTCACCACGATCTCGTCGCACGGGTTGAGCGTGTAGCCGCGGTCCTCGCCGCGGTTCCAGTGCCGCGCTACCGTGAACTGGATGTTCGCCCACGAGTCCTGTACCTCTTTCACGCCGCGCTCGATGGCTAGCTCCTACCGTAGGGTATGAATGGAGTCATCATCAGCATCGTCATATCAGCCGAAAGTCGCCCACTACTGGGTATACACCTCCCCGAGAGATCTTTACAAATGCCGGTCCTATGTCTTCCGCATTTAGCTAGTACCTGCGCCCACGAGTCCTGCACCTCTTTCACGCCGCGCTCGATGGCTAGCTTCTACCGTAGGGTTTAAATGGAACCATCATCATCATATTAGCCGAAAGACGCCCACTGCTGGGCATAGGCCTCCCCCAGAGATCTGCACAAAGGTCGGCCACGTACCTTCCGCATCCAGCTGGTACCTGCGATCTTTACCAGGTCGTCGAATCAAGGTATGAATGGGTTGCTAGTTACGAAATGTAGAATTCTGATACGCTTGGCGGGTATAGATAAGGCGGTGCCAAACGCATAGGTAGACTCTTTAGGCTTTGAAGTAGTGTGGTCTATCCGGTTAACGGAAAAAACATGAAAGCATGTCTACCGCACAAAAATGATTCAACGCAGATTGTCCGTCGGTGGGCGTGGCTTACCAATTGTGCCTGTTCCGGACACTGCACCACACGCGCGAACCAATTCCTGCTCTCGATTTAAATTTAAACCAATCACCGAGCGTGTGTAGTGATTCGAATTTTGAATGAATCGTGTTTTGATTTCAAGTTAGTTGATGGGATTTAATATAAAACTCGATCACCATTTAATACTATTCGGCTTTGTAATCTCCTGTACCAACAACGTTTACAAAATCTTTAGTCCGTCTCCTTGGGGCCGGTTCTACGCTACGCTAGCCGACCGCATTGACCATCAGCTTTGCAAGCTGTGGTTATAACAAAACCAGGCCCTGGTTATAACAATTTCAATTCTGCTTCAAAAATCATCCATCCTGATAGAGAGTAGAGAAACCCCGCGCCCAAAAAGATTGCCTAAAACATATTCCATTACTAACCTTAATCGCGAAGTTGACGATCTGCTCGGCAACTTCCTGATACTTATGCAGCTCCATCGCAAACATATTTTCCAGCGTGAACCGTTCCGGAGACATGTCAAAGTCCTGACCTGAAATGAGGATGACGTTTTATATTTTGGGCTATTTCATCTCTTTTTGACATGGATGTGGAAGAGGTAGCAGAGGAGTGAAATCCTGGACGACCCTGTGGATTGCTCGTAGGTGCATTGTGAGGCGCGATAATCTGTGGGCTCAATTGAGAAGCCAAGACCTCAATGTCAGTCTAGAAACAGTGTACGAGTACAGTCTGGCTGTTTAGTCACTCCGGCATTGAAGGTAACCAAATACACATCAGCGAGCACACTATAGTTCATTCGCGTTAAGAAAATAGTGAGTAAAGGTGTTTTCACAGTAGAGCAAATATTCAAATAATTTATATTTAATCAAAAATATTGAATAAATAATGCCTCCGATAAGTCGAAAAGGTCAAACCCCTCGACTTGATAGCTGATCTCCTCCACAAAAAAGGCACATCATATTTTAAAAATTCGATTCATTTACCCGTCTTCACCATCAACTGCTTCCAATGGCGGTCGCGCATGGCCTCGTTCTTCAGCGACACCATGAGCGGCACCACGCCCTTGAACTGCTTCATCTTCAGGTCCAGCATCTGCCCGGACAGTGTGGTCCGGACCGCCCTTGGCAGTTTCCTATTGAGATATTTCTAATTTGGTTAATGAATATGATAGTACAGCTAGGTGCAAAAATCTTGGCAGGTTTTGTCGGAGTAAGGAGAGGTTGCCATTGTGGCAGCCAGGTGGTGTGTGGTGCCGCCACCTCAAAGAATAGCACCACCCCATTTCTTCCCGTGGGTGTCGTAAGAGGCGACTAAGGGACAAATCCGAAAGATGGGCAGCAGCATCTTTCTGGGTAGATTTACATCAACTGCACTGCGATCTCCAACCCGCCTGCCAAGCGTGGAGATTATGGCAATGACCTCCCCTTTCGTGGGAGAGGCCTGAAGTCCTGCAGTGGATTGTTATGGGCTGTGATGTGTGTGTGTGTGAAGGAGAGGTTTTCGTCGCAGACACTGCGCTGAAGTCGCTACTGCGCAGTTACGTGCCTCAAGAAGAGTGCCATTACCTGCAACTAATATTTAAAAATATCGCAAGTAATTATTTAAATAGACCGGCATTATGACTACTGGATCTGTGTTCTCCAACCCGTCTACCAAGCGTGGAGGAGGGTCATAGTCCAGCAGTAGAATGTTTAGGGCTGTTAATGATGCTGAGAAGTCTACACACCCTATCTCATGATTATAAAAGCACGGTCAACGAAAACAATACCTAAACTCCTTGAAGAATATCTCGATGCCATCAACCAATGATTGAGGGTTGAGATTGGCCCATAAGGTTCTTGCCCAGATTTCTCTTGCACTCTTCTGCGCTTTGTATATTTTGTAGATCAACTCCATGGCATGGAAATCTGTCTTGGCGCGCATGAAATTGGAAAAGTCGGCCAGCGGGTTGTCGAACAGCTGTTCCGCAGCCTGCAAATTCCTCTTGCGTACGTCGTAGTCTTCGAAATGTTTTGTGTATTCCTGAGGGCATTATGAATTAATAAGGCCTCGATAAGAACATACTCAGTCGTGCACGTAGGTGATTAAGAGCGCATATATTTAGTGTTTTTTGTAACTTACGGAATATTGGGAACCATATTACCATTTGATGTTATTACGTTAGAAATCCATTATATCAGCCAAATTTTGGATCAATCGTGAGGTAACTATAAAAATGACGAATTCCATTGCCCATAAACTATACGGTCAAAAGCCGCTCGCTATTTACATTTGCGATTTGCATAAGGGATTTAGGAGATCACCTATACATATGCGCGTAATTATTATGGGTTGGTATTTACCTCCATCAAAATTAAACCTCTGTCCATATCTTCGCCCACCGAGCCGGGGCCCTCGGCGTCAAACCTCTCTATAAACGCGTCCAGATCTTTAAAGAAAACTGAAATTTCGATAACGCTCAGATTGGAGAATTTCTCCTTGGTGTGCTCCAAACCCTGGCTCCGGAATACAGCTGATTGGTACAGGCTTTCCCAACAACCTTTAATTGTTATGGCGAAGTCCAAATCCTCATCCGTAATCTGAAATATAAAATTCAATTAAATAAGTCACGTGACCACATCACAAATAATAACTAAATGTGTGTAAGTGTATTTAAAAATGTATATAAGTAGTATATCAGTTAGCTAGCACCCATAGTACAAGCTTTGCTTAGTTTGGGGCTAGATGGCGCTGTGTGAATAAGTCCACGATTATTTATATTTATTTATTTAATAAGTAAAAATTTGCTTTCAACTCCTTACCTCGATGCCATGCTGCCGTAGCATCTTGAATGTCTCATGCATGTTTTGATATCTGGTCTCGGCGATGACGGTCATCGATTGTATCTGAGCTATAGTGGCCATGACCAGTTTAAAGTCCTCCAAACCCTTAATGTTCATGTACACTATTTGACGTAGATTCTGGATATTAAAAATTCGGAATTTTAGATAAAGATTAAAAGAATGATTATCTACATCTAAGTAGGTGATGTTTTTGAAATCAATCACATCTGAATCAGTCTGTATCAAACCCTAAATTTTTCACCAAGTCAACAAAACAATTAATCAACTGCAATAACTGCTTATAAAAGAAGTAACTAAACTTAGAGTTACAAAAGCGCTCACATCTATCTGATTCTTCAAATCATACATGCTCCCTCTGGTCTTGGTGGCGATACAGCCTCCCAGGGTCGTGATCCACTCCCTGGCGTGATCCTGCACCTGGTTTATTATCGGTCTAAGGTTAACCCTTATCGCGCCCATGTCTACGAACTTCACGTGCGTCTCCAGCTCTGCGATCAAGTCTTCGAAAAAGAAGAACTTGTCGTCGAACTTGGATATTTGATCGTTCTTATGAACGTACTTCTCACAGGATAGGTGCTTGTCGAACGCCCACAGGTGCTGGTATTTGTGCCATCTGTGGAGATTTGTAAATCAGTAGCATGATCTATATAAGTTTTTGTTTTGTACCCAATAGAGAAGGCAAAGTGGCTGTCATGGGACATCCGGCGTGTATACCAGGCGATTGCCACTGACGGCGTCGTCGGAAATACAACTTTAATCAGCTACACAGGCGGTTTAAAACTGGCATAGCAAAATAAAGTCAAACTAGATTCATTTGGATATGCCATTCAATAATTGGATTCAGATTCATCCCGGATAGTGGTAGAGGGACCACTGGAAATAATTGTGGCTAACCCCCTACGAGCGCCAGTACAATTACCCAAAATAAAAATCGAGCATACTAACTTTTGCGTATACGCATTTACATCCTGCGTGAGCCTGTATATGGTGTCCTGTATGAGGAGAGTCATGTCGTTGATGGCGACGACGCGCAGGATATCCTCGAAGAAGGAGAACACGTAGAACTCGTTGCCGGTGGCCTGCGCGATGCGCATCGGCGGGCACGGTATGCACGTGTGGATCATCCACCGGGGGAATGCTGTTAGTCTGAAAGTTGAACAAGTGAGGGAAGTTTGTGGGGAAGGGAAACCTTCCTACGTAAACTTTCTTCTTAGTAGGTTTCAATAGTCCTCTGTGCCAGATGGTTATCCGGAAAATGATTATCTGCTACTTCATCAATTGATGGTGAAAAATAAACATTTAACTTCTCGATCATTTAACGATCATGATCCTAAAGATTTAAAATTATTATCTGGATCAAGCTGGCCCCGCATGGCTATTACATCACATTTGTTTCTAGTTAGGCAATTTCAAGTTAGACGTTAAATACATCGTTCATTTAGATATATGTACGTAATATTTGCACACTTGCACGCAAGCTAAATACCACCACTGCTGAAACCACTTTTATATTGTCAAAATCTTGTCTACTATATTCTTAGCAAATAAATACTTATCTATAAATTCAAAACCAATTATCAGCACCACTTTAGTCCCGTCAGCCACTGACCTGTTCATAAAGTGCTTGATGTTGTACCCGACGATGTTGCAGACCTCCATGGCGGTTGGCCGCATCGTGATGTCCGGCGGCACCAGCACCGCGTCCACTTGGAACATCGCCGTCGTCGAGTTCAGGTTGTCCTGGAACTCTTGCAGGTTCTCGATCGTGAAACTGTGGGAAAATTGTGGGAATTTCTAAATATGTCTCCCTTGGATGTGTCTATATGTTAGGATGTGTGTAAGATAAATTACGAAATAGTGTAAGAAGATATGGCGAAGTAGATATTAGTAGTAATTAGAATAGGTATGAAATAACTCTTGTACTGAAGGTTAGCTTCATATTTGGATCATAATATTTAACAAAATATTCAACACTACACAACCTAGACTTAACACACTAGACTTATTACTAGAGATTAGGCTTATATGTGTAGTGTAATAACCACGAAAGTCTTAAAACCTAGACTTACCAGAACCCTTCAGATCTGTTTAAGTCTAAGTGTCATTGTAATTGTATTTGTTTGCCCCCATAGCACCCACATATGCAACCCTATTTTTGCTAATAATTCACACAAGAAACTTTAGCGCAGCAACTCCGTCAGAAACTCACGTGACAAGGCAGTCGAAGAGCTTCCTCTCCCAGTAGGCGTAGTAGGACCGCATGACTGGCGATCTCCCGGTACTGGAGCCCAGGATCAGGTACTCGAGCTTCATCAATATCGGGCCGATGCGTTCGTACATGCGAGAGAGCATCGACACTCGCTGCGTGCGCTCGTTCTCGACTTCCACAAAGTACGCCTGTTCGAGAAATGTTATTGGTGGTTAGCGCTGTTTCCTGACGTAGTTTGAAGATTCATCCACCGTCGGGACGATGACACAATGAAATGGAAATAAACCAGATAGATAAATATAAACCATGTACTTCACGGGCAATAAAACTCTAGTCTACTTACATTAATAGTATCGGATTTGTTTTCAACTCATAATATAATAATAAATAATTTAATATACTTGAACAAATTCACACAGCGCCATCTAGCCCCAAAGTAAGCAAAGCTTGTGTTATGGGTGTTAGACGACTGATAAACTACATTTATAGTTTTTTTAATACATACTTATTATCCCAGACCCGTAACAGAAATTGAAATTCATCATTTAAATTTTCACTCGGTCGGGAATCGAACCCGGGACCTCTGTGTGGAGACCGACATGTTAACCAACTGAACCACTCAGGTCATCAGGTATCTTGACAACATATTGTAATGAAAAGGATATCGACTTCAGTTGTGCAAGTATCATGTATTTTTAAGCTGCTATGCCCATTGGTATGTACTTATTGTAAAGTGCTTATTATTAATGGCGTATTTGGGTCTAATTGCGCCTAGAGCCACGTAAGTCCACGGCACTTATGGTTTAACGAAACGATACTATTATGGAGGAAATTCCATAAACGCATACCTTGCATGGATGTAACCACGTGTGATCCACCTCGTTCGTGTCAGGGTCAATGTAGTCTTTAGGCTTTATCATCGGGAATAGGTCAAAAACCTCAATCTGGTCAACCATAACTTGGATCTCCCTCTCCACCATCTTGAGTTGCTGGTGGACCGATTGCAGAGAATTCTGTCCTGTGTATTAGAAGATTGGGTTATGAATATAAATTGTATTTTTCCTAAATTATTTTATAAAAGTAATAGATTTTTCTGTAACAATTGGAAGTGTAATAGTGTAGTCTCTGCCTACCCCTACGGGAAAATCATCACACATAGATCCGTTGTTGTATATAAATAGTCTGATCCAGCAGAGAATACCGCTGCCACCTCTGGGATGGATCACCCAAATACCAACTGGCCGCTTTGGATTCGGTGTAAAAACTTGCAAAGAGGACAATTTGTGACCCGCAGTTGATTGATGCTAAGCTGCAGAGCCTCGAGCATCTGCATAGGGTTGCGCGTCTGTCGATTTTCTACAAGTTGCATTTCGGATAGTATGCGAAGCAGCTGCACGACCTCATTCCGTCGACCACTTTCCGCCATCGGGAGACGCGATCCGGGCAAGCGCTTCATCCTTATGTCGTGGATCTTCCAGCTATCCGCACAAGCCGCTTTGGTATTATAATACGTACGGCTAAGGAATGAAACGCGCTGCCTGCGAGTGTGTTCTCTTATAATTATAATTTGTATGCCTTCAAGGCTAGAGTAAATGGGCTGGTCCTAGACAGATATGCTCTATCTTCGGCCGCATCGCCACTTACCACCAGGTGAGATGGCGGCAAAATGCCTCGTTAGTCAAATTAAAAAGCAAATACCTAGTATTGCAAACGTCCATAACAATAACTACTTACTATCAGATGGGCCGTTCGCTTGACTTCCACCGTAATGGTATGAGAACCAGTATTCTTTGTGGAATTTCACTTACCTACGGATTCCTTGACCTACTTATAATTTGTAGGTTTTTGATACTCCCCCAGCCTGGTTATCAATATTATTTCTCCCCATAAAAAATCGCTGCAACACGTAACCTGACAACGAATACACACTCAATAGCAACCAACAACATGCCAACCTTTCGTGATATCGACGATATAGTCCTTAATCCCCAACGCGGTCCACGTGACCCTTGTCAGTCCGGGCAGCACATGCCGTTCCATGTCCAGGATATGCTTCTTCATGAGGTGAGTCTCGGAGCGGCTGAGCGAGGATACGCTGTGGTTGTACTTGTCTATGACCACCTTGAGCGCTTCCAGCTCGTAGTAAAGCCTTGCCTTCTGCATGGCCACGTCGCGGATGTTCGCGGGTAGCTCGTACCCTGAATTGTTTGGATTAGTTTATCATCATCATAATCATTGGTCGTAGATATCTATTATAGATTATTTAAACAACGTCACTGTTTATGGCACTTTTGGCTGTAGAGGTTAACACTGGAAAGACAGCTAAGACGGGATAAGTTTGTAGATGTAGTAATAAAAATATACTGTCACGTGGTGCCAATCCGCTCCGGGCTGTTCATCACGTCTCAGGGTCCCCAAAGGAAGACCTTGGCCAACCTCGCTTCGCCAACGGTATTACGAGACACACCACAGCTAACAAGTGGCGAGCTCGTTACAGTGCTGAAGTTTGACTATCGTAACTACGAAAAACAGTAACCCAGCCAGTTCCAGAACTTTGCTACACCTTGGTTATCGGCCTCGCAAGAAAGACCTGGGCCGCTTCGTAGGTGTAGTGTTTGAATAAATACACTTATCCATAATATCTATTCGGAAAGGGAACGTTGGGTAGAGCTCGTCTAATCTAAAATGACGCGCCCCACTATCGCATAAACGCACACAAGCAAGTTTAAAATATGGACGCAATACAAATGCCGTTGTAATTGGTCATTCAGTTGCCGGTGAGATTCAAACGTCGGAGCACACGTCGTTCACACAGATGAAGTGTCGTTATCAATATTTGCACTCACACATCGAAATCAACTAACTAAGTAGAGGGGCGCGTCATTTTAAACTAGACGAGCTCTACCGTTATGACGATGATTAGTGTCGGAATAATTGAGTAGCTCAGTAGGTTCCGGAGCAGTAACAAGCTATACGACACATTATGCAGCAATCGAAATAATACCATGTTCATAGAAAGTTTCGTTATATAAGTGGACACATATAAATAGCATTATCCCCAATATGAAATTACAACATCAAACCATTACTAACCCAATTGCTCAAGCAACTCGGCTTCCTGTATGACCAGAAATATTTGTTGATCAAAATACGTCTTAAACTGGAGACCGTAATCCTGCATCAGCTTGTTGACCGTCAGGTCGCGCCACGTCGCATCCGTCTGAAAGTGTAGGCACAGTTCCATTTGTCGGTTCACAAAATATAACGTTTTCATATTATTTTATACCTACATAGTATAAAATAAAGCCGCTGGCCGCGTCTGTCTGTCTGTCCATATTTCCGCCAACTCCTAAATCACGCAACGGATTTTGATGCGGTTTTCACCATCATGAAGATTTGTATGTATACATGCATATTATAGTAAAGAAAATCACCAAAATAGGACACCGATGCGGGTCGCTTGTATGAAAAGTTATCACTTACCAGACCCTCTTTCGCTAGCAGAGAGGTTGAGCTTGGTGACCGCACGTTCTCGTAGTGCTGACCTGGTATCCTCATCAGCATAACTGAAACACATATGTATGTACTCGTATGTACTGAAATACGATCCCATGAAACCCTAAATTTTTGGAACGGAGTTTCATTTAGTTTTGTTTAACACGAAAAGCTTGCATATGTAGCCTATGTCCTTCCCCAGGTTCCATCTCACCTTGTCGAGTTTAAGCGAGAAATTGTACATTTCAGAGAAAACGCCGTTTACGCCACAGCGAGAAAGTTTGCATCTGGGTGCAGTGGGTGAAATCGAAATTCCAAGGCAAACTGTCTCCATGCGGATTAAATGGCCGTTTGTATCAGTTTACCTTAGGACCTCTAGACCTCCTCCATCCGTGCTCTAGATGTGCACAATCAGATTGCACCCAGAAAGTTTCCTAAGGGACATCCAAGGTCTCCAAATTGTCCTGATTTAAAAAAAATTGCCCATATCCCCGCACTTTCTTCAAAGGAGCGTATGTTCAAATAAATATCCAGGCGGATAATTCCTGTTGTCCCCCAAATATATCTCTTTCACACTTATGGTAAGTTGCGACGAGTGTAAAAAATAGGAAGAATTGTGGGACAACAGGAACGATCGCATCCAGACCAACTCACGCGCCTTATCCCTGCGACGCTTGTCCGCGATCTCGCTGTTGATAATGTCGATGGGCCGTATAGAGCCGGCCGAGTCCTTGTGCCGGTGCCGCGACGGGGCCTTCATCACACGGATCGGTTGCCCGTCTGAGAAGGGGGATAGAATTTTTTTTTTATTGTCTAGGCAGGCACACGGACGGACGGTGCACCTGATGGTGTGCGGCCACCGTCGTCTGGGACGTCTGTAACCTAAGGGGAATAGATGCGGAGATGGCCTTTGTCATACCGGTTGACTTAACAGTAGTGTTAAATATAACAGAGGGAAGCAAACGAGCAAGCGAGTCATCTGATGGAAAGTGATTCTCGCCTCCCATAGACACCAGCAATATCCGGGGAGTAGCGAATGCCGGATTTACATTGGTCAAGTGTTTAGCGAAGTAGGTAAATCCAATGGTGACAGTGACAGTGGCGAATCAATTTGGCTTGCAAGCTGCCTTGCAAGTATATAAATCCAAATTGAATCGCTTTCTATTTTTTGTGCCAAGTGCACCCCCACTCAACCCCAACAGCACTTGACACGTGACTTGAGTATGAAGAGAAATATGCGCAAAATAACACATATTTGTTAACGTTGCTGACCCATATCGATAAATCAATAATATTTGCCGCCAAGCAACAATGCCTGCATTGTTTTGCTCCGATTTGAAGGATAAGGTAGCCAGCGCCATTTTAGGCATGAAGCCTCACAGTGACAATGCACCTGCGGTTCCGCATTTTTGTTGCCTGCAACCTAAATGCATCGTTGAAGTTATGGGCGGCAGTTACCGTTTACCATCAGGTGGGCTGTCTGCTCGTTTGCCACTGCGTAGAATAAAGAATTTTCAAAAACTTTCTGTAGGTCCGAATACATTAAAAGGTAGAAGTATTCGTATAGTTACGTTTATCCTGTATGAATACTACATGCAGGATGTTTCTCTTCATCATACTGTCCACGAAGTGCGAGGCTTCCGTCACCCACCCCTTGTACTTTGCTTCTTCGAACTCCTTGATAATTTTCGAGAACTTCTTGTAATGGACGAAAGCCTCCTTCTTCTGGTCACTCTCGTTGAGTTCTGGTACCTGATTATACGAGAATCTCCGGATGTTATCATATCCATTATCGTGAAGGGAAGTACCTATGTAGTCAGAGTCAGAGAAGGTTTAATTAATGCTCTCTATGAGCTTTTTTTGCAGTGTATGGATATAGACGAATATGACATCTTACCGGGCAGTCCCAAAAGTGCCCGACCTGAAATATACCTAAAGAACACTGTAATCTGAACTTTGACGACACCCTGTTAATCATTAATTGTGTCACGCCCATCAATAACAGTAAATGCTTTACCGGATAATTTTTCAACAGGGGGAAATTAGTCATCGTTATGTGTTGCATTTCATTATTTTTTGATTTATGTCTTAGTCTTAATTTAAACTCAACTTTTGAGGGTTTTCTAAAATGTTTGGGTTTTTTTTTTAGATCAGTCACTTATGGCAGAGCCTCGTATATAACTGAAGACAAAAACAGACTACAACTTAGCAACACCTTGACTAGAATTTGGTTTGTTACCCAGAATTTTTTTTTAAACTTTTTTTTCCATTATCTGTTGGCCTATTTTGAGACTTAGCTTTTTGGCTTACCTTTTGAAAAGTCAAAACAGGCTGCTTAATTTTGTTGAAGAGCGAACGTGCCCAGTAGATGGCGCCAGCGACTGGCGGGTGATACCGCAGTAATGGCGGCGATTTACGACAACGCTGTATGTGAAACAGAATAATCTATGGTAAGTGAAAGGGTTCCCTAACAAACTAGCTTTTGATCTAGTTTTTAAGTGTCACAAAGTACTTGAAACTAGCAAGCTTGATGATTAGATTGATGAAATGTAAGTAAATGAGAAACATAGCAATTAATTAAGAATATCAAATAAGCTGAGGATAGTGTGATACAGACATTAGTTATTCCAAGTACCTGTCTGTTCAGAAATAATATTAATGATATCAAACCAGGCTAATTTGTCATTTATCCCGAGATCCAATATATTAATAATAAATTGGTACAGACAGAGCAGAAACGTAAAAAAAAGTAACAAAATTAACTTGGGATAAAAACAAATTAGGAGGAGTAGACGATGGCTAAAGCTTATGGAGCAACAAGCTACAACCTCAATACAATCTACTTGAATACAAATTATATTAAGTAGTTAATAAAAATAAGTGTCATTTTAGGTAAATTGTTGTAACCGTCAACAATATTTTTACGTACAGTAAATCTATCTTCTACTGCGGCGATTTCTTTGATAAACTGCCTCATCACGTTGTCAAACTTTGTTGCTAACTCGTTCTGTATTGTTGGACGCGAGCCGAGCTCGAGGAATTTCAGCAGCACTGTTAGCGCTTCCTCCGATGATCTGATAAAAATAAACCACATATTAAAATTTTTAAGCACACATCAGACAAGAAGAAACTACAAAATTTAAAACAGAAAAGTGTTTACTCTAGTAACGAAGACTGAGCGATCTGAAAATATCGTTGGGAGCCGATGGATAATGACGACGATGAATATCATCATCATCATCATCATATCAGCCAGAAGACGCCCACTGCTGGGCATAGGCCTCCCCCAGAGATCTCCACAAAGACCGGTCCTGTGTGCTTTTCGCATCCAGCTGGTACCTGCGATCCTTACAAGGTCGTCGGTCCACCTTGTAGGAGGCCTACCTACGCTGCGTCTACCGATGAATATGAATATGCATTAAATACCTACTGTATCTCCTATCACCAGCGCCTACCTGAGATTCGCGAAGCTCTGGTTTATGTAGTGCTTGGCCTCCTCTTCCAGAAATCTCACTTCATACCGGAAGTCTCCCATTACACTGTCCCAGTTCTCCTTATTGTCTAGGACGTAAAGACTGAAGTCTATGGTGCGGATCGGCCATACGAGGTTCTTGACGCGCTTGCGCACGTCGTCTATCTGCGTCGGGTCGCTGATTATGGACTTCAACTCGTTGCCGAATATACGCTCGAAATCGATCAGCACCTGGTGGGAAAGTTTAGTTGACGATTTTTAATGTAAAATTTATATATCTTTCAAGCTTTAATCTTTTCGTAATCACGGCAGCGACAGGTTGACCAAACTAAAAATTTCCGATTCGGCTATGATTTCGTGTGGATGCTGACAGAATTATACATATAACTCCACAACTAATATGCCTATTACTGTTATACCATTAAACTATTTCAATGCTCAGCAATGAAGCGACACGGAGAGGATACGCGTTGACAAGAATTCACGATTGCAAGTAATATTCGACCCTGTATTACCAACAGAAGAGACTAAAACCATCTTGTCCGGAAAATGAAATCACCGTTAAAGTATGTAACAATAAAAATTAAAAAGTTTAGCTCGACAACAATAATGCTGAATGTGGCGTAAAAGGAACTAACAATACGAAAACTATACTAAAGTAAACGAACATCGTTATCAACATCTTTGCCATTGAAACATGCTTTACAATACAATCATATTTCTATCACACAGTCACCTGCACGACATCCACCAAGTCCTTGGCCACGTAGCCGATGTAATCGGTCATGCTGAACAGGAGAGGCTGGTCGAACTCCCATCTGGCTCCTTTCCCGCTGATCTCGATATGCCGCCGCGTCTCACGGTAGAGCCCGTGCCACATCTCCATGACTTGCTGTCCGTTGCGAGCTAACGTCAGGACTTCCTCGTTCGATTTGCTGGTGATTGTACATGCATTTGTCAAAGTAGTAGGTTACAGCGTTTGAATAAACTGTTTAATTGATTTAGTAATAGGCAAAGACAATAATAATATAAAAAATATTGTAGGAAAAAATTCTGTATTTTATTAAGGCTAGGCTATCTATCATACATTAATGGCAGATTACAGAAGGTCAGTGTGAGTAGACAGAGAGAGATTATCTGAAGTTTCCGTAGGTGTACCGCAAGGGTCAGTTTTTGGTCCCTTTTCTTTTCTTCTTTACGAAAACTGTCCTTATCAAAATTCATCAGTCTCGTTTTAAATTATCACTGTAGGCCAACTGAACAGGGAAACTTACTCAAACAGTTTCTGCACAGTGAGGTACTTCTCGCACTTCTGGCAGAGAGCCCAAGAGATGCGTTGCAGCAGCGGCACCATAGTCTCATCGGTGCGGTACCCCTTCGACAGCACCCACATCATGTAGATGCTCTCCACCATCTCAGGCAGGATGTCGATTACGTTCTTCAGCGGGGAGTCGTCCTCGATCAGCTGTGTTGCGGTTTAGAAAACAGTTAGCAAAGACGCTAGCGGCTTCTGTTTATTTTTTACACAAGCTTTTTATAGACAAAACGTATTATTCATAATAGTTATTTGATGTCCCATAAACCTATTTTAGCAAAAATATGTTTTGTCTTTATCTGTCACTGGAAAGGATTAAAATTGAAAGAATGTGACAAACTTTTACTGTTAGATCGACATCTAGCAAAATCGAGGTATTGACGTCAAGACACTTAACGTATTTTTTTACTTTTGGGTGTATACTTAGATCTATTTCAAGTTTTAGAGTAGATCTTTTGGATTTACCTACCTCCTGAAAATGCTAAACTCACCTTGAAGAAGCGTAATAAAGTCGAAAGAAACTTAAGATTGTCGCCGGCGAGATTATATGCATCGATCAACCTCTCTTGGTAATGTTGGAATCCCTGTAACCGAAAAGGTAATTTACTACTATTGTTAACCTTCAAACATTGCGAAACTAATTACATAGAATTATCTAACCATTAACTATGCTTTACTTACTTACTGCGGTGACTCAGCAACCCAAACTGAATCTTGGGTATCTTCACTATGCTATACCTTCCCCATATCAGAAAATAATTATGCTAGCGGATAATCCTGGCTTATCCAAGGCTCCGCTTTCCTACTTTTTCCTGCATTTCCCTTGATTTCAGTTATCTAATTTTGATGTGATCTTTATAGATCACTAGATCACGTTGCTAAGGGGGTATGGTAAGCTCCGCTGATTGCGATTGGCTGACGCGTGGTTGACGCAGAAGTCTAAGCTCCGTAGGATGGCTCCTATTGAAGAATTCCTATTCTATTCTAGAGAGTGTGTTTCCCCCCTAGCTGTAAAACCGTGTAACTGTAAATGGTTACCGAGACTCGGCTACATATGTGAGGTGAGTGTGGTTTCCCCCTTAGCTGACCCTACTGGTCAATTCAGTGTAAATGGCAAACGTGACTCGCCTCCAAATACTGAGAACCAGCTCGCTCCAGCAGCGCCAGGATCCTTACGACCGTCGGCTGCTTCAGCTGCTCCACCAGCAGGGATACTTCGGCGTCACGTTCTCGCCAGTACTTGTACTCGGCCACCGGGCCTTGGCCCGATCGCGTCTGTGAGCACACGGGAGGGTTGAGCTTGAGCTTGATAATTTAAAAAAAATCACCTAGTGGTAACGATGCTGCCGAATAAATAAATAAATAAAAAGCATTTAAAGGTTTGTTCCGGGTTTCCTGCCGCGTACCTGTGTTGACGACTAGCCCGATAACCAACGCCAACCACCAACTAACCAACACCGTCCGGCGCTCGCGGCTCTCCAGTCGTCCCGTGACCATGATGCATGCAACTGTGTCGAAATATCGGGCTACTCGACAACAAAGGTACGCGGTAGGAAACCCGGACCATTCCTTTTAAATGTGTGATATTTACCGCGATAGATTAAATTATGACATAAAGCACTACAGTACGCGCAAGTGTACGCGCAAAACCGACAAGCGAGATTCAAGAGAGAAGATCCTGTTATTTCCCTCATTGCAGTATCGAGAGAAAGAAATTAAGGATCTCTCGCGGCCCGAGCTATGACGCGAGCACACTTGCTAACAATTCCCTGATTTCAATGATTTAAATTGTTACTTTTGCAATCACGTATCATCATCGTACTTCATCGGTTCAGTTACTTACAAAGTTCCATTGCAATAAACTGAAATTATTAAATCGAAAATACGTAGTCGCAAAAGTAACAATTTATTGCAATTTCAATAATTGAAATCAGAGAATTGTTGGAAACAGAGTTACGTATTTAGCCTACTGCCGACCTGTCCCCACTGTTTGGAAACACATTGCAACTAAACCTTCTGGCTACAAGCGGCCAGCGTGTTAGAAACACATAACAATCAAACCTTCTGATTACAAGCGGCGAGCGTGTTGTCAATATGCGTCTCCCACATGAGCACCGCCTCCTCGAGGTCTGGCAGCATCACGGGCCCGTGCTCGCCGCCGGCGCCGCCGTCCGTCAGCCCCGGGATCACCGGCATCGGCAGCTGGATGTCGCCCTCTATGTGCTCTATCGTCCTACGAGTAGCAGGTTTTACGTGATTTTAGTTGGCCGTGTGGTGTCCGGCAGAGTAGAATAGCACCAACCCCTTACACTCATAGGTGTCGTACAAGGCGACTAATATTTTTGAGGCAAAAGATCAAGTCTCCGTAGTCATGAAAATGGGCAGCAGCATTTTCCATTGATATATTTAAACACTGCGATCTCCAACCAGCCTGCCAAGCGTGGAGATTATGGCAATAACCTCCCCCTTCCCCCTCTTGGAAGAGGCCCTAAGTGCTGCAATGGACTGTTACGGGCTGTGATGATGGGGCAAGCAACTTATCACCTACGGAGACTCTTAGATATTTTGCCTCGAAAACATTAGTCGCCTTGTACGACACTTACGAGTGTAAGGGGTTGGTGCTATTCTACTCTGCAGGACACCACACGATCATATGGAACATGCCTGAGTAGAAATAGTCTATTGTAGTGTGTAGCACGCCTCGCCCTCCATTAGGCTATATAAATAGGTTAGCATAAATAATAAGATCCATTAAATATCTAAACGCGAGTCACATTATTTCATTCAAATATCCCGTTAAGCGCCACATTGCACTATCCACTCTGAGTTTGAAGGAGTCTAGGTTCTTACTACTTCCAGTGGGATTTGTCCCAAACAATCATATGTCCTGCCTGACAGACGCGGATCCAGCCCCTAAAAAAGTTGTGGGCACGACCACCTGAAAATCGACCAAGTGCGGGTCGGATTTCGCAGCAAAGTGTTTGGGTTCACCTTCACTGATAAAACCACACTAAAACACGTTTAGTATTAGGATTCTGTGCCAAAACACAATCTGTCTATTTAAAAACGACGCATACTTCGAAGTACTCGAGGAACAGGTTTTTGGTACAGGTATTTTTGCGTACTAGTACTCGCAAGACTCAGTACACACTTTAACTAGTCTGCCGTCATAAGAAAGAGCATAGTAAGCCGTGATTTTGACAAAATTGAGTTAGTTATACAGAATAGATCGCTGAAAAATAACGCGTCTTTCTGTCTAGGTTTCGTTTCTGTATTATGTTTTCCAGCGATTTTGAATGTATAAACAATACAGTATGTCTGAGTAACATGTTAACAGTTCCTAAGGTATAGAAAAGTAAGTGGTTATGTTTTAATTAACATACTGTAATATTTACTAGCAATATCTTATAACTAACAAACAGTGCAGTAAGTGTATTACATATCTTACTTTATAAGGTATTACACAGATTTCCACACAGTCGTCAAAATATCGCGCGCAACTTTTAAACGGCTTTATCTCAAAACCGACTTTAGGTAACTTACTGTACTCTTTCTTATGACGGCAGTAGTACGTCCCAAGTCTAAACTTCTTATGAAGGATCATAGATAGGCTTGGTTGCCGGGGGCGGGGTCTTCGGGCCGCTAGACTCGGTGCTAGTTTTAGTTATGTTAAGGGCCCCACAGATTAACAGTTCATCGGACGATATTAGTCTGTCAGTTTATCGCAATAGGTCCACTAACAGTTCCGTTTAAGCTTTCAGACCACTAATACGAACTGAGAGTGTGTGACCGCTTGACAGATATCGGCCGGACGGTCCTTGGCCTTGAGGCCAAACAAACATGTGTAGCTCGTGTGTAGTCGCAGACGTCGCAGCCGGCCATTGCCGGCAAGCAATAATTAATTTAGTGTGTAGACGTTATTGGCCTAGAATGGCAGGCCGCCTGATACGACCCCGAGACTTCAGGCGGACTATTAAGATCGTATCGCCGGTCAATATTCACAACACAAATATCGACAGTTAAAACGATATGAATTCAAAAATTGCATACATCTCGCAGAACTTTGGATGAACAAAATTTTACCGCCTACACATATGACCACCATGACGGAGTTTATCCTTAGCGCGATGTAAAATACCAACAGAGCCATCTCTCGTCCACGTTAAGTAACAGCGCATCTCAATGTTATCAGTGAGCAGAAGCACTACTTTTTTATTTATTCATTCATTTTTACGTCTGAAAGACACACAGAGCAAAAAAAAATTTGCATGTTTAGAAGGTAGCTATCTTTCCAATCTTTTTGGAAAGACCCATAGATTACATACATTACATTACGGGTACAATGCAAGAGCTTAAGTGCGTGACCACCTTGAAAATCCGTTTTAACAGTATTCATGAATTATTTTGGGGGTGACGGACGAGTCCATTAGGCATAAGGGACAGCAAATGCTCCTTTCTTATAGCAACCTGATTTTAGCTAAAGATGCACCAAATACCGTGAATGTTGCCGTAGCGGCAAAACGGACTTATCGTGGACCTATTATATACTTCTGCAACACATTCCTCAAATGAGCAGCCTTCACTGTAAACGAGTCCCAAAAGTACTTAGAGCGTGTAAAAAGTGACCTCAACGCCTTGCATAAACTAGCAGCGAGTCTTTTTTCTACCTATAAGGTGTCCAACAAGCTTACGGCCTGCCTGATGGTAAGCAGTCACCGCAGCCCATGGACGTTTGCAATACCAGGGGCACCACCGACGCGTTGCTGGCCCAGTAAAATCCTTCTAGAAAACCTTCTAGGCCGGCTACCCGAAGACCCCGCCCCAGGCAGCCAAGCCACCAATACATTAGAGACCAACATCTATGATCCTTCAGGCGTTCGTTAGGTTCATTACTGTATAGTTGTTCCTTTCTTACTTTGGAATTTTCTTTCACGCATACTAAGATTGTGGATTGAGTTCCCGCAGTAGAGGGTTCCTAGGCTGCGGTAACTGTTTACCATCAGGCTGAGTGGTTCAGTTGGTTATTGCATTGTTGTGTTCCGGTTTGAAGGATAAGGTAGCCAGCGCAATTACACACAAAAAGGGGCATTTGATCTTAGTCCTCACAGTGACACGCACCTGCGATTCTGCAACCTGGATGCTTGATTCGTAGATGTTATGGCGACAGTTACTGGTTACCATGAGCTGGGTTGTCTGCTCGTTTCTCACTGCGGAGAATAAAAAAAATGCTGTATTTACCAATCGACGCTGCTGAGCAGGCCCCTGATGCCGCCGATGACCTCCTCGGCGCCGGTGCAGTCGCCCTTGGCGCCATAGTCGATATCCTCTCCATCCTCCAAGTCCGTAGCCTGCCGACAGGGTAATATATAGCTTCAACAAGATGATGAATGATTAACAATTCTATCCACAGAAGTGGCCAGGACGGTAGAGGGGTTCAAAAATCATGTAATTCGTATGCAGCAGGTGAATTGTGGATGAGCCCCTATAATAAGTAAGAAGTTACCGATATCTAAATAGTACTTACAGCATCACTATCGGCATCTTCGGTTTTTTCTTTCGAGCGCCCAGACGCGCCTTCACGCATGTTTTTCATTCTGAAATAACGTATACCATCACAAAAACCGGCAAAGTGAAAGTACAAAGTTTCGTTTGAGTTTTGACGGTTGATTATTCGTATTAGTCATTGTATCCTTCGAACTAATTAAGTGCCAATACTTGCCTTGTTTCAGCATTCTCTCCTCTTGCTATGTTGGACATGCGCCGATAATCCGATGGTCTCAGATAATTAACCTGTTAATAATAATAAAATTGTATTATCTTCATAGAAATAAATACCCTGGAACCGGTTGAGCGAACAAATAACTCTGACGGTTACCATAGTAAATAAAACTGCGCTGTCTACAGTGCTACAAACATGTCTGACCGGGTGACAGCGTCGCTGTTGTTGGCATTGACATTACATTTTAAAACGGCAACACTTAGTTCCGGTTTTGACCACCGGGTCGAATAGGTTTGTCAACAATATTGTCAAGCCGCCAGATATAACATTGTTAACGCGTACAAGAATTTGTTTGGACAGTGGTAACCATTCCAATAGATATGTGTAATACGTCGTTGGAAAGCTATTTTCGAGCTGATCAAAAGTAAGTAAGGCGCCAGTTCCAAGTTCCAGTTTTTTTCTGTTCTACCCGCATTTAATGGCCATGTGTAATGCATCATCATGTAAAAAGACCGCTAGCATTAATTGAAACCCCATATTGTACCCATGAAACTGAACACCTTTCACCCAGTAACCCGCGGAAATGACTTCATAATTTCGCTACCTAAAGTAAATGATTAATTGAGACGCGCAATGTACATCGTCCAGCGCAAGCCTCTCGCTCGCCCACGTGGCCAGTGGCTACTGACCCTGCGCGGCCGGCCGGCCTGCATGCTTTACATTGCGTGCTTTTACTTAAAGTGCATTTATTTCAACTTAAATTTGAACTTTGAGTGTCTAAATTAATTGTGCTATATCGATACTTGATATTTTTAGTACAAAAATACAAACTTTTTGTTAAAAATAATCTCGACTTCTGCCTAAACTATGAGTTTCCGCGGGTATGTTTCTTTTTACATCCTGTATAAGTATAAATAAACCATACCATATTAAATATAATGGCGCAGTCTCTTGTGCCACAAACTTATTTGACCCGGTGACAGTGTCGCTGTTGTTAGCAATGACATATCATTTCAATATGGCAACACTTAGTTCCAGTTTTGGCCACCGATTTTAAGCACTGAAATAGAAGTCAGTCATCAATCTCGCCAAGGCGCCAGATATAACATGGTAAAAGCGTACAAAATTGTTGTAACGTTATGCCTTAAATATAAATTTCTAAACAGTAATAATTGGGATTCGTCAATTACAAATCCAACTTCAATTCCAACCTTCAATCTTTATCATTTTACCTCCTTTAAAATTACCACATTTACAAGTTTTTATTGATATGTTGACTGCTTTGAAACTACATTACATAACGATATTATTGTTATTGATTAATTTGTATACTCATCTGTTATCTATTTTTATCTATAATAATATTACTACGGCGAAAACAAAATCAACGGCATTATGCCGCTGGTGCAAAGTCACATCGTGCGCATATATGTAAGACTGCCAAATAAAAAATAAGTAGATGGCGTGCATTGAATTTGATTGAACATACCAACTAATCATGGCCGGTTAATATTGTAGCAATAAACATTTAAATATTTATTGGAAATGCTAAAATATCAGTTTTACAAGTGATACATGAAATTTCTTATACTTTACGGAAAAATGATACTCCATTCTTGTTTTTGGTTACTGTTTATCGGAATGAGTGCATGTGTTTCCTACGCAATTCGGCATTCTTTGATTGTAAAGAAACGACCATTCGTATACGTGGCCAAAACGTCACTGAGACGTAGTTGGAGCGCAATTGCAGTTTACGCTCCAATGACATGAAGCTATTCCCTTTGGTCAATGAACTGGTCCTCTATGTAGAAGTCATTGATTATCTTAACTTTTAAAAACCATAAAAATAATACTATATTCGTGCATAAGTGAAAATAGATGGGAGAAGGGGAAGGGGGAAAGAAGGATCAACTGGCTAGATAAAATAGGGAAGTGGACCAACATCAAAGACGTAGCCTCTCTATCCAGCAGCCGTACCGCCGATCCCCGATAGTACGCCGCCATCTTGATGCGATTAAGTAGGGACCAATCACAGCAAGCCAGAGGTAGAGCTGTCTTGCTGCGATTGGTTTAAACTCAATCGCATCAAAATGGCGGCGTACAATCGGAGATAGGCGGTACCACGGCTGATGGGCCAAGCACAGAACTAAATTTGCAGAGGTGGTTGCTGACGTCCGTTAGGACATGTCATCATCATCATCATCCCAGCCCATAACAGTTCAATGTAGAACTTGGGAGCTTTTCCACGAATAGAGTGGTGATTGCCATAATCTCCACACGGGTTGGAGATCGCAATATAACAATGGAAAACGTTGCTGCCCATTTCTCAGCCTACGGAAACTCTAGACCTTTTGTCACGAAAACATTAGTCGCCTTGTACGACACCCACGAGTGTAAGGGGTTGGTGCTATTCTACTCTGCCAGACACCACACGGCCAATAGGACATGTCGCTCTAAGAAAAAGAAGAATATCGAATTGTCAATAAATGAACTGAACATCACCTGCGCCCCGGACTCGGTCTCGGTGTTGGACTGCTGCCGGCGCAGCTCCCCGCCGCCCGCGGGCTCCTCCGCCGCCATGCTGATCTCGCGGAACTGCCGCTTGAATAGCGGGATGTACGCCTGAAATTGACATATTGGTGTAGGTTATGCTCATCAGTTTTTATTACTACTGGTACTGGACTCAGTTTTTCGGTTCCTTTTAGGGCTCTGTACCGGAAGGGTAAAAATGAACTCATTACTAAGCCTCGGTTGTTTTTTCGGTATCTTTGACAGCCAGGTAAGTACTTGAAATTTTCCGAGTAAGTGTTTCTATGGCTGCTATTAGAATAAAAGATAAAAAAAAAATTGGGGTGGGGATGGTTTTGCTACAGGTTTTTGTTGTTTTACATACAAGCACGACACTTTGAATGATTATAGTGTTACTAATAAAGTATAACAACACATACCAAAACCGGTCAAGTGTGTGTCGGAGTCGCCTATTAGGTTTTGAATTTAATACAATTTGACGAATTACGCATGTTGCTGTGACATATGTATCCCTTTTTGGGCGAGTTCGAATCGCTCTGCGCCGGTTTTATTGTAAACTAGCGACAAACGAGCATACATCCTACCTGATGGAAAGCGCCTTTGAGATCTACTATTCGCGTACTTAAATTTCATGTAACAAAATGCTTACGGCAAGTGCGTTTTCAGGACTTAGATGAAATGTCTCATTGCTGTAATAGCGCTGGCCTACGTTATCCTTCAAACCGAAACACAACAATGCAAATATATTTATTGGCGGCAGAAATATATAAGGCCGTGATACTCGCCCAGGCAGACTTTTCAGAATTAACAGAATCCTGGCCCTCAAGTCTGCCATTGAGCGGTTACAATTCTACCACGATATTAGTAAAATCCGAATCCGAAACAAGATAAAATTTTGTTATTGTTGGAAATTCAGTTAGGTATTTTTCCCCAGGTTTTCAATTTTGTACAAATTTGTTACGAGGTTTAGTTAGACATGAAAACATTAGTTACAAATAAGAATTTACAAAAAAAATTGCCACTGCTTTGTGATCAGGCGCAAAGATCTCTTTAGAAGTACTTAATATTAAGTGTTAAAATGTTTGTTTGCTTCTTACGTTTTTAAAGCTGTTTTATAATTCAGATAGATAGATAGAAAATCTTGTAGTCCGGGTTAATATTTGAAGTGGTAGAGATAAACCTCTGTCTAACATACCTACTAAATGTAAGTTTACCCAGTAAGGTATGTGAGCTTTTAGTGAGATGGCAGTCAAAAGATATTTGTTTTCTGTAAATATTTCGAAAGCGGTCTGTCAAAACGCGAAACATGGTCTATTCTTAAATTAAGGCCATTAAAAATCTCTACATAGCTTTATTTATACTTTATCTAATATTTTGGTATTTATTCATTTGCTTTTCCATTATTGACTGAACTATTTACTACTACTGTATCTATAGATAGTATAAAACAAAGTCGCTTCTCGTCATCAGCCCCTATGTAACTATGTACACTTAGATGTTTTAAACTATGCAACGTTCTTTAACGCGATTTACAACAATAGATAGAGGAAGAATAAGCGAAAAGTTTATAAGCAAGAAAAAAGGGTAGATAGGGGTAAAGTAGTTGTATGTAGGGATAAGACGCCACGTGAACAAAATCGCACCGGATCCACTATTTTACACTATACACTGATACACTAAATTAAAAACGAAGTACAAATCCAACTCCCCCACCAAACCCACGAACCTCCTTCAACTGCAACCCAAGACTAGTCAGCAGCCGCCCCGTCGTGGACCCCGTCAGGACGTACTGCGGCATCATGGCAGTGGTCATCTCCGACGAGTCGGCCAACGGTATCTCGTCCTGGGTCTGCCTCACGAAGAACAGGTAGCGGCGGTCGCGCTTCGTCATTTGCGGGGTGAGAGCGCCGAACCCGCCGATCAGTTTCGGGTACTTAATTATGCGGGGAACCGGGCGCTGTGGATAGAATATATTAGGATAGAATGGGATAGAATAGCATAATCATTTATTCGTAACGTATATAACGTCGCTCCTTTTATGTGGGCTGAAACCACTGTTACACTCCTGCTACAGTCCTGGTAAGCCTCTCACGCTTCATCCACATTCTCGTATGCACGTCGGTTTAGGATACAAATACTTAGGCTTTTTATTCAAGCTTAAAGTAGCTTGGAGTTTATAGATAGATAGATAGATAAACACTTTATTGCTCACAAAAAAATAACAGCATCAATCAGTAACAAGGAACACATATGAGCAAAGGCGGCCATATCGCTACAAGCGATCTCTTCCAGGCAACCTTAACAGAAATTGAGACAATAATATTACAGCAGGTAGTGTTGAGCCACAGGATACAGGAGAATGAGTTGTGCATTTATCTAAACACCAACAAACAGCCAAAAACATGAAATAATCGTACTTATGTAGGTATACTAAAATAAAAGTTTACAAATCTGTCGCTAAAAGGCATTTACGAAGCTTTGACTTAAAACTAGACAATGACTCAGACTGTCGGATCTCACTTATCGTTTATCGGATTGAATCACAAATTAAGATATCCATAAGTAGAATAATCCAGTCAACGAATTATCATTTTCGTTCTGTATCATACTTCGCCGTATTTATGTGTTATGACAAATCACTTGCCTGAGTGTACCCTATTATTTCCGAAAATCAGTTTTCTGGGCGTCATTTCTTCCATTCCCATTTTTTCCCGGAAGAAAAGCAGATTTTTTATTATTGAAATTATGGGCCACACACACACATACATACACTGTCACGCTCGCAACCCTAGAAGTAGGCAGAGACTATCGAGTGCCACAAACTACAAATCTGACACTTCTTCTGGCTCACAAATCATGTCGCTATATTATACGAATACATTATTTACATTCCGAGTTGTAAATAATGTATTCGTATAAATGTATTGAGGGCCGATTTTTCAATCCTCAGATAAAGTTTATCTGCCCGATAAAGTAATACACTGCCAAATTAAAACAAACTATAAACCTTTACAGTTATGAAGTAATTATGCAATTTTATTTTAGTTGCATAATAACTTATCAGACTGATATATTTTATCTGAGGATTGAACAATCGGCCCTAAAACTATTTGTACAACTAGCACCTAGTGGCATATATAGTAATAGGTAGTTTTGATAGCGTACTTGTTATTATAGTGCGATTAACTTAAATGTTATGTGCGGATGTAACCGGATAAACGACTTACCATTGTTATCCTAGAAACGCAACTTATTTATAAGTTAGAGTTCTATATCTGTATCTGTACTTAACTGAATAAAATGAACACTTACAATAACTTTATAGAACTCGAGAGTCCCATCAACAGCAGGGTCCAAGTCTTCCTCGTTTGGGGCTGCAAATCAAAGTGTGCTTTATAGCAACCGCTAGGAACAAATTATAATAATGAACTAAATATATTAAGCAGGCAAGCATAAGTGCATGTATCGTACTTCTATAGCAAGGTTCCACGACCCGCAGAGAGCTGGGTACTCATCCTCATTACGCAGACCCTCTAGTGGTGTCCACACGAAGATTCGAAAGAACGTTTCTTGTTCGTGCGATTCGGATGTGGAATGAGCTCCCAGCCAGTGCTTATTAAAGGTCTCCTTAGGCAAAGCATTGATAGAGCCCTTGGTTTAGCTGATGTCCATAGGTGACGGTGACCACTTTCCATCAGGTGGCCCGCTTGCACGTTTGTGGACGGACCGGTCTAAGCGGCGCGCCTTGGGCAAGCCCTATATCCAGTGAACTATGATTGACTGATAATGATAATGATATTCTACACTCTACACTGCAAAGTGTAAAATAACCCTTCTGTAGAGTGAGCAATAGTCCCTTAAAACCTACACGCATTAAAACACCTCATAAACAACCCTTACTTTAGACATCTTCATGAGCCGCTGAGTGCATAAAGCTCATCTACTTTTTACAAACATTCTCTGACAGGGGTCCTTGTAATTTTGTCACATCCTGACACCTTCCTAGGTCCTAAATGCTGCTCTACAGGATGCTCCGGAGGACTGGTAGAGTAAGCTATGATGCTCTAAGTCCGCCATTCAAAGAAATATATTCGTGGACAAATTCACACAACGCCATCTAGCCCCAAACAGCAAAGCTTGTACTATGGGTGCTAGATAACTGATATACTACTTAAATACTTTTTTAAATACATACTTATTATATATAGAACACCCAGACCCGTAACAGAAATTAAAATTCATCATTTCAATTTCTGCCCGGCCGGGAATCGAACCCGGGACCTCTTGCGTGGCAGACCGGTATGTTGTACGTTACATTGCAATAAGTTTTAAATAAATAAATACTCACGCGGCGGAAACGCGTACATGTTCTCGTCGATGACGATGGGCTTCTCGTCGCCCTCGAGCGCCAGGTCGATCGGCTTCTCCTCCTCGGGCTCCGGCTCCGCGTCCGTCACCTCCGCCGCCACCGTCTCCACGTCCTCTGCGACATTAGAAAGAATAGAACAGAGAAGAATAGAATAGAATAGAATAAGCTAGGAGAGCTTACCAAGTCGAAACATACGGGACTTGGCAAATATAATAGAGGCGAATTCATTAAGTGAACATATTGTTCTCTATTGATGTATTAGTGCTGCACTTCTTATGAATAGAATTCATATTATGCAGCTTTATAAAATTTGAACAAAAATCCTGAACAAAATATAAGAAGCCTATATACCAACGGTATATAATTGATTTCTTAAAAAGTTTTTTTGAAGGACGACTTTAATGAGTAACATTATTTAGTTTTATGACCTATAGTATTCATTTTTACGCATTTTCGGAAATTGACACTAATTTCGAGCATCGTTAAATTCTATTAAGGTTTATTACAAGTGAATAATAAAAAAGGGGTATGAATGAGCTGTCCAGCATAACGTGTTCAAAATCGCTCGGGGAAAGGTACGACCATGTCCCTTCTTAACTTTGCAGTGGTGTTGTGCATTTTCACTGCAGGAGTATCATGTAAGCATTTTTAATCTGTGGTATTTAAAAAACAAATAACTGAGATAATAGTTACCAGATGATAGAGGATGTGGCCCAATGTAATATCTAGGTGAATTAAAATGTACTCTGCGCGATATCGAAGAGACCTGGGTTCTATTTCTAGTCCGAGCTATCTGAATATTTTTTCGGTTCTTCTAGATTCCCATTGAGAAGATCACCTACTTTTCGGCTTCCCGGTTTCCAAATTTCGAATATATATTCTTTATTGTAGCTACTAAATGGCATTACTTGATTGTTAAAATTGTTTTACGGATACAGGCAGCGCCTATACAAGCAATACCACCTGAAAACGTTATTAGCCCGACCTCCGTACGACAAAAAACCCAAACAATGTTGGTGAACACTGAAACCACACAAGGTATCCCCGAATTTACCATGTCGGGTGGTCAAGAAAATCAGGTTCAGAGTTCCAGGTCTCCTAGAAAGAAGCGAGGACTTTTTGACTGGTATTTTTGTAAAAAAGCTGATAAGTCATCTTGGGATCCTCGAATAATATGGTGTATACTAGAATGGTTTAAGAGCGATAATAAACCTTCACAGAGCAGCTCAGCAGCCCACTGGGATTACTATTCATCATCATCATCTTGGCGTTAATGTCCCGGTTGTTCTCTCGCGCACGAGGGCCCGGGGTCCGCCTTGACCATGATCCATGATTTGGCAGGTCAGGTAATTACAGTGGAGCGACTGCCGTCTGACCTCCATGACCCTGCTAACAAGGGAAACTGACCAGATTGGATCATGGTTACACATCCAGTCGCCTGAATGTGCAGGTTTCATCACGATGTTTTCCCTCACCGTAAGAGCATCGGTTAGTATTCAACTAATGTACATAACACAGAACAGTCATTGGTACATGGCCGGAGCGGGATTCGAACCCGGGACCTCTGGCTTACGAGTGGTATACTCTAACCGTTCGGCCACCGACGCTCTCAACTGGGATTACTATTGACTTATATTTTTAATTTTGTTTATTTATTTTTTTATGCGCACCAAACCGCATGTAATTAATTTATGCAAATGATTTTATATTATAAGTAATATTTATTTTAATTATCAAATAATAACCCCATTAAATTTTAGTATATTGAGTTTTTCAATAAAGTACAAATAATCTTTCACTTAATAAGTTATTGATAGGTCTGCCATAATGTATTTTGAATAAGGAAAATGGAATGTATTTATTTAATTAAAACTTCCTAATAGGGAAATTGAATAATTTAGGCATCGAAACAAAAACGTTAACACCATGGCTTATTTCATCATTTTACTTGTGCAATTTTATATTATTTGTATTATTATTGGTTATCAGCTCGTTCAACCTTCCGATTAAACTGGCTTCCAAATGAAAGAAACCGCTATAATATCGGTCCGGAACTACGATGTCATAGTCAGACACACAGATACCTACACGCATCAAGCTAGTAACATACAGTATATTTAAAAAATAAAAATGACGGTTTCACCGCGGTTAAAAACCAGCACTTTATTCTAAACTTAGATATAAATCGTTAAAGTACGAAGTTCATTTCCAGACAACCATTTTATCTCTCAACACTGCAATCTATTAATGACGAAAATGTTTATAAATAGAAGCAACAGGATAGCCGTTGAGTTGTATCTAAACTTTGATTTATCTTTCGAGTTAGTGAAATCACTATTAATACTACTAGTACCTACAACACGTCAATTATATCAAACGTTCCGTTTTGGTTGGAGCCAACCAACCGTAACTTGCAGTTGATGCTAATCCTTACGCAGTATAAAATACAGTCGCTTTTAGGTACGGGACACGTGGTCGGACGTACGGCCATGGTCGACTAGCCCGCGTATCATAATTTTTACAAAAGCGACTTTATTTTGTACAACGTAAGGATTTGTATCGACTGCAATTGACGGTTGCTCGGCACCAGCCAAATCGGAGCGTCTGTTACTTGTAAAAAGCTGCCTTTCCATCGGCACGAGGCGAGGGACGACAAAAAAAATTATTTCAACTAATATTTCTCTCCTTGCCTCCCGCCTCCTCGCCCTGGGTGGAAAATCACCTGTGGCAACAAAGCAAAATTGTTTTTGCCAAAAAAAATTCGCTTTGTTGCCACAGCTGATTTTGTCGCTAAATGTGAAAAACAAAATTGCAGTAGAAGTGCCGCTGTCTACATTTACACTTATGGATCCGGCGCGACTTCCTTTCCGTACACCTACTTTACCTACCTACCCTACTCTTTTTTTTAGAGATGAAACGTATAGTTGTTTGGCCGGATACCGGATACCGGATATCCGGCCAGCCTACAAGCCGGATAGCCGGATATCCGGCGGCCGGATATTTAGCAGGACATCTTGTCTGAACAAGTTTGTGGAAGCTGTGATAGCGGTCTAAAAAATTAGATGACTGCATGTGTGATATAATTAGTCTTTGTTCAATGTGACCAATTTTAACGTTGAACTGAACAATTCTTCCCACCTAGGACAGATTCGTAGTTTCGAAATACGGTATTATGCAGTATTATTTACCTGTATTGACTTTGGAAAAATGATTACACTACATTATTATCATAAACAACACTTTTACAAAACTACAGAAATGCGCATGTTACGCTGGTCAGCGGGTGTCACCCGGTAGGACAAAGTATGTAATTGTCCACATTCGTCGAAGTTACAAAGTCACACACATCCTCGAGAAAGTTATTAAAATCTGAATGCAACAGAATGGGCATGTGCTCCGTTGCCTCACAGACCACCATGGCGCAACTAGCCCTAGATTTGCCGATGAAGACGGCCGTCGCAAAAGACCCCTCGCCACTTGGCTTTGTGGTCCAACAGGACCTGAAGGAAGGACAACATTATTGACGCCGCTACTGCTCAAATAATAGAAATATAGAAAGCAGATAATTAGAGCTGTCCCCAGATAAAGAAGGGCGAAAGGCAAGAAAAAATTTTAGATAAAAAATTTTTATCCTTACCTACCAAATAAACGATAGCAGTACAGTAGGGACATAATCAACAGTGCCTTGATTAATATTTATGGGTTTTGGGACGACTTTTTTTTGATAAGCAAAATCGCTTTTAATAACTTTTCATACATTTTTCACTATCCGGTATCCGGCCGGATATTACCACACTATCCGGTATCCGGCCGGATAGTAAATTAAGGCCGGATAGGCCGGATACCGGATAGTAACCGGATATACGTTTCATCTCTACTTTTTTTCTTGGTTATGAACCTTCCTCTTAAATCATTCTTGGAAAACTCATGAAATTCGGTTGCGAAGTTTAAAAGATCTGAGGGTACATCGATACAGACGGCGGAAAGCGACTATGTTTTATACTATGTATAGATGTTTTAATTTTACCAAGTCTAATTACAAATCAAAGTATAGTTTAATTGACAGCATTAACATACCTTCTTTAATCTCTTCAGCAGGCACTTCTGTAAATTAAAATAGCGTATTTTATAGTCAAACATTTATTTAATAAATTAGATATTATTTTAATCATATCTCTTGTGTCTCGATTCAATGTAACACAGATCCCAGATTTTTTTTCTATAATATACCATACACTTTAGGTACTAGCAAATTTGTAAATATTTGCCAAAAAGGTATGAGAGAGTATATGAAAAAATATAGGGTGGTTCGATAGCTATGCTCATAAGAGTATAATTCTTTGTCATTGCCTATCTATCTACGTGCTCGACTTTCCTGGAAAGAAGCTCGGTCATCTGTTGTGAACAGTGTAGGTACAGCCCCGTCAATGAGGTTTCATCATGTAACTTCAATCGCAGTCTATCATAACATTGCTGTAGTAGACTATAAATTTGATTACCTTCTCCACTTAGTGAATTATTTGTCTTCGTCAGTAAATTAAAAATTAATAGGAATTGATTCATTGTAAGCCAAATGGTTACGTGAAGCCTTACTATTTCGTTATACTAAATTCATTTGCATTTCAAATATCACTAGTTAGTCGCTTTGCCTTCATCGGCCGGCATCTCCATTAGGTAAGGGGCTTGCAACGTTCCTTTAGACGTTTGTTGTCGCTATTCCAATTTCAATTATACATAGAAGAAAATAAGCCTAAAATTTCAGTAGCGTAAGTAGCGTAGTAATAATCTTAAGTTAAAAATATCACCTTTTGCTTTCTTCCCCTTCTTCCCCTTCTTCGGCGGCGGGGGCGGTGGGGGAGGCGGAGGGATAATTCCTGCAATTGAACAAATCTGATAATCAGTACACCTTCAACCTACATTTATAAATATTTGGTGATATGAAGCCATCACAATGAATATTGCATCATCTTGGCGTTAATGTCCCGATTGTTCTCTCGCGCACGTGTGGTCGGAAGATATTCGACAAAAAACAGTTAAACAGGTAAAACAGGTGAAATACGCAAGGCAAATTTTTTTTTTCTGTTTGTTTGTCGCGTATCGATTTACGGATTTTGATATATATAATTTTGATATTTGATAAGGTAGAATCAGAAATAGCTTGATCATCCCGCAGTACAAGCATTCATCATCATCACAGCCCGTAACAGTCCACTGCAGGACTAAGGGCCTCTCCCACGAAAGTGGAGGTTATTGCCATAATCTCCACGCTTGGCAGGCGGGTTGGAGATCGCAGTGTTTAAATAAAACAATGGAAAATGCTGCTGCCCATTTTCCAGACTACGGAGACTCTTGATCTTTTGCCTCGAAAACATTAGTCGCCTTGTACGACATCCATGAGTGTAAGGGGTTGGTGCTATTCTACTCTGCCAGACACCACACGGCCAATATTCATACGATATCCAAACCGATAGAAAAACGTCGAATAACCCCCCCGACCAAGTGTACAGTGTGTAGTGTAGTGTAAATAAATAAATAAAATGAAACCTGCACATTCAGGCAACTGAATGTGTAGGTAGGAACTGTAACCATGATCCAATCTCGTCAAGTTCCCCTGGTAGCAAGGTCACGGAGGTCAGATGGCTGTCGGTCCACTGTAATTATCTGACCTGCCAAATTCTGGATCAGAACAACCGGGAGCTTAACACTAAGATGATTATTACTTCTGCGATAATATATGTACCCATTTCTCTATTATTAGACTCGTTAGTGTTCTCACCGATGAAATTTATTACGAAGTAAGTAATAATATCACTTGGAAGTAAGTATTTGTTACAACTAAGGTGGCAAACAAGCTTACGGCCTGCCTGATGGTAAGCAGTCACCGTAGCCTATGGACGTTTGCAATAACAGTGGCATCACCCACGCGTTGCCGTCCCCGTGAAAACCTTTTCACCCCTTTCTTAAAGAACTCTTAAAGTATGGGAGACTACAACACAAAAAAACAAACAAAACAACTTACTCCACTCAGTGAACTCCTTGTCTTCGTGGATTAGCTTGTCAACAATGATCTTCGAGACGAAGAACGTCCTTTTATCCAAAGAGAGTTCATTAGGCTTCATCGGGGCTCCAATGAACATATTCAGTCTTTTCGCATTGTCGTCCTCGCTCAGCATGTTGTAGAAGAGCTCGTCATCGTTCATATTAATGAATGTCAGGATGCGCTCCTTGAACCATAAAACTCGAGGGTCCTTGTAGCTGTCTATGTCGACTTCAAACTCGGATTCCCCAGACCCGGATTCGGTACCCGTAAATGAGAGGACCGAAGGCCCAAAAGTCGCTGACGCCGCTGCAAATAAGTAATACTTTAATATCTATACCAATATTAGGAAGAGAAAAGATTAGTATTTTTGTTTGTAATGAAATTACTTCTTTTTTTATACCACACAGGTAGCAAACAAGCTTACGGCCTGCCTGATATAAGCACAACGATTTTAAAAATTCTTTAAAAGGAATGCTACATTATCACTGAGTAACATAAGCTTCTATCCCGGGAAAGTAATACCGTCCCGCGGAAAAATAGATTGTTTACAGATATCCGACCGGCGCGCGGATAAAAGCCGCTGAGGACGGCTAGTTTATTATCTTTTACACCTTGCACAGAATTCTTCACTTGAATTTCATTAGGTACTTACACTTACATTCATGTTTGCTGACACTTCCCCTTCTCTCATGCCGGCTCTCGCTCGCCATCCTGTAAACAGAATTAAACTTCCACGAATATTAAGTATGCAGAATATTTACGCCCTAATATCATATTTACAGCGCGACGAATTCATCCTAAACGCAAGCTAGTTTCATTTCATTTTAGACAAATATTGACAAAACAACTCAACAACCTAATAGTAAACAAACAATTGAAAACAAGTTATCAATCACCATGACAACGGAATGGAATTGACGTTGCCAACTTCAGGAAGAAGTTCGACAGATTATAAATGAAAATGTCGTTAAAATGTGTGATGCAAAATAAGCAAGAAGAGGTTATTAGACCCGTTCCAACGGGAACCAAATCAATTATAGAAAATGTGCTATTCTGGGCTATATGTTACATTACCGCTAAACATCAAATTGTTCCCGTTGAGTTATATCCTATAAAATAGTTATCTACTTTAGTAGTTTTTGCGTGAAGGAGTAACAAACATACATTCAAACATCCTTACAAACTTTGACATCTTTACATAGTATAAAAAAAGCCGCTTTCCGCCGTCTATTCCTCTGTATCTAAGTATGTGTGTGATGATGTGTACGCTGAGATCTTTTAAACTTCGTAACGGATTTTAATGCATTTTCAACAATCGATAGGATATTGATACGACTCAGTGAGTTGCAGCTTCAGTACGTTCTGTGCAAGACATGATATAAAACTATCCGCTTGCAGTTTCCTAAAGAAAAAATAATTAATTTTTAATTAAGAACCAGTAGTATTTCGGTTTCGTCACAACTGTTTCATTCCAAAATAACATTTTGCCACTTTTAACAGAAAGGAACCGTAGAAGCGAGCTCCTCCGATCGTCTTGCAGAATTGGTCTGTAGTATTATTCCGTGTGTTAATATATTTAATGAGCCATTTCAAAATTACAGACCAAGAAAAGAAAGATATTCTATGTTCACTCAAGTTACGTTTTCTAGAGCTTCGGGCATTTTAGAAGAGGCTTTACAAACAAACATCTTGTAACGTCGAGAACTTGGGAATCGGAGTATAAAAAAGTTAGATTTTCCTGTTTTAAATAACGCCGGCTGGGATCAATGGTGCTAGTGATTGTATAGAGAACTAAATTAGTTAATTGCAAACCAAACATCGTCAAATTACTGGGACTTTACCTTGTGAAATCAAACAAAAACACATCTCAGAACTCCAAGCGGAAAATAAACTATGTTTACATACTATCCGGCCGACAAGGCAGTCATTTCACACAATTTGTCTATACAATATTTACGCAGTAGGTCGTCTTGGGTTATCTTCACAGTATATAAGACTCTACACAAAATCTAGTACGTTGAGTCGTTCACATCTTCGTACAGCTTCAGTATTCTACTAATTCCTCTTACTATTTTCTATTCAATATGAAGGCCGTTGTGGTAAGTTATTTTGGAGATTGTTTTATATTATTTCCAAACTAGTTTAACATGTGTAAGCTATTTGTAACATCACTAACATCTGTAATGTGATTGTACAGCCGCCTTTACTTTCAGTCTTTAACTTTAGATCATCATCATCCGAACTATCTGTCCCGGCCTCTGCCAGGGTCCGCTTTCTTACTCTTCCTCCTCCACTTCGCCCGGTCTTGGGCATCCTGACATCGTAGGCCGTTGGCTCTCGCATCCGATTCAGCGATATCAATCCATCGCTTCTTGGACCTCGATACCGGCAAGATTAAGTAGCGGTTTCCTACTTCCCTAAAGTTCATAAAAAGATCAAAGAGTTCATAGTTACTTGCTTTTTCACTTATTATATATTATTAATTGATGTAGCAATTATAAAGTTAACTTATGCATAGATTATAGAAACACACAGGTATTTAAACTGATAAATGACAAAACATACGTATACCTAAAGAAGTCTTCATGTTCATGGTACTTAACCAGACGAGCGAAACTCTTAGTCATTCCGTACTTAAATCCTTATTATTAGCCTAGGTTGAATAGGGCGGATTATTAGGTAATCTCTAAATATTTAAAAATAAATAAATTAAGTCGGTCCTTGTCTATTCTGTTCCGTAAAAAACGCTTGGCTCGGGCCGTTAATTATCAAGTTACCAATGGTAGCGATTGCCCATGACAAACTTATTTGATACTAGACGTTCTCAGAGGCTTTCACCCGCGCGGAGCACAGATCTCGGGAAACAATAATTTTTCCATCGGGA
The DNA here is from genome assembly GCA_905147135.1 of Blastobasis lacticolella. Lineage (NCBI taxonomy): Eukaryota > Metazoa > Arthropoda > Insecta > Lepidoptera > Blastobasidae > Blastobasis > Blastobasis lacticolella. The sequence continues at coordinate 5,404,366 of LR990058.1, forward strand.
ATCTATTATAAAGTAGCCTAAATTATAGTGATTATGTAGCATTCTATTAGTGAAAGATTTTAAAATAGATATTTGAGTTTATTCATTACAAACAAAAAACAAATATTATCACTTTATAATATTAGTAGGAATGGACAGAGGTCAGGCATGAGGAATGCAAACGGAAGTGAGTTACCAAATTTAACATTGACGTAAGGAAGTTCTAGAACAAATACATTTTTTAACATGAGACTATCTTATCAATTCATAAAATTTTGTTTGATTTAAAGACAACAAAGATGACTCAAGTGGACATTTTCATGTTTGTTATCATCGCTTATCACCCGGTAACAGAAATCGTTTAAAGACAATAAAATGTAGTCAACTTAGCTTTATGAATTATTTTATGGCTTGTTTTTAATTATTTCTTGTATTTTGAGTTTGCACAATAAGGTAGCCAGCGCAATTAAAGGCATGAGGCATTTAATCTCAGACCTCACAATGACAACGCACCTGCTGTTGTGCATTTTTTTAGCATTAACCTTAATACCATGGCAACCCATCAGATGCGCAATATGTTCGTTTATCACTGCATAGCAGAAAAACAGATATGTGAAAGATATTTAATGAGAAATATAATTATATCCTCTATATAAAATGATACATCCCAAACGCCAATTCTTAAAATTCATAGTTAATTAATAATTTGTATAAAAACTCACACAGTACATATAAAATTAACACAGCAAGATTAATCACAGCTCCTAAGATAAAGTTATTTTTAGTTTATAGTTGTTGATAAAAATTGACACTGAACTCAAGTGACGCAAGGCTAACAGCTGAGAATTGAGCAATCATATTAACACTGATTCTTGTATTTTTTGGTTTCGTTTACCTGTTTACATATTCTAATCAAAAGTCGTACAAGGCAACTAATGCTTTCGAGGCAAAAGATCTAGTCTCCGTAAGCTGGAAAATGGACAGCAGCGTTTTCCATTCTTATAATTATAACACTGCGATCTCCATCCCGCCTGCCAAGCGTGGAGATTAGGGCAATAACCTTCTCTTTCGTGGGAGAGGCCCTGAGTCCTGCAGTGGACTGTTATGGGCTGTGATGATGATTTATAATTAACCTCAATATTAAATAATAATAGAGAGTAATATAAGATTACCTTATATTATTTACTCTTTAGTGTGTGATAGAATACTTATAACTAAAGGCGTAGAGTTAAGTTTTCTATCCCTTAATGACAGTCTGATGATGACGTAATAACTTATTGTTTTTTGTCATTCTTTAATTTACTTTCCTAATACAAATGTCCACATATTAGTAAGCTGGATAATATTTAATACTTCGTTAACGGGATATCTACAAAATATGATTTTAATATTCGCAGAACATTGCTCATCACATCGTCATGGCTCATGTTATCAACCTACTTACAGTTATCTACAGATATCACTGCATATAGATATGCCTCAAAACAGACAGATTTCAGTCGTAAATATTACTGGATAATCGATAGACTAACGAATAATTGTTTTACAATGAAGTATTTTGTTCTACAGGTGTTGTGTCTCGCCCTCGTAGCGATGTCTCGTGCTCAGAACAACGACAACACAGGTAAAATATGAACTTATGTTTACTATTCTTTATAAAATACTGTTTCAAATCATCGTATACTGATTATTTTGTCATTTATTTCATGTTTATTTTTTTCAATACCTTGTGCTCTAAGTTAATATTGCTTACATTATGATTTGAGTAACTAATTCCCAATGCACGAGTCTTAGCATCAGTCTTTTACAAAACACTTTTCTACTCGTAATGGGGCTATATTTTATTTGGATATTTTGTTTACGTTACCGGACTCGTGCTGTAATGTTTTTTGGCTTGCAGTAAAGAGATTTTACGTAAAAAATATTTATGCTTAAATGGAGAACAAGTGTAATATTGTAACCTAAAAGCACTCGTACGTACAGACTACATAATCAATAGCCCCTTTACAAAGAAGTGTCTTGAAATGACAATTACTGCTTACATAAACCTAACTTACGCTGCCAACAGATAACCTTAATTTCTTCTGATTTTTTGTTTTAGTTCGCGTCGTGGACAACCCAGATCCCTCATTCGGACAACCTACCTACAATCGTACGTGAAAATGTTTATATTTTTATTTATGACACTTGATCAAGTAGAAAAGGAAAACTTACAAGTCTCATGATACATTTAAAAAAGTTTACGGTTTTATGCCGCGTATCTCGGTCAACGATAGTTTTAAATAGAGTCTCATAATACCTCTTATAACATTATATTGTGGTAACGTCGAACTAATTCATAAGTGGTCAGAACAAAGATATTTACATAACATACATGCGATTGTTGTAATACTACAAAGGGTCATAGCTGTCAAAATTTACGCGAATTCACTAAAACAGTTCACAATTATAGAACATATTTGTAAACTATTTTAGTGAATTAGCCTAACTTCGTTTTCTAGTAATAACCATGGCAACCTTAAGCCAATATAAGAGGAGCTAGCGTCTCTTTAGACGCGCATAGCTATGTTAGCTCCTCTTATACTGGTTAAAGGTTGGTCGATGTGCTATCTTCTGTAGTAGTGCACAAAAACTAGTTTCGGCTTCGTATTTACTCACATGCTTGGGACAAAACGAGTCTCTACGTAGCCAATGTGCGCCTTAACGCCGATATCTGTAACAGCTGTGGTAATAGAATGACTGCTTCTTTTCACAGTACAAAATGTGGACTCCGGATTCTACAGACCAACAGTCGGCAATCGTAAGTGCTTATTTGTTAGTTATTACACACTTTAGTTTTACTACTTTAGCGTTTACTTGTATCAAAGTAACACTTGCTCGCGACTTCGCATGCGGAATTGAATAAAAATCGTACAAGTAGCATCTCTCAGACTCTACGGTGACAACGCACGTAATTTTAAGGACTTGTACTGTACTGTATGGAGGGTTTTTATTACCTAGGTATAGGTCATAAGATCACCTAAGCCACAACTTGACCTATTTAGCCTAGGGCGACTCAAAACTGTGACACCGACTCATCGTGAGACTACCTCACACGATGAGTAAATCACTCACCTTATACGGTCAGTCGAAATCGTGTAATTCGTCAGAATATCCCAGCCCCCGTCATTAATGGGTGGCCTAGAAGGTAACTAATGTCTGAGGGAGCATCTAGCTAGAGGGTGACAATGGCAGCTTGCCTTCTAAAGTTAGGATATTCCAAATCCTCATTCTACTAGGAGTCCTTCCATTGATAGTGATATGTAGCCTTTAAAACTTGAAAATCTAATTTTATTATAGATATCCATTGCACAGAATTGAGTCAAAATGAGACATTTTAAATAATGTACAGAGACTCTGTCTCTAGAATGTCTAAGTATGTTAACTTATGTAAGCCAGCTAGGTAAACTTAAAACACCTCCACATTTTTACAGCTCAAAACGTTGACCCTGGATTCTACAGACCGACAGTCGGCAATCGTAAGTGTTGATTTTTAGTTATTATTTTAGACTTAGTTTTACCACTTCTATAGCAGTACCTCTACTATATCTTATTACAACAAAATGCATGAAAACCGTTAGTGTTGCTTGTCGTTGCTCAGCAGCGGCCAGTTGGAATTATTAACATCCATTATTTATAAAATATTTAATAATAAACTATTTTGATCATGTAAGTTATTATATTATTGTTGTTGCGGTTTCCGCGTGCGTTTAAATTCATCAGTACTTTGTTACTACGTGGAACGTTTGCTTAATTAATTCTCCGTAGGCATATTGAAGTAAACATCCTTGTTATTTTGGGAAAAATAGTTCGAAGTGTATTTTACAATATGTTAGAATATACGGTATTATGTAACAAATGCCCTGTTACTGTAGCAGGTAGAGTGTGCTCTATCGATCTGTTTGGGTGCTGATATTCTAATTTTATTTCACTTTATTTCTTTCAATCTAAACGATTGACAAGAGCTACCTAATAGAAAGTTATCACCGCTCGTGGCTATAGCGTCGGTGGCCGAGTAGAAAAGGTATCCGATTTGGAAGCACGAGGTACCGGGTTCGAATCCCACTGCGGCCATGTACCAATGACCCTTCTCTGAGTTATTTACATAAGTTGAATGCTAACCGATGTTTTTACAGTGAGGAAAGACATCGCGATGGAAACTGTACATACAGGCGACGGAATGATCCAATCTGATAAGGTTCCCCTGATAGCAGGGTCACGGAGGTCAGATGGCAGTCGCTCCACTGTCATTATTTGGTCTGCCAAATCCTGGATCTTGACCAAGGCGGACCCCGGCCCGTCGTACGCGAGAACACAACAATGATGATATCATCATCCGAGTGGTCAATCCCGGCTTCTGCCAGGATCCGCTTACCTTTTTATATTGTTTAGGCCGACCAGTTTGCTCGCTCTTTCTTCTCCACTTCGCCCAATCCACGGCATCCCGTCGGCGTCCCACGGCGTCGCGTCTAAAGGCCTATTATGATTTCATTCAACATCATCATCATCACAGCCAATAAGAGAAAGGAGAAGGAGAGGGAAAGTTATTGACATAATCTCCACGCTTGGCAGGCGGGTTGGAGAAAAAAATAGAAAAAACGCTGCTGCCCATTTGCCAGCCTACGAACACTAGATCATTTCCCTCAAAAACTTTAGTTGCCTTGTAACGATACCCTCGGGTGTAAAGGGTTGGTGCTATTCTACTCTGGGGGACACCACGCGGCCAATTTACTTAATTACTCGTAACTAAAACATAAATTTCTATTTTTGCAGCCAATGGAGGATATCAACCAATAAGTAAGTATACCTACATGCTAATTTTTGAACTTCTTTATCTACAATAAGCGTTAAGAACACAATACGCATCATACGTGCAGTGCCACGTCAAACATCAAAGAATGTAATCAGTATTATCACAGAGACAAAAATAATACGTACCTACAAGTATTAGTAATAGTAGTTTACGGTGAGGGAACACATCGTGATGAAACCTGCAAATTCAGGCAACTGAATTTGTAACCATGATCCAATCTGGTCGCGTTGCACTGGCAACAGGGTCACGGAGGTCAGATGGTAGTCGCTCCACTGTAATTACCTGATCGCCAAATCCTGGATCATGGTCAAGGCGGACCCCGGACCCTCATTCTTGAGAGCACAACCGGGAGGATGATTATTTTTTATTAGTAATAGTAGTTTATGCAACTCGTATTGATGACACCAATGTTTTAATACTTAATTCTATCCAGTCGCATACACTATTTTATCAACACTCATATTTTCATATTAAAATTTTGTACCTAAAATTTTCTCAACTTCTCTGGTAGTAAGCACCGAGGATACCAAGCGACGGGAAATGCACTTCAGTACATTCACATTAGTATATTTATTTGTTTTAAACAAGAAAAAACATTTACAAACACAAATTACAACAATTAGAAAAAATATTCTGTTTACGCGGGAAAATAATTCTGTATATTCACAAACATAAACAGGAAAGTTTGAATTTTGAACTTGATAATGACGTCCGGGCGCCCGGCGAACAATTATTTTTATTTTCATGCCTAAGGAAACAAGTCCTGCAGCCGTAAACTTAACACATTTTAAATTATTCTAAATTAAGATAAAAATGTCTTTACTACTGATTGGAAATAAATGAAATAATAAAATTTATTTATACAATCAATTAAAAAATGAAAGTGTTGCATAATGATTAAAAAGTTATTTTATGTTATATCTGTAATGAAAATAGTATGGGAAATGCTGTATCATAAAGCAATGTTTTAAATTTTATAGCTTGGCGTGAAAAAAGTTTATCCTTAAACGACTGTTTTCAAATATGTAGTCGCAACATTACGCTATGAGTGTAGAAAAATTATTTTATGATAGATTAAGTAGTCAGTGCCATTACAATTTACATTCTGTTACAGGCACTGGGCACGAATTCGTCAACCAAGGACCTTACCAGAACGGACCCCCTGGATATCCTTACAGGAGTAAGTACACAATTCCGCCATCGCACCATCCGCCGTGAACTGGGTACTCATCCCCACTACGTAGACCCTCTGTTGGTCACCACGCGAAAATTCGAAAGATCGTTTCTCGCTCGTACGATTCGGATGTGGAATGAGCTCCCAACCACAGTGTTTCCTTTGGACTATGACATGGGATCGTTCAAGAGGTATATTAGAGGTCTCTTCAGAGGCGGGCAACGCAATGGTGATGTCCATAGGCGACGGTGACCACTTTCCATCAGGTGGTCCGCTTGCGTGTTTGTCTGCCGTATAACATAAAAAAAGTAATTAGAATTAATGATAACTCAACTTTTTGTTGTATTCAGTGAGTAGAGTAGTCATTCAGATTTCAGTTCCGACTGACCATCAGTCCTTCCATCCTTCATAATACTCTTCATCATCACAGCCCATACCAGTCCACTGCAGGACTTAAGGCCTCTCCCACGAAAGGGAAGGTTATTGCCATAATCTCCACGCTTGGCAGGCGGGTTGGAGATCGCAGTGTTGTAAATATTGCAATGGAAAACGCTGCTGCCCATTTTCCAGTCTACGGAGACTCTAAGATCTTTTGCCTCGAAAACATTAGTCGCCTTGTACGACACCCACGAGTGTAAGAGGTTGGTGCTATTCTACTCTGCCGGACACCACTCGGCTATAATACTCTTAAGGTTACAAAAAGGTATAATGGAAATTTTAACCCTATAACAGGTATATATAATTCCATTTAGCAATGGATATAAAGCATCTGTAAGATGTACAACTATAATGGTATTGGTCATATAAGTCCTTTTTAATGATATGGCAAAAGTGTCCATAATGCTTAGTTATTGTATGACGAAAAGTTTTAGTAAAAGTTTAGTATTGTGCTTCTATGTGGCTAATGGTTTTATAAAAACTATATAAATCCGATTTATAAACGATTATACGATTGCCTAACCAAAGTAATATACAATAGTAGCAAAAACATTTATAGCTTGCACTTATAAGGAGAATAGTAAAAGTAGTGCGTTAATAAAAACTTATATAAGAATTATATTATTATAATTCTTATGGTTTAAAGCTGTTTTTCTAGTTCTATTATTTACATATATACCATTTAACCACTTTATTTTTTTACAGATTCCAACAACCCAAATGCGCGTGGCGGCAGAAAGTGAAACACACATGGACATAGTCATCCAATTGAAATATGAAAAGTGATTATGATATTGTCATCTCTTAACAATATTAAAACAATTCATTATTATTAAAACTTGCTTTATTATTTTTCTTCATATGGCTAAAACTTGGAATGTCTGGAATGTAGTTCGAAAAAATCTGATTATGGTAATAAAAAACTAAAAGTCTGATTTTTTTACAACGTCCGACATCTGAAAAATGCAACTGAATTCACAGGGCCACGGAGGTTAGCGATATGAGTCGCTATGCTGCATATACCATCTACCAATTCCCGGTGCATGGTCAAGGTGGCTCGAGAGCACAACCGAGATATTAAGGCCAATATTATTATCTATTATTATCACCCGCACTTTATTTCCCGGCTTCTTTCAGGGTCCGCTTTTCTACTCTTTCTTCTCACGCCCTAACGTCGTAAACCATCCGACTAGGCTATTGGACTCCCGTGACTCTGATGCAGACTATTTAGGCACCTATTTTTTGCGCGTTCCTGGGGCTTACGCAGCACGGAGCCCAACCAGCGCTGGCGAGCCTCTTCAATCTTATCCGTAATATCTCTCCAGCCAACTCTCGCAGCCATAGAGTATTTATTACAGGCCAAATTATCTTCTTTTTGTCTTTGTTTCTCTGCCTCTAATCTAAGCCTGGATACCTGAGGGCCTATCGGCTATCTCAGTGGACAACTGAATTTGACATAAAAAAATCTGACACTACTCTAATTTGGTAATAATTTGGTAGACGCTATTGCCAGTTTTCAACGTAGATGACGTGGTGTAGAATTATTTAGTGGCAAATACAGTTGTCAACTGAGTTAGCCAATAGCCCCGCTGGTCTGAAAGAAGGTATAGCTCATCTTGGCATTAATGTCCCGGTAGTAAATAATAATACAGGATTTGGCAGATCAGGTAATTCGATCAGGTAAGATCGACTGCCATCTGACCTCCGTTACCCTGTTAACAGGGGAATCAGACCACTTTGGATCATTCTGGTTCATCTGTGTACTTCACAAGGTCTTCATGTTAGCTATTATAGACTGTCCATCTAGACAAATATCAAACCGTTATCTGTGTTCTTCGATCCGTTTGATCTCCTGGTCATACGAAACTAAAATATCTTTCTGTTTCCACTATGCCGTTTCAGAGAACTCTTACCATGGTCTTACGGTTACATTTCAGAGATAAGGTGCCTGTTTACGCCCTAGTAGAAGATTATGTCAATGGGCGGTGGTGATCATTTACCTTCAGCTGACGGTGACTCAATAGCTTTGTCGCCCTCTATTATAAAAAAATGTCTCCTTACGGGGAATGCTAGTTTTACTAGTTATATAAATCTTACAAAAACGTTAAGAAATTTCTTTACATAGAGAAACAATGTGAGTCTGACGCTATCTGACTAGGTACTAACTAAACGTACTGCAAACATTATCTACTGCAGAGTTTAAAATTTATATACATATAATAAAAGTGTCTGTTCATTGAATCATTTAGGTCGTTGAAGATATAGCAACAAAATAAGAATTATAAAAAAAATGACTGTCTGTTTGTACACGCTAATCTCCGGAACTACTGGATGGATTTGAATTAAGCGTTTTTTGTTGTGTAGTTATTAAGCCGGGCAACATATATCTAGGGTATAATTGATTTTAGAAACTGGAAAACCTGATGTAGGACCATAATGGACCAGCTAAACTATAAGTAATATGGAAAAGGCGCAGAACGGATTTTGATAGGTTTTCACAGTTTGGAGTCCAACTTAAAATCAAGGCCATGTTTCATATACTTCGTTTAGTTTTAACCAGACAGCTTGACCTCTCCGTAGTTACTAGGTTTCTTAAATTAGGGAGGTCATTTAAAATGGTCATACGGAAAAAAGATAAACTGCCCTCAACACGATTTCCACGCAGTCGAATTCGCAGGCAAAAGCTAGTATACAATACTTACAATACCTACAATAACTCTTTATTGCACACCAAAGGACAAATCCATACAAATGAAATCAATAAAACACAGTACAATGGTACAATATAACATAAAGATTTACATTATTTACTATTCAACAGGGAAGGATGAGTATCACGTTTGCGTCTTCATGTCAATTCTTACACAATCGCATTGATACTAACATGATCGACAGGTCTCGTCTCACGTGCCATTAATCATCTAATCGATGCATAATTGACTTTTTCTGTATAATTGGGACATTGTATTCGATTTAATTTACGACAATTGCCACACGTTTAGCTTTATGTATGCGTTAAAAGGTGGATATAAAGGTCTCGTTGAGAGAAAAGAAACTAGACTTCTGCTGAATCTTCGAGAAGAAAAATGTCACGCTTCGTGGTGAGTTACATTTTATTTTGTCTTTTTTTTTATTTTCGATGAATCGTTAAACAGAAATTCTACCTGATGGATAGTGGTACCTGTCCTCTGTAATAGTAGTTTTACAGGAAACTCCATACATAAGGTTGGTTTTCTGTTCTTTAGTCATTGAGTTTTTTACACAATAATTAACAATGACTAAATGTAGTCTCTGCCTACCCTGGCAGGTGTGTGATATACAGTCACCTGAAGAATGACCCAGTCCCTAGCATTAGTATACATTCCGTGATCGCACTAGAGGGGTCCGGTCAGTAAAGCAATTGTGGAAGTATTCATTCGTAGATAGCAGCAGCCATTTCTTTATCGGGATTCTCTAACCCGCCCGGGATACAGGATCCCTCAAATATTATGGTGGACATTGGGCTCCTTGATGACGAAATACGAGTAATAGTCATAATTTGTACGCCATCTTGTTCGGTGCTGCGTTTCCGTCTCAATGTACCAGACGTAAAAATAATCTGATTCACAGCACAAATAGTGATTCCAAGCAACCGGAAGCTAAAAACTGGCGATAACAATGTGTGTGAACAGACATACCAATAGAGATAATTTTGGGTAGACTTCAGGGTTTTTGTGCACCATACCTACTAACCCGTAGTGTTAAATTGACAGCGTAAAATTCCGTAACTACGTTCCAGTCCCGTCACCGCGGGATCAACATTATATTTAGGAATAAATGATGGCATATGTGCTATTTTATACTATAAGCTACATTACTCCCAAATTTAATCAAAATCCGTTCAGAAATTTCTGCTTGAAGAACAAACATCCATACATCCAAAATAGCTTGTTACTTTTTTTAACTACTACGCGACAAAGATTTTAATTAACAATAACACCACGCAACAAAACTTAACGAAACTGAAAACTTAACTAAAACTTTAAAAAAATAACATATTTTACTTATTTTTAATATTATTATCGTCGATATTGACCTATGATATTAACTATTAGATATACGTATTTATACAGCCTAAGATTCTATGTAATCATTTTGTTGTGAAAAACAATGACAATTTAGAATTTTCAGGAATTACGAAATCGATATCGAGCCACTTCTCATGTTGACATACTTTATAATCATTCAGGTACATTGTTATCGTCAACATTAACCTATGATATTAACTATTATACGTATTTATACAGCCAATGATTGTGTGTAATAATTTTGTTGTGATTGTGTGAAATAAAAGAGCATATACAAAAAAAAACAATGACATGTAAAATTTAGAATTTTCTGAAATTACTAAATCGATATCGAGCCACTTCTTATATTAACAAACTTTATAACCATCCAGGTCCTCGTCTGTCTGCTGATGCTGGCTTCCGCGGTGGTGAGCCTGGACCTCCCTGGGAGCCTGAAGCCTCCAGCGGACCTCACTAAGACACCTGACCTCACCAAGACCCCTGACCTGTCGAAAGCGCCCGACACGAAGTCTCAACCAAACCTGAGCAAGTAGCGACAAAGAAGCCTTGAAAACGATTCGTTTAGTTTACATGCAATTAGTATTTAGAGATGCTGTGGAATTTTTATTTTGTCTATGGCTTTATCAGTTGTTTCTAAATGAAAGTGAGGTAAAATTCGAAGGCAAAACTGGCATAGATATCCTAAAAAAGTGTTATATAAAGTTGATTGTGGTTGTTACCAAATTCCATATCTAGTTTCCTATTTTTATAAAAGTAAATAGTAAATTATATACTTAATACTTTTGATATTGTAATGTAAACTGACGAATCATTTACCAAGTTATTCGCTTATTAAATCTATCACTTAGTTATAAAAGTGATAGATTTAATATCATTCGTAAGAAATTATTTAATGACCAAAGCAAGCACAATGTATTGATAACTAACTTAGATCTTTAGAATATCGAACAAAGCATTATTAAACTAGCTGCAGCTATAAAGAATTATTATTTATTTATTTATTATTCCTATTGTGTTACGTTGTATCTATGATGAAGTGTAAGAAGAGTGAAAGAAGATGTAGTGACATGGATACTAAAGAAAGGAATGATATAGTTGGTTTGGTTATGTGGAGAGGATGAATGTAAGTTGATTATCGAAAAAGACATAATAATGGATTCCCCCTACCTGGATGAGATCGTTAAATGATCCCTTGATTCTCCGTAGCTTTCTTGACGTTTGATATAAGATCATAAATAATAAGAGCCAATAAATAATTTTAGCGTTAAGTTGAGTTGAATGCAGGAATTAATGGAAGTGTTGGAAAGGAAACACGGAGACGAATATATTTTCCAGAAAGGTCTAGCCAAGAGTACCCTAACTCAACTGTGGAAGAAGCCAGAGAGGTTTGTCAGGATCGTTGCAAGTGGAACAATGTGGTCTCTGCCTGGTCCTGTGGGTAAAACGCGTGACGTTATGGACGTATCAGGCGGCACGGTAATGTCCCCCGCAAAGTTGAGCAGATAAGCACGGCCGTACACCCTTTTTTCGAAGCAACTCAAAGCATTTTGAGCTCTTTATATCTTTATTGGGAACTGAAGAAACTACCTGTATTTCGTATTCACTTCGCTCTGCTGATGGTCTCTTTGTGACCTCTTCAACAAAGCCAAAACCTAATTACAATCATTATTTAATTGCCAATGTGTTAAATAAATATGTTTTCTAAAGATACAGCGGATATATGGTTACCATAGTAAATTGTGTATAAAAAGTAGAGATGAAACGGATACGATACGAGAGTCGGTGAAAGATTCTTCGCATACTGTCGTTAGCTAAATAGAGAGAAATTCGTATTTTTAATTCAATTTAATTTACCTTTATTGACTTTAGACAAATACTACACCAACAACACTTGTCAAAAGAGCACACTAAAGAAATGCGCATGTTACGCTGGTCAGCGGGTGTCACCCGGTTGGACAAAGTACGTAACGTCCACATTCGTGGTAATTACAAATTCACACACATCCCGAGAAAATTAGAGTGAACATGTGCTCCGTTGCCCCAATGACCTGATGGACCTGGTGCAAGTAGCCCTAGGTTTGCCGACGACGACGCGCCGCTGCAGAAGACCCCTTGTCACTGGGCTAATAGCGGTCCAACGGAACCTGAAGGACAAAATTATTGACAATGCTATTACTCAGAATAGAGAGAAATTTAGGAAAAGTCACTTTTTTTATGACATACGATAGGCAAATGGACCACCTTTTGGGAAGTTGTCAACGCTGCCTATAGACATTAGCATCAACAAGAGTATCGTCAATGCGTTGCCCACCTCTATAATACGTTGCTCTAGCAGCAAAAAGGCAAATGCCCCTCCACTACCAAAGCCACGATTCCCCAAATCCCCACCCCTCACTTACTCACCGGCAAAAACTATATAAAACTATTATACTATTAAAAGAGTATTGTTTAGCTGCGGTATTCTGTAAGGTGGAGGTACTTCCTCAGTCGGGCGGCTCCAATTCGAACGGAATACCCGCTATGCCCTGCCTCTCTTACAAAAAACAAACTTTATTTGCATTATGTGCTTATCTCTCTACAATATGAATAGTCCTTAAATTTTTCTCAACTAATTTAATAATAGTGAATTTTAGGCCTGACATACTTATTACTAATGTGGACGAGGCTAATAGTGGACTTACAGGCTGTAATTCATTCAAACATGATTTATGTTTCTTCATCAAAAACCGTTTGAATTATTAAATTGAAAATAATTGACACCGACTAAAAACGATTGCCTTCTTGCTAGTATTTACAATTACAAATAAGGTGAAAAATACTTTCCATTAGAATGCCTGCCATTTTGCACTAGCAATTTCCACTAGTTGACTTGATGTACTTCTTTTCATACCAGCGACGAAAATAGTAGGCGCATGTCGTAGTCCCGACTACACAAGGGTAGATACAAATATAAAATGGTGTAAAAGCACACCATCACCGCCTACATATACACACAGCAAAGGAGGATCGAACGAAAAACCCGGAAAGCCAATATGCATAACCAATAAGCGATATGCCCTCGGTTTGACTATTGACCACTTTCTAATTTGCCCATTACCAAAGACGTCGTCGAATGTCGTTGCAAAGGTTTTCATGATTAATTTAATAAGTTAACCTTTTGCTACTACGAGAACTCTTAAATCGCTGCGGGGAAAAGGTTATGGCCACAGGAACTGAAACTTCATACCTATTTGCTGAACAATTTAGGTTATAATATGAGCAATAACGTCAAGTCAGCTATAAAATCTGTTATAGCTGTTGCCTGATGATAACTGGCTCAAACATTTCGTTCAAGCAAACTTGAGTTCGTCTTTTGTTATAATTAGGTAGAGCTCGTCTAGTCTAAAATGACGCGCCCCACTACTTAGTTAGTTGATTTCGATGTGTGAGTGCAAATATTAATAACGACACTTCATCTGTGTGGGAGTGTCGACTGCTCCAATCGAACGACGCGAGCTCCTACGTTGGTGTCTCACCGGCAACTGAATGACCAATTACAACGGCATTTGTCTATGTATGGCGTCCATATTTTAAACTTGCTTGTGTGCGTTAATGCGATAGTGGGGCGCGTCATTTTAGATTAGACGAGCTCTACCCCAGTTTTATTCAGTTCAACAGGGATCCCCTGTACACTGCCGCTGTGTCAATAATTATAGGTTTTTCTCGCTTGCCAAAGCGCCTTCACAGAATCCTTGCTACGCCCTTGAGTAAAAAGCAACACTTCTATAGGTCGACAACTTAACTGGTTTATCGCCTGCGGTAGGTGAGGTAGGTGGGAGGGTGATTTTTCGGTGACGAACGCGGGGGTGCGGGGCGCAGGGCAGTGAGCATTTTCTTCCGCGAAACATCAGACGTTGACGTTCCTCGGAAAAAGAATGCACACGAGATTATGCCCGAACTTGTCCCAAGATTAAGTATAATATCCCGAGACAAGAAACCAAATCTATGCCAATGGCTTTTAAAACTAAATCTCGATTTTTAATTCGGTGCAAAAAAGTAAGTTTTTCTTCATATTTATTTTATGGCTCACTGTGGGCCTTATAAGAAAACTCACTGTCCACCATCGCCCGAAGGTCATCGCATCGCACTATACTTGGAGTGTCATTGCGCGATCGAATCAGGAATGAGGAGATCCGCAAGCGAACTATTGCGAAAGATTGCCAAGCGGGCAGGGCACATAGCTCACAGAACAGATGGCCTATGGGGCAGGAAAGTACTCGAGTGGCGATCATGTACCGGAAGACGCAGCGTGAGTAGGCCTCCCACTAGGTGTGCCGACGATCTGGTAAAGATCGCAGGTGTAGCTGAATGCGAAAGGCGCAATACTCTTTGTGGATATCTCTGGGGGGTGCCTATGCCCAGCAGTGGCCATCTTACGGCTGATATGATGGTGATGATTTAATATGTACAAATGAACATCTAAGTTTAGTTTCGAGACAAGAAGGTGGAAGCGCCTCACAGCGCCTCCTTCCTCTCCAGGGCGCACTCTTTGGAAATCTCTGTGCTTCTATAATTTTTTTTAGCAAACATTTTCCACCTCGGGATTTATCATTGGTAAATTAACCTCGTATGCGTTATTCCGAGAGTTCGTAGAAAAAAACCAACTGCGCTGCGCGGAGTCCGCGGGCGCACTGAGAAACGTCATTTGTGTTGTTGTGCTTCCTGCATGGTTATTCAGTACGTGTTATACAAAATAAACTATTTTTTTTCTTTTGAATTAATAATTTATTAATACGACATTAAAATCGTTCCGCAACGACGATTTCGACACGTGCGTATGTTTATTTGGTCAGTCAGCATATTCCGTAGAATACGTCCGAGTCGAAATCGTTGTTGTGAAAGGTTTCTTAGTGAAATCCAAACAAGGAACAAGAGTTATAGTTGCTAAAAATCATTTAATTATCTAAATGTCAATTTTAAATGTTAGATTATTTTATTTGAATACCGATTTTCGATTGTCTGTTGTTATTCGTTATTCGTGGCACTTCACTAAAGGGGCGGGGCCTGTCTATGAAGTGTGACATTATCCGTTGAACATTTTATCGAAAAAAACACGAAACTTTACAGGCGTGCGCCAAGGACCAATAATTAGTGAGTTGTCAAAATTATCATCCTATTTTAGACAAAGCATAGTTGAGATATGAAATGAAAAGGATAGATATAAAGTCAGTAGTGAAATGTGTTTATTTTATTGCGTTTTACTCATGTAAGTAGGTATTTCGACTCAACTTGCCAAGTTTTGGCGTAGTATATTAGTGAAATACAATCTACTTTTTCTTACTTGCACATAGGTACCTACATACACATAAACAACGAAATAAAACAAAATTGCCGTCTAAATTTTTATTTCATAATCGATCTGACTTCTACATATATCTACAAGACAACTAGACTATTACTATATCTCATTTGGTTTATAATAATTGTTAGGTAGATACATAATACTTATTTTACATTAGTATTTAGATATCTGCAACTTAATAGCTTGTACATACAGCTATGTTTATCGAATTAATAAAGTTGGTTACCCTTCTAGAACTATTGAGAAAATACGACTACATTATCATCATCTATTAACGTATTAATTATGCGATATAGACCCAACAACCGTAACAGGGTTACCAACTTATATCATGCTTCATTTATACGATTTTATAATGCAACAAAATTAAGATTTTTAACGAATGAATGTTTGTTACATGCCTAAGTATTTAAAGAGGGCTCACTTAGTTCACAGTATGCAAGGCGAAGATGCTACAGCACAAGATGCTGAAGCTTACAAATACAATACATGTACATAATAATATTTTATTTATTTTTATGAAAATTTATCCAGTCGCCTCTTCAATTGGAACACTATACATAACGCATTTTTGTTAGTTGATGCAGGTACTCATCTTGTTAGTATAGTCAGCTGCAGAGCGGCATGAGCTCTTTAGCATACATTAAATTAATGGTATGGGCGTCACTTCACTTTGCAGCTGACTGTACGAGGTGCGTTAGTTGAGATAAATGTGTCTGCAATTTTCCTTAACAATTTTTTATAATATCACTTAAATTCTGGATTGAATGATTCTCACGATTACGAGAAAATAGCGTTATCACTGACGAGAAACGACAGACGCACTTGCTTTATCAATGTTGTTTTAATTGCTGGTCAATATTAATGACGACAGTATCGCAATTTTACAGGAAAATTGTTCTTCCATCTTCTCGAACAGATTATAGTTCCAATATGTAAGAAATATAAGTACTCATAAGTCGTAGATGCGATATTAAACTAGGGGCTATACTTATATTGCTTCCAAAATGTACCAAAAGTGAGGGCCTTTCTTTCAACGTTGTTAGCAAATTAACTCCTGATTCTTCAATGCTAAATATTGCTGTAAATTACTCTCAATAAACTAAATGTTGCTGCAATTCAAATAATGTGACTCTGCCCTCCTCTATTTTTAAGATGTGTGTCAAATATATTGCTGCCAAGCCCATAAGCCAATAATTTTGTTTCGAAAATAGCTAGCAACCTCCAAGCATATCCTCAACCCAAATATTTATCTCCGCCGGTCAACAGATGGCGTGCTGCCATTGTCATCCGCAGGCGCGGGCGCAGACTCGGCGGTGTCATTGCTGAGGCTGCTGGTTGTGGTCGGTATGTCTGTGGTGGTGGTCGCGTCGTCGCCTGCCAACGCCGCCGACGCCAGCAGCACGATGGCGAATAGTACCTGAGGATGGATAGTGATGGTGGTTGGTTGAAGATGTAATAGTAACATGAGCAACATTTTTATATACGGCAGACAAACAAGCAAGTGGACCTGATGGAAAGTAGTCACCGCCGCCTATGGGCATCATGGGGTTAATGCTTTGCCCGCCTCTGAAGATACCTCTTGAACGATCCCATGTGATAGTCCAAAGGAAACACTGCGGCTGGGAGCTCATTCCAAATCCGAATCATGCGAGCGAGAAACGTTCTTTCGAACCTTCGCGTGGACGCCAACAGAGGAACTTTATTGCGAAAAAGTAATTATCATATAGCAACAGCTGGTCGTAAAATAGGTAAATAATCTGGCTGAACCACTACCTTCTGTTTTATCTCATATCACAGGGCAATAATTAAACTATATTTTATGACAATATACGAAAACTAAGATAGACTCAGGTTTTATTTTTAAGTTTCATTTTAACTGCAGAAGGCACATTTGTTTCTCTCTGTGTACCTGTATTACATCTTGGAATAAACATATTCTATTATATTCTAAGAATAGAACGGTTGAATAGGATGTCGTCACCAAGGATTACTTTGCCGTACCGCGTAACTGCCGTGTCGTCTTCGTTGTGGGAACTCTAGAATGCAGTAGCACTAATTTCATCCGCTCACGGATATTGTAGAAGGCGCACCATCATCATCACTGCCCATAGCAGTCCACTGCAGGACTTAGGATCTATCCCACAAAGGGGAGATTATTGCCATAATCTCCACGCTTGGCAGGCGGGTTAGAGATCGCAGTATCGTAGAGCTCGTCTAGTTTAAAATGACGCGCCCCACTACTTAGTTAGTTGATTTCGATGTGTGAGTGCAAATATTGATAACGACACTTCATCTGTGTGGGAGCCAATGAACGACGCGTGCTCCTACGTTTGAATTTCACCGGCAACTGAATGACCAATTACAACGGCATTTGTATATGTATTGCGTCCATATTTTAAACTTGCTTGTGTGCGTTAATGCGATAGTGGGGCGCGTCATTTAAGATTAGACGAGGTCAAATATAACAAAGGAAAACGCTGGGGCCCATTTTCCATCTTACGGAGCCTCTAGAAGTTTTGCCTGGAAAACATTGCCTATGTTCGCTTAGATATTTTAAACTACGCAACGGATTTTAATGCGGTTTTCAACAATATATAGAGTGAGTCAAGAGAAACGTCTGTAAGTAAGAAAATGTTAGGTAAAGGTAGGGTAAAGTAAATGTACGCGAACGATGTCGCGCCGGGTCCACTATTTGTCGATAAGCCCTTTCTTTTACTGTAAGTACCCTTTAAACTGTGATTGACTGTTACTCTGGCTAAAGCTATGAGCTTAAAACCGCCGTATTAACAGTTGAATGTTACAGATCTTTAAAAGTCTTTAATACAACCTATACTAGCTCTATACTAGCTCTATACTAGCTCTAAGGTGAGATTTACAGTCAATCCAAGATATTACCTTCTACTCTACACATACAAACTGACTTGCAAATTATCTTTTTTAATATATAACGACAGAAATACTCACCATAAGCTTACGCATGTTGTCCTAATTTGCAAATTCCTGCACCCACGACGGTAACCGTGACAGTAAATTCTAGTGCTAATAAATTGTGACCTAGGTCGTCTACGTACCTAGTCCTTTTATACTTCACACCAAAGACGTCATTGGAGCGTGACGAAAATGAGGCAATGAAGTAATAATTGATACTAATAATTATCAGGAAAATGATTATCTTCTACAACTGACAATGTATTTACATCCTGGTCAGCCTATTTTAATTAGCTACAGTTCGTTCTTGTGTTCCCATCATCATATTTCAATTTTTTCTTCTATATTGGATATCCCGTAATAGTCCATTCTGCCATAATCTCGGCTTGGAGATGGCAATGTTGAAAACACGCATCAGAAATTGCCGCTGCGCATTTTTTGGTGTTCGAAGGTCTGCCTCTAAGACATAAGTCACCGTCAATTGCCCATTAAATAAATAAATAAATCGTGGACAAATTCACACACAGCGCCATCTAGCCCCAAAGTAAGCAAAGCTTGTGTTATGGGCGCTAGATAACTGATAAACTACATATATACTTTTAAATAAATACTTATTATACATAGAACACCCAGACCTGTAACAAAAATTAAAATTCATCATTTCAATTTCTGCCCGGCGGGAATCGAACCCGGGACATGTTGACCACTGAACCACTCAGGTCGTCACGTCAATACGTCATAATGTCCGGGAACAGATAAAGGAGAATAGGGATTAGGGTCCTGTAAATGTCCTATACATGATTCACTCAGGTCGCGAGCAAACTACTCTTCAACGAGATTGCGGAGTGTGCTAAGCGGTCCCGTAATCTTGTTGAGAAAGAGAACATGAGGGGAAACGTGGTGGTTTTTAGTGGGTAGGACTGTAACAGGCGAGTCCCACATAATCTTCTCCGTAAAGATATCCGCAAATGGATTTTCCACAAGTAAAAAAAAAAAAAAAAAAAGGTTGTAGAACCTTAGAGCACAGAGTGTCGCAGTACGACCCGGACTAGTTAAAAATATCGACCGTTAAAGCAATACGATTACAAAAATGTGGAAAAGTAAATGGCGGAAAGTCCGGACAGGGCTCATTTCTCAGGTTTACATTTTTATTTTGCGCCCAACGCAAAGGAAATGGGCACTCTACGCAAAGGAAATGGGCACCCTACGGTAGCGGTTGGGAGGGAGGAGGTGAACTCTCATGAGTACCAGCCGGCCGGCCGGACTGGTTATGCACGACTCGCCAAAAAGGGACCTAGGCGCATACGTGCTAAACACCCCCTGGAAGCACCTGTACCCGGGAAGGCTTTCCAGGTTTCATCGGATGCGACACCCCGTAGGGACAGTATGCGCTCAAGGGATGGGGTACGCAAGGTTTACCTTTATATTGCTCCGCCTATATCTATCTACCGCTCCGTTGTCTATAACGCGATATAATATACCGGCAGTGCCATCTCCCGTCGAAGTTGAGTAACTCGCACTAAATTTCAGGTAAAAATAAATTGTGGGAAAAAAAATTTATGTTATCCGCCAGACAAACAGGCATACGGGCCACCTGATGGAAAGTGGTCACCGCCGCCTATGGACATCAGCAACACCAGTTGAGTCACCAATGCGTTGCCCGCCTCTGAAGAGACCTCTAATGTACCTCTCGAACGATCCCATGTCATAGTCCAAAGGAAACACTGTGGCTGAGAGCTCATTCCACATCCAAATTGTTCGAGCGAGAAACACTCTTTCCTCCCCCCCATTTCTACGTAGTGGGGATGAATACCCAGCCCACGGCGGGTGGTGCGATGGCGGAATTGTGCTGTGGGCACCAGATCGAAAAGTTCCTCGGAACACTCCCCATTGTACAGCCGATAGAACACACACAGGGAGCCAAAGTCCCTTCGGTTAGCCAGTGGTTCTAACTTGCTTGTTTGTATGGAATCGTCGACAATTCGTACGGAGTCCAGAGGATTAAGCAGGTCGGCAGTTTCGCCGGCCCAAATATGGGAACAATACTCCATATGAGGCCGCACCTGTGCCTTGTACAGCAGCAGGCGCTGCCCTGGGGTGAAGTATCGCCTGGACCGGTTAAACACTCCAAGCTTTTTCGAAGCCAGTTGCCGTATTCACAATGATTCGAAACCGTTTCCGAACGATTCGACACGAAATTCGTGAGCGTCGAATCCGTGTCCGTCGATTCGAAAACTGTTATTCAGAATCCCGATGGATTCCACGGAAATTCTACTCTCTATAACATATGAAAATTACATCAAAATTAACTGAAACCACATTTTCCTAAGAACTTTTGCGGGGTCCTTTGTCGATTCCGTATCCGAATCCGATTTCCGAGCCATTGTGAATACGACTACAGTTTGGCCTCACCTTCTAGGTGAAACTAAAGTGGACTGTATCCGATATGTCGACACCAAGGATCCCGATACTATTTGAGATGGAAAGGGGTGTTCCTTGGAACACTGAAATGTATTAACTACCACACTTCAGTGTATAAAACACTGAATTGTATTAACTGAAAATGTATTAACACCGAAAGTTTTTGTGCAATTCTGAAATGTAATTTTTTGGCTTTGGCTAGGCCTAGGAAGATCATCATCATCATTGAAAGAATCTGTAAGTAGTTCCTTCCTATACGTGATCGTATCCACACGATCGTAGGTCCGGTACACAGCAATACGTGACAGTCATGATCGAATTTAGCCATTTAGGTGGGTTGAATGTTTTTTTTTTAAATTAAACAGCTTCCACGTTTATAATAAAACAGTAAAAAATGTGTGTCTGTACATTGAATATTACACAAAAAAAAAACTTATGACTAGGAAGGAAAGCATTAAAATAGAATTTAAAAAAAATGTATCTGTGTGTGTAATTCGTTCGTAAGTTTTCAGATAGAACTAACCGGTTACCTACCTATACTGGTGAGAAGAGTACACAGGACACCAGTTTCGGATACCCTTCATCACAGCTAATCAACCTGGGGGACTTCAATGCCCCCTATCGATAGAGGCAGTTCCCGTACCAAGGGCCCTTATTTTGAAACCGCTCGCTACCACGCGAGCGCTCGCCTTCTAATGCTTGTCTTTTCTATCTCTAGCAACTTAACACGAGTGTGAAAGAGATAGGTAGCGTTCGCGAGCGTCCCCAGGTGCCTGATCCTGCCGGGAGAGAGAACTTTAATTATTATCAATTGACCACTAGCCAATGCTCTTAATGAAAACATTGAAAGGAAAGTTGCAAATTTTTGTTCTTATTTTGAGCAACAAGATTTGAATTGAATTGGATTTATATGCAACGGAGGTCAAGTGGCAGTAGCTTTACTGTAATAACCTGGATCTGCCAAATCCTGGATCATGGTCATGGCGGACTTCGGGCTCTTGTGTGCGAGACGGTTTTTATTTTTTACTAGCTTTTTCCGTGACTTCGTCCGCGTGGAAATAATTTTTGGGGCAGTTTATCTTTTTTCCGAGCGTCGCGACGCTCGACGGTGGCCGAGTGGTATCCGACACGTAAGCGAGAGGTACCAGGTTCGAATCCAATTGCAGCCATGTATTATTGATCTGAGTTATGTACATTCGTTGAATACTAACCGATGCTCATACAGTGAGGGAAAACATGGTGATGATACCTGCACATTCAGGCGACTGATGATCCAATCTGATCAGATTCCCCTGGTAGTAGGGTAACGGAGATCAGATGGCAGTCGCTCCACTGTAATTACCTGAGGGCCTATCGGCTATCTCAGTGGACAACTGAATTTGACATAAAAAAATCTGACACTACTCTAATTTGGTACTAATTTGGTAGACGCTATTGCCAGTTTTCAACGTAGATGACGTGGTGTAGAATTATCTAGTGTCAAATACAGTTGTCAACTGAGTTAGCCAATAGCCCCGCTGGTCAAAGCGGACCCCGAACCCTTGTGCGTGAGTGCACAACCGGGACATTAACGTCAACATAAATTTCTTTTTCCCGAACGTCCATTTCAAATGACCTCGGCGATTTCTAAGAAGAGGTCAAGCTGTATCTCTGTTTCTTCCTAACAGAATTAGATGAACATGACCTAGATTGTAAGTTGGACCCCAAACTACCAAACTATCAGAATCAAATCAAAATCCGTTTAGTAGTATAACCATATTTCTTATAGTTTAGCTGGTCTATTAATGTTCTACATCAGGTATTCCAGTTTCCAAAATAAATTATGTATATGTTGCCCAGCCTTAATAACTACTCAACAAAAAAGTTTAATTCAAATCCGTCTAGTAGTTCCGGAGATTAGCGTGTACAAACAGAAAAACTCGAACGAAATTACGAACGAATTACAAAAGTCTACAATGTTTGTTAAACCATTTTGTAGATACAATTATACTTTTCCGCCTAGAAACTATATCCACGCAATAAATTGCAAGACAATAATTGCACTCTAATTGCGTTAATTAATTGTTCAGAGAATGCTTTATAGGTATCTAATTGGTTATGCCTGCTGCAATTAAATCTTATTGAAGTACACACAGATGCCTGAAACATTGTTTACTGTTTATTGTATTGGGTAGATATAGTACGTACTTAAACGAGGATAAAATAGATGTTAATGCAGGGCATAGGTTATCTATCGTTCTGGTTTCAAGAACACCAATCGTTACTTATCATCATCGGCATGATCGAAACCTAGTTGTATAGAAAGACGCCCACCGCTGGGCATAAGCCTTATCCTGAGATCTCCACAAAGGCTGTTCCTGTGCCTTCCGCTGGTACCTGCCGGTCGTCGGTCCACCTTAGGCAATTATTATCATATCATAATATACAAGGCGTTCCAATAATGACTTGGCCTAACATATTTCTAAACGTGTAGGAATATGGCAGGCTGTAGTATCGTAAACTTCCACTCCTTATTGGTCTGCCGTTAAATTTGTATCAATTTGAACTGATTAGTCTGAAAGTTCCCGATAAATAAAAACGTCGTGTAGAGCGTTTTTTTATAAGAGCCAAAAGCGAGTATCTAAGTCTGATTAAATTTCTTTTAAAGGAAGGTCATTTAAAGTCAAATTCATAATCAAACAGCGTTTGGATGGAGTGTATGGCGAGTCTTCCCATTCCTAAAGCACTGACTAGAACTGGATTAAGGAATTTAGTTTAGGATGAGAGATGGTTGAAGACGCTGGCCACGAAGGCCAACCGGTAGAGGTGCACACTCCCGAAACAGCGAGAATAAGTTTTTCAGCATAAATATTACGAAACGTCTCATCATAATGGGGGACCCTGAGTGTGAGTCAAGACGTGGTTATATAAAATAATGTCATTGGCCAAGTATTCCGTTCAACGTTAAAAAAGTTAATTGTCATTGTCCGTCCATTAACCTACCGTTGTCCATCTACTGAATGTACTGAATAATATGTTAATTCAATATAAAATGTTATAAACCTGATCAAGCCAGATACGCATTGTCTTTCATTTACACTGAGACTGGTTGAATTGTCTCAGGAGCCGATTGGCACCCGTGAAAGTATTACTTACTATTATTATTACTGTTACTGTTATTATTACTTTAACAAACAGAAAAAATTGTCGGCTCGGCTCCCACATACGAAGACGACTTCTTTGATTTGTACCGAAACGCAGAACAAGTTGCTACAGAAAATGAAAATACAGTAACGTTCGTATAAATTACTTTTATTTATTTAATAGTTTTCCTTAATCCTAAACTAATTCGTGTTGTTAGTGGTGGTGTCCGTGGCTTTGTCCACCGTGTTGGTAGCCTCCTTGGCCTCCATGGCTGCCACCGAAACCTCCCTGACTGCCGTGGCCTCCGTGACCTCCTCCGAATCCGCTATCATGGCTTCCGTGACCTCCCTGGCTTCCGTGGCCGCCGTGGCTACCGTGGCTGCCACCATATCCGCTATCGTGGCTTCCATGTCCTCCGTGACCACCGCCGTAACCACTGTCGTGGCCACCGTGGCCTCCGTGGCCGCCACCGAATCCGCTGTCATGGCCGTACCCGCCCTGGCTACCGTGGCCGCCATCCGCGAAACCTGGAAATATGAACATACGTTGTTTTAAATACGTACGGAAAAACAACAAATCTAAGTATTTACATATCCTTTTGAAGAATCTATGAAGACCTGTTTTTGGCACTCAGGCAGAACCATGACGTTCTTGTCTCGGAATTCCCAAGGCCATTGTAAGATATGGAAATTTATTGTTTACAAACGATTGCGTTATTGTAAAAGTGGAAACAAGAACTGCATATTGTCAGGAGAGATCATAACTAGGATAGCCTATCTATTTAAAATAGGTTAAAAATAAGTACCGTGGCAGACTACACCCAGCGCCAGCACCAAGCAAGCGATCTGAAAATACAAACGATAACATTACTCATACATTTAATTAATACTTAAGAAAAAGTACAATAACATTGCATTGCAACGTATTTTTTATTCAACGCAGTGACAAATGAGCAGACAGCCCACCTAATGATAAGCAGTAACTGTCGCCCATAACATCTACGATTCATGCATTTAGATTGCAGGCAAGAAAAATGTAGAACCGCAGGTGCGGTCTAACATGAAATGCCTAATACCTGCAATTGCGCTGGCTACCTTATCCTTCAACCGGAACACAACAATGCAAGAATTGTTGCTTGGGCGGCAGAAGTGGTACTCACCCAGGCATAGTCCACAGGCATGACAAAGTCCTACCACCTGATAAAAGTCAAACTTAAGGAAAAGTCAAACTGTGTTAGCACACACGGCGTCGGGCGTCGGCCCGACACACCGACGTGTGTCCACTCACAGTGCCAAGGCCCCTGCGGCAGGCAACATAAATGCAAGACTTGTAGATCTTATGGGCGGTAGTTACCATTTATTATACTATCAATTTGTTACAGAGTAGCATAAAAAAAGATACCACTTTGAGCTATGCTATCAGTGCATATATTTTGATTGCCTAGGGAGGCACATGGCCAGACTGTCCACCTGTTCCATCCACACGGATGAGACCCACAAATAGGGCACAAGAATACAATTTTATAAGCATTGATTGATAGACATATAGAGTTTTTGAATACAAGTTATTTTTCTTAAGATCAAGGGCGCTAGTATTAGTTTTAGTTAAGAGAGGTAGGGCATAGCGGGGTATCTCGTTCGAATTGGAGCCGCCCGACTGGGGAAGTACCCCTCCACCTTACAGAATACCGCAGTTAAATAATACTCTTTTAAATAGTATTGTGTTTCTGCCGGTGAGTAAGATTTCTAGTGCTCCATGGGGTGGGAATTTGGGGAACCATGGCTTTGGCAGTGGAGTGGCATTTGCCTTTTTGCTGCCAGAGCAACGTGTTATAGAGGTGGGCAACGCATTGGCGATACTCTCGGTATTGCTAATGTCTATAGGCGGTGGTGACCACTTTCCATCAGGTGGCCCGCTTGCCTGTTTACCTACCGTACTACATAAAAAAAAATTATACATAGGTACACTTGTAAAAAAAAACAATAATTTATAAGGCTTATTAGTGTCAAAGTTACTTACTTTAAACGCCATTTTAAGAAGATACTCGTAGATACTCTAAGCAGGAAGCTCTTCAAATATATGACATCTAGTGGAAGCTGCAAGCTTTATATATTAACTCTTATCAACCATATTAGAATAATAACATGATCTCATGCTGTGTTTACTATGAATAATATCTACTTCGATGGAGTTTTTTTTTTTTGGCAGCTGTTTATATTCAAAGTTTCAAATTACAAGAAGCTAGAGTTACGTTGTTACTAGGATAGAAAAAACAAAGAATGATGAACTACTGTTATTAAGACGAAAGCAATTATTGATTAAGGTACACATAAAATATTTACAGTTATAATAAAAATATATACTACCTAATACCTACATCTAGGCCAAAGTCAATCTTTTATATGATTCACATCTAGAAACAACATAAGTATTAATGCTAAGTAAATGATAAATAGTTCACGTTTCACGAAATAGGCATTTCGTGACATCAATGCAATACGTGCGTGCAGCGTCAGCAATTTTCGGAATCTTCGAATACATTGTACACTAATACTCGAAATATCTATTTAATAACAAAAATAAGTAGTCGTTTGAAATCTTACGTTGAGAATTTGAATAAAACTGCTTACCATTGAGTTTGACACCATAACTTGTGAACTTTCTTCTCAAAGTTTTATTTAAATTAATCGAGATAGACTGTCTGATTTCGAGACATGATAAAAATCACGAAATGGATGTTAAGGATGTAAGGGATTCTAATGTAGAAATTGATGTCCAAAGAACTCCATAATTATCTTTCATTACCATTTTCTTGGACCACCTAGTCCCAAAGTAGAATAAAAGCAGCAGTCATTTCGAATAAATGTACACCGCCCCCTTATTTTACTAAGAATTACCAAGTTCGCCGTTTTCTAAATTGTGACAATTACTCTTATCAACTACTCTTATTTGACCTCATGTATAATTTTATCTTTATCGATACTCTCTAGAGTCACTTACTCAATAAATTCGCATGGACATATATCAATCTTAATTTAAAATAGTACTACGTATATTACGTAAGCTGAAGCCCATAATTCGGGCCACTAAACATTTAAACAATAAAATAATATTTAACCAAATTACCTTTCAACATATGTTCCAAAATATTAAGGAACATTGTAAAAATGAGGTTCTAGTAATGACCAGAAGGCTGGCCTCTATTTGGGACAGCGTATAAGCCTCGCCATCCAGCGGGGCAACGCAGCCAGCCTTCTGCCAAACGACTTGGGGCAGATATTTTACCTATTTTTTATATGTAATTTCATGTTTAAGTTGTAAATATCTCTTTTATTGTAAATAAAGTTCAATCATTGTATTACAGTAATAAGCAAGTGTGTGTGGTGCCGCCACCTTAAAGAATAGCACCACCCCATCTCTTCCCGTGGGTGTCGTAAGAGGCGACTAAGGGACAAATCCGAAAGGTGGGCAGCAGCATCTTTCTGGGTAGATTTACATCAACTGCACTGCGATCTCCAACCCGCCTGCCAAGCGTGGAGATTATGGCAATGACCTCCCCTTTCGTGGGAGAGGCCCGAAGTCCTGCAGTGGACTGTTATGGGCTGTGATGATGATGATGATGAATAAGCAAGTCAAAAATAAGGATGTTTATTTCAATAACTCAGTTTTCTTGGAAGAATTAATCGAGCAAGCGCACTTCGATAACAACACACTGATAAGTAAAATCCCCGCGAAATATAGTTAAGTGACCCCTACTTAATGGCTTTATTTTTATTTGGGTGCAAACAAAATATTAACAGAACCATGACAAATAAACGAAAATAACACAATAACATTAATAAATAAAAAAGTAATCCATATCGCTGCCCCCGGAATGGTCCCCAGAAAGCTGGCTACGTTGCCTCATTAGATATCGAAACTTATCCTCTGTCCGTGAAACGGGACAGCTCTCCAGTCACTTGTGACATCTATTCGCTTTTTGCTAAATCTTTATCGAATTTCCCCAAATAGTACCATATCGCGACCTCAAACGGCTGAAATATTAAGTCCTGGGCTAGGCGTTGATATTTCCTCCATTTGAAGTACCCGTACTTTGAGTTATAATCATGAAATATATCGAATCATCATCATCATCATCGTCCTAGCGCTTATCCCGGCCTCTGCCAGAGTCCGCTTTCCTACCTATTCATCTCCACTTCGCCCGGTCTTCGGCATCCTTGCGTCGTAAGCTGTTGGTTCTCGCATCCGACTCAGCGATGTCAATCCATCGCTTCTTGGGTCGCCCACGGGGCCTCTTTCATAGGATTAGCAGCATTAGCATACCGGCAGATTCAAGCACCTATTTCCCACGTATCCCTGAGGCTTACGCAACACGTGACCAAACCAGCGCAGACGAGCCTCCTCGATCGATCTCACGCCAAGGCTGATACGGATGTACTCGTTACGTACTCGATCGAGTCGCGTAACTCCGCACATCTACCGCAGCATTTTCATTTCGTTGGTGTGGAGTTCGCGAACGTGTTTCGTCAGCGCTGGCCATGACTCACAGCCATAGAGCATCACCGGTCTAATTATACACTTGTATATAAGCCCTTTGAGCTTTACAGGGATTTTAGGGTCACAGGTGACTGCCGTGAGTTCCCGCCATTTGGCCCAAGCTGCAGAGATTCGGGACTTGACATCGGGGCCGATATCGCCGGACTCGTGCATCACGTATCCGAAGTATTTGGATTTATCTGTTCTTTTGACAGCTTCATTACCTACAAGGATGGTTTCGGGATCTGCGCTGCAGCTGCATGAAATATATCGAATATGTGACTAAAATAGGGGTTCTTAAAGTAAGGTGTCAGGGGTCCGCAGTGGCAATCAATTGAACGTCGTAGATTATGTGCGCCTTGCCTTGTCAAAAAAAATTCCACAATTTAATGTGCTCGTTGAGGCAAACAGCAGCATCCTTCTCTATATCTTAGTATTAATTACATTTAATTAGCTAATATTAAATGCAATGAGCCGTGTGGTATCCGGCAGAGTAGAATAGCACCAACTCCTTACACTCGTGGGTGTCTTGCAATGCGACTAATGTTTTCGATGCAGAAGATCTTGTCTACGTAGGCTGGAAAATGGGCAGCATCGATTTCCATGGTTTATTTATAATTGTGCTATTATGGCAATAACCTCCCCTTTCGTGGAAGAGGCCCTTAGTCTTGCATTGGACTGTTATGGGATGTGATGATAAAGCGCAATTTTTTAATATATGGCTTGTTTTCATTTTGTAAAATATTCTTTGACAGGGTCCCGTGGAATTTTTAAATCCTGAAAGTGTTCCCTGACTGCAAAAGTTTAAGAAACGCTAGACTAAAATATAAGCAAAGTGGGGCGGACTATGATACCACCATCCTGTGGCTAAGCCAAATCACCTACACGTGGTCCCTTGCTGACAGACGGACGAGCCCCCTAAACTTTAGGGACCCCTTTTAGCTAAAGAGTTGTGCTGGTCATATGCCAGTCGCCGCACGTCAAAAGCCAAAACACCACTATTGTTTAATTAAGGATTCTGGTAGGAAACCGCTTCCAATAATAAATCTAAAAACGCTTTGCACCATTGAAAGTATCCATAACCATCAACCTTTACCAATTACGGATCCAAAGGAACTTTCTCCCACGCACACTAAGGTTGTGGAATGAACTACCTGGAGAGGTTTTCCCTGGAGAGTACAACATGGAGTTCTCCAAGAAAGGTTTTTACGGCGACAGCAACGCGTAGGTGATGCCCCTGGTATTGCAAACGTCCATAGGCTGCGGTGACTGCTTACCATCAGGCAGGCCGTAAGCTTGATTGCCACCTTGGCGGTAAAAAAAAAATCCTTTATAAAGCGTACTCTATATATGAGTCTGTTTTTATTATACGTCTGAAACATATAGCCCGTATGAGAAAAGCCGCGTGAGAGCACAACCAGGATTGACGTCATGATGATGATGATGATGATTTCAAAACTTTGAGTGCCGCTGAGTATAGATATCAATTGATTTTTCTATTATATTTTTTAACCTGCTTGTCCAGTCCAGATAATTTATTCCATAATTTAGTGCGAAAACCATTCATAACAGATTTAAGTTTTGATCATAAATAAGGTATTTTTTTAATATGATAGATATAATTACTACATTTACGAAGACTAATCCTATGAATTGTGTGTATTTTATGTATGATCTGTCCAGACTGACTTGTTTTATTTTGTGAACAAAGAATAGGTACCTACCCAAATTCGCTACTTAACAATCACGCGACTTATGGTAATGTGAATGATACAAGATAGTTAATACCTAATTTATAATCATAAAATAGGTAAACAACAACACACATCATCACCTTGGCATTAAGTATGTCCAGGTTGTGCCCCCGCGTGGCACGCGCCCAGGGTCCGCCTAAACAACAACACACAAACACAACAAAAGCTTAACGAACTTAAGCTAGGTTAATATAAAACTAAATCAAACTAATTGAATAAATCGCTGCCATTAGGCAAGGTGCCCAGAAAATTGGCGACATTGCCACGTTGAATGGCAATGTTCAACTATCTTGAAATATATAAAAACACATAAAATATGAATTTCAACGAATACTGCTGCCAATTGTCCATTTAAATAAATAATTTCCATAATAAAATAAAACAAGTCAGTCTGGACAGATTTTACACGATTCATGAGCTTTGTCTCGATAGCAACCGTTTCCAATAGCTTAAGGTACCGATAGGTAAGTAATAAAAAAAACGAGAAATGCGAGTCTAACTGGTCCACGGAAGTTTCCGAACCCTGCGTAATTTATTAAACTAATAACAGACGTTTTGTTTTGGCTGGAGCCGACCAACCGTCAGTTGCAGTTGATACTAATCCTTAAGTAGTATAAAATAAAGTCGCTATCATTCATTTTGTATCGCTAAGGATTACTATCGACTGCAACTGACAGTTGGTCGGCTCTAGACCAATCGGGGCGTGTGTTACTAGTTTACGGCATAAAATCGGTCGCACCCTCGTCCTAGCGGTAAATCCCGTCTTAGTGGCTAGCGGTAAATTTGTTAGCCAGGGTCCGCTCTTCTACTAGGAAAGCATTTTATGTAATAATATTATAATACGACGGAAATATGACAGCCTAGGATTTCATATTTGTACCGTTTGGGGTCGAGACGTTGGGACCGCGGCCCCAGAGCTAATAAGTTATTTTCAGAAATATCTTAAAGATTAATAGGGTGACTATATATACAGGTGCCAAGAGAGATGTCTCGTTCCTCGATCAGAGGACAAGCATTGCTATTCAACGAGATAACGCAGCCAGCTTTCTGGGTCCAACGGTGAGGACGACTTTTAAAATTTTTAATGCTTTTTATTATTATGGTTTATTAAATACCCTTTCTTCTTCTCTGTTTTATACGTAATTTATATAATTATTTGTGAACAAGCCTATCGCGGTCAATGAGTTTGGGGTCACGGAGTGCCATCCGAGACAGTTCAACCAGTCTCAAACATCCCCAGCGGAAAGTCAATGTCGCGTCGCCAACGGTGCTAGAAGGCACACCTAACGAGTAGCGAGCTCGCTGCGGTGCTGAAAACTCAAACTACGAAACGGTCACCCATGCAGTTCCCGGACCTGCGTGTGTTTCTTAACTTTGGTTAGCGGTCTCACAAGCACGCTGCAACCAGACCATAACCGCTTCCATGAGGCGCTCTCATTCCAAGCCTTATCTTCATTAGTAAACGTATAGTTTTGGTTGAGTATCCATACTCTGAAGGTAAGAATGAGACCCCACCCCATATTTGCTAGGATTCCTTCCTTAACAATGATTCCCATATAGTGAGGGCGCCGTAGGTTTGTACACTGGTAGGCCAACGTTTTGTGGGTCTCCTAAACGTCTACTACTGCTACAAATTTGAATTTTTTTGGCCTCGTTGACGTAGGATGACCTACGGCGCCCTCAAAGATTAGTTTTGCCGGTCCACTTAGGTTCGTAATTTATTGACAAACGCGATAAAACACCTTGACCTCCAAAAATTTACCTTTTTGACCTTAATACTTAATAATGCATAACGAGGAAGCTTTTATAGTCTGGTTTTAATACGATATATATGTAATTATTTTAATACTACAAAATGACACATTCATGTTTTAGCAGATTCTTTTTTTGGTGATACAATAATGTACGAAATACCTACGTCAATCAACACTTCTCCTGGTTAATTCATTTGCATATTTAGACGATACAAATATCTATCCATCAACATATTGCCACCTCAAACAGTCCACTGATGGACATGAGCCACCTCCATATTAAAGGAGGATTTTGCCATAATCTCCATAACGACATATCGCGTAAAGTTGTTGCTCTTATAGCATACACAAGAAGTGGCAAAAATTCCTAAAAAAAAGAAATACGTGCTCCTAAAATAGTTTAAACTTTGGATTTTAAAACGTACATGTACTTAAAAGAGAGCGAGTATAATTAAAACACAGGTTTTTAATTAAAAATACGTTTTTATTTAGTGTATGTATTTTCTGAATTATTTATTTAGTTTCTGCCGTCAAAATCGCCATGTTGTCCGTACCCTCAGTAACGTACCCCGGATCCGCTCTTGCTACCCGGGCGTCCTCCGCCGATTCCTTACTGGCTACCCGGGCCGGCGTATCCTCCCTGGCTACCAGGGCGTCCTCCGGCGTATCCTCCCTGACTACCAGGGCGTCCTCCGGGGTATCCTCCCTGGATACCAAGGTGGCCTCCGGGGTATCCTCCCTGGCTACCAGGGTGTCCTCCGGGGTATCCTCCCTGGTTACCCGGGCGTGCTCCGCCGTATCCTCCCTGGCTACCCGGGCGCCCTCCACCGATTATTCCCTGGCTACCAGGGCGTCCTCCGAGGTATCCTCCCTGGCTACCCGGACGCCCTCCACCGATTCCTCCCTGGCTACCCGGGTCTCCGCTGCCGATTCCTCCATATCCACCCGGGCGACCACTTCCGATGCCTCCCTGTCCACCACCTAGATGTCCACCAACGAGTCCTCCTTGGCCGCCCGGGTGTCCTTGGCTTGGGTGTAATCCGGGACCGGCACGACCGTGGTCATATTCGTCAAGAGGCCAGCCTGTGTACAACATAGGATCGAATGATTTTTTATGAAAAAGGGTCTGGAAATATAGCTTCTACACTGGGACACACGTTTTTTTAACATTATATATGTCTGAATAAACTTGGCTTCATCACCTACGCATCATCTGTTTGTGATTACTAAATGACAAGACGTTTTGAAACGAAAATGACTGACTATTATAGCCATTAATAAAAATAACATGAGAATACTCACTGAAGCAGACTCCAGCCAGCGCAATAACCAAGCAAGCGATCTGAAAACGTAAACGATAACTTTGATAATAGACCTTCATTTACTTCTTTTGTTGCTTGAGTGTTGGGTTTAACGTTTTAAATATCGTTTGATAATTTTTCAATTATTAACAATTTTTAACATGCTAAAAAATAAATAACACCGGATCTCGTAGCAACTAATAATTACCTAAGACTTTTTCTCAGTGAGATTAGAACGGCCCATGAACTATATAATATACTAGCGGACCCGACAGACGTTGTCCTGTCTACACGTCTTTAATTTGAAAATTTCAAACTTTTTTTACAAAATTGTGAATCTAAACCATTCCCAGATCCCCTTGAACACACACAAAAAATTTCATCAAAATCGGTCCAGTCGTTTGAGAGAAGTTCAGTGACATACACACTCACAGAAGAATTATATATATAAAGATAATCAAGAATAGGACAAGGCCGATATACACGGTTGTTTGTTACATAATAAGTGTTTCTCATGTTATACATTGATAATACATACTTTATTTATAAACTAAAGCGAAACAGAATAATTTGAAGGTCCCTAACGATATTACATGCGAGCTACTCACTTTTAACGCCATTTTAACTACAAAGGTAACAAAGGTTCTCAATCGAAGTAGAGAAGACTTTAAATGAATTCAACCTTTTAGAAGCCTTATATTAACTCTTATCAACAAATATATCACCACAAACGGTGTTTACTAACTTTCCAAATTGATAATTAATAGCAAATTGATCGATAAATAATTATTCCTAACTGAATTCAAAGATACCGAAGCAATTCCGAATCAAGTAAATCACCTAATTAAATAACCATATTGGCGTTAATGTCCCGGTTGTGCTCTCGCGCACGAGGGCCCAGGTTCGGCTTTGACCATATCCAGGATTTGGTAGATTAGATAATTACAGTGTGTGAGTGACTACCTGGCCAGATCGGATCATAGTTACACATTTAGTTGCCTGAATGTGCAAGTTTCATCACGATATTTACCGTTACCGTTTTCAACTAATGTATGTACATAACTCAGGGGTCACTGGTACATAGCGGCAGTGGGATTCGAACCTGGTACCTCTCGCTTACAAATCGGATACCTTTATCACTAGGCTTCTAAGTGAATCACTGTGTAATTAAAGTAAATCCCTTTAAAAGGCACCAAAGCGCCCTTTTCGTACTGGAAAGTTGAAAACAGGGTATAAAAAAAAGCAGGTTGAAAAGTTGTATGTTTCACAACACCACTGTTCTACACGAGTGTTTCACACGAGAACAAATAATTTTTATGATCATGATAGCTTACTGTGGCCTGTATGGGAAACTTAGTTGGGAGCACTCCTAACAACCTAGCTGCCGTCAAGGTTCTAAAATCTCCTTTTACAGTCTTTTTGCTCGTGATTAAGAATAGTAAACACCTAATTCGATTATTGAAATCGGCACTCGCACCGAAGATAACTTTGCTCACATACCTATAATTTTGCTTTGCATCCAACTACCGCGATTAAAGTTGATCTACCCAAATAAGCACGTCGCAGACGAATTCGGAAACAGTTTAATGGAATTGTCTGTTCCATCACGGACTACAGCGCGTGAGTGATGTCCCTGGTATTGCAATCGTTCATAGGAACTGCTTACCATCAGGCAGGTCGTAAGCTTGTTTGCCACCTTAGTTGTAAATCACATTGGTTTCCTACCTCATCAGGTAAATAAATAAATAAACTCACAGGCATATAACATATTTTGATTATGCAATCGGAGTATTCTTATCTTGACGGCTTATTTGCGTAATTTATTGACAAACACGATAAGAACGATTTGACCTCTAAATAAATATCAACCTACTGTAATTTTACTAAATAATAATGGTTAACAAACAATCGATCAATATAATTTTTAATAATAACTTATTTCTGAAGTTGAAACTTTATTCAGTCTGAATATCTGGAGCCAATTAGCATCCCCTTGACTATTAACATAAGTTCACTAGCGACTTGCCCCGGCTTCACACAGATCTTCTCGGGGTTGCTCTAAACCTTCCGGAATAAATTATCTAAATGATAGTGAAAACTGCATTTAACTGCGTTGCAAAGTTTAAAAGATCTAAGCGTAGGTACATACAGAGAGACAGACGCGAGGCGAGAGAGGGGAAGCGACTTTGTTTGGTACTATGTAGAGATAGTTCATTTGACAGAATCGCCGCCGGGCCGGTTGAAATCAGTATCTCAATAAATTTGTCAGGTTCAGATCATCCCAAAACAATCTCTGTCTATTTGTACCTTACTATGGATTGCTGTATTCACTTTTAAAATGTAAAACTTTACTACCAAATTAATGTCCTTCCTTTAAATAAATCGTTGAAGAAGATGAAAGTTAATCTTCCGCATATTCCAAAAATCTTCTCTTTTAATGCGTATTATTCGATCTAGCTCCGATCAGTTATTAACTATCTGCTATAAATAGTTACGTACTTTATGATACCTAAATAGCAATAATTGGTTTGTGTTGGAAATGGAAAGACAGTCTTAAAAAATACCTTCTTTAATAATAACATACAGAGGTCCTTAAACTAATATCCGTGCTGCTTGTAACCGCCCTGGTGTCCGTGCCCTTGTCCTCCATGACCCAAGCCTCCCTGGCCCTGTTGCCCGAATCCGCTCTGGCCCTGCTGTCCGAAACCGCCCTGGCCGCCTTGGTGTCCGAAACCGCTCTGGCCGCCTTGGTGTCCACCTCCGAAACCGCCCTGGCCGCCTTGGTGTCCACCTCCTAATCCTCCTTGGCCTCCGTGTCCACTTCCGAGTCCTCCCTGACCGCCCTGGTGTCCACCGCCGAATCCTCCCTGACCGCCCTGGTGTCCACCGCCGAATCCTCCCTGGCCGCTCTGGTGTCCAAATCCGCTGTCGCTGTGGCTTCCGTGACCACCGCCGAATCCACCTTGGCCGCCGCCGTAGCCGCCCTGGCTACCATGGCCGTAACCACCGTGTTGAGGGTAACCTGTAATACACTCGTAACATGTCATGTCATCATGTGGAATTGCCGGAAAACTCTAGTAAAAGTACCTAATTATCTTAAACACATTCATTTAATTGGCCTCCACGATACAGGCTTGGCCCTAGTGTGGCGGCCACAAGATAACCTTATTCCTGAAACAAATGTACTGTACTAAACTTGTAACACTTCCTTTTATTGAATAAATTTATTTGTATTTTATGGTTTAGACAGATGATTTAACTATTTCAGCCGCAGGATGTCTAACTTTTGGACACAGGCCTCCCACCGCACCTTCAAAACGGATCGACTCTGTAGTTTTTGCATCCATTGGCCCCCTACAACTATTGCGTAGTCTCCATCCATCACTAGGCTCTCTCAGCCATCCATCCTACGCTGCAATTGCCGTTACGCAGTCTCCCTTCCGCCCCATTGGCATTTCCCCATTGGTTCTGGGAGCTATGAGGCCTACTCATTGCCACTTCAACATTCGGCATACAAAATTTAGCTGTAATTCTGTATACACTAATACTGTAATACAGTGGCATCGTATGGAAATATTGATAATATTAAAGATATAAAGAGGTAAACACTCACCGTAGCACGCTACAGCCAGTGCAAGGACCAAGCAAGCGATCTGTAAATAAAGTTAACATTTGGATAAAGCTATGTGTACCTTTATAAGTAAGTAGGTAGCAGTATGGTTGCCCATGTGGTTCTCCGGCCATGTAGAATAGCAGCAAGCCCTTTACACTCGCGGGTGTCGTACAAGGCGACTAATGTTTTCGCGGCAAAATATGTAGTCTCTGTAGACTGGAAAGTTTTCTATTGTTATATTTATAACACTGCGATCTCTAACCCGCCTGCTAAGCTTGGAAATAATGGCTGGATACTTCCATTTGGAGGGAGAGTCCCTAAGTTCCACAGTGGACTGTTATAGGCTGTGAGGAGGTAACGGTGGGTTCTCTAACGATCTTATGGACTTTCAGTCAATATTGGAACAACACCTTTCGAGTGATGCTGATTGACGACAAAACTATATATTTATGAATTTAATTGATTCCGCACTGCGGTTTCAGCAATTGTTAAAACACGGAAGACAATGCCAGAATTACATATTCTTTTAGATTAGGCCGCTTTAGGATTGTAAGTATTATAGGATAAGAATCCTACGGATTTTAACAAATATATAGCGTATTAACTTCCGACCCGTAAATCTCCAAACTTTAACCTTAAACCTGCTATGATTATTATTTGTATTGAAATTATTCAATTTATTTAACTATTTATCAAAAGACATTTTAAAGGCTGTCCAATACCTTGGCCAACGGGTCAGCCTCGCGATACAGCGAGGCAATGCGGCCAGTCTTCTGGGAATAATTCCTTCAACATGGGACTTGGGGCAAGTTTTTTATTTGTACATATTATTTTATAATTTAGATTTATTTCCCCTGATCAGTATCAGCATTATTTAATGTATTTCTTGTATGTAAATATTTCATTATTAAATTGTACTTTGCTTGTTGAATTTATCTTCGCTAATTTTATATAATTTATTATTATGACGATGTATATATATATAATATCAAAGAGCGTCGGTGACCGAGCGGTTAGAGTATCCGACTCGTAAGCCAGAGGTCCCGGGTTCGAATCCCGCTCCGGCCATGTACCAATGACTGTTTTCTGGGTTATGTACACTAGTTGAATACCCTAACCTAACCGATGCTCTTACGGTGAGGGAAAACATCGTGATAAAACCTGCACATTCAGGCGACTGAATGTGTAAAACTGATCCAATCTGGTCAGTTTCCCCTGCCAGCAGGGTCATGGAGGTCAGATGGCAGTCGCTCCACTGTAATTACCTGACCTGCCGAATCCTGGACCATGGTCACGGCGGACCCCGGGCTCTCGTGCGCGAGAGCACAACCGGGACACTAACGCCAAGATGATTTGATTTTTTTTATAATACTATAAATAAATACGAATTTGAATATAACTGGTAGAAAGAACCATGGGTAATTTTTCCCTGTTCGTTAAGTATACCTCAAAAATAAGCATCTAATACCTATATTACACTGAAAATATTTATCTCTATCTTTTGGTAACAGTATAGATGTTAAGAAATAAACAGGGTTATTTATTTAATATTAAAATGGTGCTCTATAAATGTCTATCAAAATTGAAGACGAATCTACGAAAGTTAAAACTGGGTCATAAAATTGAACCGAAGAATGTGAATGTGCGAAAAGAATGTTCCCCCTTTCTTATCAAATATCAGAATAAAAAGTATGTAACAATATAAGTAATGTAATAATATAAGTAGGTAACTTATTTTAAAATACTGCTTCATTCATTCTAAATTAAATCAAGTGAAATAACTACGGATAAGTAGCAAAAGCGTATGTGTAAGTTCAGGGAACTCCGCCATTTGATATTTATAAAAGTAAAACAATCACTAAATTATGATCCGTTTTTTCGTATAAGTGGGAAAAACTTCGTTTTGTTAAGTCCTACTTCTATTCCTAATTAGATACAAAGAGTTACTTACTTTGAACGCCATTTTGTCAATATATTCGTATACAGAGGGTACTAACTAAGCAGGGAAGACTTCAGATGTATGCCGTGTATTAGAAGCTGGAACGTTTATATATTAGCTCTTATCAACAATGTTCGAATAATAACATGACCTCACGCGGTGTTTACTAGTGTACAAATTGCCTACTACGGTAGGTACGGTAGCGTTATAGTTTATTTTGATAGGCAAAATTAATAATTAGTACCTACTTTATACAATGCAACATAACTCAGAGAAACGTCAATAATTTTTTGTCCAATTCACACAGCAGCGTCTTGAAAGTCAATAAAATGGTGCTCGACGGGGTTTGTATTCCCGGTGAAAAATGTGGGGGTGCTTCTGGATGAAAATGTCTCGTGGGCTCCTTTGATCACAAGCCTCAGACAGAAGCTTTTTGTGGGTAATCTTAAAAATAAAAAAATAATAAGAAGCACCACCCCATCTCTTCCCGTGGGTGTCGTAAGAGGCGACTAAGAAAATAACCCGAAAGATGGGCAGCAGCATCATTCGGGTACATTTACATCTACTGCACTGCGATCGCCAACCCCGTTGCATTGGTAACTCCCCTGGTGTTGCTGATGTCACGGCGATGACCAGTTTCCGTCAGGTGGTCCGCTTGCCTGTTTGTCTGCCGTATAATATTTATAAAAATGCTTTTTGGATATTACTGAGGCTCAGTTTTATAAACTTCAGAGGTTACGTTATGTCTGCATCCGATTTATATTCGGGCTTCACAAGTTTGATCAGATTTCAGAGTTTAATTCAAAGCTGTGCTTGGCTTCCCATCCAATTTCGCCGGAATGCTCGTCTCATCTCACGAGCTCGTCTGTTTGGTTGTTTGTCGTCGCCGTCTGTGTGGTATTCGGAAAATCATCGTCGATGCGCTCTACGGGTGCCTGCCGTGAGTGGATGCTCGAGATACCTGCCCATACAACTGACTTCTATCAGAAATCATTTGCACTAGGCAATCCACGTAAATAGGCAAAGCTATCTATATACTGTGCTTATACTATAGGTATTAATTTCCTGAAAATGCTCTCAAATATATTATAGGTAACACCCAGACCCCGTTACCGGTTACCATCAGGTGGGCAGTCTGCTCGTTTGCGACTGCGTAGCATAAAGAAAAGACTCAGAACAGAAATTTAAACTCATCTGTTCACTTCGAATCGAACCCCGCACGGAACCCGGGATCTCTGCGTCACAGTAGGCTAGTTACGTAACTCTGTTGCTAATAAACTTCTGATTAAATCGATCATTTGTAATCGCAAAAGTAACAATTTCAATCATTGATATCAGAAAAAAAAAATTGCAACAGAGTTATGTAATTAGCCCACAGGTAAGTGCCGTGAGTTCCCGCCATTTAGGTAGCTCCGGCTGCGGACATGACATTGGGGCCGATATAACTGGCCTTTGCTATTTACTTGTAAAGATCACGGGTCGCAGCCCAGTAACGGTGTAAATGTGGATTTGTAGGAATGTGGAACGCTTGTTTTGACATCCAAACGCTTGTTGAACACTGAACCACTCCAACTAGAAGTTTCATCGACAAATGCTAGTGCGAAAGAACAGCGCTTAAATCTTAGGGCACATATCATTCTTATCTCATTACGGTTGGCAACGCATTGATGATATTTACAGTGCCACAAATATAACTGACCCTGTGACCAAAACTGGAACACGCCAGTGTAGCCATTTTGAAATGTCATGTCAATGCCAACAACAGCGACAGTCAGTTAAGTTAGTGGCACTGTAACCTTTGTGTTCCTAATCTTCATAGGCAGCTGTGACCACTTTTTATCAGGTAGCTCTCTTTTCAACCGTTTAACACCCTAACAGATCGTAAGAGTATATAGTAATAGTAATAGGTATAAGTAATAGGGTATTTGTTACATACTGTATATTCTAACAGATTTTAAAAAAGTTTTCGAACTATTTCATTTCAAAATAACAAGGATGTTTACTTCAATACGCCTACGGAGAATTAATTAACGTAGTAATAATAAAAGTACTAATAAATTTCAACGCACGCGGAAACCGCAATAACAATAACATGATAACTTATATGCTCAAAACGAATTATTGTTAAATAATTTATCAATAACGGATGGTAATAATCCCAACTGGCCACTGGTGGGCAACAACAAGCTACGCTTAACGGTTTTCAAGCATTTTGTTGTGTTGGGGCCCATCCCCTTGCTACAATATCAGCACAGTGGTCGGGGAGGATTGGTCTCGGCCACATGTATTTGGCCACATACAGCGTTTTAGGACTCTTCCGTCAGAGTCCGCTTTCATCAGATCATTTCTTTTTCCGTATAAGCCAGAATTTTAAAACTCCTGACGAAACAGCAATTTTCGGGATTCCGCTTTAGCACGGATGTACTTGTGATGTGCTATCTTCATCATCGTCCCCAGCAGTCCACTGCCAGGCTTGGCTTTGATCCCCTCTTATAGCTCCTAAAGTAACTGCTACTTTTCAGCCCGCTAGGGCTTCTACACCAACTTTGTTCTCTGGGGACAATCCTCCTCCTACTTTGCATTTCTGAGAATGGCTAAGCGGCTATATGTTGATTTTAAAACGCAATTACGAAATTTTAGAATACAGTAGCTTACCCCAAAATAACAGATAGATCTATTTCTATGCGAGTTTTTTTATTTGAAAACCAGTGCAATCTTGGGTATTAGCTTTGTTTCACTAAAATATGTGGACTTGGTCGGTGGTTTGATCTGTGATTGAGAGTGATCAAACCAATGGTCTGTCCAATCGGACCGACGACTGTTTGACTGTCGTATAATTTTTTTATGTATGTTAACTATGTTTGTTTAAAAGGGTATAATCTAGATGTAGTCCCTTTTCTTCAGATCCGGATTGGATAATGAAAACCCAGTGAAATCGAGGCAATCCTCGAAAATTGTAGACAAGTATGTTTGTTTGTTACTTTATCATGTCTTATTCAGGTGATCGCTTCAAGGAGTCATCACCTGATGCTGCTGTGCTGATGATGAACTCACAGAACTCCTTAATAATTAAGAGTTAGATAGCTTACTTAGTATAATCAGGGCTAACAGGATACTTTAAATGGTATACTCACTCCTGAGTATGAGAACATACATAAAAAAATTATACGACAGTCAAACAGTCGTCGGTCCGATTGGACCGACCATTGGTTTGATCACTCGGGCACAGATTTGGATCTTAGAGCCCACCAGATAGATTACCTCCCAAAAGCCCTCTGTAGATCGAGAAATTCGAAATGCAGAGCTTGATACCTACTACAGAGGGACTCGTTTCTCAGAGCAAAGATTACATTCATAGCGCTACAGTCCAGCCTGAAGCCGTATTGACATTCGACCACGTATGCCCGTTAGGGATTAAGTGGGAAAGGTTGTGTTTGGTTTAAATTGTTAGACACTTTGGTTTTCGATGTGATAGGTAGTAAGGGCGGGGTCGGTAGCGTGTTTAAAAATAGGTACCTGCACCGCCATCTACTGCAAAGGTTTGTGTTTGGATTAAATTCTAATTTGTTCTGGAATGTTAAGTAAAATGTAGCTATTTTCATTATGTAAGTAGTGAGAAAAATCCCCAATAACTAGAATACCTATTTTAATTGACCTACAATATTTCATAATATTATGTAGAACAATAACAAAGTTGTGATAAGGGCGAAAACACGCTGAAACGTTTTGTGTAAATACACACACTGCGTGCGCACTGCCGGTACTTGACTTCAAGCACTGCCTTGCGCCTCGATTATTCCCCTAGTATTAATCTCCACGCTTGGCACTCAGGTTGTAAGACAAATAACAGTAGAAAATCGCCTTCTACAACAAGTTTATCTGGAGTGGGTAAGTGATATCCTGTCTGACCAGAGCGGTGTGTAAGAAAATATGGAGAACTGCCCGTGACTTCGTCGTATTTGGAGATAAAAAGCAGCCTTTATCCTTTCTTCCCTACCATTACCATAGGTTACCATATTTTATCT
The DNA here is from genome assembly GCA_905147135.1 of Blastobasis lacticolella. Lineage (NCBI taxonomy): Eukaryota > Metazoa > Arthropoda > Insecta > Lepidoptera > Blastobasidae > Blastobasis > Blastobasis lacticolella. Next base: position 5,447,614 of record LR990058.1, read on the forward strand.
AAACCTGATTAGCGGTTAAGACGTGAAAATGTAACATTACTAAAATTACTTTCGAGTTGATGTGTGTGTTTCGAGTTTGGTTTGGAATAAAACAGCAGAAATTATCTTAAAAATACCGTATTTTAATTAATGAATAGTATGCCTAGGTTCTTAAATTAATATCCGTGTTGCTTGTAACCGCCCTGATCTATTTGCTGTCCGCCGCGTGCGCCTTGATGCCCGCCGCCGTATCCTCCCTGGCCGCCTTGCTGTCCACCTCCATATCCTCCCTGGCCGCCTTGCTGTCCACCTCCAAATCCTCCCTGGCCGCCTTGATGACTGAATCCTGGGTCGACCTGCTGTCCGCCTCCGAAACCACCCTGGCCGCCTTGGAAGCCACCCTGACCGCCTTGATGTCCACCGCCGTGACCCTGTCCGCCACCGAATCCGCCATCGTGGCCGCCACTTTGGCCACCGTGGCCGTAACCACCGTGTTGGGGATAGCCTGAAAGTAAACAATCTTCAATCAGTTCATTAGTCAACCAGCCGCGCACTTATGTCGGTTTTCCATTTTATACGCTCATCATCGCCCCTATAGCAAAAGAATCAATTGGATGGCGCAACCTTCAACATATTTTTCATTTAGGTTGTTTATGCTATATTCCAGGTGGGGCCTGGCCCCTCAGGTCGCCGATGAAGACGAGTCAATCGCCAATGTACAGCCAGCGAGCACCCCATCCTGAGGTGGGCACCAGACCATTCTGGGGTGGGCACGGCCCACCCGGCTCTACCCCTTCCTATGCCTATGCCTTCAACTGAACGATCTAGTTGGTGACCGTCCTCTTAACCTTTTGCCATTGATATTGCACACTATGACAAGACTTTCCAGACTGTCATTACTCCGTCTCACTAAATGACCGAAATACGCAAGGGTGAAATATGAAGGTGAGGCTAGAGAAGAGCAGCTGGAGGCATTTCGTGCGCTCGAAGATGTACTTATCAGAAAACGTTCCTAAGTCATGGGGCACCGACTATAGGGAGAGAGAGCAGAAGAATGACACACATATATGGTCAGAATACTGCTAGTCTAACTTACGTATATGTTAGTAGGTATTATTTATTTACTTAGGATGGGGGTGACTTCTTGTCGATCAATTTTTATATTTGGGCATGGGATAACCCGTTCTTGGATAAAATCATAAAACTGTAGAACGTATTTGGACGTTACTTTCTAAAATGGGACCAGTGGCCCGATTACATAACGCCAATGAAACATGCTGCGACCAATGTTTTGTTGCGGACTACAAAAAATCTCTATCGATGATTTGCGATTACGTAAAGCCTGCAACATCTCGTTCAACCAGCTTGCAACCGATATCAATCGATAAAACACTATGGCGAATAATCGATAACCCAACTTATTTAAAAAGTCAGTGTTGTGGTGCAAGCGTTATGTATTACGGAACGTTTTCATTTACCAGTTGATATTTTGAGACTTTGTTGTCAAGTCACAAAGTTTTTATTTTTCATCGTTTTCTTTGTTGTTTCGAGTTTTCAATAAAAATACAACGAAAGTTGGTGTATTTTGTATATTTGTGCGTATTATCAACTCATCCAATTCACGTCACGAAGTATTCACGTATATTAAGTTAATTTGTGTTGTAGATATGGCGCCGAATCGCCAAGTTGCCCACCGGCAACTCGTAACAACAACAAATAAACCAAACAACAAAAAACAATCAACAAATTTAAGATAACAAAGATATTTGTAATTAAAGTTTATGAAAAACTATGTTTTTGGCGCTCTCGAAACAGCGTCTGAGTTGTTGCAATTGTAACGGGACTAGTTGCGGATTCGAACTGCCACTTTCATTGCAACAAAGATATGTAATCGCATTTTTATACGAATAAATTTTATCGATATAACAAATTCCGGTTGCTATTGCAATGGAACTTTGTTAGCGGCTGAACCCGTCAAATCGAAGATACGTAATCGCAATAGGAACAATTTCAACCATTTTGCTTGCAACAGCACGTGAATAGTCGGCAACAGAGTTACGTAATCAGCCTGCTGGACGTTTCAAGGAAGATTTATCATCCAACTCTGTTGATAGTGATAGAGCAATAATATTTCTCTAGTAGAGTAAATAATATTCTAATTATTACAATTGTAGATTTTTTATACTAGATGGCAAAAGAGCAGACAGCCCACCCGATCGAAAGCGGTAACTGCCGCCACTGGCATCTACGATGCATGCACTTTGGGCTAAGATAGTATGCCTTATGCCTGGAATTGATTTCTTTGGCTAGACACTTTATTCTTCAAATTGGAACAAAATAATACAACATTGTTGTTTGGCGGTAGTAACAGAAAAGTGGTGTCAGTCAAGTCCCCCACCTTGATTCCCAGGCACGATAAAATCCTAACAACGATTAATAGATTGTTACATACAGGAATACTGGGTATGACGATAACTGTACCTAAATGCTCAGATATATTTATTCCCAGTGGTTACGACTGGGAATAATGCGTCATGTGTGGGATCGTATGTACGTATGGACGGGATGAGTAACGTAACCTTACTTATTAGAGTTACAGAAGTACTCACCGTAGCAGGCTACAGCCAGCGCAAAGAGCAAGCAAACGATCTGAAAACAAAAACATTTAACATCGTTAATAATTTCACACCTTTAAAATCACGTAATGCCGTAGACCTACGATACGGTATCTACTCAAAATGGTATCCATGTCCATTCCGACAACTTCGTCTACTTTTCCAACTCGGTCACTTCGTTTGGTCATATTACGTCTATGTACTTTAGTTGAATACTAACCGATGCTCTTACGGTGAGGGAAAACATCGTGATGAAACCTGTACTACAAGGTAACTCAATGTGTAACAATGATCCAATCTGGTCGGGTTTCCCAGGTAGCAGGGTTATGGAGATCAGATGGCAGTCGCTCCACTGTAATTACCTGATCGGCCAAATCCTGGATCATGGTCAAGGAGAACCCGGGCCTCATGCGCGAGAGCACTACGGCACATTAACGCCAAGGTGATGATGACACTTGTAAATTCAGTTATTTTAAAAAGTTTCTTTTTAATAGCGCGAGTAGAGTGCTAACAATTTATATAGTAGGCACAGTAAGGTACTTCAGGTCACAGTTTAGAAAAAAAAAATTAATATCCAGCAATAATACATCAGAGTTACTTACTTTGAACGCCATTTCGAAACAGGTACGACTTCAGATATGAGCCATCTACTGGAAGCTGTAAGGTTTATATATTGCACCTTATCAACAATATTCGCATAATTATATTGACCTCACGCGGTGTTTACAATTTTTTCGAATTACCTACTTCGATAACGTTACTTATTTAGGAAGGTAGGTATAAAATGCAATGTAAGTACGTGTTGGGGTGCGATTCTCTAAGAAACATCTATGATCGCAACGATGAAATGTAGGATGTTCTGTCGGATGATAATAATATTTCAATAGAAATTGGCGCGTTGCTTGGCCATGATCTGTCACGTTTCATCGCTGCGCTCACGCATTAGTTTCATCTTCATACCACGGCCCCTTTCGCAATCGGGAAACGCGATCCTGGCGAACGCTTCATCATTATGTCATGGATCTTACAGCTAAAGAATGGAACACGTTGCATGCTAGTGTGTTCCCTGATCATTATAATCTGGACGCCTGCAAGGCTAGACAGGCATGCTCCTTCATCAGCCGCATCATCACTTACCAGGAGATGGCAGTCAAATGATTGACTAGTCTAAATAAAAAAGGGATTGTTCGTAATGACCCTAGACATTAGCAGTTTGTCACAATCTACTGTAGAGGCAGAATCTTAGATAACTTCCTCCTGTTGACATATCGCTGGTCTATTGTTTGGTCTACGTAAAATTAGTTCCTTCTAGCGTCTATTTGATCATAAGTGAAGCAAGGATATAACGTCAAATTTTGTAAATGGGGTTACGAACTTGGATGTTATATCCTTGACACTATAGATATTTTACCGCTCATTGTGCCAACTTGGACAGACCAGCACATATAATAGCCTCGTTAATATTTGATTTGTCAATTTTCAAGCTTTTTCGTCATAACTATACATTGTCGGAGACATGCGCCAACTGGGTATATCCCGAGATCTCTTGGGGCACAGTGTTTGGTTCCCAATGTCCCAACATTTAAAACCCAAATAAAAAATTTAAAAATTGCAACAAAATTGGTACATCTGTAACCATTTCTTTCATTGAATAAACCATGTTATACTATATATTTATGATCCTATATTTGTATGAATGGCGTAAATAAATATCCCTGACCTAGGGATCCTGCCTCTAGAGATATCTGCGCCGTTTTAGATCCTCGGCTACGATTCTCCTGCGCAGGTCGCATTGTTTTGATCTATATTTCCTAATCATCTTTGCTGCCAGAGCAACACGTCTTTTTCGGGGTTGGCAACACGCTAATGATAGGTATTACGTCTATTGGATGGTAGTTACCATCAGTAAGCAGTTGCTTACTCAGACTGTACGCTTGTTTGCCACCTCCTTAGTGGTATAAATAATCACTGGCGTGTATCATCTTTATTGTAAGCCAAGCGGATTGTTAACGTCATTATAAAAAAAAAACAAGGGGCCGGGGTCCGCCTTGACCATGATCCAGGATTTGTTTGATCAAGTAATTACTTAGTTGTAATTACAGTGTTGCGACTGCCATCTGACCTCCTTCATCCTGCTACCAGGGGAACCTGACCTGTGTGTGCAAGTTTCATCTCGATTTTCCTCATAAGAGCGTCGGTTAGAATTCAACTAATGTACATAACTCAGTAAAGAGTCATTGGTACATGGCCGTAGCGGGGTTCATACGAGTCGCATACCTTAACCGCTTGGCCACCGACGCTCTAGTTAGCGTCATTATAAATACAAGTTCGTTTTAAAAATTAAATATGCATAGTGCTGCATATTCACTTTTTTTACAACTGTACCTTATTGATAATTTTCTGAACGTTGTATTTGGTACATACATAACTAACTCACCTACTAGTAGGTGAAACTATGATTTCGAAATCATGAGAATGTTTGCTGACTTAAATCATCATCATTATTATCATCCCAGCCCGTAACAGTCCACTCCAGTACTTAGGGCCTCTCCAACGTAAGGGGAGGTTATTGCCATAATCTCCACGCTTGGCAGGCGGGTTGGAGATCGCAGTGTTTAAATATAACAATGGAAAATGCTGCTGCCCATTTTCCAGACTACGGAGACTCTTGATATTTTGCCTCGAAAACATTAGTCGCCTTGTACGACACCCCTGAGTGTTAGAGGTTGGTGCTATTCTACTCTGCCGGACACCACACGGCCATCTTATATATTCCAGTTAATTTGTAGAATACACTCAGCTAGCGTACTTCAATAACAAAACACTGATAATTTTACACGTGCCCGAAAACCCAACAGCGATAATTTGATTAAAATAAGGAAGTACATAGTGAGTACACAGTCTCTAGTTTTAGTTCGATTAATATGTTATTTTATAACTACAGTTGCTAGCAAGCACCACTTATAGATACTTAGAAGCGTTAAAGAGTCGGTGGCCGAGCGGTTAGCGTATCCGAATTATAAGCAAGAGGTACCGGGTTCGAATACCGCTGCGGCCATGTACCAATGACTCTTTTCTGAGTTACGTACATTAGTTGAATATTGAACATCGTGATGAAACCTGCACATTCAGGCGACTGAATGTGTAACCATGATACAATCTGGTCAGGTTCCCCTGGTAGCAGGGTCACAGAGGGACATTAACGCCAATATGATTATTATAATAGCGTTAAGGAGTATCAAGTAAGTAGATATCCAATGAATTGGTATACTTGCAAGTACCTACCCATGATTTGTTAGCGATCCTAGTCTTTTTGTTTCGAGATAAATAATACTAATGAAATATTTTTGTGGAATCATTTAAACTCATCATAATTTTTTACGTAATGTTATTGACACAAATTAAACGCAGGAAGTAAAGTACCACCAACTAATATGTTCTACCTAGACAAAATCTAAACTAAAATTTCAATCAACATTTTACTATAAGCTGCCTATAATTTCGGTGTTGTTTACCTACTCAGTAGATACTGTACCACAAACGTATCCTCGTAACGTAACGTCTTAGCAATGTTCTGGAAATTGGAATTCTGCAACTATCAAGCTCTAAAACTGTAGGAACCTCCGAGAATTCTGTAAATAATAGGTATATGGTATTCTCATACTTGCCATCCAATATCTATGTACGTGACAAATACGATAGAGACTCCTAACCTCTACCTATCTTCTCACCCCTATCCACACCCAAATGCTTGTGTTTCTTACTAAAGATAACGTAAAGTCACTATATTTTATACTTAATGTAAATAAAACACATGGTATAAATGAAGTCCGACTTTAATGTTTATAAACATTCACGAACCGCATAAAAGATAGTGGAGAGGCACACGTGACGCCCGATTATTCATCTCTAAGTTCTTGATAAGGCAGGGTTATTATTTTCCAACGTAATGTTAGATGAAATGAGACACAATAATACTATTTATATTTTTATTGCTGAAGTGTTTGTAAAATCAACAGTAAGTAGCTATACAAAACATAACCTGTCCGAAAAAGTATATCTGCCGCTAACCATTTCAGATGGAGAACAATGAAATGGATGTAGAAAATCTTGTTGACATTGGTGGTCTAATTAATCACTGTACTGTTTAAGATTTAGTATTTGCCACCCCAGCTGCCGCCGTAGCCGGAGCCGTAGCCGGCGCCGTAGCCGCCGCCGTAGCCGCCGCCGAGCCCGTAGCCGGCACCGAGTCCGTAGCCGCCCACGGCCACGGGTCCGCTCGCGACGCCTGCCACGCCTGCCACGCTGGCCACGCCGAGCCCGCCGCCCAGCAGCAGCGCGCCGTCCTGGGCGTTGCGCGCCACGGTGTCAGCCACGGCCTGCGCCTGCGCGGCGCTGGCGGCCACGGCGGCGGCCTGTGCGCGAGCCGCGTTGGCGATGCGCGCCGCCTCCACTGCGCGCGCGTTCGAGATAGCCACAGCCTGCACGCGAGCCGCGTTGGCTACGCGGTCGGCCTCCACGGCGCGAGCCACCTCCAGCGCGCTGCCGGCGGCGGCGCGGCGCGCGGCCTCCACGGCGCGGGCGTTCTCGTAAGCTGCGGCCTGGGCGCGCTGCACGTTGGCGATGCGGGCGGCGTCCAGCGCCTGGGCGTTCTGGATGGCGTTCGCTTGGCCGGCGCGCGCCGCGGCCTCGGACACGCGGGCGCCCTGGATGGCGGCGGCGGCGGCGTTCGCGATCTGCGCCACCTGGACGGCTTGAGCGTTCTGAATGGCGCTCAGCTGAGACACTCCCACGGCCGCCGCGTTGTTGAGGGCCTGGCCGCTGCTCACCAGGGCGGGCCCGGCGGCGACGACGGTGGGCCCACCGCCGATCAGAGCTCCTCCGCCGATGAGGCCGGCTCCACCGGCAATATATCCCGGTCCGCCGGCGATCACCGCGGGGCCGGCGCCGCCATATCCGCCATAACCACCGCCGTAACCCCAGCCGCCGGTGCTGATCACCGGTCCAATCCCAGACTGTTCAGCTTGGGTGTCTTTCACTGCCACAGAAATATTAAATTAGGATAACACTACAGGAACTTATAGGAATTCAAATACAAAATATTCAAATACAATGTCCATACGAACCTACTCCTCCAAGGGCTTCATACACCAAAGCAATCACAAAGAGAATCTGAAAACGTTGAGTTGGTTAAAAGCAGTAACAGGAAACGATACACCCTCGATTATACACACAATTGTAATCTTCCTTGTCGAACAAGATTCCAATAACCGTGAGAGACTAGCTTCTTACCGTAAATCGAGACATCGCGATGTGGTTATTCGTTTTGTTTTGTGTACAACAACACACTGCAACTAAGTTCGTTTTAATTGTAATGCATTGCAGTAATTGCGTGCACTTTTATACCGGGCCCGAAAATTATTAACATCACATTACCAATGCTAAGCAAGCAACCCATTTGAATACATTAGACGGACACAGCGCTGGCAAAAACTCGGCGACGGTGGCACAATCGGGAGCCGGCCGGCTGGCGACGGACTCGCGCCTGATGGGGCGTGAAGAGTATCTGGTATTCTGGAAAGTTTACGTGTTATCCCGCAGGAAGAACAAAGGAAGGTGCATAGAAGCCTTTCTTCGCTCCGGGTGTCGAGAGTTTATTCGACGCAGGCAGAAAGTGGCAATGTTTACTATTTTCAATATCTTAGAACCTTAGCAGCATCCGGTGTTGGATGTTTAACCAACATTGGGGTTTACAGGCTGTTGATATACGTATACTGAGGTAACTACTAACTGTTAAAATGAGAAAGATTATAAGAAAGACTGTGAATATCATTAATTTTTAGAATTAAAAAGCTATTACGGAGAATCCTTGTATGTCGCGTGTTGTTGTACCGCGGACAACTCTATTTTCATGTATTGGTTAACTTAATCTCGACCTGAAGAACGTTAGTGCTGATTTTAAGCAGAAGACCCCTGGGTGGAGCCAAACGCGTTGTTCTCTTGAAGTGATTAGCCTCGGCATAGAGAAAAAAAATACTACGTACAAGCCTCGGTGTTCCTCCCCGTGAAGGGATGTTTTCCGAAAAAAAACAAAGCCGGTAAAAAAAATCTTGTTAAAGAGTTTGATAAAAACATTCTTAAATTATTTCCCATTATTGTAATGGTCAATCGTTGTTGGTAGATAATGCAACCCCGACATTGCATGGTTCTCATCAGCCACAACAGATCCACTGGCCTTGTCCCTGAAACCTTCCATCTCATGGGAGTCGGCCTACTGCTTGAGCTGCCACTGAGCTTGCCGCTCGGGAACCTTTCCGCCCCATTGGCTATCGATATTGCAAGCCATGTAGTTTGCCTTGTCAGTGTATTTTTTACATACATACATACACACTCACGCCCATATCCCATAGTGGAAGGCGTAGCCAATAGAGTGATACGAGCTACTATCCTGTCACACCTCTCTTGCCTCTTCCTCTTTTTCTAATACAATTATTTGCCTGTTAAGGCTTATGTTTGCATGTGATGGTGCATCGTAATCCCCGACAACCGATTTCTATACCATTTAATTTACTGAATTAGAATTTTGCTAATTAGTCGAAGATAACTTCACAACCTTAAGAATTATTTTATGACATCAGTTTCATAGCCTAATCCTCGGTTTCATGCCATAACTAGAAGATAAAAAATCATCTTGGCGTTAATGTCCCGGTTGAGCTCTCGCGCACGAGGGCCCGGGGTCCGCCTTGACCATAATCCAGGACCAGGTAATTACAGTGGCGCGACTGCCATCTGAATTCCGTGACCCTGCTACCAGGGGAACCTGACCAGATTGGATATTGGTTAGATACACCATTCCATTCAGATTTCATCACGATGTATTCCCTCAACGTAAGAGCATCGGTTAGTGTTAAACTAACGTATAAATAACTAGGAAAAGAGTCATTGATGCATGGCGACAGTGGGATTCGAACCCGGTACCTCTCGCTTGGGAGTCGGATACCTTTACCACTAGGCCACCGACGCTCCTCCATGATTATAAGATATGTGTACTATTGAAAAAAATAATCTCGTGATTTATCGGGTGCCTGTGCCAGCAGTGATATCTACTAAGTGGAGTGTGCTACAGATTCCGCTTATGCCCAAGCCACCGCTCTACAATAACATGTCTTATCTCAGGGAAAACGGAGATAGCCAAATTGAACTGTCGAAGATTCGCTCGTACTACATTCAGGTTACATAAACATTCCCCGCAACTTACGGAATATTCCGCGATTGATAACAATGTATACCTACGAGACCACAAGCGAGCTTAAGGTCATCCGTGATTTAATTGCTTGTAAGAATATTGACATAAATATTAGTAGTGCGTTCTATCATTCGTAGGTGAAATAAAAATTCAGATATACATTACAGACAATACATTGTTCAGTGCTATCAGGTGTGTCATTCATGTGAGATGGTGGTCTTGTGAAAAAATTTATTAGATAAACTTGAGACAATTTTACACTAAACAGCTATATATTTCAAAGTCATATTTCTCATTTTTTTTTTTATTTTTTTTTTTTGTTGCCTAGTGAGGCGCACGAACGGACGGTCCATCTGATGGAAAGCGGCCACGAATGTCTAGGACATCTATAATCATTGTCTATAATATAAGGCAAGCGGATGCGGCGCCGGTCTTAAGTTATTCTTCTATGTAGTATTTTCTTGTTTGCGCGATTCTCAAACATTTCTAATGTGACAACTTTATAGAACACTAACTTTACGCCACGGTTCCGCCCGCGCGGACTACGCGTTACATCGCGCCAGTGGAGAGACAAAATTCATCTATCCATCCTCAGGTTCTAAGCTATATATCTCTATACCGAATTTCATCAAAACCGGTGCAGTGGTTTAGCCGTGGAAGTGTAGCAGATACTTTCGCATTCGAGTTACTTTCGCATTTATAATTATTAGGATTTAAAGTAGAAATAATATAAATAATGTTGAAAATTTTGTTGACGAGTCGAATGACATAGCTGAGGTAAATAATGGCAAGAAAGACGAACGTGTCACATTTAAATATAAATAAAAAAAAATTTACAACAATAATATTTGTAGGGAAGTAAGGGTTTCATTACAACGATTCGAACACTTTTCCGTGATCATGGCTAGACAAGGGTGGCATTTGTCTGTGTTAAACTATACGTAGTCCGTACCAAATAGATTGACAATAGCGTGCCTTCAACTCTTGATAATGAACCGGCATTATCTCATGAAAATAAATTTATTAATTTTTCATAAAATTACATCTAGTCAATGACTAACGAGAAATGAAGTAGGGTATTTTCAGACTCTTTTGGTGTGAATATGTATGGTATGGTGATGAATGTGGTTCTTGATGATCTTAATTGCATGATCCCATACAGAGAATGGAATTTGCCAACAATCTTTCGTATTTTAATGGCCTTCCGTCAATTGCATAGCGTTATTCTCGATATATTTTGGTTTATAACAAGGACTTACAAAGATAAGTGAAAACATTTTTGAATTAAAGAATACAATATAGGTATCCAACAAGAAAAATAACCACACAGCTAAATCTGCAGTCTGCCTCCAGTCCTACGGGCCTTAATTTTTACAAATATTGCGCATGTACGGATTGTACGGTCCGAAAATCTGCAAAAATTTGACTATGGACATTTTTTAAACGGCGGGTGAAATCGTTTATCTATCTATCTATACTATTTATAATAAAACTAAGAAAGGCCGTGTCTGTACATTAAAGATATAAAAAAATAGTGGGGATAGGATTCTGGGACATAACTATTCCCAAAAAACATTTGGAAATTTTTGACGGTTTGTTCAAGCATCACGCAAAAACTACTGAAACAATTTGATAGCTTGAAGTCCAAGGCATCATCTAAGCTATGTTTCATCTAATTCAGGCAGGTTGAACCAGATATACAGCTTGACCTCCCCGTAGTACTAGCATACATACAATACGGATGTCATTTAAATGGTAATGCTGACAAAAGCTAAACTGTCATTAAAACTTTTTCCGCACGGAGGAAGTCGTGGACAATAGCTTGTTCCTACTAAATAATGTACGTATGTACAAGACGAATTTAATAACAACAGTACTTATTTATTATTTTACCGGAGCACGTGCAAACTGTGACCGCAACTGATAACTCTGTAACGGAATATTTCATTTATAACTATTGATTTTATAGGCGACCGTTTGCCCATTATTATGAGGTTTTTACTATACAGGTAGGTATACTATAGGCCTAGGGTAGGTAGGTCTCCCACTAGTGGACCGACGAATTTATAAAGATTGCAGGTACCATCTGGATGAGGAAGGCACAAGACCGGCCTTTGTGGAGACCTCTGGGGGAGGCCTATACCTCGAGGCGTCTTTCGGCTGATATACTATAGAATTATTTAGAGACAGTTTCTATAAAATTTTAAATACGACAAATTTTCTTTTATCGAATGTTCTATCTCCAGTTGAGCCCCTGTTTATAACTTCTTAGTGACGTTTGTGTCTTAATGAAGAAATAAATCATCAAATAAATAAATAAATCAGCACTATCGTTGCGAATGATAGTTATTTTCCGCGGAACCTGTGTCAAGAGGCAAACACTTCGACATGCAATGAATAGGTTAACCTCAGTTTAAAATACTTTAATCTAAGAGTCTGACAGGCAGCGAATGCAGTTAAGCGGTTTTTAGACGGACTAGGCAAGTAGGCAGTTAATTGAGACGTTAGCAACATGTTATGCGCTTATTACATTTGGCTAAAATCAGTCGTCTAAATTCAGAAGCAAAAAGCGTCAAAGTGGACGATACATTCGTATTGCCCATAGAATAATGTCCCTTTCTGTAGCATTTACAAAAGAGTTACGTATCCAAAAGACGTGATACAAAAATGAACCTTATTCCACGAGTAATACCTTCCACTTTGACTTGCTCTCACGCTTTTTGCTTCTAAATTAAGTTGACTCAATCTAGTCAGGTGTAACAAGTGCATTAGCCAATTGTAATAATCGCATTAATATTGATTCACAATTAGTATTGTGACGATTCTGGTCGAGCCGACTGTTGATGCGTAGCTGATGTAAAAACTCCCCCGGTTGCAGAGCCCGGTTGCGTTTCGCCTCGCCTGCTTACGCAATACCTACTAGGTAAGTAGTCATAAGTAGTAGCAACGCCAATAAATTACCTGTTTATGGTAATGAGACGCGCCAAATTGGCACAAATACTTGAAAATCTATGTTTAATTAACACTAATTGAGCAATAGCTGATATTATTCGCATAAATGCTCGCCCATCAGGGTATTATGTTGTCTGTTGCACAATACAATATTTGGCCATGACTCCGTTTGAGAGGGAGTGATAACGGTCGGCTGTTTATATGGGTTGAATTATCTGTTTGCGTAAGTCCCCACAAGGTGGACGACCTGGTAAAGATAGCAGGTACCAGCTGGATGCGGAAGGCACAGGACCGGCCTTAATGGAGATCTCTGGGGTCAGCATTGGGCGTCTTTCGGCTGATTTAATGATGTTGATCTCTTTACAGAAATTATTTTTAATCGACTAAGCAGTTTAGGTGAAAAACATCAACATCATCTTGGCGTTATATCACTCTTGATGACGTCACTTGGCTTCTTCACTTTTCTTTTTTTTGTCATTTCGTGTGCAATAAAGAGTGCATACATATCTATCTATCTTGTTCTCCACGTGGTTGGCCGGTTGTTTATGTGAAAACCGAGTAAGTTTTAAGAAAACGAGTCATATGTTTCTTATTTAATCATTTATTTTAACTTTCTTACTTCTTCTTGTTATAGATTAATTCTACATTAGGATAAGCCGGAACTGTGTACACTAGCGGTCGCAATGGCCTGCAAAGAAAACAATAACACGTTAACAAACCATTTTGAACTTTACGTAATGATAGGTATGACCACTAAAATCAGTGAAATCAATGAAACAGTCGTGTGGTGTCCGGCGGAGAAAAATATTTAAGAATTCACTGATAAAAATAAATATATATAAGATATCTAATTACTTAAATACTCAACAGGTATAAATAATTCTATTAACATTTTTTCTTAAGTAGCTTCAGACGTTTAAAGCCCCTGCTACTTAAAAATGCTGCGCGCAACCGTGTCCGTGTTGTATATACATAAAAATGTTACTGTATCATCTTTATGGAAGCAAATAAATATGAATTTTACACCAACCCCTTAGAGTTAGGAGTAATACAAGGCGACCAATGTCTTAAATGTTAGATAACGTTAAAGTGAGTCCTCAGTTATTATCATTCATATCATATCATGAACTCCGTAGACCAGAAAATGGGCGACAGCGTTTTCTGATATGTTTTTTAAACACAGCAATCGCCAACCTGCCAGGCGCGGAGATCATGACAAAACTCTCTACTGATGAGGATGAAGCTCAAATCCAGTAGTGGCTGGTAGGGGCAGTTAAAGTGGTCGGTAACATTTTTCATACTGCATTTTATCACAGTAATCTAAATAAATAAGTTGTATAAAATTTATTTGGATTACTAGGTGAATACGTATTATGTATGTATGGACCGACGTTTTTATCACCCAATATAACTAATCAAAATAAAAACTACAGGGAACCATGACTCGACACTTACTCTAAAACGACAGGGGCGGCTTTAGCTTCGAAATGGCCCTGGACGGCGGTGAGGGCGTCCGCCACGGCAGCGCCCTTCGCTTGTACCGAGTTGCTGAGGATCCCGAGCAAGCCGGAGACCTTCTTGGCGAGTACCGGGGGCGGCGGCGGCGGGGGGACCACGGGGATCTAGGGAGAAACATGTTTTTATTTAACAGTGCAGGGATATTTGCTGAACGGTGCCGCCAATATAGTCAGCACAGTAGTTTTAAGTGCAACAATGGACTGTTAGACTATAAAGCGTGAGCGTCTTCTGGCTGACTATAAATCATATTATGTGTATCTTTCAAGAGATAGTAGGACTCAATCACACAATCTCCTGGCTTGTTCGGATATTTGGAAAAGATTATAGGACTGTAATACTATAAAATATAAGTTATAAGATCGAATCCAAAAACTCTACAAGAGCTTTTGAAAACGTTTCGTGTTTAAGGATTTAACACTTCATTCTGTTGCAAGAAATAAAGTGTTGTTCGGTACAAAAATTAAGTAGTAACCGATACGCACAAGAACTAGATAAGCACTTACCACACAAGGCTTAGGCGGGAGCAGGAACGGGGGCGGCGGCGGGGCCACTCCTGCCACGAAGTGGGTCCTCAAGTACTGGGCCTGCGCGAACGCAGCTTTCTCAGCAGCCAATATACGCGCATCGCGCTCTGCTGCTAGAGCTAGAAGTGTAGGTAGATTAATAATAGGTTCTTTTAAAACCTAGTAAAGGTTGCCTGGAATAGATTACTTGAAGAGGTCGATCACAATCACTTCAGTTTTGTCGTTTGTATTGTTAAGAATTTAACTGTCGAGCTACTGAAGTGACTTTGATTACATGCGGCAATTCTGCCTATAGTTCAAACTATCTGCACACAATCTACGTATTTTCATGACACCAGCCAGAAAAATACACCATTCATGTGACAATTTGCAGTCCTAACTTTTATAGTGTAAATATGGCTTGAATAAATTAATTTAGATTCTATTTCTCACCTTTTGCAACACCGACGCCTTTAACAGCACCGAGGGCTAACAAGCCTTTTGTAGCGAGCGCTCCCTTGGCCAATAGGGCCCCTTTGGCTAGAAGCGCTCCTTTGGCCAGTAGTGCTTTCTTTGCCAGCACCCCCGCGCCGAGCAGTGCTGCCCCCTTGGCGACCCCCGCCGCCACTGCCAGGCTGGTGCCTAAGGCAGGGGGCACCAGGCACGAGAAGCAGGCAACCTGGAAAGCACAATGGAGTGATGAAAAGGGAGGAAATTTACCGAAGTCGTAGATACTATTTGCAGGATAGTCATGTTTTATATGGGCGCGAGTTTGTGATGTTAAACGTACGCACTTATTATTCTAGGAAATTTAAGTTTCATCGGTAACATATACGTAAGACCAGCGAACAGTTTCTAATTTTCGGGCGATGTAAATTTTTTTTTTACTACTAAGGCGGCAAACAAGCTTACGGCCTGCCTGATGGTTAACAGTCACCGTAGCCTATGGACGTTTGCAATACCAAGGGCATCACCCACGCGTTGCCGACCCCGTAAAAACCTTTTTATCCCTTTCTTGAAGAACTCCATGTTGACGAACAACATCAACATTTTGACGAAGATGCAATTTAGACATGTTACTAGAGTTAGATATCCTTTTAGATAATTCTTAAAAGATATCACCATCACTGAAATATTACTCGCAATAAGTTTGTCGTAAGCAATATAGCCGAATTTTACAAATCTACAAATCTTTATTTTGGAAAAATTTTACAGGGTTACGAATTATATGAAAATGGATGATTTTATAAATTTTTAAATTAATTAAACCAACCATATTAAATTATATTTTTAGAAAATCAAGAGACTTACCGACAAAATAACTATCCTGAACTCCATCTTCGTTGTGTTAATACTGAATTAGTACGACTTGATGCCCTATATAAATGGGGATTTAATACGTATTACCTAATTAAGAGAAAGCAAAAACTAGATTTGCAATTAATAAATTGTGCGATTAACTTTCATGTAGTCGATGAGTCGATACCCATGCCATTGTGTTCTGGGTATTTTTGACCTTCAATTATCTAGGTGTGTAATTTGATAATTAAGCACTTGTTGCTTAATAGATTTGATGCTACTTGTTGCACTTGGACCTTTGCACGACTGTGTCATAAAAATCAAAATCGTCCAACTATAAAATATGTTACTCCCCCTGATATTTACTTATCTCTACATAGAATAAATTAAAGTCGATTTCCGCGTCTATCTATGTATTCGCTAACTCCACCTAAACCACATAATGGACTTTTATGCGGGTTTCACCATCCGTTAAATGTTTTTCACTTTATTTTATGTATGATAAATACACATTATGGTAGAGAAACGCAGTCAAGAGCATTCGCGAAGCCGGGGTGAATCGCTAGTTTAGTAATATTATAAAATGTTTATGGGAAATATATGCCTTATCTTCCCAGTATCAGGAAATAGGTCCTTCGGCCTTAGAAGCGATGGACTGACATCGCCGAGTCGGACGCGAGAGCCAACGACTTACCTACGACGTGAGCATGCCCTCGCATGCGGACCGAAGATAGGGGGAAATGGAGAAAAAAGCTGATGATTAAGTAAGAGACCCGCCCCGGCATTTATGCTTCATAAGATTACTCGCAAGGCTAATCTAAAGATTGCCTGAAAATATAATCAAAATGTAACGTCCGTTTTGAAATTCAAAATTTACACACATCGATTTTTACATAGGTGTACATAAAATGTTGAGAAGACACATAATAGTTATTTTCGTATGACTGAACGTCAATCATCTTCACAAACCTTCAATCCGGCTGCTGGCAAGGTCCGTACTAGGTCCTAAATAAATAAACAGTAGGTACTAAACTGAGATCTTTAATCATTACCGTAACTACTACATGCCCCTTGACTCTTGACCATGATCCGAGATTTGAAAGACCTGGTAATTTTAGTGGAACGCCTGCCATCTGACTTCCGTGACCCACTTACGAGGGAAACCTGATCAGATTCGATCATGGTTACACATTCAGTTGCTAGAATGCGCAGGTGTCATCACGATGTTTCCCTCACCGTATGAGCATCACGCGGTGCATCATTCCACTAATGTACACGACTCAGAAGAAGTCTTGGAAGATGTACATGGCGCCACCGGCGATCGAACTCGGTACCTCTCCGTTACGAGTCGGACACCTTAACTATTAGATCACCGACGCAAGTATTATTAGTTACAGTAAAATACTGAACTCCACGGTTTATGGAATGAAGACGAGAGCAACATTGTTTTATACGTCTCGTGCCTTTAAATCACTCAGTGTTGTGAGTACTATGCTAGTTCGTGGTCGCAGCAAGAAATAACTTTGCTCTCTTGTTGAGCAAACAATTATATCAAGCTAAATGTTGGTAGGTATATAACTTCCTAACGAGGTGAAATCCCACGAATGTGTAGGAAATACTAACGTAAAATTACTAATAAACTTATCAATTTGATTTAAAATCAGATTCAGTAGATACTTAACTACCTACCTACTATAATGACGAAAACGTAGTGTACCTGTGACGCTGTTTTCTTTTTCGATTTCACATTTAGCCCCAGTGCTAAACAATAGTTTATTATAAGTACCTACTTGGAACAACACTTTTTCCATTTAGAAACCCCTTTCCTAAGTTAGATCCTATGACAACCTTCCTAGAGCGTCACTTTCTTTTCTCGAAAGCACATAGTCATGTGTTTACATGTCCATCTACTGACGGAACAATCGGTGTCAGCGAGCTCAGCGTGGTCCACATATCCGCGGATACCTAGTCAGGGAAACGAGACGATAATTGGTTACATTTAGCTTTGTCCTGCGAAACGCCGTGGAGTAGGTGTTGTTGGAATCTTTTATGGAAGTATATTAGTACGAGGATTCAGAGTCGAACGGTTGCTATCGAAGATAAAAATATCAATAGCACAAAGATTTATTTTTAGAGATAAGCATAACCCCACCCCACCTTTGGGCCAGAGGCGTGAGCTTTAAGTATGAATGTATTTAATTTGGGTTACACTACATTGTAGATACTGTACCCAGGTTCGACTCCCAGGCGACCACGATATTATAGAAATGTTTTTTTATTTGTACCACTAAGGTGGCAAACAAGCTTACCGGCCTGCCTGATGGTAAGCAGTCACCGCAGCCTATGGATAATATTTTTTATATGTTTACAAGGTGGTTTCTTTTCTATTCTATTGTCCATTGGCTACAAACGCAGTGGTCATTATCACCCATTACATATTTTAAATACGATTCGACTCTACTAGCCATTGTTCTTCCAAAAGTAGGACATTCAAAAGTTATAAAAACGAAATTCAAGTTCAAGGGGATTTCAGTGCAAGGAAACTTGGGAGCCGAGTCGGATATTGAAGCATTATTGTAATCATGGAAAATACAAACCTATTTATATTGAGGGTAAGTTTTTTCATTTCATACGGTAGACCAACAGGCAAGCGGGCCACCTGATGGAAAGTGGTCACAGCTGCCTATCGGCATTAGCCCAAAGGTATCGTCATTGCGTTGCACATCTCTAAAAGCTCACAAGTTGTAAAACTTAGAACTTTTAAAACAGAAGACTTTCTACACTATTATTAACCTAGTAAGTCTTTTTTTAAACCGAAGAATCCCAAGAAAAATAAACAGAAAAAAAAGGGTTAATAAATGTGGAAAAGGTGAAAGAGGCTTGTCGTGACCATGGGTCGTGACCGTAGCAACTGGAACGATAATGTGGTACCTCCGACGGGAAAAGGCGTTAGTACGTTATGTTTGTATCTTATTTTACATACTCACGCCAATAGTAGGCAGAGACTATCGAGTGCCACAAGCTACGATCCTGACCCCTCCTTTGGCTCTTCCACATTCATACATTTATCGAAGCCCGAAGGATTGCCAGGCTCAAGTAGCAGTGGACAGAGCACTTAGCTCGCCGAACAGATGGCCGATGGGGTAGCAAAGTTCTCGAGTAGTTATCACGCACCGCAAGACCGACAACCAGGTTAAGATTGCAGACCGGCCGAATTCGGATGACACAGGACCGACCTTTGTGGAGATCTCTAGGAGGAGGCTTATGCCCATCAGTGGATGTAGTCTTCCAGCTGATACGATAATGATGACTACCAGTTACCATGCAACTACCTACTTCTATATTAATTTTCTGCTATGTTTATTTCAGTTGATACTGGCCTGCATAATACTTGAAGTAACAGTATCAAAATCAATCAAAGAAAAGGAATACAACACCATTTCTCTCGCTCAAGACTACAATGATGTCAGACCTCATCATTCAAATGTAAGGAATCTAATGAAATCATTAGAATATGAAAATGAACTTCCATTGAAAAGTAAACATAAGAAACATTGGAAGAAATCGAAAAGAGATGCCTACTCCAACTATGGCAACTATGGTAAATATTGGGCTCGAAGATCGTCGAATTATGGCCACGATGGATACTCTACCATGCCTTTGTACTTAGTATTCAATAGGAAAGTCGGGGCGTACTACCCTTACTATAAATATCCTAAAGGCAACGGCTCGAGCAGACGTAATGGGAGGTCAAGAAATGTACCAAAGCAGCGTTAGATACTAAAGAGAAGATATGACATAGAAGATAGTTGCAGTTTTTTACTCTGAAGTATTAGTTCCTAATTAAGTTCCTATCCTATAATTTGACTGATTTGTTAACATACGAAGCATACGCTTTGTGGATCGCTCAGTGTTAGAGCGACCAGCGCCAACACTTTAAATTTTGATTTTCAGCTTGAAAAATTCGATACTTTCTTACATTATGCTGATTTTTCCTATTTTTGAACCGTACCCTTTCGGTGTTGCGAATGTGATTTAAAAATATTGATATTTTAATGCCGAAAATCAAAATTAAAAACTGTTCGAACCGAGGCGAACGATTCAAAAATAGATATCTTGGTACATACACATGAAATACGAGTAGAAGCAACTTTTCTATTATGATAAATTTATTGGCACTCATCTGATTAGGTAGGTGGTAAACTTAGTGCAGGACTTGCTGTACTTAAGATACGTTGTATACATAACTTTAGTTGAGATCTCTAATAAACTTCATGGACGTTCGTTATGATTGAACGTTACTTTAGTATTTTTGTAATTTCCCTTCTTTTCTGAAGATTTATGTTTCTCCTCAATGCCATTCACAGATATGTGTGAAGATGTGTACAAAGAGGAGCAAAAACAGTGGGAAATCGCCATTGCAAATATCTTTGCACAAATATTTGTATACATCTTGATACATGGATGTGACCGGCATATGTATAAGGAAGAGATATTGAATAATATATTATTGTATACTACTTATTGATTGGTTACCTGAAATGGATAAGAGTACAATAAAAAATTATGAGTAACTGTTGAAAAAACCGTTGTTTTATTTTCAATTTAGTACGTACATTTTCGTTAATAGTTTGACTTTTAACCAACTGAAGCTCATTCCATCATTTAGAAGTAAAGTTTTACACAAAATAACAAGATGACCCAAACTGCTTTTGGTAAATTAGTGACCATGATTTTAGCCAAAATCCGTTAAAACAATCAGTTTTAAGTCCAAGGTATTTCCTCAACATCGTACACAAAAGTAATTGAACAATTAGATTCGGCTGCAGCCTATTTCCGTACTATTTAGGTACATTATAAAAATACACGTCCTCAGTGCTTTAACGTCTATCCTATTAAGATCCTATTACGTACTCATAAGCTGGGTGTTGTCATTATGCTCGTTATATGTACGATGTTAATATAAAATATATAATTAATTCTAATCATCTGGTATGAAGCTTTACTTATGATAGCGCATTTTCAGAATGTTATTGTGATTGCTTCACCGACAAGATTGAGGATCTTAAATTAATGATGATTATAACAGTGATTGAGGATTTTATATACTAGTTTCGTCGACAGTTGTCATAGTTTTGTATGTAAGCTGTAAGAGCAGGGCCTCAAGTCCGCTAATAAAGAATTGTAATGGAATTGCGATCGCAGCATAATAGCAGTTAGACACGATGGTATTCTGCTACTGTTACTATTGACTCGATTGACAAACGCGGCACAGTTGCAGTTTTACGCGTTTTTGGTATCCAATTACAATTCAATCGCGCGCACATAATCAGCAGACTTGAGACCCAGGCGTGCGTAGACTAATCGTACAAAAATCCATATTCATCTTTGTATTGCATTCCCCACAAAGCTACGCCTCCGTGGACAGTAGGTGTTACTTTAACCTAAAAAGTTCACACTTCAGCGAACTCGGGCTGATTTTAACTTGTGCTATGGGCCCGGGTTCAAATGCTGAACGAACCAATAAAAACGTGCTAACTCGTTATACCTATGATGTGTTTGCCCATTGAGGGCTACGTTTCTCAATTGCAACTTAATGTGCTCCGCATATGACTGAAATTCGTAAAGCTAAATAAAATCACGTCCTCATTTGCTATGCCAATTTGAGCCGTATGCGTGGCACATTATGTTGCATTTTGATTGCTCTTGATACGGATCATGGAGACAAAGGCAATAGACACCCACAAACTGATCAGGCGAATGATAAAATAATTGTTTCATCACATTTCTACGATTGAAGTTCAATCGTCCGTCCAAAAGCAACAAGGTCGAATTTCCCTTGCATTGTCTGACAGTTAAGTCTCTACCTTAGATATTTTGGTAACACTACAAGTAAAACCTGGTAATCCACGTTCCTCGCCTAACCGTACATCGACCACATAGCGAGCAATAAATTAACCTCAGCTTAGAGTAACGCTAAACTATACCGCTATTTATTACTGTGCAATACTTTTGTCGACTACCACAAAATAGGCTTTAGAGGAGCAAATAACGGGCTGATAAACTGAACTTGGAAAATATGGTTCATTCCCGTTGTCCCCTAAATCTACCTATCTCTTTTACACTCGTCGCAACTTACCACAAGTGTGAAAGAGTTAGGTAGATTTTGGGGACAATGAGAATTATTGGGAAATGTGGCTTGAAATGTCTTCATATGTTTATTCCATGAATATTTGTTAGTGTAAGTTGAAAATGACCCAGTATTACATGAAGAGTTATAATGTTTATTATTTGCTCCCTTAAATACCCATCGCACTAAATAAAAATATACATATTGTAACAAACGCACCTCTTTTTTTTAATAATATAATATATGTATGCATATCTCATTGTAATGTCCAGCTATAATTTAATTTATAAATCGTGTTTATTCTGTGATAACGTAAAAATAATTCAAACCTTTAGGTACTAAATAAATTACTTTATTACATCTAATATTTACAAACTAACAATTATATACACAGATCAATAATTTATATTTATGTATATTTAAATTAAAAACGGAAATAAAGCGTTATCTAAATCTCAACTAACATTAAAGCATTTTAGAAGGCGTTTAAACGAACACTAGTTTTACAATTTCGAGATATCTTACGTCTCTTGGCAATATTTTAAAACAAATTACTTTTTTAACACATTTCTACAGACGAGGCCTTCAAAATAGTACCCACAAAATAGAATTCTATCAATTTGAAAAATAGTAAATATGTATTGCCATCTTTTTAAACTTACAACAATGACAACAAATTCTAAATTATAAATATAAATAGCAATTATTAATAACAAAACATCAACAATGAAACGCCTCCGATCCACGATCCGTTAAAATTTAAACAGGAAAAGCCATTTCATATAGTAAATTTTTGCAAGTTTCAACAGATTTGTAATTTTCAGATACTTTCTTAAAAATCATCATAAATAAATACCCTGTAGCTAAGCAAATATATTCAATATAATAGTCATAGATATGCTTTAGATAAAACAAAACAAACTTCTCCGATTTATTGCCGGATAAAATAATTAGTCGTAGGTAATCGAAAAGTCATAATTCCGGTCCTATTTAATAGAAACAATCACATTCTCTGATCCTCAACATTTACCACTATTCGAAAAATACTAAGGCATCTTTAAAACATATAACATAACCACAATTATCGCCCTTGCATGAATAAAAAACGTATAAAAATCACTTATAAATTTGTGCAATGTAACAAAATGCTTAGACGAAGCCCAAAAACTAACATAAAAAAATGCTTAAAAAATGATTAGAAATACTTGGCAACCCGTTTATTAGAGCTACAATAAAATCAATCAGCACCCTTTCATTTTCTCACGACGATTTCTATAAAAAATCGATTGTGCAATCGACACTCGCGACTGCGTCTACCGAATTATTGCCCGTAGTCCCCACTCTCTACCAAAAGAAAGCATCGATATACAATTCATTAGAAAAATATTAGGCAAGCGTGCCATCAGCACACGTCCGCTCCTGTGAC
Source organism: Blastobasis lacticolella (assembly GCA_905147135.1). NCBI lineage: Eukaryota > Metazoa > Arthropoda > Insecta > Lepidoptera > Blastobasidae > Blastobasis > Blastobasis lacticolella. The sequence goes on from LR990058.1 coordinate 5,471,282, forward strand.
AGGAGTTGGCGATTAAGTCCTAGATATAGGTCGGGCAATGTTGTAAGCTGGTTCCACACGCGTCGCAGGCCCTTGCTTCGCGTTGGTTGACGAGTGTACACGCTGGACACTCCCGACCGCCCGACGTTAATGGCTGTATTTCCGGCCCCCTCTTAGATTTACCACACATTTCGCACGCTTGCTGGCTCCCTCTATTCAGGTAGGTGCAAGTGGCGCAGTGCCACTTGGATACTTCGTGGGTGTCTGATGGTTTCTCGTCCCGTTCACCGTTCTGTCTAGAGGGCGGCCGCCGAGTGTCAGGTTCGTCTAGGGAAACGACTAGTTGCGCTTTGAGCTCGTGGTTCGGCTGCGGAGATGATGTGGACCCTGGTGGAAATTTCGAGTTTTAGAGGTGGATTATTAGACAGCTACAATTGTACTGATGTTGTATCATCATTGTCAGTTGCATAATGTTTCCTGAACCTTCAGCTTTGTATTGATAACATCTATCGGTTCCGTGTGAACTTTACATAGCCGGTCGCTCCATCATTGCATACGTAAATTCATAATTTGTTAATTGGGATTATCGAATAATCATCATTAAATTTACTAGATGGCACAATTCATTAGTTGGCTCGTTTGTTCTAATAGTTTCTGTGTTCGATCTAGTTAGTTTTGAATATACATAATTTTAAAAATCCCTACACAGTTTATATTAGAGATGAAACGGATATCCGGTTACAATCCGGTATCCGGCCTATCCGGCCTTTATTTACTATCCGGCCGGATACCGGATAATAAAAAATGTATGAAAAGTCCATAAAAGTGATCTCTCTGAAGCTCATCAGAAACAACCGTCCTTTTGACGCAGTCGGGTAAAACGCTACTTGCACCACGGTGGTCTTTGCAGTGACGGAGCACATACCATCGCATTTGATATTCTCTAATTTTCTCGGGGATATGTGTGACTTTGTAACTTCCACGAGTGTGCACATTACGTACTTAGCCCAACAGGGTTGTTTAGTATAATAATGTAGTGTAATATTTTATTAAAAATCAATCAAGGTAAATATACTGGATTTAAAATTCAAATTTCTCTACACTTTGAGGTAGTATACGATGTCGTTTGTCATCCACAATGCAGGGGGTTAATGTGTAAGCCCGTATTTCGAAACTAGGAATCTGTCCGAGGTCGGAAGCATTGTTCAGTTCAACGTTCAAATTATTCACATTGAACGAAGACTTGAAATCACGTAAACACATGCAGTTGTTTAAAGTCCCACCCCACTGAAACTTGTTCAGAGACGATGTCCATCCAAATATCCGGCTATCCTACTATAAGGCTGGCCGGATATCCGGTATCCGGCCAAACAACTATACGTTTCATCTCTAGTTTATATATAAAATTCCAGTCAATACATAAACTACCGAACCGATTTTATTGAAACAAAGCCATAATTTTAATTGTTAATTAACCATATTTATTAAACAGCCTTCCAAATTAAAGAAACCGCGTCGAAATCGGTTCAGCTGTTATGGAGATACGATGATACTTAGTTTTTCGTCGGCGGTTAAAAAGGAGCCAAACCATTGGACAGAATGAGTGAGTACTATTTAGTGGGCACTAAATAAATATACGAATAACAACATAACATAGTAGTACAAAGTAATATCATAGACGAATCTGCGCGGCTATTGTCTAAGTAAGTTGGCAACTGAATTTGACATTAAATAATTCTACACTACGTCATCTACGTTGGCCACTGGCTATAGCGTCTACCAAATTGCAGTAGTGTAAGGTTATTATATGTCAAATTTAGTTGTCCACTGAGATAGCCAATAGCCCCGCTTGTCAGGTTCAGGAGGTTTACGGTTGTTCAGGTCAGATGGCAGTCGCTCCACTGTCATTACCTGTCTGCCATGCGTCGATGCGAACCCCGGGCCCTCCCAACTGGGAGATTAACGACAAAATCACCATAGTAGTACAAAGTAGCTCCAACTCACCAGTTGTAACCTTGGAGGTCTGCGCACTGTGTCCATTCTCTTGCCGCGGCCGGTCGTCGGCGACCAGCTTCGCTGGCTTCTTCACTTTCCTCGCGTCGGCGGCGCTAGGCACCGGCGTCACGCCGTTCACAGTCTGCTTTATCACGTCCTTCCTGTCCTTTATGTCCTTTTTGGTCAACAGTTTCACCTTGTCCGGGGCCACCTTGAAGAATAAGAAAGAATCACTTTATTGTATGAAACATACAGAATTGTAGCAAAAGGTACAACACCTTATCGCCTGGAAAAACAAAGCAATTTATTCCAGGTTTTCTTAGGTAACAAAACTCTGGAACTGAGTGCAAGCCTGTTCAACAAAGAGATAATTATGTTGGTGTATTGAAATAAACCATTTATCATTTATTTATTCATCAGATTCATATTTTGGCTACATTAAATACACAAACCTTTCACTTTTTACATTTTCGCAGCAATTGGGTCGAAATCGGCACTACACGTGTGCTTACGACTCATGTAGCCGTTTATTTACGCGCGCTACGATATTTAGCACTGCTGTAACCTCTCTAATATTTGAGTCAGCAGGGGAAGTGTTAATAAATCAAATTCCAAGTCTCTGTAAGATTCCAAATGCAACAATTTCCCTAACAAATTATTCGCGATTTTGTTTTTATCATTTTATTGTGTAGACGTTCCCGAAGTAAACGTTGTTTCATAGAATTTATGCTATTCAGTGACTAACGAGCAGGCAGCCCACTTCGCTACCTTATCCTTCAAACCGGAACACCACAATGCAAGTAATATTGCTTGGCGGCAGAAATAGACAAGGCGGTAGTACTCGCCCAGGTGTGGACTCCACAGGCTTGACAGAGTCCTACCACCTGATATAATGTCTGTGCATCGCGTCAACAGAACTATCCTGCAACGTATACAAATTGATAGTTACCTTGGTGGGTATAAGCGCGTCCGCCTTCGGATGCGGGACGGGCTCGACCCGGCGACGAGCCTCCGCGTCCCTCGCCGCCCTCCTCAGCTGTCGCGCCTTCTTCTGCTCCTGCTCCTGTTTCAGCCTCATCAGGTTCTCGTTCACCTTCGCCGTCCTGTACAGGTCCTCGTCGTACGACCGGTCGAGATTCAACGCCTGCAACCCATCCTCTAGATCCAACGTCGTCGGCTGATACTTCACCCGCCTCTCCTCTCTATCTAACCTGTCTAGGGTCCTCGAGTCGCGCTCGAGCGACGGCGAGTACCTACTCCGCTCGTTCTCCTCGTTTTTACTAGATAGGTTTCTGAACACGTAGTCCCAGCTCTCGTAGGTGCCCATGCCGTCTTCGCGCGCTTTACTTAAGGCGGGCTGCGTGTCCGACCGCGGCAAACTGGGCAGCGACACGTCGCTGAAGCCCGATTTTGACGTGCTATTCCTTCTACTCTCCCTCCTTTTATGCCGGTCCTCCTTCCCGTTCTCGTAAGGCGAATCCAGCTCGATCAGCTGTCCGGTTGGGACGATCGGATACCTGTACTGTGGTATAGTAGGGTATCCGTTAAGAGGCACTGTCGTGGCATGCTTTATCGGTGCGTAGGCCGGTGCGGGGACCATGTAAGGCGCTTGCACGGGGTAGTAGTACGGCACCCCGTATGGAGTCATCACCATCTGGGGCATAGTGACTTGGGGTATCTGGGGTACGGTGGGCATGGCGGCCTCGGGCATGTGGTGCGTCGTGGGGTACATCATGTGAGGTGGCAGCACGTTGGGCGCCGGCATCACATACTGAGGCATGACAGCTGCGATGGGCTCCTCTAGTGGTGAGAACGTGTACCCGTGCCCGCTGTTGCCGTATTGCATCTCCATGACTGGTACGGGGATGTTGGAGTATATTTCGGAACCTGGGAAGGAGGAATTGCGAATGAATCATGGAATTCGTTATAGAATGTTGAACGATAATGGTTCGAGAGAATTAGTAAATAGCGTTATAATTAATAAAAGTCCAACTAACAAGACCGGTGTCGCATTTTATTCACATTCGCAATCACATCAATCATCATCCGTGGAGGCTTAGAATGCAAGTCGTATACACAACAGAAAACACTGCTGCACAGTTTCTGGTCTACGGAGGTTCTAGCTTATTTTGCATTGTTTCCTAACAGTAATATAAATAAGTACGGCAGTGGCGTACGCTCGAATTCGGGGCGCTCCGACCGCGGTACAAGTGCCAATTCAGGTGGTAGTAGAAAAGATCACGCATTCTATTTTCACGGGGATTTGACATATGCAAAAGAAATGCGATATAAGCGATCACTAAATGACATTTAGGACAGCCAGAGCGATAGCACTGCGCAGTTGGCCGAACATTCTATAGATTATTCCCTGATCCCTGAACAGCACATAGGCTGAAATTTATTCCGAGTTTCAATGCTGTTCCCGCAGGAACAAGTCTGGAACATTACAAGTGAATTTTACGCGGAAAAAGTTGTTCTTTAACAAATCTTTATTTGGTCCAAATACACATCCGAAAAAATTCAAAATGGAATTTCCAAAAAATAAATAAATAAATAAATAAATAAACTTTTATTTCAGACGATGGTCCATAGTTTGTTAGTATCTAGTGAACAAAAAAAAAAATTAATAATACTTATATCTAATGTTAGTAACAAATGCACACAGTTTACTTATCCTATTTTATATTAAAAATAAGGGGTCTGCCCCCAGTATGGACATCGTTCCAGTGGCCCATTATAGGACACTGAAACCGCTCCGCTATCGGTTGGAGGATAGTGTTGGCGCTCCCCCGTACTCGGCTCAACAGAGACGCGGATCTTTTACGAATGATTGCTTGGAAGCAGTCAATTCGTGCATCCGCCATCATTGTCGAGGCGCTACAATAGCGGGGGAGCCCCAACAGCATCCTCAATGCATTATTATATTGCACTCTCAATGCATTATAACATTTTTTCGTGTACTTAACCCACAGACTGCACGTGTAGAATGTCTGGCAAAAAGCTTTAAATAGGGTTACCTTAACTTCCGGTGTACAGCGTGCAAATCTGCGGGCTAGCATGTTAGCCCGTGCAGCGAGCGCTCTCCTCTCTCTCTGCATGTCCTCGTCATCCACTAGCCTCTCGGTGACCCAGTGCCCCAAATACTTAAATCTGTGCACAGTTGTTAATACAGAGCCACCCATGGTCACTTGCGGTAAGTTATTAACCTTTTTTGTACCCGATTTGAAAATTAGTACTTCACATTTTTTGGGGTTGTATTTGAGGCCATGAGCCACCGCATAGGCTTCGCATATTGCAATCAGCTTCCTAAGAGCACTGATTGAGGGGCTCAGTAGCACCATATCGTCAGCGTAACTGATGTTATTGTAGCATATCCCCCCTACATGACAGCCGACTCCGGTGCCACTGAGCTCCCCAATCAAGTCGTCCATGTAAATGTTGAAGAGTGTCGGAGAACTGAGCCCCCCCTGTCTCACGCCACTCCCCAACCTGTACACGTCCGACTGCGAACCTGCCCATCTAACATAATTCGTTTGGTTGTCGTACCAGTACTTAAGCAACCCAATTATGTCCGTAGGCACATTTGTACTACTCACCAGCTTATACCACATCTTATTGTAATCCACCAGGTCGAATGCTTTAGACAAGTCTAAAAAACATGCAAATACTGGCGTCTTACGATCGGTATAGTATCGGACGGTATGCTTGAGACATAGTATAGCAGACTCGGTTGACAACTCAGCTCTGAAACCGAACTGGTTGTCATGTAATTGCACTTGTTTTTTAATATGTCTGTCAAGCAAACCGTCCAGCACCTTCGCGATAGCAGTTGCCAGTGAAATAGGCCTATAGTTGGTTTTATCGGCCAAATCCCCGGTCTTGTTCTTCGGTACTGGTACGACAACAGTCCTCATTAACTCGTCCGGAAGGTATGAATGGCCCACACACAAGGAAAAGACCATGCTCAATATTCGCGCAATGTGCGAACCCGCGTACTGCAAGTGCTCAATGCTGAGGCTGTCATGCCCAGGCGACTTCCCGCGTGTCATGTTTTTTAAGGCTAGCCTGACTTCCGTAGCAGAGAAGTAAACCTGCGACCCTCGACCCACCCCAGCACCAAGCCTCACAGGTTCCGTTTGTACAGTCGGCTTTACTATAAAATGATCTTTGAACATATTCGCTATACTGACAGGTTCACATACTCCTTCCACGCTCATGGGGATGCTCGAACGCGAATTCAATTTGTCGGTTTGTTTCCAGAACTTTTTAAAATCTTTCGACTTATGGTGTTGTGCTAAAATGTCCATTCTAATTTGGTTAGCATTGTTTTGACACCATTTGAGCTTCTGCTTGAATATACGTTTAGCCTCTTTCATATTTTCAAAGAGTATTCCGCTAGTAGGCTTTCCCCCGCCCATCCAACTAAAAAACGCCAGTCGAGCATCCTCATGTACTTTTTTTACATGTTTATTCCATCCAACAACATTACATTTTCTTTTCGATTTCTTCTCCATAAAGGTCTCTATTGCTGCTTCTCTAAGAGTTTGTACCAGTCTAATGTACATATTCTTTATACTTGTCCTATGCTCTGTAATATCACACTTTTTATCACAGCATGACCTCATTTCCGTCGGAAAATCGATTAGGCTAAGTTTTTCGTGACAAAGTTGTGAATATTTTTGTATTTGGTGAGGTTGTCTTTCTCCCCAGACTACTCGATTAATGCCTAAAGCAGTAAACTGCTCCTTTACAACTATTGAACTAATGTCCAATCGAATTTCCAACGGAAAATGGTCCGACCAAAATACATCATTGTAAAATTTCAAGTTAGCGATCGATTTCCAGGCAGCTTCAGTTACAACACAATGGTCTAACCATCGCAATGAGCCACAGCTGTCACTTATAAAACTAAAAACATCAGAGTCCAATCCTAACATTTCTACATCCGCTATTTTCCAACTTCGATCTTGACAATAACTACTCAATTCACTAAAAAATAACGTATCCGGGTGTGCATTGAAATCCCCTAAAATAAACACCGATTCCACAATATTAGTCTCAATAATAGCGTTCACTTCACAGATACATTCCATAAACTCCAATAGATTGTCTGGGTCATTCGTAGGCATGTAAACAGAGAAAAACAAAACAGACCGGCCGGCTACCTGCACTAATATTGCTGCGAGGCGCGGTGAACTGCATTCAACTACTGACACCGACGTAAACACAGACTTGCGCCACATAATGGCAACTCCGCCGAATGGTCTGCCCAGTAACGGGCCGCTTGATGTGTCAACAGCTGACTTACTCGTAAAATCAAAATCACGATGAATTTCTCCAATAAAATTGATGTCATGCGGCAAAAGCCAGGTTTCTTGGAGTGCTATAATATCACCTGTTTGACACAGTGATCGTATTCCATCAGCCGACCGCCGCACTGATTTGCAATTATATGAAAACAACATGAGTTCTTTTTTGCCTTCCATTATTTTGATGAGTTGCATTATTGTACAGAGTTAGGGCAAAGTACCCTCACGCGAAAATCAATAAAACGGCGAAACGAAATTCCGTCGGGCCACAGATCACAGTCCATAAATAGGCTTAATTTATGTTTAGGTACAAAAACCTTGTATGAATTATATTCTCTCTGTTGCTTCGTCTTTATCTTATGTAAGGTCACAACAACATTTACTTTATTTTTTACATAATTTATAATGTCACTCTCAGACGTATCCACATGTACATTGTTTATAAACAAAGGGATTCTGATATCTGCGGCACGAAATTTTTGTTCTTGATCCATGCATGTACCCTTTTCACCTATAAAACGGTTTCTATACCTTTTTCTTTCCACAACTTTCCAACCCTCTTCCTTTTCCTTATCCTTCCAAGTTTTATCATTGGAACGAATCATCTCCGCCATATTAACTTGCGCATTTATTTTTGTCTTCGATAATGTATCAACAATATTTTGTTTAACTACCTTCGTTGCATTCGCTTTGTTCACACGCGCAACAGTGCATTGCGTCTTGTCCGGTGAGGCCCGAACTCGCACCGCGGTTTCCGAACGGTTAGAAACCGGCGAGTCGGCCTCCACGTGCTCCGCTGCACTCTGCGTTGCGGTGACAGGTAACGTATTCGCCGATGCGCGCGAGAGGGATGGCGAGCATTGATAGGCAGTTATTGAGTCATTCTTATCTGTCAAGGTCAATCCCTTTGTACAGTTAGAGGTCGTTGACTCTTCCGTTAGATGTATTATTCCTATAGGCCCACTGTCACAGTTATAACTTTCCATCACATTAGCAGATCCCCGCGTTTTGTTGATAAACGTATTACACTCGAAATTACTCACTATGGAAGCATGTTTAAGGTTCGTAATTTCATTTTGCAGTTGTATGAACTGATCCATCGTTACGTATTCCCTTTTTATGTTCTCAACCCCATGTTGCAGTACTATCAGGTCTTTAAGCAACCGAGTTACATCGATATGATCAAACGTAACCGGAGGTAGTTTGTGTAGCTCTCGTGCCACAAAAATCGGCAAATCTTCCGGGTCTATTTCTTTAATTGTAGTAATTATGTCCTCCAGCTCCCGTTGGGTCTTGCCCTCTCTTTTACGAGGAACATTTCTCTTCGATGTCTTGAGAGAGTTAAACAGTAAATTTTTCGCTGTACGAATATCCTCGGACTTAAATGCCGTAAAGCAAAGGCGAATCATGCTTTCCTCGTCCATTATGTCACACTTATTTTGTATGAAAGCTAAAACTTCATTTATTACAATATTGCAACTAGCACACTTTAACACAGTAGAGGTCGATGACCTCACCGGACCGGACATTTTTATTGCGTGTGCACCCAACGACGGCACTACCCGCATTGAGGGCGTCAAAAAAAACTATGTTTTTTTTTTTGGAATTTCGTGACTTCGGACCAAACTGGACCAGCTTCAGCGTAATGCTATAAAAGGCAACAGCCAACCGATTTCCAACCGATGCTCACCATTACTCTCCTGCCCAGCGTCCCTCCGCCTACAGCGCTCCTGCAGGGCTTTCGCGGTGTCCCTCGGGCCGCCCGGCCGCGCCGCGCGCTCCGCATACACCTCCGCCCAGGACACGCGCCCGCCGGCCGCCCACACCGACTCCCAGACCGTTGACATTATCTGGGGATGGGTTTAGATTTTCTTAGTTTTTTTTTATATAGCGAGACTTATAATGGCGTCCCGTGATGTCGAGGTCACCATGCCGTCGAAACCAATCATGTGCGCTACCACCGCCAAACGAACCAGTAACTGATCAGAACAGATCTGGGAGGCGAATCTCGCTATAACATCTAAAATTCCACATTTTCTCTCCAAAAGTCTATCATCTAGCGAATTGTGGTATTTTCGATTTAACTGCTTTATTTTATATCATTAAGCTATAGAAAGCCATTTGCCACAGCTTTGAATACATTTGCTAGGAGTATAAACCATAATTCAATTACTAACCACTCAAACAAATGGAGAAGTTATTTTGATATGGACATAGAACCCCCTACAATCGCCATTCATCACAAACCGTCTGGGGGGCGATACTCGCGCTGTGACATCTCAAATTCGACATGTTCTCCAGCCAAAAAACTGTATTAAAACGTCACTGAATTGATCTTCGACAATACAAAACTGTCCAAGTTCAGAAAATAGTTGGTGGTTGCAATAGAAATTTCAATGTCATTATACTAAAGGAGATATGGGGCTAGAAAAAAAATTCGAATTCGAGTTATCAAAGCGCGAGAACTAGGACCCTGTGAGCCATTGTCTAAATCAGTTGGTAACTGAATTTGACATTAGATAATTCTACACTACGTCATCTACGTTGGCTACTGGCTATAGCGTCTACCAAATAAGAGTAGTGCAAGATTGATTTATGTCAAATTCAGTTGTCCATGGGGATAGCAAATTGTTACTAGCGAGGACCTGTAATTGGCTTATTGACTCTAATATAATACAATACAAAATACGTTTATTTCTCTCAAAAAAGACCACAATATATAACATTATAAATTTAGTAAAAACAGCATAAATCCTTTTGAGAGCTGGAGTCTGTGCTAGGTAAAAAACCTGTGTTACTGATCTCCAGGCTCCCAACCTCCTGCCTTTTTGTAACAAAGTTTGCTTACATTACATTATAACATTCTTTGATTGTGCCTATAGCAAAGTTTGTGCCTATAATGTTTATTATGTTTTATATAGCTGTTGGAACTCCAATAAATAAATAGCCCCGCTGGTCACCTCACCTGGCACTCGGTCTGCGCGATGATGGCATCCCGCGACATGGCGGCCACCATGTCCGGGCAGACGGGCTGCGACAGCGCCACGCGGCCCGCGCCCGCCGCGCGGTAGCCCAGCGCCGCCAGCAGGCTCTCCGCGCCCACCATGTTGGCTTCCACCTCGTGCTTGTAGAAGCCGCTGTATAGCTGTTGGTGGAGAGGGGAGGAGATGCTGTTATGGTATGTACATGGGTGATGAAGGCAACAGGCTCGAGCCCACAATGTTTGCCTCCACCTCGTGCTTGTAGAAGCCGCTGTATAGCTGTGGGTGGAGAGGGGACACGCTGTTATGGTATGTACACGGACAATGAAGGCAACGGGCTCTCCGCGCCCACCATGTTGGCCTCCACCTCGTGCTTGTAGAAGCCGCTGTATAGCTGTGGGTGGAGAGGGGAGACGCTGTTATGGTATGTACACGGACAATGAAGGCAACGGGCTCTCCGCGCCCACCATGTTGGCCTCCACCTCGTGCTTGTAGAAGCCGCTGTATAGCTGTTGGTGAAGAGGGGAGACGCTGTTATGGTATGTACACGGACAATGAAGGCAACGGGCTCTCCGCGCCCACCATGTTGGCCTCCACCTCGTGCTTGTAGAAGCCGCTGTATAGCTGTGGGTGGAGAGGGGAGGCGCTGTTACGGTATGTACATGGGAGATGAAGGCAACAGGCTCGAGCCCACAATGTTTGCCTCCACCTCGTGCTTGTAGAAGCCACTGTATAGCTGTGGGTGGAGAGGGGAGACGCTGTTATGGTATGTATGGGGTACGATGCAGGGCGTCTCCGGTGACTGCTACTGGAGATTCTCCTGAATACTTTTATTTTATTTTATATTATCCGAGTCCGACTCCGATATTATCAGTGTTTTGGGACATTAAATGTCCACTCCAATTTCTTTGACCTACGAGCTCAGAACAATGAAGAATTCTTTTATTCTACGTAGTTACAAACGAACTGACAGGCCAGATGGTAAGCGGTCACTGTCGCCGATAACATCGACGATTCATACATTTAGGTCACAGGCAACAAAAATGTGCGTTGTCACTGTGAGGCCTAAGATGAAATGCCTCATGCCTGTAATTGCGCTGGCTACCTTATCCCTCAAACCGGAACACAACAATGTAAGCATTGTTGCTTGGCGGCACAAATATATAACGTTTACAGCATGATCGGTTGGAGTAAAAATCCAGCGAAAAATAAAAATACACTAATGAAAACTAGTACAGTTGCCGGGATGACCTTTTTAATGTCCACGAGTAGGTACTTTATTTATAGATTTCTAGAAACTCAGTTCCAAAATACTGTGACCTGATTCTGAGTGGGCCTCTTCATGGCCACAGCCATTAGGCTGATTATAGACGTTCCATCTTCGGCTGGCAGGTGAAAAACCTCGCTACATGATCATCATCATATCAGCTAAAAACGCCCACTGCTGGGCATAGGCCTCCCCCAGAGATCTCCCGAAAGGCCAGTCCTGTGCCTTCCGCATCAAGCTGGTACCTGCGACCTTTACCAGGTCGTCGGTCCACCTTGTGGGACCCACGCTGCGTCTTCCGGTACGTGGTCGCCACTCGAGAACTTTACTGCCCCCTCGGCCACCGGCTAGTAAAAATAAGCGTAACCAAAAACGACCGCACTCACGCGTATGGTCTTGTACTCGACGCGCCACGGCTGCACCAGCAGGTTGGCGGCGTACCGCGCGAGCGCCGCCCAGCCCAGCCCCGCGCGGCACGCCGTGTACTCGGGCAACTCGGCGACGGTGCGCGCGAACACCTTCCCAGTCTCGGCTAGCCCGAACTTGCACTCGTGAGGCACGAGGGACAGGTACTCTAGGATGTAGCCTGGCAGAGGTAAATTTATTTTTTTATTTAAACTTAATGATCTGTTACGTACAACGGCGGACTTAAAGCTTCCTAGCTTTATCTACCAGTCAACTGGAGAGCTGATTAATTCTGTTATCAATATAAATTCAAATATGGTTAGACAAATTCACAGAGCGCCATCTGGCCCCAAAGTAGAAAAGCTTGTGTTACGGATGTTAAATAACTGATAAACTACTTATATACTTTTTTTACTGTACCGCAATATATAGCACTACGAGACTTGAGAATTTCCAAAGTAGAGGTTTTCCCTGATAAAAAGGTTTTTACGGGGTCGGCAGCGCGTGCGTGATGCCCGTGGTATTGCAAACGTCCATAGGCTACGGTAACTGCTTACCATAACGCAGGTCGTAAGCACTAAGGTGTAGTGGTGAAAAAATAATACGTGGTGCTATTGATGAGAAACCAACACTAGTTAGGAGAAACGGCTCTACTCCGATAGCGAGACCTCACGTCTCAGTAACGCCATCTAGTGATCGTACCAGTCTCGGTTAGCCCTCGAGAAGTACCAGCCAGGATGTAGCCTAGCGGACGGAGGATGGATAATCTTCCATCTTCGCCATCAGGATTTTACGCAAAGCGGATCACTAGTCGCGTATTAACTTATTAATTTAGTTACGGTCAGTCGCGCAGATTAACTACTAGAGAAATAATGACACGCACCTAGTTACGCCAATTTGAACACGGCCGACCACGCTACTTATATTGTGATTTAAACGAGTGAAATGCTCTTCAAGATATACCTACCAGTCTGGACAGTCCTCAGATATATCTTTAACAACCGACACAAAAAAGGAGTGCTATAATCAATCTGTTTATCTGTCTGTGGCATCGTAGCAGCGGAACGGATTGTCCGATTTCAATGCGGTTTCCTTTGTTGTAAACCAGGTTAATCGACGAGGTTCTTTATTTCATTAAAATCGGCACAGTAGTTTGCGAAATATTTGAGTATATACAGACATTTTGAGGGTTTTCTGATATCTGTCGGTTAGATTAGAGTGCCAGGGAGACACACGGGCAGACGGTCCATCATGGTGCAAGTTATTATGAATCTAATCTGGACGCAGCGCCGGCCCCTGAGGTACTGCAACATCCACTGACCTTCGAGCTTCTTCCGCTGTTCCAGCTTCTCTGGGCTGTCGTCGGTCTCCAGGTAGCTATAGTGAGCGTCCTCGATGCGCCGCCAGAGCGCGGGCAGGCGCTCGCGCAGCGCAGCGTCCGCCATGCCCGGCCAGACAGACATCACCATCACACGGTCACGCTAGCAACCTGGCAACAGATACAGCGTGACAACAGATACAACGGAGGGTAAACTATAAAAAACTTAAACTTCGGCTCTCTAACTTAACTACATAAGAAGGGGATCTCCCCTTCTATGCGCAGCAGTAGACGTAACTTTCTTGTGTACAATAAATTGTAAATAAATAAATATGTTTAATTTAGCATAATTGCTGCCTTAGAGTTAATAACAACACTCTCACTCCACAACCCACAGGAAGAGGCTGAGCCTATCGTATCGAGTACCACAAACGCAAGTGGGTATTGCAATAGCAAACAAGGGCATTTATTGTTAATGTTAATAATCTTCTTCTTCTGCTGTTACATTACGGCCCAACGAACGCCAACAAATGGGTTTCGTTGATCTTTGTTTGCTAGCGTTGGCGTGTGCCGGCGCTCCGAAGCGTGGGGGTACGGAAGTAATCGACAAAACGCAGTTTGGACGGATGCCGAACCTATTCGTTGAGCCAGTGTTACCGGCATTATTAGTGTAAAGACCCATAAATTAGCCACATTAACAGCTGACTTGGTAGCTGCCAAAATACTGTTAAAATAATTACAATTGAATTTAACATGAGCTTTAAATCAAACACAACATGAATAAATCGTAATCGTAAGAATGTTTCGTCAATACCACATATTTGGATATTTATATAATTATAGTACTTGCAACACACATTGACCAGTCACTAAACTCATTTAAACAAGATAATGATGAATGACTACAAACAAAACCTGGATGTTGTTTACGTTGTTTACGTTCCAATGCCAGAGATGTGTTAGCTCATTAGCACTATTCATCTAATGTAAAATAATGTTGCCCCTATCATAGATGTGTGGTGTCATGTAACATTTATGAGTATAGTGTGCTGAAAATTAAATCAGTTTAAATTTGTTAACTTTATACATGGCAGATGTAAATAACCATTGTAGAACTGTTATTGACAGCTGTTGGAACACAAAGAACACACACAATAAAGCATGACTCAGCCAACATATTGATCTGAAATGTTTACAATACAACACAGACATGATCCCTCATTCAGCTGTGCATTAGTCATCTCATCTCATCATACTTATATCAATATTATGTAAAATACTGAATTGGATTTGTCATAGTTACTATATGTTTGTTACACATATATGTAGAAAGCCAACAATGTAATTTGGTATTTGAAACAGAATTTGTATGAAATTGTATGTGATACTGTAAAACTTTTTGTGTCTGTAAAATTTCTTATCTAGTAGTGTTTTATGAATAAGTTTTATTACATTACATAGTATAAAACAAAGTCGCTTCACACTATCTTTCCCTTTCTTCACACAATCATTAAAACTATTCAACGGATTTTAATGCAGTTAATTAAAGATAAAGGTTTATAGGTAAGAAAACAAGGGTAGGTAGGGGTAAAGTAGTTGGGAGGGTTGGTGTAGGGTAGGCATAGGGGTAGGGTAGGGGTAGGATGCCGTAGATGATGCATAGATAAATAAATGAGAAAAGCAATTTAAAATCTGCAGCTCTTATTTAAAAAGGTTACTCATCGGCGGTTAATATTTGCTAAAAAGATGTAGCTTGTAAAATGTGTTATTAATACCAATATTCTGAAGGCCAATGTTACTGCAGCTCATTATTTATGTTCCACAAGTTTTTTAAACCTACTGAAATACTGTATTCTTTAAATTATTTTCTAAATTTCTGCTTTTGTTTGGTACAGTCAAACAACAGCGGTATCCCTATAAGAAAGTGAAAATCTTTACTACATTTTTGGATAAAATTAAATTCAGATTCTTCTAATAGTTCATCAACTTTACAAATAATAATTTTATCAATCTCATATATATAGACAGGAGAGCTGAATGCAAAAGATATGGGCTATCAAACACATTAATGATAATGATAAGATATTAGTATTGATAACAATATTCATACTAA
Organism: Blastobasis lacticolella; assembly: GCA_905147135.1. NCBI lineage: Eukaryota > Metazoa > Arthropoda > Insecta > Lepidoptera > Blastobasidae > Blastobasis > Blastobasis lacticolella. Next base: position 5,486,649 of record LR990058.1, read on the forward strand.
ACATAAAGAAATGACTCATGAATGGTATATTACCTACAATTAAAATACATCATACCTTTATAGAAATCCTTTCCTACTAATAATGCTAACTAATGAATGAGTAAGATTGTAAGGATGTTTGGATTGTTACTGTGGTTACTCTTGCATGCAAAAACAACTAATGGATTTTAATAAAACTTGATAGTAATGATGATCATAGGCTATATGTGGTTCCCAGAGGAATGGGCCCAAAATGTAATAACCAAATTTTTCATTAACTAAATCAGAGGTTGTTAAAAATGAAATAAAAAATTGCCCATTAACTGCATTTTCACTAGCACCACCCAACTTTGTGTTTCTATTGGCAACCTATATTATAAATACAGTCATCATCATAACATTATGGAACTATATAATTCCCAAGATAAAAAGGCTCAGGAATAGTAGCTTTCTGGGTTAGAGTTACGAGGATACCAAAGAATGCAATTATATAAAAACAGCCTTTTTTCCTCAGCACCCCCATTGCTACACCCCAACTGCTTTCTGTCTATAAGCCTATATATTATAATTATGTAAAATTTGTTTTATTTTATAATATAATAGTTTGCCAAGTTTAAAAAAACTAAACACTTATTATTCAGCACAAGTCCACGTTGATTTATATGCCATATTATTATACTCAGCTAAGCCAATGTGTATAATGTTTTATACACATTGTCTAGAAATCAGATTGTACCTAGCTAAAGAGAGTTACAACACAAAAACAACGCATTCTTGACACAATAAGTATCAAGAATGTGAATTACAATAAAAAATATGTACAAACTTATTTACGCCATGCAGTAAGTACACTTGTTCGAAACAGTAATTTCGAAAAAACAAGTCAATTTATCTACTCAAAGCAGGAAGATTTCCTGGATGTCAAAATTATTTCAACGCACGAAATCTAGAGCGGACAAAAATAGTATGGCCTAAAATAACAAGTAGCCGTATGTATCAGCATTATTATGATGATTTGAATCATTTACAAACCTCACCTGATCATAACTTCTGAGGAACAGTATATTACGGTATCAAGATTATCTTATTTTTGTAACGAAATAGAAAATAGTAAAACAAAATCCATGAAAATTGTTTTGACGTCTCCTGCAGTCAGTGTGACCAAATACAATTTTTAAAATCTAAGAAAGGGTAGATTAAAATTCTACTAAATAGGCACTGCAGCTACTAAAAATTTCTATTACCATACCGAATGGGCCATTTTCTAACGGCTCGCTGCTTAGACAGGATTCTCTAGTATAGAATGAACAGCTTTCAAGAACAATTTCTCAGAGAATTCACATGGCGCTATCTAAGGACTCAAACATCATTATAAACTCTTTTAACTAGGGGATGTTAATATAGTTATATGGCAAGTCATGTATGTAACTGCCATCAACCAACCAACAAAATCCCATGGACTTACCACCCAAAATCCCTACTCATTTCCTAGGGCACTTTACTAAATGACATAAGCACGTAAGATGGAAAATGGTTCATTTGATGAACAAAGAAACATCAATATTATAACTAAAATATCATTCTACAAATTTTGCAAATCTAAATCTACCAAAAACTTAGATCATCCAAAAACGTAGAAATCTCTGGTTTTGCTGTTCAACGCACACCGTTTTGTAAAGGACCTTGCGCACAGGGATGTTAGATGCCAAGTCAGAAATTATGGCACAGGGCTGTCAAAATTCTGGTACGCAGTGTTACCAGCAGTAGTCTCCCTAAAATAGTACGAAAATGGCTAAAAAGGTACGCTACTTTTCTATTTGGGGGGGGGGGAGGGGTAGTCTGGGGGTGCCAGTGAGATTAAATACGTAAAAATCAAGCCTTTCTTCAAGTCCAGAATGCTCTCCATACTTTCAATTGCGAAAAGCAACCTTACGTTCATACAGTATTGTCTATTTTGCGTTGTCATAAGGAGCGGGCGAGATAAAGTCATATAGCTGGATTGATGTCAAGTTATGGTACTTTTGCGTACCATAATGGAAGTACTATGGTACATGGTAAGAACACCTGGAAAATGGTACGTGTACCATAATTATGGTACGTATAACATCCCTGCTTGCGCACGGTCCTCCTTGTACCTAACCGACCTCCTTTGGTTGAAATGATTGACAGATGATAAGTTTGTGAAAATGGAAGCATCAGGATGGCGGGTTACAACGCCCGGTATAATAAAATGTAGGTAGTGTAATATTTAATTTTAGTACCTAATTGGTACTATTTAGTACCTGTACAGAAAATTTTAGTACCTAAAGCGTTTCAATGTTATAGGGAAAATTAATATTCCAGTAGATTGGTATATCATCGTTACAGCTTGAACTATCGTTTTGAACCCTAGGTCAATATTTAGTACCTAATTTGGTGCCTACCGAAACGTGCCGGAACCTAATGGAAATATCATTGTAGTACACGAAAGAAATATATTTTATTTTTGTTTTACAATTTATTTCAAGGTGCATGGAAAATATCAAATAAAAACGAAGTTTCACAGGGTAAACGAAAAGCAACGAAAGCAATCTTAAATCTTATAAATTACCCCATGTCTGTAGTATTTTACAGCAAAAAATTTCTATACAATCTAACTGACTTGTGGGAGTACCTATGTTGCACATAATTTATAACGATACCTAAAATTACATTATTTTTACTATTTCTTTGTTGAACATAAAGATATAATTTTGCATACAACATATTAGTTTCTAAAATCCCTTAGCCAAAGCTGTAGAAGTAGGTACCCAGGTCAGAAAACTCTAACGCCAATGAAATGAAAATGCTGCTGGATATTCAGTGCGCAGCGGACTACTGCTTGAAGGTGAAAAAACATTTTGCGGACTTGCTTTCCTTCTGATGCTTTTAATTCTTCTGAATAAAACTGTTTGAAAGTCTTCAGGAATCTATGAAACCTTTGATATTTTTGTTTGATGTAAAAAAGGATCTCTAATAAAACAGCTGAATTATATTCTCTTTGCTGCAAGTATTTGTACTTTTCATTGATGTCATCAAAAATATTGGAAAGGTGGCAATTTTTTTGTGCTCTGTAATGTCAAGTTTTTATTCTTGGTGTCAACTCATGATATATTTTTAGTTTAAAAGGAACGTAAAAAAATCAAAATGCCTCCAAATATTTTATTCATTGACCGACTTAGACAAGACGAAATAGAAACTTTTTATGCGGTAAGTATGTACAAGTATAGGAAGTATATAATTATTAACTTCATGTCCAGAAACACTGGACGGATCGATTGTCGCCCATCCAATGAGAGGCCTACCTCTCTTCGGATGTCGGTGCCTGTTGGATCAATGTGATCATGATTTCGGCCGAGTAGCCGTTGGTACTGGCGCTTACTAGGGGGCCCAATCTGCACGTCTAATTTTCACACACATATCGCATAAGTAGTAGGTACGGGGTTAGGCCACTTGATTGAAATCATATTAAAACATAAATTGTATTTCATTAGCTTCCTAATAAAGCTAGTTTCATTGATATTAAATATATTGTGTTATATTTCAGTTTGAAAAGCAACTCAGGTTTAAAAAAACAACAAATTTAAGGCGCGGCTTGTGCCAAATAACGGGTACCAGGAGTAATAGTGTTCTGTGGACGGGTGTCATTTGTGATCCCAACATGCCGTAAGGCCCTTACGGCATTTTGGGGTCTGAAATGACATTAAATTTGTATCGGTCCCTTACGGTAGAGGAGACTAATATAGCCTAATATTTTTTTTAGGCCAGTCAAATGCAGAGGGATTATTACAGAGGCTATTCAAACAGCCGTCATCCTCTCATATATTTCAAAAACAGTGAATATAAGTATCAATGCGCGCCACCAATGACGGAGTATGTACAAATTTTCAGTAACTTTGCTATGTTCTATTTGCGTTCTCAATTTGTTCTTTATAATTATAAAAGTGTATCCTTTCCTTGAGCATGGGCTTCAAAAGTGATAAGTGGCTCTAGTTAAGTCGCGGCACCTCTCACAAATGCCTATAAAAGAACTGAAAATGGATTGATATCGAAACCTTCTCTATCATGACATGATAGAGAAAGTTATTTTTTTTAATAACCTCCCGACTGATGTCGAAAATCTCGCGAGGGCAACAAAGTCTACGTATATGTACTTCCTAAGCTACTTAACTATTTGTATCTACTTTTTAGTAAATAGTTTTAAGTATCAAGGTCTTTATTTTCCCTCCACGTCCACTCTCCGTCCACTTCGATCATACTCCATCTTGAAGGATCCGTGGGTAGATTTTATAATCAACTAGCTGCGAAACCCGGTTGCACGGGTTAAAATATACACCGTATGTTTAATGGTGTAAAAAATATATGATAGAAATTTTCAGAACTTTCCCGAAGTACTAATGAGTTAAAAAAGGACAGATTATTAATTTCAGTACTTTCTAGATAATTCTAGAAATTTTCAGAACTTTCCCGAAGTTCTAATGAGTTAGAAAAGGACAGATATATATCTTATATTACATTTTTGCCTCCCACAACCACCCACTTCCACCCACCGCGCCCAAACTCCCTTACTTCCTTCTAGGACCCAAGGGGTGTCTACCACCCCAATGGGGTGTTGATTGGAATTGGTGGTAATAAAGAAAACCGGTCACACACGTACCCACATAAGCATTTTATATATATATTAAGGTTAAGAATTAAGATTAAGATTTTAACAGAATACTTGTAACGAATACAAAACAGATATGTAGTAGGAAACGAGTTAAACTTGTTTCCACAGCAAAAAATTGTTTTAATAGAGACAATATCGTTCTGACTAGAACGTATCCTCCTATCCTATTAAGCTATCCGACCTTATGTATTTATACATTATTTGCTCCCCTTATTCAGGTGTTCACCGGCTAAACTCTAATTGAACAATAACGCCAATAGCATCAAGAGCTGACGAGTGAAATGACGATATCACAAGCGGGTTGAGCGAGTAAGATGGTGATGCATCATAACAAGATGGCGACGTTCAATTTGAGTTTGGCATGGTTAGGCGGTCACTGCCCAGATCTTTAGTTGTTGTATAGGTTTTATAACTTTCGTGGAAATTCACTACACTTTCATCACACATACTATCGGGTCTGTTACCAAGGTTAGTATTGAGAATCATATTGTAAGTATCGCTATGGTTGTATTACCAATACCGTACGCTGTGGTAACAAACCCGATAATATGTGTAATAAAAGTAAACTGTTATATTTTTTAAATTAATACGTTTCTTTTGAAATTGAATAATAAAACATATTATAGGAAGATTTGTCATTATGTATGTTTAGTGTAACTTAAGCAACCCAAGCACAGAATATTAATACTACCTTAGAGAGTAGATACTACTGATAATTTAACTAAGTATCATCATCATCATCATCATATCAGCCAGTAGACGCCCACTGCTGGGCATAGGCCTCCCCCAGAGATCTCCACAAAGACCGGTCCTGTGCTTTCCGCATCCAGCTGGTACCTGCGATCCTTACAAGGTCGTCGGTCCACCTTGTAGGAGGCCTACCCACGCTGCGTCTACCGGTACGTGGTCGCCACTCGATAACTTTACTGCCCCATCGGCCATCTGTTCTTCGAGGTATGTGCCCTGCCCACTGCTACTTCAGTCTGGCAATCCTTAGAGCTATGTCGGTGACCTTGGTTCGCTAGCGGATCTCCTCATTTCTGACTCGATCGCGCAAAGAAACTCCGAGCATAGCTCTTTCCATTGCCCTTTGGGTAACAGTGAGCTTTCTTATAAGGCCCATAGTGAGTGGCCACGTTTCAGATCCGTAAGTCATCACTGGCAACACACATTGGTCAAAGACCTTCGTCTTGAGACACTGCGGTAATTGGGACGAAAATATGTAGCGTAGCTTCCCGAACGCTGCCCAACCGAACGCTGCCTAACTAAGTATAATTTCTTTTAATTTCCAGAGCATACTTGAGCTTCCCTTCATATCATGTTAGATATAAACAGCCTGTGGCGATACCTCTCACATACGATCGTACATCAGGTTTCCCTCCATTGCCGAGTCGTACGCTGGCAGGACGCACCAGCACTGCTCCCTGCTTTGTCTATAAGAGATAGAGGGTTTACGTTTTTTGTGGTTTAAATTGTGTAATAAATACCTGTTGCTACTTCTACTTGTTTGTCGCAGTGTCATATCATGGTACATATTGTCATTTAAAGAATTAACTGGCCGATGACTTCATATTATCAAGTGGTCAGATGGTCAGGTAATTCGTTAAATTACTGTTGGTGTTGTACTCTACTCGTACCTAAGTAGAAATCATTAGACTCACTCACCCTCCGAGTGTAACAATTTAAAAAAACAGAGATTCTGCAAAAGTTTAGCTGAAAATGTGCCAAAATCTGCCTGACACCCTAAAGAAAAATGACAAAAATATGTCACACATATTTTAAGATTACAAGTCAAGTTAAATAGTGTAAATAGCGAAATGCGATTATTTTTCGTATAATACTGTATTGAATAGCGATAAATGAGTGCTTTAAATATGATGATGCATTTGTATTTCCCATTTCACAAAATTTCTAGATCGTTTCGAATTAATTACCGCACACAAAGTCCAGATTCCAGCTGATACTGACACATACATTTGACGTACATGACTATAGATAGGTATGTCATTCAAATAGTAGTAGATCTGTTGCAAAGCATACAGCCTTAACTGACTGTTTAATGAAGGCAAGTTTAATTTAGGTATGCTTCGGAGATATTTATGCAAAATCTGAGATCAGCTATAATTCACTTAACATCGCGTTGATAGATCAAGTCAATAATTTGTGAATGAATAAATGAATAAATAAATAACTCTTTATTGAACATTTAAAATAATATACAGGGTGTTTCATAATACATGTATAAAGCCGAAAGGGTGTTAAAGTATAGCTTGCAAAGAGTACACTGGCGACTTCATATTATCCAGACATTGAATTTAAATTTTTATAAAAAATCTTCGTTTTTAAAGAAAAATAACCATATCGACTACGTTGATGCGCAGCTCTATTTCAAGTTGATGATCCTAGAAGGAGAAGTTTAATAACCGCGTGCGACCCCTATGAAAAAAGAGCAACCTCCTTAAGCCTAGTACCAGGAGCCTAATGCTACGTACACACGCACCGTTGGCGTGTGCCGGCCGGCGATCCGCAGCGCAGCGTGGCGGTAACATCAAACGGATAGAAGCAATCGACCAAACGCAGCTTGGGCGGATACCGAAGGCCAACGAACAAACGTGCGATTACGAGCCCGAATAGGTTCCCAAAACTCCCAAAGATCATTTGCTTGACCACGAAATACAATTACCTATTGGACCTTAGAAATCCAAATCGGCCGACAACGCTTCGTTGGCGTAAGTTGAGTGTGTACACACCATAAAGAAGAGTTTAATAACCTCGCGCCATTCATAACAAAACAAACGAACCTCCTACATCTTGCTACCAGGCGCCGAACTAAATGTTACCTACTTATCTCCATGAATAATCTCTACCAAATTAACTAGGAACTTACCTACACTAATTATTTTCAATAGGTAGGTATGCTTAAATAGTCGGAGCGTCGTCGGTGGCCTAAGGTTACGGTATCCGAGTCGTACGCGAGAGGTACCGGGTTCGACACCCGCTGCCGCCACGTACCAGTGACCTTTTCTGACGGAAAACATCGTGATGAAACCTGCACATTTAGGCGACTGAATGTCTAACCATGATTTTAATCTGGTCAGGTAATCAGGTTCCCCTGGTAGCAGGGTCAGGCAGGATTCAGGACTGTCAGACGTAATGACCTGAAATGCGAAATCCTGGATCATGGTCAAGGCGGACCCCAGGCCCTCGTGCGCGAGAGCAAAACCAGGTCATTAACACCGAGATGATTTCTACTAGGTAGGTACCTAACAGAACAAACCACCCCAGCACAACAAAAGTAAAATAAGAATTAAAATCATAATACTTAGGTACTTATTAACTAAAGGCCTAAAAACAGTATCTAAGTAGGTTAGGTAGGTAGGAACCTACGTAAATAAAAAACAAAACATGTTAATCAGTCTGGAAGACAGCCGGACCCGCGGTGTGGACTGCCGCAGGTACTTAAACTAAATAAAAATAAACATAGTCAGCTACATACTAAAGTAGATATCTACTACACTAAAACGGGATTCGTTCAATTGACAAAATGGCTCTACACAGATAGGTAAGTACTAGGTACCTACTAACACGGTTCCCTCATCTAAGTACCTACGTACCTAGGGAACCACTTATGAATCTAGTTTTGGTGAAACACATTACAGACAGGTTCCACTAAATACCTACATGTTTTTATGAAAAGATAAAAGCGTTGTCTTTTCTACCTATTTCCCGTCGGAAAAGAACCGAGCGCGGCGGTTGCGCTTCTAACGTCACTATTAGGTGGTAGGTAGCGTCTCCTAGTCTAGCTAGCACCTAGACCTTTAAAGCATGTAGGTACGTACCTTTTAAACGTTATTTTATGGAAACAAACAGTGTCAGGTGCCAGCGCAGTTAACCACACTTTCTTGCTTTCTTGTGGCTCGATGACCGATAGGTAAATACACTCATACACACAGATACACAACACTACAGCATGCACTGGTTGCTATGCAATACGTAAGTAGGTAGGTAACATGGTCTTTGGCCTACTGCTTGGTTGCACTCATGCACAGAATAATGATTATCACAATACTTAAACTGTTGAACATTGTACACAAACAAGACTACGTTAATATTGGTACCTGAAGCAATAAATCATTCATTCATTCATATCGTTTACAGTCTTATCACAGTTATTTTCACAGTACTTAGGTATCCTATACATACAACGCAACAAACAATCACACCGATCACGCGAAAAGCTAAAAACCGAATAAACGAACACGACTCGAAAATAGGTACATTTTAACACAAGCCACGCTGTCGGCCGTCAGCGGTACAAACGACACACCCAAGTGCAGCACGCACACTGCCAAAATTCCGGCGTGTCGACACATGGGCCTCGTGGCGGAGTATTTCCCGCGACTTTCGGCGCGGGGCGCACGGGGCGGCGGGGGGCGGGAGGCGAGGCGGGAGGCGTGGCAGCAGGCAGCGCTTTAGGCAGCGTTGCCAGATCGTACCTTTTAGTACGATTTACGTACTATTTGGCCGACTGTCGTACCTTAAGCGTACTTTGCTCCACATCGTACTATTTAGTACGTTTTTACAAAATGCTGAATTTAGCTGAGCTTCACCTTTCCTGTGCGCAAAATACTGAAAAATAATGGGAAGGAAGGGTTGATTTTAGCCACCGGCAACAAAATAACGTCATTAATTGACTAAAAATCATCCCCCCCCCCAAGGCCGATAAAATATAGAAGATAATAAGAAGAAATCGTAACTTTTTAGCCATTTTCGTACTATTTTAAGAGCCCAGACGTACTTTTTTGGAAACTACTGCTGGTAACACTGGCTTTAGGGATCCGCGTGTTAGGGGTCGTACTTATTTCGCCTCTTATGTTCTCCTGGTAGATGCACCGTAATGTTGATTGTGTTTATTTAATAAAGTGAGGCTCAAACAAGTCCAACAGTGGACTAATAATAATCCTTATGATGTCGGTGATGGAATACATTTGCTTACCACTATTTTATCGGGTAATTTGTACAGACAGTAATTACTAAAATTGTGTTTGGGTCCGTATTTCACCTAGGTGAACTAGGTTCAGTGGCGTTGCTTGCCTTCCAGGGGCCCCGTATCAATAGCTGTCTGGGGCCCCATAGTTAGTACCCCCAACTACAAGGGATCATCATCATCATCATCACAGCCCATAACAGTCCACTACAGGACTTTGGGCCTCTCCCGCAAAAGGGGAGGTTATTGCCATAATCTCCACGCTTGGCAGGCGGGTTGGAGATTGCAGTGTTGCAAACATAACAATGAAAAACGCTGCTGCCCATTTTCCAATTTATGGAGACTAGATATTTTGCCTCTAAACGATAGTCGCCTTGTACGACACCCACGAGTGTAAGGGGTTGGTGCTATTTTACTCTACCGGTCACCACACGGCTACAAGGGATGCTAATGAGTAACTTAAATCCAAGCCATTCGCGTGTTAAGGCGGTACGATTATCATACAATTTTTATGTAACGTTTTTGTGCAATTGGCTATTAGAAAATATGTTCAATTGTGCGCGAAATAGATTTCCACATGTTAATAATGTAAAACAAAGCAATGAAAAAGAAAAATAATTAAATCACAAAACAACGCCATCAAGCGGCGATTTGTGCTTTTTTCGATTTAACTGCTTTTGAAAAGAAAACCACTTTGCGCACCATTGAATACATTTACTAAGAGTAGAAATCATAATACAATCACTAAACACTCGAACAAATGAAAGAATATCGAGAGAAATTTAGTATGGGCGTTGAATCACCTTAATAGTAAGAATAACATATGTATGAAAGAAAGTTCCACACCGCGTCTGTCTGCCTGTTCGCGATAAACTCAAAAACTACTGAACGGATTTTCATGCGGTTTTCACCAATTGACAAAGTGGAATTACTTTGTCTATTGAGGAAGATTTAGGTGTATAATTTGTTAATGTTTTATGTTGGTAGTTTGTATGACAAGAATCTCCTTAAAGGCCGGGGTGGACATCGGAATTTTTGTAAATTGGCCCTTGACTTTGGTATATTAAAACCTTGCGTGATAAATATAAAAATGTCATAATTTGTTGAATAAGCGAGCGTAGCGAGCTCGATAGTTTCACAAACTACCCCTTCAGAATACTTGCGCGAATAACATAAAATCAGTAAATGGACTATACGATGTAGACATTTCTGACATCTGGTTTATAATAAAATTAACTTCGCAAACAATTAATTAATGAGCGTGCGAGCTCTATTTCTGACATTTTGGCTATAAAGTTTACACGATTAACTTAAAAACAGTCAAATTCGAAAATCGTGTGGGCCAAAACGATTTTATTATGAGCCAGGTCCATCTGACCCGTTGAGCAATGAACAGTGTAAGGAGTTTCTTAAATCTTATGATCTCACCGATAGTGCTGAATATGTTGTACATGAGATCAAGATTTTTCTCATTTTTGCTATAGGTGCATTTTTACACAATTTCAATGAAGTAATGAGTGAGTGCGCGTGAGGGGCTCTAAGTTGTTGTTTTTTATTAAAAATGTTAATTATCTCTAAGCGAAAGGGGAACAAAAACGGATTGTATCACTTGATTTCATTTGCATCTTTGGCGGAGGGGGCCCCGACCCTGGTCTGAAAATCACTAAAGATTTTTTTTTTTTCGGGAAATAGGGTTTAACTGAAATTGAGGATAACAGTACGTATTTTTGCTTACAAACGATTTGGGACCCCGTATCATTGATACGGCTGATACGGCGGTTGTTGCGCCCCTGCCTAGGTTCTCCAACTGGGTGAAGCATGGGATATTTACAGGTATAGCTCCGTCAACTAAGATTCATTTAGTTAATTTTTGTTGATGAGAAATATTCGTGAAATCGTACGGATTTTAACATAACAGTCCTCTGAGAGTTTAAGCCTTCCCCACATTAGTGGAGGGTTCTGTCTTAAACTCCACTCTCTGCTGTCTTTGTTTTATTTATGTTTCATTCATTACACTAAGGTATTTTATTTGTTTTATTTAATACAAAAATATGTGTGTGTAGTTACTGAAAAATCTCATAGCAGATAGGTACGATTACCTTTGCGACACTGAAACATGACTGACAGGCATGACATGAGAAAGCAAACTTATAAAGACAAATATGCTACATTAATTAGAGTTTGCTACATTAATATGCCACAGTAATTTGAATTAGACTACTTTGCTATTAGTTAGGTGGTGGTGCACTTACGAAAAAACTATGAAGGAACCTATTAAATTAAAATTACAATATTTTTTTGTACAGAACCCTCAAACCAAAAAATACAAAACGGCTAATTTAGATCTCCTTAATATCATTGCGCCTAGTACTATGAACTTGAGTGACCTTTTACAACTGATTTCTAGAGATGCGGTCTTTCGTTTTCAAAATGTCGATTATCGACATTGAAAAGGTAAAAGTTCGATAGTCATTTTCTCGCTTACTATTCCACGTACGAAAAAAATAATTGTACCTATCGTTTTAATACGTTTAGCACTCCATCCAGTTCACGGCTTTATACATGTATTATGAAACACCCTGTAATTGGTTGGTACTTAAAAATTAACAGCAGAAAAAGCAACAGGCGGACTTATCGCTTTAGGCTATTTCTTCCAGGCTACCTTTTAGGGTAGTTAACTGTCAATAGGAATGCACGATAAGAAAATAAATAAATGAGAGTAAGCCCGTTCAACCAAAAGACATATTGGTATAATTTTAAGTAATATTAATAAAACTATATATAGATACATTTATTAACCTAGCATAATACTATAAATACATACCTATTTAAAGACAAGCATAGAAAAGAGCGACATTTCTCTAGAATAAAATACAATAAAAATGTAAGGTACCCAACAAGAATTATGTGAAGTAGAAGATGAGCTTTAACCAGCCTTTTAAAAGATGGTGCAGTTTTGGCCAAGCGGATAGCCACAGGCAATGAATGCCAAGATCTAATCAACTGGACAGTGTGGATTTGGAATAGAAGTTAGATGAGTGAAGAGGAATATTAAGGAGTAGATTATAAGAAGAATCAGGGGGGATGGAGTGGGAGAAAGTTAGAAATTAGAAAAACTCTTTAAGGTAGAATGGGATAATGGGATTAATTAGCACAGTATATAAAAGGGAAAGACGGTCCCTACGCAAGCGGACCGGCAGCCACGGCAGCTGCTTACGGTATTCCGACACATTAACGTAGACCGACTTTAGCGCTTTGATTATTATCTATATATACTTAGAGCGAATTGAATTTTTTCTTCTATGCTTTAACAAATTCGATTGTTTTTTCTATCGTGATCACAGTTTTTTGCAATCGCTTGTTTTTCTTTTTTGTGGAAAAAAAGAGAAGTGCGAGTTTCGGATAAAGCACACGAGCTTTGTAAAGAGTTCTACGAATTTTATCATTCGAAATTCTGTCTGTCTTATTTCTCGTTTTTTGTATTTCCATACGTGATGAATCACAAAATTAACACATATTTACAGAAAACAAAAGAAGTTTAATATCTTAACAATTTTACAAATATCTAAAAATAATACTTTTTTTTATGTTATCCGGCAGACAAACAGGCAAACTGATGGAAAGTGGTCGCCGCTGCCTATGGACATCAGCAACACCTGCAACACCAGCAACCCGGTGGGAGTCACCAATGCGTTGCCCGCCTCTGAAGAGACCTCTAATATACCTCATGAACGATCCCATGTCATACATTTCATTTCGTTTGGAACACTGTGGCTGGGAGCTCATTCCACATCCGAATCGTACGAGCGAAAAACATTATTTTAAACCTTCGCGTGGTGACCAACAGAGGGTCTACGTAGAGGGTATACCTGTGATAATACCAATATTTTTGGATAATGCAAACATAATAATAAAAAAATCACTAATTTTCAAAAATAGCACGAGCATTCTAATTTGCCGCTACCGACCGCAGGACATCCCGACGACATTTCGCAACTTTTTTTTCCGGAAAATTGACATTTCGTTTGTCAATCCATGGTTCATTCAAGGTTTTTGGTCTATGATTTGTTTGTTTCGTGCGAATTTTGTGTTCGTCCTTTTGGCTTGCTGTTATTGTATTTTATCTATTATTCTGCAAAAAATCCTTTTTGTAGTGCTTATCCAGCAAAACAAAATGGCTTTGTGTGTGAATCTGTAACTACGAATTTGGGTAACTTTGTGGTGCTGTGCAGTGCAGTAGTGCAGTTAACCTTTGCGTTGCGCGCGTACGTACGTAGGATAGAGGTGGGTCATTGACGGCTTTGGCGTTAACGAAATTTAACCGATTATTATTAATGATCAACCAGTTGAAAAAGCAGTTAACGTTATTAACTGGTTGGTCAACTGAATACATACATTGCAGTTAATAGAAATGTAATGTATTAATGTACCATTCTAAGTAGTCGATTAACGGTACGCCAACCCGCTAAACAATGTTAATGTAGTAATTTATTCGTTTCAAAAATTGATTTTGTTTGTTTGAGTAAGTAATCTTTGCTGAAAATTTAAGAAAAATTAAATCGGACTGTCGTCGTTTCTGTACGTTTCGTTTCTGTCGTGAATCAGTGCTTTTTAATTTTAATTTATAACCCGTGTAATTAATCCAGTAAATAAATAAATAAGAGTGAATCTAGCTAATGGAATAAACTTCGCCCGCGCGCAATGCTCAACCGACTTCGTTAAATTTCGTCACAAATCGTTATTCATTCGTCTCGTTTCGAAAAACAGGTTGATGCATTCAACTAGTTTGTCAGTTAACAGAAAGCAGTTAATAAGTTAACATTAGAAAAGCAGTTAAAAAAACACGTTCGTTGATTCAATGCCCACTCCTAACGTAGGATGCAACCAAGATTCAACAGTGTTCAGTGACGTATTATAGTTTATGTTCAATTACAATTATTATTAAGTTTGTGTTCAATACAAATAAAGTATGTGGTAGCCTTTTCGTTACTGTGTTAGTAGTAAGTGCTTTTAGATGAATTTGGCATAAATGAACAAGTAGACCTCAACCCTTGCGATCCGAATTCTAACCTGTGCGAGGCCTATAACTTTATTTGGCTGGGTATGGCGTCAACTGAGAATTCACCGGCTACTTCTACCCAAAGCATTCTGCCCGAAAGGTCCGACGCTGTAGACGTGCCGGCGTACTCGGAGAATTCCAGTGAGTTCTTTGTACGATCCGTAAATACAACTCTCACAATGGAAAACAGTGACAATGCTGTGGACAAGGTGCCTTTGTTTCGCAATGTGGGACCTACGGAAAGTGTCTTCCACATGCCATACAGTGAACTATCTTTCAATGGTAGTATTGTAAGTATACAACATTTTAAACCCATTGTTGATCCTACTGCACTAACTTCAAGTACAATGTTAGTATCAGATGGAAAATCAGCTGATGTAGCTATGTACAGAAAAATAGGCCCAGATGAAGCCCCAGCCTCTAGTGTAGATAGGATAGAATCTACACTAAACAGTAACAAAAGAGAAGCTGCTATTTGTAGTTCTAGCATGAATATAATTGATAAGGGAAATGAGAGTACTGGAGATTCCCAATATGTAGAATATAACCTTAAAAATGTGGAAGACTGCAATGCAAAGAGTAAAGAACAAAGTTATTCTTCCTTGGAGGCATCATTCGACAGTGGGGTGAGGTCACCAGACATGTTCTCTGATGAAGAAGCACCTGAGCAAGAGCCTCCAGAACCATTTTGGAATTTCCTTATTGAACATGAAAAATATGACAAGAGAAGAGCTCAAAAACTTCAGGTGAGTCCTTAATGACATTGTATCCTATAATAATTAGTGATAATCACCATAAAACGGGTTAGTTGTTGTTGACAATATCACATCATTAGTTAATGAAAACTATTTATGATCAACAACAAATTAGATCCCAATGAAGGGTCTGTTGTTCAGAAGATTAAGTATAGGTATGTCTTAAATGTTTTTGTTATTATTATAGAATAGACTTTAAGCAATTTTATTATTTTAGGCAAAACTGCAAGGAGTATTGCCACCACCATCAATCACAATTTTGAAGACTGATGTCACAGAAATGCTCAAGAAGTACTACTGTTTCCTTCCAATGTTTAGTGATGAAAAAGCCACTGCTGAATCGAACTCCACTACCCCAGCCAAGAGAGTGTCTTTCATCCAAATACCTTCAGAGTCTTTTGACTCCATAAAAGAACCTTTGGACATATCTTTAAAGAATAATGAATCAAATTCAAAGGACACCAGTTTAGATAAATCAATTCAGTTGAACTTGAACACAGAAATCGAAGCAAAGGAAACTGCATGGCCTGATGTTATGAAGTGTCATCATTATGATTTGCAGTAAGTATTTTTGTTATATTTTTGTTACACTTATTACAAGTGTGAGCTTCATGTTTTGACCACACCTTTAATCATCCTAATTATTACAGATTTCTTTTCATCTTTCCGTTAGAGAGGGAAAACTTTCTAGAAAAACAACATCAAATTCAGTCAGTAGTGGTAGTATCAGGTGGGCTGTCTGGTGAATCCAAAGATGTTGTTTACACATCCTCAATATCTGTTAAGGTGCATACGAATTAGAGGCAGCCTCAGGTTGAGGCACGCACAGCTCGCCCATTTGCTCTTCGTACGTTCCTCGCGCGCAGCTGGCTGCGCACCGCGCGCACATTTGCCGCGAGCTTTGGCGGTCGGTTTTTTGTGCATGCTCAAAGGTGCCTCGCGAATTTGGACGTTAGTCCGAGCCGCGCACGAAAAAATCGCGCGTATTGTTTGTTGACACTTGACAGCTATGATTTTTCTTTTGGGGCTTAAAACTTTATAATCATAGGGTCAGTGTTTTGAAAAAAAAAGAAAGTTGAATTAAACAATTTGGAAAACTTGTGTATTAAAAAAGTGTGTGAAGTAATGACAAATGTATTTTATTAATACAATTATATGCAAGCAAGAAAAAGTGTTATGGGATCCAAAAAACGAAAATTATTTTAACAATGCGATGAATTATGATAAAAGCAGCAGCAGCTGTAATCGCATCTGATTTGTTTGTGCGGCGCATATTTGGCTCGCCGCGAGCACGTTGCCTCAAACGCACAATCAAATGCGCAACTGTACGACTAGCACATGGTGCTCACGCGCACGATAAGCGAGAAAAGGCGCGACATAGATACTGCTATCTCTTTCATCATAGTCTTGACAGTTACAAACAAACGCTCTCTCGCGGCGCGTTCTGTATCGCGGACACACTTGTAATAGCCGTGCTGAGCAGCCTCGCCGCGCGCGGCGAGCATGCCTCTGGCTGAGTCGCTCTAATTCGTACGCACCCTAAGACCTATCCAACCCAACGACACCCCTGTTCACCTAAGTTAAACCACAGTTAGCATACCTTGAGAGAAAATATTCTTGTTTTACTACTAAACCTTAAGATTCCCTGTCTCGAAATTCTCATGGACACACCCCTTCTCGGCACCCTATTAAATTATCCTTGTTCTCATAGCTACAACCTGACCCGTCACTCGGAGCGCGTGGAGCAGCTGGCCGCGCGGCTCGGCGAGCGGTTCGTGGGCGCCGAGACCGCCTGCAGCGTCGGCGGGCCCGCGGCCGGCCGCTCGCCCGGCAGCGCCGCCAAGGCCAAGGCGCTCAGGATCAAGTCAGTATGAGCACTCCCCTTGTGCGATTCAGTTGACTCGTGGTATGGAATATGCTAATAGTCTGTTCATGGTCGCAGGCTGGCGCAGGCGAAGTCCCCCGGGCGGCGGCTGTCGCACCTGGCGCGGCGGCGGCAGGCCTTCGCCAGCGCCGCCACCGTCGCCGCCGGGGCGCAGCCGGGACAGCGGATGGTGCTCATCGACAGGAAGTACGTCCCGTTCCCGGCATTGTTAGAGCCTCTCTGTGTATTACGATGAACTAACAGCGGATTCTCGCGCAGCTTCTTCCAGCACCGGAAGCTGATCAGCTCGGCGGAGCGGCGCAGTCCGCGGCTGAAGCGCACCCCGGGCAAGCGCACGCCGGGCCGCAAGAGCCCGGCGCGGCCGACCCCGGCCAAGACCCCCCGCAGCGGCGGCTCCGCGCGGCGCCGCGGCCCCCCGCCCCGGCCGGACGGCCCCCCCGGACGGACGCCGCCCCGCGAGAGCCTCATCAAGCGCGCGCTGTTCGTCAGCCCCGAGCAGCGCGCGCGCCCGCAGCCGTCCGGCTCGGCCCCGCCGCGCCGCGCGCTGTTCGGAGCGGACGGCCCGGCGCCCGCCAGCCAGCCGGCGGCCAAGCGGCCGCGGGACGCGTCGCCCGGCGAGCCCCGGCAGGGCCGCAGCAAGGTCGCCAAGAGCCTCTCCTTCGGCGGCGACAGCGTCGCGCCCGCCGGCGCCGGCGCGCAGGCCGCCGCGCTCGGCCGCCGCGCCTCGGACGTGCTCCCCACGGACCGGAACCCCTTCGACCTCAACGAGACCCACAAGAAGGTACGGCTGGTCCCCCGACTCGGCTCCGCGCCGCCGGTGGCCGTCCCGTACTGACGCCTCCCCTCCCTCGGCAGAAGCTGCTGTGGGCGGTGTCGGAGGCGCTGCGCGCGCACGGCTGGCGCATGTCCCGCGCCGGGTTCCGCGAGAAGGCGGCCGCGCTGGCGCGCCTCACGCGGCGGCTGCTCACGCTGCGCCCGCACGCCGCCCGGTTCGCGGCGCCGCAGCTGTCCTCGTCCGAGACCATGCTGAGGTGAGTGCCGACGGCTGGCGACATCCCCGCCCCACCCCGTCCCACCCCGCCCCGACCTAACCCCCCCGCCTCGTTGCCGTTGCAGGGTCGCGCGGCTGTACGCGTACGCGGTGATCCAGGGCCGCACGGTGGAGGAGTGCTTCCTGGAGGAGCAGGCCCGGGTGGCGGGCGAGGCGAGCGCCAAGCTGACCGGCTACATCTCCGCCGCCGACTACCAGCGGCTGCGGCCGCAGGCGCCCGCCGCCGACCGCATCAAGGAGAACCAGGCGGCCGGCTCGCAGGCCCAGCCCAAGCCCGACCAGCCCAGGAGCTCCACCAAGAAAGTACTACAAGACTCTACAGTGAATATAGACTCCAATTCAAAGAGCAGTAGCAATGGTGCAAGTGTAGACAAGTTAGTGTTATTCAAATCTCATTCAATGCCTTCTTTTGAGGAAGCAGCCAAAATGAGAGCCAGACGACAGATTAGTTTTGACAATGTGGATTTGCCTAAAAGGTGATTAGACTAAGACAAATTTAGTAATATGTTTTAATTTAAGTCCTAATATATTTAATAGTAAGTAGCTAAAATATCGCAGTATAAGTACAGCAGAAACTTAGTCAATATGCAGTTATTTTTTATATCTGCATTATCTGTAGAACAGAATACTAATGTGCAACTTTATCTTCACTGGAGTTACAAATAACTATCAGTGCTACCATGTTGTTATCTCGTATTTATTATTTGACTTGAATATTTTAATTGAATAGGTAGAGGAACTTAGACTGTTGTTTTTAAGTAATACACTAACACACAATGGCAGATGAGGTTAGTTTTTATTTTTTTACACATTATCAATAATCTAAATAAAGTATCCAACTATCATCGTTACCTGCCGATGAATTTTTCGTTGATTGTTATGGCCGAGCAATGCCCAGCATGACAAAACTAGATGAATAAATCCAAGTTTTATGAAAGCTAAGCTGGATATTTACATGGTTGAAACTTGTGGGTACTGTATAATGAAGTGCGCGAATTATAATCCTTTATATCTTTTGAATCATACAATCACTTTTACTTTGCTCTGGCAATATATTTTGTACCTAAACATCGTATCTATCTTATTACGTTAATTTTATTTCGTACTTCCTTACTGCGATTGTTGATTTAGATATTTAGTGAAAGGTTTTTAGTTTGTTTTGTCTTTGTAAGTGCATCTAATTACTATTGCTGTATTAGTTCAAACTAGTTCAAAGAATGGTTCGCGTATCTTACCAATCATAAGGCCGACCATATTAGGATATTAATTTCAATTTGACTACATTTGTTTAAAATCTATTTGATAACTATATTCGTGCTTCGTTGCATTTGACTGGAATATTTTGTAGTGTGAACTTATTGTCCTTGTATGTATCTAATGTTACTGCTGATCTCTGATATGAATAAATTATTTTTGTCGACGAAATGGTATTTCATGTTTTAGTTTTACTTCAATGCAATAGATGAATTGACCGTTATCAGGCAACACTTTGTCCTAGGACCTAGGACAAAACTGGTGTTAGGATTATCACAAACTAGTTTGGCTGTCACAATGATGATTGCGACCAACAATCGCTATTCGACCAATTTGGGAATAAGTTAAGTCAAGCTTCAGTCATTTTATGATACTTTTTATTTGTCCGTGTAAGAAGTGTTTTAGGGATACCAGCTGTGGTACTGATAAATTATCTTAGTTGTGGGGTATTAATTTTTTATATGGACCCTAAATTTATCTAGTGCTGTACGCCCAGTGATACATAGTGGTGTTGGTTTATGTACCTACAGGTTTGACGCCATAGTATAAAATGTTAGGAATTTTATACTCTGTCTAAAAATCACAATAGTTCTTCCTGGCCGACACTTTCGAAATTTTGGTCCAAAATGAACGATAACTTTTGTTCTCTGTTTTGAACACTGTCATCGTACGTGACTAAACGCTTTGTACTCATGTCTTTGTTTTAATTAAAAAACGAAGTGAAGTGCGTGAAAATTGAACTAAATTCGATGGTCTAGTAAAATTGCAAAGATCTTACGGAGTAAAGAGTTTCTTTTGTCATTGATTTATTCGTTATGACGCGCACTCAGTAACGGAGACAGTCTAAAATATTCCTTATTACCAGCCGGCATAATGAGAGTTGTAATGGATAAAGCTTATAAAACATAATATTCTCGCGTAATTATTTAAATTCTTTAGCTAGTAATTTTTTAAATATTGATGTTTAAAATATTACTATTTCGCTATAAAACGAACGCATTCTTTGGCATGAAATTATGAACACACCGGGAAAAAAGTATGGATGCACAAACTTATCTGACCCGGTGGCCAAAACTAGGACCAAGTGTCGCCTTTTGAAATGTCATGTCAATGCCATTAACAGCGACACTGTGACCAGTAGCCGTATTCACAATGATTCGAAACCGTTTCCGAACGATTCGACACGAAATTTGTGAGCGGCGAATCTGTGTCGATCGATTCGAAAACTGTTATTCAGTATCCCGATAGATTCCACGGAAACTCTGAAATAATATAACATATGAAAATTTCATCAAAATTAACTGAAACCACATTTTCCTAAGAACTTTTGCGGGGTCCTTTGTCGATTCCATATCCGAATCCGATTTCCGAGCCATTGTGAATACGGCTACGGGTCAGGTTAACTTTGTGGCACTGCATAGACAGGCAGGTAAAAAAATCCTAGGTTTCGACATTGACAATGACAGGTATATCATTTTCTTTGTCATACACTGCCACTAATGACGAATGAAACTCCTTACTCCGTTAGGAGGACCTGCCCTGTGGTTATGATTTCTATGGCGATGACAGGCTGTAAAACCAAGTTTCGCTAATAACTCTTTTCTGAGTTATGTACATTAGTTGAACACTAAGCCATGCCAACGGTGAGGGAAACATCGTGATGAAACCAATAGGCTAATTACGTAACGCTGTTGCCAACAATTCTCTGATTTCAATTACTGAAATTGTTACTTTGCGATTTCGTATTATCGATTTCATGGGTTCAGTCGCTAACAAAGTTCCATTGCAAAAGTAACAATTTCAATTATATAAATCAGAATTGTTTGCAACAGAGTTACGTAATTAGCCTACTGTACTTCAATCGTAATTAGGCGACTGAATCCATGGTAAAATCTGGTCAGGTTCCCCTGTTGTACGTCTGATACGTACTTTCTCATATCTAACCTATTACATGATAGGGGATTTTTCCTATTACATGATTGGGGAACACATTGGGGCTAAATTTTGGTAGAGGTTGCAACACTGGTACTTTGAGTCTGTCCCTTTCGTTCGGGTATACGTGCTTGGCTTTTCAATTTGATTCTTGTTCCTAGTGGTAAGCGCACAATGTCCATTGTGTTTCCCAAACCAATTTTATAAAGTTACCTATAGAACAAAGGCACAATGTAGAACAAAGTAGTATGCAATTTAATCGGACATAATATTGTTTGAAACATTCCAAACCAGTATTAACATTTTGCAAAAAATATTCAAATGAGGAATACGAGTACTTGATAAGAACACAGTCACAATGTTATGTGCAAAGATTTTGACATTTATATTGTTACGTGTAAGGGTTTGTTTTTGAAGTGAAACACTGATGACAGGTTCCGAAGGTTTATTCTCCCTAAGGTTTCTTTAAGTTTCAACTGTCGTCAAAGCAAAACGTCAAGCTGATCTTCCACAATCTCGGTCTCCGTAGTCCGTAGGTATCGCCAATGTCGTAGGATGTAGCAGGTAATCGCTTCGAAGTTACCTCTCCGGTAGTCAAAACTAAACTGTTCTGCGCCACGCCGGCTGCTGTTTATATACCCCGGCACCTATACTAGAACGTTATAGTCCGCGAATAGACGCGGCACACAACGGTGTGTCAAGCACATTTTGGACCTTAAATCTCAGTAATAAGGTACATTATGGCTTGTCGCATACTTATTACGAAGGAATAAGTCACGCCGCACGAACGTTATCGAGGCCGTCACATATGTTATATCAATGGTTATGCGTAATGCGGCGTAAACCGATCCCTTTGTTAGCACAAGTGCAACATCACAGTCGAAGTTTCGTACCATAGTTAGTAATACGAGAATATAGCTAGCTACTCAGAAATGGGAAGTTCCCAGACTTACCCGGGTTTAACAGAAGACGTCCTAGAAGATTTAACATCACTCACGTACTTGAGCAAAGGAGAAATATTGTAGTGAGTAAAAACTTAAAAATTATTCATATCGCCCACACATTTGTTATGGTTCGACCGGAGCATAAAATGCAATAAGTAGGTGATAATATTTCCTCCTATTACTTGCCTACTTACATTGTTTTCGCGTAATATTCGCCGAACGTTACAGTTTGATGAAGCGGTTCCAGTCGATTGATCCAGAAAAAGTGAAGACCGACTATAATCACCGGTTTAGTAAGGAAGAAATAGTGAAAAAGTTCGATGTGTTGAAGGTGAGTATACCTAACGCGCATTTCTACGAAAGTTGCGGAAGAGAATGAACGTTTAAGTAGGTAAGTAATAGGTACCAGGGGCTCTATATTTGAATCGCTCGCATCGATTTGAACGGTTTTCAATTATGATTTACGAAATGAAAACATCAAAATTGTTTAATTCACTTTGGCAACGCCGACAGAGTACGGTTCAAAAATAGGGACAATGAGCATCATGCATCAAAAAATTTAATTTTTCATGACGAAAATTAAAATGGAGAACTGTTGGAATCGACCTTCTTCAATGGTTAGCTCACCCGAACGCATTTCGGATCTCTGTAAGCATGGTCTTTCCTATCCTGCGCTCGGGACCCTGTTACTTTTCCGGGATAATTAAAATCATATATTGTTTGGACAATGAGTAGAGAAGAGCTAGATACAGGCATCTATCAGTTGTTTTGACATCTGCTTGCCTGCTTAATAATATAATAATAGAGGAAAGTAACCAAATATGGAATACCATTTTGTTTTTTGAGTATAAAAATAAACTATTCATAGTACGAAGCCAATTTCTTTATTCGATGAGAAGGCATAATGTTTTGCAACACTTAGTGATAGTCTTATGATTTTTATAACTAATTACAGTATCAAAAATCTAGATTAATCAAAAAATGAAAAAGGTAGTCAAATATGGAATAGGTACTCCAAATATGGACCATGAGAAATAGGCACAACAAATTCTTTAAAATATGGTTAAATAATGTTTTGTAACACTTAATAACAATCTCATTATTTATTAAATTGGTAATTACCTACTTGTAAAAATAATTATTGCAAAAAATACAAAAAATTTTTTTCATAAAAATACTGTTACAAATCGATATAGTGCGAGTGGTACCCGTATCTTGAGTGTTCCGTCCGACCTAACAAATATAAAACATGATGCAAATCGGTTAAGCTGATTAAATCTTAAAGAAAAAAGTATTTGTAGTTGGTAAAACAGCTTTTCTTAAGGCTTTGTATGAAAAATGCTGCTGACCAACAGCAAATAAAAATTTTAGTTTTTTGTGATAAATCGATAAGTTCTTGGTTTTCGAATATTTATATTTACTTTATGTGTTAGAAAGCATTCTGAAAGATAAATATAAACCCATTAAAAGTAAAAATTTAACCATCAGTTCCGATTTTGACCCAAACATGGAATATTCCATAAATGGACCCCAGTGCCTGTCCATATTTGGAATTTGATGACATCAGAAATTATTGTTCATATTAAAATAAATACAAACCTGAAACAAATAAATGGCCTGGAAATACAAGAACTACCATATATGCAACCACATAAATATATGAGGAAAATGTTATCACTCACTAAATAATAATAAATACATAGTTTTTACGTGCCTAAACATGTTCTGAACAGCGACTTCGCCTTACTGACAAGATTGAACTATACACGTCTAATGTGAGTATATGAAACAGAATATGGCTTTTTATTACGATTGATACGATAAATGTTATTTCCGAAGAAATCAAGGAATTCCATATTTGGACCTTATTCCATATTTGGTTACTTTCCTCTAATAATTTACGCAGCACCATCTAGCCCCAATGAAATTAAAGCTAGTGTTATGGATGCCAGAAAACTAATAAACTACTTATATTTTTTTAAATACATACTTATTACACATACTACACTCAGACCCGTAATAGAAATTAAAATTTATCATTTAAATTTCTGCCCGTCTGGAAATCCAACCCGGGACCTCTGTGTGGCAGACGGCATGTTAACCAATTGAGGGAATAGTGATTCAAAACTAGGGCTCCAGATCGGCGCTCCATCTTGGGGGTGGTCTTCAAAGCTTTAATTGCCTTGCAATGCCTAACGCATTCAGGGTACTGTTGGGGCTGCCCCGCTTCTGCAGCGCGTCGCAAATGTTTGCGGAGGCGCGCGTCGACTGCTTTTATGCGACGATTCGCAAACGGACCGCTTCACTTGTGCGAAGAGTGAGAGGCACAGCATTTTAGCGGGAAAATTAGACTGCCATTACATTAATCATTGTTGTATGGTTCACATCACCAAACGTGGATGGAAGCAAATTGTTAGTTAATTTATTTATACCTATATGACATTTATTAATATAAAATACTTACGACATTTGATATATGAATATTTAAGACATTATAATGAATTTGTTACTAACCCAATTTTAAGTTAATACTAACTGAATATGAGTACTGGTACTTGAAAAAAAGATATTCATTCATATGTCCAGCAGTGGGCGTCTTTCGGCTGATATGATGATGATGACATACCCACTTTCAGTGCAACCCGTTCCAAGATCGATTATTCAGAGTGTTCTCTTCGAAGAACGACGAGTGCTTCTCTTTCGAGGACTTGGTAGACCTGTATTCAGTCATGAGCCCCGAGTGCCCGTGCGATGTTAAGGCGGAATGGGCTTTCCGGGTTTATGGTAAGTATCACAGAAATTAGGACTCTATTTTTAGATGGATATGATTACTGAATTTCGGGATCATACTTACCTACACAATTCTTTATTTACTTACGTACTTTTATAAATTTAAAATCTCATGTACTTTTAACAGATCTTGACGGAGATAATCAAATATCAACCGAGGATATAAACGGCATTATAGATCGTATAACTGGTGAATATAGCCTTGATGAAGAGTCGAAGAAAAAAATTGCAAACGTGGTCAGTTGGTCGGCATTCCTTTTTATTGGATAGCCTTCTCAATCAATATCTACCTGCTTATAAATTCTTTTTGAGTTATTTATAGCTTAACTACTCTTTCAGATCTTAGACGAAATCAAACTGATTGACGATGGCGCACTGAGTTTATTAGAGTTCAAGATACTGATGAGCAGAATACCGGAATTTGCGACGTCATTCTATTTCAGGTTGTAAATGTTGCAAATAAACTGAAATTCGGTGGGTATGAAATTTATTGGGTTAATACAGTCCACATATTAAAGAGAACCGTACGCACAGGGATGAAAATCAAAAGCTTTAATCGAGTAGTGAGGTGGAAGACAGATCCGTGTGGCTATCTGATGAACACCTTGCAAGGGTTCGAGTTGTAGCGTCCTGCGAGCGTGCGTCCCGGCAGCGGCGGCATGTTGCTGGTGCGGCCCGTGTCCGCGGGCAGCGCTATCGGCTGCTTGTATCGCACGTGGTAGGACGGGAAGCTCAGGTACACACTGCGGGTTGATTAGGAGACATACGGGCATTTAAAGAATTAGTTGACCACCAATTTGGCTAAGAGGTGAGCTAATTCGTTGTATGACTACATTATTCATGTTATGACGCCTGTACCTAGGCGGACCCTGGGCCCTCGCGTGCCGCGCGGGGGCGCAGCCTGAACATAACGCCAAGATGATGATGATGATGATGATGATGAAGCCTGTACCTACGGTCACAATGTTTTAAACTATCGCGGTTATTATCACACATTTTAAGGGTAAGTTCCGGGTTTCCTACGGTGTTAGGTACCTACGTTCGCCCAAGAAAGTGGTATATCGGTTTTAACTAACTTTCCGTGTATCCTCGCTCATGGGTCGCTACGGTTCAGCATTAGCTGGTCACAACATTGGTGTAAGGGAAAATCTACTTCGTTGTTTTAAAACGTGCGACTGAACTTAGACCATATGGCAGTTAGACTACTTTTTAGGCCGACTTTATTTACCATCACCGAGAGATCGCTCTCGCGCAAGAAAAGTGTTTCTGTGTTATTAAACAAACTCGTCATCAGAGGTAAAACTCTGTCAATCCTGCCGGTCTAGCCATCTTTGACAGCTCCGCTTGCGTGATGCGTGTATGGTAGAAAATGGACAGGTCGAAGTTAGACTATTTCCACCAACATCTACATTGACTCTGATTGTGTAGGATCATCCGCCAATGAGGAGTTTTCCAGTAGGTATCTAAAGCATTCTTAACCACTCACTAGATGGCGCCCCGACAATTTTGGTAATTGATAATCGCTTGAAATAGGTTCTTAGCAAAGAGGATATAAACACTGGGTACGTTATATTGGATAAATGTATTTATCAATAGTTTTAAACCATTTTAGAGGTTGTAATAATAATGGAACATAGTGCCAACTTATATAAATATTTCTTTATACAGTTCTTTCACCCTTTTAAATAAATAAATAAATATTCATGGACAAATTGACACAGCGCCATCTAGCCCCAAACTAAGCAAAGCTTGTACTATGGGTGCTACATAACTGATATATTACTTAAATACTTTTTTTTTTTTTTTTAATACATACTTATTATACATAGAACACCCAGACCCGTAACAGAAATTAAAATTCATCATTTCAATTTCTGCTTTTACAGTTATGTTTATATTAATAAACATTTAATTTTTATGTTTAGTATTAGTTAGTTGCATGAAATCACTGCCACCATCATACAGATTATAAAAAGATTACCAAAATTGTAGGAGCGTCATCTATTGATGATTTTTGAAACCAACTATCAATACCTACTGGAAAACTCCTCATTCCCCTCCTTTGTACACCGAAAGTATGTGAATTGTCTATGGACCAATAATTTCTACCACAAACCGCTTATGTCAGATAACGTTGGCTTATGTCAAATCCTATACATTTTTTCTACTACAAACGATTGTAGATTAACGAAACCTCTTGGCTAAGGCCGCTGAAGAGTTCCCGCCTAGATAAATACCAAACCACTTTTCTATTTCTCCCGCCAAAGCAGCATGTCTTTCCGCCTTGGATGGGAACAATCCCACTCTTGTTCGAGGTCAGTGGGTATTTTTGTTATCTATGTATAGATTTCAAGCATATATCTCTATAGGCACCTACTGTACTGATGATTTCAAGTAGGTACGTAGTTACACCACGATTTTACAGCGAGGGTAACATCGCATGGATTATTCAATTTAGGTCACCTTCGTTACGTGAACTGACACGCATAGGCCTACACGAAGATTTGGAGAGAGTTGTGACCAGTTTATACAAGTCTTTGGTTGTTACCTAGTAGGTAGACCTTAGGTACCTACTCGACTGAAACAACATATAAATGTTGTGTGTGATCAACTTACGAGGTCATGTCCGGTGGGCACTGCCCTGCCAACTGTGGTTCTCTGAAGTACAGGAGAGGATGATACGCTTTCGGATAGCCCCTATAGTAGTCTCGTTGCTTCTGACACGCCTGTAGATGTGGAATATGTAAAAAGTAGAGATCCACATACAGTTTTACGCCACCTCATGAAAATGCAGACCCACCTCATAAAATGTTTCAATTTCATCTTGTCTGCCTTTGTCTATAAATAAAATATCTTCCATATTGTTAGTTAATTTAACATTTTATGTGTATAGGTACTATAGGTACATTTTAAATTTTGAAATGTCCACCGATAAACAATAGCCAATAAATAATAACTAAACGTCTGAATTTGAAGCCTAGAATTGTTCACCAAAGAGTCTATAATAAATCGGCCTATACAAGGGGTTTATATAAAAAGATTGGAAAGCTAGCTACCTTTATGGCTGAGTGGCAAATTATTTAGCTCTATTGTACCACGTGACTTTATAATAGACTTACCACCCAAAAGGAACTGCGCACTGCTTTGACAAAAACCGGGCAGAGCGAGTCACCATCGATAGTCCTGTGTCCCTTTCTAGTGTTGCCAAAATTGTTGATGCAAATTCCGAATTACTTTTATTACTTAGCGCGGACACCGACCTACCGATCAGGGCCAGGCAGAGCCGGACGGGGTGCAATATGAAGGTCATATTTTCACCAGGGTCCAGCCCAAGATTATCCTGCTACTCGGAAACTATTGGTCCTAAAACACTACTATCTAGTCAAATTACAGTTCTTGTTGAGATCTACATTTCGAATGACAGATGTCAAACTTAAAACTGAAATAACTCTGAAACGATTAGTCCTAGAACACTAGTTCCTAAAGAGAAGTGCTGAGCACTATCACTTCTCTTTAGCAACTAGTGTTGTAGGATAAATCGTTACCGATCTCTTTTATCTGTTTTGTGGAACAAAAAGTCGTAGGTTAATAATTTTGTCGACTCGACGTTTGTCGGAGAAACGTTCAGTAGATCAAAAGGTATTTTGACAACTACTTTTCAGATTGTACGGATTACCCCACAATAATACCAAATTCACGGTAAATATATTTCACCAATACTGGCAACACCAAACATGACACTTGGACTATACAGCTTGGAACTATGGGCGCCGGGAGTGGTGTAAGGGGGTGCACTTGCGCGCACTGCCATGAAAAAAGGTTAAGAGATAATAGATATAACACAATACAATTATTAAAATAATCCTGAAGAACCTTACTATAACAAAAAAACTAAAGATAAAATGTATCAATGCAGTCATTTGTTCCCCACATTCCATGACGTAAAGCGAACGCCCTTGTAATGTGCATGACCCATTGGGGAAACATAAATAAAAACAAATTAATACCATCAAAGAAAATAATTTAATCATACAATGTACCACCAGAGATCATTATCAGAAGTAAGATTTTGAACACATCTGGCGAATAAGGGTCATTCATATGATGACTGTAAAAATTTTTTTAGTCCATCTGGTAGATTACTTATTAAAACATATTGGGCACGTATTTTTTGTGAGCTGAAATTTTACTCAGAAGTGACGTCACCAGTCCCTACTCCGAAACTTTGATAAGCTTTATCTTTGTATTTTTTATTCATTCAATAAGACGTGTCTAATATATTTTAATAATCTAACTGACGGACTAATAAGAATTTAAGAATGTTGACCCAGTCATCATTATCCCAATTCCTCCCTGAACACACAGCTGAATAACATCAAGATATCTTTACTTGTTCACTTGCTTTATTGTCAAAGTACAATGACCCTTAACCACGCGTATCTACGACAATATAATATAAAATTAAATAATCACTGAATCGCCTATTTCTTCTAATTTAGTTACACAGTTCTGTCAACATAACTTCTGGGATTTTTTTGCCCACTAGTTAGTCAAGTCAGTAGTGTCTTGCCTATTTTATTGTTTATAGTGAATCTACAAGTGAGGCATTAGTTAAAATGGGAATACACATATTTTGCACATACAGTTCTGCGCATTCGAGGCGTAGTAGCCAGATGTGTATTTTGCCCTACATTAGATACATTGAAGGACATCGTAAATTCACGCTACAAAATAATCCAGTCAAGTGCTAAAAGATGATATGAGGCACGAATATTATTATTATTATTATATAGTTTAATATAATATTACTTATTAATATTTTTTATCAATGTGGTTTGCCCTTATTTAGTGAAATCACAAAATAAATCACTTTAGCAAATGATTTCCTTGTTCAATACAAAATCCATGCTCCAAGGGGCTTATAGTAAGTAATAAGTTACTATACTTGGACTTGTGCGCTTAGCAATGTACAGAAATGAAAAACCTTTATTACACTAAAACAACAATCGCAGTAAGAAAGCACACAGAATAAAATTCATGAAAAACATGTATAATTTTGCTACATTGTTACACCAATTCAATGAATATTAATTATTATATTTTGTGCACTTTATCACTGCATAACTCATGTGTGTAAGAATGTAACATCCAAAACCACTCATGTATTTATTTGCCTATTGTAATAAGCAGAACATTCCTGTAGACTCACTTTCCACAACTATAAAATATGTATAAGTCCAATATGTAGTTCATTTCTCCAGGTCAAACTCAGTTGACGGACCTTTGGACATCTTCATTGGTTGGCCATAACAATCGACAAATAAATTCATCAGATTTAAGGCCCCATTGTGGCGAATACTCGGTGTGGTGGAAATATTAATCCAACGAAATCATCGAATCGAATAGCGATACAGGTAAAATCGTTGTCAAGTATTGCAGATATTAACGTAAAGCAAAAAAAATTCAGAACAGAAATAAAAAGCCCACTACAACAGCCGGTACAACCCTTGCATATTGCACCTTAACATTTTTTTTACATTAAAAATGGATCGCACAGTTTTGCACAGGATTGTAGTTTTGTTTGACTACATTTACTCTAAAATTAGGGATACACATAGGTGATTTGGTCACAACTGTACTGACAGAGCAACTTTGATAGTCTGATATGTAAGTCACTATTTGTATAGCAGGCTTTCAGTCAGTTCTATAATTATACTGTAAAATATTATGCTTATTATTACAACATGTTTCCTGTACTTATACTGCGATAACAATAAATTGTCTACTTACATTTAGATCCTTGGGATCGAAAGCTATAAAGGGCTTAAAATTGACTTAGTGAAATCATTTTTCAGGGAACTCCAAGTTGCTGACACTAATCTGCTGGATTTCATTTTAGCTGCTTCCTCAAAGGACGGCATAGACTGAGATTTGAATAACACTGACGTGTCTAAACTCACACTGCTGCCACTGCTGTTCGAATTTGAATCTATGTTCACTGTGGTGTCTTGTAGTACTTTCTTGGTGGAGCTCCTGGGCTGGTCGGGCTTGGGCTGGGCCTGCGAGCCGGCCGCCTGGTTCTCCTTGACGCGGTCGGCGGCGGGCGCCTGCGGCCGCAGCCGCTGGTAGTCGGCGGCGGAGATGTAGCCGGTCAGCTTGGCGCTCGCCTCGCCCGCCACCCGGGCCTGCTCCTCCAGGAAGCACTCCTCCACCGTGCGGCCCTGGATCACCGCGTACGCGTACAGCCGCGCGACCCTGCAACGGCAACGAGGCGGGGGGGTTAGGTCGGGGCGGGGTGGGGCGGGGTGGGGCGGGGATGTCGCCAGCCGTCGGCACTCACCTCAGCATGGTCTCGGACGAGGACAGCTGCGGCGCCGCGAACCGGGCGGCGTGCGGGCGCAGCGTGAGCAGCCGCCGCGTGAGGCGCGCCAGCGCGGCCGCCTTCTCGCGGAACCCGGCGCGGGACATGCGCCAGCCGTGCGCGCGCAGCGCCTCCGACACCGCCCACAGCAGCTTCTGCCGAGGGAGGGGAGGCGTCAGTACGGGACGGCCACCGGCGGCGCGGAGCCGAGTCGGGGGACCAGCCGTACCTTCTTGTGGGTCTCGTTGAGGTCGAAGGGGTTCCGGTCCGTGGGGAGCACGTCCGAGGCGCGGCGGCCGAGCGCGGAGGCGCCGGCGGGCGCGAGGCTGTCGCCGCCGAAGGAGAGGCTCTTGGCGACCTTGCTGCGGCCCTGCCGGGGCTCGCCGGGCGACGCGTCCCGCGGCCGCTTGGCCGCCGGCTGGCTGGCGGGCGCCGGGCCGTCCGCTCCGAACAGCGCGCGGCGCGGCGGGGCCGAGCCGGACGGCTGCGGGCGCGCGCGCTGCTCGGGGCTGACGAACAGCGCGCGCTTGATGAGGCTCTCGCGGGGCGGCGTCCGTCCGGGGGGGCCGTCCGGCCGGGGCGGGGGGCCGCGGCGCCGCGCGGAGCCGCCGCTGCGGGGGGTCTTGGCCGGGGTCGGCCGCGCCGGGCTCTTGCGGCCCGGCGTGCGCTTGCCCGGGGTGCGCTTCAGCCGCGGACTGCGCCGCTCCGCCGAGCTGATCAGCTTCCGGTGCTGAAAGAAACTGAGCGAGACGCCGCTGTTAGTTCATCGTAATACAGAGAGAGGCTCTAACAGTGCCGGCACCGGGACGTACTTCCTGTCGATGAGCACCATCCGCTGTCCCGGCTGCGCCCCGGCGGCGACGGTGGCGGCGCTGGCGAAGGCCTGCCGCCGCCGCGCCAGGTGCGACAGCCGCCGCCCGGGGGACTTCGCCTGCGCCAGCCTGCGACCATGAACAGACTTTAGCTACATTCCTTACCGCAAGCTCACTGAATTACACGAGAGGAGTGCTCATACTGACTTGATCCTGAGCGCCTTGGCCTTGGCGGCGCTGCCGGGCGAGCGGCCGGCCGCGGGCCCGCCGACGCTGCAGGCGGTCTCGGCGCCCACGAACCGCTCGCCGAGCCGCGCGGCCAGCTGCTCCACGCGCTCCGAGTGACGGGTCAGGTTGTAGCTAAGGTAACAAATATAATGTAATGGGGATGTAGATGCTAAGATGTTTTGGATCTATGTTGTCAGGAGTTCGTATAACGGCGCAAGAAAGCCGTGTACATACTGATTCCCATTCAAATATACGGGACCATGAATGGTCATCTTATTTTTATCATTAAAATACAGAACCCAGACCAATGGGTCTTCCTTTAAAATACAGGACAGCTGGCCAGCCTATCTGGACAACTTAATAATTAATTTTTTCATGAATGTTTTCAGATAGCTAACCAAAATGCCAATAATGTAAACAATTCTGTGATGATGTTGAATGATGTATGTTATTATGTCACTTTACTAGTACCAAAGTAATAACAATAACCAATACTTACTGCAAATCATAATGCCGACATTTCATAACATCAGGCCATGCTGTTTCCTTAGCTTCAATTTCTGTGTTCATTTTCAACTGAATTGATTTATCTAAGCTTGTGTTGTCATCTGGCTTTGCATTGTCTGTTGAATGTGATTCTGTAGGTGTTTCTGTGTCTTTTAAAGATACCTCCAAAGGCTCTTTCATGGAGTCCATTGATTCTGAAGGTATTTGTATGAAAGACACTCTCTTGACTGGAGTCGTGGAGCTTGCTTCAGCAGTAACTTTTTCATCACTAAACATGGAATGGTGAGAGTGGTACTTTTTGAGCATTTCTGTTACATCAGTCTTCAAAGTTGTGACCGATGGCGGCGGCAATACTCCTTGCAGGGTTGCCTAAAATAATAACTCAAATGTTTTATAGTTCTGATTACATTCGGTTTAACCAAATGTCGGTGGCTTGAACCAGACTTCGGCATTCAGACAAAATTCGGTTTAAACCACCAAACCATTGGTCAAAAATTTATTTTAATAGACTTATAAGAAGAATCATACGAGCGAACAAAGAAACATACAGGTAGAACACATAACTTCTCCATTTGCCAAAGTCTGGGAAAAAATGCATTCTTTCTCCAAAAATTACAGCTATATTGTACAGGATGCCAACCGGCTCCCAAGACTGTTCAACCATTTAATTATTTAGCATTTTAATACCTATTAAGTACTTAAACTTTACAAAAGGCAGACTATAATGCAAAAACAAACGAGACAGTCAACTTCTGAAATACCCATATCGAAAGTTTGAAGTGGAATATCTGAGATAAACGGCTGCTTGACTGTTTGCGTACCGAATGACATAAAAAAGAGCATGCATGAGATTTCTCCATGAGTGCTAAAAATTTTTATAATTTTTTTTATATAGTTTAGTATTCCAAATAACAATATGTTCTAACCCCTTTTCTGCATAAAAAGTCTCTCCGAATGTACCGATCGCCCAGTAAATGAATAAATTATTCATGCAAAATAACTCAAGGCAAATACTAGTTCCGACAACTTTTTCACAGCTCTATCTGGATTGCGATGGTAGGGCACTGGACATGTCGCACTCAAGAAAGGGCAGTGAAACTGAAAGAACTGAACTTCGGCAAAATTTTGAATTTTTTCAAATTTTCGGCCGAAATTCTTATTCAGTCCAAATCATATTCGGCAAATCACTAGAAAACTTGTATGACTTACCTCAAGTTTCTGGACTATACTCTTGTCATGTTTTTCATAATCCACTAGAAAATTCCAAAAGGATTCTGGAGGCTCATGTTCTGGTGCATCGTCATCAGAGAACATGTCCGGAGACCTTACTCCGCTGTCAAAAGATCCCTCCAAGGAAGAATAACTTTGTTCATTCCACTTTAAATTTCCTTCTTCCATTATTTTAAGATTATATTCTTCATATTGAGAGTCTCCAGTACTGTCATTCCCTTTGTCCATTCTATTAACTTCAGAACTCTCACTAGAAGCTTCTCTTTCTTCGTTATTGTGTTTGGGATCTGCCCCCATGATACTGCTGGAGGCTCTTACCTCAAATGGTTCCACAACATGTTTATCGGTTACTTCATCTGATACTACCTCTGTGTGAGATGATAGAGCAGTAATAGGATCAACAATGGGTTTCAATTTCTGTATGCTTTTAATAGTACCATTAAAAGTTAGTTCACTTATGGGTAACTTGAAGACACTTTCTGAGCGTCCCACATTGCGGAACATGGGTACACTGTCCACAGCGTTGTTGCTGTTCTCCATAGTAGGAGTTATAAACACAGGTTGTTTGAAACAGCCCGATTTCGAGTCCTCTGAAAACAGCGGTACATCGGCAGGGTCTGACTTCTCCGTCAGAATGCTGTGGGAAGCAGTAGCCGATGAATTCTCAGTGGACGCAGCAGGCGACGCACATAGGTTAGAATAGTCTTTCAAACATAAATCCGCACCCAAGTCAACCTTGTCAACATTATTAACTAATGGATGCAACAAGTTACTTTGCACTAGTTCCCCGAGTTTGTTTACTGAAAAATCCCCATTACTGTTGCCATCACAGGAGGTTTCGTACTCACAATTACTTGGCGCGGGACCCCGATTTTCTTCGACAAAACTGTCAACTACATTAAAACTTCTTAGGTAACGCTCGTACAAAGAAAGGCTGTCGGTCATAGAATGACAATTTGAGTCTTCTAAGGATTCCATCACTGATAGATTCTTCTATACATTCTATTTTATTATTATAATTGAACACTCTCACCACGGAGTTATATTGATGAACTCGCTTTGTCTTATCTAGTATGAATGCCCAGAATAGATATCATTCCAAAAGATTGCACTGCCTGCTGTATATACTCAATGCTATTCGATTTTCATTACTAGTTAAATAGAAAGAAATTTACTTTGCTTACACAACAAAAATAACACCAAATTGCACATTCCTTCCTCCCTCCCTCACTTCATTGCCTCACTTCTCTGTAGGATTTTATAGAAGGATTGGGCACTGCTATTAGAAAAGGTAAATGAGATTTTATGCTCATATGTCACAAGGTATATTTTTGCTTGTAACCGGACCAAAGAGAACATTGACACAAACGAAATAGCTTTCAATGGAAGTGTGTCCCTTTCTAACGAATCCGAGGTTAGGTTTTCTAACAGACGACTAAAAGACGCTATTCTGAAAAGTGTATTCCAGAGTAGTCATTCGAAAAAAAACGAAATCCTTACGTGTCTCCGTCTATCCTTCTGTCTAAGCCAAAGGACATAATTTTTTGGGCTTTTTTAGAAAGTGTCGCCCTAAAAAAAATATGGTATGTATTATTAGAACTAGCCATTTATAGCAATAGTTATAATGCACAAAAGTTATTGGATTGCTCTTTGCAAAGTTATACAACTTCAGCGCTTGTAATTTGCTGAATTGATGATTCTGAAAGTGCAGAGAAACGTAAAATAATTATAGATATTGTCTAGCAATATCTAATGATCTGAATCAAAGAATATGGAAACACTACGTAATAGGCCCCCGTCATACGCCCCGTTTTGACCCGTTCCGGTAAGAAAAAAAATAAAACGAACGGTTTCATTATTATCTTAAAATGGATTCACTCTGTCCGTGGTCGCGGTTGCGCTCACACTCTCGGCTTATAATGTTGCGGCCAGTCGAAAAAGAAAATTGCCGTAACCGAATTAGACATTACCCGTTATGTAGGATTAGACTGCAATCAATAAATGAGCGACCTAAGGGAGCTCATAATTTTTGGTACTGTGGCCCCTTTAATTATATACCTGTCTACCAACGTACTCACTTAAAGCTTAACTTACCCTAAAACAGGTAAAAAGTACTCGTAACGGCAACCTGCCGGTTCAAAATGGAAGGAAACGGGTAAACAATGTAAACCACGAATACGTTCGATTGGATCGAAAGGCTACCCTCTCCGTCTCTTTCGCACCAGCTGTCTTACCGGTCATTCTGATCGGAACGGACCGGTCTAGTGTGGTGTGGCACTATATGTGGCGTTTACATTGAATTTACACCTTCTTTTTTGATTCTGCTTTTACCGGAATAGATGAAAACTGGCGCAAGCTGACCAATCACCCAAAGATATTCGATATCGCCTCTATGTCCAATTTCTTTGCACACACTCGTGAAAGAGAACGCAATCCTACCTTAAAGCGCGCTCCACATGTTCGCCGAAACTTCCGGCGAAACTTTTGCCGGGACTTTGGTCGACCCTCTACATTCTCGCCTATTAGGGATGTGGTGGTGTCAAAACGCGCGACATTTTATCGATTCATCGGTGTAATATCAGTAATCTACTGTAAACAGGGTCACAGAGGTTATAGCACCTGATCTACTGTAATTACTTGATCTACTAATATCCTGGATCATGGTCAAGAGTATCCCGAACCTGTTACGGGAAAAAGCGCTAGGAATATAAATATAAAATCGATCGAATCGAGACGACAACAAACTATCTCTACTTAGTCTATGAAATAGGCGAGACATGCCAAACTTCGTCCAGTAACAGGTTCGGGGTACACTTGACCATGATCAAGGATATTAGTAGATCAAGTAATTACAGTAAAGCAGGTGCCATCACCTCTGTGACCGTGTTTACAGCAGATTAGCGATATTACGCCGATGAATCGATATAATGTCGACGCGTTTTGATACCCACCACATCCCTAATAGGCGAGAATGTAGAGGGCCGACCAAGTCCCGGCAAAAGTTTCGCAAAAATTTACAAAATAGGGAAAAAACATTAAAAAATCTTAATTTAATTATCACCTCAAGCTTTTATAACCTAAAATATCACAAATTACAAGCTCACTTCGCTTGTTAATTTATTCAATTATCACTCCAGCTTTTAAGACCTCAAACGTAAAAAATGTCAAGCTCGCTCCGGTCGCTCATTCATTGAGAGATTCAAGACCCAAAATGTTAAAAACTTCGAGTTCGGTCCACTCACATATTCGTTGTTCTCCCCCAGGTTTTAAAACCTAAAATTTCCGAACTCGCTCCGCTCGCTTATCCTTTTATTGTTCATCCCACTAAAAAGGCAATTTTTTACTAAGGGCGCTCTCTCATTTAGTAGAGAATACCTATAATTGGACTTTTGCCCCCCCCCTCCCTAACCGGTATAAATGTTTACTTATAACTTCTAAACTAAGTAGGTAACTACTTACTTATCGTTAGAAGTATCTTCATTATCCACAAGTTGGCCTATGTGACTTCACAATAAATTGAATATGATGCCATCTAGAGGACATAGTCATAAAAAAATGAAATGGATAGGTACATTAATATATTAAACAGGCAGCATATTCTTTATTTTCAGTAAAAATTCATAAAATGATGATACACCAGGACTGATGGGACTTGCATCTACTTATTATCTTGTTCTTCAAAATGTTTACAACGCAACACTTCCAATTTGCAACGAAAAGTCGTTGCCCCGATGTGAAAAATTGCTTAGACCTATTAAGCACACCCAGCTTTTTAGAAGCGAGCTTGACCTTTTCTTCCAGGTGACTGCGAAACTGGACGTCACAGGAGATGTCGACACCTAGGATATGTATGCTCTTAGAGATGGCAAGCGGTGCGTCCTGAAACTGAGGAGCTACAACGAATGGAGTTGGCTGAGTTGGAGGAGCTCACGTGGTCGAGTGAGAGGCGTGCGCCGGACGATGTACATTGCGCGTCGCAATTTATTATTTATTTTAGGTAGCGAAATTATGAAGTCATTTCCGCGGTTATGTTTCTTGGGGAAAGTTGTTTAGTTTCATGGGTAGAACATGGGGTTTCAATTAATGCTAGCGGTCTTTTTACACCCTGTATATCCATGAATTCATCGATGCATTACACATGGCCATTAAATGCGGGTAGAACAGAAAAAAATACTTAATACTGTGATATGTTTAGTACAGCATAACTCTGAACGAACTAAAATTTGGAATTAGCGCTTCACTTACTTTTGTTCGGCTCGAAAATAGCTATCCATCGACCCGGTGGTCAAAACCGGAACTAAGTGTTGCCGTTTTGAAATAAAATAAAAATAATAAATAATCATGGACAAATTCACACAGCGCCATCTAGCCCCAAAGTAAGCAAAGCTTGTATTATGGGTGCTAGATAACTGATAAACAACTTATATACCTAATTTTTTAAACGTTCTTATTATACATTGATCACCAATTACAATGTAATGTCAATGCCAATAACAGCGACGCTGTCACCCGGTCAGACATGGTTGTGGCACTGTAGACAGCGCAGTTTTATTTACTATGGTAACCGTCAGAGTTATTCGTTCGCTCAACCGGTTCCAGGGTATTTATTTCTATGTCGATCACCGAAATATTGCCCAATTTGCCAGTAATTTTAAATCTATTTTAAATGGCATGTTGTTTTAAGGTAAAGCATTTCAACGATTGCAAATTCACACTATTACGATGCATATTTTTATCACGATTTCTAAAATTGATTCCCGATAGCCACGACCACGATTGTTTCCTTACCGTTGAAAGGATAATCCAGGTGTATTTCCATACTTTGCACTTTCACATAACTGTGCACTATATTACACTGTCTTTTAAATGGTTTGATTTAAATTGTATTAAGAGATTTTAAAATTTACACCGATGTTTAAAAAAAATTTCAGGACATTGGTAGCTTGAGCAGCATGTCGAACGTTCAAAACATTGCGCGCGTCATTTTCTTTGAGCTTATATGAACAGACGCAAAAACGGGATAGCAAGATTCATAATTATTGTAGAGTGAGCGAACAGGGAATATTTGTGATTTGGGTTTAGTCTGGTATGCCTGTGAATAACATCTAATAGAATCAAAATCGTTGTGACACAGAACAAGTAATCAATCCAGTTCTACATATTGTTTATCCATGATCTAATTTGACAAAACGCAAACGATTTAAAAAATAAAATGTCAAATGTAGAAAAAAGAGTTTTGGGTTTGGCAAAGGGAAGTAAGGAATTTAATTTCCTAGCGCGCCGCCGGCTACTGTTGTTGCGATATAGTGTTGTTATTATAATAAAAGTATTTATCAGTTTATTTGTATCGAATGTGTTGATCTTTCTTATAATTGCAGTAATATATTTTTGTCTGCTGATTTTTACTTCTACCTTACATCGTATCGGTAAGTGAGAAATGATTTTTTGTACCTGTTTCCTTTTCAATTCAAACGATGTATGTACAAGTAAGATTTACTATGTGATTCGTATGTTTCATTTAATAGAAAGTTAGAAAGCGATACTTAAAAATAACATCTCGGTCTGACGCTGTCTAAGGCGTATGTGGCTGTCTCACTTTCATAATTCACTACTGCTTTTATGTGATATAGTAACATTTCATTTGCGAGTAGGGTAGGGCTGCCATATATCCCGGTACACCGGGACATGGCCCGGCTATGTGTGATGGACCGGTTTGAAGCGTAGTGTCTCGGTGGCCTGGTCAGCAACATATTTGCCCCGGCATGCACACAATTCGTAAGCTACCGGTGCTAAATGCCGCGTCGTCGAACTGCGCGTGGAGTGGAGTTGAGGCGAGTGAGATTGGGACTGTTTAGTTTGATTGTTGTACAATGTTGAAAGCGAAAATACCAAACTACCTTGCTCACTGAGATCGCTGCAATGTACAATGTTACCCAGCTCGGTCACAAGATACAAAACGGGGCAATGAAAAGGGGTGCCTACACTCTTGACTGTAAAAATATTTTTTGAAGTACCTAAGTTATTTTTCCAGCTAAAAACTTACCTAATCACAAATCGTATGTAAACCAATAAAAATATTTTTGCAAATAATTTTTCAAATAATGTGGGTAGGTAATATAAAAAAGAAAAAATCATAGGTAGTATGGAAAATCATAATAGAAGCAAGCAAGATAAGGAATTAAGTTATACTTACATTATGCCTGCAGTTATATGCCACCAATATCCTCCTTGTCATCGTAGCGGTAAATCCTGTTTCAGTTGCTAGTGGTAAATCTTCTATTAAGAAAGCTCTTTCAGATTTCTCAACATGAACCTTCATTAAAAATTTGTGGTGTTTTGGTTATTTATATTCATTGACTGCGAACTGGCCCACAAGTTTACCACCAATATCGTAATAGGTATTCTCTGATCAGAGTATAAGTCATAATATAATACATATCAGTATATAATACATACTCTAACATTCTTTTGGTTAATATTCAACTTTAAAGCCTTTATTCAGAAATAAACTGATTGGATATGAATAGGTATGAGTACATATCAAGTTATTCTATTATCTGCTGTGGTTGTCTGCACTATCGCTATGATACTTTCATATATAAATAACAGAATGTTAGGTGTTTGTTACGTTTAATTAGATAGTGCTACTAGAGAGTTGTTTGGTGTCTCTGTGGCCCCATATTATCTGTCCACGATTGCACTGACCTCTGGCCTTCGCCGCTGTTTGTTTTATCTAAAAGGTATAAAGAAGTCAAATTGATGTATTTATGTCCGCTCCTTGCACAGAGTTGTACTGAGATTCATTAGCTTTTATTAACACATAACATTACTGAGTATTCTTTAATTAATTAATATACTACACTAGCAACCCGTCCCGCTGGCTTCGGGTTGTAACCTAAACAAATTATACGCTTGAATCTTCATCATGAATCACTCTGTCTATTGGGGAATCCGCATGAAACACCGTTCAGTAGTTTTTGAGTTTATCGCGAACAGACAAATGAAGAGACTTGGCAATATTTAATAAACACCCTTTAAAAGAAAAATTGCTTGGCAGGAGGAATAGAACAGATAAGAGGGTGCTACCCATTGAGGTGGACCCCTCAGTCTTGCCAGAGTCACACCACTGGTTTAAACTTATTTCAAGGTACCACACACCAGTAACTTGAAATCACTTTGATAATAAAGCAGTGGGTGTAATAAATTAATAGAATACACAAACTTGTATGGATAGCATCGCAGGATACCATTCATGCCCCAAAACTGTTCAACCAGTCTCTCTCACGATCCCCAGCGGAAGATCTTGGCCAAGCTCGCCTAACCAACAGGATTAGGAAGCACACCTAACGAGTGGCGAGCCGCGAGCTCGTTGCGGTGTTCTGCGTCTCATAAGTACGAAACAGTCACTCATCCGTGCTTGACGTCTCGCATACACGCGTGCGCTGCCTATAAACTCTTTTGTTTTAATTTCAAATTATTATTTGTTGTTGTTTTCCGCAACAGACGTAATGAGTGATTCTACAAGAGTATAGTTTTTAGGGTATGGGTTTTTCATGAAATCTGGAGACAAGAGCGCGACGAGTTGCGAATGTGGCAATTCGCAAACGTGCGATTTTGTTATATATTAAACGAGCGACTCGCCCCGACTTCGCACGCGTTTCGTACCTTAACAAATTGTACACCTAAACCATCCTGAATCACTCTGTCTATTCGTGAAAACCGCGTGAGAATTCGTTTAGTATTTTTAGAGTTTATCGCGAACTGACGAACAGACGCGGCATGGGACTTTGTTTTATAATACGCAGTGATACTATTGACTATAATATTGTCCCACGAGTCCGTTCCTGGCCCATATCGTCGACGCCGCCGTGCCCGAGTGAAAATGGCCCGATAACGAAATGCACTACAGTTCTTTTTTATACATGCTGGCCGCGCACGCATCATTCGGATGATATAATATAACAAGTGAATCAGGATAACAATTTTATTGTCTGGCGGGACCTTGCATTTTACAGGTAACCAGTTTAATTATCATACATTATTCATACTGCTCTCTGACTCCAGGCACTTATGTTGCCGACTTTACATAATTTTTTATTGCTTTTACAACATACCTATTCTGTGCGATTGTTCCATCGCGCATTCTAACATGCAATTTTGCGCATGCAATGCATGCATCGCTATGCAATTCACCTACATTACAAAACGACAGTCCATCCATACAACTCATAGATCCTAAGACACGGGGTGTGTGGCTGCAGATTTCGTCATCTATTTGCCCTACTCCCACTATAGGTGGAGTCGGTGGCACAGTGAATATTTATGTTTTAGCTAGCCACCCGCCCCGGCTTCGCACGGGTTTTTAAGGCCCTTAAGGGCACTTTAAGTAACATTTACAAATAATACACCTTAACCTTCCTCAGGGATCACTTTGTCTATCGGTGAAAACCGCATTAAAATCCGTTGGCTACTTTTCACACATGAGATTATCGCGAACAGAGAGACAGACCCGGCGGCGTGGGACTGTTTTATAATATGCAGAGATTAAACTATTCGTATTGTCGACGATCCCCTGCTCGCTCACAGGTGGTTTGGATTGCTGGACTTCTAAACCATGGCTGGCCTTTCAGGCATTCCGTCGCGTTCGCCACGTAGGTTGCCTGAGAGACTTTGGCTCTCTGAGTATTTTCTGCCGTCTCACCGCCTGTACTATGGGGAATGGTTTGAGGATCTTTTTAATTTGGCGCTAACGTCATTTTTCCGCTACCCGAATCTTCGACGATGGGATAGATTTTATCCAAATCATCAGCTAGGTGCCAGCAGATGTCTGGCACTCAATTAAGATACGGGCATCACGAGTCTTTTTACAGCGCGCGTGTTAGACGTGGAATGAGCTCCCGAAGTCTTTCCTTTGAGCTATAACTTGGGATTCTTCAAAAGGCAGGTAGTTCCGCTCCCCTTAGGTTGCTGATGTCTCGTCGACGGTATCCGTTTCCTGACAGGTAGACCTTATGCTCGTGTGCCTCTCTAGCCAGTTATACAAATGTGTTGAATTGTCTTGCACACGTGACGCGTTTGAGACGAACCTACGTTTATTGCGAAGCGGTAAAAAAACGCAAAATTTAGTAAACACCGTTCAAAGGTGAGACTATGTTGCTTTAATTCCAAGACGCATAATTGTTATTTGGCTTACTTAAATTAAATTACAGAGATTAGAGAATACAATAATATGTACCTAATACCCGAACTTTCACGGTCTTCAATGTAAACCTTCGTCGTGAACTGAATTATGCTTTACGAAAAACGAGGCTTAATTCGAACAATGTGTGTAAGACGATGCAACAAAAATGGACGATACCATTTTCAATTTTCATCCTTTTTTTATATTTAATTTTTTTTAAATATACATATGGAAACATAAACATGGACCCAGTTATTCAGTACACACATGCATCGTTGACGTTGGAGTGTCGGTGGCCGAATGTTAACAGTATCCGACTCGTAAGCCAGAGGTACCGGGTTCGAATCCTACTGCCGCCATGTACCAATGACTCTTATCTGAGTTATGTACATTAGTTGAACTCTTACGGTGAGGGAAAACATCGTGATGAAACCTGCACATTCAGGCGACTGAATGTGTAACCATGATCCAACCCGAACCTGACGGCTCTTCTGGTAGCAGGGTGTCGGAGGTCTGTCTGCCAAATACTAGATCATGGTCAAGGCGAACCCTGGGTCCTCGTGCGCGAGAGCATTACCGGTACATTAACGCCGAGATGAATATATTTTGTTATTTATTAATATGGACCCAGTCACTCTGTAAATACATGCACAGTTGACGTCGACGTTTTTTATAATGACTACATTATAAAAACGTCAATGTGTTTATTTATCACGCATTTTTTTCGCGTCCAATTATACCGACAGACAAATATCCGCTTTAGATAAGTCTTTAAGTAATACTGAACTCTCGAACTTAACACTTTGTACCTGTGCAGTTTATGATTAGATAAAGCTGAACTATTATTAGGCTGTGGTTTTAAAAAATAACATCGTAATTAGCAGTTTCTATTGAGCCGTCGGAACGTGCGTGCTTACTGA
The DNA here is from genome assembly GCA_905147135.1 of Blastobasis lacticolella. Lineage (NCBI taxonomy): Eukaryota > Metazoa > Arthropoda > Insecta > Lepidoptera > Blastobasidae > Blastobasis > Blastobasis lacticolella. Next base: position 5,531,211 of record LR990058.1, read on the forward strand.
CGGAGTCTAATATACGAAGTTGTTTCTAAGTAGATATATCAAAAGCTTATCACTTGATGCTTCCCGGCTGGTTCCCCATCATCGTTATCAGCTTCAGGTCTTCAGCGGTTTGTGACACAAGCCTCAGTTTTGCTAATCTAAGTGAAAATTTAAATATCTACTAATCCATAAAATACCTTCCAGAATACCGCAGCTAAACAATACTCTTTTAAATAGTATTGTGTTTCTGCCGGTTAGTAAGGTCTCCAACTCCATGGGGTGGGAATTTGGGGAACCGTGGCTTTGGCAGTGGTGGGGCATTTGTCTTTTTGCCTGCCAGAGCAACGTGTTATATAGAGGTGGGCAACGCACTGGCGATACTATTGGTGTTGCTAATGTCTATAGGCAGTGGTGACCAGTTTCCATCAGGTGGCCTGTTTGCCTAACGTATGACATAAAAAAAAATGCGCAACTATGATTAAATAACACCTCTTTGACACATCGCTTTGCACTTTGCATGCGTTATTATTACTCCTTAATATAAATAGTATAAAACAAAGTCGCTTCCCGCCGTCTGTCCCTATGTATCTATGTACGCTTAGATCTTTTAAACTACGTAACCGATTTTAAAGCGGTTTTCAACAATAGATTGAGTGATTCAATATGAAGGTTTATAAGCAAGAGAAAAGCGTAGGCAGGGATAAAGTCGGTGTACGCGAACGAAGTCGCGCCGGGTCCACTAGTGAGTTAATAAAATATTCAACATTTATTCGAAAACACCTCTTTGGCGCATCGCACTTTGCGCCCAATTCTGTGATTACTCCGTATGGGCTTCAACCTATGCACTCTAATATAATTGATAAGAGAGGAACTTTGTTGTGTCTCGTGTCGTATATTAGGTATGCTTCGAATAAATAGACAATCCATAATGATAATACCGGATGGAAGCGCATTGCAGCATCCACATGTACCTTATCAAGTCCTTACCTATGAAATTGGAGTTTGTAATTGTGCGTAACATATCAAAATTAATAATTGATTTCGAAAATAGAGGATATTCAGTACTACCGAATATTCTCCTTCATCAATAGTGGTTTTATGCCACACTTGTACTCTGCAATCTGCAACAAACGACGCTGCTTTCTAATTTCTAGTGCACGTAGCGGTGGCTAGCTGGTCTGCCTCGATTACTCGTAAGTTGAGGGCTTGGTGCTGCATTCTTCTCTGAAATCGTACGGCAATCGATCAAGTTCTTTAACGTTAATTTATTAGTGGTTCTAAGTTCTAGCTTAAATTCATTCCGTGGAGTATAGAGGTTCAATGATTATGGGGGTATTGCAAAAGGTGGTGTATTAGTTGTCATTAGGTGTTAATCGGGAGACAAACAGGCAAGCGGCCTAGAGACACCAGCAACACTAGGGTGACTAGAAAAGCATTGCCTACCTCTGAAACCCAGAGACACTTCGCTCTGGCAACCAATAGGCATATGATAGGCTCCTCCACTGCTAAAGTCGCAGTTCTCCATGGAGAATTGGAGATCCACCGATTATTTTTTAAGAGCGTCGGTTCCCTAATGTTTACTGTGTCGGACACATAAGCGAGAGGTACCGAGTTCAATCCCCAGGGCCGCCATGTCCCAATGACCTTTTTTAAGTTCTGTAGTACACAGTAACCGATGCTTTTATGGTGAGGGAAAACATCGAGACAACCTACACATTCAGACAGGTCGCCAGGTTAACGAGGTCACGGAGATCAGGTAGCAGTCACTTTACTCCCAAAATGTCCCAAATCCTGAACCATAGTCAAGGTGGAACCCGGGCCCTGAAATTAATGAGGCTATTAGTATTATTTTGTACAACTATAGACCTCGCCTTATCACTAAGAAACACATGTCTCATCTAAGATTCCGGTACCGAATCCGCTTCCGGTTCTAATTCCGAAAAACCAAATTTAAAAGTCCGATTCCGTCTTCGGTTCCGATAAAATCACTTCCGTTACATCCCACGTACAGATTATATTGTATTGTAGGTGGTACAATAGGGAAAAAATTGACGTTAGTAAATTTTTTCTCTATTTATTGTACACTAATCGACGATTCTTATATGAACCGGCTAGTGTTGGCTACGTACTTAGATCCGCTATAGCGAGAGATCTATGTTCGCTATTGCTTTCCATTTGGCACAGACTATATACCAGCGTGCGACAGAAACGACGCTCTATGGAGCCGAACACATACATACATAGGGACAGACGGCGGGAAGCGAGCTATTGTATTTTTATAGTATCATTCTAGTACGCTGTCAAAACACCCGACACGAGAAACTTCCGCATTGCTTCTAACTTTCTAATACACACCCGTCTCCCCCAGAACGATGGAGGTGGTGACCTTTGCCAAGGAGGTGGCTCAGAGCATCGCGGAGCAGGCGGCCAGCTACCGGCTGGGGCAGAGCGCCCTCCGGCAGCTGGACCGCGCGCTCTGGGTCGTGGAGAAGTGCGCGCGCTGGGCAGTGCCGCCGCCTCGTGAGTATCAGCACATTGTAAACGAGCTAAGGTAGTTCTTCGGGAGCCACAGCTGATAGACGCTAGGCTTCAGTCTTGAATCGGTGTAAGGCTGCGCGTTTATCACTATTTCACAGGTTCAATTGTGCGAAGGGATTGTACGATCCGATTTGGTTGACACCCTACTAATGAAGGTAGTAAATGATTTACCTGCATCGATGACATATTTAGTAGATTTTGCGATACCAGTGCAGGGGTGGTGCTTTTGGGCGTCGGTGGCCGGGCGGTTCAGTATCCGACTCGTAAGCGAGAGGTACCGGGTTCGAATCTCGATGTGGCCATGTACCAATGACTCTTTTCTGAGTTATGTACATTAGTTGAATTCTTACCGATGCTCTTACGGCGAGGGAAAACATCGTGATGAAACCTGCAAATTCAGACTACTGAATTTGGAACCATGATCCAATCTGGTCAGTTTCCCCTGGTAGCAGGGTCACGGAGGTCAGATGGTAGTCGCTCCACTGTAATTACCAAATCGCTAAATCCTGGATCATGGTCAGGGCGGTCCCCGGGTCCTCGTGCTCGAGAGCACAACCGGGACATTAACGCCAAAAAGATGATTATAGTGCAGGGATGGTGCTACATTCTATTCTGCCGGCCACCGCACGCGGTCAATGTTTATTTACAAGCTTTTATTTTGTTTCACATGTCCCCATTCTGTTCGTAATAAAATCTTGCACGTTAAACTTGACCCATTTCCCGGTTTCCGATTGAGCTGAAATTTTGCACACTCTTGTAAGTTCGGCAAAAATGCAATGTTATAATACCATCCAGCTGATCTGGTGATGGAAATGGAAAGTGGCGTTATTAGCTCCTACTACGCACGGTAAACGCACTAGTTTATTCCCACTAGTTCTGTTTACAGAACTACTGGGATTTTTATTCCCAGATACTTATTCTCATATATTGTTATTGTATGATATTGCGTGGATTAGTATTCAATACTAGGTACCTGCTGTATCTAGTTCTGTCCTGTTTCACTGATATTTGCGTATAGACAATGTTATATGTCTGGAATATAACCATTACAGGCGCGGATTATGTCGACCAAATACAATTGGTGTTCCGTTTGTCCGCTTTGATCGCGACACTATACAATACATCAATAAATGTATGCGTCATCCGCCACTGTAGGGACTAGATAATACAAAGTCGTGCGCCCTCTACGCTGTCTGTATAGAATTGACAAGGATTAATCCTTGTCAATTCTGTTCTGACTATGTCAATATGCTCACCTTGCACAATATAGTGTTTTACCAGTTATTTAATTAGTTATTTAAGAGCGTCGGTGGCCTAATGGTTATGGGTTCGCGTTCGACTCGTAAGCGAGACATCCAGACAGTAGATCCTTGCAATCCAATCCAGCATAACACCAAAGCAAACCAATGAGACCGAAATCTGTGCTATTGCATGGTGCACCCATTTCATAAGTGGCGAACAACTATCTTTTATCATTTTATTACATGTTACTTTTACTGACATCCTTATTTAATTCTGTGGAATAGTAGCTCTCGAATAGATGGACCGATTTCGATGCGGTTATCTTCATTTGAAAGCCAGTTTAATCGAGATAGTTTATTATTTTGTATCATTATAATCTGTTCAGTAGTTAAGGAAATATTTGATTATTGTGTGTACTAGGTGGGAGTATTCCCACGTTTTCTGAGGTGAGTCTCACCAAACTGAGGGTTAAGATGTGTAATATTTGACTTGGCCGCGGTTTACCGATGTGTTACCGGTTAGGTTCTAAAGAGCGGTTCCCCTATCCGCAGTGGACCAAGATGAGCGTCCCCAGCCTGAGCTGGTGCGTCCGCTACCATGGGTGCTGTTCCTCGCGCTCCTGGTGACGTTGAGGGTGACGCGCGAGGCGTTGTCTCTCGTTTTCCTCGTGCTTGGCAAGCCGCCGGTGCGCTCCGCTGATGTGGTAAGCAATCAGATGTTTAGAACAGATGTTTATCTTATGTTATGTTATGTCAGATAAATAAATAATAAATAATTTATTCAAGAGCTTAAGTCTAAAATTACATCGTTAAATTTAAAAGTACCTATTTATGTTAAAAAGATGTTTATGCTTCAAGGCCAGAGTGAATAGGCTGTTCCTAAACAGGCATGCTCCATCATCGGCTGCATTCTCACTTACCACCAGGTGAGGTGGCGGTCAAATGCATGGCTAGTCCAATTATTAAAAAAAATCTAGCGCTAGCCGTTCTCAGCGGGTTTCACTAGTACGCAGTTCGGATCTCTGTAAACAATCAACTTTTCCGCGGGTACCTATTACTTTTTCTCTCGAATAAAAACTAGTGTATGTTACTCAGTGATAATGTAGCATTTTATTAATGAAGGATTTTTTTAAATCGGTCCTGTAGTTTTTGAGTTGGGAGCTGATAAAGTTCACACGTGGTTTTTGTAGACTTTGTTATCTGTTGTATATTTCTGGTTTTAATGATAGCATCATTTTTAAATATGCTTGAAATGCTATAAAAACACTTGTGTGTGCTTTTGGGCTGCCCAAAGAATCACTAAACCTGCACTATCATTGCTATCTTGATATTGTGGGAACCTATATTGTTATTGTTCGAGGCCAGCGTAACCGAATGCTGGGCGCTGTATGCGTCACCGAATGCTGGGCGAATAATGTGTAAGTCAGAGTTTAGTCCATCGACTCGATAAGAAGAATATTGTGGGAACCGTACCACGTTGCCTGAATTAGATAATTGATTGATTTCATAAATTAAGAATTTACAGCTCACTATATTTTAATACAATAAAGTATTGTTGTACAATATAATTACCATTACTTAATTGAATTTTGTTCACGTCAATTTCCAATTAAAATGTTTACATGTCACGTATCATATCATAAGAAGAAGATATAACTGACATAGAACTGTACAAAATCGGATTCGTGGTTATTTGCACATACTTATTTATTCGTGGCTTATTTGGTTAAGTACTTGCTCGTGGCAAATTAGTTGCCCTAACTAGACATAGACATAGAAATTACTTTTTCAGACAGATCTCCATCATCATTCTTATCTCTTCATCATCACAGCCCATAGTACTCCACTGCAGGACTTAGGGCCTCTCCCATGAGAGGAGACGCTATTTCAATAATCTCCGTGCTGCTGTCCATTTTCCAGTCTACAGAGACTAGGATCTATTCCTCTAAAACATTAGTGGCCTTGAACGACACCCGCGAGTATACAGGGTTGGTGCTATTCTACTTTGGCGGACAGCACACGGCCGGAAACACCACACGACCAGGGACACCACAAGACCACGGACACCACACAGCCATAGCCCTATCTCTTAAAGTTTCATATTTCTGACCCATTCTTTCTCACCCCGTATGCATGGGCCGCAGGTAATGTACATCCAGAGCAAGCGGCGATACCTGCGTACCCTCAAGTACCAGGGCAACAGGCTGATCCGAGCGCGCGGCGCGCAGCCCCAAGCGCCAGCCGAGCCGTGGCCCCGCGGACTGCGAGCCCTCTTCGATTTCACCATGTGCTTCCGGAGGTCGCACTATGGGAACAACAATACGACGAGGTTGAGCCACAATGATGAGGTCCTGGTGAGTGGATGGAGTTTTTTATTAACAATAACACGGCGACACTGAGCCACGATGATGACGCCCTGGTGAGTGGGTAGACTTTTTGTATGCGACACAGTGATAAACAAGCGGACCCACCTGGTGGTGAGCGGTGACTGTCGCCCATAATCTCTACGAGAGGAAAAGGAGGGGCATTATAAGTGTGGACTGATGTATCTGTGTGTGTCTGTGGAACCTCCCGAACAGGTGGGCCGATTTCTTCCTTTTTCTTTCAGCGTACGATCTCGCTTTGCCAACGGTATTAGGAAGCACACTATGTGGCGAGCTCTCATGATGTCTAGCCTCTAGAGTACGAAACGGTACCCACTCAATTCCCAGACTCTGCGAGCGCTGCTTAACCTTGGTCCTATTCTTGAAACCGCTTGCATCCCCACGCGAGCGCTCGCGTACGCTACCTATGTCTTTAAAGCATTAGAAAGCGATGCGACTGGTTTCAAAAATAGGGCCCCAGGGCCGCTTATGATTTTTGATGTCCTCAACAAAGAAACTTGATGGATATTCCTATGATATTGTCTCTGCAGGTAGTGAAGCGCTCGAAACGTGGTCGCGAAGCGGCGGCGGCGGCGGCGGCGGCGGCCGGCGACCCGATGGAGCGGCTCATTGAAAAGATGATGGTGGACTTGGATGCATCTTCTGAGGATGACTCCAGCTTCACGGTAAGACTTCGTCGTTTAACTTTGTGAATGCTATAGAAACGATGTGGCAGGGGCTAGCCGTATCTGGCGAGGATCCGACAAGCGGGTAAACTAGTTCTTCATTGGAGACCGCGACTCGGTTATATTCCCGTTTTTGTTTTTTTAAATTCGATATTACGTGACTTTGAGGAGCCAGGTCTACTCAAATTTCTGTATCGTATACTGCAGCGTATTGTGATTGTATTAATACGGTGTCTAGTTTGAGTGAGATATGAGATTGTGTATAGGCAGACACTACTTCTAAAGACACCGTATCTGCGTTTGCATTCTTGTCACATGAGTTTGTGCATGAATCGTAGATGATATGAGCGACAGTTACCGCGTTCCATCAAGTCTTTATCACTGAGTTGTACGTACAAGGAAGGAAAGAAGGAAGGTTTAATTCATTTTTTTTCTTATTTCCAGCTAACGAACGCCAACAGCGTGCGCTCTGACTCCGAAACGGAGCAGTACACGACAGAGAGCCGCAACGAGATGCAGACGCTAGACACAGAGACCAGCCCACACCAACAGGAAACCAACAGCGCCACAGAAAGCGGCCAGGCTACTAGCTCATCAAGCACTGAACATGAAAATAACGATTCCCCATCGAAAATCCCACTCGCACGTGTTGCCACACCAGAAAAACAACCGGAAACCGAGAAAGTCGAAGAAAACAGCCCAAAAAACAAATCTGAGCTCTCCGAACTGACTAACTCCGAATCGCAGGACTCTAACCCTGTGGGACGGGGCCCCCCGTCGCCGAAAAACCATTCCCCCAAGGAAGACGCAAAGGCATTCATACAGGGCGAGAGATCCCCGCAAAAGCTGTCGCCGAAAAGTACGAAAATGGGTAGGAAAATAACTATTGCATTGTCAAAACTTTTCAATCCAAAAAGTCAACAAGTAGAAGCAATGGGTACGTTGACTAGGCCCGGTCGAGCGAGCGTTTACATGCGATTCTTGTAGAGTTTCCCCAACATTGTGTCATGTTATATGGCGAAAATATTACAGTTTATTTTCTTATCTAATACAATAATTGCATGTAACACGCTTTTAAGATATATATTCAAAAAAATTATAATTTTTTCAGCCAATGGTCGAGCAGGCAATGCCTCCGCAAAGAGGAAAGGTAGACGAGTTACCACTTTCGCTTGAGCTTGCAACCAATTTTATATTCACCTACATTTCACATTTATTTTTCAATCATGTCAAGACTATTGTATATGTAAATGACTCCATCCAGCAATCCAGAACAACTCACCGAGCATACATTACCATGCTTATTTGCTAATGCTAATCTACTCGCACAAGTATATGCCAACTTCAATGGTGTGATAATGGATGGGTGTCCGCAGGTCTGCACCCGCAGCGACGGGAAGGCGACCCCCGGCCGGCAGCCGAAGACGCAATGTAACCGCCGTGGTAAGTTTGCCTTTTCACGTTGTGTCGGATTTTTCTTTGTTTGAAGACAAATAGGAAAGGGGTCAGTTGATGAAAAGTACTCACCAGGGCCTATGGCAAGACCTGGGTTATAGTGCACTAGCGGTTCCCGAGGGAGGGGAGGACCAAAATCATTTATTTAACTATTTATTGTACACAGTAAAACATACAGGTAAAAACACAATTATAAATGACACAACAGGCACAACTTATTTCTAAAAAGAAATCATATGATAGCATCCGACCTAAATCTTAAATTCATACATAATGTACATTCTCTATAGGTCGAGGCTCCATCTATGTCCTCTCTATGTCAAATATCTTTGGTCGTTAGAGTCGTTTGTGGCACCATTAGTTCTTTGTTTGCCTCCAGCCGTTCATGGAGCGTAATAAGTCGCAATTCGATGGGTCTCGCCCTCAAATGGTGATGCGAATCATGGGCACACCGGCAATACACGGTACCGGTTCATTCAGTATTTTTATCATCTTAGTTATTACCTAGTAGACTATGAAAGCGCCGTAGAATATCCTACGTCTTCGAGCACAAGAAAAATTCCACTTTGTAGCCATAGGCTTACGAGACCCACAATTCGTTGGCCCAAAAAACTCACTATGTAAGAATAAAAATAAATCCATATTAACAAAACGCCGTTGTCCGCAGAAAGTGCCAGAGCAGAGAACAATTGAACTGGGTGTGGTTACAACTTCTTGCTTCGACGGACAATATCGTCAAGTGGTGTACACGAATTGAGATTACAAGAGATTGTTGAACATCCCGCTAGGAAATATGTCTTTAAGATTAATATTTTAATTTATTGTTAGTTCGTCACATTGATGCTTGCTATAAGTTACGTAATAATACATAATGACGTTCCGAGCCGTGTATGAAGCCTTCCCCGAAGAAATTAATAATGGTAAACCTTAGTTAAGATGGTAATTTACCGTTAAGACTGCTCTTCATGTAATATTTAAGATAAATGAAACTAGTGTATCGCAAAAGTGCCTTGAACACACGATTCCATTTTATTATAAACTATAGTTAAGTTTAATGTGCAGCAGGAGTAAGTAGTCAAGAATTTATATTACAAAGTTTTAAACTTATCTAATCTCGCCAAAGGACAAATCCTTCTAAAAATCTATAAGTTAAGCTATTAAGATTCTTGAATTGTTGTTTTTTATTATATTGTTAGGTATAGTGATATTGTTTAAATTTCGTCACGTTTGCTTATTCTAATATTTTTAATGGTGTAGTTTTAATGAGTTGATTGTAAATGAGATTGGTGGTTGTAGTGCGTGCATTTGTAATGGAACACGTAGTAAGCGCTGGTTGCTGGAATCTCGACCCACACGGGATCATCTCATTGGTGGGTGCCCTTTCTATTCTCATGTCATTATTCTAATATAATTTTTATTAGTAAGACTGACAAAAGTAATGAGTCAGGAAGACTTATGATAAAATGATGGTATGAAGGCACAGAAATCTAAACATTAAGTCATTTCTTTATATTTCTATGTATGAAGGGGACAGGGGTCTACTGTTGCTCACCATTCTTTCTACACGACGGGACCTGTACCATAATATTTTTTAATGAATTCTAAATTCATGATTGTTTGGAAATGTAATTGTTTAATTTTAATGCTACCTTAAAATTTACGAAACATGATTTCCCAAAGTTTTGGCTGTGTATTGAATCGAATCAAAGTAAGCAAGACTGATGGATAATGGATTTACTTGTTTTACATTGTTCCTAATTTTACATAATGTCGCTTTTTATCATAATAATTGTAATTTATTGTAAATTAATTGTATTTTCTAGCTTCATAAGAATCTGCTTTTACTACTAGTTGTAACGAAGTAAATACTGTCTTTAGGTTGTTAGTTTGGATAGTTATTTATATTGAGGCCATGCAATACATCGAAATACTATTGAAATTATAATTTTCTTATTGTTGACTATGAAAATGTTTTTTTTTAATTACCTACCCATTTATTCGTCTTCGTGTTATGTTGTGTTTCATTTTGTTTTATTTAATTACCGTATGATGAACGAACAGGCTTTTTTCTTGCTCGATTCGTTTTAATAATAATCATCTTGGCTTTAATATCTCGATTGGGGATTTCAGGATTTGGCGGATCAGGTAATAACAGTAGAGTGATGGCCATCTGACGTCCTTAACCATGTTAATAGGGGAACCTGAGGGCCTATCGGCTATCTCAGTGGACAACTGAATTTGACATAAAAAAATCTGACACTACTCTAATTTGGTAGACGCTATTGCCAGTTTTCAACGTAGTTGACGTGGTGTAGAATTATCTAGTGTCAAATACAGTTGTCAACTGAGTTAGCCAATAGCCCCGCTGATCATGGTTACATATTCAGTCGCCTGAATGTGCAGGTTTTAGCACGATGTTTTCCACCGACGTAAGAGCGTCGGTTAGTGTTCAACTCGGTTTTTACTCGGAAAGTATCGTGTTCTCTTTGAAAATATTCTCTTTTAAATGTCGAATGTAATAAGCCCGCACGGGTATTTTAGAAGAGCGTCGCAAAAATTACAGCTGGTAAAGGACGTGGCAGTTTGAAATACGAGTAAACATAGGTATCCCCTGATCTAAGGTCTAAAATCTACTAAGGTACTCGAATAGTTCCCCACCAGTCCAAATTCTTTGGTTCCCAAACTGATGATGAAATCATAATTTTTTATATACGATGAAACAAAAGGGCCATATCGTTGAATCTGGTTTTCAAAATAAAGAAAACCACATCGAAATCCGCATCCATCCGTTCGGGAGCTACCAAAGATCCAAAAGATCTTCATGGTTGGCTTCATACCAGCCAACGACAAGTAAGAAAAGACGCGACATAATAGCCCGGTCGGCAGGTAAAAATTAGGGGCCTTACCTAGTCGTAATTCTGATTTAAATGAAATTTTGGGAGTTTGTTCGGGAATAGTGTGAGGTGTGTAATTTATGTTTTCGACTCGAGGAGCCTGTGCTACCTTGGGAGTTTTTGCTTTTTGCACAAAACGCTCTTACAATAAGGTAATGTACATTAAATTATCAAGAACTTTTGCTTCATTCATTTTTTTAAATTCCCAACCGTTTACGATCAAAACAGTCTCGGTTGTGGCGGGAGGTAAAATATCCTTTGCTTAGAAAATTGTATGAAAAAACATATTATGTGATATATGTATTTACAAATTACCAATTTTGTTTTTTTTCCTTTACTTGTGCTGTAAGACCTTGCTTCTTCCCAATTTTCATAATTTTATGTCATGGATAATTACCCTATACGTTTTGATAAAGTTGATTTGTGATTATCAAGTTGTATAACAACTTTGATACTCACAGAGTAACTATCATCTGTGACTATCATAACTTCTGGGGCTGTTACCAAGGACCATGAAATTTAGCAAAAAAGAATAATCATGAAATTTTGCAAAAGTAAGGTCTTACAGCACAAGTAAAGGAAAAATAACGAAATTGTTTATTTGTAAATGTATCACATAAAAATACATGCATATTTTTTCATAAAAAATCATCAAAACAAAATATCGAGGTTTTTGGCCCCCCTCAAGGAAGCTTAGACTCCTTGAGGTCGAAAACTCGAATTACATACCCCACAGTATTTCCTAACAAACTCCCAAAACTTAATTAAAATCGGAATTGTGTCTACGTCGAAAGTACCTGCCGACCGCGCTAATAAATCTTTCTTACTATTGAGAGAAGGAAATAAAAGCTCTCCCGCCTCACGAAACCTTGCATCGTTTATGAAAGCTTTCGAGTTTCGAGCTCCACCACCCGAAAGTAAACGGGCGTTAGTGTTGCCTCCCTTTCGACGCATCGTACCAAAAACGCAAAAATGACCGTCAAGCCTGTTCGTAATTTGAAATTATTTCCGACATTGGAATAATTTTTGAATGACTTTTACGTTATTTGCGAATTAGTTTAGTTTTTTTAAGTATATGAATTCTATTCGTTCTAGATGGTTGAGGAACAATCACATGTATGCAATACTACAAGTACTAGAGATTAGAATCAATATTATGTACAGATACCCAGCCACCTCAACAAGGGGAAGTATAACGATTTTCCAGGTCGCTTACCACACAGGGGTGTCATGATTCTAATGAATCGGTTACTGAAGCGGAAAATTGGGACAATTTTACGGTGTCTTGTGAACAAAGATTTTTTGACATATATACATCTTGTGAATGATTTCAACATAGCATAATAATAGATAGGTCTTGTCTGTGAAATTTATTGCAGCCGTGTATGTTTTAGTTGATGATTGAGGGAAAGAATGGTAAACATGCGAAGAGTTTTTTGTGAGGAACGAAGCAAGGGGAACAATGTGGTAGGTATCTGTCTGTCCCTACATATTGCTACTTCTTCCTGTACTTATATACAGGAAAAGTCGGACGCATTAAATGTACGTTTACAAGTTTAGTTTATACTTACATAAACATCACTTAAGAGTCTCTGCTGGACTTGAGCCTCCTCCACGTTGGTGGAGGGTATTGTCATAATATTCCTCCGCGCTTGGCGGTTTGGCGATCGGGGACCTTGTGTTAAAAACTCAACAGAAAGTGCTGGTCCCCATTATCTGATTTTGGATGCTCTACCTCTTCGACAACAGAACCTTGACACCTGTCAATGGATGGGAATTGTGGTTGGATTCTTCTCATTCAAAAATTATCCACACAATTTCAAAACATACAAAAATCATAAATTAAATAAACATAAACCCCTAATCTAAAAATCTAATTGTACAAAACGTAAAAGACAAAAATAGTACTGTTTCCGCCCGGGATCGAACCGGGGACCTTGTGCGTGTGAAGCACACGTGATAACCGCTACACTACGGAAACTTACTGCTCTTTGTTGAAATTTTGTATCACATCCGAATTGGATGACGCTGGCTGAAATTAACTTTCTCTAACCAAAGGAGATTGTTACGGATCTTGTCAGACAAGACATCAGCGCGCCATTGTATTCTGTAACCCCTCTAACTACAACCAAAATAATTTACCAAGTAGTAAAGCTATTGAATCAGCTCTCGGGTTTAGCTAGGGCCGGCCGGCCAGCGCCAGTGTCGCGGCTACAGTGCCCGCGGACGGTCGCAGACACGCGCTACCGTGTCGCTATTGTCGGTGTTTAGTTGTAAAAATTGCATTCAAAAACTGTAAGCTTCACAAAAACCAATCATCATGGATCCCGAAGCATTCTTAGACCTGGCTAACCAGGTCATAAAATTGAAAATGTATCCATATTTCGACATTGCACATTCATTATTGTGCGCTCTTGCAGTCAGAGAAGATTTAGGTGCAGGTAAATATTTCTCTTACTTTTTTTAATTTCACGCGCCATAATCTCGCATTATTGGCATTTCCGTATCCTATTAGCTATTTTTATTTGCCAATAATAGGCATTTATGCGGATTGAAATGTACCGAAATAAAGTCACATAGAAGAGTTTAAAAATAGATTAGTTCTCTCCGGCATGCTAACATTACCAACAAGTCAACCGCTCTATAAAAAACTGCTCACTCTTTTAATAACAGTTTGAGGTCGAGGATTAAAAATTCCCACATTTAATATGTATAGCGAGCTTAAAGCAAGTACCTACACCGAGCAACATAAAAAATGATGAAATAAACAGTATCGTATTTTTAGACGAGAAATATGCTGTAATGTCATGTTATTTTAATGCTATCCATACTGTTACGCTTCCTACGGCACTTATCAACAATAATTTGATAATGATAACATTATCATGCAGAAAGCCGAAAAATCGCACCTAATATTGATAAGGTTTACTAAAGCGTAAAACTTGCAGTTACGTCGTTTTGGTGCCGCGTTGCTGTCAAGTCAGCGAGCGCTGCCGCTAAATAGCTTGCCTCCTGACTGTGTCATTCACCGGTTGGAGGACAGATGGCGTGATCTCGCTGATTGACTATAAAGTAGAAAAATAGTAAATTATTTTATTGAATGCAAATTGCATTTCTGTTTAACACAATAAGAAAGAAAAACAAAAAATGCACTTTGTACGCGGGCTCGTCCGGGATTTGAACCCGGGACCTCTCGCACCCGAAGCGAGAATCATACCCCTAGACCAACGAGCCACGCTAGCTCACGGCGAAATTAGTAATCGCGTTTCACGATTCGCTACGTCATTGTTCGTTCCGGATATCAAGTGATGGATTGCTTCGTATTGCTTGGATTCTTGCTCCGTACCCGTACCCCATGATTCTGGTACATTGCACTGATTCTTCTTTCCAAATAACACGAACGGAAAGTGCAATGAAAGCACGTTGGTATAAATTAAGTATAAATTGGCCATGTGACGTCCGGCAAATTGCACTTAGCCATCAACCGGGTCTCGTAAAGTGGGAGTTTGGTCCAAAATTGCCTATTTTAAACAATGTGAATTCCAATCTGCCCCCCAAGCGTGGAGATTATGGCATAGCCCTTCACGAATGTGGAGGAGGCTCAGGTCCAGCGGTGGACTGTTACGTCATTATATGGACTGTTGATGTGTGTGTAAGTAGAAATTTTCTGTAAGCACTAGTTAATAAGTAAAAGCACAACCATTAAGATAGCTATTAGCCAGTATCTCTGTGTTAGTCATAGAGATGAGACATTTGTACACTTGTTTGTGCACACACACTTGCTTGTAGCTTTGTCCGGAGAGTGGAATAGGGTTCGTAATAGGCTCTACCTACACTCTACATACCAAAGCGCAACATCGAAAGCTGCTGGACCGCTGCCGGCTGGACACAATTTCTGGGCATTGACATGTGTGCCAGCGGCTTTGGTGTGTAGGTAGCATTGCACTTATGAAAATCATGAATAAAATACCGCGCTCCAACCAGCCACAGAATCTGAGATAGTGTTGTCTTACATTACATTATGAATGAATAAATGAATAAAAATTATTTATTGCTCATACACAAATTTAACAAAAACAAAGCAAAAATGAAAAAGCAACCGGCGGCCTTATCGCATTATTATATTATTTACCTGTTTAGACTTTACCAGAGTCATTATCGATTTGTGGCTTTGAAAGGAGTACTTACCTGAAAGGTTAGGCGTCGTAGGACAACCTGTGCGAATTGTACGCCGCCAGACTGCGGAAGTATCTGCACCTTACAGAATACCACAGCCAAACAATACCTACTATTCTGAATAGTATTGTGTTCCTGCCGGTGAGTCTTCACTTAGGACCTTCTCCAGTGCTTCCGTTAAAATAGTGGCTCTGGCAGTGGAACAGCGCATTTGTTTATTTTGGTACAGCCAGAGCAATGTGCCCCGGGGTTTTAGATATAGACAACGATACCCCTGTAATGCCAATGTCCATGGCAGCGTTGACCACTTTCCATAAGGTGGTCCGCTTGCTTAGGCATTCGATATTATAGGCACTAAAAGCCTGTCCGCATATGAGGTGCCGCCATATTGCGAATTTTTTTAGAACTCATTTCTTAGGCGCTGTCCTAATTGGCAGCGGTCGTGCGACAATGGTCGTGTGTGGTGCGTGCGACATGGTCTTCCGACGACGATGGTCGCACGACCGCTGCCAATTAGGACAGCGCCTTACACTGGCAACAGCAAAACAGTAGCTTCTTCTTGACATTTCTGACGACCTCCTAAATTCCTGGTCTAACCGTAACTCCGTCTTGACATTCCTGACCTACCTCATATATTCCTGGTCAGGCCATACAAAAACTTCATCTGTACTCCACAGGCGCACAGACCTTCTCCCGGAAGCACCCGCTGTCCTGCTGGCTGTCCACGATGCTGGTGATCTTCGCCGGCGGGATGGTGGTGAACGGGCTGCTGGGCGAGCCGATCCTGGCGCCGCTGAAGAACACCCCGCAGCTCGCCATTGGCACCATCACTTGGTGGGTAAATGGGGTCACTGGAACTCAATGGGATCTCGTTTAACATCCGACGCGGGATGTTGTCAGTCTGAAGAGTGCATCTGTCAGTATGGTTGTCTGTGATATATTTCTTTAGATTTTTAAATTATATTAAACTCGTAATAATAATAATAAATTATCATCTTTGCGTTAATGTCCCAATTGTGCTCTCGCGCACGAAGCCCGGGGTCCGGCTTGACCATGATCCAGGATTTGGCAATCAGATAATTACAGTGGAGCGACTGCCATCTGACCTCCGTGACCCTGATACCAGGGGAATCTGACCAGATTAGATCATTCAGTAAACTCGTAATCAAGTGGAAAAATCATCATCATCTTTGCGGTAAATCCCGGTCTTCGCACCATCACTTGGTGGGTTGGTGGGATGATGAGGATCATCTTTCTGTTTAACCCGTGACGAGGAAAGAATGGTGTTATGAGTAGGTATGAAGTGTTTATCTAACGTAGTAACTGTTTTCTAATCTGTGCTATAGTTGTGGTGGCATCGCAGCTCTCGTATTCGATGATGATGTAACTTTACCAATTTTATTATGTAATGTTTTTATTTCAAAGCAATTTGAAAGGCAGTTTAATCGAGATGGTTTTATTTTTCTGCTGTAATAATCGGGGAATAAAGCCCTAGATATAAAATACGCGCTACATATATCACCGTTTCTATGATCATAACAGTCATTCCAAGGCAAAAAATCCAAAAATGGGCAGCTGTGTTTTCCATTGTTATATTCATAACACTGCGATCTCCAACCCGCCTGCCAAGCGTGGCGATAATGGCTCTCAGCTCCCCATTTTGTGAGAGAGGCCCTAAGTCCTGCAGCGGACTGTTATGAGCTGTGATGATGATGATGAACTGTCATTGCAGGTACGTGGTTTTCTACACACCCTTCGACGTGGGCTACAAAGTGGCTAAATTCCTGCCGGTGAAGGTGGTGGCTTCAGCTATGAAGGAGATATACCGCGCGAAGAAGGTCTACGACGGTGTCTCCCACGCTGGGAAGCTGTACCCCAATGCTTACATCATCATGATCATCATAGGTGAGACGACGGATAGGTTTAATGGCAATGATGGACAATTGAGAATTTCTAAGTTAGGCTGGTTTCAATAGTGCGAGACGTTTCGGTGTCTCTGGAGCGGAGACACAAATGATGGATGCCGTAACTAAACAGAAAAGTGACTTTAACCCTTTCCCCGCCTGATAATATCGACATTGGCGGCGAGGGCATGAAACTTAAACGTCTGATATATCAGACTTTGGCGCTGAAAAGGTTAATGTGTCTGAAAAGCTGAACTGCTAAGAGGCTGTGAGAAACTGAGGTGTTTTTACTTCTAGAATCCATAAAAGAGGATAAGTACTAACTCACTAATCCCCAAAGCCTGGCACAAAGTCCCAAAATAATGGTGTCAGGTTGTGCACGGGCGGACCAACGTTTTGTGGGTCTCCAACGTCTACTATCACTGCAAGATGGATATTTTTTACAACGCCTCCACAGTCTGTTGAGACAACGAAACAGTTTCATGACTGCAACGCCGTCTACTCCAGTCATGTATTATGTCATAGGCCGTTCTAAAACATTATTGTTGTGGCTGTTTGTTTACTAAACCTATCTGTAACTGTATGTTAGGTAGTACTTCATTAACGTCATGATGTTAATGACGTCAATGCGAAGTGTAGCGTCGTAGCAATAAATAAGTGTCGCGGTCGACCGATTTCGTTCTATTACATAATGTTAATAAGTGTGAATGTTATCATGCGCGTTATCATTAGCACTTATCAATCGACTAATCGACATGTAGAAAAATGAGAAGGAATACAATAACATTTTTTTATAATGGTACCTTTTTATTTATAATTTACTTCAATAGAGTAAGTCGAATCTGTTATTGGCTTTCTGTTATTTACGAATATCCAATGCTAACAGTCATAGAATCAACATCATAGAGCTGTTGATTCTATGACCAATAAAAAAACTGTATTTTCGAGTCCATACGAAAAGTAAACTCGGTACTGTACTCTCGTCATCCTCATCATCCCTCGCGAGCGAGAGCCCGGGGTCCGCCTTAACCATGATTCAGAATTTGGTAGATCCGGTAATTACAGTAGAGTGACAGCCGTCTCACCTAGATATATAGATATATTAGAGGTATGTTAGAGGTCTTTTCAGAGGCGGGCAACGCATTGGTGGTTGCTGATGTGCATAGGCGGCGGTGACCACTTTCCATCAGATGGCTCGCTTGCCTGTTTATCTGTCGTATAATGACATCTGATTGGATCATGATTACTTGTACTGTACTTGTAAGTGAAAAGGTGCAAGTAGGAGAGAAGAGTAGTGAATGCTCCATCGACAAGAGTCATCATCATCATCATATTAGCCGAAAGACGCCCACTGCTGGCCATAAGCCTCCCCCAGAGATCTCCACAAAGGCCGGTCCTGTGCCTTCCGCAACCAGCTAGTACCTGCGATCTTTACCAGGTCTTCGGTTCACCTTGTAGGAGGCCTACCCACTCTACGTCTACCGGCACGTGGTCGCCACTCGAGAACTTTACTGCTCTATCAGGCATCTGTTCGAGCTATGTGTCCTACCCATTGCCACTTTAGTCTGACAATCCTGAGGACTATATCGATGACCTTGCTTCGCTTTTGGATTTCCTCATTTCTAACAAGAGTATATTTTTTTTAATTTATGATACTGAGTTGTTGACGTGACCCCGCAGGCACGCTGAAGGGCAACGGCGCGGGCTTCACGCGTCTGGTGGAGCGACTGATCCGCGGCGCGTGGACCCCCACCGCCATGGAGACCATGCAGCCTAGCTTGTGAGTAACCACTCCTGATGTTCCACAGTCGTCATCTTGGCATTCACTCCTTGTATGACACGTGCCATTCACATAGTCATCCATCTTTTGTTTGGGTGGCATCTACTGGACCATATAGAGCAATAAAGAGTTTATCCTAACATTTAAATGCATCGAGATACAACCCGTAAACTGCAGTGGCTATATGTCAATACAGTGCATTTTCGTTTGACACGAGAGTGTGAGATCTGGGGCTCGATTTTCAATTTACATTTTCGGCATGAAAAAATCAATATTTTAATGATCGCTGATCGCCAACGTAATTCATTGAATTTTTCCAACCGTAAATCAAAATTGAAAATCGTTCGAGTTGATTCGAGCGATTCAAAAATAGAGCCTCTGAAGCGTGTTATAAAGGCGTGTCCAACTACCTAACACAGCGCAAGGGGCATTCGCACACAAATATGCCGCGCAGCAATCGTCCAATCACCGGGGTGCTTTGGTCACACCTTTAGTGTATTTCAATAGCAAAAAATAAGCAATTGAGCGCGATAACAATACAAATGTGACGGAGACGTCAATTAATTTTCAGCAGTGCATGTTAGTTCCTTTTTACGACACATAAGTCGTGCTCCATTATTTGGTGTTTTCCTATTGAACTGTACCTAATTAATGACGAAAGAAACCTTTTAAAAGGACTCTGCGTACTGTAAAATAGGTATACCTACTTACATGCCTGTAAGAAATAGAAACAACAAAAAATAACCGACGATGTGCCCATAAAGAACTAGCATCGTAGTATCTAAACCGCGGTCGCGGAACAAAAAGAAATTCCAGCGTGATGCGTTATACATATTTACGCGGGAACGACAGAAACAAGTAGTAATCATCCATAGTTCTAATTTCTTTCTGCTCCGCGAACGCTCTTTACACATTATGATAATCGGCACGCTCATGGCCTGTCATCATAATAGAAATGAGCTCTTTCAAGAACAGCTTCTCAAAATTCACATTGATGGCCCGCTCTGAGTACTCAAACATGATTATAATCTTTTGACTATGTGGGGGGCTATTGTTGTAGTTAAACGGCAAATCATTTGTGTCTTTCATCATTTAATCAGACTAAATTAAACCGCGTTAAATACTTGTTATTATTTAATATTTGCTAAAGTTCTACCATGCTAACCTAAAGTTTAGTTATTTATTTAAACTTCATGGACGATGAGATACAAATGCAGACAAAGTTATACAGCTTTATCTTCCGGTCAACCAAAAATCGATTAATAAAATTTATTAAGTTGAGTCCCAAGGAGCACAGACATTCAAAATCCGTTAATTTAATAGATCTAAAATGAATTGCATCGAAATAAAGATAAAAATATCAATACTATACAGCCAAGAGATTATGATGATGTTGTCAGTCGTTAGAGCGCGCCATCTATTATTATTTGAGGGAAGCAAGCCTTGAACCTCATTGAACCATAGGGCCAGTCCTCCGTACGGAGTAAGGTGTTTCTTTCGTCATTGTAAAGTACTCTACATTACCATACAATTTCGCAGCTACACGAAGGCGTCTCTGGTGGCCTCGATCATCTTCGTGCTGGACAAGAAGACGGACATCATCTCCGCGCCGCACGCGCTAGTCTACTTCGGGATCGTGATCTTCTTCGTCTACTTCAAGGTTGGTCAAAGCAATTTTACAGCTTTTTTGGTGCCTAGAGTCTAGCTAAAGTGACGCTAGTCGTCTAGCGTGTAGCGAAGTTACATTGCCTTATTTGTGTTTTATATGGGCGATGATTAGTTACTAACAGCACATTGATATTGCATCTATGGGAAAAATCCCCGATGCGTGAAATAATTAAGTATGATATATGTCCCATGAACTTTTGAAGTTTTAAATATGACAGTGTAACTTTCTTTTTTGCGCCCGCCGCTACGGGTAAAGGGCACCCTCCGGGCTAACGGGCTTGAATACTACAGTCTAGGGTTGGGCGTTGATGTCTTTATTACGACAGTCTAGGGTTGCCGCGTTGATGTCTTTAATACGACAGTCTAGGGTCCATCATACCCTCCTACAATATGCATCTATAGATTACCACACAACCGAAACTCAGAAAACCGAAACCGAAAACAGTATTTGTAAATGTATATTATGGTGCGCGAAATTAATTTCTAAGTGTTGATTTGTAACATTAAACAGAGCAATGGAGAATAAAAATAATTAAATCACGAAACAACATCTAGCGACAAATTATACTTTTTGACCAATCTGTATGGTATTTTTTGTACCACTAAGGTGGCAAACAAGCTTACGGCCTGCCTGATGGAAAGCAGTCACCGCAGCCTATGGACGTTTGCAATGCCAGGGCATCACCCACGCGTTGCCGACCCCGTAAAAACCTCTTCACCACTTTCTTGAAGAACTCCATGTCGTACTCTCCAGGAAATAACTCTCCAGAGTAAGGCCACAAAGAAAAAAATACTACCTACTAATAATGCTTTGTAAGGAGCTTGACTCTTCATTAGATTTGATAATTTTTCTCAGTGAATCCGTTATATACTGTGAGAGAGCCGTAGGTTATCCTACGTCATCAAGTAGAAGAAAAATTCTACTTTGTAGGTTTATAGGTTTAGGAGACCCATAAAACATTGGTCTGCCCGTTCACAAACCGGTACAATTTTTTTTCTGACCCAAACTTCGACTTTTCTTAGTGACAGTATCTACTTACTTATCCTCTTGTGTAGGTTCTAGCATACAAAAAGGCGTACCTCACATCCTCTTGGCAGTTTTGCTATAGGTCGACAACTTAACTGGTATATCGCCTGCAGTAGGTGAGGTAGGTGGGAGGGTGACTTTTCGTAGATGAACGCGGGGGTGCGGGGCGCGGGGCAGTAAGCATTTACTTCCGCGAAACGTCAGTTGATGACGTTCTTCGGAAAAAGAATGACCACGAGATTATGCCCGAACTTGTCCCAAGATTAAGTATAATATCCCGAGACGAGAAACCTTATCTTTGCCAATGGCTGTTAAAACTAAATCTCCATTTTTAATTCTGTGCAAAACAGTAAGTTTTTTTATTTTTCAAATTTGCTGCCCCCGTCATACCGGCGATATACCAGTTAAGTTGTCGACCTATAGTCAGCCACATTAGACACTTTTCTTGTGAGGTAGAACCTATATTTTGAACGTCAGTCCAAGAGTGGCGCGTTGATGTCTTTCGTATTGGAGTCCAAGAGTGGCGCGTTGATATCTTTCGTATGGTAGTCCAAGAGTGGTGCGTTGATATCTTTCGTATGGTAGTCCAAGAGTGGCGCGTTGATGTCTTTCGTATGGGAGTCCAAGAGAGTCGCGTTGATGTCTTTCGTATGGGAGTCCAAGAGTGGCGCGTTGATGTCTTTCGTATGGGAGTCCAAGAGTGGTGCGTTAATGTTTTTCGTATGGTAGTCCAAATTAGTTTAGTAGGATGCTATGGGATTGCTAGGTTGATGCTATTCTACTCTGCCGGACACCATGCGGCCAAATGAACTAAACAAATATAATGCTGTAATTACTTAATTCCACTTATGCCCCCCCCAGCTGTCGTCCATCCTGCTGGGCATCCACGACCCCTTCGTGCCTTTCGAGAACCTGTTCTGTGCCCTGTTCCTCGGCGGCATCTGGGACTCGCTGGCCAAGCTCCTGGGCAAGGGCCAGCCGAAAGAGGAGACGAAGGACGCAAAGAAGACGAACTAGGGGAAGCCATACGTGAGTGCTACTAAAGAATTTTTTAATATTAGGCGAAGGAACGGCTTACGGCGCGAAGATGCCGAAGACCGGGCGAAGCGGAGAAGGATGAGCAGGAAAACGGACCCTGAAAAACCTGGTGGTAAGTGGTCACCGCCGGCCATGGACGTCGGCAACAACATGAGGTGTTATATTAGGGAAATAATAAACTCCACGTGTACCTGTATACTAGCGGAGCGTAGTAGTGGTGTGGGCGCGGCAGTGAATCACGCCAAGTTCCAACTCCCCGTGTTAGATACGCGTGATTACTTGTCACGGTAACACTTGAAACGTGGTAAACTAAACGATAGCTTATATTATTGTAGTTCTTAATTATGTACTTACCTACCTAACAGTTATCTTAGTAAATAAAAGGAGTTAAAATATTATAGTAATGCATGTCTATTTCTATTTCAGGTTACTGCAACATCTACGTTACATAATCAACTGACACCGACAATACAAATTGCGATGGCTTCTTATTAGTTACTAGAAAGAATAAGTGTAAAAAATAAAAAATGAAAAAAATAGTAAAAGTCCTTAAATGTAAAAAAAATGGCACAACGACCAAAGTTTTGATTTCAGTATAATAATAATTTAAGTTTGACTAGTCAATAATGATTTTTATTTATTTGTGAGACGTACATAAAATGATACTATGTACTGTGTAGGTACATATATAATTGATTTTAAGTGTGTAGTTTTAAATGTTTGACTGTTCCTTAGTTCCTTAACGTACCTATGCCAAATGAGTGGATTTTTCCCAATGAATCACCATAGTATTTTCTATTATAATTAATATAAAAATTTTACAATTTTTTACCAACCGCAGATACAATTCTATAATGCATAATAATAATAAACAATATGTGGACGGTATCATACATAATAAAAATTTTGTTTTTGTATACCTACTTCTTATATTATGTCTTATGTAAGTTTTAAGTTAATTGTGTGATTAAAAAATAATCGAGCATTGAAAGTTCGGTTTTATACGAAACGATCCGACACGACTTCCTTTAGTCTATAGTAAAATTTGGGCGCACGTAGTGTTCTTCCAAGTTCAAATGATTTTTATGAAATAATGAATAATGAAATTTTTATATTATGAAACGTCAGACCGATTCGCAGGGTGCAAAGCGATGAGGGACTCATGTTTCGTAGCTTAGACTTTACAAGTAAATTATAATTGTATATTATATTCAAAATTGTGCTTTATTATTATAATGGATGAATTTATGCATAAGTAGGTGCCATTGAGATTAAAAATAAAATCTATTATTATCATGTTTTTACAAACATAGAGCTATAAATAAATACAACATATTGCGAAAATGGATGCTATCCACAGTATTTATAAATTAAGTGCATTCTATAAATAGATATTGACTAGAGGAAGTATTAAAATGTTTTTATTTTATATTGTTTGTTGTTTTACTGTATCATGAGTGAAAATACGAATTGTTCCCATTTCCTGTCCTCATCTGTCCCTTACAAACAAACTTCCAATTGTCATCAGATTTTTTTAAATGGGATAATGACAATATTAATTGGGAATTTATTTGCTGACAAGTCTGTACTTACTACCTACTTAATTTTTATTTTATCTGATAATAAAATTAAGCACGTCTTGCACCAAATTCTTCAACAAAAATAATGCCATTTTGACTCTTGTATAAAATGTTGGGTTTTTCAAAAATTTTGTACAAGCCGCCCTTAGTTTGTTTAAAGAGAATTAAGTGGTTGCGGAGAGTGTGGATAACTATTTTCAGATTCGTAGAGAGTGAACTACTTACTCATATCTACAGTAATATGCTATGGCTGTAATAAATACATTCAAATCGGAACCCAGCGTTTCTTGATGACACCGAAATAGAATAGATAGAAATAGAAAATCCGGGTACCCCAAAGACCCATTTTTTCACACATAGCTGGGGTAGCGGGTGACTCGTACAATGATAAAATAAAAGTAATTAGGCAGTATCTGAGTAAGCGTTCATATCATAATACCGCACCACCAGATCAGGGTCACTTGTCAAATTTTACTAATAATACTAGCTTTTACCCGCGACTTCGTCCACGTTTTAAGGCAGTATATCTGTTTCCCGACAACCATTTTAAATAAACTCCCTAATGTATGGAAGCTAGTACTATGGAGAGGTACAGCTGTACCTCTGGTTCTATCCAACCGAATAAGATGAAACATTGCTTAGATTTTAAGTTTAACTGTAAATTACCAAACTGTGAAAATCCTATCAAACTCTATTCGGGGTCATTTCTATATTTTTAACAGTTTACCTGGTCCAGTACGGATCTACATCAGGTGTTCCAGTGTCGATTATCAATTAGACCCTGTATGTTGCCCAGGCTTAATAGCTACACAAGAAAAAGTTTCATTCAAATCTGTCTTGTAGTTCCGGAGTTTAGCAAACAGACAAACAAACAGAAAGACAATTTTTTATTTATTTCTTATCTATTACTATTTCTTCATCGCCCTAAATTATTTTTTTGTAAATATGTTCAATGTACAGACAGTCTTTTTTACTGTTATAGTATATTTAGGTATAGATTAAAAAAAACTCGGGCACAACGCATGCTTCAAACATGCGCGATGTGATGTGCCATTGATGGCGTTAGATCGCTAGAGGTTACGGTATTCGGAGGATGCGATCCGGGCTTACGAGGTCACTGCCGGACGGCGACTGGGCGGTCAGTGGTCGGCTACATTTACACCGACGGGTAAGTACCAACTTAAGATAATTTTTATGATTGATGTACACTAAGATCATTATTCGATTTAGTATGTAGATTATTGTAGATGTTGTCTTCGTATTCATTAATTACTTTAACAATTGATAGTACAAATTAGACAACACGCACTAATTATCTCTAAAACGAAATCTCTTCCAACAGGCCTTTATTAGACCGCACTTGATTTTGATTTCGATGCACGAAGACACGGTAGTTCTCAAGTTTGGTAAAAAGGACGGCTTGACGCATCGCCGCCGTGTGTTATACTTTTCTTTTTCTGTGGTTATGCTAATGTGAGTCACGATCAGCTTGGAAATAGTTGTAAGGCTGGTTTGCTCATGCTCGTACTTGTTTACAATTTCCTGCGGGAAATAATTACATATTTTATGTCAAATGTAATTTCTTCATTAGGACTTGGCCCTATTTTCACGTTGATAGAAACTTTGGCCACCAATCAATCTCACTGCCGTAAAAAAACCAAGACGTGTCGGGTCACGTGCAGTGTAGGGTTCCATAGTTGCCTGTTATTTTTTGGTATTATACCTAAACACATTGCAAATTAATAAATGCACCTAGCTCCTATATAAATTGTATGAAATATTTGTTTATCCAACAACACTTTATACGTTTATTGACTATTTTTTGTGAAGTAACTACAAATTTTACGGTTTTTGGGATTCTTTCCTTAATTTATAAGTGCTACATGGCACTTCTTCTTGCCAAATTTCTTGATTCTAGGTCAATGAAAAGTACCATACAAGTTCTGATTCCCTCAAAATATTGGGAGCGTCAAAATATGTATATAACATAAACGGAGCATTAACGGCTATATCTTTTGATTGCGATGACTAGAGAAATTTGATTTTTTCACTGCTCCAAGTGATTACAAACTTGAGTATTTTATTTTAAATTCAGCTTGATGCCAAACGCGCCCAGAACGAATGGACGGATGGACGAACAAAGTGCTCCCATAAGGGTTCCGTATGTATGTATGTAAACTCTTTATTGCATTAAACACCTTAGAACTATATAACAAAGTGATATAAAATACATTGCAAAGGCGGGCTTATCCCACAATGGGATTTCTTACAGCTAACCTTAGATAAGCTGAAAGGAGCTTTAACGAGCGGTGGAGGCAACAATGAGTACCTATACAATTAACGTACTAAGTAAATTGACTTAACCTAAATAAATATATTTAAACCTATAAAAAAACACATATATAAATAACTATGCCTACACTATACAATAATAAATACTATAAATATATATTTATTATACATATAACAAATAATGCTCTATTCATAGCCGAGGAGGTGTTTTTTCACAAGTTCCTTGAAGGAACATAACGTGCGAGCATTCTGAACGTCTACCGGTAGTGTGTTCCACAGACGCGCAGCCAATACTCGGAACGACTTTCCGTAACCAGCTGAGATGTAAGCAGGAATTTCAAGCTGAAGTTCCTTGCGGGGGCGTAGTCGGGGATTAGCGGGCGGACAGAAATTAAACATTTCGCGGAGGTACAGAGGAGCGGCGGGATTAAAAAGTGCGTTAAACAATAACCCAAGTATATGGCACTCTCTTCGTTGCCGTATGGGAAGCCAATTTAATTTACGTCTATATTCGGACACGTGGTCGAACTTACGTAGCCCAAACACGTACCTGATGCAAAGATTCTGAAGTCGTTCCAACCGAGTTAGCCAATTTAATACTCTAAAATTAAGGCTGAATCGGCCGGTACAATCATAATTAGGTATGGTACAACAGTTTCCGTTTCCTAAAAAACCAATGTAAAGGCCACGTCCAAAAAAGTATGTCACATCACAAATTAACTGTTAAAACGCTTTTGGATTTTTGTAATGTCAAAATAAACAATGTCTTTAAAACTGTCTGTTTATCATCAGACGGTGTGACTGCAGCCCACCAGTTTGCAATATTATGAGTGACGTATGCGCGAGACATCGCGACCAGAGTTAGATGCGCAAGCGCAGCGGGCCGCCCCGAACGTGCCGCCAGCCGCGAGAATCACCCAGATCTACTATTTATTAATGATAAGTGCCCACGCAGTTTTAAGTTGACGCGGTTGCCGTAAGACGCGGTGAGTAGCCTAACGGTTGTCGTGTGAAAGTACGGGTTGTTTATTGTGCCGCTTGGCACGCAGTGGAAATTGAGGTTTTACTTTTCCCATGTTGGACGGAGTGATGTATTTCTCTGATGGAACCGGTGTAATTTTATTTACCTACTAATAAAAGTGGCTCATTCATTTTTCTTATAGACAAGCTAGGACAAAAGAACAAATACTACCTAATAACCTATTTTTAATTGTTAATTACACAAAAGAGTTTAATTAAACGAGCTCGTCTCTTTAAAATAATACCTAACAACCATGGCTTTGTTCTGTTTCTAAACTATTCGTCATACCCCGTCCATTTGTCGTACATATGAGCGTAGTGTACATCCTTTTGCATATCCTAAAAAGATACCACGATACCAAGAACAGGCAACGCACTTTTTAGCACAAGGAGGGAAAAAATTTCTTAAAATTAGATCGGACAGATATTTTAAATAGATGAGACTACGTAGCGATTAGAGCACACTCTTTTAAAATGGTGTTACTTAATTGTTTTTCCTATATTTTAAGGCCTGTTCCACCACCTACTGATAAGTTACCGATATCATCATATCTGATGCCATTCATAATACAATATATTTTGTTTTAACCAAACAAGAGAGAGACGGCGTCACAGATATCTGTCAAATAAGATATCTAACGGCCCTAGTCAATTTTTCAAATTATCAGTCAGTGTAAGTAACTTTTAACCATAGTTTTTCACATTAAAGTTTTGATTCTTTTGGCTGTCTGTTTCTTTGTAAGATCGTAGGTAGCTCCCGTACCCTCCGATTTGATTTCACAGCTTCACTTAGGCATGTATCGGTATTAACTCCTCTATGTATAATATACATTAAATATGTAAAATTTTTTGGGTATTAGGTAAATAAATATGACGTTTTCAACTTACTAATGACATGCGACAAGAGTGTATGAGAGCATATCCATGTTCGGGATGTCACACGAAGTTTGTAACAAGATCTAAGAGAACATGATTACTACTGGGTTATTTTTAAATTCATTACTTACCCAGAGCCAGCTATGGTGCGTTTGAGGTGACTGAACTCATCATCCAGGGTGAAACTTGCGCATTGCAAAAAGGGTAACATAAATTACAGACCCATTTGCACGGTACGGCGCGGCATTTACGCTCGTTGGTGTTCTCGGGAAACAACTGCTGGTTAACTTTGAAATAGAGATCCAAAACATTTTGGTTTGATATATATTAGTAAGAATGTAGAAAAACTGCTAAGTAGACGTTCTTCTTTGGATTAAGTGGGTAAAACAAATTATTGAATCCAGGCACAGACTTGGCGGTCCCACTGCCGGGCCCTCAAAATGATTTTATAGATATACCTCGAAGCGAAAGCGAATTTTCATGCCTAAATCGGTACCCAGACCCACTGAACCCGTATTTTATAGGTAAATGACGATCAATGAAATATAACTCTAGTTATGTTGAATTCTGGCTTATTTAGGCTTTTATCTTTGTTTGAGGACCATTGCAAAGGACCTTCGTAGTAAGTGACCACATTGAAGATAACATTCCAGAATAAAAATTCCCCGTGAACAGGTGAAACTAATAAATAATGCTCCTTCTCTGTGTCATGACACACGATATGATATCGTGTAAAATACAAACACGCCAAATAAATATTACCTACTGCTATCTATCATTGTCAATATATACGGATTACCGCTTACGAATGTACAGTTTTGATTTTTAAGTAAACGATCAATCAATCAGATAAATTATAATTACAAGTGTAAATGCCACTACTATTGGGTACTTCTTCAAATCGAAATGTGCCATAATTAATGACAGTCTTAATTGCTATTTACATATTACTTAGATATTGGAGATAAGATACATCGTAATCTTCAATCCATTTCCGGCCTCGATCTAGACAGGATTGGCGACGTCCAGCAGTGGACAGTATTACAGGACATATTAAAATTGGTATATGCTGGACATGCAGTCTGAAGGTGATGCTATTCTAAGTTATTTCTTAGTACTATTAAAATTACACAACAGTTACCAGATGGTAAGTAAATAGTGTCTCCAGCAGGGGCCTGCGAGCTTTTGGTGGTAGGTCCCGTTCTTTGGGTTAAAACGGTGCCTTGTACGGAAATGTGGTATATATTCTTGCTATATTAAATTTAATTTTCAACAACTACTAATTCCCTCAGAAACGGATGAATTGTGTGACAAATATACTAGGTATTCAAATATAACTACTGAGCTGTTACCTATTTATACCAAGTACCTAAAGACAATTGATATATTCAGTCCTAGGCTACCTAGGTATGTCTATTTATCTGTAGGTACTATAATGAAGAATTGATCATTTTACCACAATTATGACCAGATTGGGCATTTTTCAAAGTCGTGAGCGACTCGTTAAAAGCTAGGAAGATAGGTAGGAATAGCTTATTACAATTTTATTGTTAGTTGTCCATCATTAGTGATATCATCGACGTCAGGATTACGTTATTAAACGCAATTTTTACGTTTCGGTAGGTAATGTAAACACTTTACGTACATTTTATCTATTGAAGATGTATCGTTATAAGTTTATTTAAATTTATGAAACCCTGCTGAAGACATTGTTGTTCGACACTCGTAAATCACAGAGGTTGGAGCAATATTCTACTCTAAAGAGTATTCATCCTATCCATCAAAACGGAATATAAAAAAGCAAGTATTGTCGCTTGGCGACATGGGCGGACTGGAATCCGATCCAAACGGGCTCCTCAGGCTTCACAAAGTCCTTTCTTCAGACACCTTTTAAAATGTAGGGCGTAGCGACATAGACTGGGAATGTACTTCCACCTTATTGAATAGCGCACCCAACAATACTTTGCCTATTTGAAGCAGAACAACGTGTCTAAGGGTTTATATGTAGGTATGCTATGGTGTTGCTGATGTCCACAGGCAGCGATGTCCGCTTTACAGCAGGACCTATGCTGAAGTTAGGTTTGGAACTATACTGAAGTTAGGTTTTACTGTACCAAGTGTGGTTTTCATTGAAAATTATACGAAAAACTGATGTGAAACCCGTAGTACTGATTTAACATTTACTACTGTAGAAACGGATTTTACGTTAATGAGAGTAGTTACGTCAGCCGATGTTACTTTAGCAACTCATGGTAGAGGTAGTGGTGGCCTACTAGCACTGTTAATAAAAAAATATTCATGTTTTCCATTCTCTTAACAATTCCCTTCCTTGTAATCGGTTCTGGGCGTGACGTGTGTAGTCGTAACAGAGATACCCGTATAACAGAGAGTGTTCTTGTTTGACCGCACCAGCGCGTAGGGGAACTACTAGGAGCCTCAAGTTTTTCCGTCCACTTTGCTTACAATGCTAACGTTTCTCCAGATTGCTGGTGGGTACTTAATATCAGGTCATCATCATCATACCAGTCGGAAGACGCCCACTGCTGGGCATAGGCCTCCTCCAGAGATCTCCACAAAGGCCGGTACTGTGCTTTCCGCATCCAGCTGGTATCTGCGATCCTTACCACGTCGTCTGTCCACCTTGTGGGAGGCCTACCCACGCTGAGTCAATATTAATAATATCAAGTACCCAAGGTATATCGCCGCTGCGTTTACACCTTCAGGGCATTTAGTAAGACTCTAATTTGGTCGAGTTTCAGTGCGAGGTTTTCTGTCCTAAAGTGTGTTTTAATAAAAAAGACAAAGCGATAATGACCGTGATAAATACGTACCTACATTTGGTCATAAGATAACGGTAAAGGCGACCCAGCCTGTAATTAACGGACCGGTAAACTTAGCGCGAACGGATAGACTTTTTGGACATGAGTTTTATGTAATATGTCTTTACATAAAATAATAGTAGGTAGATACATCCGTCACGGGGTAGCAATAGGCTCCAATTAAGTCATCTTGGCGTTGCTCCTAGTTATGCTCTCGCGCACGAGGCCCGGGGTTCGCTTTGACTATGATCCAGGATTCAGCAGATCAGATAATTTCAGTGGAAAGACTGCCATCTAGTCTCCGTGGTCCTGCTGCCAGGGGAAACTAAACAGATTGGATCATGGTTAGACATTTAGTCGCCTGAATGTGCAGGTTTCACCACGATGTTTTCCCTCACCGTACGAGCATTGGTTAGCATTAAACTAATGTAGAACTAGTGTGTAATCGGTTCCAACTAAGTACCCACCTACATAAAATAGGTACAGTTATATCTAAACATGTAGGTACCTTCGACGATAACTTAGCTATATATTATTATATTAGACGGGACTTGGACGCGACGTACCTTTATGATTTGTTTTCCCGACGTTTCGGTAGGGTTACACCCACAGTGGTCACGAGACGTGGTCAGTCGTAATATAATAATATGTGTAAAGAACGCGAGTTTAGTTTGAGATAACTTAGCTACCTAGCATTGATATATAATTATACCTAGCTATGTTATGTAACACTCAAGGTCTAAGATTCTGCGCAAAACAGGGATAAGGGAAGCGCTGCCACGCGAAGGTGTCATGAATCCGAATGGCTTTGTAATAGTTGTAACGGCCGGCACGTGACGGACGGGTAAAGCCGAAATAAATTGCATATTGTTTTAGCAGAGGAGTGGTCTGAGCGAGTGACTGCAAGGCTGCGCGTGCGGCGTGCGATGACGGTTTGAGACTAACATTAATTGCTGGGTTGATGAACCGCAACAACTGGCATTTTAAGGTCTTTCTAATTTTGCCTGAGGTCTGTTTTACTCACGTACCGTAAATAGACATTCTAAATATGATGTTTTCTGGCGAATAAATCCAGCTTCAAGGTAGGCTAAGGTAAACGCCGACGTAAGCAGGTAATATGCTTCTAGGTTGATGCACTAAAGAACCGAAAGAATTATCATTACAGGACCACGGTTCGTATTTTTGAATCGTTCGCTTCTACTCGAGCGCTTGCATGCGCTACACTCTTTCACACTCGTGCTAAGTTGCTAGAGATATCAAAGACAGGCATTAGAAGACGAGCGCTCGCATAGATGCCATTCAAAAATCGGACTGTACATGAATAGCTGCCACACGAATAGTGGTAGCCACACATATCCAAACCATAACCTTTTATTTATTTAGATTTCTGTTACCGCAGGCTCATTCCCTGGTCTAGAAATCAAATTCCTAATAAATATTACCTATGGGGGGCCCACTGAAAACCAGCGTCACGGCAACTGTTGTGGCATATGCTGAGTGTGGCCCCATTGCACTCTCCACATGGCACAAGTAACGAGATTAGAGTATCTTTTTTCTTTTTCTTGTTTTGTTTATTACTCTGTTTGATTATATTTTTTGTAATTTAATTTTAAGAATTTTGTGCTGTGTTTGAGTGTAATAAATGTGTTTTACTAAAGTAAGCTTGGCAAGTAGGTACAATATAAAGTTTACTTTATATTGTACCTACTTGCCAACTTACCGTGAAGATTTGACATAAAAAATCCTATCTTCTCCCCACAGCAACCGGAACGAAGATGCCGAAACTGAAGACGATCCTGGTGACTGGCGGCGCCGGCTACATCGGCAGCCACTGCGTAGTGGATCTTATCGAAGCTGGCCACGAGGTCATCGCCATAGACAACTTCGCTAATGCCGTAGGAGATGATGAAGGTTCTCCAGCGTTACGTCGTGCCGAACAGATCACTGGAAAGAAAATCACGTTCTATCGAGCGGATTTGCTGGACAAGCCACAGATCAATGATATATTCGATAAGGTAAGGCGTTAATATGGTGAAGTACTTACCTACACCACAAATTAGAGCGTTCCTTCTGCTTAGATAATTTCAGGGAAGACATTCATATATATACCAACACAACAGATCTTACATTTTTATGGTATCGTATGCTAAGGACAAAACTAAAAAAACATGACATTACCTGCTACGACTTGGAGATATCGAAATGCCTTTTAGGCATCGCTAAATCTTCATAATGCTTGTATTGATTAATAATACCTAACTTTAGTTGTATTCAAATAAGCTAGGTACGAAAGAAATGTAGAGTGGGTAATGTAATATATCTATGGAACTTATATCTTCTTATACTTTCGTATACTTGACAAACATGAAAAACATTAAATAAAAGTAAAGTAGGTAGATTGACGTTATAACATTTTGGGCACGTTGCCTAACGGCAGCGGTTTATTAGATTAGTTTTAGATTACCTGGTTTTAGTTAGTTAAGTTTTCAGTATTGTTCTAGTTACAATAACAATAAAAAACTAACTAAACCTCAATCTAAACAACTGCAGATAAAATGATTTCTTGTCCCCAGCACAACATAGACTGCGTGATCCACTTCGCCGCGCTGAAGGCCGTCGGGGAATCAATGCAGCAACCTCTACTCTACTATCAGAACAATCTGCTCGGCATGCTCAACTTATTGGAGGTTACTAACATAAAGCTATTATACCTACTAGTGGTGGCGTTGCTGTCACAACTTAAATGGCTTGTTAACCAATATCTATCTACTAGTTCGACTTTTTGCCACCTCAACAGTAGGGCTAATCACGTCGATTTCATAGGTTCAGTTGCTAACAGAGTGCCATTGCAATAATATATATGAAATCTATCATACGTAATCGCAAAAGTAACAATTTCATTCATTTAAATTAGACAACAGAGTTTCGTGATTAGCCTACTGGTCATGAGTACCCTCAACTGACGTAAATGTATGAAAAGATGTGTGAACGTGGAAGAGACCTTAATTAGCCGAAACATAGCTCTAATAAATTCCCTATTCCCCAGATAATGCGTTCGCACGACTGCTACCAAATGGTATTCTCGTCTTCATGCACGGTGTATGGTGAGCCTGAATACCTGCCGATAACCGAGAGCCACCCCACTGGCAGCATCACCAACGTCTACGGCCGCACGAAGTACTTCATAGAGGAAATGCTAAAGGACTTGAGTGCAGCTGATAAGGTAAGACAATAGATTACCTATGCAATAACTATCCAAGCTTTTCGTGCGGTGTTGTGGAGTAGCTTTCGTTAGCTACTTTTGGGGATTTGATGTTAGGTGTTACGTGAGATTTCTTTACTGTTAGTGTAAAGTATTCACTTTTTAAAAGTTTGTTTCTATCAAAAAGACCCACATTGAAGCTAAATATATTGAAAACGAAAAATTTATCCAATTATAATTATGATTATGATCCAAAAACGTTATCAGATAGATACCCTAAATAATAGATAAGCCGCGGACAGACGAACATGGCAAAACTATAGGATTCTGGTGGAAACTATAGGAGGAGTGTGAAGTATCTTCACGGCAATATTCTCTAATAATGTGGAGGAGGCTCAAGTCCAAGAAAAAGTTAAAAGTTAAGTCAAAGAAATGATGAACAGCTGAAACGAACACTCGGCAGTGTTGTTTGTTCTATCGAATTTTAAGACCGAGTTTGTAGATTTTCCTTGAATTTATTCTGTTCTGGGTTTGTTGACTGCTTTTGTTAGCACGTTACCATCATGCTATGGCTCATTGTCAGCCCTGTGACTGTTTACGTAATACCAACCTACCTTGACGGAAAATCGTAGGATACAATCGGATAGATGGAGTCATATTATTCGAAATCATCCGAGTGATCAATCGCGATACCTGTCAGGGTCCGCTAATCAATCAATACCTACTTATAAACCGGATACTATGTAACGGCAATCTGAACCATTATGTTGAGTAAAGGTAATGAGAACTCAATATATAAAGAGTGGAAGCCTCACGCGCCTTTAGCATGGCAATGAACCGGTACCAATGACCTACTGCTGAGATATAAGTTCAAGGACAGCTTAGTAAGCTACGCTTAAATCTCCATGTGCGACCCACGCATGCCATGTGTTTCATTATTAATTAATGCATCAAATTTGTGTTGTAATATAAATTCCCCGCATCAGTTTGAGAATATGTAATAAGTTGACGTCGAAGCTATTAAAATACCTACTCACTTATATATTAATCCTTGACCATACATTATCATACCATCTCATTTATCTAACTAGTGGACCCGGCGCGTCTTCGTTCGCGTGCACCTACTTTACCCCAACCTATCCTTTTTTTCTTGCTTATAAACCTTCCTCTTGAATCACTCTATCTATTGTTGAAAACCGCATTAAAATCCGTTGCGTAATTTAAAAGATCTAATCGTTCATAGATACAGACGGCGGGAAGCGATTTTGTTTTATACTAAGTATGTAGACTATAAATAACTTAGGTAACAAGGGGTGAGTACCGTCCAGGCGGGTCGGTACATGGGGGCGGGCCATTTTTTATTTTGTGACGGTACCTAATAATTAGAAAGGGCTCTAGTTTACCGTAGCCTGTGGCATTGAAATTCACTAATGATATGGAGGAAGGAACTTTCAATCAGAGTTTCGAGTCACCCAAGGGGATCTCGACGTGGCCTATGACGCTATAAATCGATAGCAACCAGACTACACTTTAATCAGCTGCAAACCAGTAGAGCCGTGGTGGCCACTCTTCTAGAGTGGGCACCGCGGCAGCTGATGCGCTGTAAATTTCATGTTGTTTAGGAATGAATAAGTCCTTGTGGTTATGGTATCCGACTCGTCAACAAGAGGTACCGGGGTCGAATCCCAGTGCCGCCTTGTACCAATAACTCTTTTCTGAGTAATGTACATCAGTTGAATGCTAAGCCCATTCAAGCGACTGAATATGTAACCATGATCCAATCTGCTCAGGTTCCCCTGATAGCAGGTTACGGAGGTCAGCAGATGGCAGTAGCTCCACTGTAATTACCCGACCTGCCAAATCCTGGATCATGGTCAAGGTGGACCCCGGGCCTTCGTGCACGAGAGCATAACCGAGACATTTACACCAAAATGAATATTATTTACATACATAAGTATAGCTATGTGCAACTTACCCCCAACAGAAATGGAACATAATATCGCTGCGGTACTTCAACCCGGTGGGCGCGCACCCCTCGGGGCTGATCGGGGAGGACCCCACCAAAGAGTTCACCAACCTGATGCCGTTCATGGCGCAGGTGGCGCTCGGGAAGAAGCCTGAACTCACGGTTTTCGGCAGCGACTACAACACGCCGGATGGCACTGGTGAGTGCCCTACCTACCTATATTTATATTGTGATGTATGTTTTTCAATCCCTACCAGTGACGGATGTCGTAGAAATACTAAAGACTTACGACGCCCTAGCTGATCGAGGTTACTTTCTTGACCATTCATATTTATTTATTTATTTATTTATTTAAAACTTCATGCACATTACAGTACAATGGCGGACTTAAAGCTACGTAGCTTTTTCTACCAGTCAACCAGAGAACAATTACCAAAAATTACAAGGCGGTGCTACAAAAGAAGAAGATAAAATAACATAAAACAGACTAAAAGTAACATTAATTAAATAAGTATATCAAACATTCACAGACCGAAACTTATAGATAGTATAATAGGAGAGAGAGAAAGAGAGAGAGAACAAGGAACTGAGCATAACAAGCTACTGGCACACTCAACAACACTACTGCCCAAACACTTAAAAAAAAAAATAGGGAAAAGAGAAAGACTATGTAGGAAAATATATAAGGTGTTACAGAGACTTAAGGAAATAACTGTGAACTGCTTTTTTGAAAGTAAATTTACTGGAACTTCGTCTGATCTCCAAAGGTAGATCATTCCAAAGTCTAGCAGCGATTAAGGAAAAAGAATTGGACAGAAATCCAGTCCGGTGAAGGGGAAGGTTTAAGGAGAGAGTGTTTGAAGAACGGAGGCTACGGTCGTGGGTGTCGCAAAGATATTGGAACTTGCATTTCAAATATTCAGGGACGGCTGGATCGTGAAGTATGGAGAAAAGGGAGGTAAGGATTCGTTGGTTGCGACGATGTCGTATAGGCAGCCATTTTAGCTTCTCACGGAAGCTTGATACGTGGTCGTACTTACGCAAGCCGTAAATGAAGCGAATGCAGTTATTTAGTAGTCAATCCAATTTATTCAGTTGCTCCTGGTTGAGGTCGGAGCAACACACATCACCATAATCAATAATTGGTAGAATTAAGGATTGGACAAGTAAAATTTTTGTGGCAGATGGTAAAAAATATTTAAAACGATAGAGGGATCGCAAAGCCCCTGTAACTTTTCTGCTAACCTCAGTCAGCTGATTAGACCAGCTTAAAGTGTTGTCCATTTGAAGCCCTAGATTTTTCACACTGGAGGCAAAAGGAATGATGTTGTTATTAAAGCAGACAGGAGGGACCTTCGCTAAGTCAATACGACAAGTTAGCCGAGAGCTGCCCAAAATGATGGCTTGGCATTTCGATGGATTCACAGAAATCCCAAACCTCTGTGACCATTCGCGGATATGATCTAGGTCTCTGTTCAGTGCATCAACAGCCTCATCAATATTCGAAGCATCAGCGCTGGCATAAAGTTGCAAATCATCTGCATAAAGATGGTGGGAGCATTTGAGATTGTGAGTAACATAATTAACAAATAAAGAAAACAATAATGGAGATAAAATACCGCCCTGCGGAACACCAGCAACCAGCTCGCACCAATTAGATACCACACCATCAGCCCGAACTGCCTGCTGCCGACCGCGGAGATAAGAACAGAACCAGTTTGTCACTGAGGATGATAGTCCAAGCTGAGACAAGATCGCCAATAGGACGTCATGGTCAACATTATTAAATGCGTTGGAGAAATCAATTAAAACTAGAAGAGTCAGTTTGGTGTTCTCCATGGCTTCTCTTACATCCTCAGTGATTTTAAGCAGAGCCGTAGTGGTGCTATGACCCGGACGAAAACCCGACTGGCATGGGCTCAACAGTGCATTGGTATGAATAAAAGTAGACAGCTGTTTATGGACAATAGCTTCGAGTAATTTTGATAAAAACGGTAGAATTGATATAGGCCTGAGATGGTTTAAGGCACTGGGAGTAGGTACTTTGGGGAGCGGTATAACAAACGCCTTACCCCACTCCTTAGGGAAAGAATGAGATGAGAGGGAATAATTAATTATGTGCGTGAGAACGGGTAAGACTGAATCTAAAACATGATAAATCATAACCCTACTCACATCATCACATCCTGCCGCCTTCGATTTGATGGATAAAAAGGTTTTTCGAACTTCATCCTCAGTGACGGTACTAAAATCAAACGCTACTGGAGATGTAGCCATGGACTTGATGCGATTACTATACATATTGTTGCTGTGTTTGGCGGCTCCCACGGATGGACAAGCGATCCGGAGAGCCTTGTCCATCTGCCAGTAGAGGGAGCAGGTACAAGTAAAGTTGGCTTGGGCCCCTGGGATGGTGGTGGGGCCCCATAATACTCCGCCCTCCCCATTCTCTTGCTCTCGAGACTCTCGAACAAGCTATGCTAACAGGGCTGAGAGCAGATCACAAGCTTATGTCACTCTGTTCCTGCACTGGGTGAAATAGGGTGCGGTTGTTGGGAATATTCAGTCGTGTGTGTGTAAAAGTCCAGGTTAGGCTTAGTTTAATAACCTTCTTATTATTCCAGGAATCCGAGACTACATCCACGTTATGGACTTAGCAAGTGGGCACGTCGCCGCGCTGAATCTACTCAGTGATAATCACATCGGACTGAAGGTATATATGCAATCTCTCTCTAAACAGTATAAAGTTATAGTCAGGAGCTTCAGTCTGAAAGTTATATGGCCTGGGACAAATGGTCCAACTTGGAAAGGTCAACCGACGACGGATCAAAAAAGGTTAAGCTGAAGATCTCGTCCAAAATTCCTCAGTGTACAAGGCTAGTACTATACCTATAGTAGGTATATGACCTGGAACAGTGACACCACATCACTCACTAAGAGTCTCATAGGAAGACTCAACATCACCCAACGTGCGATGAAAAGGGTTACGCTCGGAGTGTATCCACGACCATTATGGCCAGGCACGCAAATTTTTAGTAGAACTAAGGTTATCGACATTGGCATTGGCGTATGGGACGGAAGGATTCGCCCCAACACCAAGCCAGGCGACGTTACCTACATTTCGGTGGAAATGACGACTATCCACAACACAGGACCTTCGTGAAGATCTCTGGTGGACGCCTATGCCCTGCAGCAGGCGTCTTCAAGGACTAAGTATCATGCAGTCCTTAACTATAGCGATCTACTCATCACAGGTGTTCAACCTCGGCACCGGCACCGGGGTCTCCGTCAAACAGCTGGTGGACGTTTTCGAACGGGTGACCGGCACCAAGATCCCGCTGCGGTACGTGGACCGGCGGTTGGGTGACATCACCGCCATGTGGGCGGACGCGTCGTTGGCCCGCGAGGAGTTGGGATGGACTACTCGGTACAGCATTGAGGAGATGTGTAAGTAGGGGGTTGTGTTTATTCTTTTTAGCAATTTTTTATATACAACAATCCGATAGCGGTAAAAATACTTTATAGCTAATCGGATAGACAGCTTTAGAAATAACTGAAGCGGTTATTATGATTGGCTATTTCTCTTGATTCAATATCAGACGAATGACTTTATTTTTATTTTATTTATTTAACTATTTTATTGTACACAGTAAAACATACAGGTAAAAACACCATTATAAATGACACAACAGGCACAACTTA
The DNA here is from genome assembly GCA_905147135.1 of Blastobasis lacticolella. Classification (NCBI taxonomy): domain Eukaryota; kingdom Metazoa; phylum Arthropoda; class Insecta; order Lepidoptera; family Blastobasidae; genus Blastobasis; species Blastobasis lacticolella. The sequence goes on from LR990058.1 coordinate 5,571,417, forward strand.
TTTCTAAAAAGAAATACAGTATTTTTACCGTCGACAGTTCGTTGAAAATTGAAACCGGGCGTTAGCCGTGTGGTGAGCGGCAGAGTAGAATATTACACTAACCTGGGCCTAAGGGCACACCTTATTCGCCTTTTTATCACAATTTACGCCGTTTTCTGATAATGTACCTACCTACAGAGGTAGATAGATAGATAGATTAACACTTTATTGCTCATAAAATATCACAATACCAATAACTTACAATAACAAGGAACACATATGAGCAAAGGCGACATTATCGCTAAAAGCGATCTCTTCAAGCACTCGTAGCAGAAGGGCTTTGTCGCGCGCTAGAAAGTTTGATAACTTTAGCTATCTCTTTCGTTTTCGATGATGCAAGCAAGATACAGAGTTTATTGTCGCGCGACAAAGCGCGTATCATACGCAGGCCGGCTAAATTTACAGAAATTGAGACAGGTATTTTACAGCAGGTAGTGTTGAGCCACAGGATACAAAAGAATCCGTTGTGAATTTACTTGTAGGTGGATATTTTGACAATCTCCGATGACCCGCCCGCCAAACGTGGGAATTATGGCAAAACCCCTCAAATTATATAGAGAGGCCGTGAATAGACTCAGTCTAGCAGTGAACTGGAGCTTGGTTATTATCTCTTGTTACGAGGGCCAGTTAATGTGGCCTTTGACATTAACTGGCCCTCCTCCATATCAGTGGAGGGTTTTGTCATTCTACATTTCGCGGGCGGGTGGGATCGAGCTACACGACAGAAAACTACTGCCCGTTGAAACTGCTAGGAGGTTCTCACCAGTCTCTGGTGAGGTAACTCTCTTAGAAGTTAATTGTCTTAACGACACCCGTAAGTTTTACCGTTTTCTACCCTACCACAGATCAAGGGGTGGTCTGTGCACCCTACATACCGGAGAATAGATAACCCAACCGACAGAAAGTCGGAAAACCCCCAAACAAGGTTACTCAAATATCTTCTAATTTAGTAAACCAATTTTAATGAAACGTAAAACTAAGTACCATCTCCATTAAACTGGCTTTCAAACAAAGAAAACGGCATCCGAATCGGTGCTTTCGTTCATGGACAGACACAGAGCTACAGATACATACGTCAAACTTATAACACCCCCCTTTTATCGATGGGGGTTAAAAACATATACTAGCGACCCGCCCCACCCTTGCACGGGAATTCTCGATTTTTCTTTAGTATAATATGCACGTATATGTAAGAAGAAGAAGTTCCGAAAGAAGTTTTCCAAAGGTGGAATCGCATTAAACCCGTTGCGTGGTTCAGGCGGAGTTAGCTGTAATACACACAGACAGACACGGAAAACAACTTTATTTTATACTGTGTAGAGATAGAGTAGTATGATTACCAACAGCTTATCCCTATATTCCCATTTTTCCAGGCACTGACTTTTGGCGATGGCAGACCATGAACCCTGACGGTTACCCGAAGAAGAACAAAACCACCGTTATTGTTAACGGCAAGAGTTAATTAACAAGATGTGAGACGACGTACTTTAGCTACTTTATATGCTTACATTATATTAAAATAAGTTTTTTTTATCACACAATCCAGATTGTTTTAATTGTGCCTTCACCTTCTCTTGGTATTCTAACAATTCAATAATGTTACATGTCAATATTACTCGTAGATACAAAAAATCCCTGCAAAAAGTTATGCAAAAAACGTACAACATCTATGTCTAACCCTCCATCAATGGGATTTAAACACGGTGGGTCGTAGCGATATTTGGGGTAACATGCGTGCCCTTAGGTCGTTACAAGAGTGTAAAGTTCCTGTTATGAGTCCGCGCTGGCGCGACGCGACTGCGGGGTCATAACGAGTCGTGCGCACTCGCGTAACGCTAAATATCGAGGCATTCGCAGCAACGGGTTCAATATTAGTTGTAGGCTAATCGATGCTTTAAAGATCTGATAAAACACGTATCTAAGATCTGTACCTACTTAATTTATTCACCGCCGACCACGGCCGCAGACGCTGGATGAACGCGTTGGTTTGACAGAAACTTTAGCTTACGGTGAAGGAAAACGTCGTGATAAAACCTGCACATTGAGACTTGATTTCCCAGTTAACAGGGTCACGGAGCTCAGATGGCAGTAGCTACACTGTAATTACCTGATCTGCCAAATCCTGAATATGGGTCAAAGCGGACACAATCGGTATATTAACGCCAAGATGAATGAAACAAGGAACTATATTTAACCTTTTATTTTTTACTTGTATGAAGTTACAATTACGATACTTAACTAAAATTAAAAAATATCTCTTGTCAAGCTGAAACCACACGGTCAGCGGCGTGGCGGGTGTTTCTAATCACCTGTTAGTACGCGGCGTCCGACGTTCGACTGAAACAGACCTGTCACTTAGCTGATCGCGCGGTTCAGCTCAGGACCTAATACTTAGGTAGAGCGGAAGTGTAAAACATTCTAAGTTTCTAACGTACAAGTTAGCAGGAACGATACACAAATGTTTATGGATATAACTACAGCTTTCGGCTATGTGAACCATAAAAGATTGTTTGGTAAGTTGTATATACATACTGTGTCAAGAGGAAATGTTTTATATTTAATACAATCGCATTCATTATACGTGAACATAGACACGAAACGAGGCGTATTTGTTATATTCATCCCCGCCTTCTCATTTAAGAGATTTACATAAAGGACATAAAATAGTCTGCATCTCATTGTTGAATGGTTAGATACTAACAATTTGCAGCAAAAAACATTTTCGATATTGTGTAAAAATTAACATGAAGAAATTTTAAAGGACTGACAGTCAACGTCGACGACAATTACATTCGATAACAACGAAAAGGCTTCTTACGCATGTTAATAATAAATAAATTCCTCAAACAAATGTGAGAGTATAAGTACCAATGTAACAGAGTTTAAAAATAATATTTTTTCCGAAAAAAGGCCAATCCTCTAGAGAGATTTACTACGATTAATATTTGCACATCTTAATGCTTAGTTATAACTAAGGTTGACATTTATTCCTTACACACTGCCGGCGGCGTATCCTTTAGCAGTCAGACCATTGGCACTAGGTGATAATCCTAACGCGGGCTTTGGACATGCTTGCACGGTGACCTCCCAAGATTTACGCACCTTATAACCTGTAAAACAATCATCATCAACATCCATTTAAGAGATTCGCTTCATTTCAACTGGCAACGCATTCGCGAGTCCCCGTGTGGTGATCACTTTCCCTCAGATGACCAAAAGGAATCTATTTCCAACAGTTGCAAAGCACCGGTGTGGGAGCACTTCCATGTCGTAAATGTGGCAGAACCTGGGCTTCTTCAAGGTCAAAGTGAATAGGTTGTTTCTAGACAGGGGTGCTCCATCTTCGGCCGCATCGGCGCATATCATCAGGTGAATTAATCACTACATAGTATAAAACAAAGTCGCTTTCTCTGTCCCTATGTCCCTTTGTATGCTTAAATCTTTGAAACTACGCAACGGATTTTGATGCGGGTTTCAACAGCAGATAGAGTGATTCAAGAGGAAGGTTTATAAGCAAGTAGAAAAAGGGTAGGTAGGAGTAAAGTAGGTGTACGCGAACGAAGTCGCGCCGGGTCCACTAGTAATAATAATAAATTAATAATGAACATAATACATATGCTTTGACAAATTCACACAGTGTCATCTAGCTTCAAGTAAGCAGATTGTTGGTATGGGTGTGTGATGACTATAAAACTACTTATATAGACTATATGTTTCAAATACGTTCTTGTTATACATGCAATAGATCGTGGGCAAATGAATGGATACTGAGGGCCTATCGGCTATCTCAGTGGACAACTGAATTTGACATAAAAAATCTGACACTACTCTAATTTGGTAGACGCTATTGCCAGTTTTCAACGTAGATGACGTAGTGTAGAATTATCTAGTGTATTTGAATACAGTTGTCAACTGAGTTAGCCAATAGCCCCGCTGGACTGGATAGTGTTACAATGTAGAAAAATACTTACATATGGGCAGGATTGACTCCATTCATCCCGTGCACAAACGCGGAAATTGCAAAGAGTGGTTGCAACTTTCTCAATTTGTTGATAAGCGCACTGTCAAACGCCGCATACCTCTCACTCATTTTGCATCTGTGGCGATGACAAGAAGCATCATACCTCCTTCGCACCCTTGATTTGGTAAGAGCGAGTCGGAAAAAGTTTCTTTGCAATAAACCTGCAAAAATATTTACCTTTTGAATGTGAATACTTATCTAACATCTGTAGTCCTACTTTATTCAGTTCGACTTTCATGATAAATAAGCTGACTGAAAGTGGACTGCTGCTAACTAGGCTTCAAAACGGTTGATCTTTAAGGCACTTAGAATGTGAATAGAATTAAATATTTTAATTTTAAATCTGGTACCTGAGTTTAAAGTTTTAAATGCATATTACTTATTTATAACAGTGAGAGGCAAACGAGCAAGCTCGTTACCTGATGGAAAGTGATCACTGCCGCCCAGACACCTGCAACGTACAGGGAGTCGCGAATGTGTTATGGCCCCTTGAGATAGGTTGAACGTTACAACACAGCCAATATTTATAAGTTAAAATAATGTAATTTATATAAAATGGAATGACAATTGTTCGTATTTACATGTTATTTGTACACAACACCTAATAGACTGCAAATAGATTAATGAACGCTACAAATGAAATATTTTACCTTTTTAACGCCATGGTTTTGCATACAGAATGTCCCCCGATGCCAGACAGTTTTTAGATCAATAACCAACTTAAGACGCGAAAAGGAGTACCAGCGACTGTAAGTTTAGTAAATGGCGCCAGCTAAAGAAGTTGACGGCGGCCAAAAGTATTGAACTAGTTCTCCTAGGTATGTGCCTCTTAACATTTCATAATTATGCTGCCTGAAACAAAAGCAGGTCATTAAATATTGCTTTGTTCAATAATTGTCTCGCGTTTCTCCTAAGTTTGTTCGATTTTGTTAAGACTGGGATCGGAGACTCCTGCTTTGGTACCAGCAATTGTGATAACAATGAATAGCTCTTTGTAAGTTTTTTCACAAATATTTCCATTACAGTTTAGTTGCAGTGATAAAACTTTTGGTATATACGTCGAATATCTTACCCTTCTGTTCTTATACTTCTACTGAGGCTCAGGTTCCGCTTTAATTGTTCATGACTCTGCGGGTTGTATTGCCGTTTCAGTTGACGGAACCGCTGGTTGCTCTCCAGTATCTTTTACTGCGGGACATTCTGAGATACTCTCGACTCTGACCTGGACGTATATTGACCCCAAGCTGAATGACAGCTTATGTCCCCTTTCCTCTAGTGTTGGGAGGATGTCCTTGGGAATTCCGACCACAATGAAAGTGTTCTCCTCCTGAATCTCAGATTTGTACATCAACCAGCGATCCACATCTGCCCAAGTGTTTTGGTATCGGATAAGCCGTCCTACTTTCCGACCATCCAGCCATATGCCCGGGACTAATAGGCCGCAGCGTACCCGCTTCACCATATCCGTTTGATCCTTAACGAAGATGACGTCTCCACTTTTCAATTTGAAATTCTCAAGAGTTCTTTTCACCCAGTCTTTAGAATTCTGGTTCAGGCAGTACAGTTTCACATTCCCACGTGCATACAAAGGTTTACGAAGGAATTCTGGGCCACAGTCACGATACGTGCAGGCTGCCTCCAGTAGCTTCGTATGCAGTATGTTTGATACTTCCGCGTATTGTCTCCTACCCAAATAGTCCCTCTGATTGGTGATTCCCAAAACAATGTCCGGATTCTCCGCATGTGAGTAGCCGCAAGGCTCGGCCGGTGGAGTCGCAAGTTTCTGCCGCTTAAGTCTTTCACTTGAAGACGTAGTATTCCTCAAGATAAGCTCCCTCTTGAGCAGGGCTCGCGCTTTTCCGTTACTAGGCAACCTATCCACCAATGGAAGTCGTCTGCCTTCCATATAACGATCTGGTTCGACAGTGGACGGCAGCTGATCTGGCTCGACTTTGGTCAGCAGTCCACCCGAGCCTCCCATCAACGCCCCACGTTGAGGTTTCCCAAGGCGTCTACGCTGTTTCTGCTTTATCCTCCGGTTGAGTCTCTTACGGATCTCTTTAGCCATTTTGGCTGGCGTCTTCGTCGGTATAACGGTGCAATTTTCTTCAACTGGGTCGGGCTTGGGTTGTTCTGTTGTGGTGAAGGCTGCCAGGCTTGCACTAGGTTTGGTTGGCGCCGCGCTAGGGCCTGGAGTTACCACGTCGGTCACCGGAAGTGGCCTATTGCCATTCGCCATAGCCTCCTTTGCCTGTTTCGCCTCGGCAAGAGCCGCCTTTCTCGCCTCGACGCGAGCCACTTTAGCCTCTCTTGCCTGCATCGCCTCGACGCGAGCCGTCATTTTTGACACGGTGCGGGCCAACCTAGCCTGTCTTGCCTTTTTCACCGCCTCGCGATGCGCCTGTCTCCTCGGAGCGCGAGACAAGAACCGCCGCAGCTTTTTACCAGTGCGTTTTCCCTTGTTTTTACTTATACCTTTTCCCACAGAAATCTCCGGGAATGAATCATGGGCATACATTTCAGCTTCAATGGGCTCTTCTGTTTTTTGGCGTTTGGCAGCATACTTTGGCGTAAAGGAATCGTGGTTATCAGGCATATTCCAATTTGCTGTCGCCTGTCGTAATGCCACCAACTTTCCTGCTCTTGAACCCCTCGGCTTGCCTTTGCGAGGCTGTGGACAATTATCGGCGGGTGCTATTGCCACAGGGGCTACCGCGAATAATGTGTTAACGGCATTTGAGATAGGAACCGCGTTTGGGGCCGCGCTAGGGCCTGGAGTTACTTCCTCGGTAGCCGGAAATGGCTTATTGCTATCCGCCAAAGCCTTTCTCGCCTCGGCGCTAGCCAAGGTACGCCGCCTCTTCCATTTATTTTTACGTTTTCCCACAGCAATCTCCGGAATGGCTTCCGGAAGATCAGACAGAGCAGATACGTTTGTGGCTGTAGCCGACATTGACGCTTCCGAAGATACACTACTACAGGCTGCGACTGTGAGCGCGTCTGAGGACGCCGTCTTTGGGTTGGGATTTTTAGAATTTTTTGTATCCATGTAAAATCTATTACAATTCATCTCTGGTGGCGTTCCACCCTCCTTGGAGCCCGCAAAGTGGGGACGGCATGTGTCAATTACACATGTCGCCAGAACTACCCCAGAGATATAGGGCCCCTTTTGGAGCAAGTGCCGGGCCGGAGCGAATTGGGTGCCCAGAATCGACAACACAGGGAATCTGTATTGTCACGCAGAGCCCCTAACGTCCGTCCGTCTCCCTCCAAACCGGACCCTCGCCTGGCAGCCCTCTGACGGGATGCCTCAGCCGGTTGGTCCTAGGTGGCCAGCCTAAGACCGCCCGTTTAAGGGGAAATCCAGGCCAAAGAGGAGTGTTGCGTTCGGCGGGCACAAAAACCAACGACCGGCCCACCTCACGCTCAGCCTCCAGGACCCCTTCATCCCCCCGTACGGGTCTCCACGCACGGCACAAACACGTGGGTGGCACTAGGTTTCCTACCTGCCACCTAGCGATGACAGGCCCGCGACTGCAGTGCCACTGGTCAGTCGCAGTGCGGAAGTGCTGGGAAACCGGTTTTAAGGCGCCGGTGGTTCGCCTTCGCCTTGCACAGTTCGGCTACTGCGGTTCCGAGGGAGGTCGTTAGGTGTGGATCTCGTATGAACCGCAGCATTACCAGGGTGTACGGCGGGGACGTACTGTGCAGACTTGGTGGTAGGCGTACCGTCCCGGGACCACACCCCGGGTGTACACATTGCGGCATTTCCTGGTACTTTATGGTGGCTGGCCCCCAGCAGGACAGCCGCCCCAGGGCCCATTATGACACTACCACCCACACCCCAATAGGCTGTTTCTAGACAGGCATGCTCCCTCTTCGATCTAATCTTCGCTTACCCACAGGTGAGATGGCGATCATATGCCTACCTCATAAATCATCAACAGCCCATAACAGTCCACTGCTGGACTTGAGCATTCTCCATGTTCGTGGACGGCTTTGCCATACTCAGGCAGGCGGGTTGAAGATTACAGTGTGTTACACATCAGGACATGCCGCTGCCCATTTTCTAATCTGAGACATTAATCGTCTTTAACGACTCAAATCGAATGGTTGGTGCAATTCCATACTGCCGGTGGTGGCCGGCCTTCAGCAGGGAAGCCACCACAGGGCCCACAATGACATTACCACTCACATCCTTATAGGCTTTTTCGTTTAGTCGCTTACCATCAGGTGCGATAGCGCTCAAATGTCTACCTTGTATAATATAATGTAAAATAATACTTACAAAAGCACGGAATATGCAGAGTTGTGGAAACTTTATCAATTTAACTTGAAATACGTTTGTGAGTAAGCACTATCCACTGCACTCGGGATTGAATTTGCGCCTGTTGGGCCCAAAAACCTGCAAAAGCACATTTTATTTATATAATTTATTGCACACAATAATTTTACAATAACGGTTAAACATATGTTATGACATAGGTTGAACGTTACACAACCAATATTTGTACACGAAACTAATGAAAATGATGAGTATAAAATGAAATGAAAATTCATCATCTTTATATATATAATTCTTCTGTGAGTGTGTATGTCACTGAACTTCTCTCAAACGACTGGACCGATTTTGATGAAATTTTTTGTGTGTGTTCAAGGGGATCTGGGAATGGTTTAGATTCACAATTTTGATTAGATTCAATTAGATTCAAAATGGTATTTAGACTTAAATGGTAAATAGACTTTTGGATTCGGATAAAATGTTATTGCGCGGATCATTAACTTTGGTGTAGGGTAGGTGTAGGGTAGGTGTAGGGTAGGTGTAGGGTAGGTGTAGGGTAGGTGTAAGGTAGGTGTAAGGTAGGTGTAGGGTAGGTGTAGGGTAGTTGTAGGGTAGGTGTAAGGTAGGTGTAGGGTAGGTGTAGGGTAGGTGTAGGGTAGGTGTAGGGTAGTTGTAGGGTAGGTGTAAGGTAGGTGTAGGGTAGGTGTAGGGTAGGTGTAGGGTAGGTGTAGGGTAGGTGTAGGGTAGGTGTAGGGTAGGTGTAGGGTAGGTGTAAGGTAGGTGTAGGGTAGGTGTAGGGTAGGTGTAGGGTAGGTGTAAGGTAGGTGTAGGGTAGGTGTAGGGTAGATGTAGGGTAGGTGTAGGGTAGGTGTAGGGTAGGTGTAGGGTAGGTGTAGGGTAGGTGTAGGGTAGGTGTAGGGTAGGTGTAGGGTAGGTGTAGGGTAGGTGTAGGGCAGTGTTGGGCATGAACAATTGATATTTTAATCATCATATTAATTGCTTGAAAAATTAATTGCAATTAATTTAATTGCAATTGATTTAATTGCAATTAATCTGTTATTTGCGTATTGCAATTAATTTATTTAAATAAACTCACGTTAATTGCAAGAGACAATTAAAATAATTCAAATAATATTTTTAATTGTAACAAGAGACAATTAAAACTAACAATTAACAATCACAGATTTATATTGTTATGCGGCCCGATCGGGCCGCTCGAGGGCTGAGAGGTAAGAGTAGGACGCGAGAGAGACAAAATAATATGTAAACGCATTATTATGTTGAAAGCTATTTGCGGAAAGAATTTTCTATTCTTAAGTACTAGTATATATTCTGTGTGGTTATCATGAAGAACGATTTAGCATGGCCATTAAGGTCAAGCTTGTGAAAGCCCTACCCTGTGCCACTCCTTAATCTTATAATATTACTATTTACATTATTTAAATTTAATTAAAGTTTAATTACAAGAACAGTTAACAATTGATTAATTGTTAATTGCAACGTCACAATTAACAATTAATCAATTGTTAATTGATATTTCACAATTAACAATTAATCAATTGTTATTTTTAATTGTAACTTGCAATTAAATTTTGCCCAACACTGGTGTAGGGTTAGAACGCTACGCGAACGAAGTCGCGCCGGGTCCACTAGTATATAAATATATTCTTACCTGGTTACTTTAAATGGTTTTGTATACAGAATGTCCCGCGATGCCCGACCGTTTTTTTACTCGGTAGCGAAATTAGAAGTCTGAAGGAGTGATCAACATCTTAGGTTAGAATAGTTTTCGCGCCTGCTAAAGGAGTTGACAGCCTTTAAAAGGTTAAAACTCTCGTATGTGCCTTCTATGTTTTAATAATTATGCTTGTAGCCTGAAACAAGTGCAAATAATTAAATAATGCCCTGTTCAATATTGTCTCGCTAGTTTTGTCCAATTTAACCAGGTTTAAGATTGGGATCGAAGAATCTTAAGCTCGAATACTCGAATGTCTCTTATTTTTAAGGGCTCACTAGATATCATGCTATAATATATAAGGCTATTGAAAGCTAGAGCGCCGACGGAGGACGGTGGAGAAACTCCACCCCTAACACACTTGCAATAAAGCTACATATTTTTTTGTTTTCTTATTTTTCATCACATTCCCTCCGTCGGCGCTCCAGCATTTCAATAGCTGACTAGGATGACATTTGGTCCACCCTCTGAAAAAATACGCTTGCTCAGTGGCAAACCTCTTGTCAGAAATGTTCCCCACTTGAATGTTCCTTTAATTTTGGAAAATCCTGGGGATAGGGATCAGTCAAATAGTTTTTAGTAAGATTTTTCACTAATATTTCCAATATAGTTTAATTGCAGTGGTAAACATATGCTGGTAGTTTGATACTTTTGATATATTAGTCTTACCCTTTATTCTTACACTTCTACCGAGGCTCTGGTTCCACTTTAATCGTTGATGAATCTGCGGGGGCCTCGATTTTTACTCGAACAATGTCGGGTTGTGTTGCCGTTCCCGTCGGCGGGCCCGCTGGTTGCTCTCCAATATCTTTTATCGCGGGACACTCTGAAACACTCTCCACTCCGATCTGGACGTATATAGACCCCAAGCTGAATGACAGTCTATGTCCTCTTTCTCCTAGTGCAGGGAGGACGTTCTCGGGAATTCCGACCACAATGAAAGTGTTATCTTTATGAATCTCGGATTTGTACATCAACCAGCGATCCACATCCGCCCAAGTGTTTTGATATCGAATAAGCCGCCCCACTTTTCGACCATCCAGCCATATGCCTGGGACTAATAAACCGCAACGTACCCGCTTCACCATATCCGTTTGATCCTTAATCAAGATGGCGTCGCCACTTTTTAATTTAAAATTTTTAAGAGTTCTTTTCACCCAGTCTTTGGAATTCTGGTTCAGGCAGTACAGTTTCACATTCCCGCGTGCATACAAAGGTTTACGAAGGAATTCTGGGCCACAGTCACGATACGTGCAGGCTGCCTCCAGTAGCTTCGTATGCAGTATGTTTGATACTTCCGCGTATTGTGTCCTACCCAAATAGTCCCTCTGATTGGTGATTCCCAAAACAAAATCTGGATTCTCTGCATCTGAGTAGATGGAAGGCTCAGCCGGCGGAGTCGTAAATTTTTGTCGTTTAGGTCCTTCACTTGAAGACATAGTCTCTTCGAGACACCCTCTCTTGAACACTGCTCGCGCTTCTCCGTGACTAGACAACCCGTCCGGCTTTGGATGTGGTCTCCCTTCCACATAGGCATCTGGTTCGACAATGGCCGGCAGCTGATCTAGCTCGACATTGGCCAACGCCCCATGTTGTAGTTTTTCAAGACGTCTACGCTGTCTCTGGTTTTTCCTCCGGATGAGTCTCCTGCGGATCTCTTTAGCCGTTTTGGCTAGTGTCGTCGTGGCTACCACCGTGCAATTTTGTTCAACTGGCTCGGGTTTTGGTTGTTCTATTGTGGAGAAGGCCGCCATGCTTGTTTTAGCAACAGCGTTTACTGTCATTTTGCACGAAGTCTCAGAGTTCACCCTCTTTGGCAATTCTCTGAAGCCACCAGACGCTGTAATTGACGAGGCACTATAGCTGGGAATCCCCAATTGCCGATAAAGTGCCTTATCAATTTCAGCTTCAATGGCCTCGCATTCTACTCGCATTTTCGCAGTCGCCTGACGTAATGCCACCTGCTTACCTGCTCTTTTACCCCTTGGCTTAATTTTGCGAGGCTTTGGACAATCATCAGCAGGTGGCACTGCTCTTGCCACAGGGGCAACCATTAATGTGTTATCGGCTTTTGATATATCAACCGCAGTTGGCTCCGCGCTAGGACCTGGAGTTACTTCCTCGGTCGCCGGAAACGACCTATTGCCATCCGCCAAAGCCTCCTTCGTCCTTCTCGTTTCGGCGCGAGCCAAATTACGCCGTATTTGACTTTTACTTTTACGTTTTCTCACAGCAATCTCCGGGACAGCTTCCTGAAGATCAGACAGAGCAAATACATCTGTAGCTGTAGACGGCATTGGCGTTTCCGAGGACACAATCGTCGCGGAAGGTACCGAGCTTGCACTACGACAGGCTGCGGCTGTGAGCGCGTCTGAGGACGCCGTCTTTGGGTTGGGATTTTTATAAATTTTTGTATCCATGTAAAAACTATGACTATTCATTTCTGATGGCGTTCCACCCTCCTTGGAGCCCGCAAAGTGGGGACGGCATGTGACAATTACACATGTCGCCAGAACTACCCCAGAGATATAGGGCCCTTTTTGGAGCAAGTGCCGGGCCGGAGCGAGTTGGGTGCCCTGAATCGACCACACAGGGAATCTGTATTGTCACGCAGAGCCCCTAACGTCCGTCCGTCTCCCTCCAAACCGGACCCTCGCCTGGCAGCCCTCTGACGAGATGCCTCAGCCGGTTGGTCCTAGGTGGCCAGCCTAAGGCCGCCCGTTTAAGGGGAAATCCAGGCCAAAGAGGAGTGTTGCGTTCGGCGGGCACTAAAACCAACGACCGGCCCACCTCACGCTCAGCCTCCAGGACCCCTTCATCCCCCCGTACGGGTCTCCACGCACGGCACAAACACGTGGGTGGCACGAGTTATCCTACCTGCCACCTAGCAATGACAGGCCCGCGACTGCAGTGCCACTGGTCAGTCGCAGAGCGGAAGAGCTGGGAAACCGGTTTTAAGGCGCCGGCGGTTCGCCTTCGCCTTGCACAGTTCGGCTACTGCGGTTCCGAGGGAGGTCGTTAGGTGTGGGTCTCGTATGAACCGCAGCATTACCAGGGTGTACGGCGGGGACGTACTGTGCAGACTTGGTGGTAGGCGTACCGTCCCGGGACCACACCCCCCGGGTGTACACATTGCGGCATTTCCTGGTACTTTATGGTGGCTGGCCCCCAGCAGGACAGCCACCCCAGGGCCCATGATGACTACCACCCACACCCCAATATGCTGTTTCTAGACAGGGATGCTCCCTCTTCGATCTCACCGTCGCTTACCCCCAGGTGAGATGTCGATCATATAGGCATATCTCATAAATCCTCAACAGCCTATAACAGTTCACTGCTGGACTTGAGCGTTCTCCATATCCGTGGAGGGCTTGCGAATTGCTTGCAATCTCCGTGCTTGCAGGCGGGTTGAACATTGCAGTATTTAAAATATACGTCAGAAAATGCCACTGCCCATTTTCAAATTTGAGACATTAGTCGTCTTTTACAGTTCCATCGAATTCTACTCTGCGCGACATCATACGGCGAAAGTGGTGGCCGGCCTTCTGCGGGGAAGCCACCCTAGGGCTCATAATGACACTGCCACCCACATCGCTGTAAGCTGTTTCGCTTCGTCGCTTACCATCAGGTGTATATAATGTAAATAATGTAAAAAATACTTACACAAGCACGGAAATTGCAGAGCTGTAGAAACTATCAATTTTCTCGAAATATGTTTGTGTGTAAACACTGTCCATCGCTGCATAACTCTGAATTTGCGACTGCTGCCCAAAAACCTGCAAAATTACATTTTATTTAGGTAAATACTTTATTGCACACAATAATTTTACAATAACGGTTGCACAGAGTAGAAAATGATGCATACAAAGGAAACTTATTTCTAAGCGATTTCTTCGAGCCAATTTTACGGGAAAGCATCAAAAGTGTAAATGATAACCTACACAAAATACTCTTCAATAGGCATTATTGCGTTAGCATGTAATAGTCTAAATATTACAATTTAAATTATGAATTTAATCAATAATGATATGGTTCGATATAATAAATTAATTTTTACATGTGAACGGATACGAGTATGTGTAAAATTTCTAGTTTAATCTGTTACCGCGATACAGGCTTCAGCCTGGTTAGTGTAACGCCGAGCAAAATGTTTGGATTTACTGTTAAATAAGTAATTAATGAAATTCTATAAATAATACATACATAATAAAAACAAATATGTATATTTATTAATAAGATATACATTGGCAATAAAACAATATATTGTTTACAATATCTTTTTCGGTTATTGCTGTTTTATTTCTAAAATGAAGCGACAAGAACAAACGGTATTGGCAAATCTGAATTATAAGATTTTATAAATTAAATGGTAAATCTGCTACTGCTGTTCATTTTCCTTAAGAAAATATTTGACGATGAGTGTTTATCGGAAAATTTAGATATGAGGAACAGGAGGGACAAAATTCAAACTAACGGCTAACCCGCCAGAAATTTAATAACCCCAAATATACGAATAAAGAACGCTAAAAGAGCGGACCCAAGCAGAAGTTGCAATTTACCGCTCAATAATAAAAATACTATTACGTTTATTTAACATTTAGCTGAAATATATTTTGACACTTTCTTTCAATTTCAATCATTTATAAAGACAAAACATATTTTTGCTAAAATAGGTTTAATTTAATAAACGTTAAATAACTGTTATGAATAAGACGGTTAGTCTAACATTCTTACCCTTCTATTCTTACACTGCTACTCTAGAGATTTAAGGTTCCGCTTAAATCGTCGATGGCCCTGCTGGAAGCTCCACTTTTACTCCAACTTGATCCGGTAGTATTGCCGTTTCAATAAACAGGACCGCTGGTTGTTCTTCAGTATCTTTTATCACGGGACGCTCTGAGAAACTCTCCACTGCGATTTGGACGTATATTGACCCCAAGCTGAAAGACAGCCTACATTCTCGTTCCCGTAACGTAGGGAGGATGTTCTCGGGAATTCCGACCACAATGGACGTGTTATCCTCCCGAATCTCAGATTTGTACATTAACCAGTGATCCACCTCCGCGCAGGTGTTTTGGTATCGGATAAGCCGGCCCACTTTTTGACCATCCAGCCACATGCCCGGGACCAATAGACTGCAACGTACCCGCTGCATCATATCTCTTTGATCCTTAACGCAGATGACGTCTCCACTTTCCAATTTCATTTTCTGGAGGGTTCTTTTCACCCAGTCTTTGGAATGCTGGTTCAGGCAGCACAGTTTCACATTCCCGCGTGCGTACAAAGGTTTACAAAGGAATTCTGGGCCACAGTCATTATTTGTATAGGCTGCCTCCAGTAGCTTCGTATGCAGTATGTTTGCCACTTCTGCGGCTTGTCCCCTACCGAGATAGTCCCTCTGATTGGTGATTACTAAAACAAAGTCCGGATTCCCTACGTCCGGGTAACACGGCTCGGGGGGTAAAGTACTAAATCTCTGTCGTTTGAGTCCTTTACTTGAAGACATACTCTCTTCAAAAGCGCCTCTCTTGAGGACGGCTCCTTCTTCTCTGTGACCAGGCGAGCAGTCCGTCTTTTGAAGTGGTCTTCCATCCACATAGTAACCTAGCTCGACAGTGGACGGCAGCCCACCCTCATTTGACGCTTCAGGTTGAGGTTGTCCTTCAAGGCGTCTACGTTGTCTCAGTCTTGCTTTTTTACTGGGCCTGCTACGAGTCGCTTTGGCCGCCTTATCTAATGCTGTCAATGTCGTGGCTACCATGGTGCAATTTGCTTCAACTGGGTTGGGCCTCGGTTGTTTTGTTGTGTCAAAGGCCTTCGGTCTTGCGTTAGATTTGGCAACAGCATTTACCGTAACCTTGCACCGGGTCTCAGTTGTTGTGTTTTTTGTATGTGCTTGTGCTTGTATTGGTTTTGTGCAATCGTTTGAATTCATGTCTGTAGTGATCGAAGTTTCCTCCTTCTGGCTTCCCACCCGCCACGGAGCCCGAATCTGGGGTGACCTTTCTAAGGGGCACCAGGACTACCAGTAGGATATAGGGATGGAGAGTTGGGAGACATGCGCGACATCAGCGGCTCGTAGTGCACAATTTGCTAGACCATACACCCTGGCCACCTCAGCATGGCCGTTCCCATCCCAAGAAGGGCCTCTCCATCTCTCGCCGGCAGACCATTAAGTGGAATCCACAGCCGATTGATCACAGGTGGCTAGCCTATGACCGCCCGTTTAAGAGGAAATCAAGACCGAAGTGGAATGTTGCGATCGACGGGCACAACCGCCGGCCCACCTCACGCTCAACCACCAGGATTCCTTCATCCCCCCGTACGGGTCTCCACGCACGGCACAAACACGTGGGTGGCACTAGGTTTCCTACCTGCCGTCTTCTCGTCGACAGGCCCGCGCCTGTTGTGCCACTGGTCAGTCGCAGTACCTAAGGCGTCGGTGGTTCGCCCGCGTCTTGCACACAAATTAGCTACTGCGGTTCCGAGGGAGGTGTCAACATGTGGATCTCGTATGAACCGCAGCATTCCCAGCGTGGACGACCGCAGTATTGGCGGTCCGCTGCCAACCCGCTGCGGCGGATCGGCGGCGGCGAGGACGTTTTGTGCAGACTGAATGGTAGGCGCCTTTAACCCGGGACCACACCCCCCGGGCATGCGCGTATTGGCATTTCCTGGTACTTATCGGTGGCTCTCCTCCAGCTGGATTACCACCCCAGGGCCCTATTTACTACCATTCCCACGCCACTTATAGTATCTTCAGTATAGCAACTAATTTATTCTATAACTACTATACTCTGATGTCCAGAGTATTTTATTGTTTGAAGACACAAGAGATAATTATACCTGTCAAGACATAGCCAAGACATTCAAATGCGCAGTTTTGGATTATTGGATTTAGGTGGGTTAATGGAAAATACGAGTAACAGTGTAGGTAAGAACATACCTTTTCTATGTATTTACATCAAGTAACATTTTCGTAAAGCGACAAGTGTTGCCATTTCAAAGGTTCGTAACCCACGCTGGTTGTGTTGGGGAGCAGGTATCGCGCAAATAACTCCAATGTTTGGGCGTTTTCCGCAATTACGTAAGGTGATAAGAGATCTGTAACAGACATAATGTTGCAATAAACAAGATGTTCCAAAAAAAAGATTTCTTGACAAATTAGTGAAGTTATGAATGTGTTATTTGAAAAAGGAATGTTTAGTGGATTTGTAAGGTATATGGCAGGTCTGAATGGATTTGTTGGAAGGAGAATACCAGTGTGCCAATTACGCAATTACGTAAGTGTGGTAATTACGTGCCAATCTGTTGCTAACAATTATCTGATTTCCATTATCGAAATTGTAGCTTTTATGTATGATCGATTTCAGTTTCAGTTCATTGCAATCGAACTTTGTTAGCAACTAAATCCATTAAATCGATGATATGGAATTTATAGGCAAAAGTAACTATTTCTAACATTAAAATCAGATAATTGTTGGACATACGTAACATAATGAATGATTTTACTAAGAGTAGTATCCTAAGCCATCTGTTGCCATATATGATTTTCTTAATACATCATAATAGCAAGCAAGACATTATCACTATATGTTCAAAGAGACTTTGTGCTCCCAGTCTGTTCCACCAACTGTATAATGTGGAATGTTCTAAGAAACTTTTTGATCTGGTGCCGATAATACAATTCAGCCTGCTGGGTACTCATCCTCACTACATAGACCCTCTGTCGGTGGAAACACAATGTTTGAAAGAACATATCTCTCTCGAACTATTCGTGGAATGAGCTCCCAGCCAGTGTTTCCTTTTTTATGACATGGGATCGTTCAAGAGGTATATTAGAGGTCTCTTTAGAGGCAACACATTGGTAATACTGATGTTTATAGGGGACAGTGACCACTTTCTATTAGCTGGGCGTCGCTTGCCTGTTTGTCTGCATCACAACAGTTCATTAATGTGGACGAAGCAAGAGAGGTTAGTTAGTGTGGTATGTATATACATGTAAAATGTTATTACAACTAGGTTTATATTTCAAAAGAGTTGCATACCCAATATAGGTGGTTTGTGTGAATGTAGTGCACTGGGTATGCTCATAAACAGTCTGGTTTCAGGTATACATTTTAAGGTACCAGTTTTTCCTAGAATCAGCCTCTCATATGGTTGCTTTTTACAGCCAGAAGCAAAATCACACATTGACTCCAAGTCCACTGTTACTTTTAGCCAATACCTATAAAAAAATATTTTAATATATACATGTGATTCACAATTAGACTATAAACCATGAAATCTTAAAAAACAATTTTTAAAGGACACTCACCAAGTTGTTAGGTATTCTACACCCCAACTAGGGAATATAAGGTCTTTCACAGCAGCTATATTACTAGGTGAGTTTGTGCACCATACGGCAACTAGGCAATTTTCAGATAGCAGTCCTTTAACAGGAATACTCGCTATGTCTTCATTATACATCATTGAGTAGCTGGAATACAATAAATTGAGTCAGTAATATGTATGTATTTAGTTGGTCTTCCTTGTTTTGATAAAGCTTTTAAGCAGTTATTAGTTTAGTGGTCTCATAATATAATTTACTTACCCCAATTTGTCATTAGCACTTTTTAATCTTCTTATGTATTTATTCCACCATGGTGGGTCTGCTATAACAATGTCAAATTTTACACCATCTAACTTTTGACATTGTTCTTTAACACAGCCACAGAAGAATCTGTAATAGCATAATTAGTACCCTATAAACTATATTTTATACTCACTATCTTCATCATACCATATCAATCCAAGTTGTGCTCAAAAAAGCGACACACATGAGCCTGGGGCTTACCATAAGCTCTTATAGCCGGACCTAAACAGAACTGCCCTGCTTAGAACGAAACAGTGCTACGTGTGTCACATAAGCTTGTCTCTTTTCCAACTGAACTGCTCGGAACTTGGATGGTTTTTTAAAGTTCATGTTAAGGCCCCTGGTTACACTAAAAACTAATTTGACAGAACTACATTAAATGCTTCTATTTTGGAGGTAAATATAAAAAAAATATTTAAAGATGTTTACCTTGATTTTGGAGGTATCAAAAATTCTTCCATTTTAATTGTGCACCTTATTGGCACATCTGAGGTATTGCCTCCATTCATGCCATTGTGTTCAAAAACAGTAGACTCAAAAAACTGTTTTGAAATATCACGAACAGATTGGTTTTCTAAATTATATTTTCTTTTTGAACTAGTATACTTTAGATCTGCTGGAATTCTTAATTTGAGGTTGTAATATAAATCTTTTATAGCCAGTGTCTGCAAAAAAAGGTTACCAAATCACAAAGTCGTCAAGTAGGTAATTCAATTTCCTTCTTCCTGGTGTAGGACTTACTTCGTGACTTTGACCGGCGTCATGACTTCGTTTTCTAGTTGTTTGATTTTTGTCCTTAATTATATAGAACAACTCCGGTCTCAACAAGTAAGATAAACGCATTCCTTCGTGCACAATTGTTTTATAAATTCTTGATAAATAAAGACTATGATCTATCAAACAAGCGTTATCAGAAACGTGAAGGATACTCATTGTTGTTTGCAATCAATTTATCATCAACATCAGCTAATATCATGTAATCAATGCGAGTATAAACTAATGGTTAATAAACCGTAGTGATTGTTTGTAATGCCTACCTAGATCATGCGACTAATTTAAAACTTTTCTTCGTATTATCAAGTGCACAAAAACCTAACACCACAAATTAGTAAAAATTATATATGTAAAAATAATAATATGTTACACCACTGTTTAATGTAACTTAAACAGTGAATAGAGAACCTTTAGCATATATTTCTAATTTGTGTAGGGAACTAAGGGAACACAGGAAGAATCAAATCACTGAAAAAGAAACTATAATAACGACCAAACTTGACAAAAGTAATCTACAAACCACAGATTACTATAGATTGCTACAAACAATAACCGCAATAACAGCAACGCGGGCCGTGGGCGGGCGGGGGCTCGGCGCAGGGTTGCCAGACAGGTATTTGGAATTTGGAAACTTCATCAATCTCAATTAATTTTTCCCCAAAATGATACATTTATTATAAATATAAATAAATAACTATAACAATGCTTGGACAATTTATTCAAAAAGCTTGTGTTATGGGTGCCAGAAAAATTAATATTTATAATATGTTTTTTAATTCAATTTCGGGCTGGCCGGGAAACGGGACCACTGCGTCTGGCAGGCATGTTAACCAACTGAACCACTTAGGTAGTCAAAATTTTATAAAAAGCACATTAAAAATTTCCCCAGTTCTTATTTCATTACACGTTAAAGAGGAACAATAACATCGTCATAAAACGTCGTTTGACAGATCATAAAATGTTGGCGATGTGACTGGCAAGGGCGGCAGTCAAAGCCAGATATTTCTTTTCCTTGATGTCACGGAAGTTATGTACTTTTTTAGCAGTTGTTAACATGAAATTGAATCTTATTATTTTTTAAGTAGAATACCTAATAAGATATATAGTTAATCTGTATAAACTACATAAAGCATCTAGGTGCAAGTTGTCTCTGATTTTTTTAGGGTATTTGCAACATTATGAGTTGTTTTTCGGCGGAAAGACCTTATTTACATTATTATTAGGTAGATATAATTGGGTAATTTGGCCAGGTTAAGAGCGTATCTGTGCATAAAACCGGCTTAAGTGTTCAAAATATCATAAAATATACAGTCAAATCTACAAAATATAACAGACTTACCTTGCTTGCATTTCTAAATAGGTAAACAAATTATTTTGTGTCGAAATTTGTTCTATTTTTTAATGAGCCCTCTTCTCTTATGGTCTCAAGCTGTTTACCCTAGCTTCATGAATGTTGCCGGGTCTTTATTATTATGCGGGATACTTGAATAAATTGGACACAATATCTTCTTTGTTTCTCTTTCTTCAATTGCAATGCAAGGCTAGTAATTACGGCGTACGCCGTCCAATTCCATAATCTCAAATCATGTTAACTCGAGCTAATAAACGAACTGGAAAATAAAATAATAAACGACAAAGTCTTTCAAAATGATATTGTAATAAAATCGTTTACAAACGATGAAATTGTAATAACGAACAATACAATCATTGTAATTATTTTGTAACAAAAAGTAAAAAAATTCTTTTGTAACTATAACTTACATGAATACGACTGACTGTTACGAAAAACAAATTGCCAATGACGCCTGACACTTAGGCTCACCCTTTCCTCGCCGCAGCGCTACCTGGTGTACAGCTTAAGAACTAAAGTGGAAGAGATGTCCAATGAGAATTCGAGCAGAATAGGCCGACTCGCTACCAGAAGTGAAGTTTACTACTCTCAAATATGTTTACCCAAGTAGGCTTCAAATACCGGTTTCAAAGCTTAATGATACATTTGTATGAAAGTACATAAAAAATGTTCCCCAACATATCTCAGAATTTCCCCAAAATGGGGAATAATCCCCAATCTGGCAACCCTAGCAGCAATAGAAAAAAAATTTCGCTATTCAGCCATATCACTCGTTCACCCCAACAGCCATAGACCTAAATACCCTACTACCAAAAAGGCGTTCTAAAATAGTTACGGTTGCGGTCAGACCACAACATTTTTGGGACAGACGAACATTGATTTACTACCAAACCGTAGATAGCGCATGAACGCTCGAAAAAGGGCCGATGAAGGACTGCTTAATCGCTAGTAAAACAGTCCTTTTCCGTAGTCCACTGAGCAAGTAATCACTACGTTTTACCGTAGTCCTTCATTAGCCGTCGGCACGTAAGCATGCCCAAGTGCGCGTTCAAAAATTGTCGAAACAATAGCCTTAAACGACAAAAAAAGGATGGAATATCATATTTTGCGTGAGTAAACACATTATACATCTTATCATGCATAAATATAGCGTTTTCCACATAAAATAATTATTTTAACTACCAATATATTGTCAGTTTCAGACATCACGTCAGTTGTCTCATTCATGCGCGTACCTACGTTAAAGCGAAAACAATGATTGACACACAAAAAGAAATGGAGTCGCTTATTTCTTTTTTTATTTAGTATAGGTACCAATGATTTTTATAGTCAAGTCACACAAGATATTCTAAAAACCATGACTAAGTTATTAAATATATTTTAGATTTCCCCGAAATGAAATACAAAAAGAGGAATGGCGGAAAATCGTAGCTATTGAGAGAGGTGAAGATTTTTTCAAGCCAAATAAATCAAGTGTAGCTTGTTCAGATCACTTTTTAGATACAGATCTATATTATTCCAAATCGGGAATGAAAATGAAAAGAAAATCAGCAGTTCCTGTAATAAATGTAAGTTCAAGGACCTATACTAATTGATATTATTTATTCTCATAGATTTTTGTAACTTAAATTTTGTGTGATTTGTAGGTCTGCTTTGAACCTACTAAGGATGTGCAATCTCAAGTGCAACCAAGCACAAGCACTTCAGTCCCAGGACATATTAAAGCAGAGGAACCAGAAAACACACTACATGAAACTCACCATGATTTTTTGTCTACGAAGGTAGTTTTTTTTTTTTGTCTAATTTTGTTACCTTTTTTCTTATTGTATTTTAGTTTAAAAATTAAAGAGACGCATTTTATTATTACAGTTGATGAAGACTTCTCGTACGTTACCGCATTCTTCACCATCTTCATCTGGATTGAGCTCCCTTTTAAATTCACCAAAAACATATTTTCTGAAGAGCGAATTAAGGGGAACCCGCATAAAGCTTGAGTTTAAAACAAAACAAGTGAAAAATTTAAAAAGACAAAATGTCAGATTAAGGAAAAATAACGCTACTCTTAAAGAAGTTGTACGTGATTTAAAGAAAAGAAGAAAAGAAGATTTGTGGATGAAGCGTTTGTTGAAGAATTATCAAAATATGTAAAAGATGGTGATGATTTTATAAAAATATTATATTGTAGAAGAAATACTCCATTCTCCAAATTTCCTCCAGCTTTACGAAAATTTGCTTTGACATTAAATTTTTACTCTCCTTCAGCCTACAAGTATTTACATGGTAAATTTCGGAAAAGTCTTCCACACCCACATACACTCTACAGATGGTACAAAAGCATAGATGCTGAGCCAGGATTCACATCAGACGCATTTTCAAGACTGGCTGATAAAGTATCAACATCACCACTCTTGTGTTCCATGACAGCTGACGAAATAGCTATTCGACAGCAAAAAATATGGACCGGCACCAAATATGAAGGTCTAGTCGATATGGGTGTAGGGTTTCAGGAGTCTGACGTTATGCCAAGCCAAGCTTATGTAAACTAAGCTCGTAACGTTAGATCAGTCATGGACACTGCCAATAGCATATTTTTTCGTTCAAAGTCTAACTGGGGAGATGAAAGCTAATTTGATTAATATCGCGCTTAAAAAATGCCACGACGTAGGAGTAAAAGTAGTATCAATAACTTTCGACGGTTGCAAATCTAACATTAATTGTATGAAAGTTATTGGATGTAACCTCAATAATCATGCTGATATGAAAAGTACATTTAAACATCCTAGTGGTGATTATGAAGTGGCAGTTTTATTAGATGCATGTCACATGGTGAAATTGGTATGCAATACTTTGGAATCCAAAAAAGACATTTATGACGATACTAATGGCATAATCAAATGGCAGCACATACTTAGCCTTCACAATTTACAGGAAGAAAATAGTCTGCATTTGGCTAACAAGTTGACTCTTCGCCACATAAAGTTAAGAAATGAAGTGATGAAAGTAAAACTAGCTTCACAGTTGCTTAGCAACAGCGTTGCGAATGCCATAGAGTTTTGCGACAAGGAAATGAAAATAAATACATTTGCACAGTCTGATGCCACTGTTAAGTTCATTAAACTGGTTAACGACTTGTTCGATATTCTGAATTCCAGAAATTTTCAATGTTTTTGATTTAAAAAGCCACTAAGTCACAAGAACTCATCGGAAGTTCTTACATTTTGCAACGACGCTAAAAACTATTTGCTTTCACTGACGACAAAAGAATTGCTGAAAACAAAAAAAAATGCTTGAGATATGTACAAAACTGAGCAGGTGGCATTACATAAAGGAAGGTTGAATATACATTGTAGGAGTAATCGGGTTAATTATTTGCATCAACAGCCTGCAACATTTATATACTACTCTAATCCAAACCGATGTTATGTCTTATTTGACAATGTACAAATTTAGTCAAGATCATGTTGAAATGTTCTTTGGCAAAATACGAAGCCAAGGTGGTCATAATAATAACCCAAATGCAAGGCAGTTTAAATCGGCATATAAGAAGCTTTTATCACATTTGGAATTGAGCTCAAAATTTACCGGAAACTGCTTGCCTCTGGAAAATATTCTGATTTTAAACAACACGCAAAAAATTAATAACAATTCAGTTAGCTACAGATATGAATAAGAAGAAAATGAAGAAAATATGTCTGAAATATTCATACAAAAGCGCATGAACCAAGAACAGATCGATGAGAAATACGTTAACAACTGTGACCATTTATCAAAGTCATTGGAGGGTGTAACTGATGTAACTAAGCAAATTATAGGCTACATTTCGGGTTTCGTGGTCTATCATCTATTGAAAAAGTTGCACTGTGATGACTGCAAAAACCACTTACTTGCAACGGAAAAGAAATGGTTCCATAAACTGGTTGATATTAAGGATATGGGAGGATTGTGTTTTGCATCTTATGACGTATTTATAATATGTAGCGCAGCAGAAAAATGTGTAAGAGATTTGTTGAATTTGAGCGGGGGCAAAATAATTTTAAATCGTGGGACGTGCTGTATACGCGATAACTCAGCTGGCGGGCTTTGCACAAAGGTCTATAATCTTTAAAACTATTTTGTGTTCTTAAAAACTTGGCTAATTTTATTTATTTATTTTTATTTATTTTATTTATTTATTTAGCGTGGTTATGTCTGTAACCGCGCTTAGTTCACATATTTATCTGTCAATCAACCCTCTCAAATCCCAAAAAAATATTAATATATGTTTAACAATTCAAATGTTCAAGGTAATAATCACGTTTATTTTAATTATTTTACTTCTTTGGGATAACAAACAAAAATTAATTCTTAAAAGAAATTAAATAATTTATATATTTTTCATACACTTTAAAAATATTTTAATACAAGTCTACTCCTTTCCTGCCTTGTTCTAGTCGGCAGTATATATCGGAAGAAGTCCTGAAAAGGCAGCACTATCCACAGCGCAAAAAGCAATTTTGAGCTATATATGTATAAAAAAAAAGTTGATATTTGGTAAATACGATACTGTACGTAATGGCATTTTGATTCGGGCGTGCGTATTTAGCTAATATATTGCTACGTACAAATCAAAGAGATCGGAAAGTTAGCTACCTTCATGCTTATGCTTAGACTGGAAAGAAGGTAGCTAACTTCCGATCTCTTTGGTACAAATGTATTGTCAATGAGGAGTTTTCCAATAGGTATCTAAAGCATTCCTAACCACTCACTAGATGGCGCTCCGATAATTTTGGTAATTGATAATCGCTTGAAATAGGTTCTTAGCAAACAGGATATAAACACTCGGTACGTTGTATTGGATAATATTGTATTTGTCAATAGTTTTCGACCATTCTAGAGGTTGTAATAATAATGCAACATAGTGCCAACTTCTATAAATATTTCTTTTTACATTTCGTTCAACCTTTAACAGTTATGTTTATATTAATAAACATTTTATTTTTAAGTTTAGTATTAGTTGGTTGCATGAAATCACTGTCACCATCATACAGATTAAAAAAAGATTACCAAAATTGTAGGAGCGCCATCTATTGATGCTTTTTGAAACCAACTATCAATACCTACTGGAAAACTCATTTGGGCGACAGATTTCAAGCGCATTTTTGTATGAAGTGCTTTATCTACGGTTGGGTAGTAAATCTACTACTTATTCCCACATGACCTCTGTTCTTCAGCTAAGACTGATTTAATTTCGTCTTAGTTTAAGGGCAGGCACTATGGCGACATCCAACCAAATATTCCAGTAAGACCATGGTTTTTTAAGTACCAAAAGGTTGATAAAAGGGCCACTTCGGTTGTCTGTAGACTTCGACTAGGTCATACGTGTTCCCCTGTGCGTCTGCATAAATTTGGCATCCGTTCTTCCCCTGTCTGTGATTGTGGTACGGATATTGGAACCGAAGATCACATCCTTTTCAACGGCCCATTACAATCTGTTTCCCTTTATGACCTGCTTCCTTCTAAAGTACCAAGGCCTACTAATATTAAATCGTTACTTATTCATACAAATGCTCCATTAATTCGTTTAATCTGTAAATATATTTGTTCTTATAATATAAAACTCTAAAATAAAGTTTAACATTTATGTTTTGCGACGTCCTGTGATGTCTCTACACCACAGTATATTTTGCATGTTATCCAAATTATATAGTTTTCTTGGCTTCTGACAATGCCATAGATGAGTAATGCAATATTGAGTTTTTTTTTTCTCTTAAACTGGTCAAACTTTTTCAGTGGCTTTTCCTTGCACTTTGACACTGGCATTAATGGTTGTCAAGTTGTTGAACGACCCGTTGCCATTTCATTCAAAAATTGATTGATTGGGTAGTAAATCAATGCAGACGAAGTAGATCATGTATAGTTAAAAAAAGGCGTGACGCTATTGAAGAGTTTCCGAAAATGGTACAATACTACGGGTAATTGGCCGTGTCGTGTCAGGCAGAGTAGAATAGCACCAACCCCTTACACTAATGGGTGTCGCACACGGCGACTAATGTTTTCGAAGCAAAAGATCAAGGGTCTCCGTAGTTTGGAATATGAATTTAAACACTGCGATCTCCAACCCGCCTGCCAAGCGTGGAGATTATGGCAATAACCTCCACTTTCGTGGGAGAGGCTCTTAGTCCTGCAGTGGAACATAGGCGTAGGAAGGGGGGGGCGGGTGGGCCGTGCCCTCCTCAGAATGGTCTGGTGCCCACCCCAGGATGTACCTATACGAAATTCTGGGCTGGACACATAAAAAACTGCACCCAAACACAATTTCAATGAAATACAACCGAGGAAACCACAAACTTTTTTTGCAAAGGAGTGTAGGTATATATTGCATAGTGGTGGACTAAAACCTCGACTCTAGGATGGTTGCCTGACTTTTGCTCTTTACAGCTTGTATCGCATTTTTTTAAACAAAATGTCGAATTCTGAAAGTGGACTCTTAGCCTAGTAAATGACAACCACATTTCATTAGAATTAAATTTAATTGCAATGAAAGCTAGATTGAGTTATTTTTTCAAAAGTCGGGAAACAAACTTAATAGAAAAATTTTCAGTCTACCATTGTATAATATAGTCAATGTTTACCCGATGGACGGCGATAGAGCAAGAGCCCATGAGGGCCAGACCTTCCTATTGTCCGTAAGTATGAAAGTTTTTCCATGTGTGTCCCCAACACAGGTAAGAATGATCCCCACCCATGAAACCTGGATCGTGGTTCCTTTGGCAGGTAACAGGTAACAAAGGTGTATAAAATCTTATCTCCAATTTCTTAAGTTAGCAAGCTCAATTTTTTTGTATTTTATTCGTAACAACATTAATACTCACGATGCTCATTGCCAGACACATAGTATGGTTACAACCCTCCGCCGGACACCCCTAAACTATAATTCTCTGTAATTATACTTACCTTATATAAGGGAAAGCTGAATTTTATAAATGTTATTCAGAGAATTATTAAACTGAGTTTTCTCAGTAGCCAGACAGTTTTTTGGGTTCTATAATCCTGCCAGACCGCATTGTAATAGTTGCGAGAGTGGGGCTCATATACAACAACTGGTGCGAGTGAGACAGAGCACTCGGTTCGGTGCGATCTTTTACGGCGCATCAGCTGTCGTCTATACTAATATTATAAAAAGGAAATGTTTGATTTTTTGTTTGTTTGTTTGTTTGTTTTTATTGAATAGGCTTCGAAACTACTGGTCCTATTTCAAAAATTCTTTCACCGTTGGGAAGCTACACTATCCCCGGGTGACCATCTTGGCGTTAATGTCCCGGTTGTGCTCTCGCGCACGAGGGCCCGGGGTCCGCCTTGACCATGATCCAGGATTTGGCAGGTCAGGTAATTACAGTGGAGCGACTGCCGTCTGACCTCCATGACCCTGCTAACAAGGGAAACTGACCAGATTGGATCATGGTTACACATCCAGTCGCCTGAATGTGCAGGTTTCATCACGATGTTTTCCCTCACCGTAAGAGCATCGGTTAGTATTCAACTAATGTACATAACTCAAAAAACAGTCATTGGTACATGGCCGGAGCGGGAGCGTAATTTTCTAAAAAATTACGGTTCATTAATAAAACTCCAATAATGTAACCCAAGGTGTAAAAAAATACCCAAAAAATTCCTTACATCGCGTGTGCTGCGAAAACTATTGATGATAGAACAAAATAATGTACTACGACTTTGCAGAACACATCATTATCTATAAAAAGTGTCACGACAGTATATGTCTTACTATTATAGTTATGTCACATGTATGCATGTGTTCTTTTATTTTCAAAATTTAATTGAAATGCCGCCGCTAAAAAACGCTATTTATTGGTACTTTGCTATTAATCCTTATCAAAATCAATTACTTCATATTCACGACTGCTTCAATACCTTTACATAACTTTTTGAATTATGCAATTCAGACATTCCATTCGAGAGATATCACGAGTTTAAAAATGTGAATATTAGAAAAAATTTACTGATTAAATGTGAATATTAGAAAACTTTTACTGATTATAGATTAAAAAATTAATTATTCTGACTGTAATAATTTTATTTTATTAAATTTCTTGATGAATTATACAAAAAAAATCACTAAACAATTTGGAATAAACGATAGTATATGTTTAGCATAACATTGCAATGAACTGAGCGCTCTGTCTCACTCGCACCAGTTGTTGCATATGAGACACTTTTTATGCGTCTGGCAGGATTATAGAACCCAAAAAACTGTCTGGCTACTAAGATAACTCAGTTTAATAATTCTCTGAATAACATTTATAAAATTCAGCTTTCCTAATATAAGGTAAGTATAATTACAGAGAATTATAGTTTAGGGGTGTCCGGCGGAGGGTTGTAACCATACTATGTGTCTGGCAATGAGCATCGTGAGTATTAATGCTGTTACGAATAAAATACAAAAAAATTGAGCTTGCTAACTTAAGAAATTGGAGATAAGATTTTATACACCTTTGTTACCTGTTACCTGCCAAAGGAACCACGATCCAGGTTTCATGGGTGGGGATCATTCTTACCTGTGTTGGGGACACACATGGAAAAACTTTCATACTTACGGACAATAGGAAGGTCTGGCCCTCATGGGCTCTTAGATTACGAGTGATATTTGCTGAATTAAAAAGGGTCCAGCGGGGCTATTGGCTAACTCAGTTGACAACTGTATTTGACACTAGATAATTCTACACCACGTCATCTACGTTGAAAACTGGCAATAGCGTCTACCAAATTAAAGTAGTGTCAGATTTTTTTATGTCAAATTCTGTTGTCCACTGAGATAGCCGATACGCCCTCAGATCGTGGGACCCTCAACTGATGCCCCAACTCCTGATACAGTTTTTTATGCTGATTCGAGTATCGCGGGCCCCCGCGCAGTTTCTGCAGCAAACGGCACAAAGTAGTAAGCTGCCTCCAACAGTATTTGCGAATGTACTTGCTGTAGACGCGCGCGATGTAGTCAGGGCAGATTTTGTGGGTACACACTGCCAGCGCCGCGGTTTAAAGTCAAGCTCGCTCCTTCATTAATTTGTTAGTAATATATTTGAATTTTATCTATTTGAGACAAAATTTGAAAAATTTCGAGCAGTGTTCGCTGGCTAATTTTTTGAAATAATTACACTACACGCACCGCGTCGGTTACATATAAGAAAATCAAAATTTTCGGACCAAATTTTGATTTTCTAATAAAATTTTAAATTAATAATAGTCATTTGATCAAAAGTTTTACTGACCAAAGTCTGGAATATTGATTAAATCGTTAAAAATCATGAAGTTCAAAAGAAATTAAATCAATTAATTAGCGAATAACGCTTGTTAATTGGTTCTGGAGCTCGCTGGAACCAACAAAACACAAACGATGTTTTTGATACGTTCGATTTTATGACAAATAAATGAATAGTTACTGATCTAGATTTATAACCGGCGACTTCTGGATCATGAATCATACTATCTACCCATTAGACTAAGGAAGGGAAATAAAATACTGTTTAGGAAATAATTTGTGATTATATAATTTGATTAGGGATGATTTGATACTTTAAAACATCATTTTTCTAACAACTTTTAGTCAGTCGTCCATTTGATGAAACATACATTTGGATTATAAACTTTGCTATGTAAAACATTTTGTCTTTCAAATTTTGTTATTATGGTTAGAAAATCTTTATTTTTCTAAGAATTTTACAATTCACTTACGAGAAAATACTAGTGATTCGTTAGTACTAACAGTCCGAGGACAGCAATATAAGCTTAATAAAATGTGGGTAGAATAGAAGCGAGACAAAACGCTGTACCCCATTATACTTAGTAAACAATTTAAATAGTCATGGAACAATGATTATTAGGTAAGCATGTATTAACAGTAATTTTTGATAGTAGTATGAAGGTAACAATTAGTGTCAATCTTTTAGGATCTGGAATGTCAACAGGGTTTTGAATTTATTATAGGATTTTGCTTGTTTAATATCGTTACAAAAAATTCGTTTTACCGTAGTTAGTTCGGGGCGTAGGTAAACATAGATGATCAGCTTGCCTTGTTAATCGATTACTGATTTGTATCCTTTTTGTGAATGTAATGAGGAGTTTTCTAGTAGGTATAGGTAGTTTGTTTCAAAAAGCATCAATAGTTGGCGCTCCTACAATTTTGGTAATCTTCTTTAAATCTGTATGATGGTGGCAGTGATTTCATGCAGCCAAGTAATACTAAACTTGAAAATAAAGTGTTTATTAATATAAACATAACTGTTAAAGGTTGAACGAAGTGTAAAAAGAAATATTTATAGAAGTTGGCATTATGTTCCATTATTATTACAACCTCTAAAATTGTTGAAAACTATTGATAAATATAATATTATCGTTAGGTTAGGAATGCTTTAGATACCTATTGGAAAACTGCTCATTGGTGATCCAATATGAGACCCAGGTACCTCTCCTCTTTAACTTGGTTTATTATTTCATTATTTATTTTGAGTGATGGAAAAGGACCCAGTTTTTTATTTTTAGCGGCAAAAATAATATAGTTCGTTTTTTTAGGATTGATAGTTAAGAGGTTGCATTGAAACCACACACTGATCAAACTAAGGTCAGCCTGCGCCTTTTCTATGAGAGGCTCAATTTTGTAGCCGAAATAAAATAAGCAGGTGTCGTCGGCGTAAAGGGTTACATCAGCATCGAGACCAATGTCATGAATGTTATTGATGTAGAT
The DNA here is from genome assembly GCA_905147135.1 of Blastobasis lacticolella. Classification (NCBI taxonomy): domain Eukaryota; kingdom Metazoa; phylum Arthropoda; class Insecta; order Lepidoptera; family Blastobasidae; genus Blastobasis; species Blastobasis lacticolella. Next base: position 5,602,989 of record LR990058.1, read on the forward strand.
TAGGAACATTAATGGTCTGATAATGGATCCCTGCGGAATTCCACATGTAATAATCCGGGAATCACTGTAGTCATCACCGATCCCCACAACTTGGGACCTATTTTCTAAATAAGACGTAAAGATCTTGAGCGCCAGTCCAGTGATACCTATGGCTTCTAGCCTTTTTAGTAGTATAGTGTTGCTGACAGTGTCGAAAGCCTTTTTTAGGTCGATAAATACCCCTAGAGCTACTTGCTTTTTGTCTATGCGTTCTTTTATTTTGCTCACAAGATCGGTGGTGGCAGACAATGTGTTTGATTTCATTCGAAATCGAGAAATAAAGTTGATAGAGGAAAGGTATTCATCGAGCCGATTATATAGGACTTTCTTGAATATCTTTGGGATTACGGGTAACACCGATATTGGGCGATAATTCCCTGGGTCATGTTTTTCACCAGACTTGTAGATAGGAGTTACCTTAGCCATTTTTTGTGAATCGGGAAAACAACCATCGGCTAGGCATTTGTTGATGCATCGCTGAAGGTCAGGAGCTATTAATGGATTTATACATTTAATGGATTTTGTGGATACCGTCGCTACCCGTACTTGTATTGGAATTTAGTTCATGGATTATTTTTGTGATTTCATCTAAAGTGACTGGTGTAATTTTCGATAATTGTCTGTGCTGTTGGACATTGCGTGGTAAAGTGTATATATCTATAATACAACGTGTCGATTTAGCTAGCTGCGAGCGTTCGTATGAAGTACAAAAATACATTATTTAATTAATTTTGGTTTTATTTCAAAATATTAAATTTGAATTGAACAACTAGGGATTAGGAATGTGGTAGGTGTCAAAACGCGTCGACATTATATCGATTCGTCGGTGTAATATCGTTAATCTGCTTTAAACAGGGTCACAGAGGTGATAGCACCTGCTCTACTGTAATTACTTGATCTACTAATATCGCGTAGCCACCGCGCCACCCCAAATTCGAAATCGATCACGGATAACTCATTAATGTTCCACACCACCCCTACAAACACCCCTATCGCGATACGGGTACAGGCCGGGCTCCCTCCGGGTTGAGACGCCTGTACCCCAACCCCCATCGGGCGAGATACCGCCGCAGAGCTAAGCTCGCAGCGACCTACCTGACTGACGCCTTGCCGCTGGCCCACGTGCTAGGCCCCGTCGGCCACTTCCAGGATTAATCCCCAGTCACCGCAACTCCATCCCCTCGGACTGAGAGCTCTCCGAGGCACTGGGATGTCACAGTTCTCTCGGTTCGGCACTGGCGATGTCCTGTTGTTATTAGCAGCAGCCCAAGGAATCGTTGAGCGAATGTGTCTCGCGGCTCCATCACTGGACGGTGGTACCGGGGGTATCCGGCAGTCTCTTCAGAACGACGGTTCGCCGCCGGGCCGGCGACGCCTATGCCATACCAGTGGCAGCCCAACACAGCATTGTTCCGCGTCAGGAAGCCGCCCCTACGCTTGTTCGGTCGCCGGGCTTCACCTAGAGAGGGGCGTTAAGAAGGCGCCAACCTAAACGCCCACCCCGTTGTAACGGGGTGCGACACCACACCATGTCTCCTAGAGACTAAGAGATGAGTGTATGACGCGACAAATCGATTAACGGTGCCTTTATGCCGGCTTTATCTGAACGCAGCCATCAGTTTTGTGAGAAACGTCAATGTCACTGTCAGTGTCAAGTTTGTTGAGGTTAGGTTAGGTCATCGCTTTTGGTTGGTCGGTGGTTGACGTTAACTGAAACAACCCGGATGTTCGTTCTGTATATTGTTGTATTTATTTCTGCGGTCGACTACGACTACGGTGTTGTTTGATGTGATGCTATTGAATATTGATGCTAAAGTTTTAGTGACTCCACAACCAATGAATAGGATGATAACTGTTAGAACAGTATCGTAAATGAACTCGAAAAGTGCAGCGCATTTATTGTGATAACTTAGATTAAAATTAAGTTTGAAAATTCTCTAGTAATCGAGACACGGATGAATTGCAGTTTTTATTAGGAATCTGTTCTGAAAACAGGTTTCGTTGATGATCTCTTGGAATTCAAGATATTTTTCTTTATGATGACACTTCTCAAAGGTAAATTATAATAATAGTATTTTTATTATTGAATGTTTTTAAAACTCTATCTCAGTTCATAGATCTGATTTTCACAACTGAAGTCTATATGCATAAATAAAGTTAGTGCAAAACTTAAGGTATAACCACCACAGTATCGGTTGGACTTCAGAGTATGTACTTACTACCTTTTGTTTATGAAATGGGGCGATTAAAAACCTTAGAAAAGTTTAAAAAACTGGTGTAAATCCACAACATTATCATGATAATGATTTAATCTTAAGAAAAATGCTATCTTAAAAGTTTCTTAATTATTTGAATGAAAAAGAAATTATTCTGATATTTAAATGACGTCAGTTATTTCTATTATATTTATTTTATTATTTTGTTAAAGTGTGGTATACATTTATTGGTATTACTATTTTATACATTTATTGGTATTATTTAACCAATAAATGTACCAAACCAATAGATATACTATCAACTCTACCTGCTCAATGAAATTACTATATTGTTGGATTCTAACAATGTCTTGTTCATGGAATGAGGCCGTTTGCTATTTGCTAGCTTGAATGAGAAGTTCCTTTACATTCCACTGCATATCTTAACCCAGAGTAAATTGGCCTTTCATGACTCTACATAGTTTCAATATGACTCTATATAGTTACAATAAATTGTTGTTTAAAAGCACACATCACTGTTTACTTGTATGATGTCATACAGGCTAATTACACTACAAGGACTGACAGACTCAAGTCATATTTTCTTGATTATTTTAAGAATGGTTTGTTTAAAGAACACTAAGGTGGTTTAAGTATCTAGATACTGTTGTCATTAGAATAGAAATCAAATATTCAGGAATTTACCTATACATACTACCAAATGCTATTGAAATGATACACAGGAGTCTACATCCAAATTTGTAGCTACCTAAAGGTCAAAGTTACAAATATAAAAATTCGCATTTAGTTTGGTGAATTATAAAGATTACGTCAATAGGCCGTTGCAGTTACATTGAGTGTCGTGAATGTTCTACAGAGTAGATAGGGAGAAAATATTGATTAGGGGTAGTGAATGCGCGCGTGTGTAGCGGTGGCGGGCGGCGGGCTGCGCGCGCCGCCGCGGCCGGAACGGCGTAAGCGCCACCCTCCGCGCCTCCCGGCCGCCGCGCCGGCAGTGGCCGAAGCGCCGAGCCACGTCCATGTCCTAGCGGCCGCCGCAGCCGAGCGCTCGACGCCGTGCCCGAACACTCCCATGCGAATACATGCCCACCCGCGAACTGTCCGCGATCTTCGCCTCCCGAGTCCGGCTCAAACCGCGCCCGCGTGACATGCGACCCGCCGCATACGGTGCCGCAACGCTCCGCGCGGTCTCGCCGACGGCGACGTGAAAATCAATAAATCTCTCGGTGAAATTTGGATATTGCATTTTTTATACAGTGCCTGTGTCCCGTCATAGTGTATTTCAATTTCAGTGATATCGGGACAAAACTGAAGTTCCCGATGTTTAATCATAAGTTACCGTCTGACTTTCCAATGCAAACCCTCCGTAAGAAAACCAGCCCTTGTAAATGTGAGTGCATCAAGAAGGAAACACTCTTAAATTTTATTATACCATATAATCCGGTGTCATGAACTGTTAGATAGCGCTAAGTGTACATCCGACCACGTTGTCGCATCTTAGCTTTGTTATATTTTGCGATTTCTGTTGTACAATGCATGAATATTCACCCTACTAACATTGAAGGTGACTGTACCAAAGAATTCTATTCCTTACATAAGTCTCATTCTTAGAATTTAGCTCGATCTTCACATATCTACCTATCGCAAACTATTTGCTCTTGTCATCGCCAATATTATACTAAAGATTTAACAGCCGCCAATGTATACCTATATTACCAATTATAGACCATATACAAATTACGATATAGGTATCGTTCGACGACTTCGATCTCCGGAAAGTTCCCGAACCATGTAAAGGATTCCTATTAATTATATACTGCAGTGTACAGTCATCTTCAGACTCTGAGCTTATTATTATTATTATCCACCCCAGGCACGCCGCGAGGGACCGAGCTCGAGCCCCTCGAAACTCCAACTGTATGGCTTCGTGCGTTGCTCCACGCGGCGCGCCCGGCGCCTTCCCTTGAATAGCGTTGGGGTTTCGCGGGGCGCAATTCGTGCCGGAATTCGGTCGAGATTCCCTCGCCGCGTGCCCGACTCACGTGCTAGTCCCATTTCATAATTAGAACCCTGGTATTTTGGACAGAGGGTGTTGGGGGCGGCGGTGCGGCGCGGCGGGGGGCGTAACTTGCTATTTGTCAGTTAATAAGGAATAATGCAGGTGTGTCATTTCCAGCATCTGCTACGGCAGTTCGGTGAGTACGGCCCTCATCTCACGGCGTTCATGCGTGTGTGTAGTTGCTCCCTTTCCGTGTGGTTTGCCGGTCGTGGTCCACGAAAGATTCATTCTAGTCTGTCAACTATTCTGCTCCTCTAATAACCTCTGATATGTTATCAGACCACCTGTGATCGATTGAAACTAAAGATAACTTTGATCAGAGCTTCAAATCATGTATGCAAATTATCTTGTTGCGAGCGGCAGTACCAACATTGATATAAACACTTTAGGGAGCTGCTTGCGGCTCAGCCGCTGTAGGTCGACGCAGCCTTGGCCGAGCACGTGGAGCATGAATTAACGGTCAGTGCCTCGTGCCTCGGGCCTGTATAAAAAAATTACTGCAGTCTTTGACCTACTATAGAAATAACTGTACTGTACTTATAATAATCTGTATAATAATCATAAATCATCAACAGCCCGTGTGAAATATTCTGTATAGGTACCTAACAATTACCTGGCTTTTGCTCTCGTAGTAGCTCGCCACCTGATGGAAAGCCCACTTCTAAAATCTCGGGATATGTTGCTCTGACAGTAAAAATGCTCATCCACCGCCAAAGTGACCGGTGACCGGGGGGTCACCCAAATCTCCACCCCAAGGAGCAGTGGATACAATACTTACCGGCAGGAACACAATGCTATTTAAAATAGTATTGAAAGGTGGAGGAGGTACTTAGTTCTCTAGTCGAACGGGAGATATCCCTGTTCCCTACATCTCTTATCAATACATATTATATAAATACTTCATTTCACATCTAAAGACAAATATATCAGGTTGAAGGACTCTGTCAAGCCTGCCTGGATGAGTACCACCGCCTAATCTCTTTCTGCCGCCAAACAACAATGCTGGCATTTTTGTGTTGCGGTTTAAAGGATAAGGTAGCCAGCGCAATTACAGGCATTAGGCATTTCATATTATTTCGAGGTTCCACGCTCCGTGATTCTGCGGACGACCACGGACGGCCACAAACTTATCTGACCCGGTGGCCAAAACTGAAACTAAGTGTCGCCATTTGACAAATGACGACACCCTATCCATGGTGCGTCGGAGCGGGCTGGTCCGTGGCAAAATCACACACCGATCTTAGTCCTCACAGTGACAACAGACCTGCGGTTCTGCATTTTTGGTAGCTGCAACCTAAATGCATGGCGGGCGCCTGTTACCGCTTACCATCAGGGGTCCTGTCTGCTCGTTTTGTCACTGCGTAGCATATAAAAATATCTGTCGTCTACTTATTTTCTCTCGTTATTCGTGGTGTTTGTTTAATTTATTCGAGGATAGGTTTTGGCCGCTATTCTCTTTTTTTATGCATCTTCCGTGGACCAAATGATCTTTTCGTAGTCACCTATTACTGTCACTTTGTAAATTATCTTCCTATTATACCTAACTCTTCGCACGTAATGCTTACCTATCTACTAAACTTTAGCTGCACGACTTAGTTCGATGTTTGACGTAGTTTTAGAGCTCTACTAGGTATTTTACAAAGAAACCAATCTATTTCTATTAATTATAATCTACTGGACATAAATGTCAAGTTTGATATAAATTAAAATTTAAAACCGCAGAATGTGTAAGAGTACTTCATCTTTTCATAACAATTGACACTGACAGCATAGGGCCAAATACGGAACTACATAATTTCCTAACGTAACGTAGGTAGATACGGTCTAAATTCTCCTGTGTTACATCATAAATCGCGTTTGTAATATCTGAAATAACCAAAATATTTGTTTGACTTTGTTTAAATTTAAATCTCTTAATTTGACAAACATGATTAGAACTTTAGAAGTCACGACGAACGGAATGGAACGGAGGCGGTATATGCGTTAGGGGTTAGAGCATGTGTGTTTGTGTGTTGAAATTTTTTTCGAAAACTACTGTGCCGATTTTGATGCATTTTTTGCATTCAAAAGGTATCATTATTTCAGCGCAGGTTGTTGTTTTATGGCAGTACATTAACTAAGGGGCGCTGTAGCGGCCTGATAAGTCGGCATTTGAGGAGTTCTAACAAACTACTAAACTGATTTCTATGCGGTTTTATTTGCAATCAAAAGCTGCCATTTCAGAGTAATTTCGTGGCAGCATTGCAATAAAAAAAGCCCCTCATGGACTTTTCGAGCGATCGTTCGGGGGCTTAAAAAGTTATTTAAGCCTGTTTCCTTTACAACAATTTTAGCTGTCGATAGCTAGCTATAGCAATAACGATGAGCTACGTCATTGGAAAGGATTTTTCATTTTCTACAACTTTTATTACGGCGACAACTCTCGAATGGCTGTGGGAAAAGAGGTATAAAACTTCATTCCTTACTGGAACTGGATCAATAACGTTGAGCGATATGTCATTGGAATAAGTAATAAGTTTTACTAAGGCGATAACTCTCGAATCTCTCTGGGAAAAAATTATGGTCAATTAAAACAAACTTTATTTTGGACTGGAAAATTCAGCCTATATGACCAATAACGTTGAGCGATGTGTCATTGAAATGGGATTTTCAACTTTTTATATGGCAAGCACTTTTATACAGCTAGACTGCCACGGATGTACTCGTTCCGGAGTACATCCAATCATATGATTGAGCGTCGCAGGCCGAATAATGCTCTATTAGTCCCTTGAGCTTGATCGGTATTTTAAGGCTGCAAATGACTACCGTGAGTAACCGCCATTTGCCAAACTACGAGATTTGACTACGGGATTTGACATCGGTGCCGATATCGGCCATAGTAAAAGTTGTAAAATGTAAAAAAATAACTGTTTTAACGACATATCGCTCAACGTTATTGGTCAATAGGCTGGGGTCCATACATTTCTGCCGGTCCTCGTTTTAGTTTTCACTTGAGCTAGGTACCATTAAGCAATTGAGTAGGTTTCATTATGCAAAATTACCGAAAATCCGTTCGCTTGTTCTTCTAAGGGATGTATCCTTGTAGATATTGTACAGAAGGTATTAACGTCTACGTCACATGTTCTTTTTGTAAATAAAAAGTTGCTCTATCTACTAACAATGGCGCAAACGTGCACGTATCACGTCATTCCTTTTATTATTTCTCCAATCTAATTTGTTTCGAAACAGTAGACATGAAATTCTATGATATTTTAGTGTACAACGTCCCTACACAGCAAAGACACTACAAATATTTGAACTACTCTAGATAATAGGTACTTACCTACAGTAGATAAATAGTGAGTTGTGTGAATTTAAAACTAATTAGGTCTGAGTAATGAAGACGTAGTTTCGTGTTGGAATTGTTCCGTTTCGTTTCACTTATTTATTGTAATAGAGATTATTGCACAGGTACCCGGACCCCCGCGTATCACGCAACCCGAGATTCTAAATTTAAAAACCGGAAATTCAATTAAACCGCCAATGATGCACCGTAAACAGGGACCGAAATAGGACAACCGCTCACTTTTATTTTGCAACCCACGTTGTGCAGTGCTGTGTAATAAAAATAAATTACCTACTTAATAAATTAGTGTAAAAATGACTTTAAAGAAGAAATATACGAAAAACTTGATAGGCAAAGGTTTGTGTGACTCTATATCTTTGTGTTTTTGCCAGATTCTTAGCGCTTTTATATTTAGAACGCTTTTTTACACACAATGTGTTAACTCATTGTTTATTTAGATCAGCTCTTTATTTGAAAGAGAGATATAGAATGTTTGGTGTAAACTAACAATTTCTCGTGTTTTGGATAATGTTGAGACATTTACCTACAAAAATGTTTTCAATTACTTTTTTATACAAATCCCGCTTTTTTTACAATAATCAACAAATTAAAAACAAATCCCTTTGAAATACAGTGGGTCTATTGAGTATATTCTTTTCACCTTGTACTAAAAAGCCTAAAAAGAAAAAATAATAAAAACAAAGACCAAAAACCATGGCAGTGTCACAGCCATTACCCGCCCACACCTTACCAATTCGAAATTCAAACATGGAACGCACTGGCAGACAAGAACGAGCCGGGCCGGTTCCTCGGCGAGGGCGTATCGTTTCGCGCCAAACTCATCGGGGTACTGGAGGTGCCGGAAGCCCGTGGCGACCGGATGTGCCAGGAGGCGCTGGCGGATCTCAAGATGGCGATTCGCGCCGCCGGCGAGCACAAGCAAAGGATACAGGTGCACGTCGCCATCGACGGGCTGAGGCTGCGAGACGACAAGACCAGCGTGAGTGATGTTTTATGCATTTTAGTATATAATAGAGCTACTAACTCTACCTCACAGATATCTGCTCTACCTAGTACCACAGAACCGTGGTGCGTTTTCAATGATTTTTGGCATTAACTTAGCCTATTTTGTTTTACGTCGTCTCCGCTTTTTTAAGGGGGGAGGTCGGGAACACTTATCTTTCCTACTCTGTTTTTTTATTTTGCTCCTACCGCAAAGGGTATATGGCACCCTCCGGGCTTACGTGCGCGGGGCCGGCCACGCTGGTGATGCTGGACTTGCAAGAGACACCTAGGCGCTAAACTCTGCATTTGGTAGTACCTATAGCCGGGAAGGCTTTTTAGGTTTCATCGAATGCGACACCCATAGGGACGGGGTGCGCATTTTCCTACTCCAACTTTTTACTTTTTAAATGCTTGACCTCGGGCGCGCCTGAGTGTCAAAACTTAGGACCTGCCTGTGTGTGATCGCCGCTGTTCCTTGCTACACAGGAGTTGCAGCGGTGGGAATGAGTGGCAGGGTAAAGCCCGTTAGTACCATAGAACACTAACGTGTACATTATCCTAATCGTGTTTACAAGTTGATATTGACGTCTGCCTCCTTCACTTACTTACGCAACAGATGACAGATTTAGCTTTATGAATACTATTGGTTTCTTTAACCTTGTAGTTTGATTATTTTAGCATCTGTATGTGCAGTACCTTGTACACCAAGAATGGATGAAGTGGTTGTAATAGGTACTCTAGGGCCTGGCTCATTATCCAATAAAAAAAGTAGCCGAAACAGTAAAATATTCGATATTGTTAATAATATATTATTGAATAAGTATTTCATTTCAACAACACCCAGAAGAAAACGATCTTTGAAACTTTTGTTATCAACTTTTCGATCTATGACCTAAGCCAGCTCGATAAGACTTTCTTTTGTAAGCCTTTAATGCAGATAGTATTCATTATCTTATTATCAAGTATTGGAGCAAGACTTATCTTTGCAACACTAAGGAGAGCGTTGAACGATAGACTTTGTTAATATATTGGTCCAACAAATGCTCAGTTGTGTACGAAATTAAAATAATAAATAATGCTTTAGCTTATGTCTTAGTGGGCGATGGGGCGGAAACGTCCTTAAGTACCACGTACCTACAGGAAATTGAAGCGTAGGACGGCCCTCCGCGATATGGATGTACAACTTGGGGTTCTATTTTTGAATCGCTTGCTCGCTTAAAAATAGGGCCCTTAGTAAAGTTCTTGGGGATCCAGTGGATGAGAGACAGAGCAGATCAGTGTGGAAGGCTATATGTCCTGTAGCTGAGATGATGATGTCTTATGGTGGAACGTTTTTCATAAAAAAATTATATAACCAAGGCTTATATTCCGCTAATTTACTTGTTTCGATCCAAGTTTCGGCAGTTTTAACTGTAACAGAATAACAAAAACGCGACAGCCATTGAGCTGCGATTGGTATCCGATTACAATTCAATCGAGCCATTAGTAACAGTAGCAGAATACCAAAAACGTGTCAAACTGCCATTGAGCTGGTATTGCGATCCAATTACACCTCGATCGAGTAGTAAATTAGACTCTTGGCCCTGTTCTTGCAAGGGTTTAGCCGTTTACAATTGGCCGTTAGTAAGTGTACATGTTAATAATAGGAAACAAAGCAATGAAAAAGGAAAATAATAAAATCATGGGTGACAAACCACGTTAAGTCTTTCAAACCAATCTATGAGACAACGAATAAAATAAAACGATCGCGAAATTGCCAAAGGAGATTTAAGTAGCTAGAGGTACATTTTAGTGCCCACAGAAATGCTTTAGTTTCATGCTATTCGATTCGGCACGAGCGAGCTCACCTTGCATGTCAAAGGTTCGTACCATTTGGCATTAGGTAGGTACTCGCCGTTACCGCAAAGCAAACTTTGATTACAAAGTCTGCATTACTCAGCTAAATGGACGAATATTGTGATCGATAACGTAAACCACTGCGCTTGACGTGTTCCTAATTACTTTGTATGAAAGTGTTTACTATTTATGTATTGTTGAGAGGGTAACAAGCAGTCTGTTGTAGGTACTACCTAGTTTGCGTTAGCAATTAATAGCGTTTACCACACACACACAATAAATTATATATTGTTATATGGCATTGGCCCTTACACTCGTGGATGTCGTACAAGGCGACTAATGATTTCGAGGCACAAAACCTAAAAGTCTCCGTAGGCTGGAAAATGGGCAGCAGCGTTTTTCATTGCTGTATAACACTGCGATCTCCAACCCGCCTGCCGAGCGTGAAGATTATGGCAACAACCTCCCCTTTGTGGGAGAGGCCCGAAGTCCTGCAGTGGACTGTTATGGGCTGTGATGTACGGATGTGGCATATTGTGCTTATTATGTGGCATTGTGGCCCATTAGTTTTATAACTTTGTTGATAAAACCAACGATAGACAACATGTCATATCTACTCCATTCCAAAAGTTTGCACACGAAGGTGCTGACGTAATTGGCAACGGTCGTGTGACCATGGTCGTTCGACAAACGGTTTTGAGGTCTCCTATTGATCGGGCGACGTCCGTCGTACGACTATGGTCGCACGGCCGTTGCCAATTGTGTGTGCAATTAGGACAGTACCGAAGACTTGGTTGGTTCGCGAACTAGAAAAGAAAACATATTTACGCAAGTAATACCTTTGTGGTATTGAAAATAAGCATAAATTACTATCACGTGTTCCATACGCTTGTTTGTCACCTCATTGACATTAAAAGGTTTCTTCGGGTTGCTTTAGTTCACTTTACATACCTAGCTAAACTATATACCTGTCCTAGCTAAACAGATATCGTCGTCGTTCATCATCATCCAACTGTGCATCTAACTAAACCATCCAGGGACCTCTAACGCACACTAAAATATTTAATTAAAATCACGTATTCCCATCACTTTTAAAAACCGTGCCTGCAGCTAATATAATGGCGATGATATGATATGCTATACTACTAGTTCCTTATCGTTTTTAACTCCCCGCCGTACGTTTTCAGGACTCGCTGTACCACCACCCGGTGCACAAGATCTCGTTCATCGCGCAAGACATGACCGACTCGCGCGCATTCGGGTACATATTCGGCTCGCCCGACACCGGCCACCGGTTCTTCGGGATCAAGACTGATAAGGCTGCTAGTCAAGTGAGTATGCATTCCATGAGGGACGTGAGCGCTTTAAAAACGGTTCTCAATATTGATTTCGACATGAGAAAATCAACATTTTCTAAATTACGATGGCGACACCGTAAGCGAACGGTTCAAAAAGCGAGGGAAAATCAGCGTCATGCACCAAAATATCGAATTTTTTGAGCTGGGGTTTTAGTGGTGGGCAACGTATTGGCGACGTCCCTGGCGTTGATAATGTCCATAGACAGCGATGACCACTTTCCATCAGTTATTCACGTGGCCCACTTGACTGTTTGCGTACCGATTTTTAAAAAAGAATTGGCAATTCGACCGTGTCCCTTCCAGTCATAGACGTGGATGCGTTTCACGCAAAAACTACTGGTACAGATTTTTATGAATTTTTGCAGTGTTGTGTTGTAGTAGCTTATATCCCGGAATACATAACACATAGGCCGCATTTATGAACTGACCAGTAAAGTTCTCGAGTGGAGACCAGCCTGGGCAAGCCTCACAAAAGGTGGACCGACGATCCGATCAAAATGTCGCAGGTGCCAGCTAGATGCGGATGGCACAGGACCGGTCTTTGTCCTTAGGGAATGCCTATACCCAGCAGTGGGTGTCATTCTGAGATAGTGGTGCTACAATTTATCCCGACGTTTAACCTCTGGTATTGCAAACGGCCATAGGCTGCAGTAACTGTTTACAGTCAGCCGTAAGCTTGTTGCCACCTTAGTGATATAAAAAATTGTTCCAACGGGAACAAGGCATAACAACATTTTTGGTGGACGAAGCTGCCGTCATAGGCTAGCAGATTAAGCAATCATTTCAGTCATAGATGTGGATAAAGTCTGACAGTGGGCAATTGACACAGGCTGTTGTATTAAAAGTAATCATCTTGGCGTTAGTATCTTCGGTTGTGCTCTCACGCACGAGGGCCCGAGGTCTGCCTTGACTATAATCCAGGATTTGGAAGATCAGGTTATTACAGTAGAGCGATTGCTATCTAAGCTCCGTGACCCTGCTACCTGGAGAATCTGACCAGGTTGGATCGTGGTTACACATTCAGACTGAATGTGCAGGTTTCATCGCGATGTTTCCCCTCATCGTAAGGCTGTTGAATGACTGAATGATATTGTGTATTGCCGCCGGTGGCGCTGGCATAGAAGAGTTCTGTAGTCAAATCTGGTCCTGTCGAACAAAACGACACGTGGCATACATATCGCGTTCTTATTTCTAACGACGAGCATAACAGTTGACTCCACAAATAATTACTCGATTCGACATTTACATTTCACCAATATCGATTATTTGATTGAAGTGCGTAAATGAACATTTGCATTAGAATTACAGGAATAATTAAGTGCGAGTAAGTTGTTATTCTCCATAGTTGTCGTTGGTGACATGCTGTATTTATTGAACTAAACACAACTCCTAATAGGGTTGTCTAATTGGTAACAGTCGTTGCTAATTAAGAGTTGCCGGCTCTAAATTGGGCGTTTCCTTGCGTTTGCATTGTTTTTGTCGTGATGCTGGCTCGGCTGGTGTTGACCTCATTTAACCCCGGACCTCGGACACCGGTTGTAGCTCTTCTGGTCTAATTAAAGCGCTCACACTTCTTGATTGAGCTCTATTGCTAGTTTCCATACCATAGCTAAATGCGTGTCGACAAACTATAAGTACGTGGTACGTATTGGCAGAGTTTTAAAAAAGTCATGCATCACTAAAACCTGCTACTGATGTCTAAGGTGCTGTTCCGATTGGCAACGGTCGTGCGACCATGGTCGTACGACGGACGTCGACCGACCAATAGGAGACCTCAAAACCACCCGTCAGACGACCGTTGCCAATTACGACAGCGCCTAAGACATCCTCTAACTGACACTTCTTATCGAGTTAATGGACTAAATTCCCACTTAGGTACACTTTGCTCGCCCAGTATTCGACGACGCATACAGCATAGCATTTGGACTGGACTGACTGAAACTGACCTCGTACTACACAGTGAATTCTACTCGTCATATATTTATTTACTATACAAACAGAAATACTCGAGCCTATTTGTTTATGTTGATTGTATGTAATACCGTAGCCGTTCGTATTTGTATTTGTAAATACTCCAGTTGTGAACCCACACTCGCGCATTGTTCCAGGTAGTAATAGCGATGAGGGATCTGTTCCAAGTTGTGTTTGAGCTGAAGAAAAAGGAAGTTGAGCTGGCAAAGCAGCAGTTGGAGGGCAAGGCGCCGCTGACCGTGATGGCCAGGCACAACGCTATCATCACAGATATAAAAGCTAAGGTATTTCTACAATACTTCGTGACTTGTGAGGTATTTGCGATGTTTAAGCTAATTTTAAAAAACTATTTTTTGTGCGTCCCTCATGACTCTACCTAGAGATCTTCCTCTGAAGTACATATATGAAAGATTATTAATTTTTGACTTGATCAATTTTATTCGGATTTCCGGAAATCTCGTAGCGGATGCAAAATTAGTCCAAGATAAATAAATTAAAAAGAAGTTGACTTTTACAGTTGAGTTGGCTGTCAATACTAATCCGACTCACGGTGTAAAACTCTATAGAGCTTTATTGATGGTTAGTATACATATTTTACAGTTTTAACTAACTAGATTTAGATTTTACAGTTTCAGATTAACTACATATTTATACTATAATAATATATAATATGATATAATAATAATGATTTATTTCGATTTAAAGTTTTATACATCATATTTAGGTGGAGATCTCCTATATAGAAATACTTGTATCAGGAGAATCTCGCTCATACTAAATCTGAAGGCACTTAGTGACTTGTTAGTGAGTTGGAATAGTGTCAAAAGGAAGAGTTAAATGAAGAAGAATATTAAAATGAATCAGTTTTTCAATAACAGGGTTATTACTTGAGTACAGCCGACCTTTCAAAGCCTTGGCAACCGTTTCACGTCTTTCTTGAGGAACTCCATGAAAACCTGCCTGTCTGTTTTGAAATACATACTGTAATAGTTTACATTTAATAAGGGAGTCTCCACATTCGTGCCATATGCGACATGGTTAGTAGCGAGACTACTAAGTCTTATATTATTGAATCGGCTCGCTGACTTATCAAGCATGACAATAGCCAAATTGTAAAGGGTTGTATTTTAAAAAATTACACCTTAGTCACACAATAACAGTTTTATTCAATCAGCCGTAGTGATTCACGTGTTCATTAGTTGGCAGGCGCGCGGTGTCCAACCCAAACAGCGAAATATTTTCGTGAAGAAAACGTAAACAAACACTGTCGTATTTTTTTAAAATATACATTCAACGACGCGTGAACTACGATCGCGGTAATTAGTCGGTCGAATGTGGAAGTGCTCGTGTCACAGTACTTGAACCTGAAAATAAAGGTATCGTGTATTCGATTTACATATCCAGTTGTTACAAATATTCAGACTTACAGTTGTTACAAGTGTTTTTTTCTTTATATTAGACTAGCCAGGCAATTGACCGCATTCTCACCTGGGTGGTAAGTGACGATGCGGCCGAAGATGGAACCTATCTAGGAATAGCCTATGCACTCTAGCCTTGATGGCGTCCAGATTAAAATGATCAGAGAACACATTCGTTTTTATTATTGTGTATGGGATAGTCTTTATATCGACGCCAATTTATTTTATTTATAGTAGTCAACTTTAAGCGTATATTTATGACATGTTCATGTGTTCTGTGTGACCAATAGTATTTTGACAAAATCCTTTACATCGGTGGCTAACTATAGCGTTCGTTTTTTTAAATTAAGTAGACTGAAATGACTACCTTTGGCGCGTGGCGAAGCGAACTGACATTTGCCACTAGATACGGTAACAAAATGTGCGTCATTAGAGGCACCTATGAATCGTTTTGTACCGAAACCGGTACTGATACCAAAACCGTTACAGAACCGTACCGTTACCGTTTTGTGTTTTGTTCGTGTCGAATGTATTGGCAATAGCGGACATTACTCTCTCGGTCAGAACTAATTTGTAAGCGGTTAAAGGAATAGCTGTAACGTTTTCAACAGTCGTATTCACTACAATTAAGGAAATGGAAGAGCTTATAACAACTTTCGCGTATATTTCATGAAATAACACCAGTAATTGACCGAGAGATTTTGGTAAGCTATTGCTAATACATTTTTCACGAACTATAGTGTCATTTTCGTCTATCATATTAGATTTTGGAAGACGAACTATAGTGGAAATTCCGTTGCGCTAGCCCGATTGCATATTAACGGCCGAATTCTCGAATGTCTCTTAATTTTAAGGACTCGTTCATTACATATCATGCTATCCCTTTGAATGGCAAAGATTGGATACAATACAATACTCTTTATTGCACACCAGAGAACACAAGTACAGATACAAACAATAAGGTAAATAGTACAAAGGGCGGGCTTATCACTAATGTGATCTCTTCCAGACAACCTTGGTATGGAGAGAAGCACAGGATTATAACAAAAGACAGTGGATAGTGACTGCTATGCCATATATTTGTTAATCTGTTTTGTAACAATAAATATTTACTTTACTTTATCTTTAAGGAGCCCTTATAGTTAAGAAGCGTTCCAGTATTCGATCGACTTTAAAACTAATCAGTGTCGTCTATAACTCCAGCAGAGTCTAGCATCGGTGGGCGAGGTGACCCCATCGTCGCTCAAGAACCCAGAAGCGGCGGGCGGCGTGGGGGACCTGCTGGACCTGGAACAGGAGCTGAGCTCGCTGCAGCGCGGCCTCACGCAGGTGGAGGGGCTCACGCCGTCCAGCGACCCCTTTGGGGATTCCTTCGTGCTGCCTCAGACACAGGTCGGTTTGACTGGCTAGCTAGTTTGGTCGATATTTAAATTGTGTAGGGTTATGTAAGTGACAAAACTTTGGCTGCCATCCCACCGCGTCTCCGGCTCGCTCAAAGCCGGGGCGGGCCGCTAGTTGTGGATCAAGGTATACATGAATAACGAAAAACTGGTAAAGTAATAATATGGAAAAATTTATTTCGGTCTTGAGTAATTCCGGAAATAAAAAATATTGTAAACAAAACAAAATCTATAACAAGAAAAAACATGGTTTTGATATTCGAGTAACTGATTTTATTGCAAATGGAACATTAGTAAAATAAATTTATGGACCGCAAAATTGTGTGAATATATCAATCTAGCAATCAAACATTAACATCATGCAAACTCTCATGCATATTATCCATTTAATAAAATTCCATATTTCAAAATCTCAGTCTTACTTATAAAAGTTATTTGATTTAATCTTAATAACACAACTCGTTTCCCTCCAGAAGGGCTTACTGCCCCCACCGCCGGGCCTCTGCGCCCGAGGGCGAAGCACCTCAACCACGCGAGTGTTCAGCCCCAGCAAATCGACGCCCTTCGAACTAACAGAAAAGGAGTTCGACTCCTCCACACCAGCTCATAGTGCAAACGCGCCTGTTGACAATTTCAACGAACCTGTGGTGAGTCCGCCATCTTGTTTTTCTTTTCTTTTTTTAAATGTCTTGTCGTTTTATGTCGTTTGGTCCACACCAGCAACACGGCTAGCACAAGTGGGCTCTCGTGCACTTTGAGTGAGAAAAGGCATGATATAGATATTGCCTTTTCATCTTAGTATTGAGAGAAAATAATGCTCTCCCGCAGCGCGAGCTATGTGGCTTAGCTTGTGCTAGCCGTGCAGAATGATGTGTGGTGAATTGTGAACAATTATGCATAGAATTGTCTGTTTTTGAGGTTATTAGTTTATTTTAGGATTTACCAGATGAAGAAATGTTAATTAGTCGGGTATTTTATTTATGGTTCCCAATTTTCCGTTGAATATAGTTAGTTTCGGAGTTATCCTAATGTTTTTATAAGCTGATTGAGTGATTGTAGTGAAGAAATCAATTTTCCTCGCAGATCATTTTGGTGTGGACCTTGCAGGTGTAGCGCTAGGTTCTGTTCTTGCGGTATGAGAGCGATACGGGGTACAGTGATATCAATTTATTACCGCAAGCTTCAATTGAGGACGCGAAAGTACCAGATTTCATCCCCGCCCGTGCCGCTCCCATACCGGGAATCTACTGAGTATACTGTTTGACCAAAAGAGTGAGATGACAGCCATTTTATAGCGGAAAGAACAACAACAAAAAAAAACAGTGCCTGTTTTTAAACTTTTTGGTCGGACTGTAAAGAGGCTTGGCGAAAAATTTACTTATGGTTTACGTGTACAATAATGCGTTTGTTTATTTAAAGTTTCAAACATGATTACTATGATATGACTAGTTTTTATACAAATAAATTGGTCTGTAACTTAACTGAAAGTATCACTGTATATATATCATTTATTTACGGGATAGTTTTTATAACAAACAAAAATCTATCAAAATAAAAGATTCTAAAAATCGATCGCTTTGCTCCGCGTTCCAAAATGCGTGATACAAAAATGACCAATGCGCCTTATTCTATGAACTCCGCTTCCCACTTTGATTTGACGGTGCAAAACGAATTCTCGTTTTCGCCGGTATCCCATAAAAATAAAATAATAATAATAATGAAAACTTCAGAAATGTGTTTGGCCAACAGCCCGCAATTATGATTTACCCTCAGATATGAGAGAATATTGTTCATAATAATAATAATAAAATAACAATGTATTACCATTCGTAATTTTTCGCCAAGTGTAGTTCTCTGTGTATATGTCACATTTCGTCACCTCTTGTTTCGTCGCTCACGCTCACGCTATTAAAATAAGTTAAGGACCGTGCATACGTTGACATTATGATTCACTTCTAAAGATAAAATGCCAAGAAAATCTAACAAAATAATTATTTTAGGAAGTGGGTACCCCTTGATGGTTCCAGTTCTATAAATATGTCAACTATGCATTGATCCGATAAAAACGTAACATTATTATTTTCAGTTAATTTTTTGCTCCATCGTTCTCGTTTTAGTTTCCGTCACTGTCTCTTATAAGAAAATGATCTAGCTAGATTAGAAAACTATGCCATTGATGTGGTACACAATATTGTAATTAATGTAGGGCAACTTTCTCTCTTATCGACTCCCTTTAATTTGAAGCATGCACAATCCCGTTGTCGCTTTGGCTTCCGATATCTATTATAGAACATTACCTGTACAATCGGCACTGTCCAGTGCACATTCGAATACTCTAATACAAAAACGATTACAGTAATGTTTTATAGTGGCCCCCCTCTGTGATGTCTGGCTTCCCGATCGATGTTGCACTACTGAAAGTTAAAAAAATAGTTGAAAAACCTGTGTTACAGGTGAGCCAGCCCGCCCCGTCGACGTCGGCACTAAGCTACGACGTATTCACCGAACTAGACCCGTTAGGCACCGGCCGCAGTAAACCTTACGTTGACAAAAAATTGTTCTTTCAGGAGCTCAAAAACCCTCCAAAGAGAGTGCTCAAAGACCTCGTCCCGCCCACCCAGGGCCCGTCCCTCCTAACAGATATCGAGGAGCCCAAGGCGGGCGAGTACGGGCCGGCGACGTCCATGGCGTCGCTGTCGCGGCACTCGGGCGGCTCGGTGGCCGTGGCCCGGCCGCCCGCGGCCGCCTTCTTCTCCGCAGACCCCTTCGCGGAGACGGACCCCTTCGACAATTCCGACCCCTTCTCGGACTCCTTCAGGGACGATCCCTTCACCGGCATGCAGGAGTTGCCGAAGCAGCCCGCGCTGAGGGCGGAGGCGCGGCGCCCGGCCCGGGAGCGCCGGCAGGAGAACGGGGTCGCGGTCGGGGGGGGCTCCGCGGGCAGCGCGGGGGGGCTCGCGGACAGTGCGTTCGGCTCCGCAGCCAGCACGTTGAGCCCTGCTAGCAGTGCGTGCGGCGTCGCGGTCTCTGCGCCGGTGGGCTCTTTCAACGGCCCGCTCCAGGTCTCGCTGCCGCCGGAGCCGGCACCCAAATCGCCGCGGCTGCATCGACAGGTAAGCCCTAAGTTTCGAGGGGTGTTTGACGCCACTAACATCGTGCTTACCATTAACATTCAGGGCCTGTGGGACCCTGCCACCATACTTCGGGTCAAGCCAGCCTTACCTTTTCCCTGTCTAAGCCTGGGCTTTTCCCCAACGAGTGGTGCGGGTAGTCGTCGCCGCACATAAAGAGCGAAAACTCCACGAACGAGCCAGGAGAAGGAGCCGGCATTCACCGCTAGCGTTTGAGTGGGAGAGATGGAACTAATGGTGGGATGGAACTGGGGATGGAGTAATGATAATGATCCAAGCACTCCCGATTTACTGGTGTCATAAATGGCGACTAATATTTTACAGTTAGGTATAGGTATTCCGGTCTGCAAAGCGTGAAGATCATTCCAAAACCTTCCCCTAATGCGAAGGAGGCTCTAGTGTAGCAGTGGAGAGCTACGACCTATCACGTGCAAGATCAAGATGTGGAATGATCTTTCTTTCGAAGTTTTTTTTTGCACTATAACTTGGGGTTCTTCAAAAGGCATGTCTACAGGTACCTCTGCAGGCTGGCACCGTATCGGCTCCCCTTTGGGTGCTGATGTCCTGGACGACGGTGGCCGCACACCATTAGGTGGATCGTCTGTCTGTTTGCCTAAGAGAGGGCTCTTTCGTCATGACTGAGGATCGTGGTCTGATGAACACATTTTAGAGCGCACGAAACGTCTTCAACCGTTCCTATCCAACGCGAACCGTACCCCATCGCAGATACTATTGAAATACTGAAAAAGAAAACATTAATTATAAGTTAATTATAGGTAGGGTATAGACACCACCACACGACAAAGAAGATACAATACAATATTACAAAATTCAAGTAACATTGAGACACAAAACAGAAAAAAAAATATAAAAAATAATTGTATACCTATCTATACTCGGAGATAAAATTCAAGATCAAAAGTATATACTGCCCCTATAAAAAACAAACTCAAACTGGATTATTTAAAATCTTTGAAATATTGATAAAATTTATCTCATTCAAAACGAAAAAGAAAATCGTATGAATATTTTAAAAACACCAAATTAAATAATCCACCCCTTTATTTTATTTTTTACAGGGGCACTTTCGATCTTGATTATATCTCCGAGTTTAGTCGGAGACCGTCCTCAGGAAATCTACTCAATTTATGTGTTTAGTGGAAAAATATATTTTTTCTTCACTTTAAATGTCCTTCAAGACTTCACGTGAACCCCCCCTCCCCCCAGGGCACAGACCTCCGCAAAGTCCGCGCCCGCCCCGTCCCCCGCGGCTCGGACTCCGACCGCATCAGTGCTGGTGGGTCCGGCGCGTCCCCACCGCCGCCATTACCACCGAAGAAGGTCGGCGAGAATATAGCGAGGCCTCCACCGAGACCACCACACGAGCCTGATGATGGCCCCCCGCTGCCTAGACCTGCTAGGAAGAAGGAGCCTATGGTATGGAACGTTGGCCATTTATTTTATTTCAGCGATTGAATCTTACCACCGAAGAAGGCGGGCGAGAACGCCGCACGAGCCTGATGATGGGCCGCCGCGCCGAGGCCTGCTAGGAAGAAGGAGCCTATGGTATGATGGATGATTCATGTTTATTGTGTTTTAAAGGTTGAGGTTATCCCGGTCGTGACCGGGCCAAGTCTATTTGTAAAGCAGACGTCAAGCATCCACGCAAGCGTCCACGGCCCGTAGTAGAAGATAGATGGAAACCCGAGGATAGACAGGGACAGATGCTTTTTATTTCCAAAAATAACTAAATCTTCTATATAGTTTGACTATTACTACTCACATACCCTATCCTAGGATTGGAAGGAGTGAGTACCGAGCCGACGAGTGACAGTCAAATGGAAGAAAGAGACAATATATTGAGCCGCCGACCCCATCTGGTCGGACAAGGGCCGATGTTTCTAGAAGCCCTCTTCGCTTCCTTGCTAATCCACAGTCGTATCCCCCAGGCGGACCGCAGCACGAAGCCCCGTCTATCATCTGCGGCGACCAACAGTAGCTCAGAAGAATACCTGTCGCCATTGCCCCCACCACTGCCCGCCGCGCGACGCCTTGACATCACATTGGCACAGCTGTTAGACGCCGACATGGGTGACCTCGCCGCCAGGTAACCTAGACTTTAGACCTAGCGACACGAGACGCTGCCCCAAGCTTACAGCCCTGGGGGCTTACCATGAGCTCTTATAGCAGGACCTAAACAAAACTAGAAGAGAAGTAGGGCATAGCGGGGTATCCCGTTCGAATTGGAGCCGCCCGACTGGGGAAGTACCTCCACCTTAGAGAATACCGCAGCTAAACAATACTCTTTTAAATGGTGTTGTGTTTCTGCCAGTGAGTAAGGTTTCCAGTGCTCCATGGGGTGGGGATTTGGGGAACCGTGGCTTTGGCAGTGGAGGGCATTTGCCTTTTTGCTGCCAGAGCAACGTGTTATAGAGGTGGGCAACGCATTGGCGATACTCTTGGTGTTGCTAATGTCTATAGGCAGTAGTGACCACTTTCCAGCAGGTGGCCCGCTTGCCTGTTTGCCTACTGTTTGACATAAAAAAAAACTGCCCTGCTTAGAACGAGACAAACTTATGTGACACGTATAGCACTGTCTCGTTCTTATACAGGGCAGTTCTGTTTAGGTCCTGCTATAAAAGCTCATGGTAAGCCCCGTGGGGGTCTAAAAAGGGCATATTAGCGTTTCAAAATATGAATCATATTAGATTGCCACTTATCTGATCCGGTGGCCAAAACTGGAACTAAATGACGACATTTCGAATTGTCATGTCAATGTCAACAACAGGGACGCTGTAGACAAGTTTGTGACAAACTGATATGAATCACAATATGAAATACTAATGTGGCCTTTTTAGACCCCCTGATCATGCTAGTCATCATAATCACAGCCCATAATTGTAGCAGACTAGTACTTACGCGATTTATATAGTGCACGTAAGGTTTGCCTGTTATTGGCTTTACATTTATATAAATTGTTATTTTTACTATAGTTTAATAGCATTGTAAAAAAATGAAAATCTGTTGGCAAATTGAATAAATAAATAATTAACAGTCCTCTGCAGGACTAAGGGCCTCTCCCACGAAAGGGAAAGTTATTGCCATAATCTCCATGCTTGGCCGGCGGGTTGGAGATCGCAATGTTATAAATTCAACAATGGAAACACAGATCATTAAAGTATTAAGTATTTATTAAAGGAACACGCACACCAACGCCCGCCAAACGAAATATAGACAGTCAGTGTCTTTTTCATCAAAAAGAAAAGTTTGTATGTTGAAGTTTGTATGTTAATGGATGCATCTGAAGCTACTGAACCGATTTTGACAATTCTTTCATTAATGGGAAGCTACATTATTCCCCAGTTTCATATGATACTAAATATAGCTTTTTGCTTCAGACTGCGAGTGCCCGAAGCGACGCTTTCTTCAATGACGCTGCCACAGCTCACGGACTACCTTAGATCTTACCTGGCGGCTGATAACGATAGAGCTGTAAGTAAAATTATACTCACGCACTAATAAACTCGTGTACATTAAAAAAACTGAAAAAGTACAGTATAAAATAAAAAATACCATCGCGAAGCCCTGAACTGTTCAAGCTGTATCTTGGTCTCCATTGGAAGACCTAACCCATATAACTAAAGCACAATAAAATCCAACTGTAGATTTCGCGATTCCAAGATCCACCAGATGACGCTACTGAAACGCGAGGTCTGCTGGCATTGGCTGCAATTGATCCGCCATTTTAAAGCAGTTGTTTCTGTCCAATAGCACGCCAGTATTTTGAGTTTTTGATACGAGACCTTACTTGTCAGCAGAGCGCCTTCCGCTGGATTTGAAATGTCGACAACAATAATTGTTCTCCATAGTATTTAAATACAATAAAATTCATAGATAAAATACACGTTTCCTCCACACAGCACATCCACATAGAACCCTCCGCGAAGAGACCTGAAAAGGAGCGGCCGGCGACCTCGTTATCACTGACAACAGCGACGTCCATAGAGAAGCCTCCGTCAACGCATACCGCCGAATTCAAACCGCAGTTCGAAGACAACTTCGCACCCACCGAAAACAGTGGCGGCTTCGTTGCAAACTTCGACGATTTCGACAAGAAAGCGAACCCCTCGTACGACAGATACGCGGCCTTCAGAGAGATACAGGAGCAGGAACTGAAATCGAAGTCCATACTCGACCCAATAGACTTAGAGACCTCCAAAGACGAACCCAAACAGGACTCCGACGAGAAAGAGGAGTTGACAGCAATAAACGATATAATGTTAGCCAATAGGGATATGGATGTCGATGCCAAAGAGATGTCTCGCAGTCCCCTGAAATCGTTGGACGAACTGACGTTGGACTCGTTCAATATGTTCCGGAATTCGGTGAGTCCGAAGCCGACGCAGATCGACGCGAAGATCGAGGACATTAAGTCTGTGATGTTGAATCTTCAGATCGATAATAAGTCGCGACGAAGCGTCTCGCCCAGAGAGACCAGCAACGGTGACATCAAACGTAACGACAATAACAAGGATAGATACGCTGCATTACGTGAAATAACGATAACGGAGCCTTCGGACGAGTTCGAATCGTTACCACCAGAAGTACCGAAGGAAAGAAAGCGTTCGGACGAGAAGTCGGACGGCTTCGACAACTCGGATTTCTTCGACTGCATAGACAACAGCTCGCTGTCCTTCTCGCACGTGGAGGACGCGTTCAGGAAGAGTCCAGTGGTGAAAGAGAGAGAGGAGGAGAAGAAGGTGGAGGAGAAGAAAGAGCCAGTGGTGGAGCCCCCGCGGGCGGCAGCGAGGCTCTCGGCGGGCTCTATCAGTGATGTGCCCAGCGGATCCTCGCCGGATATCAAAGGTTAGTAGACGTATTTGTGCAATGTACACTAGGTTTATTAGTGTCGCTATCTATCTTAGCTGCAGTAGCTCTGTAGTCTAAATAGTAATGACGGAATACTGTAGGATTACAGCGCTGCTTCGGAATATTTGTGGAATATTTTCTCATGCTTATGCTTTTAGTAGGCGGGTTGGATATCGCGATATTGAATATATTCTACTTGAAATCTACACAGGTATCGTCAATAATTTGACACCCATGTTCTACACCTGTATCCGATTTTTATAAGCATACTCCGCCTTATAGGGGGCATTGTGGGGCCCATTTACAATCTTCTGGGCGCAAGTCGACCTACTGCGGGTAGTCTCTGCTGATAGATGATTAAGGCTCTGGCGAATTGGCTTTTCCCTAACGGGTTGTGCTGGTCAAATGGTACCGTACGTAAAAGGCCAATGCACCACAAACCTTTAATGGAAAGTTTTAGTAGGAAAGCGCTTTCCTTAGAAGATCGAACTTTTACAGAAGTGATTATAAAAATAATAATCACTTTGGTTTACGTTAGTATATATATTCTGTGCTTTAGTATCAATATCCCTGTTGTGCTTTCACGCGCGAATCCAGGATTTGGCTGATCAGGTAATTACAGTAAAGCGACTGCCAGAATCTGACCAGATTCGATCATTGTTATTTGATAACTTGTCCTATTACAAACAACTGACCCCCAATTCCCGTCCCCCAGCCAAGTCCCCGGTGCCCAGTGACCGGCGCTCTCCGGGTGGGCGGCGCGGGCGCGGGGGCCGGTGGGCGGCGCTGGGCGGCGCGTCGCCGTGGTCCTCCGACTCGAGGGACTCGGACCCAAGGCCGAGACGGCGAAGGGTGCCGGTTCATAATGTTAGAGAAGGTGAGGATTGGGAGACCACATTTTTTTTACTAAAGGATGGTTTGGACACTGGATGGAACGGATAAAAGATTATCACTGTAGTGCTCGTCTAGTCTAAGATGACGCGCCCCACTACTTGTAAGTTGATTTCGATGTGTAAGTGCAAATATTGATAACGACACTTCATCGGTGTGGGAGCCAATGAACGACGCGTGTTCCTACGTTTGAATCTCATCGGCAACTGAATGACCAATTACAACGGCATTTGTATATGTATTGCGTCCATATTTTAAACTTGCTTGTGTGCGGTAATGCGATAGTGGGGCGCGTCATTTTAGATTAGACGAGCTCTACTAGAGGTTGATTTGGACACTGTATTTAAAAAATAGTTTATTTTAATTTATTCAGAACACCAACAGCGAGTAACAAGTAGTAGTTACAAACATTTATAGATTATTACATTTTTATTTGTAGGTCTGTTTGTGCATTAAAATTGTATGTAATATTTGTAAAAGACTGTTTGTTTCCTGGAGAAAAAAAGAAATAAATTATAACAGCTTACGAAATATTAGATGGCTTACGAAAGGTATTTATCGTGCGAATGTGAATGGTACGGTTGGCAGAGGTCTACCGAAAAGGAGCTAATATTGATTTAATAAATTACCTTCTCCAAAAAGAACTGATAATGAATCTCAACTGACGTAAATAAAGACTCACCTTGGCGTTAATGTCCCGGTTATGATCTCACACACGAGGGCCTGAGGTTCGCCTTGACCTTGATCCAGGATTTTGCAGATCAAGTAATTATAATAGAGCGACTACCATCTGACTTCCATGACCCTGCTATCAGGGGAACCTGACCAGATTGGATCATAGTTACATATTCAGTCGCCTGAATGAACGATAAGACAGTAAACCGCCGTGATAAGAGTATGAACTCATTGAGCGTGTCACAAAGTCATGGGGGTGACGTACGGGACTGATAATTATCAGCCTTTCAGTCAAGGTTTATTTTATTTATTTTATTTTATTTATTTATTTGCCAACAGATTTACACTTTTTGGTACATTAAATATTACATGAAAAATAGTTAAAAAAACACTTAAATGTAAATCCAATAACAGGCAAACTTACGTTCACAGTAGAATCGATAGCTCTTAATTAAAAAATAAATCTATATCTACCACCACTAAAATTCAACAACTAAATAATGATTGTTAGTGTAAATGGCAAGAAGACGTATTTAATATATTATACAAATATTTTTTAGGGATGAAACACGAAAACAAATAACAAGGCTTGTTACATCTTATTTCGTCTTTATAATACATCGTTTCTAATCACAGTATCGTCGTCGTCATCCCGAGACGTGTCGCCCTGGGACGAGGAGCCGCCGCCGCGACCGCGACCGGCGCCCACGCTCCGCGACCGCGACCGTGACCGTGAACGCGAACGAGACTCCAGGTTACCCCGCACTACATTTAAAACTACCCACACACGGTGCGTTTAGGTTCTGTCACGCTTTCGCCTCTGTTCTGCAATGGCTGAGTTGATCTTATCTGCCCAAGGGGCTTCTAAACGGGCAATATTTTACTACTTTAATAGCTGCATTCCCTTCGTCACTTCATGTCGAGTAGAAATGCCGTCCACTGGTTAGCAAAATTACTGTTCTTTTAGAAGCTCCTTAAATCAATGGATGTTTTTCCCGACAATAATAATAAACTATTGACATGATTGACGAAATACCGTTTATTTCGTACTCAGTCAGCTTGTTGCGTCATTAAATATGGCGATAAGTGTTTCATCCCCATAAAAGTGTCCTTGAAACCATTTCAGACACAACTCGTCAGGGTCCAGAGAGTGTTTGGACTCTGGCAGCGGGCGGGAGAAGGATAAGCGGGACTTGCGGGAGCGGGACATTTCGCGGGACGGGCGGGACTCGGCGCGGGACTGCCGGGACTCGGGCAGCGGCCGGGACCGCCGGGACGTCAGCAAGGAGAGGGATCATAGGTACGAGTTGTAGTAAGACATACATATATTCGTATACAAAATAAAAACTTGCAACTTTCCTAAATTGAAAAACTATGATTCGTTGTTTTCTATAATATATTTGGGGCGTGAAATTTCGTTCCATTAGGATTCGAAGATCTCTTAAATGGTGACCTCCAGAGTTGATAAATGTGCATCATTCCTATTTATGGCATTTTCTATAACTTGTCGCAACACTTCCGGCGATATGTTTCTTATTTCTTGATGAATAATGATGAATATATTCCGGTTTGAAGGATAAGGTAGCCAGCGCAATTACAGGCATGAGGCATTTCATCTTAGTCCACACAGTGACAACCTGCAGTCCTGCATCTTGGTTAAATGCATGAATCGTAGATGTTATGGGCGATAGTTACCGCTTACCTCCAGGTGGGCTGTCTGCTCGTCTGTCACTGCTTGCTATAATAAATAAAACTTTAAACTTAGTATTCCATTGGCCAGGGAGCACAGTTCGCGGCGGTCGCGTCGCAGCCAGTCGCGCGAGTGCGAGCCCTGGGAGCGCGACCGGTTCGCGCCGAGGCACCGCGACCGCGACCGTAGTGACCGTGACCGCAGCGACCGTGATCGTAGCGACCGCGACCGCAGCGATCGGCGGTCGCATCTCCGGTATAGGGACGAGGATGAGTGAGTACCTGTCGTTACATTATTTATGATAGTTTTTTATTTTATCTTTACTTAGTATTTTTTTTTATTAATAAAAGGTTTGCATTTGACCGCAACTCACCTGATGGAAAGCGACGATGAAGTCGAAGATGTAGCATGCGTGCCTAGAAGATACCTATTCACTCTTGATTTAAGGACCCCAAGGTTATACTTATCGGAACAATGACTCAGGTAGAGATATAAATCAGGCAGTATAAAGTAGATTTCCGTGTTTGTCTGTCTGTATATCCGCTAACTCTTAAAATATTTTAATGCGGTTTTCATTATCATTTATATAATTTATTCCGGAAGGTTTTAATGTGTAAAACATACATATTATAATAGAAAAAGCCCGAGAACACCCGTGCGAAGCAGCGGCGGGTCGGTATTTTTAAAATAAGGAACTAGGAAGTTAAAGTATCATCACAGCCCATAACAGTCCACTGCAGGACTTAGGGCCTCTCCCACGAAAGAGGAAGTTATTGCCATAATCCCCACGCTCGGCAGGCGGGTTGGAGATTGCAGTGTTATAACAATAGAAAACGCTGCTGCCCATTTTCCAGTCTACGGAGACTCTAGATCTTTTGTCTCGATAACATTAGTCGCCTTGTACGACACCCACGAGTGTAAGGGGTTGGTGCTATTCTACTCTGCCGGACACCACACAGCCGAGTTAAAGTATGCATGTGTAGAAATACTACCATTGTCTATGGACCAAGAATTTCTACCACAAACCGCTTATGTCAGATAACGTTAGCTTATGTCAAATCCAATACATTTTTCTACCACAAACGATTGTAGATTAACGAAACCTCTTGACTAAGGCCGCTAGTGTTGCTGATCTCTATCCACTGGCTGCGGTGACCGCTTTCCATGAACTTATATCCACTTTATCCATTCGGCCAAGCCATAGAAAAACGTTAGATAGAAGTCGTTTGGTAATGTTCCACGCACACCTGAAACTACTTTGTTTTTTCAGTTACAGCGACGGCGGCTCCGGCAAGTCATCCCCGCGCGAGCGCTGGCCCGATCCAAGATGGCGGCGGGACGGTGGGTTACTAGAAAACCAATCATCTATTTATACTAATATTATAAAGAGATTAAAAAATTATGGTTTCCAAAAAATGGTCTGGTTAACCGGCGTAAATGGGTTTATTAGAATATGTATTGTTGTAGGAGCAACAGAGGAGTGTCACGATCGTAGCTTGTGACGTTCGATAGTCTCTTTACAAATATGGAAGTTCTTTTAAAAAAAATTATCATCTTGTCATTTGTCATTTGTCATTTATTTATTGCTTCACTATCTTGTGACCATGATCCAAGTTTTAGCAAACCAGGTAAATCACATAGAGAAAGCTTTTATGTCCAGAAGTAACAGACTACTTTTTATACTTTTTATACTGAAATCCACACGGGATCGCTATGTTGCACTCGTGCGAAGCCAGGGCGGGTTGTTAGTAAATTATAAATTAGCGACTAGAGGGACAGGATTAGATTATGAAAAAGCATTTTTTATTACATCATAAATTATGTATATGTATGTAATAATTTATTATATATTATTTATACTTTTTTATATAATTTCACAGAACGGAATTACGGCTCACTGGGTTGGCGGGAATCGAGGCGTAGGAATGAAGTAAGGCAGACTGAAGAACCTCTTGAAAGAAGGTCAGTAATAACACGTGTTTTTATACTACTCAGTGACAAGGCACCTGATAGGAAGCGGTAACAGTTGCCGTGACTCCTCACAACGAATTACCGACAATAATTTTTTTGGCTTCCCTATTGGCAGCATCTTAGTTACTTTTTGCGCTAAATTCATTAATATGTTGTTTTAACATTTCCTATTGAAATACATTTTAGAGAATTGTGAAATAGCGGAAACGCGCTTAGAGAATGATTGAATTAATACAGCAACTTTTTGTGTAGTAAAGTAAAATAAAAACTATTGAAACCTAGACGATAGAAAACGGATTAATAGAACTTGAGATTTTGACATATTATGACGTCACCAAGCTCACGACCCCTTCCACCCCTTGTCACACAATGACACACTTGGTTGGCCCATCCCTCCCCCTTAACGTGTGACGTTAATTTGTGGATGACCCATAACAAAATTATTACTCCATCTTTAATTCTTTAGATCTATGTGAACAGAATATCTATACTACCGCTGTTATGCTGAAATAGTAGCCGAAAACTTCTCCTTATCAAGTCTACGGACTAAACTCTGACTTCACTTTACCGAAAACTGAGGGTACTCGAAATTTCATACTACCCACATTTTTAAACAACTTGACCTTTCAGATACAACACAACAATAGCGTGGCCGAGTCGGCGCTCGGGGTCACGGCGCGACTCGGACCGGGACCGGGACACGGTGCGGGACCCCCGCGACCCCAGAGACCCCAGGGACCCCAGGGAGGGTCGTGACCCTAGGGACCCCAGAGACGCTAGAGATCCTCGAGACTCTCGGGATTCCAGGGACCCCAGAGAAGCTAGGGACCCAAGGGACCCCCGGCGGCGGTCGAAGCGCGACGACAGACGGGCGCGGGATTACAGGTATATAACTACCGACAAATACCGAAAAACAATTGTAATATTGTTTTAATCTTTCTTTTTTAATTGGCCTATCTTCAACATCCTCGCGTCGTATGTCATTGGCAATCTCGCATCCGACTTTACAATATAAATTCATCGGTTATCAGGCTTATTCCTATACCGTCAGGTCTAGCACCTATGATACCCATATCTCGTTTCCGTATCCCTAGGGCTTATACCTACAGCACGTGACCAAACCACGTTTTTACGAATCAATCAATGATGATGGTGGTAGATTTCAAGATCCACCATATAATGTTACAGGCTACTGAGGTGTAAGGTCTGCTGTACAAATAAAACCGTCTCATTACAATGGATCCGTAATTTTAGAGCTGTTGTTTTTACCCCATAGTTTGACGACCTGAGTGGTTCAATAGTCAACATGCCGGTTGCCACGCAAGAAGTCCCGGATTCGATTCCTGGCCGGGCAGAAATTGAAACGATGAATTTTAATTTCTGTTACGGGTCTGGGTGTTCTATGTATAATAAGTGTGTATTTAAAAAGTATTTAAGTAGTATATCAGTTATCTAGCACCCATAGTACAAGCTTTGCTTAGTTTGGGGCTAGATGGCGCTGTGTGTATTTGTCCACGAATATTTATTTATTTATTTACAGTGTGGCAGTATAAATAAATAAACCCGAATAGACTTTACGCCTCAGTAGCGACATCAGATGGATTTTGTAAACACTCTCATTAAGACTATTGTTCACTGTCAAAGTGATTTTCCGAAATGAACGTTAATTAGGTATAGCTGTTGTGTTTGCCCTATAGCGTGGCAGTATAAGGACCTTACGCCTCAGTAGCGCCCACTGGTATATCTTGAAACCTTAAACACTCTCTAAACTAAGGCCCAGTGTTGGGCATGAACAATTGATATTTTAATCATCATATTAATTGATTGAAAAATTAATTGCAATTAATTTAATCACAATTGATTTAATTGTAATTAATCTGTTAATTGCGTATTGCAATTAATTTATTTAAATAAACTCACGTTAATTGCAAGAGACAATTAAAATAATTCAATTAATATTTTTAATTGTTACAAGAGACAATTAAAACTAACAATTAACAATCACAGATTTATATTGTTATGCGGCCCGATCGGGCCGCTCGAGGGCTGAGAGGTAAGAGTAGGACGCGAGAGAGACAAAATAATATGTAAACGCATTATTATGTTGAAAGCTATTTGCGGAAAGAATTTTCTATTCTTAAGTACTAGTATATATATTCTGTGTGGCTATCATGAAGAACGATTTAGCATGGCCATTAAGGTCAAGCTTGTGAAAGCCCTACCCTGTGCCACTCCTTAATCTTATAATATTACTATTTACATTATTTAAATTTAATTAAAGTTTAATTACAAGAACAGTTAACAATTGATTAATTGTTAATTGCAACGTCACAATTAAATTTCGCAATTAACAATTAATCAATTGTTAATTGCAACGTCACAATTAACAATTAATCAATTGTTAATTGCAACGTCACAGTTAACAATTAATCAATTGTTAATTGATATTTCACAATTAACAATTAATCAATTGTTATTTTTAATTGTAACTTGCAATTAAATTTTGCCCAACACTGCTAAGGCCCTATTATTCACTGCCCACATATTTTCCGACATTACCATTACTTATCCAGGTTCTCGTCAGACTTCTCCCCCCGCGAGCGTGACCGCGAGCCGGCGTCGCCGTTCGACAACGACTTCGCGGAGCCGCCGCCCCCGCCCATGCCTAAGAAACGCGCGCCGTATTCTACCTTGGAGGGCACTAGGTATGTGCTAAGTGATGGGGGGTTTTGAGGTTCCAGGTGGGGCTGCTGAGATTCGATGTCTGATGTCATCATGTCAATTATAGCATGTTCACAGCAGTATTTCGACAACAGACCTTACTTCTTACTAGGGCCATCTGTTGGATTGGGATATCGAGAAAACCTGTAATCCAGGCGCACTCTATAACCCGCGTACCATGCGTGTATATTATGATAATGGAAATTAATGTTGAGAGGGCTAAATTCAGCAGATGTGATGTGAATCAAATAAATAAGCAGGTCATCTAATGGTAAGCGATCATCGCCGCACATGAACATTGTTTTTGGTACTTATCGATATTTCCACGCATTGTAATTTAACTAATAATTGTTTATGCAGCTCAATGGCGAGTAAACCTGATGGTAAGCTGTAACTGTCGCCACAATCTATAACAATATCAAACTGCAATTCTATTCTAAGGTCTGTAACATCGTCATTATCTGCTCACTACTCCAGTCCGTCATCATCATCATCCTGGCGTTACACCCTGCCACGCGAGCTCCCAGGATTCGCCCACTGCTCACTACTCCAATCCACTCAATCAAAAACCAACCCTACTCCCCACACACAAGAGCTATACCAACTATCTATTTCCAGGTTCTCCTTCGAGCC
Organism: Blastobasis lacticolella; assembly: GCA_905147135.1. Classification (NCBI taxonomy): domain Eukaryota; kingdom Metazoa; phylum Arthropoda; class Insecta; order Lepidoptera; family Blastobasidae; genus Blastobasis; species Blastobasis lacticolella. The sequence continues at coordinate 5,636,197 of LR990058.1, forward strand.
CGAAGAAGCGGCATCTGCATCGGCCGCGTCCGGCAGCGCTCGTTTCCGCTTCGACTCGGACTCCGTGTCCCCGCGGTCCATGTTCGAGGACGACTTCACCAACCCCACTACCCCCGCACTGCACACCCCCCACACCCCGCGCCCCCGGACCGCCTCCATAGCCGAGGAGGACGAGGACGTGCCCCCCCTCCGCGCCAAACCCGCCCCCCGCGACATAAAGAAGTCCGAATCTATAAACATATTCGCGCGCGACACGACCGACCCCTTCGAGGGAGACTCGTTTTTCGCGTGCACCGGCTCCGATCGCGCCGCGAGACGCGACAACTGGCCCGGGGACTTCGCGGGATTCGACACGTGAGTCGCGGGCGACGCGTGAGTTTTACTCGACACGGGGTCGGTGAGGCTCGACGTCTGAGTTGGACTTGACGTGGGTTGGACATGACGTGGGTTGGACTTGACGTGGGTTGGACTCGACGCGGGGGTTGCGGGAGTGGCAAGGGTCGGCACGTGTATTGGACTAGACACGTGGTTTGAGCTCGACGCGGGAGTAGCAAGGCTCGGCGCGTGGGTTGCGGACGCGGCGCATGAGTCTCTCCACGCTACCCACCCGCTGTGCGCAGCCTTCGGCACCAAAGCACTGGTGCTCCCCAGACGGTTCGATGGACACGTCACAGATAGAGTTGAACACCAATATTAATGGAAATATTTAAGCAATACTGCCTGCCTCATAGTAGCACCTAATATCGTAAAAATAACGAGAGACTAAACAGCAATTTCAATATGTCGACTGAGATTTCGTAAGCGAAAGCGCGGGAACGCTTCGATAAGGTTATTTGGATTTCGAAAGGGAATACTAGTCTTATAATATGTGATTGGTTGGATTGGAATGCACCAATGTTTCACAGTGTGACAGCAATAAAACTAAATAATGAACGACGATTTGTAAGAATTCTTGTACGCTTTATAAAAATACCCATAACACTGAATAATGTTAAGTACAGAATATATGAAATCGTCATTTTTGTCACCACAATATTTAAACCAATATATTCGAATTTAACCTGTAACTGACAGTTCTGTCTTGCCTTATAAATATGACATGACCTACGGAATGGAAAGAAAAAATGCATTAAGGAGAAGTTGACGTCCTAGCTCTTGCCATTTATGGAAGTAAGTTTTTAAAGTATTTTTATGGATCTCATTGTAATCGGAAAACTAGTGAAGTCGAAATATTTGATGTATAGAAATCCCTTTAAACGCTAGCTCTTTGCAACTTTGAATAGAAAGATACACTTATCGTTTGATAGTGTCCATGCAGATCATTCGATACTGAGAAGTATGAAAGGTCGATTTCAAATTGCAAAGCGCTAGCGGTCCGCGTGTGTAAGTCATAGGTTTAAGCTAACATACACGCCATGTTTAATTGTTTATATCTTGTACCTATATTTAGGCTGTATTTCCATCGACCATTGTCTTAGTATTATATTGAGACTTGTGTGAATATCGCGCCGGGTATCCGCACGGCGAGTAAGATGCGAGTTCGAACGTGTCCTTAGACGCAACCTGTGATATTTGTAAGCAACGCCCTAAACGAAATTCAGTTTTGTTATACGCTTATGTAGGTAGTTGCGTTGATTTTCGTACCTGAATTTTGCAGTTCGAAATAGAGAAAATTGCCATCAGTTTCTTTTTTGTAACTGAACGATATGGTATTCTTTTATAATTGCATTTAGATCTCCATTTTTACCAGTAACTTTCTAGGTGTGTAGACGCATTTATGTTAAATTTTATTAAATGACTGGTTAAAGTTTTGTATGTGACAGACACACTCCAGAATATTTTTATTGTTAAGTTTCTACAATGTAGAGACTTTTGCCTCTATTCTTGTCAGTTATAAGTTTTAATTACATATATTTTCTCAAATGTTATCCATCACCGATATTTCAGCAGAATTTTCCGCAGAATTTTTCTACGAATTGAAATGTATTAATACATTTGTTTGATACCTAAAGTCCACCATATCTAAAGTTCTGTATTCTGATTTTAGCGTTGATGAAAGTTTTGGGCACAAAAATTATATAATTAGTGTTTTTTTAACCAAACTGTAAATATGTAGTTGTCTATGGTAAGTTAGTGAATATCAGTTTATGACGTTTTTAACGTTTTGTATTTGGCTGTCACCTAAATACTGTTAAATCAAAATAAAGTATTCCTATTTAATCTCATGTATAGACCTAGCATTGATTAAATGCTTTTTCAATAATTTATTACTATAATTATCATGCGTGCATTTTTTTATTTACATATTTATTAACGAAAAATTGCAAATTATTTTAATTGTGCATTCTCTCTCAAGTCTGAATTTTATATCATAGGTAAATAATTTAAAATAGTATTTACTTATTTATTTTAGTTTGTTTATATTTACGTATTAAATGTCACATACCTCCGTAAGCGTACTATCACAATAAGTTCATTCATAGACCAATATAATATTTATTGTCGAATATTGGAATGGGTACTGCGGAAACGTATACGTCAATTATGAATTTATTTTTAGTTTTGTATTCTTTACTGTGATATTAATTTGATTGTGATTGTTTTATGACCTTTTGTATTCGTCGACCATTTATTTCGTCTCTTATTTATTTGGTTTTGTTACCGATTTTTTTCTAGTGCAAATGCAAGTTTTCGAGTAATTGGAAAATATGCAAAAATCCGGCTCGAAGGACCATTTGATTTAATCATGCAGGTAGGGATGATAATGACTTAATATATTGTAAGATACATAATATTGAAAGAAAGTATAGAATCAAAGTACGCCCATAATCATTAGCTTTAGTGGCACTATTCATAGAGCTCTCATCACACGCCAAGCCGCGCCGCTCCGGGCGGGCTCGGCGGCCAGGGTTGCAGTGAGTTTATCGTGTATGTTACCTACGCCTAGTGATCGTGATAAAAATCAGGATTTTGTATTAACTGTATTTTTTGTACATAACGTAGTTAGACGAAATATTAATTATGTGCAATTATTACCACATCTATGGCGCAATACCAAAGGTATTTATGTTCTTTAACTGTTGTGTAAAATATTCCGGAGTTAATAAAATTATAACAATGATTTAACAACAATGCGTAGTGTATTATTTATTACACAAATTAATTACCTACTTGAATCCTTGCGAAAACAACCTTGTAATTATTATGCTACACAGGCAGATAAGCGTGACAGACGAAGCAGCTCACTCGATGGATCGCCCATAACATCTACGATTCATGCAAAAGAAAATTGCAATTTTGCAATGAAAGAAAATTACTAATGAAAAGTTTTACAAAGGCAAAGCAATATATAATTCTTAGTTGGCAACTGGTTGTGATTAAGGAAAAGTTATTCTGTCGCTACTGCTGTCCCGGTTGTGCGCACGAGGGCCCGGGGGGTCCGCCTTGACCATGATCCAGAATTTGGCAGATCAGAGAAGTGACTGCCATTTGATCTCTGACCCTGCTACCAGGGGAACCTGGCCAGATTGTATCATGTTTGCACATTCAGTCGCCTGAATGTGCAGGTTTCATCACGTTTTCTCACCAAAAGATCATCGATTAGCATTAAACTAATATACCTACATAACTCAGAAGAGTCATAGGTACATGGCCGCATTGGGATTCGAACCCGGTACCTCTCGCTTACGAATCTGATACATTTACCACTTACTTGGCCACCTACGCTCTCTCACGCCAAGGCAAATAATTTTTATCATACAAACCCACCTTAGAGCATTAAACCAGAAACCCACCAATACAACTGGCAACCCTTTTTTTATTACCATGCAAGGCGATGTTTGCACGATGACAATATTGGATTGGTTTCGTGTCGTGCAAGCGGATGTCCCAACTATTGGCCTTGTGTAAAAGGGCCTTAGAAACAGACAATTGCGCGGGCTCGCATGTGGGCCTCAAAAAGCAAGCTAAGGATTTCTAACCAAACCGCCAGAAACCTTGAACGTCAACATGACATCATGACGTAGAATGACAAGGAAGGAACGTAATGAACGCAAAGGAGGGCGCTAGGTCTTTTTGGAAGAAGTCAGTGTTATCATTCACAGTGGCGTCATTTTAGTTCTATTTTCTGCCATTATGATCCGTTTCGTTTCTTTCAGTTTCTTACGATATCGATGTCAAATACAAAATGTCAAAATTCTTTGTTGAATTCTTTTTGTGTGAATCGTGAATTCGTAGCAAGCAGCTGCTAATCGTAACACAATATTTTTCCAGTTATATTTAGGAAATAAAAGGTAGAGTTTGCGCTGTATTAGGGACATGCTAGTTTTTATTAGATTTAGTGCACTAGTAGAAGATGAAACAAAGGTATGTAGATTAGCTGCATCTTCTCGTTTGGCGTAGTTGTTTACGTGGTTATCAGGAAGACTATTTTGTGTCGTAGGACGCGCCTGATGCACGGATTGAATGCTGGGGATGATTTGTTAAACTATCAAATATCCAAGAAAACGGATGGTGACACAAACGGAGAAATTCAATTGCACAAGATGAAAGGACCAGAACACTTCCTTGAGGCGCAAGTTCAAGAAGGTGATACGTTACAAGCTATTGCTCTAAAATTCCATTGTCCTGTAAGTACTCCATCTTAATTACTATTTAAATTATTTCACATAAACATAATTTCATTTTATGATTACTTGTGTACTGTTTAGTACCTGATTAGATGATGAAATCAATCAACAATTTTTGTTTACAACACATGTAACTTATTAGAAAATCCGATATTATCTTTTGATTTACCAAATTATTTATTCTAGGATTGTACACCTGTAAAACAATATTTTGTATAGATTTCAGAATTAAAGAGGATTAATCACATTCACAAGGACAATGAAATATTTGCAAGAAGGACATTAAAAATACCTGTAACACCATATTCAGTATTGACTGAGCTCGTACCAACATCACAGACTTCAGTGACCCTTGAAACACACCCAGCAGATCTCATTAATACTCAAAATCATGTCCCTATTATGGACAGTAAATCAGAAACAAAAAATGAGTTAGCAATAGATTGCAATGCTGTAGTCATGAACAGCATACTGGCCCCATCTGTTATCCCATATTCAGATGCTGACCCAAGTGAACCTGTGTCTGAAGACACACAGCTCTTACCAAATAAACCCAGGGAAACAGTAGAAAGTGTGGTTGTGAAACAATTAACATCGCAAGGTGCTGATTTTGGACTGAAATGGTTCCATTTACTGGGATGTTTACTTATTCTAGGAGTTATAATACCAATTGTCTATGTTGTATTTTACCTGCCAAAACACGAGCTTCATACTGTGCCTCCTTTATCAAAGTAGGATGACAAATGTGGATCTGAATCTGAATTTATGGTACCATGCTAAACTAATTTTGTATTATATTGTCTTGCATATACATATTAATAATAATAAGAGATGCTATTGTGATTATTTTAAATAAAATTTGTATTGTTGTTAAGTATCACTTTCTTTTTTCTCAAAATATAATTAGGTCATCCTCACTAATCCCTTGGCCTAGCCTACTCTCTCATTTTCAGTTTATGTTGGGAACAGATCCCAGGCAAAGTGATTGAATAGGTAGACGAAGTATGGGTGCAATCCCAACCTGTGTCTAGACACCATAAGATGGAGACTCAGAGATGTTTAGATGAACTTGTCCCCAATGAATAAGTTTGATGAATCAATCTTGTGGTAATATCTACACTACAATATAACACATAGTCATCATCTCGTTGTAGGACAGGACAGGCAGGCAGGGCAGGGCAGGACCGCAGCCACAGAAATCATAACATAAGTTAATAGAAGTCCTATGCGATGCGTGCGTAACTTTTTCGCTATGCAGACGACACATTACCCATCTTTTGCCCATAGTATCTGACACCTGACTGTTATTTCGCAGTAGTACTGGCCGAGGTGGCGACAAGGTTGCTTAATACGTTAAATGCTCCAATTGACATTTCTATTTCCTTATTTTGATTTTTGTGACTGCTGCATTTTCATTTTGTTGGCGTGGAGTCAGCCACCTGCTTAGTCAGTGTCGTCCGCGTTTTGCTGCCCTAGAGCATCACATATGTGTATTAATTATACTCCTGCATAGCCAGGAATGTCACTAGATTGTAACATATCTAAGGAATTACATCGTACATGTTATTTTCAATGCCGGTGTTTGCGGTATCCCAGTATTGCTTGAACTTGAGCCTGCACATGAGAGGGGGCTTTTACTATAATCTCCACGCTTGGCACGTGGGTTAGCGATTGCAGTATTTAAAATACACAACAGAAAACGCTGCTGCTTGGTGATAATACGCAGTCTTGAGCCAAGCAATCACGAGTCATAGCACGAGCACGTAAGAAAGCTGGAAACTCATCTGCATAATTTTTAAGGCAGTCCATAGAAAGGAAGCTTCAATAAAAGACCTCTCCCTTGCTCTCAATCTTTTCAGCGCATCCATGGGCCAGGTAGACCAACTGATCACCAACTAGCCTGGCGGAATCGAATTTTTGTACAAGTTTAGCGTTAGGTAGAGCTTGTCTAGTCTAAAATGACGCGCCCCACTACTTAGTTGAGTGCAAATATTGATAACGACACTTCATCTGTGTGGGAGCCAATGAACGACGCGTGCTCCTACGTTTGAATCTCAACTGAATGACCAATTACAACGGCATTTGTATATGTATTGCGTCCAAATTTTAAACTTGCTTGTGTGCGTTAATGCGATAGTGGGGCGCGTCATTTTAGATTAGACGAGCTCTACCTACATAATGGCCACCTGCCATTTCTACGCACACAAATTTTAGTTAGATGGAGAATCCGTTTAGTCTCAAAATGTCCCAGTTGCAAAATGTCCACTGGTAAAAAAATGTCCAAGTCGCAAAATGTCCAGGTTGCATAATGTCCAAGTTGCAAAATGTCCAGGTTGCAAAATGTCCAGGTCGCAAAATGTCCACATTGTAAAATATCACTATATAAGTCGCTAAATGTTGTACACACTTACTACTCATGAGTTGCCGCTTATATTTATAAATTTCACGATATATTACGTATTTATATTTTATTTTATATCACCAAGGCGGAAAACAAGCTTACGGCCTGCCTGATGGCAAGCAGTCACCGCAGCCTATGGACGTTTGCAATACCAGGGGCATCACCCACGCGTTGCCGACTCCGTAAAAACCTGTTTACCCCTTTCTTGAAGAACTCCATGTTGTACTCTCCAGGTAGTTCATTCCACAACCTTAGTGTGCATGGGAAAAAGTTTCTTTGGAACCGCACAGTTCGCGACTAATTTGGCTCTATGGTGTGAGGATGAACTTCCTGTCGGTGGCGAGCGGTGCGATGATATATTTATTTATCAACGATATCAAACTATACGAAAAGAGCAGGTATATTGCTGACTGTGCGGTTTTTACGGGTGGTTGGTGGGCCCACTGAAAACCAGCGTTGTAGTACACGTCAAGCGACCACAACATTCTGCCGAGGGGGTCCAGTTGCACTGGAAGCCGCGACACGAACTTTAAACAATGCCACTGGGAATAGATAAACTGTAGGTAGGTACATTTATTATTAGCCTTCTTTCTTTTTCTTGTGCTGGACTACGGTACAGAACAACAAATGCTTTAGAAGGATGGCACAACCGGTTGAATCGCCGCATACCCAAGCATCCCAACCTTTATTAATATATCGTGAAATTTATAAATATAAGCGGCAACTCATGAGTAGTGTGTACATCATTTAGCGACTTATATAGTGATATTTTACAATGCGGACATTTTGCGACCTGGACATTTTGCAACCGGGACATTTTGCAACCTGGACATTATGCAACCTGAACATTTTGCAACTTGGACATTTTGCGACTTGGACATTTTTTTACCAGTGGACATTTTGCAACTGGGACATTTTGAGACTAAACGGGAGAATCCAGTTACTTTGGAAAAAATGCGAGTTGGTAGCCTACTGCACGACGACGACGCGTCATCGCGGCACGACTAGTTTCTGAGATACCTTCCGTAACTCGCGACACGTCTGCCGATCCGCGGCGAGCGGCAGACGGCATTACCGCCCGACTGCAGATGTAGACACGAGTAGGTACTTTGTATATTGCCAGTAGATTTTTTTACTCAATAAAAATGTCTGCATACCAAAGAGATTGGAAAGTTAGCTACCTTCATGGCCGAGTGGCAATTTCTTTATTTGTTCTGTGCTTGGAACCAATTGATAAAATACAGTAGCGTCGCCACGACGTCGTGGGCGACGCGTCGCCTGCTGCTGCTGCGTGCAGTCGGCTACGAGCTAGCACCTGTCTACTTGTGGATGTATCATCCTCACATTTAGCGTGTAGCGGCCCCGGTTTTTAGGAGTAGCTGCTGTGCTCGTTTTGTCAAAAAATTTGACTGGGTAAACTGCAAACTATTACTGCGGTCCCACCACTATGCCCCACTCTGGTAACGGATACACTGTATCCATCAGAGCTCCCAACGGATGGACCGATTACAATGTGGTTTTCTTTTGAAAACCAGTTTAGTGGCACAAAATGGTGTCGCTTTTGTTGGCATATGCGTCAACGTGCCGTGTGTGAAGTGTCGGCTTGTCCGTTTATCCACCCAAAGGTGGATACTCGGAAACGCGTGTCCATCTATCCACCCTGAACGAGGTGGATATTCGTAATTCATATAAAATATTTCTTCCGATTTTCTCCCCTGCCTGTGTACAGTCATTTACAGAAACATACACAAACCCGGTTAAGTTTTTGGAATGCGTGCAAAAAAACGCAGTTCTTCGCTAATACGTCTACTGCAGCACAAACATTTAGAAAACGATTGCAAATATACCTTAAAAGGGACGAATTTATCCATGATACACAACTTCGTCTACTCAATAATGAAATAAGTGTTGGTCATTTTCTGGACATATTGCAAAATTTATAAAATACTGCCGGCCCCGCCTCGGCTTCGCGTGGGTGTAGTCTTTTTTATTTATTTTTAGTTAGTGAAAAAATTCTATTTAGAAATACAGGATTCAAGTTTTTATTTAATAGATAATTTTATTCAAACTGTACTTGGGGTAAAAAGTCGGAAGAACAATCAGATGTGAATTCCGGTTATCCACCCCGTCCATCTGGACACGCGTTTCCGAGTATCCACCTTAGGGTGCCTGTTTTAGGGTGGATAAACAGAACAAGCCGAAGTGCCGCCATTATTCCACAGTTCAAGTTTTGGCCACTGGGTCAAATAAGTTTGTAGCTCTCTCGGCTCTCTTTGATTTGTTGAAATCGGTTAAGTAGTTTGGAATTCTGTTGGAAGTTTTCCGAAATCTTTCCGTCTTTGGTTGGCAATAAAATAAAAGAAGTCTGTACAATATTCACAAAATAAACTTTATTCTATTTGCTTATTAATACTATCGATGTAACAAATTTCCAGTAAATTGTTGACATAATCGTCCTTTTTAAAATATACTATTAACTGATAAATGCATTTTAAAATTCTTTTAATTGTACAGAAGAAAATAAACTATAATAGATATTGTCAGTCTGTTCATTAAAATAAACCCATAGTAAGACAAGTAGGCATATACAATATCTGCATATTTAGAGACAATATAAAATTGATTTTCTCATAACACAACTTATCCTTACGAGTGTCTCGGCGCATTGCCTCAACACGTTAGGCTTCATAAATGGATACGTAAAAAGTTCGTAATGCGGGGCGTAGCCCCGAGAGCCTCACGGCAGCTTGTACGTAAGTGTACGTAATCGGTGTGGTTCGCGGAGATGGCGCGCCCGTCTGTGCGCGCGCGGCGGTTGCTTCACTGGAATCAGAAGTTCCCGCGCCCGCCGAGGTTCGTGCTCTCGTGTACGCTGCGGAACAAACACTCCGATCAATTCCATGTGTAAATTTTGAAATCATAATCAAAATAACAAGATTATCAAGTGAAATGTAATGTACACAGTAGAAAACAAATTAGTATGTCACAATAGCGGTTAGTTACACAGGATGAAGAGCCATAGCCCGCGCGATGAGAGCGCCGGCGCTTTGTAGGGAGATTAGTGATTTCTTGTTATACCAAATCAAACAACAAAATCACTAGTCTTCCATACAACGCGCGGCCATCTTCCCGACGACGCCCCATTAGTCGGCACACCTAGAAAGTTGGTTAGCACACAATAAGGACAATGTTATCACAACCACACAGTAGATTTTTTACAAGGTTATTTTAAGACAGAAATGTTAGGCAATGAAAATGATTTACAAATTATTTTTTGATGTTGATTGGTGAATGGTTGTTTTAGATTCATGTGATTTTGATGGAAATACTTGATAACAGATAACACATTCGGTGCCCATTATTATGTCAAGTGCAAACAAATAGACCGAGAATTAGTAGGCGCTGTTTGTCGAGGCCCGGAAAACTATACGCGGCAACAAATGTGTTATCATAAATATGATTGTAGCTACACTACAAGACTAAATATTCAATGACTGAAAAAATAAATACAGTATACATGTTTTATAATACAAGTATGACATTATAGATAGTAGAGTAATGAATGTTTACACAATAGGCTATTCATTGTAGATGTATTCAAACATATTGCGAATTTTCAAATACATACGCATTTTGTAATACATAAACTACATAGTCCCGCTATCTACTAGTATTGTTTTTGTTTACCTGAGCGCGGAACTTGCTTCTTATATATCTAATATAATTCTTTAGTTTTGTTTGGCCAACGCCGGGAACTCTTCAAACATTCTAACAAAACAATATCGTGTTAGTGGTCAATGCATTAAAAATATTACAGGTTGTTACAATGGTGGCAATGGGTATATTAGCTTCAATCTATACACAGTTTGCGTGCATACAATCATATGAGTCGGTATAAATTACACTGTGCTGATTATGTATGTAAACCGAGCTCTTGCTTTCCTCCATGAAATACCAAGTTCAGACCGCAGTGTGGGAACTGGGCAGACTCATTATATGTAAATATAGCATGATGTTCTATCTTCGGCCGCCACGACACTTATCATCAAGTGGAATGATGGTCAAATGCCTCGTCGGCTGTATATAGTCAAAAACCCCAAAATGTTTGGTTCGCTGTTTAATGAACCATCATATTAAATACCGCAGACACAAGTAGAAAACAAGAGGTCGGTTCGTCGACTCCTGTCATAGCTCCTCTACACAATGGGGCGTTACGATGGGCCAACATACGAAGGACGTATTGGCGCTGAGCTGGTAACGTGTAAAAAATACAATACAGAAACATTTATTTCTCTCAAAAAGGCATCTGGTTTTTATATATATACTTTATACATTGTACATAGCCTTCGAATTCGTATTGAGAGCTAAAGTCTGTAGTAGGTTAATGAAAACCTGTGTTACAGATCTCCAGGATTGCGTGTGTAGGCGATAGTCAGAGACGCGATGGCCCATCGTGACGCTCCATCGTATAAAGAAGCTATAAGCGTCTGAAGTCAGTATGTAACCATGAATGCTGATGCGTACCTCTGTTGAAGCAGGTACTGCGCCATCTGTATGCGCTGCGGGGTCCCTGTGATGGTGATGATGCGATCGTTGGAGCCCGGCAGAGGCTCAGCGATCTCTATCCCGGCGCCGCTCTCGTTTCGAATCTTGCGGATGCGAGTGCCGGCCTTGCCGATTATCGCGCCGGCCAACTGTGGAGGGGGAGAGTCGATATCAGATTGTTGCAATGTACAATGTCTTTAGTCTCTATAACACGCTACGAAGAAACATCCGTTGAGCAAAATGTTCTGGTTTGAAAGATAAGTGTGATCACAATTATAATGGCTTTAAATATGAGGTGTAAGCTTAATCCTCACAGTTTCACATTTTACATTTTCAGATGTTACAAACCATACGAATTCGTAGATTCGAGCGAATGGCGATTGTTTTCCAGTTTGTCATATGACCATATAAATAGCAACGAATCTCGATCCATCAATTGCGACTCAGATCAACACATGCGGCACTCACATCCTTAGGTATGGTGACTTGCGTAGTAGTCTCTGCCTGTCCACCGCCGTCGTTGTCAAAGACAGCGCCGCCCTGCCGGCTGCCGAAGCTCCCACCACCGAAGCTGCCACTGCCGAAGCTGCCGCGCGGGGGCCCGTTGAAGTTGGGGTTGGGGTTGCCTCGGGGACCGAGTCCGGCGAAGTCGTTGAAGTTGGGGTTCCCGCGGGGACCGGGGGGGCCGCTGCGGTTCATGGGGGGACCGGCGCGGGGTGGGGGCGGGCCGCGGCCGCGGGGGCCCATGGGGGGGCCACCCATACCTAGGGTGATCAGATAAAATTTCTCATCATTTATAATTAAAATAAAGGTTTTTGGAATCGATGTTATTTTTTTTTGGAAATCAACAAATGACAAATTGAAGTTAGCTTTTGCAAGTTACCCAATAGACAGAACAGATAATAATAACAGCTAAGGAGGATAATATGCTGAAACACTGTACGAGATGGATACAAGAGGCACAGAGCCGATCGGTGTGAAAGACACAGACATCCTGCAACTCAGATAATAATGTCGGGCCAAGTATATAAATAATTTTAAAATTTATTTATTTAGATTTGTTTTATGAATATTATTGTTACTTATATTTTTAACAAATTATAAAAAACTTAAAAAATTTAAATAAATATTATTAAACTTAATTTTTTCTCTCTTATTTATAATAATAACATTGTTAGTAGGTCATAAAACATACCTCTCGGAGGCCCGTTCCTTGGCCCGCCTGTGCCTCCCCGCAGCCCGCCCTGTCCGGAGCCGAAGCCGCCGTACTCGTCCGCGTAGAAGTCATCGTAGTTGTGCGGGTCGTAGTTCTGTATGCCGCCCTTGATCGGTACCTGGAATGTGAGTAGGAGATGTTTTACTTGTGGCAGAATATGGCAAATGGGAAGGATGGGGAGGTTAAGTTTAGGGGCGTATAGGCTGTTGCTGCTGGTAATGTATACCTTTCGCGTTGCCCACGGGAATGGACAGTCTGACTCTTATTTCCACCATCACAAAAGTGAAAGGATCGATACTCAGGTTCCAAACTAAAACTAGCTAATACTGTTTTAGACAGTGTTCCGAGTGAAATGGCTATGATATGGGTCAACTTGTTGATAGAAATTACTAATAAACTTACCGACGAATCGAATATTGTAGACCAATCAATATAATCTGAACTTGAATCTGAATTATCATAAACTACTCCTAATATTTAACAGAAAATGTGAGGTTGGTTTTTGGTCTACAAAGATCCTCACTAGCTGGTCTAATTCTTACGACAGCCATAAGTGTTACCAAAATTTGAGGTGACTAAGAAACTAACACTTTCTTTGCATACCTTTTCTCGACAAAACATACGAATACTCCCATCGCCATCGACAAAAAAGGAATTTCACACAACATATCTCTCACACCACAAACCACACCCAACCCAGCTGTTACAGCACCCACCTGCCGAACAAGGTCCAGCACCTCCCTGACGCCGGCCGCGACCGCCTCCGCTCGCCCGAGCAGCTGCACAACGCGCTCCGTGCTCTGCGGCGCCGTGTTCGAGAATATCTTCAGGCGAGCACCGGTTTTCTGGGGACAATACGGGATTCACTGATAAAATTGACCGTGGACCACCTCGTTTCATGCTCGGCGTGTCCTACAACTAGTACAATGGAGGACTAGTTCGAGGCTAGTTCAAACGCTGTATGCGTCGCCGAATACTGGGCGACTAAAGTGTAAGTCGCGAGTTTAGTCCAACGACTCGATAAGAAGAATGATGAAATATATAGATCAGCGATGATATTATCACCAACACCATTTGCCCGCAGCGCAGTCCACTGCTGACCACAGGTCTCCCCCAAGGCACGGCACTTAGACCGGTCCTCAATTTTGCGCATCCCGTCATTGCTAGCAGATTTGCGCAGGAACAGATTGTTCCATACTACGTTAGCCTAAACGTGGGCTTTATTGTCAGGGGCTGTTCTATTAACAAATAGATAGAACAGCCCTGCCTACGTAACAATGCGAGATATAGCTTAGTGCACATTGTCATTATTTACGAGCCTACATTAGTTCAGTGTTGGACGTAGCTGGTTATAGCATCTTCCTGTCTGCAGCCTTTCGCAAATTGTCACTCCAACCGGTGTGAAGGTGTCCTACAATTCTTTTGTTTTGTACAGTATAGAACCTACAGCCAGAAGGATAAAATTCACAACACAAGACAATAAAAATTACTGACATAGCGTACATAATTAGTAAGCTGAAGTGGCAGTGGAATATCTGCCGAAGAATCTACAACTACTGGATTAAACGAGTTCTTGAATAGAGTACGGGACTCGGCAAGCATCTCTCTTACTTCAACGCAAATCGAAAGGGCTAGACGCGTGCGACAAAGCCAGTCATTTTACGCAGGTTGGAGGGGCGGCTGTGGACTGCGGTCCTAAGAAACTTTCGGTCACCGCGTATGACTGAACTTTCCGGTGGTTCTCCACGCGCGTAGTTCGTACTTTACTTCTTATCTACAAATTCTTTAAAATTAACTTAACAACGTGGTCTCCGGATTACCCTGCGAGAAAAGGGCGTGACGTAATGTGTGTTTTTGCTACTACGGTCACAAATAAGCATAAGACCAGCCTGATTTTATGAAACTTTTTTACATTAAAGTATGTCTATTAATTATTGGGTGCATCTGTATTGCGTTATTGGGCGCATTTGGCAGCTTTGTATAAAATTTCAATATGCTACCCATTTCAAAAGATAATTCCCACCACCCGTCGCATATTTGCAGAAAGCACAAACCATCGCGTGCAATATCGGTTTAGTTATCGATTTATTGCAAAGTTATCAATGGCATCATTTTGTGGAGACAAACAATATGTTGTATAAATGAGTAATATTAGGAGTACTATCTACATTGTTAGAGCTTGCTTTTACGTTATCATTACTGTTTCCTTATTTTAAACAAAGAATGAAAACTACGATTACATTTAATTTAGTTACACAATTTTACCCAGATTTTTTACAACGCTCTCAAACATAGTGACAACAACAATTAAAATAAATGTTAAAATGTTCGCAAATTAAATAAATAATAGAAAGCGGCCTCTACACGTAGAGTACGAACAAAGTCTACGGAGATCTGCCCAGCACGTGGAGAGCGGCTGAACTCAAAAAGGGGCTACAAAGTCCTCCACGAGCAAATCCCGTTGCGTTAGCACCGCAGTCTCGCACTCCACTCGCCTCTCCAGGGGTCTACGATCGCTAATGGTAATCACCTTGTCTCCTTGATCCCAGAGATAAGTCGGGGCACGGTTGTTTAAGTTATTTTAGAGTGGCAGCCGGCGGACGGGCGGCGGGGCCGGCGCAGGCGCGGCCGCATCGACCGGCCCGCCGCCGCGCCGCCGCCGCACACACGGCCACTAGCGCCCTCATCACTCACGCATCCACCTGCCCGCCGATATCGACTGCGCTCCATCCGAACAGAGCCTTTTAGCACAAGTTTCGTCTTTTATTTAAAAATGTAGAAGGAAATTTTTCGCGATTGAAAAAAATATATTTTTAAATCGAATCGAATAAAAAATCTAATTTTAAAATTAATCACTGGCACTTCGATTTTAGATAGCTTCGAAATTATTTAGTAACGTAATGTCTAGACCCCTTGGGCACACGAGGTAGACTGAGGCGTGCCGCCCCGAGCGGTGCAGGCGAGCGACTGACTGACTGTCGGTCCCGATCCCGGCGGCGGGCGGCGGCAGGGCGGCGGCCGGCTGCACACCTGCCTGCACTTGCGGGGCTCCGACGTGCCTCGACTCCGGCCGCCACGCGCCACGCCTACGCTGCGACGCGCCGCGACTCGCAACACAGATTGGCGCGACTATCACGTCGCACGCCGGAACAATGACGGGGACGACGTGCGACAACGATTACAGCGACCCGATTTATGGCATTTTTCCTCGAGACAAAATTACAGACCGACTTTAATTGTTTTTAGGATTATTTTATGTTGCCGTGTAGCAGAAATAAATAAAGCAAAATGCATGTAAATGAGTAACGCTATGAAGAGCGATAACACCATACTGACCGTAGCAAACAGACCCATATCGTCGATATTGTTTCGTTCTTAATCAATCACGAAATTTCACGAATATAAAATATTGTAGTCAAACAAAACTATTTCATTTCCAGCGTGTACGTACGAAAGGGTTTACTCGTAGGTACGCCAGCGTGAACATGGAAAACAC
The DNA here is from genome assembly GCA_905147135.1 of Blastobasis lacticolella. Lineage (NCBI taxonomy): Eukaryota > Metazoa > Arthropoda > Insecta > Lepidoptera > Blastobasidae > Blastobasis > Blastobasis lacticolella. The sequence goes on from LR990058.1 coordinate 5,652,483, forward strand.
ATTGTATCTGTCGGAATACAAATATTACGGCATTGAACAATAGTTGAGCCGGGCTTTGGGAAATGAATACCGAGGCGCGGGAATTGCGAACGTATGAAACAATGCCAGACATTGCCCGGCAGACCGTGACGTAACACGTACGGCGAATTCAAAGAACTGCGGCCGAGCGAATCGACCCCATAGCCCTTATTGTGTGGAATTATTTATATTGTGCTACATTTTATGTAGGCAAGCTTTTTTATGCGAGCGTAAATTCAAGGGCTAAAATAACAAGGAAAACTCAAGAGTTTAATAGTGTTTGTCGATTCTTATGCAACCGACAATACCTAAATCGGAAAAAGTAATGAACCCGAAATGTGTATTTGTAAATGTAGTTCAGTTGTTCATGCTTACAACTAAGTAGATAAGGCACTACCGGTAATAACCATCGGCTGTCCGCGTGTCACGTGAACGGCAAATCAATCATGTGTCCATCGCGCTGTGGCCGGTGGCCGGTGGGCGTCGATCGGTCGATAGGTTCCGAAGCCGTACGTGGCCGGCGGAAGCGGGCGGCGCGGCCGCGGCAAGGTAATTGCTGGTGTCACCGCCGCCGGCCCTTTGTCACCGCCGTCTAATTACACCGACATATGGCCAGTTTCTGCCGCTACAATTACGACTAGCGGCAGCAGCACCGACGTACTAACAGATAGACGGGAATCGAGCCATCAATAACCAACCCAACATGACAGGGCAATCCCGTGATTCGAATCGAATATTTCATCCTCATATTCTCCGACCTGAAACGTTTTCGATAGGCATTAGACGTAGACGTATTCCGGAAGGAATGCTAATAAATTACATCTTGGGAATAAATCGTGCTCGGTATCAGGAGCACTACCCTCAGCCGGCTGCGAGTACTTTCACATCCGCTCCTATTTTTTGTGCCATCATAGAGGATGTTGAGGAGGAAGAGGCATAAAAAACACCTTGTTTTTTTCCACTTCCCATAGGGTCACGTGCGCGTGTCTCCTGTAACTCGACGCCAGGCGCCGAGTTTCCGACGAAACCCTACAGAGTACGTACTGTGTAGTCTGACATCTGACATTTAATTTTAATGAAAAGTAGTATTTATAGATCCTTTGATGAAAATTTTGAGGAATAATTTAAAAAACGGAGTAGCGGCTTGTTTTATTCCATTATTGAGCCCACCTTTTCTGTTCGTGGGACAAAACGTGGCCGAGCACGTTGTGCGTCACAGGCCTCGCGGAGGACTATTGTTTTCCACGCGAACTCCCCCTTTGAGTACAACTAATTTAGTAGAGGAGTTGTGAAACTATTCCAATGGGAGTCGGAAAGGAAGTCGGCTCGCAGAGCCCAGTTCAGAGTTGATAAGGGCTCTCGCAAAGAGTGGAGCGATGTAGACGAAACTTTCTCGTTCTAGACGGCGATTGTGCGGCTCGCTGCGGAAATAGCTCAGAGCAACCTAATAAATGAGTCACAGGAAATGTTTCTAGTTTTATTTCTGCTTTTCATCTATGAACCGAACAGTATTGAAAACCTACTATGAAATTCAATTCAAACATAACCATGCGTCATATTGAACGCTATTACCGAAAATTAAATTTTCTGATGCGAAAGCAATTAAATTACGTCGGGTAATTTCTACGTACGACAGCGCTGTGACTACGTAACATTCGATCGATACGTGCACACACATCGCTGTTGTCGCCCAATAGCAGAAGGTAGGTTGGGTATCAAAACCGTCGGGTATGTAGGTACGAGTATAAAGCGGTTGGTATGCCGCGAGTCGTCGCCCTACCTGGCAGCCGGCACCAGGTAGGTAGGTTATAAAGGCCGGCGTCGGCTCGCCATATGCCGGGCGTGGCCGCGAGGCGCTCATTGTGCGCGGAGGTAGCCGCGGCGGGCGCTGCCGAGGCCCAGGTGCGCGCGCGTTTTTGTGCGGCATCCGGCGGCTGCGAGCGCACCTGCCGCCGCAGCTGCCGCCCGCGCACGCGCAACGCCCGACGCCCGCCGTTCGACGCCCGACGCCGGGGCGGCCACGGTAAATCCAGAAACGATAAACGCGAGACCCGACCCTACCAAGGAAAGTCGTAATGCATGACCCAAGTAGAGTCTCGTGCAAGCAACCCCGAGACAAAGACTCGATGCGGATCCGTCGCCGGTAACAACGGGCCTAGTCTGAATGTATCCTTCGTTCTTGGCTTGGTGCTATCCATATGTCCAACCAAATTTATATTGTTAATTTTGCCGTAAGTTTTCCAAATAAAATAAAATCGTTGACGATTGCATGTAGAACCCATGTAATAATTGTTCAGTTGTTAATTCTGTACTGTTTGCTAACTCCATACGAGTTATAATCCAGGTAATTCTACAACTATTAGCGAATGCACGTTGGCTTGCTTGGGCCGCTGAAAGGCAGCTGTGAAGATTATAGATAAGCTAGAATCTCAGCATTCAAACAAAGAGTAACCCCCTTGCTAACAAACTGACGATGCTTATGTATGTGCCAAAGACTCAGTAAACACAAATGTATTCTCCATTTCGAATGATTAGGTAAAAAACTTAACAGTACATAATTAAATTACACGATACTAAAAATAACCCCAACCAGCGCCCCAACATCGTAAAATGAAAAGTAATATAAACATTTCGTTACCTGTTCGATGACGAAAGTACCTACATGCATGACGAATATTGCGTTCGCGTATTGTACTAGTATTGGAAAACGAAAGAATGTTGAGAGTTGATTTTTCATTGTTATTTTTTATTCTCAGGTAGGGCCGAATTTCATTCACCTTTTATAAATCATATTATGTAGAATACCTATGTATAAAAAAGGATGTGAACAGCTGACTACAGACAAAGAAGTGAATCCAATTCAGGTAGAGACGGAATGAATTGCGTACCCGAACGAGGGAATAGCTTACGCAATTTATAGGAATAATTTTTTGTTGCATACAGACAACTGTGCTAGAACAAGAACATGACGTAAGTCAGTACGTAGGTACCACCAAAACAATGAAACGGGAATGTAAAACTTTCCGGCAATGGCGGTATCCATTACATTTAAAGACAGAAAGAGCAGCGAGCGCTCCGAAGATTAATTTTCCATATTACTATGCACGGTTCACAAACAAACTCGTTCCGAAGGAAATTGATGGTTGTCGATAACAGCTTCATAGCTCCGTTAGTCAAATTTCCGTGCAAACATCAGGCGGAGCGTTTCTCAATCTCGGGGCGGGACCATGCGCAAACAAGGAAAAATGTAGTCGGGAAATGTGGCTCGGGATTCATTGGTCCATCCTCATATAATTAGACGTCGATATTTGGAAAATATCAAAGTTGCAACGACACACAAAACCCTAACCCCATCAAACTGGATGAATATATCAGGGGCCAAAGTTAGACCGATCAGTATAAATTTGACAAGTTCCGGTCGCCGGCGGCCGTCACGCCAACATCGGGCGTCGTTGTCTGCGGAGTTATGAAACGGCGCCCGACAGCGAGATTGCTAAGTTAGCGCAGACGTTTTAAAACTTCCCCCGCGCCGGCGGGATGGTTAATTGATCCGGCCCATTGCGCGGGATGCACTCTCGTGTATGCGGGTAATCTTGTTTGCGCGCCGGAACTCTGGCGCTCCAATCAAAACAACTCTACATGTCGAGAGTGCCGTACTATCAGCATAGCTTTGGACGAACTTATTCCTCACTGGGAATGTACCCAAAATTACCTATACCCAACCCACACAATTACGAAGCGTTCAGATAAAGATATAGATCAATTCGGCAGCTGCTTTCACATCTGCCCCCCATCCTGGCCCCGTGCGGATCGTGCGATGAAAAAATCCTTTCGAAATAACTGTACCATCGACAGATGACTTAGCGGTGTGCGCCCTCCATCTGCTCGAATTAACCATTATGAGCGGGCCCGAGTGTCACATGCAGTTTTAACGAGACCCTTTTAGACGAGGGTAGGGTCCGCACATGGCGGCGGTCGCGTGCGAGGTAATCTTCAAGACGATCGCCGACCGATAACAGGGGCCTCACGGAGAATGGGGTAAAACGCAACAACATTATGTGTATAACAAATATGCAGTTGTAGCATACCATAAATTCCATGAATCTACCGCTAGCAACGCGACGCGCAATACCAGGTATTACATTATATACTAGGTACTCGGTCATATAGAACGCAATATTAACCGAGGAGTTCAGCGTCTTGCGTAACAGACCCATTTTCGCCAACACTTGCTAAAAATATATAGCAATAAAATGTGGTCCTTGAATTTGGATAGATAAATGTGCCACAGACCGAAAGCTTTCATGGGTAAATATGTTTTCCTCGGAGAGAAGCCGGATAGGCGCGTAAACATATTATTAGGAACCTTTCGGTGGAATCCGTAGGAAAGATTTATTATTATCAGGCGATATTTATAATAAATGTTCTTTTTACGAATATTTCAGATAGGCCGTGGAAAGAAATAGCTAACTTATTGCTATAGAGTTATCCCTAGGCAATAATCCTCATTAAACATTATTCCTATTACTGGGTGACGTTACGTTAATAAAAAACTAAAAATTAATTATATCCACCCAAATCAATAATAGGTCTATTGAAAAAGAAGCTGCTAGATCTGTAAAATAATTAGATTAAATCATTTATAACTTACCTCGCGCAATTCCTTGATCTTGGCGCCCGCTTTGCCGATGACGCAGCCGGCGCGACTCTGGTGGATCAGTAGGCGCACATCCAAATCCTCATTGTTGCTCTTTGGTCCAGCCTATTTTGTACAATAAACAAGGTATTAGGGTACTGCGATCATTACACCGTAAAGATGACAAGCAATCAGTACAACTGAGATACTTACATCAGCCAAATTCGGCAGGATTTCTTTCACAATTTCAAGTACCGTGTCGATATCGGGCGCCACTATCGACAGTACCCTGCAAAACACAGCTGAGATAAAGATCTGTCTCGCGAAGGTTTTCGGCAAATCACAACATAAACGGTAACGTATCAACGGTCAGGGAGGTCTGGGCTGAATCTGTGCAAGCATGAAGGCGATGATAAATGTCAATTCGGGAGCAGTCCATTCGGAGGAAGCGTCGGAGGAGGGACCGAGTCCCGAGGGAATAGCTGCTAATGAGTGGTGAGCGGACGCAGCGGTCGCGAAGTAGGGGGTGCATCGTCCCGGGTGCCGGCGGACGAGGTGAAGCGCCTATCGGAGGTGCCTGAATTCAAACACGTTGACTCCTGACTGTTGACTGTTGGACGTTGGCTGTATAGAAGGTGGCGATATAGTTTACCGTTCGGGGCCGGGGCAATCTGGGACTGTTATAGAGGCTTTGTACTGCGGCGGGGCGGCGGGTGCGGGGCAGCGGCGTCCGGCGGGGCGGGACCGGCAACCAAGACACGCTGTAGCGGCGCGCCGCGCGCCCGGGGCTCAAGGCGCGCCGCGCCCGCCGCACTCGCGCACGCAACGCACCCACCAAACTATATTTCCCCCAAAAACTCTGTTCCCGGTGAAAATCGGATCACCATAATAAAAACCGATAAATTGGATGCGTGGTTTGTATGTGCGTTGCGTGCGAGCGAGGACGGCGAGCGTTTCGCGGGAGGGCGCGCGACGCGTCCCGCTACAAGCAACATAGGCGTCTCGGGGACGATAAAGACCTGTAACTGGCTGCCGGGGGGTTATTCTCTAGCCTACGGACTGGCCGCTGGGGGCGAGCTTCGATGGCGGCCGTCACGACATAGCCAGCTCTTGCGACAGAAACAGTTCATACAGCGTGGTCGCTACTCGGAACGACCAAGCGCAGGACTAGAAATGATCTTGGTGAACTGTGAACTTGTGTTTTCGTAAGTACAAGAATACCAACTCCGGCTCAAGTCATGGACCATCGATGCTTGCGCTCTTGCAATTTTCATTACAGACAGACAAAAGATATTTATAAGAGACATGGGCGGGTCTGGTGTAGTCGCTTTTTGTTACCAGAGATACAGTCATATATTTTTTAAATTTGGCAGAACCTGTGGTGAAAAAATGTTAGAATTAAGACAGAGATTCATAAGTAAATACTTACAAAAAATGTTTTAAGTAATTTCTAAAAGCTAGAAAAATGATTTGTATGTTTTATAATTCCAACAATAACATTGATTAATACAAACCTGTCGCTTAAAACATTGACTCGATAAAAGTTAAGATGAAAATGTAATAATGCTGTGCAAGAGCAAGTTAAACATAATTTAAGAAAAAAAATGAGAATTAAAGTGATCTTCTCAGTATGTCGTTGTCCCTCAAAATAACCAAGTTTGTCGTCGAATGTCGTAGCGGAGTCTCATCCCGTGCGACGAGGTAAAGAGTCGACAAAGTGACCGCTATTAATACTGACCTGGTTCCTCAGTTTCGATATGTTTGCGCCGCTCTTCCCAATGATAGAGCCGGCCACCTGTGACGACAACAATATCACTTAGAAAACAGTTGGTAGCGAGCATGGTGTGAGTTTTAGACGTGTTTCTACGGTTAAAAGTCATAAAGCAAGAGACGAATAGAACGAAAGCTTCCCCTTCAGCTCAGATGTGAAAGAGCATAATTCAAACTTAAACAAATACTCATTTGTTCCAATTCTTAGGTGGGAGACATTTTTCTCGTATCGCGTGAGGCAGTCTCATGACATATGTGCCTGCTACATTGTGGGCTAAGGAGAGGGGATGAAGATGATGAGTCACACGAGGCGGAAAGCGCTCGGTCGGACAGTACCTACGCACCCACTACTACATTAGTTAAAATCATTCGCAAAAACTGAAGCGCAAATAGATAGTTCTAAAGTTATCAGATTTTTTTATTGCCTAGGGAGGCACACGGTAGGAACGGACGGTCCTCTTAAGAGAAAGTGGCCAGCGTGGTCCAGAACATCTGCAATCTATGGTGAGCAGAAGCGGTGCCGGCCTTTGAGGTATGTGTAGACATGCCTTTTGAAGAAACCCATGTAAATAGTGCAAAGGAAACACTTCGGGAGGGAGCTGCGGTAAAAAAGTTCGCAATTCCCGTACGTTAGCTGGATGCCAGCCATCTAGATGGTGGGGATGAAATCTATCCTATTGTCGGAGGGTGCGGAGATTACAAAATCGAAACGCATTGGTGATACTCCTGATGTTGCTGATGTCCATAGGCAGCGGTGACCACATTCCTTCAGGTGTATAGCTCGACTGTATCACATAAAAAAATTGGACAAATCGGAGTAATTCTGAATCTGAATGGTTCCCGTACCTTACTCGGTATGAGGAACGTGACCTCGTCGTCGGAGGCCCGTTGCCGCTTCGGCCCCATGGGCCCGCCCTCGTCGCCGTGGGCATCGCGCTTCATCTCGAACTGCAACAACACACCTACATTACAAGTGCGTAAGCACGAAGAGCTAGACAAATTGGAGAATTTGATGAACTTTGCTTTAGAATAGAACGCTCCATACTCATTTATTTGACATTTACATAGTGACAAGTTTATTGAAAGAGACGTTATCACGGCTATTATATGAAGTGTTTGCGGGACTCGGTTCTTTTTTGACTAACGTAGGAGATGTATTAAAGTTGGTGTTGCACCTAATATATGGAAACTTAACGGTCTAAACGAGACGGACTGCAGCTCATCAAACAGCACCTCGAAAACGCGATCATGTGCAATACGGATCAAATTTGAATTGCATCAAAATCATACAAGTCGTACTAGGAATTTATCTAGGAATTTCACAATGACACATTGTAAACGGCCGCCCGCCCCGGTAAGTTTATGGCCAAATCCATCCGTTACAAGACAAGTCCGGTAGCATTATGTACGTGTTTGTAAAGTTTTCTATGCAATTATTATAGGCTCCAAAATTAGTTAAAATCACCCGCGTATTTAACCGCAAACGGAATGGAATTTAACCGGAAAATTCAAAGAAGATTTTCCGCGGGCGTCTCATCTAGGAAAGGTTTCCGAGCTGCCTACCTATTCAATTTCAATTAATAAATCTGACAAGGATGAAGCCGTGAATGGGCTATCGAAAGGCCGAAATGAGGTATTACGACTTGAAAGGAACTTCCCATTTAATGGGGAAATGTCAAGCACAGTTTGAGATCAAAAATATCAAGCATGGAAGCGAAAGTCCCGTCTTTCTTCGGTTGACGTATAAAGAGCTTTTGATGCGGAGTATAGGGGTACCTAAACGACCGTTTTTGGGTGCCAAACATTTCCAAGTAATTACAAGGGGATTGCGGGTTCGGAAGTACGGAACACCCGCTTCTGTTTCAGATTTAATGACGGAATGAAAAACGGGGATTACAAGCGTAGCGGCGAAGGTTGCGTACGGAAACGTCTGGATGGGTTTCGGCGCAATTTCAGAGCGATTTGTATTGCGAACGGATTAAACTTCAGCGTTCATTTAGAACACCTTCCTAATAGGATTTTCAGATTTAATTTTTCGAGTAAACCAAACAAATTAAAAAGCTTAATTACGTTGTGCGTGTACAGGAAGGTTCCACGTTCCGTGATTTTGCGGATTCTCACGGAAGGGTGCCAAAAACTTATCTGACCCGGAGGCCAAAACTGGAACTAAGTGTCGCCATTTTGAAATGACACTTTGTTGTCAACAACGGCTAACCCGTCACCGGACCAGATATGAGTTTATGACATGTCTGCGATATCTCGGACGACACCCTTTCCACGGTGCGTCGATGCGCGGTGGTCCGCGTCCGTTTGCGAAATCACGGACCGTGGGAACCCCTAGTCTCAACAGTTCTCTAAAACCTACAAAAGTTACGGCAGCATACCGTCCAACACAGAGCCTGCACTTTGCTGGTACCTGCTATTTGTAGAACGGTATCACACCGCCGAAACCTAGATCCGGCCCGCGCCCGCGCGGCTCCGCCCGCTATCGACCCCGCCCCGCTCGCGAATAGATCGTCATAGTTATGTCACCCACACCCGCGCAATCCCGTGACAATTAGCCTAATTAGTTATTGCCTTAGGAAGCAACCGCTATTCAGCTTTAACCGCGTTTGGAACATTTCGGGTGCGTTTCTATAGGTAAGAAAGAATATTAAGTATCGTACATACACGTATGTACACGTGTGTAATTAATTAGCTGATAACGCAAGCTGGTATTTCAAACGTGTACGTAAAATATGCAACTAAAAATTTTTTCGATATTTTATTTTTATTTAGTTGAAAAAACCTTCATATGTAAATAAAGCCGCTTAATAGCATCTTGCGTGTAATTTTGTCTACACTTTAAATTAACGATCATACATTAAAATCCCTGACAGCGATAACATTATGCTTATGCATTTTATTAGTTGCACTATATTTTCAACTCTACTATCTAGAGACTACAGTGTAGATTCATGTAAAGGCAGAGTTCGCGTGTCTCGGTCACGACATTTTTCTGCAGTTTCGCCGCACTGGCAGCGTGGTGGCGTGCTGTCGTTTATGAAGCCGCCGCAACGTGCGATTCAAGTGGCGACGGGCTTTTTTCTTTTGTCTCCTATTCGTATTTGCCAGCGCTGTTGAGCTTGAACCCGAACACAAACACTAATCCTACTGTTCTTGATTTCATACGCGAAAAACAAGTATCCACCTAGGTATAGATACCTCCTAAGATAGAGTGTGAGGTGAATGAAACCTTAGATTTAGATTTATTTAGTACTCTTCTACAGTTATTACATTTATCATCATATATCTATAAAGAGATCGTCAAAATAAATACAATGTTATAAAAATGTACACAGTTGTAAAACTGATTTATAAATATGTATATAAATGTCGAAATAAATTTATAATCCGAAGTTTTATATAAAAATAAAGATAAGTATTTCCTCTAAATGAACACAATAAAATGTCAAAAATATAAAGAAAAAATGCATTATTTAGGATTAAATGTCAAAAACAAAAATAACTACAACAATGTCAATAAGAAAATCAATTTATACGTCAAAATACAATTAATAATACATATAATCACATTCAAACCTACATTAATGAGTTACCCAGAAGGTAAAATATTATTATTAAAATGAATGACAATGTGAAATGTCATCAAATGTCAATAATAATAATAACTGCAACAATGTCAATAGATTGATTCATATGTCAAAAGTAAAATTAATCGTATTCATTTACTGAATAGAATACATTGTTCAATAAAATGTATCTTCTCGTAAATATTATTATTTAACAACTTTGTGTAGTGACCAAAAAATATCGCCCTGTATTTGGATGGACAACATCCTAACTTTAGATCTTGTCATAGGTAGGTAAGCACTTAAGGTTTAAAAAACATATAATTAATAAATATATAAATAATATAAATATATAAAGTCCACGCACGACGGACCGCCTTTTTCCTAGATTATTGCAAAAACATCCAACCAAACAATTGTACAAATACAAATTAATTCTAAAAATATTAGAACGTTATAAACAATTACCTACATTTTTGTAACAATCAAATGGATTGCATAACGAAAATTAACAACGAAAATGGTATTTATTAATAATGTAACAACATTCAAAAGAATTCCTACTAAACGACCTACAACAAAAATACTTATCCATTACACTGGTCACGGATCAACGGAGCGGGCCCGATTACCGTCTCACTGATAACCACTGCGGTGGCTCCAAGGCGCCATGTGTATGGTAATGGCAACCTTCTGGCGGCAGGTGACGAGGTCGACACCCCCGCAGGTGCGGGCGAGGCGCGCCGGGGCGCGGGCCAGTGCGGCCCGAGCGGGTTCGGCCGCGATCTCTAGGGGCCATAGTTACGGGAGGGTTCAGTTTGAGACACCTAATTAGGTCTCATAACTCGATTTAGGCGATACTTGTTATTTACCTCTCTACGCATAACGACCAATAATAATCACTTTAACGCAAAATTTTAATGACCTATCTGAAAATGAGGCGAGGTAGGGCCTAGACGGAGATGGCAGGACGAGCCGGACTCTTTGTGTAAGGATTGACTCAGGATAGCAATGGATCATGAGCAATGGAAGGAGGGTAGGTCTGTCCTGCAGTGGGACAGCGATTGCTTATCTACTAATCTTATAAATTTGTGTGTATGTTTGTTACCTCTTCAAGCCTAACCGAATAAACGCATTTGGTAGGCAGCTAGATTAAGGTCAGGAATAACACACTACTGTTTATCCCCACCTTTTTGCCATTTTGCATAGTGCGAGAGTTTATGTACAAAGTGTGATCGCTACACCAAAGACGCGTCTGTCTGTCTGTCCGCGATAAACTAAAAAAATACTAAACGGAAATAGACAGAGCTATTCATGAAGAAGATTTAGGTGTATAATTTGTTAAGGTTACTAACCGTGCGAAAACGGGGCGGGGCGCTAGTTATTGAATAATTTGACAAATTCGGTGAATCGTTTGTTTACTTTCTATGTAACATGGTTAGAAAGACTACCTAGGTTTTGTCTCTATTCAACGGTTTTGCAAAAAGAACGAACGTTATTCTATGTCTTGGGCTTATTCCATACAGGTTTCGTTTTGAAGTAAATTTATGGATCTTAGCAGTTATCGATTTGCCATGTGCCTACGCTTATCTCGTAAACCGCTAACTCTTGCCAACAATCTGTATTGCTCTATGTACCTCCAGACAGAGTTGGGAAATCTCAAAGGGTAAACTTTCTTAATTTCCTGTATCTCCGTTTCTAGCGGTAGTCTCACCGATAATATGTACCTATAGGTATACGGACTGGCATGTTTCGCATTCATTCGACGCATCAAATATAAAATTTCCTTTCTTTTAACAATGACACTACGGTGCCTATGTATGGCTAAAAGTCTAACTAGGCGAGATTGACAAAGGTCTTCCGGTCTTCTTCTGAGACTGGTTGAACGGTCTCAGGAACCAATTGGCACCCCGTGACGGTAAATATTTTTTATATTTTAAAATCCCGCCCCGTTCAAACATTCAGTACCTCTAAAGAAAATCATCATCATTATCCTAGCGGTCAATCCCGGCTTTAGCCTGGGTCCACTTTCCTATACTTTCTTCTCCACTTCGCCCGATCTTCGGCATCCTCGACGACACGAGGCGTAAACCGCTGGCTCTCGCATTCAAATCAGTAATATCAATCCATTGCTTCTTAGGCCGTCTTCGGGACCTCTATTTCGATACTGGCAGATTTAAGTACCTATTTTCCACGCAGGCGAGTGGAGAGGCGAGTTTCGCAGCCGTAGAGCATTACAGATCCAATTAAACTCTGGTATATAAGCCCCTTGAGCTAGACGGGGGTTCTCGCCATTTAGACCAGGCAGCCATACGGGACTTGACATGGTAGCCGATATTACCGGACTCATGCAGCGCGAATCCGAGATACTAGAATTTATCTGTTCCCTATACGAATAGTTTCAAAGTCCGCGCTGCAGCTAGCAATGTAATTTTTTTTGGCGAAGTTCAGCGTCATACCGCCGTTTTCTACAATTCCTGTCTAAGCTTACAAGGGCGATATCGTCAGCGTATTCCGTGAGCCATGAGAATACCGATTGCAATTACGCCAAATAGGCATACGCACACGTGGCCCCGTCAAGCGGCAAGCGGCATCCGAGAGGGTGTGCTGCGTCGTTAAAGCCGTCGCGGAATCAGGTTAAGGGCGAATAAATGCGAGGCGCAATCCGGTGAATAGAACGGGCATGACTGGCTCGCCGGGGCCGGAGCCAGGCCGGCAGGTGTCCGCGCCACAAAGCCCCTCGCGCAAAAAATAAACGACACGGCGAAAAAAAGCGACACTCAAAATGTCACTACCAGCTGTCTCACCTGCGATCCATTCCTTACCTACTTCACCCCGGCTCTTTTGAACCCCGGCGGTGCTTCGATAATTACTTCCCGCGAGAATAATCAAAGGGAGCGAACGTATTTCGTATCGCGAAACGGTGTTTGGAGATCTTTCGCGTTGGAAACGGGATCAAGTTAACTTACGATTAATATTACCTAAAGTTAAGATGTTAATAATAGAACAATGGAAATATCGCGATGACTTTATTGCATTGTTTGCTCATGTACAAAGAAATGAGTTTGCAGATGTAAAGTAACAAAAGGCAAAATTACATTGTAACACGGTGAAAGAAAAAGTTGCCGAGTAATCAAAAGAAAATCAAGGGGCAATACAAGAACGGAAAGTGGAAAAAATATAAGACTTACCAATCCAGTAGTCTAGTCCAAGGCGGTTTAGACCTAGAAGAAAACAGATGACCGATTAGAATTTTTTCTGGATCACAGTTAAAGTCTTCACTTATTAGAATCAAGACCTACATTATGGGTGGTGAACGCGTGTGGTGTGGTACTGTATGTGGTGGTGGAACGTGCGGTTGTCATTGCGTCCGCGGGTTAACTGGCACATTCGGAGCTTCGCATGAGCTTTGTACGGAGCCGCCGAGACTCGTCGGCGCCGGCGGGGCGCATGCGCAGGGCCGCCGCCCCGCCCCGTCGATAACACCCCCCACCCCGCCTCTCACTGTGCCCCGGAAACGAGGACTTAACGAGTCACACCGCAAGACGACACCCCGTTCCTGGGTCCGCGGCCCATCATTGTCTTTTACGCCCACCTCGACGTTTCCTCTAATGGCATCTACGCCGCTACGACAACTATAATCGCTCTACTTTTCGGGTCCCCACAGGGCCACCCCTGCAGACCTGGTGCCGGTGTCACTTTGTATCTACATTGTAGATACATTAAGGATCTAGGATTTTACCTAGAAAAAATGGTATTTCATAACAAAATGACACTAATATAACCAAACCGCAACATGTCGGAAGACCTCTGACAAAGTTTTCCAACTCTTATACCAAACCGATTTTAACGGCCATAACGATTAAACCGAAAAAAAAAACGCTCCGAAATTGGACTGAAATCCATTCAGGTGCCACGAAGCTCCCACAGGAGCGACGATTCCACACCACCACATCGGAGGCTGTGTCTCGCGACATTAATTTGCTAATTTTCGAACTTTTTTCATTAGTTTTTTCTTAAATTAAATTTAACAATCACTCAATTATAGATCAATTTAAAACTATCGTCATTCTGAAATTTTATTTTAGGTCTAAAATAAAATCGTAGGTACAACATTCTGATGAAACTGAGACAACGGAAAATATATTAGGTACGAATTAAAACAAAGAAAATTACAGTTTTTATCATGAAATATTCACGAAAGGCAAGTGTTGATGAAGGTGTTTAATTAATTTTCCATTTTGCTAATGTCACGGAAAGTGATGGAATCTGATATGCATTTCGAAGGAGCAATTCTTTTTTCAGTTTTTACTTTATACAGAAGTTATATACTTCATATTGTTTATATCCTTATTTGTACCTACATTAGGATTAGTTGTTTAAAGTAAGAAACTATACCGGAAGGTTTTTAAAGCTAGGAATTTTCAACGCCTAATTATGTGACTGAGACGATACCCAGAGAATCGTGTAGCGACGACGATGGTTTGTAGATATTTTCAAGTCTATGTCATTCAGATTATACAACATACAACAATATATGTAGGGTAGTAATAATTATACAACTACCGATAGCGGCCGAATTTCTGTGAAGTAAGTACCCTATGTGTTTCAAACATCATCATCTGAGCATCAGAGCGGACAATGCCGACTCCCGCTTTCCTGCTCTCTCTTCTCCATTTCGCTCGGTCTTCACGGGCCCCTTTTAGACAAGTTAAGACACCCCAGGGAAGTAGGACTTCTTTATGTCTATGGGACTTCTTTCATAATTTCTTTTTCAACGAAACACAGAAAAATGAATTGTAGTTTACAATACAACCTAAACGCGGAAATTTAATTAAACCAACATGATTGCATGGCTGGGCGTCAAAAGTGTGCATACAAACGTCCGTGAATTTCGCGTAGCCTCTATTTAAACGGGGCACTTCACAGCCTTTGCCCGAATAAAATGTCATTCCTGGAATAGCCTCGTCTATTTGTCAGTGTAACGCGAATGCACCGCTTCAGCGCATTGTTTTAATTTAGAATGGAAAAGACATAGAGCTCACTATTCAATGCTGGAGCTAATTTAATTTACGGTACCTTTATAAATTACTCCATGAAATTTACAAATGTATTTATTTATACATCGGGGTGGGTTGTCGACGGTGAGTGTTTTGTTCTATTTGCGTATTGAACATTACGCGTTCAGATAAATATCCCATTTCTGTACTATCTAATCACATATTGAAAATTAGAGTGTCGCGGATATATTTATATAACCTCCTTTTCTGGTTTTTTTCGCAGTGTTTTGAGCGATATAAAAAATAAATACTCGCGCACGAGGGCCTGGGGTCCGCCTTGACCATGATCCAGGATTTGGCAGATCAGAAAATTACAGTGAAGCGACTGCCATCTGACCTCCGTGACCCTGCTACCAGGGGAACCTGACCAGATCGGATCATGATTACACATTCAGTCACCCGAATGTGCAGGTTTCATCACGATGTTTTCCCTCACTAATGTACATAGCTTAGAAAATAATCATTGGTACAGAGCCGCAGTGGGATTCGAACCCGGTACCTCTCGCTTACGAGTTGGACATCTTAACCACTCGGCCACCGACGCTCCTGTTTTGAGCGATATAAATGGGCCAAAACTTTTTAGTCTCGTAATGATATTAGCTTGACAATTCATCAAATGAATACGACATGGCTTATAGTACACGTCCTAATTAAACAATAAACATCTGAGGTGGCAGAGTGCTAGCATGCGACCAAGTCGTTAGGTGCTGCTAATGTCCACCTACAACTTCACTTAACAAATTGACCACGATAAATTAAACGTTAAATTCGTTTCAACAAGTAGGAATAACAAATAACTTATAATGTAATAGTCTAATGAATTCGGGCAGGCAACACATCCGACGACAGGACTTCTGTATCGAATTTGCTATATCAGTTGTAATTTAAGAATATAATAAGAGTTTAACACTTAAAGTTATTGCTTTGTATAAGTATGGTTTGTCGTATTCGTCCGAATATTAAAGACATCTAAGAAAGTATATAAAGTCATACTTTAAATTGTATATATCATTTTAGCGGTGGTATTACAAAGAAAACTCAGCCGAATCGTGACTGTCAGGGTAGAATATACCACCCACATCTTCTATTCCTGGGAGGGTGTCGCATGTAGTCAGGCCAGCCTCTACATTAGACGCATTAGGAGGGTCACCAGGGAACAGAGAATGGGCAGCAGCGTTCACTTTTAGTGGGTATTTTCAATACTGCCATTTTCAAACCGCCTGCCAATTATGGAAAACTAGCTTTTGCCCGCGACTTCTGTTCCCGCAGGAACCAATTCAATGTGAATTTCAGAATAAATTATACTCTATACCCTGTGGGCTATAAGCAGCATTGCTGCCAAATTTCATCAAAATCCGTTCAGTAGTTTTTGCGTGAAAGAATAACAAACATCCAAACATACATCCTTACAAACTTTCGTAGAATTAGTAGGATGAAACCTCCACTAATTTGGGGGACGCTCAAGGCCTGCGGGCTGATGGGCTGACGATGTGTGTCATCATTTTACTCAATAGTTATTAGAATAAAAGCTATTTTCGTGTGTTACTTTATCAGTCTATTATCAAATGTACGTCGCCTTTCGTTTTATTAATGATGACGGTGGCCACAGGAAATTACTTCCAGTGGGTCGATCGTAAGATCAATCAGTGGAGCTCCGGCTCGGGACAGGCGTGTCAATAAAAAAAACTCGACATACGTGACATGTGTATTTAGAAAATATAATATCAGCGGAGGTTCCACCGAAATATCTGAGCTACGTTATTGAGCGTCGCGTCGGCCCCTGTTGGCGTGCGCTGGCCTCCCGGCGGGTGGGGGCAGTCCGCCGGTGGGTAGTTGTCAATAGCTAATAGCCCGCCGATGAGCCACTGCCGAAGACAATCGTCACCATGGCGACGAGACAACAACAAAAATGCAAAGTTTCAGGGAACAGAGACACATGTCATGCCACGCCATTATGTAACCGTCGGCGCCTATTGTACTAATAGTGGTAGGCTACTGAAATTATGGCCACCGAAGGCCGAAGTATGTAGGTAGTAATTTCTCATTGTCGGTAATTTAAGACGAGTAGCAAAAGGATATATTATTTACGACCAAAAAATTACATAAATGTATTTTTGTCGTTGATAAGAGAACTAAAAAGAAGAAGAATAGAGAGATAAGAATCACTTGAACACGGCTGAAATTTCGCTAATCCTTTGCTTTGTAATGTTGACAAGTTTCAAGACTTTCAAGTCTCTTTAATTTGGACAGGACAAAATAGTTTATCTCGTCTATAATATTTGTCGTAAGTTGGCATAATCCAGATAAATAAATATGTAATTGGACTCTCTTTGCGAACTATATAACTGACGCATTAAGGACGAAACTTGTATCGTCTCATAACTTGCTGGCTACGGCAGTACCTACTGTATTTGTTATGTTCGTTCAAAAGCTGTAACGAAGAACTGTTACAACTACATTGATTTCTTTATAGCTTTCATTTATTATTTACGTTGAAGCATGTGCCGTGAAGGCTGGTAGTTTGTCACATGTACCTGTTCAGGGAAACGCTGTAAAAATAGTATAATGTAGGCCACAGACGAAGACATTAAAATTCTAAGGTTCGTAATTATGGTAAGGTATGTGAGAGACCAGCACGTGGCCGCCACTGCAGTGTCTATGGGAACCGGCCGGGTGGCAGGACAATCATGCGGTTGACCTAATTGTGGTGGCTTTTCCTCAGAGTGGATCATTACTATCAATTGTACGAGCCGGCACTAGCGAAGTCTGTAATTTGGCTGGCGGCCGGTGCTGAAATATTCAGCGGCCGATGAGAACGCGACCCGTGCCAGCCACTAGGCTGGACTGGAGGCAACACGCAAAATCTTTCCCGCATAAATATTCAAACACTCCATATTGCACAAATTCATTTCATCGGCCCCTAACAGTTTACTGCTGGACTTGAGCGTCCGCCACATGAGGAGTGGAGGGTTTTGCCACGATTACACGCTTGGCAGGCGGGTTGGAGATCGCAGTGTTTAAACACAACAGAAAAGGCAACTGGGTTCTTGGTTTAGGGAGGCAACTCAGCCTCTAATCGCCGTTTTCACTAAACTTAGGATTCGTTTAAACTATTCCTTATTTCGAGCGGAGTAATGACGTTGGCCGTGTGGTGTCCGGTAGAGTAGAATAGCACCAATCAGTTACACTCATATGTATCGTACAAGGCGACTAATGTTTTCGAGGCAAAAGATCAAGTGTCTCCGTAGTCTGGAAAATGGGCAGCAGCATTTTCCATTGTTATATTTAAACACTGCGATCTTCAACCCGCTTTCCTAGCGTGGAGATTATGGCAATAACCTCCCCTTTCGTGGGAGAAGCCCTAAGTCCTGCAGTGGACTGTTACGGGCTGTGATGATGAATGACGGCCTGGAAAAACTTGTCATAGTAAGCAATGTAAATGGCAAAAGACCAAGAGGATGGTCCCCACCTAGATGGACCGCTCAGTTGAAGGTTGCGCCATCCAACAGATTCTGCGACGTGATGAGGCTGGAGATGGATAGGAGCGGATAGAGCAAGTTCGTGCGCTCTAAAATGGGATCATCAGACCACGATCCTCAGTCATGAGGGACCGATGAGGGATAGAAAGAGATTCCTTATCTCAATATTGTCGTTTCTGATTGGCTAAAATCTGGTTAAGATGGAACTTAGACCATTCTCACGTTTTGTGCAATCGTCATCAGTCAATAAGTAATTAGTCGCCTTGTACAACACTCGTGTCTGGTAAGGTTTGGTGCTAAATTCTACTAAAAATTATATAAGGAATAGCGTTGAAAAATGCAGGAAAGGTTCTCGTTTTTTCCCCAAACTGTTGTTTATTTAAATAATGTCTCGTTTATCTTCCTGATATTATTCAAATTTCTCTTTTAATATTACATTACCGAGGAAAAACAAAATCGTTATTTTTTCACAATTTTCAACGCTAATTTAGGAAAGAGGACCCGAGGGAAGCCATGAATTGACATCGACGAGTTGGATACGAGAGCCAACGGCTTACGGCGCGAGGATGCCGAAGAAAATGGAGGAGGGTGGAGAAGAAAGAGTAGGAATTTTCCGACTCGGCTTGAACTATAACTCGGTATTACTCTATCTATACTATACCATATCAAGGGGACTCATATTTGTCCATCGAATAGTCTCTCGAGCTTGAGAGTCTTTAGGGTCTGTTTAATGCAGCTTACTAATTGTGACTGTGACTATTAGACTGAAGTAAGGTTCCCTGATATCGAGTAGTGTAGGTACTACAGATTTTACTAAGGATGACGTCATCGGCAGAAATACTGGTATACTACAATCAGTCGCGGTTTGGCCGATCCAGTGCGCGCAGTTCCATGCGAATCCATACAAAGTAATAAATCTGTCCCCCCTCAGTACGAGTCAATACCGACGCGGTGGACGGAAACGCTGTTTTGACGCTTTTCATTATGTTGTTAATTAATATAGATTAGACTGCGTGGTGCCCGGCAGGGGAAAATGGCGCACAACCGGTTTCATTCTGTCTATAATAGAGTGTCGTACAAGGCGACTATTGTCTTAGACGGCAACAAATGGGCAGCGAGCTGTTGTGTAGTACTTCCAACACTGCGATCGCCAAAACACTCTTACTAAGAATGGTGATTACTCTATAAACACGCCTCTAATGAAGAAAAGGCTCAAGACCACCAGTAGACTAATTAACTGTTTTTGATGAAAAGTCCGATACAGACTAACACGAGGCAGATGTGATGGCTTAAAAAGCCTCTAAGCTTACTAAATACATACGTAACAATCAAAAGCAGAACTTCTTCATTGAGTACAAACTTAAACATGACAACATCAAACCAGTAACTCAATGTTTATTATTGATTCACATGCTTAATGGTCAAAGTTAGACTAGCGCATGGAATACAGTTTATTATCGGCGTTAGTACAGCTACTGAATAAACTATCTACGGGCTCTTAAGACAGGCGCTGTAACTATGTTTTATCCCGTCGTCTTTTACGATATATGGGATAATTCATGGAATAAATATGCGGTTTTTTGCCCGTAATGGAGCTACGGAGGCGCAGGTACGGCCGGAGCACGCCGTCTCGTATATTCAGCTAAAACGATTCTTGCGCGATAAATTCGGGGACATTTAGGGAACGAGCCCTGGGAAGGTCGGCAAGGATCTAATATATTATTGATAGAGCTTTGCCAGGAGCCCTTCGCAAAACGGGATCGATTATGGTACACACCTTTTTATTTTCTTTAACATAAAAGATTATGTAGGTGGCCTCTTTGCGGCCGCCCCGGATCAGTTCCGAAAACAAAACTACTAATGCGTGTACGTCAGCGCTCTAGACCCTCGCTGGGCTATTACCTACCCTTCTTCGTGTTGCCGTGCCTCTAAATAAGGAAGTAGAGCTCGTCTAGTCTAAAATGACGCGCCCCACTACTTAGTTAGTTGATTTTGATGTGTGAGTGCAAATATTGATAACGACCAATGCCAATGAACGACGCGTGCTCCTTCGTTTGAATCTCACCGGCAACTGAATGACCAATTACAACGGCGTTCGTATATGTATTGCGTCCATATTTTAAACTTGCTTGTGTGAGTTAATGCGATAGTGGGGCGCGTCATTTTAGATTAGACGAGCTCTACCTCCTTATTTAGGAATCGCACGAGATAATTTTCGCACGTGCGAATCAATAATAAATTCTGTTCCGGCGACACTTCGTCACACGCGTAGTGATTGCCACTTGGTGGGACGTATTCGTGCTTATTTCGCAGTTCACCACAGCCTTAGGCTAGGGCTGCCAAGCAATATATTCAATAAGTAGGTATTATAAAATGCTACTGGGTACCGATTGTGGTGTGCAATGCAGTTGTTATTATGTTGTAATGTAACTGTGATGTTACTATAACTACGTCGAGGTATCGAGTCAGTCCCAGCATCATCTCAGTTAAATTGCAGTTGAATCTTTGTTCGACCTTTGACACGTTTTCGTTGACAGAATTGAAGGCAGTTTGACAACTAAGAAAGATGCAATTTTTTAATTTATTGGAGTACCAACAGCCATATAAAACCATAATGCAACTAAAGTACCAGACTACGAATTGTGGAAAAGTTCGAACTCATGAAAGTTGCAACTCAACATCTGTCATTTGAATAACAATCACACGTTTGACATGCGATGCAATTGTAATGTTACTGCAACTGAGACGATTTCCGTACCAGAATCGAAGCCCTGTCGTACCTTTCTTTCGTATTTGATAAGTCTATCATTAGATTCTAATTTTCAAATTCATAATGCGTTTATTCCATTTAGGTTTTTACAAACACTTATGAACGTCATACCTACATAGGTAACAATAAATAAAAATCTATAATAAATTTAAAATGCTAGGCGCCGCGGCATCATCGAACTGACCGAACAGTCATTCGTTAATCGTGGTGAAAATTACATATTAAAGCTGTTAAAATCTCAACTCGCACATTGTTAAGAAACAATTTTAAAACATGGCTCAATTAGCGACTACATAAATAAGAAAGTCTTATTCTGGGATGAAGAGAATGAACACGATTATTGGGAGATAACATCGTCAGATTTTAACATAATATATTCAGGCAGCCGAGTCGTGTAAAGGGTTTGTCAGCCCTGGCGGTCCCGAGGATGGCGCGCAACGACCCGTGAAAGCATTACAACCTTCCTTACGACGTTAGCCGCCTAATCTACGCCACATTTACATCTCCATGTCGCAAATCTAATTGAAAATGTTGATCATACGAAAGATATTAATTCCCGCACTGGTTTAAAGTTAATTGATTTTATGTCTATAACTAATAACTATTCATGTCCATAATTTTCGTACATCTCTTGTGCTCCAAAAAGCGATACGCAATTCCCTCGCTAAATTTTCCGAAATAGGATTTAAAAATGTATGGAGGAATGATCCTACAATTGTTTAGAACATTTTTTATATGTAGAGGAACGGTTATGTAATTAGGGTAAGAGGGGAAGTTGTGAGGTACTCGTCCGCCCCTTGTGGCCTTTCAGACAACGGTTATCCATTTCGTTTCCTCGCGGGCGGGCGGTGTGCGTGAATATTTGATGCTCCTATCGATCATAACTTCTTTCCCGTGCGCGTTGTTGGGCGGGACCGCAGTCTGACTATAGTCCCAGTCCATATCAATTTATTATGTCCGAAACGGGCAAGTCGCCTAGCATTTCCGGGGGTCGAAATATTGGATGAACGCGAAATTACCCCAGGTCAGCTGGTTCCTCCAGCATTTTGTATATAAATGTTGAAAGTCTTGCTCCGTGGTCATTTTTACAGACCTTAATCCAAATATAGACTGATGCACTAGTTTTTGTGTACATTTTTTCATAACATGCACCTCTCTTTGATCCGCTTCCCGTTGGAAATTCCCGGAATCAAAGCGGGTATAGCGTTGTAGCGTCCTATGTATCATCACCCCAAAAGCTGAACGTCCATTGAAGTTAATGGGTGGGAGGCCTATGTCCAGCAGCTTCCTAATAATAGACTGTAAGGGCGACGTAGGTTATAGTACGTCACAAGAAAAATTCCACTTAGTAGTGATAGTAGAGGTTTAGGAGGCCCACAAAACGTTGGTCTGCCCGTCCAGAACCTGGTACAAAAAAGTTTTAAGTATACCCTATAGGTTTAGTGATTCCGAGTTCTTTTATAAATGTTTCCTCTTTATAATATTACTCCTGTCCTAGTATAGATTGCCAGTGTTCTTCGCGATGATTGCATGAGCGAAATGTATTGCCATGTCCTCGCCAATATTCCGTCATCAGTGGCAAGAATATGTAGGAGAGTGAAATCGACGGATAAGGAAACAAACCACAAAGGCCTATTTAACTTCGCGTTTGAACCGACAAAGCAAAAAGGAATACAAAATGACGAGTCAACTTTGTAATGGGTCAGTCCTCATCACTTATGAAGACAAAGCGGCGGTCGGGGGGTAAAAATAGTCTAGAATAGTAAGGAAGGCATCGTTACAACGTATCGTGAGTGTAATTGCAGAGCCTGTGGGCGTGCCGCACGCCACGGCGCAGTCGGGCGGGCAGGAGACATCTTGTATTTGCGTCTCTAGTAATTTCCCCGTCCGTCCTTGTATATTTAAGCGGTGCCGGCATCGGCCGAGCCGCTCTCATGCATATGTCATGAGCAGTTGCCGCGCGACGGTTTGTTGTCGGTGGCGCGGGAACCGCCACCGGGCCGGGGGCCGCAGCCCGCCGCTGCCCACCGCCAGCGACCACCACCGATAATTATTACGTTCTACTTTCGATTCCGGTGGGTATCGGCGCCGCCCCCGAAGGGATGAGGCGACAATTAGATTCCCGTTTCTCTCCAATAGCCCGCGCGTAATGACCGTGTGCTGTATTGCATGTGCGCTCAAATTAAATGGCGGACACCGTAAAAGCAGTCATAAGTCCGGTGAACGCACGCGACGTAATAAATATTGGGGCTCCATTTAATGTCCCCACAGAGGACGAGCGTTGATGGGTTATTGAATAAAATCGTTATTATAGCCTTCATGACCTAAATATTATGTTAGATACGCTGTTGTTAAATATGCACTGATGTCATTTTAGTATCTACTACCTAGTTACTACCACAAAATAACCAATATATTGTGCCACAGCTAGTCTCACATAAGGCACAAGCTTGATCCCTTAAAAACCATCATCATTAGCAACTGATACATTCCCTGAAATTTTATTTAATGGTCAACAATAGCATCTGCAGCAATCCACCACGGTGACACCGTTGCGTTGGTAAATTGTTTGGTGCTCAAATCTAAATACCAGTTGTCAGTCCACCTCATATACCGGTCGTGACTCGCTAACCCTTCGGTCCGATTATGACCATTGGTCAATTGGCAAAATTGGTTTTCCTGCGCTGCGCATCACGTCTCTAGATTACATAAGTACCTCGCAAAGAAATTTGGAGCAGAGCCTTTTTCATTGCCCTCAAAATACTCGAGGAATAGCTGTTTTATCAGATAAGTACTTATGGGTATTATTAATCGAACATTAAAAATGTACTCACTCTGAAACAATATTTGCTGAAAGGAAACTACAGCGTGGGGTTCGTAAAATTATTTTGTTACCGTTATATTTCTATCTAGCACGCATTATGAAGAATCTCGAAAAATATTTCGAATTGCACTCAATCAATCTCCAGGCTTGTTCCCTATTGTCCCTATTTGGGGTCAGCCCTCCTGATCCTATCACGCCACTGTTGGAGATTTTCTTTTGGTGTTTTGTTTCGAATTACACTAAATGCCAATTTTTTTCAAGTTATCATTAATAACCGTAACTCTTTAGTTGTTGGACAAGAAGTTATGACAATACCTATAAATATATAAAAATGTATGTTTGATCAAATCGGGATTTTCATCAAAAACCTGAGCTTTTGATCAACAGCCGCCAGAAGACAAAACAACAACTTAAAAATGGATATATATGACTTTCTTTCACTCAAAAACTACTGAACGGATTTTCGTGAGGTTTTCAACTATAGATGGAGTAATTTTAGGAGATTTTTGCGCCAACAACATAAAAAACGCGGACGAAGTCGCGGGTAAAATCTAGTCATAACGGTTGGCAAAGGTGTAGCGGTAGGATCTACTACTTACGGCAGATTTACAAAAACTGTTATTGTCATTCTGAAAATCAACACAGAAAACGGCTAATTTCTTTATTTCCCATTCTGATGTACTCTGTTGCGAAATTCAGTTGTCTTCTTCGTCACTCGTTCTAACTACACCAAATCAACCTTAGTGGTTGATTATTGAAGAAAATCTAATAAAATCAATTTGGACGACTTCATTTTTTTAAACGTTTTATCTTTATATCCCTTTTCACTATTCACACTTTTCTACACCACTTATAGTAGATGGAGGTTATGTTCTCTTTCGCCAGTGACTCTTTGTGTAAAATTCGGTTATTACAATCCGGTCGGACCCATTCCCAAGGGAACTACATCTTATTTTGTAATAAACTATAGCCCATGTATTATTCTGGGCTATAAGAGCTGTAAACTTTCGCATATTGAATATTTGTAGGACTAAATTTCAAAGGTACGTCTAACGGCCGTAAAATCTAGTTAGGTTCGGCCTTTTACATGTTTGTATGCTAGACTGGACAAAATCTTGAATACTAGGGGTCGAATTACTAAAAAAACACCGATTACCAAAAAGTAATAAAATTTCTTCTAGAATTTACAGGGAGAGAGTGTACGATCCGTGCACACGTTGGTAAAACAAATGAGTCACATAACAAATTAGTAAACTAAACGACGATATTCTGGTCTAATAATAAAATCCTAGCGATGCCCACTGCTGCACTTGGGCCCCATCACATGATGCCATACCCCATCACCTTGAGTAATGTTCTAAAGCCACGCCGTATTGCGATTTGTTAAGTTATCTTATTATAGGTTTATGTTGAGCGCTTTACTTCTCAACATCCTCTATAGAGTATCTACGCGTTAGCTATCTGATACTCCATCAGATAGATTACTTAGGAGATTTCATAGCTGTTTGACTTCGTGATGGATTGCCAAAGCGAGCCAGCATTCAGGGCGAGAGCCCTGTGATTAATTAAAGAGCGGTGGAATAAGGAGCTGGCACGTTTAGTTAAAATGAAGGGGTAAAAATAGCTTGCCAATAGGAATACTTATAAAAATATGACATCACTTGTTTAAGGATTTAATTTTAAGTGATTATACAAGTGTAAAATTAATAGGCGTCTGAAATCCAGTGAAATAATTCAGTATTGAATAGCATTTTATTTTTATCTATCTATCAGAAACTAGTGTTTGTTTTTTCATTAATTCAAGTTCTGCTGTTGTTTGTGAAGGTCGGGTGTAGCAAGTAATCTTAGAACCTACAGTACCGATTTCAAAAATTCTTTAACAAATAAGAAGTTACATCAGTATTCAAACTATTGAAATAGGGTTAATTAATTAATCTCTTATCAAACGTAAAAAAGAATTACGGAAAAACAAGGGATAATTTAAGGAGCCCATCTAGGTAGGGGGTGACGCAAAACCAGTATTTATTTTTTCTGATGGAAAAATAAAAGGATCCTGCGGGAATGGTGAGTATTTACAGAGTTTCGAACTGCAAATCGGTGAAAAGAAAACCGCAGTGGATTGCACTCCGGGAGATTTCGAAAAATCATAACGTAACCGGAAACTACACCAGTCCCGAATATAAATTATAGGCAAGAGGCACCAAGATATCACCTTAGTCCTGTGGAACAACTGTGTGATCTGTGTGACAATGCACATTTGTTAGATGAAATCTAAGGTAATAAAAAAAGTCCCATGGTTCTTTTGGTTCCAGAATAAAAAGGATCCCAATGGACAGTTGAAAGTTTATTTAGTTTCGCTGCACGCTGATGACAACCGTTAAGAACCACTATAGTAGCCATATAAAAGCCACATACTTAAAATACTGTCTGTATAGGTTTTTATAAAGTGGTAAAATGACTAAATTGGCAGTTACTTGTGGGCAGTTATTTTATCGGAATTAGGCGGTAAAAAATCTCATGTATCCGTTGCATATGTCAGCGTGCAAATTATATTTCACAACATTTACATGTATTTTCTTTCTTTCTGGTTTTGTCTTTTTATCATTCATTACAAAAGTGACAGTATAAGACACCTGCCCCAGAGATCTGCACAAAAGCCGATCCTGTAGCAGTAATATATAGTAGGTAATTACGAAAAAATAAAGTTAGCCTTTTTAGAGTTAGGGACTTGTTCATTAGATCTGATCACTTTTTAACAATATGAGCATAAACTTGGAAAGCTATTTTACATGGTATTCATATGCAATGTTTTTGGTGGGGTATAATTTCTTTTTGTAGAATGCCCTATTTCTTTGCGAACAGAATTTCTGCAGGAAATGCGTCAGCTAATTATTTTATATAACGCAGTCTTGGCCGCGCATTACGCACCGTATTTAACTTCGTTGTATGCAACTATTTGACCCTTTCATTACACATAAAAAAGGCACAAAGCGTCCAATAGCGGCACCTCTTGTCGCTAATTTTGTTATCATATCTGCCCGGCTTGCACAAGTGTTACCGCGACATAGCTCGCACCGCGAGAGAGCCTTTGTCTCCTTCTCTCAATACCAATATAAAAGAGATAGCAATATATACTGGCATTTCGCGCGCGAGAGCACACTTGTGCTGGTGGTGCATTTTAGTTTGCTTTTTTCCCCACAGGCTATACGTAAACTGGCAAGTGATAAAATATTATTTATGCTAATGCCACTTTTTCGCGTTTATTGTAAAGGCGAATTTATAAACAGGCGTCATCGGCCGTGCCGTAGACGCCCGCAGGCCGCAACCCAGGAGTTCACCAAACCTAAACCAGCATACAGACCAGCACCCTACTTTTACAGATTTCTTAATCATCTTGTTGTTTATGTGCAAATTCTAGCATGCATACGAAATTAATTTCATTTCAGATTCTTAGAACTTCGGACAGTGATCTAGTTAGAGGTTTTGATGAGTCAGTCAGGCGCAGTCAGTACCGAAATCGCAGTTTTTTGTTTGTTTAGTAAAATCCAAAGAATTCTGCTACATGAAATGCCACATGACTGTGAGTACAGCTATCTGATTCCATTACTGAAAAATGAGACGACGTAAGGAAAAACTCTGTGAAAACTGCCGCACAATATAACTCTTTATAACACACGTAAAAATATAGTAAAGAGTCATCCAGAAACTTATTGATTTTACTGGAAAACAAACAGAATGTATGACAGTAAATTAATAACTAAGTCACTAACTAAAACGCCAATGATATGTTTCACATTTATTTAAGATAGGATGCGAATTGCGTTCTTCAATTAACAGCTGTATTTTAAAATCAATGTGGTTTCGTAACTGGTAGATCAACACCCAACGCGAACACAGTTTAAGAATTAACAGAAAAGAAAAGTAAAAGAAAAGGAGAGCAGTTTTATAGGCCTTGAGGTCAGGGGACCCAGCGAATCTGCCAATCCCTGCGATCACAAAAAGCACCGAAATACTATGATAAAGATTATAATTGACATGTACACCAACGTCACTAACAGGGTACTGAGCCCAGCGGGAATAAGCAATGGATTTGTGAACGGCGCTGAGTCCACTACTATTCAACCTAGTGATGGACTACCTCACAATAAGGATACAGGAGAAGCCACCTTTGGACCTACTATGTCGTACTTGTCTTACAAGCATCTGGACCTGGAGTCACAAAGCTGGCGAACCATTCTAGACTTCGCGAGATTAAAGATCAGTCGGAAAAAAAGGATATACATGCAGTGTTCCTATTCGGAAGACAACCGGCATCACACTGTTAATATACAGGGCCACAAAGGAAGTTGACAATACCTAGGTTCCGTTATCTCAACGGAACGATCGACACTGATGTAATGGGTCGTATCAACACCGGGTGGATAAAGTGTCGTAAATTGTAAGGCGTTCTAGGCGATAGCAGAGTGCTGGTCCGTGTAAAAGAGAAGGTGTACAAACTGCGGTCATTCTTGCTCTTATTTATGGCGCCGCCGAATGCTGGCTAATGAAAAAGGTTCATACAACAGTAGTACGCATAATGGAGATGAAAATGCTGAGATGGGCGGTATTTTTATGTCATACGGTAGGCAAACAGGCTAGCGGGCTACCAGATGGAAAGTGGTCACCACTGTCTATAGACATCAGCAACACCAAGAGTATCACCAATGCGTTGCCCACCTCTATAACACGTTGCTCTGACAGCAAAAAGGCAAATGCCCCTCCACTGCCAAAGCCACGGTTCCCCAAGTCCCCATCCCATGGAGCACTGGATACCTTACTCACCGGCAGAAACACAATACTACTTAAAAGAGTATTGTTTAGCTGCGGTATTCTGTAAGGTGGAGGTACTTCCCCAGTCGGGTGGCTCCAATTCAAACGGGATACCCCGCTATGCCCTACCTATCTTACTTTAAAGAGTATTGTTTAGCTGCGGTATTCTGTAAGTTGGAGGTACTTCCCCAGTCGGGTGGCTCCGATTCGAACGGTAGGTATACCCCGTAATGCCCTACCTCGCTTTATTTGTCTCTGTTTCTTGTTTTGTTCTTGTTTGTTGTCTTGCTTGTCTGTTTCTTGTCACTATGTTAGACAAGGTCAGAAACAATCACGTCAAAAGCTCTAAGATCCGATAAATCGAAGAAACAAACTCCGAAACACGTCTATGGGGGCATGGACATGTAATGAGAAGACCCAAAGATCATATGACCAGACACGTTTTAAATATAAATACCGTCCGAAGAGGTGAGAGAGACCCCTTTAAATATGGATGTCAATCATCAACAACGACATGAAGGAACCCCAAGTAAACGACACGACGACCCTAGTCAAAGATGGGCAATGTCTTTTTCAAAAAGTGAAAACTTATCGGTATTCATTTTCCAAGACACGTACCGGTTGGCTGAACTAATCACTGAAGCTCCTAGAGTAAAGACGTGAGAAAAGAATTTACAGAGAACTAGCTGAACCGACGAACATTGTTCCGCCTTAGAGGCAATCAATGAGCAAATTTTGGATTTAATTAATTTCAATTTTACAACAACTACCCTACACCTACCCTACACTTACTTTACACTTATGCTACACCTACCCTACACCCACCCTGCACCTACCCTACCTATCAATTACAAGAAATAATAAAAATAAAAGGATAAATAGTATGCTATGTCCCTCTCCTGGTTCTATGCTACCTCCCCACCAATTTTCAGCCTAATCGGTTCAGCCGTTCTTGAGTTATAAAAAGTCTAACACAAATTGTGTAACTAACACGACTTTCTTTTATATATTTAGATTTAATTAGCTCTAATTTAGTTCAAAATGGTGACTTATCTATAGGCCTCAAAGTTTCTTCAAAAATAAAAAGAGTTGAAAAATATTCGATAAAATACTGTACTAAATAATTATGTCATGTTTGTGTACAATAAAGAATAAAGAAAGAAATAGTGTTGGTATGTACTTTTTAAACAAAAAACGTGCAAGAATGTGAATTTAACATTGTAGACGCAGCATTATCATCACCTTAGTGTCTATCTATCCCGGATTATACCAGGAACCGCTTTCTTATTTTTCCTCCTCCACTTTGCACAGGATCCTCAGGTCATTGGCTCTCGCATCCGACTCCTCCTGCGGGACCTCTACCCTGATAGCGGAAGGTTTAGTTTAGACACATAATATTTCTCACGCACCCCTGGGGCTTACGCAGCACGTGGCTACACCAGCGCAAGCGAGCCTCTTCAATCTGCCAAAGGTACCTACTACTTATTCGTTACGGACTAGGTCGAGCCGTAGGCAAACGCATGTTCATTTCGTTTTAGTGCGGAGATGCGGGACTTGATATAGAGCCGATATCCCCGGTCTCATACAGCACGGACCTAAGATATTTGAATTTATCTGTTCTATTGATAGCTTAGTTAACAAACCATCCGTGGTTTTAAGATTTGCGCTATAGCCAAGCCAGCCATTATTCTATTTGGCGACATTAAGCATCAAACCAGTTTTCTAGCACTTGATGTCTAAGCCTACTTAGTACGATGTCGTCAGATTATCCTCCATGGAGGCGTGTCCTCAATTTCAGCTGAGAGGACATCAATCACAACGCAGAACAATCACCCACAGTAATGGGGAAAGGATTAGTATGGCCTACGATTGTTTCGACGACGGCTTCAGTATTGGCGTACATGTCCTGGATAACTAAGATCTGAGAGTCCACCAGAATACCTCCCATAGGACACTGTCGAGAGAGGTTGATTCCTACTGCAGTGGGACACCTGGAGAAGTGCAAAGATTGGTTCTATGCTGCTGCAGCTCGACCTTAAGCCATATTAGCATTCATATTGGCACAATAGCTTCATTGTGTGGCTCATAAGCTTGATACCTCGATAGTTGTCGCACTATTGCACATTGCTCTTTACTTTATATATTTGCATTAAAATATTACGGGCCACGCTTCAGGTAAAAGCCCCGTAGCTATGATCCTGTGGAATAGCTCAGTGAGCAAGAGTATGCCCCAGTCCCCATTAGTATTCAGGTTTCTATTGGTATTCCATCATGGCCATGGCAGCTTTTCCGTTCTTCAGAGACCTCTCGTACTAGCACGTAGTTGTTGACCTCGTTAGACAGTTCCTTGAAATGACAGCACCAACGGTTAGAGTTTGCACTTGTGAGGCAACACGCCGTCTGTGCTTTTGATGGCAACACCGTTTGACACGGCTCCGCCACTTTCCAGCTTATTAACGAGATTCTGCTCCTACATAGAATCCAACGCATCGTAGAGCGGAGCCAGCTGGGCCGACCGCGCCCAGCGGGTACCACCATCATATTAGCTCGCCGCTTTGCTCACAAGTACACCTCATTATCCGTTAGTAAGTTACTGCGGTGCCATTTCTTGAACATGCCTTTTTGTCCCTAACTACTTTCCTACATCTCGCTATTTCACCATCCCGTATCCTTGTACTTTGCGACGTGCAGAGACAGTACGTCCGACTGAGGATGGACTTCTGGTAATGGAACCAGAGCCTATTAGTGGTTTGTGCTCCAATTGAGGTATTCGACTGCCTTCATGAACTCCTGACTCTTATTTTGCAAAGTTCATCACTTAATAGACGGTTTGCAACGTTCTCCAAGTTATTATACATATAGAAAAACAAACTCTCAAACAGCTTAAAAACAAGGCACTGCCGATTGATGATGGACTAACTTCTGAATGTTGGTGGCAGAGATGTGCTTAAGACCCCTCAGAAACTGTTCAAACCTCGAGGGTAAAACGCCTGAAGCATGACACAACTATATTGATATTGTTCTTCAAGAAGGATAGTGCCTCTTTAAGAACTTAAGGGTAATATCACTGCTGAGCTATGCGTAAAGCTATCGAGAGTTTATTTATTTTCTATTTAGGGTGACTTAAGAATCGTCTCGCAACCAGGTTTGATGACTTCCAGACTCCAGCCTCCCGAACAAGCCGGGTTCGGAAGTCTTTAGTACCATAGACCACATACATACGCTGCGGCAGGTTATACAAAAACGAACAGTATAACTTGGCGTTTGTGGATTTTCAGAAAGCCTTAGACACGATCGGCTGTGCTCCAACCTCTACAGCGGTGCCAAATCGACCACAGCAGCATTGAAGTGTTTGTACAAAATCACTACCATGTCAGTAAGTCTCCAGGAACGGAACTCAAAAGCCTATTTAGCTACATCGAGGACATATAACAAGGTGATGTGTT
Source organism: Blastobasis lacticolella (assembly GCA_905147135.1). Classification (NCBI taxonomy): domain Eukaryota; kingdom Metazoa; phylum Arthropoda; class Insecta; order Lepidoptera; family Blastobasidae; genus Blastobasis; species Blastobasis lacticolella. Next base: position 5,684,867 of record LR990058.1, read on the forward strand.
CAGGCTTCTGGACTGGGACGGACTTGGCATTAATATTTTCATTAGATTTTCCTGAATCACCTTAGATATTGAAGTCATGGCTGAAACACTGGAAAACTTAGGCAGAACGTTCTGTAGTGCCTCACATCACACAAGTAAGTCTTATGAACATGGACACGACGAATATTATGTCAAATGTCCATGTTGTGCTTACTCCGGTCACAGTTGGAGAACACTCCACATGAAGTTGTTGACGGCTGTACATACTTAGGACAAATAGTTCAGCTAGGTCCAATTACGAGAAAGATGTCAGTCGACGAATCCAACTCGGCTAGGCAGTTCGGGAAGCAACGCCATACATTTTCGTCCCAAATACCGCAGTGTCTCGAGACGAAGGTATTTGAACAGTGTTTGTTGCCAGTTATGACCTACGGAACGGAGACGTGGTCGCTCACTGGGGACCTTATAAGAAAGCTTATTGTCACCCAAAAGGCAATGGAAACGGCTATGTTCGTAGTCTCATTGCGCGATCGAATCAGAAATCAGGAGATCCGCAAGCCAACCAATGTCATCAAGATTGCCAAGCTTAACAGATCGTCGATGGGGAGTAGAGTTGTCTAGTGGCGACCACATAGCAGATGACGCAGTGTGGGTAAACAAGGTGGACTTTCGACCTAATAAAGATCGCATTTGGATGCGAAAAGTGAATCAGGCCCTTGTGGAGACCTCTGGGGGAGGCTTATACCCGGCAGTGGGAATCATTAGGGTGATACATTCCAGTAGAAATTCTCTAAATTATAGTCAAAGCCGCTTCAAAATCTGTTGCAGTTCAGAGCAGATAACGGAAATATAGACAAATAATTTAAAAACAAACACAATGAATTGTGTAGTCTGGGATATTGTTGTAAGTGGTAGGGGTGATCCCCTGGTACAACATATATTGAGTACTCGGATGAGTGACAGCCTTTTAGTATTTATTGTAAATATCTCAAAAACCATGCATCCTACAGGAATATAGTCTATTCAATAAAAGTGTATAATCTTTTTTCGGACTTTAGTCCTGTATCCTTTTTCAAATTTCCATCCATTTACTCTTGATTGTGGACATAGGCAACTGTATGAAAAACGAAGCATAAAAAACGTTCAAATATTTTTGTAACGCTAGTACGCTATTCGAGTACTAGAGATGAGTAAATAATGTATAAATTAACAATTTTACCATTCTTCTGCTTGATTTAAATGCTATTATGATGAGGAAAAACATCATAATGAAACCTGCACATTCAGGCTGCTGAATGTGTAACAGTGTGTCAGATTCTCCTGTTGACAGGGTCATAGAGTATCTACCTGATTTCCCAAATCCTGGATCATAGTCAAGGTAGACCCTGGGCCTTCTAGCGTGATAGCACTACCGGGGAGCATTAACATCAAGATGACCAATCTCTTATTGTTTTAAAGATGGTGGGCATTAAATAATAAGAATTTAAATTCAAGGTAAGAAATAATTTCCCTTAATAATTGATTGTCCAATTTCTTTGATCATAGATGTTTGCGCGACTTCATCATGATAAAGTCGCCGAATGTCTTGATTAATGTTCATATTTGATAAGTGGAATACCAGCCTAGTCATAGCATTTTGAAGATCAAATCCGCCGCTTGAAGGCTGCCTACAATATTTTTTTCATCAAAAACAACATGGGTTTGTTGGTTTTTAGTGGCGTAAATGTTGCATACGATTTAAAAAATTATTTATCATTGAAAACAGAAATAAAGGAAATTAATTTTAGAGGAAACTAATAAAGCCGGCAATAATCGATAACATTGCTTGCACGCACATACGTACTTTTTACACACGCATTCCCTCCTACATGAGTGATAACAAAAAATCTAATATCTATCACTTACCTAATTATAAAACTTTAATCTTGGTTTAACAGGACAACAGCTTACTGTGGAGTATAATAATTTTCAAGTTCTAGAGAAAATTTTGGAGTAATTGCAAAATCAGAAACGCAAAACGAACAATAAAAAATGGCGATAAACGAAACGAACGAACGAAACGAAACCACAGACTAGCTAGGATACATTCAACAACAACCATAACCACGAATGAATGAATAGTCTGAGCACTCTTCGGGTCAAAACGAGCCGAGCAAGAGGTGTAGAACAGATGCTGTTTGTTTCTTTCAAATAGGGTGACCATATATTTTTATTTTATGGAATATCCATGGATATATCCGTCTATAATACATTATCTGTCTAATAAAATCTACGTGCATAACAATATATACAGGGACAGCATATTTTGAACTGTGGTTTGGTCGCACCTTTAGAAGTAGTAGATCATTCTAAATGTAAATTTATATAATTAAATTTTCTCGAGTTTCATTCCATCATGAATTCATGGTGAACCTATTCGTCAATTATTATAACCTTAATAACTAATGTTATTTTTACTTTATCTATGAAAATATATACCGCAACCACCATACGATTCACTTAAACAAGATCGAACACAACATCTTTTCACAATTTTCGATGACTGCGCAAAATATAAATCTAAATATAGCTGTCACGCCACCATGACGATTTCAAAGAGTTACCAGTAGAATTAAAAATAATGATTTATGGTTTTAAAAATAGATGGTTTTTTAATCTTGTAAGGAATTTTTTTTATTGCATAGTATATAAATACAGGAATGACAAAAGTACAATTTTACAAAACAAAGGTGTAAGAAGAGCAACATTTCATGGAGTTATTAGAGCACAAACTTTCAATGAACGACATTTTTTTGGTATTGGCAAGACAAAAGAGCGGGACACGCCGCTTCTGTTCTCGCTGTCCTTCTCGGCTCGGGTTAGCCTCTGTACCCCATGACAAAGCAAAATAGACAATAGTGTATTAACATGAGGTTGCTTATCGCAATGAGGAGTTTTCCAGTAGGTATTGACAGCTGGTTTCAAAAAGCTTCAATAGATGGCGCACCTACAATTTTGGTAATCTTTTTTTAATCTGTATGATGGTGGCAGTGATTTCTTGCAGCTAACTAATACTAAACTTAAAAATAATATGTTTATTAATATTAACATAACTGTTAAAGGTTAAACGAAATATAAAAATAAATATTTATAGAAGTTGGCACTATGTTCCATTATTATTACAACCTCTAAAAAGGTTGAAAACTATTGACAAATACAATACTATCCAATACAATGTACCCAGTGTTTATATCCCCTTTACTAATAACCTTTTTCAAGCGATTATCAATTACCAAAATTGTCGGGCCGCCATCTAGTGAGTGGTTAAGAATGCTTTAGATACCTATTGGAAAACTCCTCATTGTAACTTGTATGTATTTTACAAAGTAAACTATCTATTTTTTTTTTAACTAATAATTTATTAATACGACATCAAAAACCCTTCCACAGCGACGATTTTGACACGTGCATTTTTATTCGTTCAGTCGGCCTATTCCGTACAATACGCGCGAGTCGAAATCGTTGTTGTCCGATTATTTTCTTTGAATACCGATTTTCAATGAGGAGTTTTCCTGTAGGTATTGTCAATTGGTTTCAAAAAACATCAATAGATGGCACTCCTACAATTTTGGTAATTTTTTACCAATAGGTTCAATGAATTTTAATACAAACCTTTCATATTTGTATTGCGTCGATTCTTGATCCTAGTGTCCATGAAACGAATTGACTCAGTCAAATTGATGTTTGTTTTGTTTGCAATAATTTATTACAATCTCTAAAATGGTTAAAAGCTATTGATAAATACAATATTATTCAATACAACGTACCCAGAGTTTATATCCTCTTTGCTAAGAACCTATTTCAAGTGATTATCAAATACCAAAATTGTCGGGGCGCCATCTAGGGAGTGGTTAGGAATGCTTTAAATACCTATTGGAAAACTGCTCATTGTCTTTTGTTATTCGTTATTCGTGGCACTTCACTAAAGGGGTGGTACCTGTCCATGAAGTACGTTATCCGTAGTACAAAACCGAAAAAAAAACACGGAACTTTATAGGTGTGCGCCAAGGACCAAGAATAATTATGCTTTGTCTAATGTTACTGTCATAAATGGTGAGGTGCAGGAAGCTGTTAGCGACAAAAAGGCATATTTCTAGAAATGGCAGCACAGTAACTCACTATCGGATAAGGAAGTGTACTTGGGGGCAAAGAGGCGATTTAAAATGGCGGTGGCAAAAGCGCGATCGGCCCAGTTGGCCTCTACGAGGCGTTGGATTCTGTGGAGGGGCACAAGCTCGTCTACAAGCTGGCAAAATCGCGGAATCGAGCCAGTCTGGATGTGACAAAGTGTGATGCCATAAAAGGTATGGACGGCGTTTTGCTCGCAAGTGCAAACTTTATTAAAGACGGTGGTACTGATATTTTAAGAAACTGTCTAACGAGGCCAATAAATACGTGCGACCACCACAGCTTCCTGCAAACCTTGGCCTGATAAGCCCGATTACACCTGATGAGGTGGAGAGGTCTCTGGTACGTATGAAGAACGGAAAAGCTATTGGCCATGACGGAATACCCATAGAAACCTGGAAAACAATGGGGACCCGGGGCGTACTCTTGCTCACTGATCTATTTAACAGGATTGTAGCTATGAGGCTTATACCTGACGCGTGGCACGTAAATATTATCATGCCAATCTATAAAGGAAAAGGCAGTGTGCAAGAGTGCGGCAACTATCGAGGTATCAAACTTATGAGCCACACAAGGAAGCTATTCGAACGGATTATTGACCATAGACTTCGGCAGGAATGCTCCTTGTCGGAATGCCAATACGGCTTCAGGCTGGGCTGCAGCGCCATGGATCCAGTCTTTGCTCTCAGGGTCCTCCAGGAGGCCCATTGCAGTGGGAATCAACCGTTGCATTACGCATTTCTCGACCTGCAGAGGGCTTTCGACAGTGTCCCTCGGGAGATAATCTGGTGGTCTCTGAGAGCAAAGTTTGTGCCCGAGGCGTACATTTTATTAAACAGGACATGTATGCCAATACTGGAGCTGTCGTCAAAACCATCGTAGGCTATACTAATCCCTTCCCTTCTTTTAAACATAACTTTAAAAGGTTGAAAGAAATGTAATAAAAATATTTATATAAGTACGTACTATGTTCCATTGTAATACAAACCTTTCATATTTGAATTACGTATTTACTTGATACTAGCGTCCATGAAACGAACTGACTCAATTAAATTAATGTTTGTTTTGTTTGCATTCATTTATTAAAACTGTTGAAAACATTGGATAAATACAATACAACGTACCCAGTGTTTATATCCTCTTTGCTAAATACCTATTTCAAGGGTTCCATCTAGCGAGTCGTTCGGAATGCTTTAGATACCTATTAGAAAACTGCTCATTGCTTTTTATTCTATTTTTGCCGGAACGGATGAAAACGGCTAGTATGGCGCAGGCCTTAGGGTGCTACCATTTCGTTCATTCACAGTTGTATGATTGTTGGTCAGCGGTCAGCAATTGCACATTCATTCGCTTCACTTGTCATCTTGTCAAATTTGACATAAGTGTTTTTATCCTCTATGGTGGTATGGTGAAGTTAAAGTTGCTAAATTTTGCGGATTTTTTATAAAATTTTATTTTTGATATAATTAATATTATATAAATTTAATATCATATCTTTTTAAACTCGTTTCTAGTTTCCTATCTTTTATATTGTTACGAAATAATGAAAATGATAATTTTTAAATAAAGACCAAACCAATAAAATTATGTTCTGTTTATTACTACGAAGCTAGAAATGAAAAAATGGACTGGTCAGAGTTACATTGCTCAAAAGATGCCCTGACGGACACTTATGGCTGGTTTATGCAATTTCTGCTGGCAGTGTTGGCTTTCACTTGCTTAATAGGTAAGTGATGAAATTGATTTAAGAGTCACAGGTCAAGGTGATCTTCACTTCAGAGGTTTCTTAGCTGGTTGGAGTTTATAGTATATAGAAGTCTTTCACTAATGTTTTGTCTTCATTCAACTATGATTTAAATTGATGCAATAAAGAGATTACATACATACATACATGTATTGTATGTACTTATGAGTGAATTACCACTTAAAATGGTTGGTGGTGACCCCACCATCATCAGTTACAATCATCTGCGACTGCCCGCACTGCATTAGTGCAAGGTTTGCCATTATGTTAACATCTGGCAGACTGGCAGACTCATTCCAGCCGCATTCATTTATTTATATAAATCTGCTTACTTACACTTACTAAGGAAATCATACTAAAAAAAAAGGCAGGTCCAAGAAATGATGGCTTGATTTAATTAAGGATGACATGCATGCTACAAACTTATCACTAAGGGTGAAATGGACAAGGAGAAGGGGGACGGCAGACCCTGGGCCCTTGTACATCTTGCTACAGCATAATAAGGCTTGACATGGGGATGAAGAACTACAAAAAAAAGCAAGGAATAGCTTGTGCAAATACTAAATTTATACCAATAAATTCACAGTTAGAAAACATTATGTTTTCTGAATATTTTATGGCAGTGGCTGGCTATTTCTATGCTAACCATATTTATGAAGACTGTTGTAGTATATTTTACTCGAAAATGTATTTCAGGTAAAAGATTTTGCGAGCCACGCTATGCTAGGAGGCCATGGCTTATTTGGTTTTACGATACATCAAAGCAAGGATTTGGAGCCTTGATATTACATGCAGCAAATGTTTGGCTGTCTCCTCATCTCACAGGAAACACATGCACTTGGTAAGTAGAAGTAAATTTCAGATGTCTCCCCTTTAACTATAGATATCTGAAAAATTTATGAAAGTCATGATGATGATGTCAATTGATGATGACAGCCATGATGGATAACGGAAAAGTGGTTTTATTTTAACTATCATTTGGTAATAATTCCTATTCATGGCACAATGTGTTTATGAGAAATATGCTTGCATTGTGTTTCAATATGAACTGGATTGCAGGTATATTGGGTGTATTTTGTTATTTTAAATCAATGAATGTGTGAGAAAGAATTTGTGACAAGTTCAATATTTTAAACTACAAACAGCACTCTCTTATCTTACAGTTAAAGTAAACATTGAGTTTGACGACCATTTAGTGATAAGGATAAGCACATTGTGGATGGTAATAGGCTTTATACGCAACAATGTTAACTTATCCAACTATTGAATTACCGAGTCTGTTTACAAATATTATAATAGGTAAACTTTATTTGTTTGATTGTTGCTGGTAATCTGCTGATTGCAATGAAATAGATTTTTGTTATAATGTTTAATAAATTAATTATGGTATTTGGAAGGATCTTGCCAAAGGCAGTAGAGGCAATTAAAAATTTCAAACCAATATTATCTAGTTGCACAAGTTTGTTTATATGTACATTTCAGTTCTTAAATGCTTACACTATACAGCATAGGTCATGAGTGCTCTAATCAATACATCAATATAATACATTAAAAAAAATGTTTCTTCCTCAGGTACATTGTAAATTTCATGTTGGATTCTACACTTGGCCTGCTGATAATATGGGCAGGCATCAGACTAGCACAATACTGTGCCAGGACTTATGACATTCCCCTCATAAATTTTGGTGAATATGGTAAGTAATACTTATATCTTATAACTATTGCAGTATTTCGATTGAAGTTATTACAGTCCAATGCTGGATATGTGCCTCCTCTATTTGTGGAGTGTTGCCGGAATCTGCACACATATGAGTACATGGACTGCCTCACAAGAACTTCACTCGAATAAAGTGCTAGACATGGGGAAAAACTAACGTCACTAGTATCGGCGGCATTTTAGATATGCTTGATTATTCTTGTGTGAGCAATAAAGAATTTATCTATCTATCATGTTAGTATCTATTTACGCCACATTCATTATTGTCCTAAAATGCCGCCCTGATTGGGATACTACTGATAAAAAGATACTGACGCCCCCTCACTGTCCTTTTTTAAGGTTGTTCCATATGATAGGATCCATATGATTTTGAAACATAGTTCCTTCGCGAAAGTCACAGTGACGTTATTTACCACCCATTTCTAGCACTTACTCGGATTGACTCGGATTGAAGTTCCTAAGAGGCAGTTCAATAACATAATAATTAGGTAGTAGGTACGTCACGCCTTTTCCCGTAGGAATGGGCAGAAACCCTTTGTGTGCCAATAAATCTTTTTAGACTTATGTACATTAGTTCAACACCAACCTATGTTCTTACGGTGAGGGTTAACAACGTGATGAAATCTGTTAATTCAGGCGACCGTAACAATGATCCAATCTGGTCAGGTTCCCGTTTGACACGGTCACGGAGGTCAGACGGCAGTCGCATCATTGTAATTAAAAGATACCAAATCCTCAATCATGGTCAAGGCGGCCCCGGGCCCTTGCGTGCGAGATCATAACCGGGACATTAACGCCAAGATGTCCTATCTATGCCGAAGACCGATGACCTGGGTGGTTCAGTTGGTGAACATATTAGTCTGCCACGTAGAGGTCCTGGGTTCGATTACAGCAGCAATTGAAATTATTTATTTTAATTTTTGTTTCGGTTCTGGGTGTAGTATTATATAATCTGGGTGTGTATAATAAGTATGTATTAAAAAAAGTACTTATGTAAGTAATTTATCAGTTATCTAACACCCATAACACAAGCCTTGTTTACTTTGGGGCTAGATGGCACTATGTGAATTTGTCCAAGCATATTGAGCATATTGATTTACCACAGTCTTGTCTGGAAGCTCATCCCACAAATACAGATGTAACATTCAAGTATTGTCGGTCTCGCCCACCAGGCAAGCCGCCCATGTGCACGGCGTGGGTGTGCCAGGGCGTGCTGTACGCGGCGCTGGCGACGTTCGCGAAGGCGGCGCTGGCGCTGGTGCTCCGTCTGCCGGCGGTGGTGGGCGCGCTGTCCACGCTGCGGCTCTCGCCCGTCTCGGACCCGCGGCTCGAGCTAGCCGTCGTCATGCTGATCATACCGTTTTTTGTTAACGTGAGTTGTGGCTCTTCGCTTGTCGTGGTTAAAGTTGTTTTCTGTGTCGATCTGTGTGTCTCTGTTTTTACGCTAACTCCTCGTGAACAACGCAACGGATTTAGGACGGACGCCAAAGATAGAGTCATTGGAGAGGAAGGTTAATAAGCAAGAAAAGAAGAGTAGGTAGGAGTATTAAGTATGTGTACACGAACGAAGTCACGCCGGGTCTACTAGTATAGTATATATATGTATAAAATATCCCGAGAAAACCCGTACGAAGGGTCGCTAGTTTTCTACACAACAGAGGGAGGCTATCAAGCAGGCAGATGACCTGATGGTAAGTGATTACCGCCGCCGATGGACATCCACTACACCAGGGGAATCGTGAATGCGTTGCCGGTTGCCGGCCTTTGAGAAAGGCTTGTTTCTTGATAATTTCTTAATATTGTTTCTTGTAGAAATCGCTGTTTGTTTGTAGACGTTATAATCGCCCACAGACACCGTGCCCTTTCAATATTTTATTAATCTACATTAATACCTACGTTGTATGTACGTACGTTGGCTGTTTTCAATGCAAGTAGACAATTAATCGTAACAAATGCTAGAACAAAGCGGTGACGTAGAATAAATATTTGAATTCTAGCTATGCATTTGTGACGTAGTTTCCACCTGGCGGAGTTATATTTGTTTTAAAATAATTCATGCTTCGACGTTTTAAATTATTCACTGTAGGTATTATTCATATAGGCATATATCAACCCAACAGCCAATAGTCACTAATGACTATAAGTTGACCTCAATTACGTCCTGAGATTGTTTTGTTTATTGTTTTATTTTGATAAAGTTGGTTGTTCTCGTTTCAGATATTGATATTCTGGGTCACAGATAACTTCCTTATGTACCATCCAAGAGGCGTCAGCACTAAACTTAAAACTAAGGTGAGTCTTGAAGTTTTTATTTCCTAATTTTTGTTGCGGTTTCCAAGGTAGAGTGCGCGCAAGATAACTTTGCTCGCGGCTGAAAATGGTACTTTTTTATACAAGAATAACTACTCCCAGCAAAAACAATGAGTCAATGACAGGGACTCCACAACCTATGTGCAGACATATATTGCGTGTACTCATTATAACCCGGTCGGCAGGTAAAAATTAGGTGCCCTACCGAGACTGATTTGCTCGTAAGCGATTGGAATTTGAAAAAGTGGAAAGTGCAAACGTGGTAGAGTATTTTATGTAGATTACCATAGTGTATGATAATTTTTTGCTATATGCCGCCGTTTTTCGAATTATAAGCAAAACACTGGGAAATGTCCAAAAATGTCGAGGTTCTTTGGCCTCCAAAGGCTCCAAAGGTTCTTTGGAGCACAGACTCCTTGATATCGAAAACTTTAACTACATACCCCACACTATTCCCGAACAAACTCCCAAAATTTTATTAAAATCGGAATTGTGACTAGGTCGAAAGTACCTGGCCGACCGGGCTATTATATCGACGGTTTGGTTTATTCTGCGCTTTTGTCCTTTATGCTCCTACAAAGTGATGCTTCCAAAAGAACAGTGCTTATCAGTCCACCACTGAACTTGAGCCTCCTCCAGTGAAAGGCTATTGCCATCATATCCACGCTTGGCAGGCGAGTTGGAGATCGCATTGAAAATACAGTGGACCCTCGTCATAACGCGCTTGTTGGGCGAGTAATCACACCAGAGTTACGTAGGACGCGATATCGACGCAATACACTACAGACTTAATTAAAAACCGATTTAGCCATTTACTAATTGTGTGTACACTTCACGAACATGTACAGTCAGCTGCAGAGAGAACTGACCGGGGCCCTACCATACGATATTTGACGTATGCTAGGCTCCATGCCTGACTGTACGAATGAAAGTATTTATAAAATGCACTCATTTCGCGTCGGCACTGTACCTATGTTTTCTTTCATAAAAAGCACTAAGCTCGTTTAAAGCAGGTCTAGGCCCCAGCGCGGGCGGTAGTAGGCACCCGCGTTATAAAGAGGGTCCACTGCATTCAAGATAACTTAAGCGACATTTTTTATTGCCTAGGAAGGCACACGGACGACGGTCCACTTCATGGAAAGTGGCCACCGTCGTCCAGGACATCTACAACGTAAGGGGAGCGAATGCGGTGCCGGCGTTTGAGGTACCTGTAGACATGCCCTTTGAAGGACCCCCCCATGTTATAGTGCAAACATGTCGGAAAACCACCTGCGAAGTTCATATCGCATCGAAATCAGTCCAGCCGTTAGGGAGATACGATGCACAGATACACACGTCAAAAACTAACCTTTTAACCTATGACCTTTTTGCGCTACTGCGGCATACACATGCGGCTTTAGTTAGTGATTAGTTAGTCTGTAGTCCGTAGTTAGAATAATATTCGTCGATATTAATTGATATTTTGTTCGTTTCCAATAAGTTTTATTCTGTTAATTACAAGTTGTATGTGTATGTATGGAGTGCCAAATATAAAAAATCTATTCTATTCTTATAAAACCCCTGTTTTTGTGACGGGGATTAAAATAGAATAGGATATATTAAATAGATGGTCTGCCTCTGCAAATAACATGCCTTCCCTACCGCAACCCCTTTGCCATTCGCACTGGCAAAACGCATCCACTGATTACTTCCTCACTCTTCAGGTCCGCTACCAGTCCATCAAGAAGGAGAAGTCAGGTTCCGAGGAGGACGAGCAGTCTGCTGACGAAAGGCTGCTGGGCGCGAGCGTATGACCCTACTGGAAGCCCAGCGCAACCCGGGCTTGAATCATCACGTAGATAAGTATAGGCTCACTCTCACTCATATTTACTCTCAATCGAAAGACTTGTGTAAAGAGCGACAACGCTTACAGCCAACGCCATCTCGTGCTCTATTTTGAGCACTGATTTGAGCACCGATTTGATCAGGCGGTTTGCCATAAAGCATCATCTTAGAACCATGTCATATTCAAACCCGATTGCACTAAAATTAAGTTGGCGCCTTGAGATATTCCTAAGCATTTAGGCGTCACAAAGGAGTCACTTAGCGAGTTAGGAATTTCTAAAATCAACTTAAGCGTCGCCTAAAGCACCCTAAAGTTTGGTTCAATTGGGCTTCACTGTTCATCGAAAGACGTGTAAAGTGCGACAAGGCTGTTTAAAAAGAGCCAACGCCATTTCGTGTTATGCTCATTTTTGAGCACTGGTTTGGCCCACATTCGGTTTAGAGCCTTGTCCCGCTGTACTCCAATGTGTTTTTTTAATTGATCGATCTGACTTACTATGAAACCAAACCCTTATGTGCCAAAAGCTGGTTATTTAGCTCGTTGAACGCACAGAGGCGTGTGATCAGCCCGTCGCAGTTACGGCTGGGTTTAAACTTGTGATAGAACTGTCACCAACGGAAGAGAAAATAGTTTTAATTGTCACTACCAGCGCGAAATATTAAAGACGGTCTTATGTAAAAATTATACTGGTAAATTATTTATATTTCGTCATATAGTTTCTAAAATGTTACATGGTTATTTTTTTAATTTTCTGTTTACATACTCATGATACAAAGTTACGATAAATCTATTTTTGTATAAAATTTATAATTCGAGGTTATTGTTTTATTTGGGTCCTTTTCACAAGGACAAAGAAAAGTTTAGAATCTCCGGGTAGAAGGGATGTAGAGTGCTTACTTATACCAAAGGTGTATTAGAGCTTATGATAAGGGGCATGAAAATGTATCACTAACTTTATTGTGCGGTTTGTACGGAACTTAATTTACTTATTGTATACTAGGTATAGTTTAATTGGCAATATCATACACGTGTTGACTATTTATAATTAATTTACAAGTTGTAATATAATCATGTAATATGGGTTATAAACTTTTAGGTGTTTAGATTGGTTACAAGCTGTAAGCTGTTTTGTGTAACAAGATGTGGAAACAAAATTGTACTTTAGATAGAGAGATATTGCTATTTGGATAATATAGAGCTTATGTTGTTGTTTTTCAGTTTAAAGGATAAGTGGGGCCAGGCATGAGCTTGTGCATATCTTTTACATATGATGAATCGAAAGTAGGGTGCCTGCTTGTCTATTGCTCGCTAGGGTAGTAGACAAAAACTCTGTATACAATAATTGTTGTTCCTGTATGTACCTATATTCCAATACACGGTCAGTATCAGAAGTAGCTAAGCGACCGGACTTTTCAGAAACAAATTTTGTGTCGTGGAAATAAGGTGTAAATTGTCTTGGTTGTTTAGATAATTTTTGACTGATATTTCGTTTTAGTTACTTTTTATGCTGAGTGTACAAGTATTGGTACGTTAGTATAATCTTACGCGTGGCAAGGAAGCTGAACTAATTTTGTCACAGCTTACGGCAATAGATTTAGGAACACAAACGTGTAAGAGGCGCCGCCATCAGAACGCAGATATTTTAGTACCCATATGTGCCTAATCAATATCAGGTACCAGCTAGCAAGAAAGTCGTAAAAATCTTGATGGCGTCACATGACAGCAGAAGTAGGTACTGAGTTTGACAGAAATTCATTGTTGCAAGAGCAGTACCTATTTCCTTTTCACGATTTTTTGCCAGGCTGTAACGTTTCTTCTGCAGTTAACCAATATTTTGTAGATGGCGCTGTAGTCTGGTATTGATTTGTTTTGATATAGTTTGGAAAAAATACAATGTATTAGAGAATGAATGTATTGAAGAATTATATGTAAAGAAAATGGCTTATTAGTATTTTCTGGCCTGTTACATGCACTGGACGTTTTACCATTTCGGAATAATAAAACATACAAAACATCCGTAAATAAATAAGCGTGCTGCAATCTATAGGCTGAACTATGCTGCATGCAATGTTTCTGGGAAGTGTGTTCCAAATTGAATTCCAACTCTAAAATCTCTTCAAGACTTACAACGTGCAATGTTGGCTACAATAGGGGAAAGTCGGTAAATGTGGACCTAACTTACAATAATAATACAAATACCTAAACTTAGAGCATCATTAACCGTTATTTTTTTAATGCGCTTAAAAAATGAAGATTCAAAGATAAATAATCTAATTTTCTATTTTGTGTATCAAAAAAATAAAGTTAATGCTAAATAAACAGTTTGGAATTGTATAAAATAATGTGAATTTTTGAAACAATTGTAGTGGGTCCAACGTATGGGAAATGGTTTAATATATCGTGCTTTCCTCTTGATTATTACCTACCTATTAGTGAGTTTAACGGATCGAATCTTATCTCGAGTAAATATTATTTTTATTATTAGTGTCTTACAAAAGACATTATAGGTGTATGTACATTTTATTTTATGATACCCTTAATTGTAATTATACACACCTACGTACATGAAGATCACGCGTTTGGAGGGTTAGGCAACCTGGCAATGGCTTAAAAGAATTGATTTTATTTTAATCTCATTTTATGAAAGTGTTTTATGCTAGTGAGGCTAGTAAGATAGTGCAAATAATATTGTACATAATGGGCCATATTTGTTTTGAAATTGTATAAAAATATATTTTTGTAGTCTTTGTTAATAAATTAATGTTTTATAAAAATATTCCTCAACGATGTACTTATATAACCTTAAAAGTAGTGCCATGTATTTTGAAAAAGAAAAAAAATTACATTGACATTGAATAAAGACTGAAATCGTCGAATGACGAAATTGATGATGAAATTTTAAACTTCCTAAAAACTAAAATTCCATTATCCATATTGAAACATATTATATTTTTAGATTTTATTAATAATTAATCCAATGATTCCAATTTTATTCGTACACACGTCTACAGTTACCACTTATTTTGTATGAAACATGAAGGCTAACGTATTTGTCGTGATTTATGAAAGATATTATTAGATTAAGTGTATATTTCCTTTAGTTTGAAAGAAGATTTGATAAATTATGATGTTACTGAGGTCTTTAAGGCTACTTATTTTACATAGCCCGAAGCTCCCCATTGCTATATTTGAACCACGAATTAATGACCGACTTTTGAGTCGTCATTGTGCCTACTCAGCAGCGCGATTACGAACGACAACAGCATCAATACCAGCTCCAATCGCGGTAAATTATAATTTAGAATGTGAATATTGATTGAGAAGGCTGGTCAAATGTTATAATGTCTCATAGTTCGCGTAATAACGTGAATGAAAAGAAAATACATTTATTGTTGCCCTAAGACACGAATACTGAGACAATTTACCCATTAGCATGATCACCACGGAATACGAATACCGTTGTACCGTTTTTTTTTCATTTTACTAATATATTTAAATTCACTTGAAAATAAATTTTTGGGAACTTCCTCATTCGCATAAATACGATCGCAAAGCAGAAAACCACGTCATAATTTTTTGTTACTGCTGCTAATTATTTGTTATATGTTATTCTTGAATATACCTAAGCTATCAAATACGCTAGCCCTTTGATTTCATTGCCATCTCGCATGTCATCATCAGCTTTACACGCATGATTGTGATCTAATTTAAAACTGAATAGGATGTAAATACAGTACCTATAATAGTATATATTAATATGTCATTAAGGATAAGTTATATGTATTTACAAACGTATAATAATAATGTATATTATTGTATTGGCTCACTAAATGTTTGTACTGTTATTTGTTCGAATATACATAATTGATACCAATTAAACGGTGTGTTTTATTTACTTTGATTCGTCTCTTCGTTATGATATGAAGTAGCGTCTCTGCATGCGTGTACCAGAATATGTTGTCGTCGTCGTGGACTAGATACTCAGCCTGAGTAATCCCCTTGATATGAGAAGTTCGCTATGTGTATGTCTGTAGGTATACGTCACTGGATTGCTAAATAAAAAGCTTCACACACACATCACAGCCCATAACAGTCCACTGCAGGACTTCGGGCCTCTCCCACGAAAGGGGAGGTCATTGCCATAATCTCCACGCTTGGCAGGCGGGTTGGAGATCGCAGTGCAGTTGATGTAAATCTACCCAGAAAGATGCTGCTGCCCACCTTTCGGATTTGTCCCTTAGTCGCCTCTTACGACACCCACGGGAAGAGATGGGGTGGTGCTATTCTTTGAGGTGGCGGCACCACACACCACAACGAAAAGCTTAGTTACAGTAAATTAAGATTCGCGCGGTACACGATTTAGTTGCATGAACGTTGAGGCCGCATAACAGACCGAACCTCGACTATGATTTCAGTTCATATCAAGTTTTGGCCCGTAAAAATAGATCTGGGTTTAGCACTAATATCGGTACATATCTATACCATCAGGTCTACTCGACTTGTGAATATCCAAGGATATAGGGAATATCCGTACCTTCGGCTGTGTGAAGGAAGTTTCCGGCATAGATTTTCCGGACCATGGTATGGTAGTCGGACTTGCGCCTCCGTCTGGTTCGAGTTAATATTTTACGGACGAAGTACAAAATACATAACGTTACAGCTTGGACGAAACACCTACTATTACTAAGTTACGTAAAATTCTTCGCTTTATAGTAATTACTCATGGACGTCTTCCGTAATATATTTATCATAAAAAAATCAAAGATCATAATATTTCTAAGTTTGGCGAGTAATTTGGCGGGAGATGCCCGTTGGGGTTGCCTTGGTTGCATGTCTAGGCAAATTAACGCACGTTCACAAGCCGTTTCCATGGCAAATTTATCGAATTTATATTAAAATCTCCTTTAAAAGGTCACGATGACATTCCTGAATCGAATCTGACACACATTCGTGTGATTTGTGTTCAATTCTTATAATCAATGTTGTATATAATTGTCTTTCTTTATTATACCTATAGTTAATTCTGTATTAGTTTTTATTTCAGTATTTTATTGTACATATATTGTTTTTGAGTGTGTTGTTTTGAGCAGCGAAAATGGATGACAGTGAACTAAGGAAAATGCTACACACGAAGAATAACTGCAAAGTGCCTGTATTGCTGCCCATACCAGACGTTACCAAGATGGAGAAGTTGTCCTTTGATCCACTGCCGCCTTACAGTAGAAGAAGGGTATGATTTTCATAAAAAATACACTGTTATGTACCTATCTAAGTCTATTATCAGGCTGCGAGAGCCCAATCCGCCCCAGGTCCTCCGCTGGGGACCCGGAGATTGGTTACCAGCTTAGGGCCCCATGATGGTATTTATTTGTTTTATTGTGTGCCCATTAAATCTGGACTAAGCAGAAAAGATACAATAGCTACTTATATACGTACCGACATTAAGCACGTAGCCACAGACGTAGCACAATAAACTTTATTTTTTCTAGGACAAAATGAACAAGTTCCGCCAAATCCTGATAGAGAAGGCCATGGAGAGGAAAGTAGAGATCGCCAGGCCTCTGGTCCCCCGCAACGAGAGAGACCTCCTGGAGATATCGCAACGGCGTCACATAGCCGCCATCCGCGAGTGCGCTGAGAAGATACGCCCACCGCCCATGCTCAAGGAATGGGAACGTAAAATAAAGAGTCTCGTCCCGCCGAAACTTCTTAATCTTTACCCATCGCTTACAGACGAGGTGATGAAAGAAAGCAAGAAAGAATGGGACCGCAACCTACATGATCTGGCCGTCAAGACTGTCATTCGGGACGAACCTGGCGTCTCACGGAAGAGGTTCGAAGAACCATTCTTCAAATTCAACGGTGTCACCGACAACTACGAAAACATGGTAAAATACAGAAGTAAACTCAAGGATGGGTCATTTATATTTCATCCATTCATCAAACTTATTCTAGAATCAGCTGACAGGGTATTTCCGGATCATATAATTGATTTAGCTGAACAAAGAGCCAAGGGGCCCAGTACATTGGCACAATTAGAATTCAGAGTAAG
Source organism: Blastobasis lacticolella (assembly GCA_905147135.1). Taxonomy (NCBI): domain Eukaryota; kingdom Metazoa; phylum Arthropoda; class Insecta; order Lepidoptera; family Blastobasidae; genus Blastobasis; species Blastobasis lacticolella. The sequence goes on from LR990058.1 coordinate 5,702,661, forward strand.
TGAACTACTTAGGCGTGCGGATTATCTGGTGTCTAGCACGTGGTACGGGCCATTAGTGGCCTGGATGAAAAATCCTCGCTGTCTTAGAACTGTACATAAGAAACAAATACCTGATTTTGTAAATTGCGCCAACAAAATGATATTATTGCAAATACAGGAGTTTATGCGAAGATCAATCAACGCGATTATTGATGATATACAAATTCCAACTTGTGTGCCTATACTTAGTATAGATGTCATTTTTGTTGACGGCGACTTTGATTATGATCCGTCTCTCAAGACAATATATGGGATGTATCATAATATTTTGGATTCTATTGCACATCTAGCTCAGAGGATGATGCCTATAGAACAGTATCTTAAAATCCCATATACTCATGATAATCTACCAGTGCATTATAACGATTGGTTGAATAAAACTGGTCACGAAAGGTTGCAGCTAGCACTGGATTCCGTTTATGAACCACTTGTACAATATACCAACGAGCTACGTGAAGAATTCAACATGCTGTACGGCGAACCAGCCCGTGCTAGTTTAGATAAATTTATTAGCGAGTTTTCGGAATTCGAAGTAGGACAAGATAAAATACTGTATTTCCAAAACATCGGTTATGATATAACTGCGATAGTAGAAAATGCATATTTTAACGTCGCTATAGTCTGCCAATTAAGGATGATTACAGGACTAAAAGCCCAAGCCCAGGAATTCATTAATCTTATTATAGCAGGAATAGTAAAAGCACATATAGAAGAAAATAATAGCATTTGCGCACAGTTTGAAGAAATCGCATCGAGAGCTCTTAAGGAGCCTCAAAATGCGGCTGAACTTGTAGAACAAGGAGCCTATATTTTACACGCTAAAAGTGTAATGGTAGAATCTTTAACAGAAAGAATTACGACGCAAATATTTATTGTGTCTGCGTTGTTGGAAATGACTCAACTATCTGAAGAGCATGTAGAATCTAATACTCGCACCGTAAATTGGCTTAAGAAAATTAAACCAATTTTTGATAAGAATGCAACTGCTTTTGAAACGCGCAAGGCTGAAATGGAAGAGTTTTTGCAAGCAGAAATATCACGACTTAATAAAGAAGTTCGTGATATAACACCATTTCTAGAGCTTCTTGATCATATGGACGACATAAACAATACTCTTGAGTATTTAGATTATTTACGAAAATTAGCACATCGATTAGAAGCTTGTGACAAACTTGTTAAATGGATTAATCATGAAGAGTTGACATTTAAATTTCCTGTAAGCGCATATCCCGATTTAGAAGAACTAAAGGACTACATTATTCCATTTTATAGTCTAATATTTCTAGCCCATTGCTGGAGACGAAGTTACTACACATGGATGGATGGTCCCTTTGAATATATGGATCACCATAAAATTGAATATGATCATGATAGCTATTACAAAGAATTCTTAAAAACTTCCAAGGCTTTCAAAAACAAAATAAAGCAACAAATAGCAGAGGGTGTTGAAAAACGATTTGTGGGTTTAGTGGATGATCCAGATATTCATAACATGCCAGCGCCTTTGAAAATTTGTACCCAAGTTATAAACGAGATAAAGGATTGGAGACCGAATGTACAAATGGCTCATATAATGTGTAACCCTGCATTACAACAGAGACATTGGGATGAAATGAGTCATTTTGCTGGTTTCGATTTAACCCCCACAGCAGGAACGACGTTGAGAAAAATTATAGATTTTAATCTTTGGGGCAGTATTGATCTGTATGAGATTGTAAGCATAGCAGCTACTAAAGAATTAGCACTCATAACTAATCTTAATAAAATGCAAGCAGAATGGGTTGATATATCTTTTAAAACTAGTCCGTTTAAAGATACTGGAAATTACCTTCTTTCAGGTCTAGACGATATTCAATGTGTATTAGATGACCACATTGTCAAGACCATAGGTATGCGTGGATCCGCGTTTGTTAAACCTTTTGAATCACAAGTGAGAACCTGGTATGAAAAAATTGTTAGAGTGAACGCTACTATCGACGAATGGGGAAAAGTACAAGCACAGTGGTTATACTTGTTACCAATTTTTTCATCAAAAGATATCGTTGCTCAAATGCCAGAAGAAGGAGTGATGTTTACAGAAGTAGATGCTATATATCGTCGGTATATGGGTGTCGTAGAGAAAGACCCCCGTGCTCTTGAAGTAGCAGGAGCAGCTGGAGTGCTTGAAGGCTTTAAAATTGCATCTGGTTTATTAGAGAAAATAAATGATGGTGTAAATAGCTATTTGGAAAAGAAGCGCTTATATTTTCCACGATTTTTCTTCTTGTCAAATGATGAAATGCTCGAAATATTATCAGAAACCAAAAATCCTCTTAAAGTGCAACCTCACTTAAAGAAATGTTTCGAAGGAATAAATAAACTTGTTTTTAATAAAATATTCGATATATCTGCGATGATTTCTATGGAAGGAGAGCAAGTTGAATTACTTGAAATTATTAGTGTAGAGGCAGCAAGAGGATCAGTAGAAAAATGGCTGGTTCAAGTAGAAGATCAAATGTTAAAAGCAGTTAAATCTGAAACGGAGCTATCATATTATGATTACCCAACCATCCCAAGAGTTGATTGGTTATTATCGTGGGAGGGTATGGTTGTATTGGCCATATCACAAATTTATTGGGCAATTGATGTTCACGAAGCTTTGGAAACTCATAAGGTGTCGGAGCTGGACCAGTTTCATACGAGTTTAAACCATCAATTGACTGATACGGTTGCAGTTATTCGCAGAACAGACTTGACCAAATTAAACAGCATAACAGTAAAAGCACTGATAGTCATTGATGTGCATGCTAAGGACGTAGTTCTTGACTTGGTTTCAAAAGATGTATCTGAAGTAACTGACTTTCAGTGGCTAGCGCAGTTGCGTTACTATTGGGAAGAAGAAAAAGTATCTGTAAAAATTATAAACGCTGTAGTAAATTATGCTTATGAATATTTGGGTAATTCTGACAGGTTAGTAATAACTCCATTAACAGATAGGTGTTATCGTACACTTATCGGTGCATACTATCTTCATTTAAATGGCGCGCCCGAAGGCCCTGCTGGTACAGGGAAAACTGAAACAACAAAGGATTTGGCTAAAGCTTTAGCTGTTCAGTGTGTCGTTTTTAACTGCTCTGATGGATTAGACTATAAAGCCATGGGTAAATTTTTTAAAGGGTTAGCATCATGTGGTGCTTGGGTATGTTTTGATGAATTTAATCGTATTGAAGTTGAAGTATTATCTGTAATAGCGCAACAAATATTGTGCATTGTACAAGCAGTAAGGCAAAAGGCGGAAACATTTTTGTTTGAAGGTACAACATTAAAATTAAATCCAGCTTGCTACGTTTGCATCACTATGAATCCAGGTTACGCAGGGCGTTCTGAATTGCCAGATAATCTTAAAGTGTTGTTTCGCACTGTAGCGATGATGGTCCCAGATTATGCCATGATTGGCGAAATATCCTTGTATTCATTCGGATTCTTAGATGCGCGAAACTTGTCTGTCAAAATAGTTACTACCTATCGTTTATGTTCTGAGCAACTGTCGTCTCAAAATCATTATGATTACGGAATGCGTGCCGTCAAAACTGTATTATCAGCTGCAGGTAATCTGAAAAGAAGTTTTCCTAACGAAAATGAAAGTATTTTACTTCTTAGATCGATCACTGACGTGAATTTAGCGAAATTTTTGTCTTTTGATGTTCCTTTATTTGAAGGTATCATCACTGACTTATTTCCTGGTATCACTTTGCCTAGACCAGACTACGACAACCTTCTCGCCGCTTGTCACGATTGCTGCGAAAAGGAAAACTTACAACCAATGGACTGCTTCATGCTTAAAATAATACAGACATATGAAATGATGATTGTCAGGCATGGATTTATGTTAGTAGGTGATCCTTTTGCAGGAAAATCGGTAACATTGAAAATTCTGGCTCAAGCTTTAACTTTAATGGAGGAAAGAGGTCAACCCAACGGATGTGCAAGTGAATACAAAGTATTAAATCCAAAAGCAGTTACCATGGGACAGCTCTATGGTGCATTTGATCCAATATCATATGAATGGACAGACGGCATTGTAGCGACTATGTTTCGTAACTTCGCCGCTGATGACACTCCAGTCAAGAAATGGATAGTATTCGATGGCCCCGTAGACGCAGTTTGGATTGAAAATATGAATACTGTACTAGATGATAACAAAAAGCTATGCTTGACATCTGGAGAAGTAATGGCTATGTCTAGTGTAATGTCCATGATATTTGAAGTAATGGATTTATCACAGGCCTCACCTGCTACAGTATCAAGATGCGGTATGATATATATGGAATCCGCTACACTTGGATTTAGACCGTTTTATAAATCATGGGTAAATACACTAAATCCTATATGGTATGAAGAAAATGAAGACTATATTTATGACATGATTGACTGGCTCCTTGATCCGCTAATTTACTATGTTAGAAGAACTTGCACGCAATTAGTTACAGCGGGAGAAGTTAACTTATTAATAAGCACATTGAGACTAATTGTGATGTTAATGGATCACGCTGTTGAAGGAGAAGAAGATACTAGGTATACAAAGACATGGTTTACAGCATCGTTAATGACTGCTTTAATTTGGGGAGTGGGTGGAATACTAAATGATGACTCACGTACAAAGTTCGACGAACTAATAAAAGAATATTTCAGAGGTGACAAGGGTTTACCTCCTACTATTGATAGAATAGATGTGTCTATTCCGCCTGAAGGTATGATAGTTGATCATTACTATATGTACAAAGGTAAAGGATGCTGGAAATCTTGGCCAGAAACCGTAAAAAATGTTGCAGTAAAGGAACAAATAAATCTACTCCAAATTGTAATACCTACTCTGGAGAGTGAAAAATATATGTTTTTACTGAAATTGCACACTCATTTTCATTTGCCTCTTTTATTGATTGGCCCCACGGGTACGGGTAAAAGCTTCTTTGTGCAAAATTTTTTGATGAACAATCTTAGTATGGATAAATTTACACCTGGATTTTTGACATTCACTACTACAACCACATGTAATCAAACACAAGAATTAGTTATATCTAAATTATACAAACGACGGAGAAATCATTACGGGCCATCGAAAGGAAAAAAAGCAATAATATTTATAGACGATATGAATATGCCCGTTAAAGAAAAGTATGGTGCTCAACCAGCTATAGAATTATTGAGATTGTTCTTTGATCAAGGTCATTGGTATGACCTTAAGACTACTGAAAAACTTTATATTCATGATACTTTCTTTTTCGGAGCTATCGGACCCGTTGGTGGCAGTCGCCAATTAATATATCCTCGGATGTTACGTCATTTCAATATTTATTCAATCAATGAATTTTCACATGAGAGCATGCATAAAATATTTGTTACATTATTACAACTTGGTTGGAAAAGGAAAGGCTTTACTAACGATGTATATTCTACAATTCTCAATATAATAACTGGAACCATGGATATTTATCAACTGGCTTCAGAAGGATTACGACCCACTCCAGCAAAAATGCACTATACTTTTAATCTACGAGATATTTCAAGAGTTGTACAGGGTTGTGCTTTACTAAAAAAAGAATCCGTCGACAATAAAAAGACGTTTACAAGATTATGGGTACATGAAATTATGCGAGTATTTTATGATAGATTAGTAGATGAAGTTGACCGTACATGGTTCTACAACGTTCTTAGAAGAGTGACTGGTTCAGCTTTAAAAGAAACATTTGATTCAGCTCTTGATACTTATCAAGATGAAGAAGGTCTAGTAACACAAGAAAATATAAAACGAATGATGTTTGGTTGCTATCTTGACTTGGAAAGTGTTGAAGGCGAAAGACGTTATGATGAAATACCGAGCAAAGAAGTTTTCTTAAACGTAGCCATTGCAATGTTGCAGGAATACAACGCCATGCATAAATCTAAAATGAATATAGTGCTGTTCGATTATGCACTAGAACATTTGTCAAAAATATGTAGACTTCTTTCAATGCCAATGGGAAATGCTTTATTAGTTGGTGTTGGAGGCTCTGGCCGTCAGTCACTTACTCGACTAGCAAGTACCGTACTAGGTCAAAGTGTTTTTCAACCAGAAATTACAAAAACATATGGTCCAAAGGAATGGGCTGAAGATATAAAACTCGTCCTTCGTGAATCAGGAGGATTGAACAAGGACACTACATTTTTATTTACTGAAAGTCAAATAAAAGAAGAACTATTTATACAAAATTTAGACAGCTTGCTGAATTCTGGTGAAGTTCCCAATTTGTACGGTTTAGATGAAAAACAAGACATTTTAGAGTTAGTACGATTAGCAGCTCAAGGCGGTAATAGGAATTTGGATATCAGTCCCCTACAAATATTGGCATTTTTTATAGGAAGATGTAAATATAAACTACATATTTGCTTGTGTTTTAGCCCAATTGGTAGCTCATTTAGAACTCGTTTAAGACTTTATCCTTCCCTGGTAAATTGCTGCACTATTGACTGGTATGATAGTTGGCCTGAAGACGCTTTAGAGATGGTAGCGAATTATTTTATGGTTAAAGTTAATGTACCCGATAGAGTCAAACACACGGCTGTAATAGCTTGCAAACAATTTCACGTCGATGCACGTCATGTTTCTGCAGATTTCTTCGCTTCATTTGGAAGAAGAACGTATATAACATCTGCATCATACTTGGACTTAATAAAATCATTTACCAATCTTACCAATAGGCGACAAAGAGAGCTAAGGGCAGCCAAACTTAGATACGTAAATGGACTGGACAAATTGATGCAAGCTGCAGAAGCGGTGACTGTTATGCAGCGAGATTTAAATGCTTTAAAGCCCCAACTAATTATAATGGCTGAAAAATCTGTAAAAATGATGGTAGAAATCGAAAAGGAAACAGCTGAGGCTGATGTAGCAGCTGCTCAAGTAAGAGAAGATCAAAAGGTAGCTAATGTTCAAGCTGCAGCAGCTCAGGAACTGAAAAGAGATTGTGAAGCAGATTTGGCGTTAGCATTGCCAGTCCTAGAAGATGCAATTGCCGCATTAAATACACTGAAACCTGGCGATATTACTATTGTCAAATCTATGAAAAATCCTCCGGCAACCGTAAAACTCGTTATGGCAGCGGTGTGTGTTATGAAAGGTATCCCTCCTGATAAGATACCAGACCCTGCCAATCCGGGTAAAAAAATATTCGATTATTGGGGTCCAAGTAAAAAAATTTTAGGCGATATGCAATTTTTAGAGCAGCTCAGAAATTATGATAAAGATAATATTCCGGTTGAAACTATGAAAAAAATAAGAAAGGAATACCTTTCACATAAAGATTTCAAACCCCACATCATTGCTAAAGCATCAACAGCAGCTGAAGGTTTATGTAAATGGATAATTGCAATGGATATGTATGATGCTGTTGCAAAAGTTGTTGCTCCTAAAAAGGCTAAGTTAGAAGCAGCTGAAAGAGATTTTGCAAATACTATGGCCATTCTAGATGAGAAAAAAGCTACTGTAGCTCGTTTAGAGCAGAAATTAGCACAGTTACGTGATGCTTTAGAGGAAGCCAATGCCAAAAAAAAAGCTTTAGAAGATGAGGTGCAGCTGTGTATTGATAAGTTGTATAGAGCGGAAAAATTGATTGGTGGTTTAGGCGGTGAAAAAGTTCGTTGGACTATGGCGGCCGAAAATTTGCAGCTGTTGTTTGATGACTTAGCAGGTGATATCCTAGTTTCTTGTGGGATAATTGCATATTTAGCACCTTATACACTACCCATTAGAGTAAAAGTTATTAATAAATGGAGAGATCTAGTCATCAGCCTTGATATGCCTCATTCTAAGGTATATACTCTAAAAGACGTGCTAGGAACAGACATTAAAATCCAAAATTGGTGCATTGCAGGTCTACCTAGAGACACTTTTTCTACAGATAACGCAATCATTCAAGATAGCTCTATGAGGTGGTCATTGCTAATTGATCCGCAGGGTCAAGCTAATAAATGGGTAAAGACAATGGAAAAGGCCAACGACTTACAAGTTTTGAAATTCACAGATGGAAATTATATGAAAGTTATAGAAACATGTTTAGAATATGGCAAGCCTGCTCTAATAGAATGTGTGATCGAGGACGTAGAGGCTCCATTGGATCCCATATTAATGAAAAATACTTTCTGGCAAAGTGGGAAAGAATATATAGCATTAGGCGAAAACGTGATCGAATACCATCCTAAATTTAGGCTTTATATGACCACAAAACTAAGAAATCCACATTATTTACCCGAAGTTTTTAATAAAGTGACGTTAATCAATTTTGTTTTAACTAAAGATGGGTTAGAGGACCAGTTGTTAGGAATTGTAGTAGCTAAAGAGAGACCTGACTTACAAGAAAAACGTGAAAAATTGATTGTGCAAGGAGCAGCAAACAAAGCTGCTCTTAAGCAAGTAGAAGATGATATTTTACGCACTTTACAAGAAACTAAAGGTGATATTTTAGAGGATGAAAGTGCGATCCAAGTCTTGGATAATTCTAAAATCTTAGCTGTAGATATAATGAAAAAACAAGAAGCCAGTGTCGAAACTGAAGTAATAATCGAAAAATTTCGACAAGGATATAGACCTATTGCTTCTCATTCTGCTATTTTATACTATTGCGTCACAGAACTACCGAATGTAGATCCAATGTATCAATACTCTTTAACATGGTTCATAAACCTATACGTTTTGTCCATTGAAAATGCAAATAGATCCAAAGATTTAAACAAAAGATTAAACTTTTTAAAAGAAACATTCACATACAATTTATATAGCAATGTATGTAGATCTCTCTTTGATAAAGATAAGTTAATGTTTTCTTTTATTATGTGTTCAAAAATGATGCTGGCATCGGGTGAGATGAATCACGAAGAGTATTTGTTTCTTATAACAGGCGGTATAGCTATAGAAAATCCGCACAAGAAAGAAATTGATTGGTTACCTGTTAAAGGATGGGACGAGTTATGTCGCCTAACGGACTTACGTGCATTTAGAGGATTGAAAGAAGATTTTATAGAGCATGTAGTAGATTTTTTAGAAGTATACGATGACTTAGAACCACACAATAAACCTTTGCCTGCTGATTGGGAAAATAAATTGACAAATTTTCAAAAATTATTAGTCATTAGAATTTTAAGACCTGATAAACTAACAATAGCTGTAGCCGAGTTTGTAGAGAAGCAAATGGGTAAAAAATTTATAAGTCCTCCACCATTTGATATAGGAAAGTCATTTGGCGATTCAAATTGTCTCGCCCCATTAGTATTTATATTATCCCCTGGTTCTGATCCGATGGGTGCATTAATAAGATACTGCGAGAAGATGGGTTATCAAAATAGATTTAATTCTATATCGCTGGGACAGGGACAGGGCCCCATTGCACTGGCTATGGTGGAAAAAGCTCAGGCGGAAGGAGGGTGGGTATGTTTACAGAATTGTCACTTAGCCGTTTCCTGGCTACCAACAATGGAAAAGATAATTGAAGGATTTGATCTTACTAATACTGATCTAAGCTTTAGACTTTGGCTTACTAGTTACCCTACCGATCAATTTCCTCAAGCCGTTTTACAAATTGCTGTTAAAATGACAAATGAACCTCCAACAGGTCTTCAGAACAATTTAATGCGTTCATATATTTCAGAACCAGTAAAGGAACCCGAATTTTATGAGGGATGTCCTGGTAAAGATAAACCTTTCAGTAAACTATTGTATGGTATTAGTTACTTCCATGCGGTGGTACAAGAAAGAAAGAAATTTGGACCTTTAGGATGGAATATTCAGTATGGATTCAACGACTCCGACTTTCAAATATCAGTAATGCAATTACAAATGTTTTTAAACCAATACGAAGAAATCCAATACGTCGCTGTTAAATATCTAACTGGTGAATGCAATTATGGCGGTCGAGTCACTGATGATTGGGATCGCAGGTTAATAGTTACTATTTTGGATAATTACGTAAATGCCAACGTTGTGAATGATCCAAACTATTTATTCTGTGATTTGGGTCCGCAATATGGATTGCCTCGCCGGTGTGAATATCAAGATTATATAAAATTTATTGAATCGGTTCCAGTGAACCCACCTCCTGAAGTATTTGGTTTGCATATGAATGCCGGTATCACACGAGATTATTCTACATCCATGGCATTAATGGCGTCATTAATACTTGTAGAGGGCGCCGGTGGTGGTGCTGAACATGGAAACACAGACGCAATCCTCACAACAATGGCTTCGGACATATTATCTAAAATGCCCAAAAGATATGATGTTGAAATTTCACAAAAAAAATATCCAGTTGATTACAATGAGTCTATGAATACGGTGCTCATCCAAGAAATGGAACGATTTAACAAATTGATTAACGAGGTGCATAATTCATTACGCGATTTACAGAAAGCTGTGAAGGGGTTCATTGTAATGTCTCCGGCTCTAGAAAATCAGGCTAACGCAATGTTGCTTGGTAGAATACCCGAAAATTGGACTAAAGTTTCATATCCCAGTCTCAAGCCCTTGCCTAGCTACGTTGCCGACCTGATTGTTCGCCTCAATATGTTGACTGACTGGTATGACAATGGTAAACCACCTACTTTTTGGCTGTCAGGATTCTTTTTCACTCAAGCCTTTTTAACAGGCTCAGTGCAAAATTATGCACGAGCAAAAAGGATTCCCATAGATCTTTTAGTTTTTGATTTTGAAGTACGTAAAGTTGATTACGAAGAAGAACCGCCAGAATGGGGCGTTTATGTACAAGGCTTGTTTATGGATGGTGGCCGGTGGGACCGGGAAACGAACGTAATAGCGGAACAATTACCAAAAATATTAAACGAGAATGTGCCTGTTATTTGGTTGTACCCCAAAATGAAAACAGAATTTGATGCTGGCACGAGATACAGATGCCCTCTGTACAAAACTTTAGAGAGGAAAGGTGTTTTGGCAACGACAGGGCATTCCTCTAATTTTGTATTGGCCTTTTATTTGCCATCAGACAAGGCTTCTTCCCACTGGATTCAGCGTAGTGTTGCATTACTCCTTCAATTAGATAACTAAATTAAATAAACTTATATTTTTATATTGTATAGGTACCTAACCTCGTAACAAGTCGTAGCATGTTTTGTTTTACAATCCTAACATTTAATAAAATTATTTTGTGAATCCGCACATCTATCGGCTGATATGATGGTCATACCAAAAGGAAATACTTTGCAAAAATACCCATTAGACACGTAGCTATTGTATACCTATCTATCTACCTACACATTTTATTTCGTCTAAAAAACCTGAAAATTGTAAAGCAGTTGATTTTAAACCTATTCTTATTGTTTAACTGATTTATGGGAAGAGGTTAAAGGTTACGAAGTGCTAAGTAGCGGGGACTGTGGCTGATGTGATAGAATTTAGTCTTTAGGGTATTGCGGTTAGTACATAATTGTTAAAAAAAAATATAATAAATAATAATAATAAATAAAAATAAATAAAAATCATTTATTTCAGGCTCATGGTAGCCCATAAAATAAGTACACTAATACGCTCACTTACAAAATTAGGTACAATGTCAAATTAAATACAAAATAAAATTACAATTACAATGTCAAGATATCAATGTCAAATTCAATAGATACAAATTACAATGTCAAATTCAATACAAATTACCATGTCAATATCAATGTCAATTACAACACAAATTACAACGTCATTACAATTTTAACAGTAAAAAAAAAATAAAATAAAATTGAATCATTATAATCAAAATCTTAATACTATTCTGCTATTGAATGAACGGGGATGAACTAGCATGCAACTGCATCCATCTTCGTATCATAGGCGAGTCCCAGCGGTCGGACAGCGCGGCCAGGATTCCGTTGGTGCTAGCCCGGAGACGAGCCAGCAATGAGGCGCTACGTTTCCGAATGACGGCATAGAAGTCGTCAATGTGGGCATCCGCAAACATTGCGGAGGCGCTACAAAAACGCGGCATTCTCAACAGAACCCTGAGCGCGTCGTTGTACTGTACGCGCAGTGCGCTGTACGCCCGCTGCGTGAAGTCGGTCCACAGGCTGCACGTATAAAAACTCTGACAGTATGCTCTAAAGAGCGTCAACTTGACCTCTGTCGTGCAACGCGCGAACCTGCGAGCCAACATGTTGCAGCGGACGGACAGCGCCCTGCGCTCCCTATCAACGTCCTCGCAATCACGCAAGTCGTCGGTGACCCAGTGGCCCAGATACTTAAATTTATGTACCCTGTTCAGAGGAATACCGCAAAGAGTAATGGGTACGAAAGAGTAACATTTGGTACCAGCTTTAAAAATCATACATTCGCTCTTTTTTACATTGTATCTGAGCCCATGTGCCCCCGCATACGTCTCGCATATGTGCAACAGTTTCCTCATAGCAGCCACCGATGGGCTCAGCAGCACCATGTCATCAGCGTAACTGATATTATTTACGCTCACTCCATCTACGGAGCAGCCGATGCCGGCGCTGCTGAGCTCAACGATGAGCTGATTCACATAAAGGTTGAAGAGACGGTAGATATACAATGCTATAAAGTTTTGGTAAATTAGTAATGTTAATTTTTTTTAATTTGCTTCTTTATGAAATAATAATGCACCAATACATACAGTACCTAGGTACATTGTTTGTACCAAATTGGGTGTCTATTGTATGCTCTAAATTTTATTGTACTAAGAATTATAGTCCTAAGTATCGATTGCCCCAATATCGTTACTCCTAATGTTCATTGACCAAATGTATTTTACCTTAATTATTGAAATTCCTAATGTCGTTCGTTCTAATCGTCCAAAGTCGTAATATTTTATTATTCTACTTCAATATAAATCAAAGTGCCTTGCAAAAATGAGTTAGCAAATTAAACAAGAATATTTTCGAACATTATTGGCGCCAGTTTGTAAAATGCAACTCTGAAAAATAGTATATACTAGATATAACAATGAATGCATTAGGATAATCAATATTTAGGACAAACGAATTTAGAAAAATTGTGTTAGTGAAATCGACTTTCGAACTATAGACATAAGGACAAACAGAAGGCTCCCTAGCAAATTATTGTAGATAGGTCTTTCTTGTCCGCCATATTTTCACAAGATTTACAAAACAACTCGTAAATTAAATTGAAATAAAAGAAATGTAGGTAAACATTTATACAGTAGGTATAGCTAAATTTATTAGTACATTAATTGCATAATAGATTTTACGCTGCGCCATTTATTATTATATAGGTACAGAACGCAAAGCATCAAAATATCTACCACCAGTAGGTATTAAATTACCTACCATTTTATACCTACTGCACGTACAAATAGGACACAGTCCAAAGTATGACGCGGGTAGGTTGACGCTGGTTTCTGTACGCGTATTCCTGTGGTATGGGAGCGGCACGGGCAGTGTTACTTGATTGATTGCCGCGAGCCTTCAATCGGGCGCGCTCGAAAGTGCTGTTATATGTCAGATTTCACCATGAAGGTATATGGAGGAGGGACAGAACCGTTATCCGAGCTAGGAATATATTCTGTATGTAGTTTGAAGTGTCTTCTCCATACCTTCCTTCATGGATATCACCCCCGCCCGAATCCGCATCCATACCGGAGGTGCCTACTGTGTTAAACAACAAATCTTTTTATTATAATCTATTCTGATACTTAGATCAATTTCTGTTTTTACTTAAATAAAAATGTATTAATAATATTACGTGAAGTAGCGTGAAGTAGAGTTGCGGGAAGAGAAACAGCGCCGTGGCGTTTATGGGAACTAACGTTCTGATTTGTGCAGATATTTGACTTGACAGTGTATTTACTGGTAATTTAGCGCCCTCAAATATATATGGGTTCTCTTTCCGCACAGACTCTACCAATATAAATAAATTAATTTATTTAATCGCTTGTTATTATTAATTAATGTAATATATATATAATAAAAAAAATTTTCTCTTTTATTCCGCTACTGCGGTGCTATCGGAGGATGCAGAGTTTTGTTTCAAGATCAGTCGCCTAGAGTCTTCTGCTTCAATTAGTTTTCGCCTCAATTTAAGCATTATTGCATTATTTCTTTTCTGAAAATAATTTTATTTTCTAATTTATAGAAAAGCCATACCTATTATTGGGTGGAACGTGGAAGTGGACAACAAGGTTGCGTTCGATGCGGCATATATAGATAGGGTAGAAACTATGGCGTACTATTCATCAATTTACAATCTTAAGCCTTTGCCCGCGACTTCGTTCGCATCTACTCGTTAAGAAAATAAGCTTCTTTGTAATGCAGATGGTAGATGGCGCTGCAGGTTAGTTAAATCCTTAAACGCGGTAGTGAGAAACCGAGAATTTACCCATAAAAACTCACCCCCTTCAGCTAGATTTAGAGATAAAAAGTAGCCTATTGGCATCTACCCACGCAAAAAGATTTTCCCAGGTAATTAATGATGACAGTCGCACATATAGTGTTTGTTCTGAAGAACTGTTTGACATGATGCCTCTACAGCTACATTCTATGATCGCACCGCTCGCCACCGACAGGTTCATCCTCACACGTTGGAGCCAAATTGGTCGCGAACTGTGCGGTTCCAAAGGAACTTTCTCCCACGCACACTAATGAACTACGTAAAGAGTACAACATGGAGTTCTTCAAGAAAGGGGTTAAAAGGTTTTTACGGGGTCGGCAACGCGTGGGTGATGGTATTGCAAACGTCCATAGGCTGCGGTGACTGCTTACCATCAGGCAAGCCGTAAGCTTGTTTGCCACCTTAGTGGTATAAAAATTAAAAAAATGATTTGCCATACAATAACCGCCCCGCAAAAATAGCCCCTTATAGTCAAGAGATTATAATATTTTGGGCGTTAGAGCTAGTAATCTATAGAAATGGTTGGGAAGCTAGGTTTGAAAACGGCTCATTGCCTCGGAAACTGAAAACTCGAAAATGGATTGATAGATTTGAATGAAATTTTTTTGTGGGACTTCGAATGAGTTCACGGTGGGTTAATGTATTCACAGTTGGACCACAAGGTCCTACAAAGGTGGCGCTGCAATCTGACAAGATAACGCCTGCTGGGTTCGCTATTGGTAGCAATTAACGCACCTTTAATACTGCACACTCTCGTTCTATTACTTCACAATCTTCTTCTATCTTAGCTGCCTCTGAAGCTTGTTGCTCGTTCTTCTCTGCTAGACGTTTCGCTCTCTGTTTTTCTAGTTCTAGTTCTTCTGTTTCCTTTTCTAGCATTTGTTTGTTACGTTGCTCAAATTCTAAGCGTTCTAAAAATGACAAGTTTTTTCATAGTTGTATGTTGTATTTGAGCGTAGTTCGCACATGTTCCTATATTTAGGTAGGTCCCTACCTTTTTCAAACATAGCATCATACCCTTGCTTGAGTGAATTAAGATCAGCAATGCTATGATCCATCTTTATTTTACCAGCTATCTTATTTATTTCGATTGTTTGAATTTGGTAGGATATCTCCGATATCTTATCTTTTAATTCCTGAAAAATTAATTTAACCTGGTGGTTTACAAATTAATTTATACTTATCTATTTGGCACTATTATAAAATTGTAAAGAAGTCATGTATGTGAACATATTTCAGAACAAATAGTTGGGGTAGGTAGGTAGAATAGGTAGTGAGACGCAAGCAGGCTCAAAAAGTAGTTTTTATTGTTAAATTTTTGTTCGCCTACCGCTGAACACATTTTGATAGGGTTTTCACGGTTTGGTAGCTTGGGGTCCAACTTAAAATCTAAGCACTGCAACGAGCTCGCCACTTTTACGGTATTCACAATGATTCGAAACCGTTACCGAACGATTCGACATGAAATTCGTGAGCGGCGAATCCGTATCGATCGATTCGAAAACTATTATTCAGAATCCCGATAGATTCCACGGAAACTCTACTCTCCATAACATATGAAAATTTCATCAAAATTAACTACTTAAAACCACATTTTCCAAAGAACTTTTGCGGGGTCCTTTGTCGATTCCGTATCCAAATCCGATTTCCGAGCCATTGTAAATACTGCTACAGGTGTTTCCTAATAGGTACCGTTGCCGAAGCGAGGTTGACCCAATGTTTTCCGCTGGGGCCCATGACGGTATTTATTTATACATATATTAATAAACATATGTAACTCAACCTCCAAATTTTCTGTTAACAAATTAGTATCCATTTTAGAAGAATAGATTTCTTCCATAAGCGACCGCTCTTCATTGCGTAGCTGGAATATTTGCTTCTCAATACGTAACTTCATTTCTATGACTAAAAAATAAACAGAGAGGAACTATTTTTATTATTAAGTAATACCGCACCAAATCACCGGGGCATTTTTCGTTTACCGACCGGAGCCGGCGACGCAAGAACAAAACTAGACCTAGGCACGGGCCGCATTTCGTACTTTGTGACCTAGGTATACTCTGTCTAATATGTACATAAAGCGACTTGAGAAATTATAACATTAAACGAAATTTACAAATAAACAAAACTGATTGACTAATTAACACATCCGTCAGCTTTATTTTTCAAAATCAGGTTAATAACTTGTTGATTTTAATCAATCTTCGTATTTCCCAAGTCGCTTTACTTTTTGGACAAAGTCCACCTATAGGTAGGCTTATGTCTAATTCTGTATGTAAGATCTAGCCAGACGAAAATTAAGTACGTCCGGCACGCTTCACTCTATGCTTCATATCTGCATACATTTAGACATTATATCAAGTTTGGTGTCTTTTTCCTATAATTCGAGGACGAGAATTCATTTCTGCAATAAAATTTTGACTTATCAATACAAAAAAAATAGAAATTCAAAAATAAAAAATATTCTTGTTAAGTACTTTTTTTTCGAATTTACTTCCCAAAATCAAAACTTTAAGGATTTGCTCCAGAAAAAAAACTTGTAAATAGCCAGTTACCCAGCTATTCAGAATAATAAAAATGTTTTGTGTCGCATGGCGGACCTGCATATTAAGAGAAAGTGGTAAGTATTAGCTTTTTGGTATGTTTAGATAAGTTCTAATAAGTTGTTATTCTTCTCGTTGTAGATTACATTAATAAATTATTTCTGGATGAAATAAATATAAATTAAATAATTTTATAAATAAATATGTTGGTATAAATTTCGCCACTAGAGTTATTTTAAATATGATAAAACTAATCTAGGAGGTGTTTGACTAAAAATGCGGGTGTAAATAAGGTGTTTATTGTTCCCAATTGCCACTATCCCTCTTGTTGCATCATCCTACCCCTAGTTCTACACCTACCCTACACCTACCCTACCCCTACCCTACACCTACCTTACACCTACCGTACACCTACCTTCCACCTACTCAACATCTACCCTACAACTACTTACCCTTTTTTTCTTGTTTATAAACCTTCAGTCACCTGAATGTGCAGGTTTCATCAGGATGTTTTCCCTCATTAAATGAGATTATTTGGAAACAACCATTTGTCAAAAAAAAAATTTTTGCTTGAGTGAAAATTTTATTGCAGAATAAAATTGAATTCCTTGTCCTCGAATTATAAGGAAAAGACACCAAACTTGATATAATGTCTAAATGTAAGCAGATATGAAGCTTAGAGTGAAGCGTGCCGGACGTACTTTTCCCCCCCACACCCCGCGCACCTGCTGGGGGGAACCACGTGGGACTGGGCTAAATCAGCTCAGATCACCTCCGGGAACACCTGTTCCAAGCGGTTTGCTTTGTCTCAAAAATACAAGGTGGTGGACCTAAGATCTCCTACTATAGCTAGAGAGCTAGCTCTAATAAGAATACGGTAACTTCTAATTCAAAGTAGTTACTACCTTACCACACCTAACCATATGTTAAAACGATAGGAATATGTACAAAGTGGTCAGCTAATTCGTTGTATGCCTGCCTGTTGTACCAGTGTTTACCTATTTTGCGAACTAGGAGGCGGACAAACGTTTATCTTGACCAACAACTGTTTATGTAGACCAACATCAGATCTTTTTTTGGTTACTCAAGATGTCCACCTATATCCAATAAAGGACCCCGCCCAATGCAGGTAAATAGTTGGTTTGAGATGAACACCTATATTTGCCCGAGTAGGAACCCAGCCCAATGGCACCAAAAAATATGCGACTGCTAAACCCCTGTGCAATGTGTAGGGTTTCGCAGTCATTCGTTCACCATGTCATGGTGGCCCGACAAGACAAGTCTTGGCGCGCTTTTCAAATTTTAGTTTGCACAGATATGTGGGTATTCTAGGTACCTAAGAGTAATTAGTTACAGTTTAATACTTATAAAAATGTTTTGCACCTGATTTAATTTTCTTTTGCAAATCAAGCACGATATTGTTATTACATCTTGAAACGAACTGCTCCATTTTAAAATCAAGGAAATCAGCGTTGCAGTTATTCTATCTCTTATTATCCTCCTCCACTCCTCCCATAGAAAACAATTACCCCACTTTATCAAAAAACCCGCGCGCGCGCTCTTACTTTTTTATTTGGGTGCGCAATTTTATATGGCGTTGCTTCTAATATGTTCTATAAATCTATGACTACTTGCTCTTTGATTTTGCGACTCGACCATATACTCGACTGACTGGGTTGGAATGAGCCATGGACATACTACCCAAAGGGACTGCGCACTGCTTTGACTAAAACCGGGCAGAGCGAGAGTCACCATCGATAGTCCTGTGTCCCTTTCTAGTGTTGCCACCATTGTTGATACAAATTCCGAATTCCTTTTATTATTTGGCGCAGACACCGACTTCAGGGCCAGGCAGAGCTGGACCGGGTGCAATCTGAAGGTCATGTTTTCACCAGGGTCCAGCCCAAGCTTACCCTGCTACTCGGAAACTATTGGCCCTAGAACACTAGTTCCTAGAGTGAAATAATAGCACTCCTCGAGATCATCATTTCGTATGACAGCTGTCAAAGTTAAATCTTTTATAATACGGTACCCATTGGTCCTAAAACACTAGTTTCTAGAGAGAAATGATAGTACTTGTTGAGATCTACATTTCGAATGACAGCTGTCAAATTTAGAACAAATGAAATAACTCCTAACCTATTGGTGCTATAACACTCGTTCCTAAAGAAAAATGATAGTGTTCGTCGAGATCTACATTTCGCATGACAGCTGTCAAACTTAGAACTGTTTTAACACGGAAACGATTGGTCTTAGAACACTAGTTCCTAGAGCAATACGATAGTACTCATCGAGATCTACATTTCGGATGACAGTTCTAAGTTTGACAGCTGTCATACCAAATGTAGATCTCGACAAGTACTATCATTTCTCTACAGAAACTAGTGTTTTGGGACCAATGGGTTCCGAGTTACAAAAGATTTAACTTTGACAGCTGTTGCCAGAAATGTAGAAATCGACGAGTACTATCACTTCTCTTTAGAAACTAGTGTTGTAGGATAAATCGTTACCGAACTATTTTATCTGTTTTGTGGAACAAAAAGTCGTAGGTTAATAATTATGTCGACTCGACGTTTGTCGGAGAAACGTTCAGTAGATCAAAAGGTATTTTGACAACTACTTTTCGGATTGTACTGATTACCTCATAATAATACCAAATTCACGGTAAATATATTTCTCCAATAATGGCAACACCACATGACACTTGTCAATTTAGAATGACAGTGATTATGCCAATAACATTGTGTTTACACCATAGCCTCCTTCATCTTACTAGCCATGCTGTAGCGCGGAACGGCAACGTCGATGTGAACCGATTTACTCATTGTTTACATGTCAATGTGCGGGAAAATTATGAATTTTATGATTAAAATTTAAAAAATATTGATAAAACTGCACATTAACGCGTTTGTATGTACCATCTACTAAGTTGAATAAAAGTATATATATTTATAATTGTGCTAAAATTAAATAAATACGATTTTTGAAATACAATCCTTGACCATTTTTGTTGTTAGTTTTTTACTTATTTCATAAATCAAATTCTGTTTTATATTCATAATCTTTCTCTAACAGATGCAAAGGCCTTGTTGCATTTGAAAAATGCAAGTAAAATTATGATTAAACCATAAAAATGGGAAAGAAGCTGTGCCGATGTTTTGCTTTCCAAAAGATGTAATTCTATTAAATAAATGGGCTTCTGCTATTCCCCAAGCATGCTGGAGTCCCACAGAAGGATCATTTGTATGCAGCCAACATTTTCGCATTGTAAAAGTTATCAAAACTACTTTAAACCACGATCTCTGATTTTCCACGATGATGTAAGCGTTGAAAAAGTAAATAGGTGTAGTAAGTAAGTAGTTAGTTTTTATATACTTAGGTACTTAAATAAAACTGCTTAAAATGTATTATACCTAATATTTAATAAATTGGGCAATATTTTGGCTGGCATAGATTATTTTATTTCATAATAGCTTTTGGTCGCGACTGCGTCCGCATAAAATTCGGCTATTACGTTCCGGACCGTCACAATCGCCACGGACCGCGGGAATCACATTAAATATCGGGATAAATTATAGCATATGTGTTATTCGGGACTATATGCTATATAACTGCTAAATTTCACATTAAAATACGATCAGTAGTTTTTGCGTTAAGGTGTAACAAACATCCATTACGTACAAAACCAAACGTAGATTATATTTCGCATTTATAATATTAGGATAATACAATTGCAAGTAGGTAGATAGGTAAATAGTACAAGAATCTATCCAATTTCATATTATCTAAATAATGTATATACTTATTAATATACTTTATCTTTTAAATAACTAATAACATTAAACGACGACGACCGCGACGATAATTTTACAGTAGTTTTCAGGTTCACTAAAATTAAAAAATGCGACGTTGTCAAACTTCTGCGCATGGCTTGTAAGATAAAGGAGGCTATAGTGGATACTACACACACGATATATATCGTGATTCACGCAGGATCACGATATTTATCGAGTGTGTAGCCTAGAGTATCACGAATCGTGATACGGATCACAGGATTTCCGAAAATCCAGAAATCTACGATCCGTATCAACTATCGTGCGATATATATCGAGCGTCTAGTATCTAGTCGATATTTATCACGACATTTCTGTCAAACTGACCGATAAATAACGTAATTTCAAATTTATTTCCATTGTTTGTGTTTCTTTTCAAGCTGCTGTGGCCACTATAGACCAGAGGGCCTATCGGCTATCTCAGTGGACAACTGAATTTGACATAAAAAAATCTGACACTACTCTAATTTGGTACTAATTTGGTAGACGCTATTGCCAGTTTTCAACGTAGATGACGTGGTGTAGAATTATTTAGTGTCAAATACAGTTGTCAACTGAGTTAGCCAATAGCCCCGCTGGACAGTTACTATAAAAGTATAAAAAGTCAACAAGATCCTCATCCTTATAATTTTTCTCATATTTTTCTCTTCACGCCTCTTTTTAATTCTAATGCTAATACTATAGCAACGTTAGCTTTATCAGTCATTTTCGTAAAAATACGTAAAAATCGTAAATATACACCAGCGACGAGTAAAAAATGTTTTTTTTTAGGCTTGGCATTGGCAACTTAAGTCTATTCAGCCATTAAAATGAATGAAAGAATGCACAGACTAATGAAAATATCGACGATTCTTATCTTACCGCCATAGGCGGATACTACACACACGATATATATCGTGATACGTATCGTGATCCATATCGAGTAATATTTTGGATCGCAAGTCGACCCTACACACACGATAAGAATCGTCGATATTTTCATTAGTCTGTGCATTCTTTCATTCATTTTGATGGCTGAATAGACTAAGTTGCCATTGCCTAGCCTTAAAAAAAGCATTTTTGACGCGTCGCTGGTGTATATTTACGATTTTTACGTATTTTTACCAAAATGACTGATAAAGCTTGCGTTGCTATAGTATTAGCATTAGGATTAAAAAGACGCGTGAAGAGAAAAAAAATAGAAAAATTATGAGGATGCGGATCTTGTTGACTTTTTATACTTTTATAGTAACTGTCCAGGTCCATAGTGGCCAAAGCAGCTTGAAAATAAACACAAACAATGGAAATAAATTTGAAATTACGTTATTTATTTGTCAGTTTGACAGAAATGTCGTGATAAATATCGACTAGATACTAGACGCTCGATATATATCGCACGATAGTTGATACGGATCGTAGATTTCTGGATTTTCGGAAATCCTGTGATCCGTATCACGATTCGTGATACTCTAGGCTACACACTCGATAAATATCGTGATCCTGCGTGAATCACGATATATATCGTGTGTGTAGTATTCGCTATAATACATATATACAGATAAAAAAGATTACAAATGTAGGAGCGCCATCTATTGATGCTTTTTGAAACCAACTATCAATACCTATTGGAAAGCTCCTCGTGGTTGATGGTATTTGTGATTATTAGTCTGTAATGTAATCTATATTGCAGTATTTTTGCAGTTCATAGTCTGTGATTTTTTGTGCATGCATTGGTTTTTTTGATCGCATTTCTATCCTCTTCGGTGGCTGTGTTTTGTGGCGAGTGTGGTTATTTTCTCAATATTTTTTATGCTATTGTGATTTTGAAGAAATGTAGGGCTATGGTTATTACAAAATAACATTTAGTGGATAAAGTTTCACATAATCATTCGCATTCATGTGTAAATCATCGAAAATGGTGTCCGGGAGCACCAGAGTGATACAGGTCACTAACATCGCTCCCCAGGCGACAAAAGATCAAATGCAAACCCTGTTTGGCTATTTGGGTAAGATTGACGATATCAGACTTTACCCCACAATCAGAGATGTCTCCTGTCCCGTGCAGTCGCGAATATGCTACGTAAAATATTACGATTCGGCGACTGTAAATGTTGCTCAACACATGACGAATACCGTTTTCATTGACAGAGCACTGATCGTGATTCCGATGCAGTCTGGGGAAATACCAGACGAACATAGAGCTTTGGAAATGTCCAATAACGGGACTCTGGTACCTGGTTTGAGCTCGGTGGAGCCCCGGCTTCCAGCTCATGTGGTCAACACCTTGGATGGCGTACCACCTAATCAAGTTGTTCAAACTCACGACCCAAACCTGATTGCGGTTGGTTTACCTCCTTATCCGCCGTTGCCGGCTTCATATGACTCCCGGAAGATTGAGGAAATAAGACGAACAATCTTGGTTATTGATTTGGGTTCTCTGACTCATCAACAACTGGTTGACCATTTCGGCCAGGCTGGGGAGGTGAAGTATATGCGTTTTTGTGAAAGAGAAACTGATAAACTGAAATATGCATTAATAGAAATGTCAGAACAAGAAAATGTAATTAAGGCATTGCAATTAAATGGATCTACTGTTGAAGGGCAGACAATTAAGGTGAGTAACTATTTAACATAAATGCTTACTCTACTCCAAGCAACCCAAAGTTGATATTGGCCTCAGACAGATCACACCACTTGCTGACAACAACTGGTGTTAATCTCAATACTTTAACCCTTTCTGTATCCACAATGACACATAGTCGTCATTTGAAAAGACATCCATTTAGTTACCCTAAAATGACTGCATGAATTTAGATTACATTAGATGCCTACAAATGGCATCATGTAATTTCAGAATTTTCCTTTGTAAAATAAGTTCTAGTGGTAATTTATTACTTATGTGTATTTGTGTCCAGGTTCACCATGCTACTCAGGCAATCTGTAAGCCCCAGACAAAGAGCAATGAAGCAGCACAGAGAGAAATTGAGGAAGCTATGTGCAGGGTGAAGGAAGCCCAAAATCTCATCTCTGCAGCTATAGATCCTGTCATTGGCCTCCTTTCCAAAGACAAGAGAAGGTAAGCACTTAAAATATAGATAAATTGATAATACTGTCCTGATGGTTCCATACAAAAACAATTTCATCAACATGAGGTAAGCGTTTTTGATGGACAAAACATACTTACATTTGGTTGGCACGTTAATATGTTTTTGTTCTAAATAAATTTTGTACTGTATCTTGCAAAACAAAAATTATTGTAATACCTAGGTGTAAGCTCAGAAATAGGTTATTGTTAATTGTTCATATATCAAAACCAAAATTTTCTTTATACTCCTCAGACAACTTGATAAAAAATTAGCCAGGTAGGTACACAAATAAAGCTTGTTGATATATACAATTGAAATATACCATTCATTATTAATAAAAATAATTTCATAATATCAACAGACTTCGAAAGAAAGCAGGTTTCGACTTTAGGACGTATGTATGACAATACTAGTAATTATATTACAGCCTTGTCCTTCAGTATGGCCCAAGCTATCCCTGTGTAAAATTTTAGTACAACTATTTACACAATTATCAAACAGACAGACACTCTTGCAGTTAATTATTGGGGTGACGTGTGCCGTTAATTGATAAGATAACCAACAATATGTATAAGGCACTTACGGGTATGGAACTTAGTCCTTACTGTGACAAAAGGCTGAACTTAGTCCTAACTGTGACCATTGGCTCTTTGACTTAACTATGTCAATATATCGCTTAGGTGTCATTTTAAATTTAAAATTATTAAAAAAAAAAAAAATATTCAATATAGACATTCAAGATACACTTATTAAAAGTTACAAAAGATATAGCTAATAAAGAATGAGTACTTATGTAATAATGCGGCACCATCTCCGCTGCATCATCATACAGGACCTCTTTTGCAAGTAACGAACTCAGCGCTGGCAAGCTTCTTCAAACATATCCGTGATAATTCTCACACCAAGGCTCGGCTTTTCTCTAATCGCTAACGGGTTGTGCGGGTCGGACGGTAGTCGCCATACATAAAAAGCCAAAACGCCTCACAAATAATTGTAAGGTCTGCTCGCTTGTCATTTGCAAATGCCCAGCAAGACATGTTGCACCTACGATCTCATCATCAGGTGCGGTTGGGCAGCTCTTTGCCCATAAAAATAAATTTAAATAATCAACACTTGTAAAGAAATATTTTTTTAACCTCAATAATTTTGTAATTATTTACAATTTTAAATCATTTATTGACGGTGTCAAAAATGAATTGGGCTAGTAGGTAGGGATCTCCAAACAGCTGGTACGTAATATAGAAATATGGAATTTTTACTTTAATCATTAATTTCTGATAGCTATTTGCGTGTTGTTTTTACATGGCATATAAAAGGCGTTCGCCATTTAATAAATGAACAGAAAAGCAGCAGTACATATTTCTAATATTAGAAAATATGTAGCCTCACTAATTCTAATACTCCATGTTTATCGGTCAGGTCTCGGTCACGGTCGCGGTCGCGACGCCGGTCGCGGTCCCGGTCGCGGCGCTCGCGGTCGCGCCATCGCGATCGCGGCAAGCGCTCGCGGTCGCGGTCGCGCCACCGCCGCCGATCGCGCTCCAGGCACCGCCACCGCTCTAGGTGAGTAATATTTTTAATTTTTTTATCCATATCATAACAGTCATGTCATAACACTCCACTACTAGGACTTAGGGCGTCCCCCACGAAAGGGAAGGTTATTGCCATAATCTCCACGCTTGGCAGGCGGATTGGAGATCGCAGTGTTATAAATATAACAATGGAAAACGCTGCTGCCAATTTTCCAGCCTACAAACTCTAGATATTTTGCCTAGATAAAATTAGTCGCCTTGTACGAAACCCACGAGTGTAAGTTGTTGCTATTCTACTCTGCCTGACACCATAAGGCTATTCATTCTATTCAACGGTCTGACTGATGGAAAGCGTTTACCGTCGTCCAGGACAACTGCAACCACTCATCACTATTCACACGTAATAAATAGCAGTCCATTATTGGAGTGGATTACGCTTAGCACAGGCCGGTTGGATCACTGTTCCCTATTATCTGCTTTAAGCTACTCTATCTGGTCGTCACATACCTCGAGACCTATTACTCCTAGAGTGGACAGGATTTGACAGCCTTAAGAGCTAAAAAGGCCGTGCAAGGTGCTGAAGACGCAGCATGGCCTTTTTAGGCAGACCAATGATCTTGGGGATAGAGGTAAATGTGATATGTAAAGTTCTTTGGGGAATTCAGATGGCAGTCGCTCCACGGTAATTACCTAATCTGCTAAATCCTGGATCATGGTCAAGGCGGACGTCGGGCCCTCGTGCGCGAGAGTACAACCGGGACATTAACACCAAGATGATTATTTTGAATGGGATAGGGTTGATACTAAATTCGACTCTGCTGGACACCCCACGGCGTTAACTCGTTTGCAGTTAAAATTAACGCCCATTTGTTTTCAGGTCGCGCTCCCGTCGTCGCACGTCGCGGCACCGCTCGCGCTCCCGCTCTCGCCATCGCACCTCTCGCTCCAAGCGCGACCGCTCCCGCGATCGGAAAGACAAGGATAAAGACAGGAAGGAAGATAAAGAGAAAAAGGAAAAGACTAAGTCGCCTGACAAGGAACCCGAGAAGCTAGAGGTTGAAGAGCCTAAGCCGGAAGTTGTGGACACGAACGGGAACGGTGGTGAGGTGAAATCTCCTGTTGAAGACAAGGAGAAAGATATCGAGAAAGATAAGGAAAAGGACAAAGATAAAGAAAAGGACAAAGATAAAGAAAAAGAAAAGGATAAAGATAAAGAAAAAGAAAAGGATAAAGATAAAGAAAAAGAAAAGGATAAAGATAAAGAAAAAGAAAAGGATAAAGATAAAGATAAAGAAAAGGATAAAGATAAAGAAAAAGAAAAGGATAAAGATAAAGAAAAAGAGAAAGACAAGGACCGGTCCCCGTCGAAGAGAAAGGACCGCTCGCGCTCGCGTGAAAAGAAACGCGACCGGTCCCGCTCTCGGCGTCGCTCGCGGTCCCGTTCCAGGAAGAAGCGGTCGCGCTCTCGTAGGCGGTCGCGGTCCCGCGATCGCAAGAAGTCGCGTTCCAGAGACAGGAAGCGGTCGAGATCTCGCGACCGCAAGAAGTCCCGGTCCCGAGACCGCAAGAGGTCCAAGTCGCGCGACCGCAAGCGCTCCCGTTCCAGGGACAGGAAGCGGTCCCGTTCCCGCGACCGGAAGCGGTCTCGCTCGGACAGCCGCCGCTCCAAGAGCCACTCCCACCGCGACTCCAAGACTCCGCACGACAGGAAGTCCCGCGACCGCACTCCTTTGCCGGTGGTGATAGAGGAAAGGAACACGTCCATTAACGACAAGACTCAGGATCTAGGGGATAAAAATTCACCAGATAATATGGATATCTCTAACTCGCCATGATGGATGGATTTTTTATGTGACTAAGCTTTCAATGTCTATATTTTCACTTGGCTTTTAATCTTCTTTCTAAGAGTAAGTAAATGAATGAAATAAATATTCATTAGATGACATGAGTGTCGTTTTATTTATACCACCTCCTTCGCTTGTGATAACTGTAATGGTCAAAGGTCACAAAGCCCGTGGTGGTGGAGTGGTCTGTCCCTCTGTATCTATGTATGTATTGGAACCTTACCGATGAAATTGGCGGTTTTTTTTTACAATTACACATTTGCGTTAATATTTTTAAATGTATACAAAATATCAAAATTAATACTTGATTTCGAATATTGAGTATAAAATGGTTTTCATCAGTTGCCTCTATAAAAATGAAAGGACATGCACCAGTTAGATTATAATAAGTTGTCTGATTATAACGTTTTATCGTAATCAGATTGGCCAATTCCAAGAAATTTAAAAAATAGTTTGTATGAAAATTCCCACTGCCATCATTTTCGCAATACAAAATGCTAATTTCATAGGTTTGTAGAGACTTAATAAAAATATGTACGCTTACATGTTTGAGTTGCGTGGGCAAAATGCGGTTTTCAACAATAGATAGATAGAGCCGGGTCACCTCATAAGTTATAAATAAACAGTTTAGGACTGGCAGAAATGTATGGACCTCAGCCTATATGACCGATAACGTTGGAAAGATTATTTCGTATTCTACAATATTTATTATGACGATAACTCTCGGTAACTCAAAATATTGTATTATTATTTTAATGTTTTTATTGCTTTAAATTGTTTTTATTTGGTATAACAATGTACATTAAACGTTTTAATTACCTATATAATAATCCGTCGGAGACACGTCAGGATAATTGACAACAGAAGGGATATGAAATTATAGAAGCAACATTGTCTTCTCGTATTAGTAAATGTAACTTGTAGAAGACCGATAGACGCGCACCCTACGCCGATACTCGAGACTACGCGCAATTGCGGGTACCAATTAACTTCTTTGTTTGTTTTTCCACCAAACCCATAGCGGAAAGTTAGTATTTGGCTGATCCTTCCCAGAGGTGGCATCAGTAGGTACTCCATTACATGCAGGATCGGTCTTGTGCTTGATTTAACTGAAGCAACTGCCTTGAAGTGAAGTACCGCCTGACCTTCGAGAGGATACCAAGTTTTTTGGCTGCAGTCTTTGCTTTGGATTAGATCTACTACCCAAAGTTAAGATTGATTGATAGCTCAACACCAAGGAGCTGCAGGTTGTCGGTAATTTCAACAGTCGGTGCTAGATGGAATGGACTCCGTTTGGCGAAAAACAAACACGCCTATGTTTTGGTAGCTTTGAACGCCACTAGATTAGCTCGCTTCAATCGGACACTGCGTTTAGAGCTGCGTTCAAACGACCAACCATTGACTCTCGACAAGACTGAATGGCGTTGACCTGTTGGCTTTTGCCTCTGACAGACATCTATCCGTTACTGTGCTGTTATCTGCATACCCAAAGGTACCGGCTATAAGCAGATCCATATGTCGCAGGAAAAGAGTCGCGGACAAAACTTTGATCAAAGATATTGATCGTTTACCCAGAAAATACCGTATGAGGCAAGCTTGCTTAGAAGGGCTGCGTGCTAAACCATGTCAAAGGCCTTGGAGATATCAAGAGACAGTGCAAGGGCCTCGTCATGCTTCTCAATGACCTTACTCCATATACGAGTGGCATATATCAGAAGGTCCCCAGTCGACTGACCACGGCGGAATTATACTGGTGATCGCTGAGGAGATCGTTACATTTAAGACGCGCAAGGAGTCTGTTCAGTGCACGCTCCATAATCTGACAGAGTATGGAGCTGTGCGGCTGCCCTTATTGGGCACGGGCTGCACATTAGCAAGCTTCCATGCCCTAGGTATATACAATATCAGTCTCAAGTGAGAGGTGATACAAGCGCGTAAGAATAGGAGACAACTCAGGGGCACAACTACGCAGGGACAATTGCTGGTATACCAACAGGTCTAGCCTTGTTCACGTCCAGGCTACGCAGGATTTTTAAAATATCTTTCTGAAGTATACGCACCTCTGCTATAGAGCAGTCAGCGCGAGGTGAGATCTCTGGAGTTTTTAATGCAATATCCAAACGCGTATTCGCCGCGAAATTATAAGTAATTAAATTTGGACGAAAGGACGAAAACGCCTTACTCCCAGAAGGGTAAGATATCAGTTTGGCGCTAATCTTCTTATGTGGTCGAATCAAATGTCCGACTTGGCGACGAGGTTAAAGGCTCTCTTCAGTTTGTATCAGGAGACATTTGCGCTCGAGCCTCAGCCCAGGCAGACTATACCGCCTGCTTCAGTGCGTCTGCACTCAGCACTGAAACATGGATAAGACTCGTCGCTACGTCAGAATATGGGATGTAATATTCCATACCCTGCCATATAACTGATCATATAGCCATATAGCTTCAGCACAATTCGATGGATCACCTGAAGAAAAACATGCCGCCTGCCAAGCATAGGATGAAAATCTGCTGACTTATATCGCCACGCTTCACCCGTCAGGGGTTGCATGGGGTTTGCTCGGGTGAGGAACAGACGGATACAGATTTTACCAGACTGTGCTCGGAATGCTCGGATGTACCCAGCGGTGCGAAAACTGATACTGAGTGTCTGTCCGGGTCAGTCGTCGGCAGAAGGTCTAGGCAATTGGCGGTATGGAAATCGATATCCGGTACCCTCGTCGCACAGTTAACCAGCTAAATATGAAAAGGCCTTTCCAACGAAATATCGCTCAACGTTATTGGTCATATATGCCAGGGTCCATACATTTCTGCCGGTCCTCCTTTACACATTTATATTTTAGTAGGATGACTAATACCTATTTATTTCATAATAACAATAAATATTTCACAAAAAACCTGAAAATTTCACAAAAACCACAGTTATTTCATAGTAAATGTAAATATTTCACAATAAACACAATTATTGCGCAATATGTGGTATTGCGTAACTTGATGCAACAACGTTTTTCTTATGATAGGAAGTATAAAAGAGCGACCGGTTAACACGCAGCACTCACTTCTAATGTTACTCTACTAGCGGCACCTACATCAATAATTTTGTTTCAAGTTGTGTTACAGATTGTGATATCGCCGAGCTATGGATTCGACTGAAGTCATTCCGATGAAGTCGACTGCTACCACCATAGTAATCCATGTCCACAATACCGAGGCTCCAGGCAGTAAGCAAGGTGAGGAACCATCTATATCCGTGTCAAAGTCGGCACCGACCAATACTTTATCTCATACGCGTAATATTGTTTCTAACAATGTAAACATATCCCAATCTGGGAATCCTAGCAACAGAGGAAAGAATAACCAAATCGAAGAGAATTGTGCATCTCCCGAGATAGTGACTGACGAAATTTCGGAGGAAACGATCGTCCAGCCAGATCTCCAACAAGGTACTTCTATCGAAGTACGGGCTATAGATGTTAGCCAAAATAATAGTGATCAGAATCAAACCTCTGAAGACGTTGAAATAATAATTACGAATGGCTCTCGAGACAAGGATCGCAGAAAAGGGTCCCGACGATCTGATGGCGGACTGAAGGAAAAGTCTAATGCTTCGGGAAATATACAAGGAACAATTGAGGATCAATCCAAAGACGGATCCCAGGAGCAATCCAAAGACCGACGTTCCCGCACAAATTCAAGAGGGCGATCTCGCGGTCATTCCAGAAGCCGTTCCCGCAGGCATTCCAGAGGGCGATCCCGTGGACGTTCTAGAGGCCACTCACGCGGCCATTCAAGGGACAGGTCACGCGGGCAAACCCATGGAGGTTCTATTTCTATAAGGCATTCTCGCGGACATTCTAAAGAACGTGCTGTTGCAAACTCCAAGAGTAAATCACAACAAACTCTTGAACATACTAGAGGGCGTTCTCGCGGGCATTCCAGGGACAGATCTCATTCCAGAGGTAGATCTCGCGGTCGCGGGCACTCCAGAGGCCGATCCCGTGGACATTCCAGAGGTAAATCTCGCGGGCACTCCAGAGGCCGATCCCGTGGCCATTCCAGAGACAAATCTCGCGGGCATTCCAGAGGCCGCTCCCGTGGACATTCCAGAGGTAAATCTCGCGGACATTCTAGAGACCGATCTCGTGGACATTCCAGAGGTAAATCTTGCGAAAATTCCAGAGCCCAATCTCGTGGACGGTCTAGAGACCGTTCCCGTGGAAATTCTAAAGAGGGATCCCGGGGACATACCAAGGATTAATTACACGGACAATCGGGGAATATTTCTAAACGGAAATGGAAAATAAAAAAAGGACTAGGAAAAAAACATAGGACCTAAAACATCCAAAAAAATAATACTTAGTAGTCGTTATTAATGTAAAAGCATCATGCAAAAGAAAAAAAAAGAAAAAAAAGCTAAATCTAACGTAAGGTAGAGTAGGAATTCAAGTTCTTTTATAATATACAGTGTGACTTTAAATTATTTCTTGATACCGAGGGGTGAACTGAGCATGTGCTCGTGGTAAGATAACAAACAACTTTTACTACAACATAAATTCACGAAAATACAGCTGTTTCATACATTTTGTCAGAATTAGTTTTCACTTTTGCATGGAATTACTGATATTTTTCGCGATTTAAGAGTTGGTGTTAGCGTTGTGGTTATCACGAGCACATGCATCAATTTAAAGTCATGCTGTATATTACAATTGATATGAACAAATGTTATTCAATTAAAAATATGCAATCGTCCGTATAATACGTAGTCGTAGGTATTCGTGAGATAAGCCTTGCAATGTATCCAGTTCAGTTTGGATTTGTCCACATACATGTAAGCTCATATGATTAATTGTATTTCAATAAATTATAATAATCGTATACTAACCTCATTTAACTGTTTTAATATCCTGATATGAGGTAAGTCAATTTTTTTCTTACAATTTTCAGGGTCGCCTCACGATCGTGGCGTACTTCCACTACTTCCTGCCGGGTAGTCTGAAGTATCACACCAAGTTAGAAGTCGTCCCGCAGCCCGCGGTCCTGCCAGAGGCCGCAGCCGGCCCGCCTGGAGGGCAACTGCTGCCCGGCACCAGACGGAGCTTCGATATCCTTCCTGATGGGGAGTCCCCATACCCGGGCTACTGTAGATCCCCAACCTCTTTCAAGTGCCTACCGGCGTTGTGCAACTGTGCACAGCTTTGGAATATATGGCAACATACATCGGATTTGCCAGTAGACATAGACCTCTCAAAGCGTAAACCTAAACCCGATCCAAAGGTAGAGGGTAATGAAAACGAAAGTGTCTGAAATACACATGTTTATTGCTGCTCATTCTATAGTGATACAGTTTTCACATATTTGTACGTTGTTCATAGATATTAATCCTTTTCCAGTTAACATGCACTATTTTGTCGCTTCGCTAAATACCTACGCACTTCCTCTCTTAAACACAAACAAAGTTTGACCATATTTTCAATAAATAATCATCTTGGCGTTAATGTCCCGGTTGTGCTCTCGCGCACGAGGGCCCGGGGTCCGCCGTGACCATGATCCAGGATTTGGCAGATCAGGTAATTACAGTGGAGCGACTGCCATCTGACCTCCATTACCCTGCTACCAGGGGAACCTGATTGGATCATGGTTACACATCCAGTCGCCTGAATGTGCAGGTTTCATCACGATGTTTTCAGTCACCGTAAGAGCATCTGTTAGTATTCAACTAATGTACATAAATGGTAAATGGCCGGAGCGGGATTCGAACCCGGGACCTCTGGCTTACGAGTCGGATACTCTAACTGCTCGGCCACCGACGCTCTTATCATATTTTTTGATCATATTTTCAATATTACGCAATATATCGTTTCAAAGTTGCACTATTTGTATGGAACTTTATATATTTTAACGAAAATCTGACAAACCACAGACATGAAAATTGGTTTCTGAACTACGTCTACAATATTAAAAATATGATCAAAATTCGTTAGTATGAGTCGCGCCCGGGGAACACTCTTTTTAATTCAAGGTTATCATTTAAAAATTATTAATAGTTTAAGCAAGTAGGGTGAAGCGGCAAACTAGTGAACGTTAACCGGAATAGGGTTAAAGTAATCCCTTTTCTTGGGTTAACTCTCATTACACAATATGCACGAAGTAAATGAATTTTAAATACTTTGAATTATTTTTAAGGTCTTCGAGCGAGCCAGTGAAATGACTTTCAGCAAGTCAACTCTAGATCAATAGTGAATGCATTTATTGCATTCATGATACATTACAGTCTTAGGCGTTGTCCTAATTGGCAACGGTCGTGCGACGGGCGGTTTTGAGGCCTCCTATTGGTCGAGCGACGTCCGTCGTAAACCATGGTCGCATGACCGGTTCCAATTTTGTGACAACGATGACGTGGTGTAATTTTACAACATACAAATCAATGTATAGTTCATAATTTTATTTAGATAATATTATCTATAAACAAGCAAATATTTAATATAATTAATTAATTTACATATCACTTTTACTTCACATATTCTATTAGCAAGAAAAATCCAAAGTATCATAGTTTCTTGTACAACCACTTCCTATACTGATATCGCTTCAACGAGTCTGCAGGTCTAGCCAAGATGCCAATAGCTTCGAAGATATTCTATTGCGACTGTCAATGCAGCGTCCGCAGCAGATTGCGCGCAAGATTACTTTGTTTGTAATGGACTTTATTTCCATTACAAACGATGAAACTTGACAAGCAACCAACAAGAAGAACTCCCTGTCATTCTTTTTGTTGGGAGTTGTCACGAACGATGGGGAGTTTTTCTTGTTGGCTGTTTGACAAGTTCCATTCTTGCGCACAGTCTACTATTATACTAGCGATCATAAATATCATTTAGCGATCATTGCTGACACTTTTCAACTACATAAGTCAATACTCTTACATTTTCCTTCACATTTTACTGTCGATCGCGAAAATAGAAATAATTTTGGCTAGGCCTGCTGTAACTTTTTTTCCCCCATTAAGGTGGCAAACAAGCTTACGGCCTGCCTGATGGTATGCAGTCACCGCAGCCAGTGAACGTTTGCAATACCAGGGTAAAGCTCCGTGACTCACACGCAGCTGCCTACGCCGTGAGAGCCTGGCATTACGGCAGTATGTCGTGCATGGCGTAGCGCCACGTCCAGCGACGCGCTAGGGCTTCGAACCGCGCGCGGTCGCGAACGTACATCGCTCCCAGCTCGGGCTCCATGCACACCTGGAAATAATACGGCTTAAACCTTTTGATTTAAGGGGTTGGTGCTATTCTACTCTGCTGGACATCACACGACCCTTACACTTATGGGTGTCGTACAAGGCGACTAATATTTTCGAGGCAAAAGAGGTAGAAGTCTCCGTAGTCTGGAAAATGGGCAGCAGCATTTTCCATTGTTATATTTATAACACTGCGGTCTCCAACCAGCTATAAAAGCGTGGAGATTATGGCAGTAACCTCCGCTTTCGTGGGAGCGGCCCTAAGTCCTGCAGTGGACTGTGATGATGATGATGATTTACTTTTTGGTAGGACTCTGTCAAGATTCAAGCCTGAGGAGTGCCTGGGTGAGCACCAGAGCCTTATAAATGTTTGCTGCCAAGCAACAATGCTTGCATTGTCTTCCGGTTTGAAGGATAACGAACGTCCAGCGCAATTATAGGCATGTGGCACTTCATCTTAGTCCTCACAGTGACAACGTACATACGGTTCTGCATTTTTGTCACCTGCAACCTAAATGCATGAATCGTAGATGTCATGGGCCACAGTTACCGCTTACCATCAGGTGGGCTGTTTGCTTGTTTGTCACAGCGTAGTATAAAAAAAATCTCGAAACTCTTTCATCTTAGTATTGAGAGAAGAAAATAAAGACTCGCGGCGCGAGCTATTGCGTGAGCACGCTTGTGCTAACCGTGCAGATTCTCATTCATTAGAGATTTGATGAAATTATTTGTAAAAGATAATATACCCCGATTACAACGTTTCGAAATACCAAAATCACATTAAAAAAAAACTGGATAACCCCGTCTTTGCTGAATAAAAAACATTTAAATGGACCCTAGTTTGTGGCACTCGATACTGGCTACCCTCAATGGGATACGGGTATGAGTGTATGTACCGGTTAAATGGGGTTACTTTGTTATGTGGGGAGACATTGATCACTTACTTTTCTGTCGTCCCGCAAATCAAAGTAACCCCAATCCAATAAGTATGTAACATCATTTTAGCATTCTAATGAACTCATGTAATATTTGTATGCCTAACGGCGGATCACAGTGGTGTCTCTTAATTGTAATATCTCACTGTACCTGTGTTTCACGATTAAATTATTTGATTGATTGATTGAATGAGCAACTCTAACCTGCGTGTAGGGGTCGGTGAGCAGGCTCTGTATGGAGATGAGCACCTTGCTCACGGTGAGCGCCAGCGACCAGTTGTGGTGGACCGAGTCGATGCCCACGTCCCCGTGCCGGGACACGTTCGGGTGCAGGATCCGGGTCAGGAAGCGCACCACGGGCGGGCTCATCGGGTATCTGACAGGGTCATCATCATCATCGTTATTATGTCATTAACAGCCCATAACATAACGACGACATTAACGATCTGCTTGGTTCAGTTGGTTAACAGCCGGTCTGCCACGCAGAGGTACCGGGTTTGATACCCGGCCGGGCAGAAATTTAAAGGGTTGATCGATTGATGTAATATTTATGGGTCTGGGTGTTGGGTGTTATAATATGTATTTTTAAATATATAAGTGGTTTGACCCACACAAGCTTTGCTTACTTTCTGGCTACATGGTACATGTCACGTTTAAGAGACGGAACCGTTAGCCATGAGGCCACCGACGCTCTCCGACGATTGGTAAGATGATAAAATAATCTGTCCACCTTCGCCATGATTCAGGATTTGGCAGATCAGAAAATTAATAAGATGATAAATAAACAAAACAATAAATAAATATTCGTGGACAAATTCACACAGCGCCATCTAGCCCCAAACTAAGCAAAGCTTGTGCTATGGGTGCTAGATAACTGATATACTACTTAAATACTTTTAAATACATACTTATTATACATAGACCCGTAACAGAAATTAAAATTCATCATTTCAATTTCTGCCCGGCCGGAAATCGAACCCGGGACCTCTTGTGTGGCAGACCGGATGTTGACCATTGAACCACTCAGGTTCTCAAATGAAAATTATTATTCCATATCAAGCTTTTATCGCGCGATCTCTATGATCAGTCAGAGTACTTGTCAAGACTAATCAAACAAACCCAAACTCGATGGCTTTATCATGCGTAGTTTAGGAGTTGCCATGGCCACCTACCATTTCCATCATCAGATCAGTTCGATGGTATGGTGATGATATTGCATTGTCACCGAACATACATAAGTATGAAAGATTTCAGCTCAATAGGAAACCGGGAAATGGGTCAAACTTTGCAAGATTTTATGTGAATGTAAATAAAAACTTGTAACAAAGACGATACTCACGAGTACGGCACCTGTATGTAGAGATAGAAGACGCCGCCCTCGTATGGCGAGCCCACGGGCCCCGTGACGCTGGCCTGCCAGTGGCAGCACTTGGGGTCCAGCGGGGTCGCCGCGATGCCTTCGGGCGGGTCATTGCGCATCATCTGCAAAATATTAAAGAGGCTCTAAACGCTTGCTGCGAACTCAAATATCAAAGAGTCGGGCGCGGTGCAAACACTGGATGCTTCGTGCGCACAGCGTGACGCGAGTGCCCATCGAGTCGAATTGTGTTTGTATGGACCGGCCAAACGAGTCCGCGCGCACTCGCCTAGCGCCAATTTTGTATGGGCTGGCGAAACGAGTCATGCGCACTCGCGTAACGCTAATTACGACCCAAATGTCGAGGCGGCCGTGACAGGTTAACGGCCAATACTTTTTACTGTCCACTATTATTATATTTAATATTGTCTGTGTAAGCGGATCTTAGCAGAAGCCGGTATAGGTGTAAAATGATGATGATTATGATTTTATATTGACAGTCGGTGTTATTGTTAGTCCACGTCGAAAAACTGTAAACAGTATCATAACGGAATTCGTCAATGGCCGGAGGAGGCGCTCCACTACACTTTATCCCATAAAAAAACCGACTATTGAGTTTCTTTGGAAAAATTATGCATTAAAGTAGAAATGGTTTGGTTAATTTTGTAGTAGTTTACAATTTTTTGATAGATTATTATAAATAAAATATTGTGAATCCTACTAATATCCCTACTAATCCTATCCTATCAATATTATAAATGCGAAAGTTTGTAAGCATGGATAGATGTTTGATTTGGATGTAGGTATGTTACTCGTTCACGCAAAAACTACTGAACTTTCATGAAATCTATATGAGGAAAGTATCCCAAGGAAGACATTAACCCTTCTCCAGGAAATATTTCAAGCCCTCGGCAGGAAAACACTGCGTCTGTTCCTACGGTCACCCCCGCTCCCTCTTTGAAGAAAAGCGCTGACGCGCCAATGAAGAAAAGTCAGCGCGATAGG
Source organism: Blastobasis lacticolella (assembly GCA_905147135.1). Classification (NCBI taxonomy): domain Eukaryota; kingdom Metazoa; phylum Arthropoda; class Insecta; order Lepidoptera; family Blastobasidae; genus Blastobasis; species Blastobasis lacticolella. Next base: position 5,740,422 of record LR990058.1, read on the forward strand.
AAGAAAGTCGTTCGCTAAGCATGATATTCTCTGCTCTCGTAGCTAACTGCATGTTACCATTCATGTTTTTGTTTTTTGTTTTCACTTCACTGTATGTAGTATAGTTTAGTGAGCACGTAGCGTATATTATGTTGTACGCTTTGCTGTATGTATAGCTTTTTGTAATTTATTAGTTTTACCCACTTTCTTTTACATTTTTTGCTTCAAATACGTAAAGTAAACAAACAGGCAATATTTCGTCGTGTCAAGTGAATTTGTCTATATCTGTCACTGTCACTACACTCAATGTCAATGTCACTGCCAATACGCATTTGAGTTTTTTTTTTTTTTACCGGCCTGGACTCATTTCTCATTCCTCTTTTTTATGTTTCTTTTTACCAGTCCCGGCACAAAAAGTTTGTAAGCTCAATAACATTCTACTTTTGTAAGCCTAATCTGGTAAATCCCAATATTAATTTTGATCAACTTATTGTTTCATTAGAATTTTATTTTGTTATTGTGTTTTTTTAGTTAAGTATTGGTTATTAGTTGTGATTAGTCATATCACAGTTACTAGTCGACCGGCAGGTCGCGATCTTGAATTTGTTCAAACCCCTATTTTAATAGTTTTAAAACCGTTCATTTAGTTATAGCTTACCGGAATATTATATTTATTTTGAATACCCACCAACACATAATAAATCTACATAACATATCTATATTTGTGTGGCATGTCCGATACTGAGGGCTCCTTTTACTCCGCCTATTCGTCTCCTAATTCGTCTTTCCACTCAATTGACAACAATATATCTGTCTCTTTGCGTAACATTTTCACAAATAGCAGCTCGCTAAACGTTTGCCATTTGAATGCCCAGAGTATCCCACAACATTATTCAGATCTTGTGGAGGCTTTCTCGTCAGTCCCCGTACATGCTTTACTCATTTCCGAGTCATGGTTGAAGCCATCTTTGCCCTCCACTTCATTCGGTCTTCCTGGGTACGTCCTCATTCGCAACGATCGCATTGGGAAACGTGGAGGTGGTGTCGCGATTTATTTGCGTGCGGATATACCATATAAAATTATGGCTTCCTCATGCCCTACTTACTCGGCTGCTCCTGAATACCTAATCTTGGAAGCTAAGGTCGGGGGCGTCAGACTCGCCCTAGGAGTAATTTATTGTCCACCCAGCATTGATTATTTCTCACAGCTTGACTCACTTCTAGTGTCTGTCTCTTCGGAGAATTCGCATGCGATAGTGATGGGTGATTTTAACACTGATCTCTGCACGCCTAGTCTCAGAAGCCGGAAGCTTATCTCTTTGGTTGAGTCAGCTAACCTTCGCGTGCTCCCTCTTCAACCCACTCACACAAATTTTGAGTCTCCTGATACCTGGCTTGACCTCATACTTGCCTCCTCTTGCGCATTGGCCACTAATCATGGTCAAATGTCAGCACCGGGGTTTTCCAGGCACGACCTTATTTACTTGGAGTTCAACATCAAACCGCCTAAACCTAAACCAGTGACTATTAATCTGCGCAGTTTTAGGGGCATGGACTTGGACGCGCTTGGGGTGGATGCGGCAAGTCTGGATTGGAGTGCGTGTCTTGCTGCATCATCCATTGATGAGAAGATACATATTTTTAACGAAGCCATTTTGTCTTTATTTGATACGCATGCACCCAAACGTACTGTAAGGATAAGGCATCCGCCAAGCCCTTGGATTACTGAAGGGGTTCGCATGGCCATGCTCAAGCGGAACAAGGCCTTTCGTAAGTTTAAAGCGGATCGTTCTGAGTCGAACTGGTCTTCATATAAATACGCACGCAATCTGAGCAATAAAATTGTTAGAAACGAGAAACGCCGCTACTTCCACAAAAGCCTGACTGATTCCTCCGCGGCTAATATATGGAAATTTCTCAAGGCGGTTGGGGTTGGCAAGCCACGGGCTCCGGAGCAGAAGCTGCCTTTTTGTCCTGACGTCCTAAATCGACATTTTTCTGCTACACCTCAATTGGATAAGGACATTAAGGCGGATACTATCGGTTTTGTTGCTTCTCTGCCTGGGCCTTCAGTTCAGTCCTTTGAATTTTGCGCGGTCTCTGAGGATGAAGTCAGGAAAACTCTTATATCCGTTCAATCTAAGGCAGTGGGATGCGATGGGGTAGGCAGGGACATGATCTTTCACATTTTTAATTCTGTCCTTTCATTATTAACACATATTATCAACTTTTCACTCTCTACTTCCTCCTTTCCTAATCTTTGGCGTAAGGCATTGGTCATTCCACTTCCCAAAATCTCCTCTCCTACTTCGTTAAATCATCTTCGACCTATTTCTATTCTACCCTATCTGTCGAAAATTCTCGAGGCCATTGTCCACAAACAATTGTCATCCTTTGTGCTCTCCAATGACCTGATAAGTCCGTTCCAGTCCGGTTTCCGACCTGGACATAGTACGGCTACTGCTCTACTTAAGGTTACCGAAGATGTGAGGGAGAGTATGGAGAACACTAAATTGTCAATCCTTGTTTTAATTGATTTTTCCAATGCCTTTAACAACGTAGATCATGACATCCTGCTTGCTGTCTTGTCGCATCTCGGTGTGTCGTCCGCGGTTGTTGATTGGTTCACCTCGTATCTTCGCGGTCGTCGGCAGGCGGTTACGGCTGATGGGTTAACGTCTAGCTGGTGTACCCTTGAGACGGGTGTCCCGCAGGGTGGTATCCTTTCGCCCCTTCTTTTCTCAATTTTTATTAACCAACTTACTCGTGATCTCAGCTGCTCGTATCACCTGTATGCTGACGATTTGCAGATATATGCGGACACGGAGGCTGCTAATATCTCTGATGCGGTGTCTGCTCTTGTCAAGGACCTCGATGCTGTCCAGAATTGGGCTTCCAAATTCGGTATCTCGGTTAATCCCTCTAAGTGCCAAGCCGTTATTCTGGGTAGCCCGTATCAAATTAGGCGCCTCGACATTTCCCGGGTTCCTCCAATCCATTTCAACGGTGTGGTTGTCCCTTATTCTCCCCAGGTAAAGGATTTGGGGCTACACATTGATAGTACTTTTAGCTGGTCAGGCCACGTGACTGAGGTTAGCAGGAAGGTAACTGGGACTCTGTGCTCCCTCTACAGGTTTAAATTCTTTCTTCCTCCTGCAACTAAAATCTTACTTGTGCAGTCTCTAATTTTACCCATTATTGACTATGCTGACGTATGTTGCTCTGACATTAACCAAGATCTCCTCCTAAAGCTGGAACGTCTTCAGAACAACTGCATCAGATTCATTTTCGGCCTGCGCAAGTACGATCACATTTCCGAATTTCGTGCCAAGCTTAAGTGGCTGCCCATCCGCCAACGCCGTAATTTAAGAATGCTATCTCTACTTCATTCCATCTTATTTGATCCAGCCACCCCCAACTACCTTAAAACTAAATTCAAGTTTCTCTCTGACACCCACGACCGTGACCTTCGCTCCTCGAGTAACTTATTATTAAATCTTCCTCTTCACCGTACTTGTTTTATTTCTAATTCTTTTGTACTGAGGGCTGTAAGGCTCTGGAATGAACTCCCTCCCGATCTTAGATTGCTCTCCAGCAAATACTCATTTAAGAAAGCTGTTCGTGAGTATTACCTCAATAATCTTTAGTGTTGGGGCTCACGAGTTTGTCTCCGATCTCCCTCATGTTTGACTGAGCTTCTGGTTTTGTCTCTCCTTTACTTGTGCAGTATATGTATGGTCATCTATTCTTGCTATATTACCCACTCACTCACGTTTATTTCTAGCTTTATAATATTTATATTACTTATTTACAGTTATCTATCTATTTATCTGTATTGTTATCTCTGGTTCGGCTATAATTGCATTAACGGTTCCCCTCCTCCATCTTGTTTAGTAGCTTCTCTTGCACCGCCTTACTTTTTCTTTACCCTTTATCTCCTGGTTGACTGGTAGATAAGGCTATTTTAGCTTTAAGTCCGCCTTTGTACTATTTTGTGCATGAAGATTTAATAAATAAATAAATAAATAAATCTGGCAATAATAAGCTTATAGCCTAGAATAGCAATTTTAAAATTAATATTATATGATCAAACGAACTTTGCGAAGTTCGATCGATATTATATGAGTCGCTTCATTCGAAGATATAAGATAATTCACAACGTAGTCCCTTTAGCCTACAAGGTAGCTTCGCACGTTTATTTGAAGTAAAATCGATTTGATTTCAATCGATCATTTTTTTTCGATCCTACGTATCGATACAGCCAGCCGCCATTTTTACGTCATTCTTTTTAGAGATACTATGCGAAACTTCCCCACGCCTGGGAATATGGGCGGGCGGGTGTTATATCTTCGAATGAAGCGACTCATATAATATCGATCGAACTTCGCAAAGTTCGTTTGATCATATATTATATTTCGTCGCTTCATTCTTCAGATATAAGATAATTCACAACGTAGATGTTTGGAGAGGGAAGTTTTGCAAATTTTAAACAAAAAATTAATTATTCATACATTTTAAACAATGTATTAATTATACGGTATCAACCGTAAATTAAACATATTACATAATGGACACTGTGGTTAATTCATTATTAAGTAAGCAAACGGGTTTAACAAATCGACCGACATCAGCGATCGGCCTGATATAATATCTGGCGAAAACGCGATGTGCTGGTCCTTGCGGCCAGCGCATTGCGGGCCCCGCCGCGGAGACGCCGCCGGCCCAGCGCCGGACACCGGACGCCGGCCACACCGAGCCACAGCACATGGACCCATGACACACTGCTCTCTGTCATCACCCTGCCAATCCATTGGCTAATGGTTTGTCCGTGACTTGTTTATGGTGTGGATTGCACGACAGAAAGAGATACTTAGTATGTGCCAGTACTGAGTTCCTCGATTCTAATCAGATACTCCTCGAGTGTGATGGGTTATGCGTAAATTAGGTACGAAAGAGCCCTGGATACTAGCGACCTGACCCTAATGTTGTAACTAATTATGATTTTAATGCTATTTGAGGTGGTATTAATATTATCATCCTTAAAAGTGATAGCGTTTGTACCCTGTGTGTGTGTGGTACACAGGGCCAGTAATAGTCCTAATGTTCTGCTTAACTTTTTATTATGTTTTATTTATTCGGACGGGACCGAATTTGAAATGTTATCCAATACACTCTCGTGGATTCCAAGTGGCAGTATACCTAGGCAAGCTTGGATTGAATTTGAAAGCTCCTTTTAGTGATCGTTTAATTCGAACATCCTAACTGGGACCAAAATGGGATACGGAGCTGAACGATGATTGTTTAAAGTGTCATACGAAGCATTCGTATTAAAACAATTACTTAAAATGTTATCACAAATTCGTTAGAATCTTCATATGGATCAGTATTATTCTGCAATCAAAATTGCCAATCGAGGGAAGTGCGGCAAGTGATAATGCATGAGATTAATCGCATCTACTGCGATAGCCTCCGAGTCCTGTTTGCAGGATAAATAGCGCTCACTGTCGGCATTGACGCGAGACATGAAATCGGTAATCTACCGATACCTCAATCATAGTCTGTCTAACAGTGTGGACTATCTATCGGTTAGCCGAGTCAGAGAGTTTCCACTCTATGTCCTTTACTCTCTTGAGTCTTCGTCAACCTTAATATCACATAACGAAATATGCCGCGCTAAATTCTTTGCATGAAGGTATTCAATACTTCCTTGACAATTTACATAGCTGATAGCTGTGGTGTTATCTACTCGTATCAATATAGCACAATTATTATCGTATGATGCAACAATTTTAGGTTTAGTAAATCCAGTTAATGGGATACTTGAGTTCACATTGTTTCCAACACCCGTTGACCCAATCGTCGCCATAGACGGTTCCCCAGTCAGCACGAGAGGCATAAGTGAAGTTCTCGTTTACATAATGAAGTCCTGAGGGACAATAAAGGGCCAATGTTTTGCGCCCATCAATTAAGATCCTCAAAGAACGTAGAACGGGGGGATATTTATGCTAAAGTTTACGTAGCTATTATATTTTTAAATACATTTTAACAATAGATAATAATTTTTGTGTGCAATCAGCTGTATTGTAGCGCTGGACAAGCTGCTACTGACAGCGCAATAAGTTGAGCGAACTTATATTGTGCAACGGGGAAGAGACGAAAATATATACACTGATTGTGCTATAATGTCGCTTTTCTCCAGTTAAAAAAAAAAAAAAAATTAAGTGAAATTCTCAAAATTAAAACATATAAACACTAGAATTTTACACATATTTTTAGGTTGCAAGTTGCTTTTGTTAACGTTGACTATGAATCCGAGACATTGAAGTAATCTGGGCCTCGTTAACATTGCTTAGACATTCCTCGAAGTCATTGCCAATGCAAATAATATCGTCTAAGTATAGCACGGATTTTGAGCCTTGAGACCTTAAGAAGGTGAAGACCTTAGTCGTCACTTTAGTAAACCCTCGCGGGGAACGGAGATACTAATACGGTAAGGCTGAAAATTTGTAAATTCTGCCATCGAATTAAATTTATGGTTCACAATTTTAAATTTATCATATTTAAAAATGTGTTTCTTTGAATTTATTTTGAAATGGTTCTGTGGTCCGATATACGTGGTCGGTATAAATTTATTTATGATTTTATATTTATGGTGAATCTTTATTCCCATTCGGTTTAGGTGCCGGGAATATTTTAGATAAAAATTGATTAGGTATGTGGGGCTGCCGCCTGCCCAATGCTAGGTGTTCGGCTGAACACTCTAAAATCGCACCCAAATTTACTAACATTTTAATGGACTAGGGGACTTCTTTTTGTCAGGAGCAAAAAGTTTGGTATTGGTCAGGAGACAGAATACTTGTTTATACCAGGGGCAACATAGATATTGTGCCACGGACTTATAGAATGGGACTTCTAAACCGTCCTGAATCAATGCCAACAATTAATTATAAAATAATTGTCCGCGACCAACGTGGCGCACCTGAGTCACTTAGGTGACTATGTAGGCGCGGCTGCGGCGGCCGGCGCATTCCGCGGCGCGGGGAGGGGCTTGGCCGACGCTCGCTGCGGCCCGGTGACGGCCGGCGCGGGGGCAGCCACCCATTTTCCCGGGCTCGCGTGGCCGAGCAAGGGGTATGTCGGTAGAGCCAATTCGCACACAGTACTTCCGAATAGCGTTTCGTTTCGGTGAGTGTTACGGACGACATTCAAGAACGCCTTATCGTTAGGCGTTATTATTATCAGTTTTATTCTCGATTTCGAGTCCATAAAATAAAAATCGCAAGAGTATGCGGCGGGCGTCACTCAGATATTTGACGGCGATGAATATGGTATTCTCCTCGTTGGAGTACGTGGTGCGGCGCGGATGACCGCAACGAAGGCGCCGAGTCGCCGCCGCGACGTCGCCACTTTCTTGTCGCGGCCGCGGGCGCTCTCGGTTATCGAGCCTAAACTTTATTATTACGAAATTTTATTTTGTAGCCTGGGGTAACTTTATGTTTTCCGGCACTAAATAACTCTTAAGGATCTTTTCCTTGTAAGGGAGTCACAATAGACTCATATTGTTATGTATTTTGTTCCCGTGCTCGGGTTCGTTGTGGATATTGGCTTCGAGGGCCCGCACCAGCTGTGGGTCAAACTATGCGCGGGCGCATCGGACGGCACCGACGAAGGCTCCTTCGCTACTCTAGCGGCGACGGCGATTTGGGGCAGGTCTGTTGACGCCTCAGTAACAAGTAATACCTCTCCGTAATTGCATTCGGAGGTGTGTCGATGTCTAAACCGCAGACAAATTAATATTAAGTATGTCCGTTTTAGAACAAACGAGTTTACGAACGAGTGGTCGATTACACCCCCTACTTTACTAGTAGGTACTTAATGCCCCACTGTTTAAAGTATTGTTCTCATCGTTCATCGAGTGTTCATAAAATATTAAGGTGTTTGTATTGATCCCCGATCAACTAAAAACCATTCCGAAGATAAAACCACGGATATGTGAAGAATGCGGGTATATCTACAAAATAAATCGGCACTGCCGATTCTCGATCGACGGTGGCGGGTAGGTAGATGTCATAGACCTCTAAATGATTCTTGATCATCAGCAGGTTGAGACACTTGGGATTATTGCACATTGCCTTCGTGATGGTTCACGACCAACCTCCAGGCTCTATGTCGATACCGTCGTGTTGGTTCTCGACCAACATCCAGGTGAATATGCACATTGCCTTCGTGATGGTTCACGACCAACCTCCAGGCTCTGTGTCGATACCGTCGTGTTGGTTCTCGACCAACATCCAGGTGAATATGCACATTGCCTTCGTGATGGTTCACGACCAACCTCCAGGCTCTGTGTCGATACCGTCGTGTTGGTTCTCGACCAACATCCAGGTGTATAATTTTACCGTCGCGTTGATTCTCGACCAACGTCCAGGTTTTTACCATCGTGTTGACTCACGGCCAACCCCCAGGTTTTACATTGAAACACTCGATGCATAAATTACACGTATCACATTAAGCGAAAATCGCGTAAAATAGAAACTTACTTAGTTTTAATCGGAATCTAAAGTATCTAAAAACCTCGATCATCACCAGGTTGAGAAACTAGATTATTGCATATTGCCTTTGTAATGATTCACGACCAACCCCCAGGCGGTGTATGCGTAGTTATTTGATATCGTCGTGTTGATTCTCGACCAACCTCCAGATGAAATTTTAATTGTATTCTTCATTTTTTATTGTATATACATTAAAGCTAAATCACCGTCGTGTTGACTCACGGCCAACCCCCAGGTTTTGTATTAATACACTCAATGCGAAAATTATAAAAGTAACTACATTCGGCGAAAATATTGTAGGTACTTACATGAATTTTTATCGGAATCTGAAGTGGAATCCGAGAATATCGCCGCTTTGTGACATCGTAGGTTTTTTGCTTTTTCTTTTAAAATACCGAATCTTGTTTTCGTCGCTGCCTTTCTACTTTTGAAATAAAATTTTAACAATTTGTTGTGCACCACGTGTGCACGATGTGCTCGCTACCTCGCACGAAAAAGGAATGACGTAAAAATGGCGGCTGGCTGTATCGATACGTAGGATCGAAAAAAAATGATCGATTGAAATCAAATCGATTTTACTTTAAATAAACGTGGAAAGCTACCTTGTAGACTAAAGGGACTACGTTGTGAATTATCTTATATCTGAAGAATGAAGCGACGAAATATAATTATTATAGACTAGCAGATGTAAGCTCATGCGTGAATAAACTATTTGATCCTGAAAATCAATGTGGTCCCCGCGGGAGCGGTTCCGAAACGTTATAATTGAGATTTACGCGTACGAACTCACAAGCAAAAGCTAGTATAATTAAAAGTATACCTTGAGCTCGATTAGCAGCCGGTTCCTTCGCCAGGCGTTCTCGTCGCCCGCGGGCACGGCCTGCACGCACATCTGCACCAGGCAGTTGCGGCAGAAACAGGACTCCACCAGCGATTGGTATTTCTGCAACCAAATCGAGGCTGTAGGGTTGGGACTTCCAGAGAGACCCACCTTACTAAAATGAGAGGTCAATTCACAACTAAAGCTTTAAATTTTTTTGGTTTTCATTCTTTTGCTGGAAGTATTGGTGTCCGATAATAAAATAAATACAAGAAAGTACAATACAACCCATTACAAATGGCCGTTTTTCCTAAACTTAGGAATCACCTAAATTAACTAGTTTTTAGCCAATCAGCAAGGTCAAAATTTAGATAGGAAAGAACTTAGGCAACTCCTAAGTTTAGCGTAAACGGCAAAAACTGCCGCGCTGAAGCTTAACACCTGCAACTGTAGAATGTTAATAATCATCTTCATCTTGGCGTCATTCCCGGCCGTGCACTCTCGCGCGAGGGCTTGGGGTTCTCTTCCAATTTCTAGTCTACCTTATGCGTGTCAATGTTGTCCAGCATGGGGCAGTTGAGCGGCCAGCGGCGAGTGGCAAAGTCGGCCCAGCGATAAGCCACGCACGGCTAAGTTCATTAGAATCAGTACCAAATAAATAAAATAATGTAAATAAATATACTTGGACAAATTTTCCAAGCACCATCTAGCCCCAAATTGAGCAAAGCTTATGTTATGGCTGTTCGATAACTGCAAAGTAATTATATACTGTTTTTTAAATACATACTCATTATACATACTACACCCAGACCCGTAATAGAAATTAAAATTCATCATTTCATTTTCTGATCAGCCGAGATTCGAACCCGGGACCTCTATGTGGTTGTTAAGCAACTGAATCAATAAAGTCGTCCTGAAATAAAGGTACAGACCTTATGCCAGTCGATGTTGTCCAGCATTGGGCGGTAGAGCGGCCAGCGGCGTGCGGCGAAGGCGGCCCAGCGCGGCGGCGGCACGCGCGCGCGCACGAGCCGCCGCCAGCGCGCGCACACGCACGCGCACGCGCACAGCGACATGTCGTCCAGGAAGTTAAAGATGCAGAGCAGCACTGGGTGGAAATGGAAAAATGCTATGGTTTCTTGGTTTTCCTTTGTCAGTTTCTTCTTTTTTTCATTCTCAGATAGCTTGTAATGAATCCTACTGTTATTATAAACGCAAAAGTAATTGTTGTTACACTCTCATGGCTAAATCACGGCACCGGCTTTTAGAAATTTGGTACGGAGCAGTGGCGTTACTGTCATACAAGCCCAAAAGCCGGGCTTGCCTTATAAAAATAATTATCGATAAAAAATCAAAGATAATGCGAGCGCGAACTATTTAAAGTTCGCGCTCCTAATGCTTTCCAAACTGCCGCGCCGCACAGCAGCGCCATCGTGCGCCTAGGTTACGAAACACGATCCGAACGCACACGCAAGTTGAGGAAATTGAGACTCGGTCAGTCATTTCGCTCGCACGCGCTGGCTTGTAAGCGGGCTTTGATTCCGGCCGGTATGTCTCTTTCTTACATATGAAAACTGTCCTATAATGAGATATAACTATACGTTTGTTTATATAGTAAATTGTACGAGACTTTAAGCCCTGCATGCGTATGAAGTTGTACACGGATGTTTGAAAATGGCAACTTCGCGCATGCGCAGTAGGTACGTTTGTTGAATGCTGTAATACGTACCAACTTCACTATTGTTTTGTTTGAGCCGTTTGGGCGGATAAGTAATTAGTTTTTTGTTGTTTGTGTTGTGTTTTGTAGTAAAAGTGATTTAATTAGATTGATCAACAATAGACGAAGTAAAGTCCCTTGTGATGGTTTAAAATGTGCACAAGTTTTGATTTGCATGGAAAAGGTAAAGTTTTTAATCATTTCTCAGAAAATAACAAATTATTTCCTTATATGTATTCCTATTATACCTATTTCTCAGATTAGTAAATCGCTTATAAGACAATGTCATAGATCGGTGTCCAAACTCATTGAATTGGTTGTCTCTCTCACAAGTTATATTGCTGGTATAAAACTGAAGAATGATAAGTGAGGATTGATCAGTAATGTGGCAAGGGGATGGATTTATTTTTAATAACCGTAAAAACTACACAAACTTCATTTCTCGGCTTGCCTTACTCTGAACCCCTAGGCACGCCACTGGTACGGAGATAGTTTTGCACCTGAGGATGGACATGTAAATGGCTACTTTATATTCCTCTCTAGTCACAAACTCCAAGGCCAAGGTGCTAGCATTAATTAATCATTGCCCTTTTCAATTGAAGATCAGTGGCAGTAAAACCAGCAGTTCCCTTCCAAAAACCATATTCTTGGTTCTGCCTATATTTTTAACACATTCCAACAATATTTAATAAGACATAAACATAATCAAATACATAACTCATTCACTATAATGGATAAATCAAAATCACTATAAAGAGAATGTGGTCAATACACACCTTCACTGGGCAATTGTTCCACAAGTCCTGGTGCTAGATTATCAGGTGGTCTTGGAGTTGATAGAGCTTGTAATGACCGAGCCAGGCTAGGGGGCTGCGGTGGTGGGCCTTGGCCAACCCCATCTTCTACTCCATCACTTCCCGGAGGTAGAGCACCAGGCCCATTTCCTCCACTTCCACTTCCACTCGCTCCTAGCCCGTTGCTAGCACGACTAGCTTCATCTTCTGGACTTGTTTCACTGTCTACTGAATTCTGTAATATCAATTTTATTACATATTTGGACTGCAATTAATACATCAATTTAGTTTATGTTATACTAACTCTGTAATACCACCAAGCAGGCAATGTCGCTCTGTTGCCCCGGCGTTCGGAACTGTAGTTTAAGTCAGATGGTTCGTCATTTCCTGAGTCTCCATCGTCAGTTTTCTCGCTATAAAAGTACGAGCTAGGGAGATAGGAAGGGAAATCAGGAAACAGGAATGCGTGACAAGTTACACACACGGGTTCTCCGAAACTTGGCCCATAGTATCCATTGCAAACATGACAAGTGGAATTCTGCAAAATAATATCATAAAATTATTACAGTAATATTATTTTAATATAAAGGGAAGTAGGTATGTACTATAAAAGGTAAAATACATAGCCATATAATTCAGTAGCTACTAAACATAGGTTACTCCAAGTTTAAATAAAATTGCACTCTTACATTGAATTCGAACTCCAATGGAGCTTCTATTGGTGTAGTTGGAAATACTAGTTTGTCACCATTCTCTTCTAACTTTTTTATAAAATTAAAGAACTCTGGTCCCACAGCCGACATTTTAATAGACGAAACTAAAAACTTTTGGAATCAATTTATTCCATTCATTCTAAATAAAACGCTCGTCCAAAGAACACATTCAACTGTAAATTTTTATGGAAAATATCTCCTAGTGTCTCCAACCTAATTATTTTATATCCCCTTTTCAGAATAACAAAACAAGAGAGCAAACACAGACTATTAAACCCATAAACCCTGAACAAAACAACATTATAATCTGTGAATACATGAAAATGACAGCACAGAAAAGACCAACAATGATAAAATACCGCATTTTCACATTCGCTAATTCTTGTAGTCCACGCTGGCTTTCACGAGCTCTTCTTCATCGGCTAAGTGGGTTTCGCTGAACAAGGAAATATCCATATTATAGCGCGAGAGCTCCCGGGCTACAAATGCGTATTTAATTCCCTGGTATTGGTTTATATCACGATCAAGTAGTGTGTGACACTATAGATGTTCGTAGGTAATCCTTTTTTACAGTCAACCACGAGGTTACTACTCCCCAAAGGTCCGGACAAACATTTGGTTTAGGCACCTTTTCTAGCCCCTTGCCCGGTTGGGCGGGGGAAGCAGTGCCTCTCTGAAAATGGCTGCTCCGTCACTCGGACTGCTGCCGGACCCGCGCTGTTGCAGACCAGTGCAGCGAAGAAACGACCATCATTAGGGGTAGGGTAGGGCCACTGGGCTATACGATTTCTTGGTGACCAATATTATACGTCATGCAGTCATCTGCGCAGGAAACTTAGAAGAAGACTACTAACTGCGAAAATAGCCTTTCCACACAATGCGAGAGATATTCGCAGTTCCGCTTTTCTGCCGAAGCCGCCCAAGCGTCTTTCGACCAATAGCCGTATTCACAATCATTCGAAACCGTTTCCGAACTATTCGACACGAAATTCGTGAGCGGCGAATCTGTGTCGATCGATTCGAAAACTCTTATTCAGAATCCCGAGAAACTCTCCCGTTTCGGAAATGCCTGTGGTTCTACGAGGAAAAGAAGAGCGTTTACGAAGACACTTTTGTTGATTGATAAATGGATTATTTGCAATTAATAACACGAATTTGTAAAAAATGCTATTAATAAGTTATATTTCTTATTATTATTATATTCTTTATTGTATACATACTTAGTTAGATAAATCAAACAAAAATGAGTACAATGGCGAACTTATCTCTATGAGATATTTCGTGCTAAATATTAATTTTATATAATATTTGATTGTTTATAAGTAGAATATTTTTTTTCTTTGAAGTCAATTTGCAAAAATATAAAAACTTTGTTGTTATGAACACTCATAAATATTGTCAAGCAAAAGTTTTTCAGAAAGTTTCCCCGTTTTCCTTCAAGCGATTTAGTTCAGTGATTAAATTAATTTTTACCCTCTCGTATCTAATCTAATCGAAGAAACCATGTCAACTACCTGACTAAATATTTATAGTACCTATTCACTTGAATCAACTACAAACTCAGTGTTTCAATTTTGGATAAGTAGCTAATTAAACTGCCTGTTTTCTTGCGATTCCAGTCATCACGTAGGGTAGACCGGGGATAATCGTACCATTTTTTAAACATTGGTCGAGAGTGAGCAATCTACTAAAATGTAGTTAACCTCGTATCTAAACTTAAAAACCCACTCTCATATGCTAAATATATATTCAAAGTTAATGTATTCTTCAGAAACCTCAATGAAAATCTAATTTAAACCGAAAGATGCCCCCTGCTACAATTAACATATTGGATAATAAAACTCATTTAATATGTATCATAAATCATAATTTAATAACTGTTTGCAGTATCACCCCGTTACAATTGGTCTTTATTATTAGAAACCAAAATTTCAATAAATCAGCTAACAAAAACAACACTTAAACTCAGAAAAAATAAAATATTACTTTTCGTCCCTTGGAACAAAAACTTATCAACTTCTACATAATATAGTGATATTTTTGGCTTAAACGTTTCTTCTGAGTAAATAATTAGCTTAATAGTAATGATATTTATACTTAAAATCAAGAATTGTTTATTTGTATGAAGGTACAGTTGACCCCTGGTACAATTAACCCTAAAAAATTATCATTGAAAAAAACTATTCAGATTTACAGTTATGGCAAATATAATCAGCTTCTTGTGGTGTACATTCTTCGTGTGCCCACATTACGCATTGTGAGCACCGAACCCAAATTTCGTTGGGCCGGCTGGCACTATATGATACCATACCTACACATAATACAATACCACTCTTCTTTTTCTTCTTCACAGCTCCCAGGGCCATTTTCTTTGGTTTTCATTATTGACGTATTTGGTTTGCTTTTTTTCCCTTTCCCTTTATCCTTTACAAAGCTCCCGAGATCCTTTTTAACTTCTTTGACTCTCTTTCTCATATCAGCTTCTTTCCGTATACTTGCCTTAATAGTAAACACAATATTAATTTAACTAGGTTTAGTTGATTCTATTGTTTAGGTAATAGTAATTATTGGGGTTAATTCTACCACGGGGTTAATTGTACCGCTACAATTGGCCCCACCGACGCTGGTACAATTGCCGCCAGTAGGTAGTTCTGAGAACTCATTCGAGAATCACGAAATATTTTCAGCAAATATTCTTAAACTCATAACTGTCGTAAAGTTTAGGGCCTTAATAAACTAGTAAAAACAATAGTTTGGTAGAAAATCTCATTTTATACAAGTAATAGGCTAATACACTTGACAAGAATACTGACCGCGGCAAGGCAAAAATCCTCTGTGCACACTTCCGTTTCACAGCTCGAGCGCCGCCGACTGATGAGCGGATAGGGACGTAAGGAGCGCGTGTCCTGATGCTACTCACACAGGCATACATGTTTTAAGTGTGGAATTATCGCCAATGGTACAATTGTCCCCGGTCTACCCTACATCATACGGCATACGGCCAACGAGTGACTATGTTAGAATACATGCGAGCCCATCACTCGAGCACTCGCAACGGGTCGACTGTGTCGCTCAGACTCTACAAGGGAAAAGAAAATTGTTGGCGGAACTTGCCGTGAAATTGAATGCTATCGGCGATGGTTCAACTAAAACTGCAGACAAATGGATGAAGGTCAAAGAAGAAGTAAATATTGATTAATTTTGAATATAACATAGGTGGTAGGTAGGTGGTATTTATTTTCAGACTTGACAGGACTGGAAGTCAGATATAAATAAATAAAGCCCATAAAATTCGGGTATTTAAATCTGGCACTGGTGGGCGTCACACTTTGAAAATACAAAAAGCATTAAGGCAGCATTTTTTCTGTGATTTAAATTAGTAACTGAATTGTGATTTTAAATGTACCTATGATTAGGTTATTAGTAAATAAGGTAAGTGATTATTTAATTTTGCTGTGATTTTACTAAGTCTGATTTAAATTAGTAACTGAATTGTGATTTTAAAAGTATAGTTAGGAAAGTATTTTTTACAACTGTATATCATTTTATTAATATACCTAATTCAGAAAGAGCTTATAAGAAAGCTCACGGTTACCCAAAGGGCAATGGAAAGAGCTAAGCTCGGAGTTTCTTTGCGCGATTGAATCAGAAATGAGGAGATCCGTAAGCAAACCAAGGTCACCGACATAGCTCTAAGGATTACCAGACTGAAGTGGTAGTGGGCAGGGCACATAGCTCGAAGAACAGATGGCCGATGGGGCAGTAAAGTTCTCGAGTGGCGACCACGTACCGGAAGACGCAACGTGGGTAGGCCTCCTACAAGGTTGACGATCTGGTAAGGATCTGTACCAGCTGGATGAAAAGCACAGGACCGGCCTTTGTGGAGATCTTTTGGAGGCCTATGCACAGCAATGGCTGATATGATGATGATGATGATGATGAGAAAGGGTGTAACAAGTCCACAAAAGGAATGTTATACTCATTGAATTAAACTCTCTATACAAAAATAAAAGAAAATATATAAAAAAATTACACAGTGCATATAGGAAATAAAAAAAACACATTTCAATGTTCACAAAACAAAGAAGATAGGCTTGTAGTTTGCCCGATGGTAAACAGTTACTTACCGCAAACTATGGACGATTGCAATTCCAGTGGTAAATTTCCCATGTTGCCGACCCTGTAAAAACCTTTTAACCACTTTTTTGAAGAACTCCATGTTTATTTGGGACCAAGATGTGAGGATGAACTATGTCGATGGCGAGCGGTGCGTTGATAGAAAGTAGCTGTAGGCATCAAGTCGAATATTTCTTCAGAACAAACATCACAAGTTTCACAGCACGTTTTTTAATAGAGTCACAATACAAGGGCCAAGGTGATATGCTGGTGCTTTTGCAACCAGGTAATTATAGTCACTAAACCATAATTAATGGCAGAGCCTCTGTATATATATCCCTTTCTTGAAATTCAGTGGCAGATGCAAATGAATCACTATCCTCAGTTTCCATTTCAGAGACACTAAAAATAATACAGAAATTTTCAATAATTTTGTATTGTAACAATTTTTTGTTATTTTTCAGTATTTAGCACTATTTTTGTCATACTTCTAATTCCACCGGAATCGCACAAGCATATGAGGTCCTAGGATAATAGGGCTTTATGTCTTCTATAATGTGGATCGCAGTCTCCGCAGAGAAGCGATAAACCCTACTAAGCATTGCATGTTAAATGGGTTCAACAAATCCTTTATTTGCCGATTTAAGTGCTTTGTATCGGCTCTTTGCTTCGCCAGTACAAACTGCATTTTCCAAGAAAAACTTAATAATCCACAATTTACAATAACTTTCCGAGAGCTAAATAGCATTCGTGTAATTTTCCGAATATTCGACAGTCTTCCGATTTGAACTGTCAAATTTGTCATTCGGATTCGAAACGGATGCTTCTGAATACCGTTTTCCGGGTCCATCAACAAATTTGTCGAATCCGATTTCCGAGCCATTGTGAAAACGGCAACAGGTTTAGCCCACGAGCCGACGTGGTTTACCGGGGTGTGGCCCAATTAGCCTCACACTTCATAGGAAGACGGCTGGTGAGGTTTAATGTGTATCGCTACGAGGTACCCCGCTACACCCTGCCTGTAGGTTCGTTCTAAAGCCTATGTCGTCCAACCGTGGGCCATGGACGTCCAGAAAGGTTGTGCGAAGCAAGACGTTTATATGTTACCTACGCTGTAGCGGCTGACATGATGACGATGGCTATGATGTGTAGCGGACTGTAAGTTCGTTCTAAAGCTTATGTCGTCCAATCGTGGGGCATGGACGTCCGGAAAGGTGGTGCGAAGCAAGACGTTTATATTGTTACCTACGCTGTTGCGGCTGATATAATGACGACGGCTATGATGTGTAGCGGATGGGCTACATGCACCATATCTGTCGTACCCGCCGCTGGACTTAACATCTCCACATCATTTTGGATCTGTAAATCAAGCATCCATTGCCTCCTTACGCAGACCCATCCCTTCTTAGGTTGTAGTACGGAAGGCAACACATCAACCTACCCACCAGTATAAAATATAGATCATCACGTTCCATCTTTCGCGATACGTGGCAATTTGGAAACTGAAGGCCAAGAAGCAGTACCTATGACCCGCCTAATATGGCGTTTCGTTCACTGCGCCAGGTTCCGCGGCCTGTCCTTCGCCCGTTCCAACGTGGGAGTAGGATACCAAAACCAGTAAGCAAATAGTAACGGACGCTGCCATTTCGGCACAAAATAGAGAATGGCCGGCCACCTTTCCAAGTCGCGAAGTTCCAGTGTTTTGCCAGCGCATACCGATGCAAGCGGCGCCGCGGCGGAGAACTTTCTTATCCGGTGATTTTATTTCGTTACCTATGTCGCTTCGCCGCCCTTTTCCGGCCCTGCCTTTAGATGTCATGCTGCTAACATATTTAGGCAGCTGCGGTAGGAATCAATGAGCAGTTTTCCAATAGGTATTTATAGCATTCCTAACCTCTCCCTAGATGGCACCCCGACAATTTTGGTAATTGATAATCGCTTGAAATAGGTTCTTAGCAAAGAGGATATAAACACTGGGTACGTTGTATTGGATAATATTGTATTTATCAATAGTTTTCAACCATTTTAGAGGTTGTAATAAATTATTACAATCAAAACAAACATCAATTTGACTGAGTTAATTCGTTTCATGGACACTAGGATCAAGAATGGACGCAATACAAATATAAAAGGTTTGTTTTAAAATACATTTCGTTGAACCTTTTAGTAAAAAATTACCAAAATTGTAGGAGTGCCATCTATTGATGCTTTTTGAAACCAATTGACAATACCTACTGGAAAACTCCTCATTGGCGCTGCTTCGTTACCATTGACAACAGCTTCGGAGCCTCTAGGGTATCCGGTATCGTTAAGCCTTATGGCACAAGCTACAAGCTTTCATTTGAGGAGAAGCACGAAGTGGTGGTCAGCTTGCGACAACTTGTTAGTTAGGACAACATACAATAAAACAACAGGTTTTGTTCCTAAAATTATTCTTAAGTTATTCTTATCCAGTAAACTTTCATCTTTTGCAATTATTTCGTTATTCATGTTTGCCATTTTTTTAAGAAATCAAAACAGGAAATATAAGACAATTACATTTCTATACACAGTAATTAGTAGGTACACAAGTTGTACTTTAGAATTCTCAGAATTACATAAAATTAATTTAAGTCTTGATTAAAAACAGAATAAAATCAAATTAAGTAATTATCAATTAGAACAGATCACATTGTCATGAAAGAAATTAGCCAGGATAAATTAGGCAGTCAAAATTACTAATGATCAACATACAATAGATTCTATTGAATAGAACATTTGATAAGTATTAACTTTTGTAATGTCCGCAACAGAGTCATAGTAACGGTCGTTACAGTCCATACAATTTTAATATTAATAGAATAAAGAAAGTCGAAATAAAAAAACTACTTTATTCTGGCCAGTAATTTGAGGACTACAGTCCTCCTACACACACTCCCAGTGTAAGTGGAGAAATTAAATGTTCATATTTTACAATACATATCATTTTACATTAATCATATAGGTGGGAATCATGGAAACTGCATGATTTTACTGTTATGTAGGCACAAATCTCCGGTCATGTTACGAACTCTAGCGATTTTTTGCAACCTACACTATACTTCAATTACACTCTACTAGACAGACATTTGACTGTAGTTAACAATCACGAACAATATTATATACAACAACCTACAAGAATGGCATATCCGTTGGGCATATCATTCAAACCGTCTATAATTATTATAGTTTTCTTATGTTTTATATAACCTATCATACATGCTAACCATCATTTTGCTTTTGCTTGTTTCATTGCTTCATTGAATATTTTGTTGGAACATCTTACATTTCCTATACAAATTTCTCTTATTCCTAAAATAGCAACACATTTTCAAGAGACATCTTTTAAAAATACTTTCTTAATACAAATTAAAATAAAATTAATTCATGTGATATTTTATACACAGCATTATTTAAACTGAGACTAACTACCCCACTAGACTCAAAATACTGATGCTAAATTAGATAAAGTTGACATAATTACGTTGTTTTCCCTCGGCAAGTCGGCCACCAGATTATGGACAGCAATTGTAAGCTATAATTTCTATAAGTTTTCCTTGAGAAATTTTATTACAACAGTTTAAATTATGTTAAGCAATATTACTAGGCACTTGATTCCAACAAATGACACTGCCTCCGCGTCAACCTTATTCACTGGAGCAGTCTAGTGGGCAGGTGGTCTTATTTAAGAAATGATGAATCATTAACGTGGGGCCTAGATAGCTAGGGTGCGGCTGCGCTCGCCTACGAAGCCCGCACCGCACCCCGAGGGTCGCGGGCGGCTCGGGCGGGGCTGGCGGCCCCTCTACCGCACTCAGTACGGACTGTACGCGTAACTGCCGCGCCTGAAACCTCTGCGAACAAGGCACCGGGTTAATAACAACTCATCAGAGCATAACGACGGCAAGGCAGTCCAACCAACTCAAGACGATCACTGCACTATTTACAGGCACATATATAGCGAAATCCACTGTGTAGCTGGTAGCACTGCGCGGTGCCGGTGAGGTCACAGCGCGGCATAAATCGACAATGTACGTCAACATTAGCATGCAGTAAGGTTTCGATATGTTCAAATAATCACTTGCCTTAAAACATCTGCGAAGCCAGACATGCCGGTCGCGCCGCTGCGTGGCCTCACCATACATCCAAAGTAACTACATATCGGAATTGCATGCTCTGCCATACATATATACGTAACAAGCAAAACTCAACGAGTCAGTAATACGAGTACAAAGATAGTGTAAAATAAAAACTTATGAATAAACGTTTGCAGTTTGCTTGGAAAACTTATTTGAATCATTTACTTTTTGCAATTTAAAAGAAAAATACGTAGAGGACTTTGCGAAAATAAAAAGGGTGACAATTATGTGTGCAATATAGTCCATTAATGTGCATATACTAGAGACAAAAAGAACACTTATTCCCATAAATTACTTCGGCAAATTAATAAGGTGTCTGTGTATCATTAACAAAATTTATTTGTGTTGATTCATATTTATAATTATGTGCAATGATATAACTTAGGAAGCCCATAATAATTAAGTTTAAACAATTAACACAAGAAATAGGCCATCGATAACACCTGACAAAACATGAGGGCAAATAAAAGAATATCTGTATAATTACCAACACATGCACAACATAAACTTATCTACTTAAGATTGTGTGAAACAAAGACAGCGTAACTACGAAGGAGAAGGTAGGATGCAACATTGAAAATACATATTTTTCTATCACAACCTTTATTGAAAAGTATTGTGTAAAGAAGTATAAATATAGCTTTTGATCATAAAATTTAACATTGTCAAGAATTGTACTACCAATGGGCAAGGAAATGCCAGCACAACATGATGTTAAAACACTCTATGAACATGGTAACTCATAATTAATAGAATAAATACTTCATGACGACATTTCCCTTTGTTTGTTGAGAGCCATGCAACTTGCAATTTAGGTATTTCCCGAAACAATATTATGTTATCAACATCAATAGCCGTCATTATCATATCGTTTTATCAAATGCTACTGCCAAACTCATCAATTAAATAACAGTTATCAACTTAAAATATTTCAATAGCTTCATAATTAATACATTACTACCTGCAAACATGCTGCAGACACATGCTTATCCAATAAAACAATTTAGGAATAAGGACTAAAGCCTGCATTTTATAATTACATAATATCATAATCCGGTATCCTTAAAGTACAAAACATTGCGCTTAGTCCTAACATATAAAGCATGAAAATCCGAACATGCCTACCAACACCAGATTGCAAGTTACATGACCAATAAAACTAAACTAGTGCTTCACATAAGAAGACATGGCTGACGTAAAAACGCAGGCTTATTAATTACAACAACAATTTCAATACAACAATTTCCTACATGGTACTCTGTAAAAATATGTTCATCTGTTGTATAAAAAAAAAAAGAAAATACAAAAACTAAGTTATGTAAAAAAGCATTTAAAATTTTGACGCCCCACACAAAACAGATTTCGTACAAAAATAACATCTCATCTGATACTGAAACAGACGAGACTAGGACGCAATGAAAATTGTACATTGTATTCCATATACACTGAGATGTTAGCGAGTCAGTGTGTGATAGTGAGTGTTACGGTGGTGGGTGAGCCATGTCTCCTTGGCATGTAACAGATCAGTAAGGGTTGTACCTGCCGCGCCGCACGGGCCGGTAGCCGGTGGAGTAGTACGGGGAGAAGCCGCCGCCGCGGAACGAGCGCCCGCGCCCGCGCATCCCGCGCGGCGGCCGGTTGGTCGTCGACAGCCCTGGCTTGTTGGTACGCTTTGGCATCACCTGCGATCACATACGGGAGATACGCTTTTTAAAACCAATCCCTTTTTCGTAGTTTGGACGGACTGTAAGAAAAGAAAATGTGGAGCTTGCCTACTCCAGGGGAAAGAGATGTGACGCTATTAATCTAAGCGGCGAAATATCCCCCACATGCTCGTAAACTCGTGAGAGTTTGAAAAAGCCTATAAAGCAAAATTTGTTGAATTTTGTAGGCTTTGAATTGAGAATTCTCAGGAATTCTCAATTCAAAGCAATTGTTAGCTTGCAATTTCTATTCTAGAATTCTCTCTTATGTGTTTTAACCTGCCGGTATCCTAATGACGTCCAGCAAAAGGTCCTACAAGCATTGGATTGACATTGTCGAGTCGGATGCGAGAGCTAATGGCTTACGCCGCGAGTTTGCCCAGAACCGGGCGAAGTGGAAAAAAGAGAGTTGGAATGCGGACCCTGGCAGAAACCGGGTGTGACCACTCGGAACATGATTATTATGATTTATAACAAAGTAATTATTACAAGTTACAATATTTACCTTTATCTGACGACCTCTAAATAACGACTCATCCATAGCCATGGCTGTCTGTACACTGTCTTTATCACCAAACTCGATATATGCAAAGCCCTTGGGGTGGCCATCGAATTTATTGCATAAGATTGTAACCCTGTAACAAACAATATAATATCATTAGATATTAGGAATGTGGGAATCCTGGAAAACCATGCAAATTCAACTTTTGCAATTTGTGATTTGCTAAGTAATAAGGATGTATCTTACCTATTTATAGAACCGCAACCATGGAAATGTTGCTCCAGCTCCTCAGCAGTGGCTCCGTAGTCCACATTACCAACATATACTGATCTGTTGTCAGCCTCAATCTTCTCTTCAATAGACATGTTCAAGGGACTCGCTGTGTAACAAGGGAAACACCTGGTAATGTCATGGGAAACTCAGCATTTAGATAATATTAAAATAATGAAGGAAAATAAAATGGAATTAAGGTTATGGTAGTTACTTGTATAGTATACAACAAGTATCTACCAGAACAATTTTATATTTTAGCTTTATTATAAATGCTAAAATTTGTCAGTATGAGCATTTGCATGGATGATGTTTCTAACTCTTTCACACAAAAACTACTAAAAATGTTATATTTTTTATAAAGTTATGAAGTTGCAGGCTGCAGGCAGGCAAGTTGCAGCTAGTACAGTATAAAAATAAGATAGAACATAAGATAGAAATGAACTGGGTAATAAAAATTCTCAAAATAAGACAAAAGTAACTCACTAAGTCCTGGCGGGCTACCCATACTCATTTGCTTATCGACTTCTGTCTGCATCTGCTTAAGTTTTTCAGCTTCCTCCTCCATCTCCCGCACACGTGCCTTGATCGCCGCCAGGTCGGGAACTTCACCTCCGGCAGCCTCGTCACCACCCTTTACAATGACAAGTTGTAGTCCTTTTAGTCACCTTAGTGATTATGAATTCAGAAATATCATGTGGGGTTTATTTTTGAACAAAATATACAATAAACTATTAGTTACTTTCAGGCACTTTGTTTTCTCTTCTATACAGTTAACCTCGTCGTTCGTCGCTACTGGGTAAAAATTACCACAGAGGTAATAAAAGCACACATATATTTATTTACAACTTCAGTACTAGCAAACTGTTCAATATATAAGCTGCACTGGCGTCTACACTGGCTGGCTTCACATTTGGCAGTGAAAGTACAGTGCAGGGTTCATATACTTTTTATAGCTTGACCGGCGACAGAGGTGAACTGTCAATGGTGGCGCTAGTTCTGCGTTTTATGTAGCAACACCGGAAGCATATAGTATTCTATGACAGAATTAAAATGCCAACAACAATGCGACATGGATAATAAGGAACATGACGGAAACTAACATGGCCCTATTGTAAAATCAGAATAATGACATTTCAGAAAAAGATGTAGCACCCTCCTTCATGGAATTACGATTCTTTGACGTAGTAGACATTGAAACCTAAGTTAGACAGTATAAACCAACTAATTGTAAATTGTGTACAATAATGAAGGCGGCTTATTAAGGTTATAGAATACTCAATAGCACCGAGTTATATTTCCTCTATATAGTTTATAATTGCCAGTAAAATAAATTTAGTGTACTCGTTTATCTGCAATGTGTCAAAGTAACCTGAAGTCGTGGTACCCCTATACAAATAAGAGCTCTATACAATATTAGTTCATGAACCTACTAATGTCAACAATAAAGGACTATTTTAAAATTGAACCATTACAATTATTAGAAGTCTCTTTCATTTAATAAGTTGATTGGGAGAGGACTCTTTAGCAGATGTATCAATAGAGAGAGAGTAGCTATAATATTTTTCAATTTGAATGAGCATAGAGTATTCTTGTACTATTTGATCTCATTTTGTATGTTTCCAAAGAAAAATAGTAATATATTTTAAGTTTTCAAGATCACAAAGAAAAATGTTATGTTCTTGGCTTTCTTTACTGTATGTAGATTAATTTAATATTAGTGCCACTTTTTATATAAAAGTTAAAGTACAAACAAACGAATAAAATAAAATAAATATAGCCACATGTTTAAAAATGGAGCCATGAATAGTGTGGTAATTTATACCCGGTAGCAATCATTTGTGTTTGTAATTGCCTAGCGCCGCACCCCAGGTTAAGCAGACATAAATTACATACTATCTGTCTCGCAAGCATGGTGCCACTAGACAAGTGCGACTCTATTTGTTTAGACATTTAAATAATAACTAGCTGGTCCACTTGTATCACTTTATTACCACTTTGTGTGTGTTTTATTACATAGTAATAAATAGTGCTAATTTCAATAACTATCTGCCTGGCTTCGCATGGTTTTTCTCAGGGATATTCTATTATAATATGTATGTTTTATACACATAAACCTGCTCATGAATCATTCTGTCTATTGGTAAAAAGCACATTCAAATCCATTCAGTAGTTTTTGAGTTTATCGCTAAGAGACAAGACTCAGTGTGGGACTTTTATAATATGTAGTGATATATATGGGAGTTTACTAGCTTACTAGCTTAGTGTGTAATATGTAGTAAAATTGTACATACCAATTACTCTTGTTAAAATGTGGTAAATATTATATGTTGGGTAATTAACAAATTTTTAAAACTTCACTACTTGCAAACTGTTCAATAGATAAGCTGCACTGGCGTCTACACTGTCTGGCTTCACATTTGATAATGTAAGTGCAGTGCAGTGTTCATACACAAATAATCTTACTAGCTTAGTGTGTAATATGTAGTAAAATTGTACATACCAATTACACTCTTGTTAAAATGTGGAAAATATTATATGTTGGGTAATTAACAATTTTTTAAAACTTCACTACTTGCAAACTGTTCAATAGATAAGCTGCACTGGCGTCTACACTGGCTGGCTTCACATTTGGCACTAAAGTGCAGTGCAGTGTTCATATACTCTTTACAAATGAGAACACTAATTAGTTTATGAACTTACTAATGTCAACAATAATGGACTAATTTAAAATTGAACCATGACAATTATTGAAAGTCCCTTTCAGTAATAAAGTTTTAAGTTTAAAGTGGTATTTAGTTAACGAGTCACTCATCCATTTGTGTGGCATTATAATTGCAAGTGTTTAGGTAATTCCTGTAATTTACTTATGAATGCTGTAAATTGTTTTCGAGAGAAAAGGAAAGAATTAATCCCAGAACTTAGGGATCATATACTTAAATCCTGAATTTGACATGTAGAACAGGTATGTTAATTCTAACCCTCCTTCCTCTCTTCCTTATTTTTAAGAGCCAATATCTAACAACAAATAAAAGTGTTGGTATCTGGAGTACTCCACATTATCAATATAGTAATCGAAGAAGAAAAACTTACACCAAGGCTGTTATCGGTCATGTTGAGGGATCCGTTAGTTCCTTCCAAGTGATTGTTGTCAATCGAGTCTAAATAATCATCATTTTCTGCCATTTCCACTCTTTCCTGTTATCATTAATTTGAGCTGTATTGTCGAACACAATAATTACAAACACTCTGCAAAAAACAACATTTGTTATCGCTTGAAAACAATCGGGGCAAATTCGAAGGATGCTAGCCGACTGACGTACCGGTAACCAATTCCGTTAGAAAGCCAATGACCTACTTCAGAAATATTATCAGGAATATTAGACAGCAGCACTTAACTATCGCACTGAAATAACAAATCACACGGACATTACGCTATTTTCACGATATTTACAGATTTATTTTGGCGAAATTTTTCACAAAATAGAACGCCAAAATTCACTCAACTGACAAATGACAATCAATCGGCATCAGCGATTTTTGACATTCAACTCTATATTGCTTATGTTTTTGTAGCATTGGCTGATGACCTAAGGAATAAAAATGCTCTACCTGTGCCAGGATGGCGGGTGGAAACCACCGGGGTGGTACCGCCGATCTCTGATAGTACGCCGCCGCCCGGCCCCCGGGTCGTCGTCATCTTGATCCCATCATGTGGAATTGCGTCGCAATATGTAATTTGCATGGGCTCTACTCCAATAGGGCCTACCCTGTGAAATGGACTGGAATGTACGATTATTAACGGCATGAAGTTTAGTAATAGACCGATTTCGATAGTTTCAAAACTATATCGATGAGAAAGCTAATTAGAACTCTATAGCGTTAGTTTTTAGTTTTGATTGAATGTAGAGGGTCTACCAAAGTCCCGGCAAACGTTTCGGCGAACATGTGGGGTACGCTTTAGGGTCATAAGACTGTAAAGCTCGTCTAATCTAAAATGACGCGCCCCACTATCGCATTAACGCACACAAGCAAGTTTAAAATATGGACGCAATACAAATACAAATGCCGTTGTAATTGGTCATTCAGTTGCCGGTGAGATTCAAACGTAGGAGCACGCGCCGTTCATTGGCTCCCACGCAGATGAAGTGTCGTTATCAATATTTGCACTCACACATCGAAATCAACTAAGTAGTGGGGCGCGTCATTTTAGACTAGACGAGCTCTACTTTCGATTTAAATATAGGTCGACAAGGGACTTAGGTTACTTTGACAGGTTTCGGAAAAATGAGTATACTAAAGTTATTTTACTGGCAATAATAGCAAAAAAAAAGGAAACGTACCTGGACATTATTAAATAGCGTAAAGCATTTATCACCGTCTTCGTCATTGTATACCTTCGAAAATTTGTCGTGTTAAAAAGGAAAATCGAGGAACAACTATTGTGACAATATCACTACGAAAAAGTCAAAATAAGTTTATAGGGATTCAAAGACTAAAACAAGTATCGATATCGATCGGTTCAATGTATTTTAATATTTTTGTCGATAACCAGAAAAGGAAGTGTTTACTGCTTTATTTCGAATGTCATGTGCCCGATGGCTGGTACCCCAAAGTCAATAGCACCGACACAAACCCCCACAACCCCCGACAAAACCGATACAAAATTTATTTCGACAAGTAATTATATTATCATCGTGAGGGATATCGCAAATAAGATCGAGGGGGATCGCCTGCGCTAGTATTAATTTATTTATTTAGGACAACCAACAAGACTTACACTAACAAAAGTTATAGCATCTTATAGATAAAAATATGGTCACGTATTGCGTAAGCCCCAGGGATACGTGGGGAAAAGGTTCCTGAACTTGCTGGTATCAGAAAAGAGACACGTGACGTGGGCGGCTCAATAACCCATGGATTGTCATCACTGAATCGGATGCCAAAGCCAATCGCTTACGACGCGACGATGGCGTGGACTGGGCGAAGTGGAGAACAATGTTTTTTTTTATATGCCGCTAAGGTGACAAACAATCTTACTGCCCGCCTGATATTTTATTAAATAAATAATATTTATTATTAACTACAACGTTTTATTCAATAAATAATATATCGATATGTAAAAATGGACGATCACATCACTGTTCATCTGACATTATTATAGCGTCATATGAATTTGATGACAGATTATACTACTTGACAGGTCACCTCTGTCGCTGGTCAAGCTTTAAACAGATTTTTATCTCACGTGACCACGTATCTATCTTCGATTTTGTATAGGGTCCTTATACAATTCGATGCTGATTGACAGATATAGCCCTAGATGCCAAAGCCCTAAAAAGAAAAAAAGTGGTTCGCAACATTGACATGGATTGACACTTCTGACTTCATTCTTCATGCATGATTGATTTTGATTTTCGTTGTTGTGGTATTTGTTTTTTGCCACTATCAACAAAAGCATTTGTGGTATTTTCTGCAAAACGGAATGATGAACATACATTAGCAATAACATTGCTGGTATGGTTCACGGCGATTTTTTGTGTAAAATTATTGCTGTGGTAAGTTTGAAGAACCAATAGTGAGAAGTTTCTTTCGTGAAGAATTAATCCATTGGACACTGAGAACCCCTTGTATAGTGTTTGGTTTTTATATAATCTCAGGTGTTTATGAATTTTATTATCCTAAATTCAGGTTTTTGTGTCCGTCAGCTGGTTCCACGTGATTTACTTTAGTTGGGCATTGTCTGGTGATCTGCAAAATGCCACTCACCGCTGATGCTGCAGCTCAACAAGTCCAGGTATTTTTTGTCCAGTGGCAGTAAGTAATGGATATTGCTACAAATGGAGTTATCAGCTACTATTATACCAATGTTTTTTAATGATTGAATGCAGGAGCGACTGAGGTCTTTGCACAGGCTAATCTACGACATTGAAGGAGAGCGAGCCCATAATGAACAATGTATTGATAATATACTGAGAGCCGAAAAGTCCATTGACTCACCATCCACAAATGATGATTCTTCAGGGTCTTCACAACAGGTAAATACTCATTATTAACACAACAGTCGTAATTA
The DNA here is from genome assembly GCA_905147135.1 of Blastobasis lacticolella. Lineage (NCBI taxonomy): Eukaryota > Metazoa > Arthropoda > Insecta > Lepidoptera > Blastobasidae > Blastobasis > Blastobasis lacticolella. The sequence continues at coordinate 5,769,818 of LR990058.1, forward strand.
CTTATAAAGCAAAAATAAATTTTCTAAATTATGCATTAATAAGCAGCCAAAGGTTGATGTGCCTATATTTGGGCTGGTGTTTAATTATTGTTCTCAATCAACCGAACACAACACATCACTTTACTATTGTTTGGAGTTCTTGGTTTCACACATGTTACTTTTAACTATGTCCAGTCATCGTTTCTAGTGCTGACCTCCTTTCCGTAGCTATCTTTGGCATGGTCAAATATTTTTGCCATATATAATTTGCTGGTCTGTGCAAGACTGGCCCTACTGCGGATGTGGGTGTTTTGCAAGTTGTCTTTACAAGAAATCCCACATATTAAACGAAGAATCTTCATTTCTATGAATCTTCATACCCACATATTTCGCAACTCCTGCTTGTGTCATTCTAGTAGAGGCCAAGTCTCACTGCCGTATAAGAGTACAGGTCCAATTATGGTCTTGTAAACCCGTCCCTTCAGCATTACTGGCATTTTCGGGTCACAAATGACTACCGTCATTTGGCCCACGGTGTGGATATTCAGATGTCTCTAAGACAACATGAACATAACTTAACCAAATTGAAACTTAACATACTAATCTATCAGCCCAATACCACAATATACCTACAACATATATTTGTATACAATACTAACATAACTGACTTGAAACTTCACATACTAAAATATCTACCCAATTTGATGATTTGCCCATGATTATACTGAGACACTTCTCCATGCAAGGTATTTGCTTTGTTTTTGTATTTTCCAACGTAAATATGGTGCAGTAATATGTGTTTATGGTGATTATGTTAGTTAATTACGCTAGCCTGTTATTTGATCGATCACTTTTATTTTCTTTTATAGCAACTTCAATTGAAAAATTTATACAAAGCTGGGTTAACAGCTGCAGAGCAAGAGGAGAGGCTGTTACGTTCTGCACTCACTAGGATTTATGAAATTCGTACAATCAAAAATGAGAGACGTATACAGGTGATACTCAATTTTATTATGAATTATTCTTCCCAGAGATTCCAGATTTGTTGATGTAGTCAAAGTTGTAGAAAATTAAAAATATTTTAGTTTTTAGTCTGGCTGAGTTGTCTGGCCCTCTGTCTAAAAAGTAAGGCGACTTGGGAAATTATACTATTAATTGAATGAACAAGTCAGCAACCTGTATTGATTTTGAATAATGAAGCTACTATCTTGTTGTATAAGCTGGACATCTTTATTATTCAAAATCAGGTTGCTTACTTGTTGATTTTAATTAATTTTATAATTTCCCAAGTTGCTTTACTTTTTAGACAGAGTTTAAAGTGCCACAACTCATAGCGCTAAATGTATCTGTTCAGTAGACTATGCACCAGGGATTCCAGTGGAATGACATTTATGGGGACTATAGTTCTGATTTTGTCCACTGAACAGAACAGACAAGTTGGTGGAAGGCCGTAGCCTCCTATTCGAAATTCCAATCGAATCATATACAGTTCAAAATACTCTTTCACACATAGCTAGCATACAAATCTAATTCGTATTACAGTTCAAAAGCCTACATGCTTACTACGATGTTCCAGGGCTAGCACATATGTTCAAAAAGAAACCATCATCTGAGAGGCCACTCACTGTAACACGTAATAATAATGATAATTTCGTGTGCACAAGTAATAACAGAAAGCACTTGGCGTGGCTTTGGAGTGGATTAAATAATCCGAAGGCGTTATAAGTGGTATCAATGAACTCTTTTAAAAATACAGTAGACATATTTTATCATATTAAAAATACAGTAGACTTATAGGCAAATGTGGAATGAGCTCCCAGCCACAGTGTTTCCTTTGGACTATGACATGGGATCCTTCAAGAGGTATATTCGACGTCTCTTTAGAGGTGGGAAACGGTTGGTAACTCCCCTGGTGTTGCTGATGTCCACAGGTGGCTGTGACCTTTTTCCATCAGGTGGCCTGTTTTTCTATTGTATATTATAAAAAAAATGCAGTACATAAACACGTATCAGCTGCTAGTGTATCCATAAATATTAATAATAATACGGCGGAGCTTACTCGACCCTACCACCGGTTGACACAGTCTGCCCTTCAGGCCCGCAACGCCGGCAACAAGGAGACGATCGGCTGCGGCGCGCTGATGAAGATGCTGCTCAGTGCTGCTCAGACGCTGCCTCTGCACGTGGGTCGGGCCGGCGAGCGCGCGCCGCCACTCTGCGGGGCCGTGCCGGCTGACGCGGGGCACATCGCCCGCGCCGGGGACGCCGTCGCTGCACTGGTCAAGGTCTCCGAGAAGGAGGAGAACTGGATCTTGGCGGAGGTGAGGTTTTGATGGTGAAAAGGTTTATGAATGGGCCGAGTGTATAACACTAACCGGAAGACGCAGCGTGGGGAGGCCTCCCACAAGGTGGACCGACGACCTGGTGAATATCGCAGGTGCTGGCTGGATGCGGAAGGTACAGGACCGGCCTTGTGGGGATCTCTGGAGGAGGCCTATGCCCAGCAGAGCGTTCTTCGGCTGATATGATGAAAAGGTTTATAAATAGACGAATGGATGACACTAGGGTGTTTACGTACTGTGTCGAATTCGGTTCGTATTCGATACGTGAAAAATACTGATGGAAAATTCACGTGCTATCGTTTACCTATTTATCCGAATTCGATTTGTATTCGACGTTTATCTCCGCTTGGAAGCACGTAGTTATTCTACATACATCTTCGTTCTTTGAGTTTTTTTCATGACGAGTCAGTTCAGTAGTTTCATAACAAAATGAAATAGTGCTAGTCTGTCTGTAATAATCCCATATTGCTTGCATTACCCTAAAGCTCTTATCCGTCATCCGTTCCATGTTCAGGTGGTATGCTGGCACGCGGCCCAGGGCAAGTACGAGATCGACGACATAGACGAGGAACAGAAGAACCGGCACGTGCTATCCAAGCGTAGGGTCGTGCCATTGCCATTGATGCGTGCCGACCCTCGCACGGATGAGCAAGCCCTGTTCCCGAAGGGCGCGGTCGTGATGGCCCTCTATCCGCAGACCACCTGCTTCTACCGCGCTGTGGTCAACCGGCTGCCGGCCGCCGCAGCCGATCCGTACGAGGTGCTTTTCGAGGTGAGGATTCGTTTGAATTGTTTCTAGTGATGTTTGGTATGAGTATGAGTACTGCGGTATAGGAGTGGCACGATAGGTGGGGTCGCGGAGGATTTTGAACGTTCGACCGGACGCGTGGGAAAGTGCTGCTACGTCAGATTTCAGTCGCATCGGTGCCGCTCTCGTATCGCAGAGACCAAATTACACTTTACCTGTAGTAGTCATCATTAGCCATGGTTTATGAATATAACATAATAATAATCATCAAAAATTGAAGAGCCATGCTCTTGTCGGTAGAGCAATCGCCGTGTCATTAACATTTCATAGCTCAAAGTTTGGGAAAGCAGTTGTGTAGTAGTTTCCACACAAGCTTCTACTTACGTCATTTTATATCGACTCTACTAAAGAAGTTTCTGGTTGGAAGTTGGTTAAACCATCCATCCATGCTCCACGAGGAACAGAGGCTTTGTCAATAGGGGCCATTTGCCTATTAACTGCCGTAGCAACGTGTTCTGATGTTTTTGAAGAGGGCAACGCATTAGTGATACCCCTGGGGCTTACCAGCTCTACAGAACTGCCTTGCTCAGAACGAGACAGCGCTATACGTGTCACATAAACTGAACTCATTTCCAACTGAACTGCGCGGAACTACAGTTTTATAAGGTTCATGGTATTGCCCCTGGTGTTACCAATGTCCATAACATAAAAAGTAAGGCAAATTCGTCTGTCCCCAGGACTCGTCGTACGCGGACGGCTACTCGCCGCCGGAGCGCGTGGCGCAGCGCTACGTGATCGCCATCAAGGAGGGCAAGGGCCGCGCCACCTGACCCCACGCGAGACCGCGGCCCCCTTCCGTCGACACCCTGCCCGAGACACTAGACTGAGACCGCACGCTATGATAAGGATAACGAATAGGGATTTTCGCGATTTCCAAATCGACCAGATGGCGCTACTGAGACAAATTTGCAGCCTATCATTGGCTGCAATTAATCGCAGTTATTTCTGTCTATGATAGTGTTTTGACAACGGACCTCAAGGCTCAGTGGCGCCATCTGATGGATTTTTGGATCGGGGAAACCCTTAGGCTACCGCTGCACCGACAGGTGGCTTAGCGCCTAGGTAGACGCGTAAAATGGAACTCAAAGAATGTTCGCAAGGCGCGCATGTCGCCTCGCCAAGGCTTCTCTACTCGCCACCCCCACCCTCGTCACACCCACCTGTCAGTGCGGCCACAGCGATTTAGAAATCTATCAGATGGCGCTACTGAGACGTGAGGTCCGTAGTCGATACTGCCGTGCTATTGGACAGTTACAACCGCTGTAAAATGACGAATCCACTTCAGAACCATAAGTATCAGATTTTGGAATCGGGAAAACCCTCAATGACACGACAATGAGGCCTATCGCGCTATGAAGCCCAACTAACTAGATGGCGCTACTGTGATACGAGATCACAACACGCGCTATTGGACAAAACTAGCTGCAGATCTAGTTGAAAGATATTGTTATATTTTTACGCCAGTATCATTTAATGCATTATCGTAGTGCAGTAGCCCTCATCATTATAAGTCTAGCGCTTTCGGAAGGTTCCTACGGTAGCCGCTTCCGGCACGGTGGCTGTCATCGTACGATCGTCATTTTCGATTTCAAACCGGCACCTCGCGTTTCCATTGTTAATGACAATTGAATATTCCTCCACCGAGACTTGCGTCAATAACTTCAGCCGCAGTCGCAACCAGGATCACGGCAACTCCGTACGCATTGCTCAGCTACCATACAGAGTAAAACGCTAGTCATAATGGGCCTCTAGAAATAATAGTAATTTGTCCCTTCCAAATGTACCGCGATGGGCGTCTTTAGGTAGATAAGAATTGTTGGTTAAAGCGCAAGTGGCGAATCAACGATCCGTTAACTGTAAATATATGAGCCAAATTAACAGCATTAGAAAATCTGTAATTAGCTATAATGTGTTGTCAGTAAATGAATATTGCATAGTATATTAATGATACAAGAACGATACAAAACGGCGTTATACTCGCGATTATCTTAGTCAAAACTAAGAGTTATTACTCTAAACGTATTTAGCGAGGGGCGCCAATTTTACAAGTGATGTTCTGAGGTTTATTATAAAAATATATTGTGACTTGTATTGACTTAACAAATTCATATTGACGAGACGAAATTGATATTAATCAGGATATTTCCAAAAAAAATAGACGCAAACTGTGAAGTTTCTTTGTACAACAGAAGTAAAACGTAATTAAGTCGGTTAATTACCGTCTCACTAAACGTATTTAACTAATCAACAGCCAACTAGTAATTAGTTAAATGTGTTTAGGAAGCATTTAAAGTCACATTTGGTAAAAGCCGCCCTAAAACTGAGTATATTATATTATGTAAATAGCGTTATTGGGTTGAAATGTGTGTGATATATGTTAGAATGTCGTGAGACCAATGCGGAAAGAAACTTATAATGACAACTTAGTATTAATTAACCCAATACTTGGCAGTATATTTCGTATGTGTAGTAAGTCCATTTGTATGTCAATAAATTGATGTTATAATTATAAGAAATAAAATAATTTATAAGATACATACATTTTTTTATTATTTTAAAACTTACAACCTACATAGAATACATGATAAAATGGTTTATGTCCGAAATATACAATCATTTAATTTTGATTAGAACTTAAAACAAAATTGATTTTATACTTTTTCTGATTCCTTACAAACTAAATTAATTAATGGAAGAAAGTCAATCAATTGAAACAAGGAAACAAGTAAACTGAAAGGAACTGATGTATGTACTTGAAGATACATGTATTGAAAGAAAGTGTTCATCAAAATTGATGAACAAATAAAATGAAATATATCATTCAACAGAAAGTGCAACACTCTTAAAACTACAGTTTTAGTTTAAAATATACCTTCTAAATGACTGTTTTACACAGCCAAACAAATAGATTAGCATACACAGACCAATGTCTGTGATAGCCAGAAAATAATTCGACTTTTACTTCATAAGCAAAATAATTCACAGCAAACATTTGAATGACTTTTCAATGCATTTTTAGTTGTCTTTTAATTGCATATTTTGCTTAGGAAATGAAAGGTTTTTCTATACATAATGTATAAACATGATAATGAGCAATATTTACGGTATGGCATATCAATACTATTATACTCAACCAACATAAATTAGAAATGAGATCAATATGCTTTCAATCGTGATCCACGACTTGTGGGCCGTAATAGCACCAATTGATATTTCACACGGAATAAATAAACTTTCTACGATTTGTAGATCTCATCTGCAGTAAATAATATGACCAAGTTCTGCATTCAAATAGAGGTATTGTCGAGTATTAATTTGTTTGTGAGTGAAATTCGCTGAGAACTACCACTATTATATTATGCAGAACCGAACAGTGTATGAACTGTCGTATTATATACTAGGCGTATCATGTCTTTATCTACTTCATATAATCATAAGAAACTAAAGCCTTTTGATTTAGACTCTATGGCAATCGATTATATAGCTCTCTGCAAGTAAGCAAACCGAAACCAGTCCAAAAAATATTGTGACAACGCAATAAAATATTTCAAACTTAAGTCAGCCTTTTTAGAATTGATTTAATTTGTGTTAATTTAGTCATTTGTCAAACGCTCTTTGATTATCAGCGGAAAGGCCGCTAGAGAGCTAGAAGCGTTCGTTTTTGTTATAGAAATAAATAGCGCCGAAGATCTCCACTGAGTGTTTCATGTCGTTGAGCAGACCTGGAAAAAAGATTAAAAATTAATCAAAAAGTTGTGGACTTGACAGAGGAGATATTATATATTCCGTAAAACAGAAAACGCTGCTGCCCGTTTTCTATTGCGTATCAACCGTGAAGATTACGGCGATACCCTCGGTGTATGTGGAGGAGGGTCTCAATGTTGAGGTGTTATTTTTTTAGAATAGGTAGTTTGAGCTTATCCACTACAAACAAACCACTCTTTTCTCTTTACACTATTAGTATAGATGGCATTTTCTTAATTAAAGGCTGAAGATAAGTTTTACTGGAAGGTAGTATTTATTTAACTCTATATATCGTCGCTGGTGGCGCAGTGTTCTTAAGGGCAACTTCACACACAGCAGCACCGAAACTGCGTCGAAATATCGAGGTAAAAATATTACTAACCATGAGTATAAACCCGATAACATGTGCGATGACAGTGTAGTGAATAACCACGAAAGTCTTAAAACCTATATAGGCATTTAATTTTGATGCTTCAAAATTCAATCGACACCTAGGTATCCTAAAATACCGTATCGCTTTGTAGTGTCTGTGGTAGAGCTTGTCTAAGCTGAAATGACGCGCCCCACTACTTAATTAGTTGAATTCGATGTGTGAGCGCAAATATTAATAACGACACTTCATCTGTGTGGGAGCGTCGACTGCTCCAATCGAACGACGCGGGCTCCTACGTTTGAGTACGACGAGTCTCACCGGCAACTGAATGACCAATTACAACGGAATTTGTTTATGTATTGCGTCCATATTTTAAATTTGCTTGTGTGCGTTAATGCGATAGTGGGGCGCGTCATTTCAGCTAAGACTAGCTTCTATTGTGTCTCGTGTCCCACCATTGGTGTGTTTGTGGTGTGTCGTGTCACTGGTGTAGTGTCTCTCGTGTCCCGCCAATGGCCGGCCTGTTGTGTGTGGTGTCTCGTGTTTAGCTCTCACCTCAAACCACCTGTCGGTCGTTCATGAGTCCCTGCAGCTTCCTAGCAACGCCCGGCGGCGCGGGCAGCCGCGGCCGCTTCACGAACTCCGCGCCCCCCGCCGCCGCCCCCGCCCGCTTGCCGCCCACCTCGGATGATACCATCGTGTTTATCGCGTGGAGGTCCTGTGGGATGGATCATATTATTAGTATCAATATCATAAGTGTCACTAATTGACCACAGCACAGCTCGAAATACGTTGATGCTGTGTATGTGCACAAATAGACAGTTGCATATTTTACATCGATAATACGCTCATAAGACGCCATATAATTACTATTTGATATTTTGACACATGTAGCATCGGCGTATTTTGAGCTCCGTATGAGGCGCATATACGCAGAGTCAGCGTATTTCGAGCGCGGTTTGCGATAGCTTACTATGTGAATAATACCGAAGCCCTTGACGTGCAACTGGTCAGCTCAAGGGTAACAAAGCAATTTCCTGGTCGAGTGCACTCTCTCATGCCATACCTTAGCAGGGCTCCGGCTGAACCGGTAGGTGAGGTGCGTGTTGGCGGGCGGCGGCGTGGTGAGCGGCTTCACGTACAGCTGGTGGCGTTCGGAGACGGCTGCGTGTCGGCAGGACGCCTAGGGGCCGTACCTTGGCGGGGCTCCGGCTGAACCGGTAGGTGAGGTGCGTGTTGGCGGGCGGCGGCGTGGTGAGCGGCTTCACGTACAGCTGGTGGCGTTCGGAGACGGCTGCGTGTCGGCAGGACGCCTAGGGGCCGTACCTTGGCGGGGCTCCGGCTGAACCGGTAGGTGAGGTGCGTGTTGGCGGGCGGCGGCGTGGTGAGCGGCTTCACGTACAGCTGGTGGCGTTCGGAGACGGCTGCGTGTCGGCAGGACGCCTAGGGGCCGTACCTTGGCGGGGCTCCGGCTGAACCGGTAGGTGAGGTGCGTGTTGGCGGGCGGCGGCGTGGTGAGCGGCTTCACGTACAGCTGGTGGCGTTCGGAGACGGCTGCGTGTCGGCAGGACGCCTAGGGGCCGTACCTTGGCGGGGCTCCGGCTGAACCGGTAGGTGAGGTGCGTGTTGGCGGGCGGCGGCGTGGTGAGCGGCTTCACGTACAGCTGGTGGCGTTCGGAGACGGCTGCGTGTCGGCAGGACGCCTAGGGGCCGTACCTTGGCGGGGCTCCGGCTGAACCGGTAGGTGAGGTGCGTGTTGGCGGGCGGCGGCGTGGTGAGCGGCTTCACGTACAGCTGGTGGCGCTCGGAGACGCGCTGCGAGGCCGGCGAGTACGCCGCGTCGCCGCGACCCGCTGGCAAAGGCGACAGGCAACACTCCTATGGGGAAACGGTAGGCGTTAGCTTTTGCTGCTGTGGAGAGCGAATCGACACGTTCTTAAAAAAAAAAAAAAAAAATTTTTTATATTTGTTTTACATAAAGAAAAAACTAATTCAAAATATACCCGAAACGATGTCAAGGGTTTTACAATATCTGTCAGTTAGGTTAGGTTATTTAGTAAACAATATTGTTTTTTTTTTGCAATAGCATTTGCCCTAATCTCAGCTGACGGGAAGCGACGATGAGGTCAATAGGTAGTAGAAGTTAGTCAATTGCTCGACGCTAGTTTCTATAGTAAATGTGTACAGAAGTAATAATTATAATAAACGTTAATTTTCCACTCACATCTTTATGTCTTCCGGTGAATCGCAGAGCGAAGTTCTGCATGCACTGCACGTAGATCTTGTTGTAGAAGTTTATCAAATCTCCTCGTTCCGCTGGAGCTGCCACAAAGGACACTAAATTAGGGTTTTGTCGGAACTAAGTTGAATAACTCGTCAACTTGTCCAAGGGGGTTCCGGCGCGACTGAAATTCCATTAGATGGCGCTATTAACACAAGGTTCTATTTTTTAAATCACTCCCCTCGATACAAACGGTTTTCAATTTTCATTTTCGGCATGAAAAATTCAATATTTTTTTAAATCATATTGGCAACACCGAAAGAATATGGTTCAAAAATAGGTAAAATCAGCATCTGGCAAATAAATATAAAAATTTTCATGAGAAAAATCAAAATTTAGAACCGTTTGAATCCGAAGCAAGCGATTCAAAATAGAGTCCATGAGCTCTATTGTCAAAATACATAGTGCTATTGATGCTAGTGAAAAAACTGCTTCACGAGATCGACGAGCTCATACCCAACGGTGACGCTAACTGGTGGGAAAAATAAGTTAGTCCTCCGGGCCATTCATTACGAAGTAGAAGTGATAAATCAAGAAGTCAAGGCCCCGTACATGATTATTGATGATTGATGAGCTATCTAACCAGTGTAATCTTTCAGTGTAATTCTTTGTGATTGTAACCGCTTGGCGGGGGTAAGTGTCGCTAAATGCTATTGGCGCGCGGTTGACGCAGAAGTCTAAGCGAAAAATCCTTCGCATATAATAAAAATAACGTATGTCGGTCAATGTGGTCCCCCCCTACTAGCTTCCCCCACTGGTTATATTCCTCTATGACGTATCATTTGTATGTATGGTATATAATGTCATCATCATCATCTTGGCGTTAATGTCCCGGATGTGCTCCCGCGCACGAGAGCCCGGGGTCCGCCTTGACCATGATCCAGGATTCGGCAGGTCAGGTAATTACAGTGGAGCGATTGCCATCTGAACCTGACCAGATTGGATCATGGTCACACATCCAGTCGCCTGAATGTGCAGGTTTCATCACGATGTTTTCCCTCACCGTAAGAGCATCGGTTAGTATTCAACTAATGTACATAACTCATGTATGGTATGTAATATGTGTGTGTAAGCCACTCACCGTCAGCGGTCCCCTGCTTGATGAGTACGGAGCGGTAGACGTGGCTGTCGGCGAGCGGCCGCTGCCGGTAGCACCGCATTATCTCCGCGAACGTGCGCTCCACTTGGTTCGTGGCGTTGTTCGACACCTGACGGATTGAAAGTTGATATAAGTTGTAGGCGAAATTGTGAAGCGAACTTTGTAGTGGCAGAAACATGGTACAGTGTATTTCAATAGAAAAATACAAACAACAACGCGATGACGATAATAATGACCGTGACGGGAAGCATCAGCTGACTTTACTTCGGTATAATTCACAAATGATTAAATGTATTTACGTGGGTAACAAATGCCTAGCCAGTCACGGGAAGGAGAGGCCGGACCAAGAAGCGATGGCTTGACGTCGTTAAGAATTATATGCGTGCCAACAAGCTCGCTACCAAGGATGCCCGAGAGAAGTGGGCCAGGAAGAGGAAGGCAAACTCTTGGCCCTTGCGTAACCGGGACATTGAGCCAAGATGATGATGATGATGACTTTCCCAATTGATGGCATGTTAGTTCCTTATTACGTCACATTCAGTATTATCATTCAAGCGCCTCTATTAAAATATACGTTAGGTTACAAATGACAGTCACGTAAGTATTATGATTCACATTGATCGGTGAAGCGCTTATCTCAATGGATTCTAGCGGTATGGAAAGCTGGCGTAACGGCAATCAAGACTCTGCAATAATTTTGACATCACCGCAAACTCTCCCATGCCATGACGTTCCCATACCCAGGAACTCTACTGATGACCGTTAATAGTATGTTAGCCCAGCAGTTCGATTTTTCTATGAATCTCCGAGTTGAGTTCGAAAAAAGTGCCGTCAAGGCAAGTTAGTCCGCGGCATTTTTTTTTTTCATACAGAGCCATCCATTTTAGAGGCCCTAGTCTGTGTCAATTTCACAAGTTACGAATACAACGCATCTATGGCTCAAATACGAAAGAGAGAGGAAGAGAGAATGAACCGAAAGAGACGCATCTATACGAAAGACAAAAATACCGCGGACTAACTCGCGACAATCAAGACGATGTAGAATCAATTATAGGACCTATGTACTAGACAAAATCGAAACTATAAATTATTGTTTTAAATGTCATGTCAATGTATAAAAATTAACAAGCCCTTTATGTTAATTCCAAATTTGTCTACTAAACAGATAAGTTGGTAGCATCACATAATGCGCGTATTCCTAAACATGCCCGATTGACATTGGTTAAGTGTTTGGCATTGATAAGTACAGTGGTGTAAACCCATCGGACCGTAGCAAGCTAACTTGGTTTACAAGCTGCCTTGCAACTAGATCCAATAGTTTTCTATTTTTGTGGAAAGTGCACCCCTCGCACGCTCGCTCAACACCTGGCAATTTACTCGCCACTGGCGTAGTATAAACAGTCAAATTTAGTACAGTGCATTTATTGCGCAAAATTGAATTTTAACAGAGTAATGTCACTGGACTCGCTGTAGTGTAAACTCGTCACTGTACTTGTACTCGCTACTGTCCTTGACCAATCGAAATCCGAAATTCATTATATTCATACGCCGTCACAAATTAGTAGACAGATGATACGCGGTACCTGCTGCCCATAATATCTACGATAACAGAAAATTACAGACGGATGTGCCCAAATTTCCGTAGCATCAGTTTTTTTTAATTGCCAATTTTTAAAATTGCAATGCACACGGACTGTCCACCTGATGGAAAGCGGCCACCGTCGTCCAGAACATCAGCAACCAAGGGGAGTGGTTGCAGTGCCGGTCTTTGTAGACTTGTCTTTTAGAAACCCCAATGTTATAGCGCAAAGGAAAGCCTTCGGGAGAATATTTTGCACGCACGCGGTAAATAGGCTCGCAATGCCCGTACGTTACTTGGATGCCGAGCATCTATAGGACGTGAATAAAATCTATCCCATCGTCGGAGGGTGCGGTGGCCATAGGGCCTTCTCCCCTCCAAGAATAGCATAGCATAGGGGCATAGGTCCTTTCGTCATTTATGGCACTTTTCCCTATCTTCATCTGTTATCTATCTTTCGTATGAGAACCATCGACCACGGACTAACTTGTTGACTAATGTTTGATGACAATGACTATGAACAGAAGGGGAACAGGAGAGAGGGTAATATGATGGGAGCTGGCCGCCGCCGGGCAGAAGAGTATGTTGTGGTATCGGCAAAAATGAACATCCATAGCGAAAATGGCACTGACAATCCATCTGATGAAAAGCGGCAACCTTCGCCCATAGCATGTAACAATGCCTTCACCATCAGCCTGCGACGCCCCGGGTGATATGGGTAACCGGTCAGTAACGATCACTTACCGTAGGGTTAGCGGCTTGTTCTTGTGACACCCTCTAATATTAAAAGAAAAACAAATTCTCATCAGTTGAGATGGCGGTGAAATGCCTAACTAGTAATATGAAAGATCTATTAGTGAGTGCTGTATTTAGACTACACAGAAAACATGTAATATGAAACCTGGTAATTCAAATGTCAACTAGGGTCGTGCAGTGCATATCGTCTAACGTCAAGTATAGCGTTGGACATCTTGCTTTTCCCATGTAACTATTTTGACTACACAGAAAACGCTAGTAAACATAGTAATTCGAGTATCAACTAGGGTCGTCCAGTGCATATCGACTAACGTCAAATGAGCCATAGTGTTGGACCACGTCTTTGTTTTCCGATCTAACACATACAGTCCACGCCGACCTTGCATAAGACTTCAGACGTGTTGTAGTGTTGGACAATTTTCGTTTTCCAATCAACTATTTTGAGTACACAGGAAACGCGTAGTAAACATAGTAACATAAGTGTCAACTAGGGACGTCCAGTGCATATCGTCTAACGTCAAATGAGCCATAGTGTTGGACATCTTCGTATTTCCATATATTTTGACTGCACAGAAAACGCGTGGTAATCATAGTAATTCAAGTGTCAACTAGGGTCGCCCAGTGCATATCGTCTAAGGTCAAATGAGGCAAAGTGTTGGACATCTTCGTTTTCCTATATACTTTGACTATACAGAAAATACGTATCGTATTACAAAACGTGATAATTCAAGTGTCAGCTAGGGTCGTCCATTGCATATCGTCTAACGTCAAATGAGCCATGGTGTCGGACATCTTCGTTTTCTCATCGAACTATTTTGACTACATACAAAACGCGTAGTAAACATAGTGGTTCTCGTATCAACTAGGGTCGTCCAGTGCAAATCGTCTTATGTCAAATGAGCCATAGTGTTAGACATTTTCGTTTAGTATCAACTAGGGTCGTCTAGTGCCTATCGTCTAACGCCAAATGAGCCATAGTGTTGGACATCTTCGTTTTCCCATCTAACAAGGCTAGAGTGAAATGGCTGTTCCAAGACAGGCATGCTCCATCTTCGACTGCATCGTCACTTACCACCAGATGAGATGGCAGTCAAATGCCTGGATAGTCAAAAATTACAAAAAATATATATATATTTTGACTACACAGAAAACGTGTAGTAAATATAGTAGTCAAGTGTCAACTAGGTTCGTCTAGTGTATACTGTCTAACGTCAAATGAGCCATAGGGTGCTTTTATAATTTGCATCGTGGACGTCCACGATATAAGGGAAAGAACGTGAAACCACGTTACCAATTATTAGACTTATCCCTTTCAATACGCGCCCCTATCATACCATCTCTCCCCTATACCGTGGACGTCCATGATTATATCGTCGCGATACAAATTATAAAACCGCTCATAGTGTTGGACCACGTCTTCCTTCTACCTAACACTAATAAGTAGTAAAAAATATATAGACATCACACAGTACAAGCAGCCACCAACCTTGCATATAACATACACGGCGCACATGAGTATCTGGTCGAGGTGTCTGTCGCGCATGAGCTGTGTCTGGTGCATGATGGAGTGCTCCAGGCACGTCCAGATCTTCTGCTTCAGCTCCTGGTCGGTCAGCCGCAGTCGCGTGCACAGGTCGTTCATACGCACTACCGCTAGGCTGTAGAACTGGGGAACACAGACGAAACTATATTATTATTCATGACCGAAAATCATAATGGATGGAACTAAAAACAAACTCTATATATTTTTAAGTTTGAAGAGGGCGTCATGGCCGTACACAACAATCGTGGCACAAAAAATTTTTCGTTAGTTACCCAAATTTCGACCTTAAGTAGCGATAGTACTTACATATCCAATTGTGTGAATTTTTTTTGTGACTATAATGTGGCTGAAAACATAAACTGCCAAGTGACCAGACCAGAAGTGAGGCAGACAAATTTTTTTACTTATACACACAAGGATATGCAAATACTATTTCTACAAAAAGTCGAACTAAAACTTTAAAAAAAAGTGGAATTTTTCTTGTACTTGATGATATAGGATAGGGTCGTAGGATAACCTACGTTACCCTTACAGTCTATCTATAAGATGAGTACTATAATTCATGAGTCTCCTAATGGAATCAAACGAAATGCGACGGTATATTATATTGCCGAAAATGTACGACAATAACGATTTCATGGGTACAAGAAAAACCTATTGTGTAATAAAATTTAAAATTAAAATTACCTTTCTGAAGAACAGTATTAGCGAATTATTGGGCTTCTTCGGTGTGCCAGGGTCGCTGCTTGCGCCGTTTTGACACGAATTGTTATCTTTCTTCACTGTGTAAAAATGAAAGTTGCATTAGCGATATCGTCATACATAAAAAATAAACAACAATGAGCAAAAAGTATGTGTAGTCCTTTGTGCATCGATATCCAAGGTGTTTACCTAATAAAGACTGTCCAGGTTTGATTTGTCCAGGATTGTCTTTGAACAGCTGTTTCTTGGCTTGATCGGCCATAGGCGCCAGCACCCGGTCTATAGCGGCCGACACTGGAGACAGCAAGCCGCCTGTATAAGAAATAACAGCTTCCATACAGTTAGCCTTCCGCATGGTAGGTGAGGTATCATGGATGGATACAGGTTTGATAATGAGATGTATGAATGTAATCGTTAAATGTATGAATGTACAAAGTATGGTACAGTGTAAAGTGCAGTTTCTCGCAACATTGAACGCTTTCGACAGAGTGGGGGAAGGTTGAATGTAACGTTTAGGCACATTTAAGTAATGCCATATTCAAGAACATTACCGTTACCGATACGGTTACAGCAAGAATAGAAAATATTCAAGTAAATTACCGCGCGATCTAAATTCTACTAGATGGCGCCACTGAGACGGGGAGTCTGCTTTTCATTTAGAGGACGTTTGGAGGCGCGCACTGGGCTCTTGATCTATATGCGTGTGATTGCGAATTATTTGTCAATTTCGAGAGTTCGTTCTCACAGGAGCCTTTTGTTTGTCGTAATGTTTATAGTCCTAAATATCGATTGTCCCAATATTGTTACTCCTAATATTGATTGTTCAAATTTTTTCGTCCGAATGATCAGAAGTGCTAATGTCGTAATCGTTTCGTAATAATGTTTAGTATCCTACTCCGATATAAATCAAAGTGCCTTGCAAAAATTGGTTACAATAGAGACCCCGTTCTCATATCTCAGTGGCGTCATTTAGTTGAATTTTGGTATTTTAGTAGCCTTCTATATTATATAATAGAATATATGGTATCTGGTATCGCACGGACCTTGGCTCCGGCGGTTCAGAGGCGACTCCTGCACGCAGACCCCGGCCGAGGCGGGCACGGGCGACCGCGCCAACGCCTCCCACAGCGGACTGTCGGAGCGCCATACGAGCGACTCTAGCACTTCTTCCTCCACCTGTGTGATGGAAATGGTTAGTTAGATTAGACAATATGTATCAAAGTTGAGTAGCATAGGTCCTTCCATATTGACATGGTTAATGTACACTCGGAGATGATATTTAAGATTTATAAAAGTGTAAACAAGTTGCCACTATAAAAATACACTCTGGGGGTGAATTATCTTAAATAGTGCTTTTTAAAATATACATACGATTTTATTTCATTTTGAATAAGATAATTTTTATCAATATTTTAATGATTTTAAATAATCCACCCCTTGGGTTAATTTTTTATAGTGACAATATGTTTACACTTTTGACCTTGAATTTCATGTTTGAGGGTAGGTATTACATAGGGTGTTAGCTAGTCTATTACCCGGTATCCGATCGGATAGTAAAATACTAGTCGGATAAATTGGATACCGGATAACCGTCTCATCGTAGATAATGTTCAACCAATCGCAGAATACAAAGGAGGACCTTTCTGACTCATTTATTTATTTATTCATTTATTGCGATTTAATAGGTACATAAGCGCTGTTTTAAATCTATACACGCACAGATGGTCACGCCTTTTTCCCGTAGGGGTACGCAGAGACCACATCGTGGCACGGTCCTGACAGATATCTCCATCTACTTCCTCTTCACACATTGAACGTCGGTTTATTTACTTATTGCGATATCACTATTAATACGTTCAGTGCGTTACAGACGTTTAGCATACTTCAAATATAAAAAGCACTAACCGCATTCAAATGCTTGATCACATCCCGGCTGAGCTTATCGAACACGGCCTGAACGACGAGTTCAATGACCTTGTAGAAGTGCAACGCGCTCAGGCCGAACGCGGTCAGGACGCGCGGGAACCGCAGCGAGTGAGCGCCGTACGCGTGAAGGACCACCTCCGCACAGCAGGCGAGCACGGCGGCTTGCGACGGCGAGTGGGAGACCAGCATCTGGGAGGGAGAGGACTGTTAGTCTAGTGGGTATAGTCGAGCTAGGTACAGTCGAGTTAATTAATATGTGGGTATTACCAAGGCTTTAAATATAAATATACATGGAAGGGTACTTATATATCTGAGCAGATTCATCAATCAAACATATTTACATCTGCTCAGATATGAAAGTACCCATCATATATTTGAAGCCTTGCTCGCTTGCTCGAAACGCTCGCATATTAATGAACTCGACTGTACAACCAGCTACGTTATTGGCAGTACTGTGCCGATCTAAGAGTGCTGGCCGCATGTGGCCGAGGGGTTCCGACAGTCGCAGTGGAGTCGCTACGGAGCGATTTGAGTCTTGACTAGGTATGTGGCTGCTAATGAAAGGATGGGGAGTCCTAAACATCGGTATCTACTATCATCAACTGTGAAACAAATAAATAATTTCAAGCCATCAGTCCCGGTTTCTGTCGGGTTTGACCTGTTCAGCTCGTTAGAGAAAAGTCGGCTGATACCTAGATAAAGCTATATTTTACGAATTATAGGAGAGGTCGCCTATAGTCAATAAAGATAGCAACTCATTAAACCCTTAAGTTTATATGACCGACCTTGCAATCGCGAGGCTGTCTCAAGCAGTAGTTGCGCGTCCAAAGTAACGTTGTAGACGTATCGTGTGTTTGGCTTGGACAAAGGACGTCCTGATTGACTGGCAAAACTACTATATTAATCGGAACCTATACAAAATTCTAATAAGTATGCATCTTGCAATCATCACTGCATATAATTTTGGATTTTACAAGTACCCTATTTAGATTTTTCACGAAAAAGCAACATACAAATCTTATCACGAAATCCAAAACAAAATAATTAAGAACAGCAAATTTAATAAACCACATACCTGCAGAGACACTTGGGGCTTTTTCCTGTGTTCCTCTCTAATTATGTGTTCCAGCACTTTGTAGTAGAGGCAGGTGATCATGTTGCATCTGAACCGAACTATTTCCGGACTGCAATTGGACTCTCGCAGGGTATTGGAAAACTGCTCCATCCATCCATTGCACGGCTGGATCACGTTTGTGTTGATTGTCTCCTCGGTTATGCCGCTTTCACTGTATAAGAAATAAAATTTTGTATGATCAGACGTTCAGACATTTACTTCGAGAGCCGTTTATGAGGTCTAACAGATAGATGTAGGTACTGCACTAAAATTGTAGGCCCATTAGCCTACACAACAGCAGTTTTGATGCAGCTCCCTACACGTCAGTGATACCCCTGATTGATAAACACTCCAATGACTGCTTATAAAAGGTGTTGCCACATTAGTATTATAGAAAAAGCTGTTGTAATTTTGATCCAACTGCGCCACAAAAGGCGGCTGCAGCCAGATAGGGGCTACTTTTCTTTTAGTACATAAAAGGGTAATATGTGATCCTGGCTTGCACCCATAACATAATTTTTTGTTTCAATGTTTTTGCCCTCGACTCAGTTAGTCTTCATCAGATGTGTTCCATGAAAAAAATCTAATTCAAGAGTGACGGCCCAGTGACCAACATCCTCATATAATTCTCAAGACCGTAGTCTCGTTTGTCAAGTTGACAAGAAGACATTCCATCTTTTGAGTCTGGTGCTGTTAGTTCCCTCTAGGAGGTTCCCCATAAGATAAGATCATATTATCACTACATTGGTCTTGAACTCACTTGAACAGTCTCATCAGATGCTGCGAGGGCATCGGCTTGGCTGTATGCAGGTAGGCGGCGAGCCTCGCCAGGCTGTTGGTGGCCTCCGACACGGGCGTAAGCTCCTCGCGCCGCGCGCCCGCCAGGTACCGCCGACCCGTCAGCGGCGTGTCGGGGCAGGCGCGGCTGCTCTGAGGGGGTATAGCGACAATATTAGTCGTAAGTTAACTGACAGAAAAAGTCGGACGGACCAAGTTTACATAATCTGGAATATTTTCTACTATTGGACGTATATTAGACTTGTCAGAGGCGGGCAACGCATTGGCGTCCCTGGTGCTGCTGATGTCCATAAGCGGCGGTGAACACGTTCGATCAGGCGGCCTGCTTGCCTGTGTAAGCCGCATAACATATGAACCAACCCAATTAAACTTGCTTTCAAATAGAGAAAACTGCATCCATATAGGTCCACCAATACGGGAGCTTAGGTGCCACAGACAGATACACAGAGCTACAGATACACAAGTCAAACTGACATCTTTTTTCATTGGGGGTTAAAAATAAATATTTTCTACCAATACTGCACCTGCTAAATGCAAGTGTTGATAAAAGCAACAGATACCACTTTCCCTCAGCCGGGCTGTGTAAGGTAAGGACAGCTTACAACCCTTATTGTTACTGTATAGTGTTGTTGGTATCATATTTTACTATTCTATGTCTTATTGATGACAAATACAAATACTTACAGGTCCAAATGACGCAATAACTTGAGAAATCTCTTCTCCAGTGGGCCTCTGGATACCTATTTGTTCATTGGCATGCTCCCCTGAAAATAGTATCACAATTTATAGCAATTCCTCATTAATTTGTGCCAGTTCAGATTTTTTACAGTAGCCTTACTAAACTATAGAACTGTAAATTGGTTCGGTACTCTGAAAGCAGGACTCATTTAAGGCCAGAATGAATATTCAATATTTACTGGTTGTTTCTAGACAGGCATAGTCCATCAGCATCACCACCGCATTGTCCTTCTAATTACAATTTGACTCCACAAATAAGCAATGTAATAAGTACCTTCATATTCAGCAACACATTCCAATTGTAATACAGAATTAAAGAAAAGGAAGTCCAATTTACTATTTGCTTTCATTTTTTGTTATTGTAAATAATTCAATTTATTCTTCAGATACAACAAAATTATGTTAGCAAACATAGTCAATTGTCAAACAATAGCATTTGAAGAAGGCAAAAACATTTGTCATTTTTTAAATTTAGAATTCAACATGGAGAGAAAATTCGACTTTAAAAAGGTTTTACTATTTTTTAGGTTCTTTGGTTTGACGAAAAAGTTTGTATTTCCCTATACCTTTCTACTTGTTAGGGACACAGTAACAAATATGATATTTTAACAATTTCTTTGTACTTACCCAAGAATATTCTCTCATCAAACTCTCCTACACTTAAAACATATGTTTCATAGGTGTTATTCAAAGATTTTAGATTAACATCAAATTGGCCAATATCTAATAATCCAAGCATTTGCTCAGTGTCCCCTTTTAAAATCTGCAATAATTAGAAGAATGTAAGTAACTAATAATATGCAAATAAGGCATATAAAAACTAAGAGAGCTTAAGTAGAATCTTACCCCTTTTTCTAAAAATGACTTGATGACCGGCTTCCAACTATACTCTTTCATGGTTGCAGCTTCCACAGCTAAACCAACCTTGATTTCACACAGTGTATTAATTATACATGGTGCTTTTTTTGGCAATTCAAAATCATCATTTAGCCAATCTTTTGGTAACCCTAAAAATATAAAAAACACATCATAAATCATTCTAAAGAACAACAATTAAAAGAAATTATTAAAAGAAAATGAATATAACAAAAAGCGAAAGGAATAAACGAAGGGAACAGCAATTACCCAAGGCACTACTGGTAGTTTCATGTGGTTGTGCCAAGAGGCAATAGTTGTGACAAATGAGTAAATTATACCTTTAAATTCTGGATTAATTAGATCAATCCTTCTGGCCATAAATGCATTAGCAAACACGAAGTCTAGACATGATAGAAGCACATGATACATGTCAACAAGATCATTGGCTGAATTGTGAAATTCCCCTTTGACACAAATGTAGAGGCACCATGTGAATTCAAACAAAGCATTTGTTGAACATGGCTGCATTCTGTAAACAAATAATATGATTAAATGTAATGAATCTATCTATAATCTGTCCAGACTGACTTGTCTTATTTGGTTAAGGAAATTATATTTATATACATATACATAATTAAATAGATAATGTGTAGCAATATTAGTTGAAATTCACATTCTATGTGTTTCTTGTATAATTCAAGACGATACGACAAGTCATGATTTTGAGCATTGTTTGTTCACCAAATAAGACAGATCATACAGTAATATCATAAAGATAAAGATTTGCATATTTGTTGGTAATAAATAAAATAAAAAACTACACAGATCCTGTTTTAAAAATTCGTTCACTAATAGTATGCTACATCATTCCAGAAAATTACAGGACCCTGTGGGAACAGCTAGTAGGTAATAATGTTTTTTAAAATAATATAGACCAATCCTGGGTCTACAAAGGCAGAGTTTGTTATCTTCAACTTCCAAAACTTATCCCTTAATCCCCTAATACAATACCTTGGTAATTTGTTTCTTATACCAATGTATGGTCCATCAGATAGAAAGCAGCTACAGCTGTAGACTGGATGGTTGCATTATCAGGGATCATAAATTATTTAAATTTAAGCAACAGGAATATAACTTGAAAAACCATGATACATTATAGGTAAAACAATTTGATTTTAAAATATTTAAAACAAATACATACTTATGCTTTTTACTTTTTATACTATTTGTCTTTACAGGCTCACTAGTTAAGCCAGTGAAAATCTCTTGAAATAAAGGTTGGTATTTCCTGAACAGGACTGTAGAGACAGCAAACTTGTGTTCTAGCCTGGTTATCCGGTCCTTGAACTCATTTGACATAGAGGCCATCTCCATCCAATTTTTTATCTTGTTAAAGAACTGGATTAAGCTGTAAAAACAATAGATGTATTAAAATTCAGTATCATATAATTATTTAGCAAGACCATCAAATATAATATTGATTTTAAATAAGTAGGAAGACATTACAGTGTTAGAAATTCATTGATTACTTTTTTTCTTCATAGAATAAACAACAACACAACACAACAATACTGAAAACATAATTAATCTAAAACTAAATATAAAAACAACTTTTTTAATAAACCACTGCCATCAGGCAACGTGCCCAAAATGCTGGAGGCATTACCACATTGAATGGCAATGCTCAGATGCTGTACCAAATAAAGGCCAGCATTTTAGTCACAAGTTGCCCGGATGAGATGGGCTAATATTTATTTTTATTACCTTATATTACAAATTCTCAACAATCTTGTGAGACTAACACAGTTTCCTTCAACTGCTTTTCCTGATTGAATTGTTGGTGTGATAGAGGATCTGCATGCTACATATAATGCACAAGCTATCCAGTGCTGAATATCACCCTGAAATTATTAATTTCTTATAACAAACCAATTTCATTGCTTACTCTATAATCTAAAATAGAAATTAGATTATCATATTTCATACCTATGAAATGAAAGTAGAAGAAATTATCAGTCAGACAAGTTGAATGAGAGTATAGGCATTTTAGTATAGTCTAGACTAGTATAGGCAAAAGTATCTTCATTAGTTTAGTAAAACTGTGACGTAATAACACTTAAAATAAAAGAACATAAACACCATGCACAATTGCACATACGTATATCTCAATAAACACTAGTTAAACCAAAGTGGACATGACTATAGTTGATCTAAGCATGAATGCAATAGGTCCTCATGTTAAATTTGTCGAGCCTGATAACTTGATAGAAATATATAGTATGTAATTGACACATCAGAGGCCAACATATGTACTTACGTCCAGCGTGCAATTCCACTTTATCGCCCTAAACGAATCCATTGCTCGCTTATGTGCAACTTGGTCAACGTTTAGTAATGAGCACAGGTTATCCATAGTTTTAATCCACGTATCGTCACTTTCTTCTTGGTTCGGCATGTTTGTTGATGATTATATATAAGCGTTATCAATATTTAATACAATTTACATTAATAAAATACCAAAATAAACAAGAAAGGCACAATCCCCTAAACTCCCAAATTTTGACAATCAGTTGACATTATCTTGGCGGGAAGAACACGCCTCTCCCCCGCGTATGTTGTCGATGGTAGAAAATTCATTTCACGCAGAATTCTAGTTTATGAAACGGATCGTTACTATATACTTAACAAAGGCATTCATTTCGTTCATTCTGGCAGATACTGAGTTCGGCGGTATGTATTCTGTAGCGGTACGAGTTCGGAAAATGGCGGCGTACTATCAGGGATCGGCGGTACCACTGCGGTTCTCTAAAAATACACTAGCTAGACTCTTAGCCACAAGGTCGATGGCATTAAGCAAATGCAAAGTGCCAACGGATGCTCGTTGGCGTGTGCGGACAATCTGTGGCCCTAGCACAAGTGTGTCCGCGACAAAGCTAGCGCCGCGAGAGAGCGTTTGTCTTTTTTTCTCAATGAGGAGTTTTCCAGTATGTATTGATAGTTTGTTTCGAAAAGCATCAATAGATGGCGCTCCTACAATTTTAGTAATCTTTTTTAAATCACTGTCACCATCATATGGTGACAGTGATTTCATGCAGCCAACTAATATTAAACTTAAAAATAAAATGTTTATTAATATAAACATAACTGTTAAAGGTTAAACGAAATGTAAAAAGAAAATTTATAGAAGTTGGCATTATGTTCCATCATTATTACAACCTCTAAAATGGTTGAAAACTATTGACAAATATAATATTATTAAATACAACGTACCCAGCATTTATATCCTGTATGCTAACAACCTATTTCAAGCGATTATCAATTACCAATATTGTCGGAGCTCCATCTAGTGAGTGGTTAGGAATGCTTTAGATACCTATTGGAAAACTGCACATTCCGAGCGCTCGTTTCTGCAAGGCGAGTCAACCTTATCGCGCCGTAATGTATCGATCAGGAGTTTGCCTAAACATGTACAGAAAATGGGCTCGGCTTTGCCCTGCCACCGTCATACAGATTATTAAAAGATTACCAAAATTGTAGGAGCGCCATCTATTGATGCTTTTTCAACTATCAATACCTACTGGAAAACTCCTCATTTAATCGTGAAAACGAGTAAAAAAGATAATAAGGCAGCAGGTTCAAGTCTGCATCGCCCCTACAGACTCGTGGTACCAGAATATTACTATTAACCCTATTACTATTAAGCACGCTCCACATGTGATATAATGTCGCGCGTTTTGACACCCACCACATCCCTAATAGGCGAGAATATAGAGGTTCGACCAAAGTCCCGGCAAAAGTTTCGCCGGAAGTTTCGGCGAACATGTGGAGCGCACTTAACTTTAAAAAGGTGAAGGTGGCGTTTGTTGCGTTGGGCCGTAAGCCTTCCTTCATCGTTGGCTACTCTGTTTGGCTGATGGCTCTAGATGCCATGCCAACAATATGATAATAAAAAAAGAATTTGTTGCAGTTATTGTTCCGTGGTTGCAATTTGCAAAATAAATGACAAATTTTCGAAATTTCGAATGCCGATTGAAGTTATTTTCAATTATTTTATTGTTATTTGTTGGCTTTGTTGCCGTTTTTTTAGTTCCTGAGTAAAGTGGGAGTGTGGACTGATAAACTATCATATCTCATAAATTATAATACAAAATGAGTTACAATAATTTCTTTACAGCGAAATTGATGATTTCAAGATTGTATCATGTCTCAAGTGTTGCACATAATATGAAAAAACAAGGGCTTAAACTTAATAAAATGTTGAATCCGAGGTCTAAAAGGTATTACATTTAATTACTTTTTTGGCTTCTGTAAAAGTTACCATTAGACGACATAGGTTATCTTTTATGGTCAATAATCTAAGCCAAAAACAAATAAGGCTTCTTATATATTATGTATATACCTGCAGCGCGCTAGCTGGGCGCAAGTTTTTTCTCGAAAGCCCTACTTATTTAGAACTTTAACTTTTTACTATAGGATATGGAGGAATATCTCTTAGAAGTCAACTCTTGAAAATTTGGGTTAAAGGATACCAAAGGGTGAAAAGTGCATGGAATGAATTGCCGGAATCAGTGATCAGTGCTCCATCAGTGAACTGTTTTAAAAATAGACTGGATAGACATTACAAGAACTAAATATTGTGATATACACGCATCAGCTTGCAGCTGCTAGTGTATAATAAATAATAATAATAATAAAGGGTGCAACTCAAAAAGACTTAGAAAATTCGAGAGAAGGCACCCAAAAGTTTTAGCGTTGGGGTGTAGGAAAGGGGGCAAAAAAAAAAATTTTTGGCGCCTTTGCTACACTCCAACCAAAATTTGTTATTGTCTTTCAGACGTTTTTATCCAAACAGTCAGTCAGAAATGGAGTTTATGCCCAGTATTAAAAGTTTAACTAAGATTAAACATGAGCCAGGGAAGCAAGGGGTGCGTAGGTTGGCTATGTTAAACAAACTATTTATGAAGCATATAACAGATCTGATGTCAACCGGAACTGCTGAAATGGGAATTGTAGGCCAGGGTATTGAAATATCTAAGGCAAGTATAAGTAATTAATCTAACAATCCTTCCTTAATCCTTATCCTTACATAGTATAAAATAAAGTTGCGTTCCGTGTCTGTCTGTTTGTAATCCGTTAACTCTTCCTAAACCACGGTTTACAAAATTTAATA
Source organism: Blastobasis lacticolella (assembly GCA_905147135.1). Lineage (NCBI taxonomy): Eukaryota > Metazoa > Arthropoda > Insecta > Lepidoptera > Blastobasidae > Blastobasis > Blastobasis lacticolella. The sequence goes on from LR990058.1 coordinate 5,795,628, forward strand.
TGATTAATGTAACTTAAAAATAGCATATTTTTGACTTTTAAATAGATGATTACATTATAATGTCTTGATAAATCTGTATGCCTACCTGTGTCACAAATAAAAGCCTATGACTTTGATTATAATTTGAAAAGAAGAAAATACTAAAGAAGTTTAATTAATAAAAAGTGTTATTTAAATTTATTTCAGGTAAATGTAGCTCCTGATTTGAAAACAGTGAGTGTATATTGGGTCTGTAAAGGCAATACTACTGATGAAGAAACGGAAAGTTTACTAAATAAAGTTGCTGGACCATTACGCCATGAACTTTCCACCCTCAGGGTTATGGGTGAAGTACCTTACATTGTTTTTGTTAAAGGTAAATTTCATCTATCTTATCTAAACTCCAATAAGAACCCTATTCTACTAACATTTCATTATTATAAATAGTCAAGTTATAGATTTTAGACCTTTTTGCAGCAGATTTGTTATGAATTAAAACAAAGTGATAAGAAAGGATTTCATGTACAGTGATTATTGGTGAAATGAATTTATATTACAGATAAACATGAAGCACAATTGGTAGACCTGGATCGTCGCCTGGCAATAGCTGATTATGGAGAGGATTATACTCCAACTGAAATTGGACACCTATTGAAGACTGAATTTACGTTGGCTACTAAGCTGTCACCTGAAATGAGAGTAAGTTTGATGACAATTTCGAGTATGCAGTTTTTCTTTATCATTTTATTATGCATAGGTGTAGTAAAAAATATTTGCAATTTGCACACATGTCAATAATTTACATAGCAATAATCTGTAGTGTATAGCCAATATAAAAAAAATTGGGAAGGGTTAATAATGAACGCTACGAACGAGCTGATGAGCCGCGTATACGCAGCTACAGCGTATTTTGAGGTCCGGTATGGACAGTTCGCGTCAAAAACGCGACGCACAAGCTAATGAGCCGCGTATACGCAGCGACAGCGTGTTTTGAGGTCCGGTATGGACAGTTCGCGTCAAAAACGCGACGCATAAGCTGATGAGCCGCGCATACGCAGTGACAGCGTATTTTGAGCATCGGTGTGGTCAGTCAGTAAAGAAGGATGAGGATCACTGGCTAACATTCGCTTTGCAAACTTACATTCTTTCGCGAATCAAGCATTCTCTTTTGAACCTATTATTTATTTATTTCTAACATCACAATAATACATATTACATTTTTAAAGACCCTGTCGAACTGCGCAGCCATTTTTACGACAGATACGTTCTTTTTATTAATTTTCATTTTTTTTTTTAATGTCATACGGCAGGCAAACAGGCAAGCGGGCCACCTGATGGAAAGTGGCCACCACTGCCCATAGACACCAGCAACACCAAGAGCATCGCCAATGCGTTGCTCACCTCTATAACACGTTGCTCTGGCAGCAAAAAGGCAAATGCCACTCCACTGCCAAAGCCACGGTTCCCCAAATCCCCACCCCATGGAGCACTGGAAACCTTACTTACCGGCAGAAACACAATACTATTTAAAAGAGTATTATTAAGCTGCAATATTCTGTAAGGTGGAGGTACTTCCCCAGTCGGGCGGCTTCAATTCGAACGAGATACCCCGCTATGCCCTACCTCTCTTAAAACTTACTTACATCCATTGTACTACATACTAATACCGTTCACAACATCTTATACTACAAACTACCTATACTAAAATACAGCGGTTCGCAAGTACATGTGCACCCGCGCTTGCGGGTTTGTAGGTACCCACATGCGCCTGGGCGACGCGCATCGGCAGAAAACAGTCATGGTGCTATAATAGGCACATAATATAATACCTACTAAAATTCGTTTTGCGAATTAGCGATGTTGTGATGTCACTTTTGAGTAACAGTTAGATTAATTGAAATGACAGTTTTGATTAAGAAGTTATTTTTACGTGGTTAAGGCGTTTGTTGCAATTGATTCTGTTAGAACTCAACAGGCGACATTCAACGTGTGAAATTGTCCGTTTTCAGGCGAAAATAAAGCAGTTGGACGGCAAAATTGAGTTGTCCGAGGAGCCCATACCGGAGATGTCGAATAGTGTGTTTGGGTTGGACCATGGCAAGATAATGAGTAGGCTGTTGGCTGCGCGCAAGAGAAGTCGCGATGCATGGCTAGGGCTCGACGCGGATACGCCACCCGTCATCTCGTACCGGGCGCCTGCGCAGCCGGCCGCCGTTGACATCCTCAAACAAAGCAAGGAACTGGCCGAGTTCTTGAAGAAGAGACAGGTAGGTGTCAGGAGAACGATTCTAGCGCTAGGACATCTCGAATTAGACATTATTTCTGGTGTCAAATCTGAATTAAGAATGTAGCTAAAAACTGTCTTCGACATAATAGTAATAGAGATGGCAGTGACTTTGATTTCGAATGGAAGCACCAACACAGTTGTATGTAGGTTCCCTTTGAATTAAGTTTCAATTGTATGTCTATATGGCTACGCTGCAGACAGGGGGGTACCTACGCTTCGTATCTCAACACAAATTACGTGAGTAATGGAGCTTTACTGGAATGCGGTTGAGCAGCCTTAAATATACATGTTAATGTACACTTAGCTCTATTTACCGCCAATGTTCGCATAGCGTATGATTAATTAGTATTAAATATAGTATCTGGTCGATTGAGAATTGACAGCGCACTGTCTTTCTGAAACTTTGATCAAACAAAAAACAGCTAAACCACCAAACGCGGGTACTTATTGAATGCATTCTTGTTTAAGAAGAACAGTGGATTATGAAGTCAAAAGAATAAGTACACTAAAGTAAAGTAAGATACAATAAATAAAACAATAATAATAAGTAACAGGGTCCGAAAGAACGCTTCTTTTGGAGGTAAAAAGTAGCTTTTTACCTTTTAAACAGGCTGCCATTTATCTGTATGCCTAGTTTTATTTAAATCTGTTTAGCGGTTTAGGTGTGTAAACGTACCTGAGACAGACAGACGGAAAGACTGTTACTTTCGCATTTATAACGCGATTTATATTATTATATATTATATTTGTATATTATATTTATATATTATATTTTATTCGCGATTTTGAATCCTAACTACCAACCCCCTATTCCTATTTACCTACGCAACTACTTCATTTTCACCTATTTCAGATTCTCCAAGAAAAATTGCGTAAACAAGAAAAGCGCAGTTTACAAGAGGGCGCGCTCTATTTGGATGACATCGATGATGACACAAAGAAGGAGGACATAAACGAGGAGGTGTCTGATGATGAAGAAGACGATTACGATTACGAGACTCAGGAGAACTATTACACTGGTTTGGCGCCGGGGCGGCTGATGCTGGCCGAAGACACCAAGCCTTGAACATGGATGTTATAAGAACATAGTTTTGAAATATGTATTTTTATGCAAGATGCTACTAAATTGAAATTGTGATATTAGGTCTAATAAATTATTTAAGTGACATACTTTTGGTTTTATTATTAGAAAATCAATTAGTGCTGTTTCGTTTCCTTCCCTGTTCATTCTGCTAATGACTCGATTCCTTATTCATCCGTTTCGTTATTCTTTGGTTTCCCGTTCGTCTGTTTCCTGCGTTCGTCCGTTTCATTTCAGCTGTGGTGATGGTATTTTATGCTGCAGCTAAATATCATCATCATCATCTTGGCGTTAAAGTCCCGGTTATCAAAGGAAGGGCCTGAGGTCCGCCTTTACCATGATCTAGGATTTGGCAGATCAGGTAATTACAGTGAACATTGCCACTGCCATTTGACCTCCGTGGCTACCAGGGATACCTGATCAGATTTGATTATGGTTACACATCCAGAAGCCTAAGTGTGCAGGTTTCATCACGATGTTTAACAGCATCAGAATTAAACTAATGTACTTAACTCGTAAAAGATTTATTGGTACATGGCCGCAGCGGGATTCGAACCCGGTACCTCTTGCTTACGAGTCGGATACCTTAACCGCTCGGACACCTGCTCCAGCTAAATATGATTTTGGGTAAATGTACTGACCAGACGCCTGCCATCACCCTTGATGTTAGATCGCAGCGTACCATGAAGAATACATGCCATATTAAGTAAGGAGTACAGAACAGCCCAGAGCCATACCCCACAACCGACTTCCTCAAACTTCGCTCCAGAACAAGGAGCAAGATTTTCGTATAGCATAGTCTTGGGCGTCTGGGGGAGGCTTATGCCCAGCAGTGGCGACTTCCTCAGATTTCGCTCCAGAACAAGGAGCAAGATTTTCGTATAGCATAGTCTTGGGCTTCTGGGGGAGGCTTATGCCCAGCAGTGGCGACTTCCTCAGATTTCGCTCCAGAACAAGGAGCAAGATTTTCGTATAGCATAGTCTTGGGCGTCTGGGGGAGGCTTATGCCCAGCAGTGGCGACTTCCTCAGATTTCGCTCCAGAACAAGGAGCAAGATTTTCGTATAGCATAGTCTTAGGCCTCTAGGGGAGGCCTATGCCCAGCAGTGGCGTCTTCTGGCTGATATGATGATAGCCTTAGCCGGTAGGGAGGTGACCAGCCACTATCGAGGCCTACTACCAAAGGAGAACTACTCGTTTAGCATAACTTATGACTCTATCACTTGACGTAATGACTAACGAGGGTTTATCTCACGGAAGTGAGTAGACATCAAAATCATCCTAGCGGTCAACCCCGGTGTCTGCCAGGGACCGTTTTCCTACCCTTTTTTTCTCCGTATCGCCCAGATTCCGGCCGCGATGGAAGCCGTTGGCTCTCGCATACAATGTGTGTCTATGTCAATTCATTGCTTGCTTCTTAAGCCTCCTTCGGAATTTCTTTCGTGATACTTACAGGTTTAGGCACCTACTTCCCACGTATTTCTAGGGCTTAAGCCACACGTGACCAAACCAGCGCAGGCGAGCTTTCTCAATCCGCGGATTTACTTAATCGAGTCCCGTAACCCCACACATTCATCGCAGCATTTTCATTTCGTTGGCGTGAAGTTTTCGGGCATGCTTTGTCAGCGCCTGCCAATAGGCTGGCTAATTACGTAACAATGTTGCTAACGATTCTCTGATTTCAATTATTGAAATTGTTACTTTTGCGATTACGTACTATAAAGTCGACCATACGTAATCGCAAATGTAACACTTTCAATCATTGAAATGTTGACCACAGCGTTACGTACTTAGACTACAATTTTCGCACCACAGGCCTTATTTATTGTGCTCTTATCTTGATCGGGATTTTAGGGTCACAGGTGATATCAGCGGACTTGTGATGCATGGATCTGAGGTATTTGAATATAAAGTATGTTACATTGAAAGCTTCGCTCCCTATAAGGATGATTTCAAGATCCTTGCTGCAGCTAGCCACGTACGAACACGTGAACACGTCCAACAACTCTGGGACAGAACTCAGGCAGGCATCGCACGGGCGGCGAGGGCGGTGCTGGGGATGTTTAGGGGCAAACTTGACAAGATGGAGGAACGACACAGTTCAGAGGGAGATTAGGGTGAAGAAAGCCCTCTCTAAAAAGTGGCAAGCGTGCAGATCTCCTGGAGACCACGCTACGTACAGGGATTCTCAACGTGCCTTTAAACGAGCGGTAGCCAGATCCAGACGAGACTACTTAAGTCCTTTGTACGATAAGTTGGATTCGTCTAAGGGGCAGAAACTTATTTACAAGTTGGCACGATCGAGAGTCAAAGCGGCACAGGATCTTTCCAAGTGTCGCTGTGCAAATGAGCCTCACGGTTACTTGTTATGCGGTAAAGGAGAGATGATGCTCGTATGTCCACGAGCTGCTTCGGCCCCAAAATGTAAGACCGTAATTACTCCTGTACCTACTCTTATACGACAGTGAGATTTGGCTGTTACTGAAAATTGCGCTGCACGGAAATGACGATGCTGCGGTGGATGTACAGAGTTTCTCTCAAAGACCGCATTCGAAACGCCCACAGCCTTCACGCCCGAGACATTACAGGTAAGCTACAAGAGGACTTCCTTCGATGGTACGGCCACGTCTTCCGTAGACCAGCAAATTACGTAGGGATCGAATGTCTGCTCATGCCACCCCCGCCAGGCACTGGAGGGAGAGGCCGGCTCAAGAAGCGTTGGCTAGAGGTAGTTAAGAACGACATGCGTGCCATCAAGCTCACCACCAACGATGCCGAAGACCGAGCGAAGTGGGAAGTCGGACCCCAGGCTCGCAGGAGCGCAATCGGGATTTTACGCCAAGATGATTGTGATAATGATAATTCATAGAGGCGTGTCCGGAATTTCAGCTGACAACGATGGCTTTGACAACGGCCTCAGAGTTGGCGTACCTATATGTCGTGAATAATTCTAAACTAATGTACCTATGCTTCCAGCACAATTTTGACTTTTGACCAATGACTTTCTCCGAGATAAGTACATTAGTTGAACACTACAATCCCAACACACAGTTACAGTTAATTACAGTTGTCGATGATCCCATACAAACACGCAAGTTGGAACCACTGGCAAACCGAAGGGACTTTGGCTCCCTGTGTGTGTTCTATCGGCTGTACAATGGGGAGTGTTCCGAGGAACTTTTCGATCTGGTGCCCACAGCACAATTCCGCCATCGCACCACCCGCCGTGGGCTTGGTACTCATCCTCACTACGTAGACCCTCTGTTGGTCACGACGCTAAGGTTCGAAAGAACGTTTCTCGCTCGTACGATTCGGATGTGGAATGAGCTCCCAGCCACAGTGTTTCCTTTGGACTATGACATGGGATCGTTCGAGAGGTATATTAGAGGTCTCTTCAGAGGCGGGCAACGCATTAGTGACTCCCCTGGTGTTGCTGATGTCCATAGGCGGCGGTGACCACTTTCCAACAGGTGGCCCGCTTGCCTGTTTGTCTGCCGTATAACATAAAAAAAAAGAAAAAAAAACTAATCGATGCTCTTACTGGTGAGGGAAAAGATCGCGAGGGTACCGCTACATTCAGGCTACTGAATTTGTAACCATGATCCAATGACCCATCTGTCCCCTTTTAACAAGGTTACGGAAGTCAGGTGGCAGTAAAAAAAAATCATCTTGGCGTTACTGTCCCGGTTGTGTTCTCACGTGGGCCCGGGGTCCGCCGTGACCATGAGCCAGGATTTGGCAGGTCAGGTAATTACAGTGCAGGGACTGCCATCTGACCTCCATGACCCTGCTACCAGGGGAACCTGACCAGATTGGATCATGTTTACACATCCAGTCGCCTGAATGTGCAGGTTTCATCACGATGTTTTCTCTCATCGTAAGAGCATCGGTTAGTATTCAACTAATGTACATAACTCAGAAAACAGTCATTGGTACATGGCCGGAGCGGTATTCGAACCTTTGGCTTACGAGTCGGATACTCTAACTGCCAAATCTTGGATGGATTATAGTCAAGGCGGACTCGGGTCCTTGCACGAGAGGACACCCGAGATATTGACTATTATTTTTATCCCAACCTATATTATCCTCCGCTGGACATATACTGGTTCTTGGACTACCAAGTCACTTTCTATTATCAACCCAGGTATTCCTTGACGCCAATGCAGTACTCCAAAAAAATTGCCTAAAGGTCTTGCGAGCTTTTCAAACCAGCTTCTATACATAGTATAAAACAAAGTAGCTTCTCGCCGTCTGCCCTTATGTATGTATCTATTTACGCCTAGATCTTTTGAACTATGCAACGGATTTTAATGTGGTTTTAATCAATATGAATGAATGAATGAATTTATTGCTGTAAAATGTGGTACATGGTAGATGTTACAATTTTTATGTTCGCTTCTCACACTTTACCAGCATCTGGCATGCAATATTTGAAGCATAATTAATCTAATTATTATTAAAATGTCCGTAACAAAATTCATAAAATACTGATTCAAGAGAAAGGATTATAGCAAGAATAGGTGTAGGGTAGGTGTAGGGGTAGGGTAGGGGTAGGAGCTGGACGCTATGCGAGCGAAGTCGCGCCGGGCCCGCTAGTTCGATATAAGTAATAAACAGCAATCCGTGTTGCTATAATTAGAAACAAGTGCATGATTTACATTTTTATATATTTCTTCTGAACGTATGTTTGATTGTCCACTACCTACCCCTTTATCATTGTTTACAATGCTATCTGGGGCACAGCATGACGCGTAGGCATCGCCGCAAGTGCATAATAAAATAATAAAACCATAACTTTATTGTGACTGCATGCGTAGTTTCCTAAGTAAATTGTAGCAATTAGGTATTTTTATTGTTTTCTATTACAATTCCGTAGGTATCTGAATCTGAACCTATTTCAAAAAGGGAAAGGAACCTTACAACTTTGACCAGTTTGTTATCTGTCGGAATGTCCATCTTTCATTCCTTGGAAACAAAATTCAGAAAAAAAGGGTTGCTGATGCTGATATTGACAAAATTTGGTATAGGAATAGCTTTGACCCTGGGGAAGGTTAACAATCAAATGCCTCTATGTCCATCAAAAATTTTAGGTAGGTATGGTATCAGATGCATTGAGGTCACGCGCAGAAGGCTGTAATAACAATCCTCAATTAGAACACCTAAGTAAATAACCTATAACCTAATCCTATAGGGAGTTTCCCTAGTATTATTTTATTTGTTTTGATCTAAATTATTAACAATTGCCTTTAAGTGAAAAATTACATGCCTTCAAGCTTCGTCATCAGTGGTGCCTTTGTCATAGACAGATAAGAGAGCACGCTTGGCCGCTAGCTAGCAGTGTACTTTAACTGTTTTTCTTTATGTAAGCGAAGTAGGTACCTATGTGTCATTACGAATGAAATAATTAGAAACTAGGTATATTTTAAATCAGTTACGTGGCAAGCAGTTACGGATGAACGTTTGCAATACCAATATCACTCCCGTCACTCTGTGTTACTCTCCCGTAAAACCCTTTCACCCCTTTCTTGAACATGTTTTACTCTCCAGGGACATATTCCACAACCTTCATCATCATCATCACAGCCCATAACAGTCCACTACAGGACTTAGGACCGCTCCCACGAGAAGGGAGGTTATTGCCATAATCTCCACGCTTGGCAGGCGGGTTGGAGATCGCAATATTTTATTTATATACAGTTGCCTCGAAAACATTAGTCGCCTTGCAATCCACAATCATAAAAAAGTATAATTTTCCAGGAAACTCTTCAACAAAGAGCATCTGGTTTTGGAACAATGTTTGCATTGTCACCGCTTTATACTGTGGCTTTGTTGTGTTCCTGTTTGAAAGAAAGGTAGCCAGCACAATTTACAGGCATGAGTTATTTCTGTAGTCGTCGGTGACAATGCATATTATGCGGTTCTGCATTTTTGGTATATGACCGATGAACATACATAGGCAGACTAGTTTCTATATATTGCAAAGCTGCAAATTTTACGTCTATTTGTTCATACATCTATTATTATTCGTCTTCATCGTCATCATCAGCCAACTTCATTGCTGAACAAATTCATTGCTGAATTGGACAATGGACATATATAGGCTTCCACCAGCATAATAAAAAGAAAATTAGGTTAACTCCCTGACCGTAGGAGCACACAGTACCTAAACTTTATTGGGGCTTAGGGTTGCTAAATTCTTGTTTGCCTACCTATATAATTTAACCTTCTTTAGTTATTTTATTACAAATTCAAACAACATGTTACATACACGGTAAAATCGGTTAAAATAAACGTTAAATATTTCTTTTACTGTTAGTTTTCTGTAGGTTTGTATGTGTGGTTTCGCACCGAGGCCGAGTTATAAAAATAATAATAATACAAATTGCAAAACATTTTAGGGTTGTCCAGAAACAGCAAATATGACTCACAGCAATGGCCATAGAAAAAATCTACCCAACCACCCGAAGCGGCGCGGCCCTCAATGAACTAACTTGACATGTTTGAGATTTTATTTGTGCGTGCGTAGGTACAGAGCCCGCGGCGTCGCTCACTCATATAAGCCGCACGATGTACTTCTCTTCCTAGTTAGCCTACATTTCTTTTTTTACTATGCTCAAAGGCTATTCCAGCAATTTTGTGCAGATCGTCTCACTTGCCCAATCGCGTGGCCTCCACTAGGGCACTCATGATCACACAGCCCACAACAGTCCACTGCAGGACATACAGTCCACAATATACATAGGTATATTCTGTATAAAATACATTTTGTAGTCTAGTTTTAAGTATAAAACCAATAATTGGTATACACATCTTTCATTATAAATTAATTGTTTTTGATTGCTCCTGTCGATAGCGCAATCTCCATTACTCTATTGTCTATTTTGCTTATATTTATTGAAACCTCATATCTATACCTGTACTTAATCTAAATACCTATCTTGAAATTCTATAGGTAAGTGTATAGGCAATCCATAAATTGTGGAAATACGTATTTCATTCCCGATGTTATCGAAAAACGCACCTCTCGCCGAGGTGATAGATCGCGCGCCACACCCGATCCTGTTAGGCAATGTGGTCGTCAACGGCGGCCCTACCTGAATTATTGCAAACATCAATCGCTCGCTCCACTCCACCCGTGTAAACTACGGCTCGTATAGATTTCAGCGCAATCATTCCGATGCCAAGTCACGTTCGAGCTACATTTTAGGATATGTACTCTCTTACACTGTAGGTTCGCCATTCGCCAACATCTTTTTATATCCTGTGTTATAAAGTTAATCCAGGTCCTGTGCAGTGTAATGAGGCGGGAGGGAAGCGAGAAACCGGCCGGCGCGGTGGCCACCTGTTTGGAGCGTGACCCCCCTCGGCTCCCCCCGCCCCCCGCGCGGCACCCCAGCGGCGGCGGCGCGCGCTCCTCGCCGCCCCCGGCATTCGTTCCGCGACGCGTCGACCCGCCGGCCGGCTCCGAGACCCGCTAGACCGCCCGTTGGTTCATTCGCCCCGCGCCCGTTACCCGCACCGCACGCAGACATGACGGAGAGCAACGACGCCCCAGCGGCCGCCGCGCCCGAGAAGACCCCCACCGAAAACGGGACCACCGAGACCCCGCCGGAGGAGACCCCTGAGAAGGCCACCGAGGAGAAAGAAAAGGAAAAGGAGACCCCACCGCCCAAAGAGATGCGCGCGGTCGTCCTTACCGGCTTCGGAGGCTTGAAAACTGTCAAAATCCTGAAAAAGCCCGAGCCCACCATCGGCGAGGGCGAGGTCCTGATTCGAGTGAAAGCTTGGTGAGTTTTTTTTTATAATTTTGTACCCACATTTCGAATAGGATATTTATTGTCGAATTTGAAGATTGCGTCCGACATGGTGCCGTGCCGTCGTGTTGTATTTGAAATTTTGCTTTGGAGATAGCCGGCACTGGTTGGAAATACACAGCTTAATTGTTTGTTAGCGAGAGCGATAATTGGACGTGTTAATTTGGGCGGTATGTGAGGCTGTTACCACCGCGCGCGGCCGGCGGCGGGTGCAGGCGCACCGGCAGCCGCTGCGGAGGGCGCCCGCCACCCGGAGACGCGCCCCACGGTGCCCGCGGCGGATTCACAGTCCAGCGCAGCCGGAGGCGCTGCATCATGCCCCTTCGAGCCGTTTTTGTCGCGTTTCGTTCGATTTCGCCAAAGGATTGTCATTTGTTTATTCAGCAGAATATGCTAATTCGTTTTCGATCGGTGCTGCACTCGCATTCACGCATGCACGCGCGCCGGAGCGTAGCGCGGACGCTGCACGATGGCCACAATAAAAATTAATGTTATTTTGTCATTCGAAGCCGCAGTGGCGAGTTCGTGCGAAAGGGAGTTAAGCGCCGACCGACATTGTTCTTTGTTCGTTTTTATCGCTCCACTGCTTGAGATAATGCGGCGAGTCGACAGCATAACAACTTACGACGACACATGAGTTATCTGCCACTTTTCTCCTTAACGTTCGTTATTGTAACAAAGCGCCCACTTAACGAACGATTTGTTTTACTGTGTTACGGTTAAAGTAATGGCTGTCGATACGGATAAGCTACTCGTACGTCGCACGGAATGATTAAAAAGAAATAGCGATTTGTTAGGGCCGTGAATTGAATCCACGCCCGCGTTGATGTCTTTTGGTAGACAGATTTGGCTGTCCATTAAAAAGACATCAACGCGCGATCGGTTATCTCTGCAGTTAGCTCGCTCGCGGCGGGCAGCATCTCGGCCTCGGGAGGGAGGCGAGGCGTAGGTGCGCGGCGAGGTGCGAGGCAGGGCGCATCCCCGGCTAAATATAGCTCGCTTATCGCCGACTTACTATGTAAATGACCGCGACACACGACGCCAGCTGCTGCGAAAATATGATTCGAACAAGAGGCATCTTAACCGGTATAGGTCCGAGTACGGGTTGAGCCCTAGGTCTCGCAGGTCTCGGCAAAAACGGTCGAGTTCCGCCCACATGCCGGCGAGCTGGCCCCGGATCGACCGGCGCCCGCCCGACAGCTACGTATTGCCATGTACTGTGCAAACAACACCCAGACAACCGCTCCGATTATAATCTATCGATCGAGTTTGTCCAATCGAGAAATTAAGTTACGGTCGTTCGTACAATGTTTCGCTCGTCGTCTGATAACGAAAATGACAAGCGGCTGACAAAATAATTACCGATTTCACTAAACTTAGGAATCGACCAAGTTCTTTCTTATCTCAATTTGGACGTTTCTGATTTGATCTCAATTTAGACGTTGCTGATTGGGTAAAAACTAGACATGACGGAACCTGATTTGCAAAGGCAGGGCTGGTGGCCTATGTACAGCAGTGGACTAGCATAAGCTGATGATGATGACAAAATAAGAATTATAGGAAAGAATTTGGATAAAAATCAAGCAAAGCGTAAATGTGAACGGTTAAATTGCAGGCAAATTGTAGTAACAAGGATAAGTGAAGAATGCGGTTGGGTTTCAAGGACAAGTGCACGGGAACAACAGAAACTAAACTAGATATTTCCGAGTGTGTTGACCCACAATTAAATAGCCATTATGTAAGGTAACTGACAGTGTTTGAAAATAATACCTGTCTAGCGGCCGTCAGTCACGACGCGCTCGAGTAACCATCATTCCGTTCCTGCTGGGACGATCAATGGAACTTGAAACGTGTCTCTTCACTTTTTAACTTACTATCATATTATGTAGTAAGTAAATTCTACATCAATTGCGAAATTGTTAAGTATTACTATACGCAACTTCCTGAAAATATAATTGTTTGTACTAAAAATTCTTGGCCAAACGAAAATCGGATTCCTTAAGTGTATTATTTTTAAAGCGTTAGGTTGCGTAAAGGCAAACGCATCGGAGCGTACTACCGAACTTTAAATAGATATTAAGGTAAACAGAAAGAAATACTTCCTAACAATCGGCCATTCTTGTTGGTTAACCGAACAAAAGTTGCTTGTTTGATAGCGCTATTAAATTAATGATATGTATGGCAGTTATAAAATGAAATCCAACCTATTTATGAGGTGGTGCTCTAGCGCGGGCTGATGCTCGTCTCGTATGGCGCATTCCAGAGAGCTGATAGCGAGCAGATTCTTTCTTTTCACGTACTCTTATTACTTTTATTATTCGAAAATTATAGACATACAATCGCATTAAAGAGTCGATTGAGATACTATCTATAAACGATGGGGTTCACGTTCACTTCTAAGGTATGCACAATACCTTTTTATCTTCACAAAACAAAAGTCTGGTACCAAACCATAGGTACGTCGACGTTTCAAGTTTTTGTTATCAATGGCTCCGGTTCAATCTTTCCATTCATCGTTAGCTAACCTACACAGCATATTTTATGAAATATTTCGGTGCACCGCAACGCAGCCAACCGGCGCATTTTCGCTTTCAAACCTCATTCTGGGGCTTAAAAAAACTGGGCCAGCCCTGTTCGGGTCGGCAGGCATGCATGCGTGCGTTCCACTAATATGTTCTCAAAACTCCACCGATGGGATCAGGAACGAATAAGGCGCCATTATTTTCAATTAGGTCAAGTCAGTGTCAGTAAGAGATGTGCCGAGAACAATCGGTGTACTCACGAGTCACGCCTGTGAGTGGCTTTCTTTTTATTCCGAGAGTGGTTAATTATATGTGGAGATGAGAGAGATGGGGAGCGACGGCCCATCTTTTTTTTTCTGTTTACAGGCATCTGGCCTACATCGTTATTTTCGGGGTCATGAGAGCTATCTCGTATTTACATATTATTATGATGATTCGGAATCAAATACACAAATTTTATTTACTTAAAAGTTACAAAATTATGCTTCCCCTGGCTACATAAGGAAACTAAATTGTGATGTTGTGTCAGCAAGTGATTGTGAGATATAGTCATGACTTTCGCAGGAAGTCGATGATTGGAGTTTATTTGACTCAGACTGTTCGTGGAGCAGCAATTTAAGAATTACAAGATATCTTATCCGCCACTAATCAGTACAGTCACCGCAGTCTGAATGCAGCTATCGCTTCGCAATGCACAGTTACACCAGTTCAAGGATTCCATTATAGTTATCAACGGTTGGCATTCCTTTTGTGGTGAAAGTCTGTTAATTGCTCACATCCTTTGCTTTGTTGGCGTATCAATTTAAGGCCTAAAAATAACTACCCCTCGGGCTCTCTATGGTATAAAGTGCAGCATTGTGCATTTTAATGTGCTCAAGCCACATAAGACGGGAGAGATGAATTTGTTTATTGCCCTCTTCCTTATTGAGAGCGTCTGGGCGAGATAGCTCTCTTCCTATGAGTCACTAGAAAGTTATGTTGAAGAGCTAACTCGATTCGAATAACTTATCCCACTGCAGCTCGTGGGAGGACTCGTTCGCCAGGATTTTGCACTCCCGCGCAGCCGTCTTCGTGGCGCAACCTTGCGCTCGTTCTCTTGGTTTTATCGTTGAATTTACGTATATTCAAACGTAATTTTACTTTAAATGTCACCTGTTATTTGGATTTACTACTACTGAGACAGCAATTCACAAGAAAGGCTTTTGTTTTTGCCAGTAATTACGTAATTATACGCCGGCAATAAAACTAGAGCGTGCTCCCACGGGAAAATAAATTGACCACATTGACCCTTGCTGACATCGTAAACATTATTGTAATGTATTAGAGCTGCAGGTAATGAACAAAAATATGTTTAAAGCTTTGTTTTTGTACGCAATAATCAAAGTAAACATTACTTTAATTAATTATCAAAAGGTCGGGGTTAGTGATAAAGAGAAATTGCTATAAAAAATAATGATGTTATTATTCATCGGGTACAATGTTAACTCGGTGACAATGATGATATAAAGGCATTCTTTTTGATGTCAAACCGTATTAAATGCATCAATTGGTTATTTATTGGACCCCTATCTTGCCACAAAGCGGCTATAGACGGGTAATATTGATATTAGTTGCGGGTGATTTGTTTAATAAATCTCGGCCCGAAAACGGCGTACAATATAATTTATGTAATGTTAATCGAGAATGGTCGCATCTAACAATGGTCTCTTCGTAATGGAGTGTGGTTAGGTAGGTAAGGTACATACTAAATAAGCCATCACAACGTAAGCATTGCGTTTGTTCGCGTAAACATTAATCCTCTGTGAAACATGAAAATATCTGATATCGAAACTAATATCAAACATACAAAGTTTATCAGAAAAGCTTGTTATTCAGCAATGGCGTAGTAGATCACTTTTAGTTTAGTTTAGATTGTGTTAACAATACCCCATATTTAAAACAGGCTATGGGTTGTGTTTTAAAATAATGTTACCTGTTATTATTATCGTACGCGTGACCCAAGGGAGAGGTCCGTCGTCCATCAATCAACCCTGATGAGCGACAGCGACTGAGTTCGAAGTCATGTTTTATATGTCGAGAATATATCGAAGAAAGTACATAGACAATCGGAGTGAAAAACATATTTGGCACTATTGGCGCTAATTATTGTTCATAGAGCCAATTATTTCTTCCATGACAATGGCTAGATATGGCACCCTGCCGTGTGAAAACATAAACATTATCTATTATACGAGTAGTTCCAATAACTTCGCGTATTAGGTAGGCACTTTTGAATAGGTAAATAAAGGCTAAGTGCATGTGTACTAAAATCCTTAGGAGTTTCCGCACGTGTATACGTAAGGTTATAATTATTTCGGGCATTATGCTCGCGCTCGGCCCTTCCACGCTTACGCAATACCATTGGAATTTTGGTCGGTATCTGATCTTTTTATGGAACAAAACCCTACAATCTACTGTTTGTTTGTCGGGGCATCGTTTAATTTGCAGAACAATACTACCGAACAATTAGTATGGGTCTGCGGATGCGTCACAGGCGTCTACTTGCCTACGTGAGTCAGCCCAAGTTGGCTATCGCTTTTGACTCACCTAAACTGAGCTCAATACGAATCGTATTAGTATTGTAGTGGCAATTTTTACGCTTCCTGCGCAGGGATCCCAAGCAATTAGGATGCGCTTCGGCTGACAGTGACCTTTGTCAGGATTATTGAGTCACATTGTCGTTAATTTCAGTACAATGACTGTCCGCGTTTATTCCATCGAAGTGCGGTTTATCAAGTAACTGCTACATGCCTACATTACTTCAGCTATGAGTAGAAACGCTGAATGGAACGACAGTTAGTCGTATATTTTTTCAATTAGAAAAGCCCTGGTAGAAATTGAATTCTCACTGGATAGTCTGCCGATTAGTTTTATCTGGAAATTAATTGCTGCCGAGGCTGAGGGGTGAAAGCATGGATTAATGGGAAACCGTGCTGATGAATGTATCGCTCGGTGCTAAAGTGCCGTTGGTCACACACGCTTTTAACACCTGAATAGGAGTGTAATTACTTTACGTTTAGTTCTTTACTTGGAGGTTTATGTCTATGATATAGGTAGCTGATATTTGAAATACGGGTATAACGCCAATTTTCAATCGCCAGATTTTGAAAGTAGGTACTTCTCATTTAAAAAATCTGGACTTAGCGTGAACGAAATAAAGGCAAGCAGTTATCTGTGGTTTTAAATCAAATGCAGCGACGTTAATTATTAAATAGCTGATATTTGAAATATAAAGACATTTTCCAATCACCAGATTTTTAAAGTACTTATCATTAAAAATCTCGACTTAGCGTGAACGAAATGGAGGCAAGCAGTTATCAGTGGTTTCAAATCAAATGCAGCGAGTTTAATGATTTCCTGAGAAACCAGTCGCAACGAACAGATATAAGTAATTGTTTCCTCCTCCTGCGATACTCCGATGCCTGCTCGTCTGCGAGGTGACCGGAATGAGAATGGCTTGCAATGCGGTTTTGTCGATAACTACCATTTGCGTTGCTTCTACTTTGAATAACTACATTATGTTCATACTGTGGGGATCCTTTACGTTCTTGCTAGTTGAGATAATATTTAAGTACTGAATTTTGGCATTAACATGTCTGTTTTGTTCATGGAGGCAGAAAATTACAATATTAGATGTCACGAAATGTCAACGTAAAGCATGACATTATTACCCGCAGGGTGATAATAATGTATAAAAATCCCAATGGAGTAAAGTTATTTGAATTTGGAACGTTAAATAAAATAAATATGAAAACTCTTAGCATACGGACATTGTTAAACAGAGATTCATCGAAAATCGCACCTTTTTTCTTTTTTTCTGTTCTGCATATTGCTACACACACAAAAAAGGTAAGTTCTATACCACCCTAAAAAAGCTATCCTACTCATAAATATCTACCTTCCTTTATTCTTAGGCATAGCTATCCGTTCAACAGCTGCTTAATAGGTATACATATTGCTCCCAGCGTTGCGGTTAGTATATTTCTGACCAAATGCGGTGCAGAGTTACGCGGAAGTTCTGTGCTGGCATCAATTCTGGTAGCAGGGGTGGGCAAGCTGGGTTCGTATCGTAAAATCCTTCGTCGGGCGGACGGCAGATGCGGCCGCCTCGCCCGAGCCCCCGGCACATTGTTCGCATACGACGTGCACACCTCAGCGCTTTTGGCGCTCGAATTTTATGACCACGTCTCCCATTCGGTATAAATTTTATTGTAGGTTTGGCATGACATCTGGACGGTTCGGGCTAGGTATATAGGTAGTATACATCGCTACAGTAGTTATCCGAATAAATCAGACCTTTCGCTGAAATACCAAAAGAATTGGAAAAACATTGTGAAGGTACCTAGCTAACTATCCAATGAAGGTATCTTCTAATATTTTTGGATAAAATGATTCTTATCGTACTTATAATAAGGTACTTTCATAAATTCGTTTTTGTAGTTGTTATAATATTGCGTGGAAATAGTTAGTTTTATTGGGTTTCCGCTACTTAAAATTACCGGTTTAGGTTGGCTGATTTATAGTGCAAAGTTTAATTAAAAGTTTCGGATTTGTGTTTGCGAATTGGCCTCTAGCCAAGCTATTAATTAGCAGCTGGCCTTTTGACAGTTTGCGCGGGACCCTTGCAGAGTTCCAGCGCGGTACGCTGCAGTCCCCAACCCCGTCTGCGAGTCGTTGACCCCTCCAAAATGCTCCTTCGCTTATTGTGCCCATAATCGAATCAACTCGCCACTCTATATGGAAGTAAACATGTCGCATTCTCTTATACATTTTTTTCACTCTCTTTTGACAAATAAAACTTGTACCCGCAACAAATCTTCCAAATATCCCAACTTGGAAGTTCGGAGAATATTTCCAGGGACTGTTTAGATGTTATCTGCGGTATCACAAGTTCACAACCGATTTTATTTGGGTAACTTTAAATAAAAATTTACTGCATTTCAGAGAAAGTATAGTGTATTGTATGGTGTGTATATGAGGGTGGTTCATTAAGTAACGGCACCTATTTCATAGTTTCACCATAGTCTATGGTTTCACCACCCTCGAACTTACCTATCGACGTGTTCGCACCGATATTCCATTAGGCAACTATACGTACTCATTGGCGATTGCTTAGTTTTTCGATTGGCGAGTAAATTGAATTGGAAAATCCCGTGACTCGATCCTCGTATGGCGAAGGGGTGTGGTGGCGGGTGTCGCCGGGGCGCGGGGCGCGGGGCGCGGGCGGTAATGTCTGGCGGGGGGGCGGGGGCGCCGGCCGCCAGATCAATACGCGTTGCGTCCCCTACCCACCGACCAATCTCCGCAGGCCCTACGTCTTTCGACGCCGATGCTTGTTTTTTTACTGCTCCCATTAACCATGCTCTCCGATAAATGAATAAAAGCATGTGTTGGTATTTTTTTCTCTAACGTTAGCGGAATTCTTTTAGGGTTTTCCTTTCGACGGCCGAATGTTAATCTTGATATCCGACAGTAATATCTTCCGTTGCCGGCTTCGGCGTGATAAATCCGGTGATTTAGAGGGTCCCCGCGGCTGGTGCGTTAGCCGTAATGGACCTGTTGCATGTGCGTGGAGGCAATGGAATTCGACACCAACTACCATTATTAAACCTTTCTGGGGCTTGTAGGTATTTACTTTACTCCAAGAATGCAGCAGAATTCATGGACAAAAGGAAGCTACCTACCTCATGTTCTCCGGTTTCTATTGTATTGCAATGCGGAAGATTTTTCCGACGCAATTTGTTTGTGTGGATGGACCTAAATAATTAGTATTTTTTGAACAACAAAATGTGTTGAACCAAAATGAAATGAAATGAAATGAAATACATTTATTGTCTCAGGACACCACATCACAAGTTCACAATACACATATAATTACAGACAGTAAACAATACACAATACACATAGCATCGGAACCAATTTTAAATTATTGAAAAATAAGTAAGCTTACCAATTTATTTACGGAACGTCTGTTTGATGTAATGCATAGCCATAACAATGGCAAATGGTTAGAAATTTCAACATCACCCTTGTGAATAATTCCAAGATAAAGGCCGAATGTTTATAAACAAGACGCTCCTTTGAGGAACACAAACATATGGTTACCCTACTTTGCATATAAATTGCGAATTTCGTTTGATTTTTTTTTGTTTAGTAAAAAAGTTCCTGAAATTGTTTTGGTACCTACAAAGGACTCCGTGAGGCGTGAAAGCGACTTGTGATAAAATTGAAATTGCATAGACATTATCATCACATCGATTATGTATGTAGCCTGTTTTATTTTTATTTATTGATCTAACTAAGAAGATCCTTTTTATCTTTTCTTCTTTCATTGTAAATGCCCTTTCAGAAGACACCTAATATGTTTTTATTAAGTGGTCATTATTGCACTGATTTTGCTACTCAAAATGGAGAGTCTATAAAACGCGTTATTATCTATATACCATTCCCATACTTCTGTGTACCTAATGAATACACAAATGCAATTTCTTTTAAAATCTACTTATTTCGTTACGAAAACTAAGTCACCAAATGTGGTATGCTTTTTTATGAAATTCCTGGTATTTCCTCACTTGTGTGGTAATCGCCTCAAAACTTGTGAGCATTAATACTATACGACTTGCTTTACCCACTTGTATCGTAATGTACTATTTATTAATCTGTCATTTATTCGACAGCTGCTGTTTCAATAACTGGCTCTCTAAAAAACTGTACAAGACAAATTGGCGCTTAGACAAACTATTGATCATCGCTTGTCTTAAACACGCGATCGGCCTGTCTTAAAACAAAAACAAATACTGGCCGTCTCTTCATTGAAAGCTGTTTTACTTTCTAGAGTAGACAGTGTTTAAAAGTTACTGCGCCCAATAAAATCCTTACTTGATAAATGTAGTATTTTATCTCGACTTTGGGTTCGCGAAGTCATTTATCATCGGGGATCTGACGCCTGGAGAGAACGCGCGCCATTACTTTTTCTATTACTATGTTCATAATACGCGTTTTATTGTGATGGAGTGTGTATTACACTTCCACTAGGATAATAATATATTTTCGTTAAGTATATTGTTATGATATCAGCCGGTAATTTTAGTTATATAGGTAGGTATTTACTTTTATCGATAGTTATGGGGTAACGCATCGTCCTTGCTTTAGGAAATTTAGATTTATATAAATAGCCGAGAATATCTGATTGACGTTAAATTGCTCTTTATTATTACACTGCGCCAAACGACACAGCACCCAACGTCTCGAGGAACATATTGGTATTGGTAGAAAAGAAATAAAGCGGACCCTACATATTCGATTTTCAATTGAGCAGGTGCGTCAAACATTGATGAATAGTGGTCGTATGGCTCGTAATCCCGAGCCACAGAGCCGCGTAAAACGTGTTTGGAGCACAAATTCCGGCACAAAGTTGTTGCGGATCTATATTTAGTGGGCACCCTTTGCGTTCCGAACCGCTCCCTGCACGCTCCGCCGACTGTACGCCGTACGGCTAGTGACACCACCGTTCCAGCGGTTATCAAGACTGCGCGGCCGCATCATAAACCTGGATTTATTGGTTCCCTTTATCTCCCGTGTCACGCACTCCGGCTGATGACGCCTTCACGCTACAACTACGAGAAATGTGAAATGCCCTAAAAGCAATAAAATTGCCAAGCAATTTGAGAAGGCTACAATCAACTTCTTTTTAGCTTTCTTCTTTCGACCGTTACGATTTTGATTGATTTACTTTGTCGAGAGCTCTCAAGTGTGTTAAGTTAACGTCAGCAGACAGACTGGCACGTGGTGACCCTAGTTCCGACACCTTTTTTGCGTCCCAAACTTCGGGCTCACTCGTATACGGTATTCCGTTTATTACCACAGTCGGGCGTCATGTCTGTTCCCTATATTTTTTTCTGAGCCCGCATGTGTTAGCATGAGGGTCTCGCTTTCATTGATTTTGAAATTCTCCGCTTGAATTGTGAGTTTTGTATCTCCAAGGGGCGTTTTCTGTATCTCCACTCATTGTTGCTGTGCTAAGTTTACATTAACTGTGGCTATTTTATGGTTACTTACGCGCAATGTGTTGCAAATGTTTGTTATTTTCTGCGTCGGCTGATCTGACTGGTTATTACATTTTGCGGTTTCTGGCCGTCTGGAACGTCTAAAGCTTTAGCTAGGGCAACATTAATTACAATAACAGATCTAATTAGTGTCAGACTGTTATCTCTTTGTCAGTTTAATTAAAAAAGGAATAGATTTCAATTCTTCTGAACTGTATCAAGAGAATATTCGTTAATATCTTATACAATGGTGTTAGTAAAACTGTACCTCGGTATATATGATGTATGAGAGAATTCCTCTTAATATCCGATAATAAGTATTTGCGAAACGTATTGATACGTCGATCGTGATTGTATTTGTTAAGCAAACAGCTTTAGGGATAATGTATTTTTTCTTAGTCACATCCCAGTAATCCGTGTTATTTCTGCTGAATATTTGAACGATATCTTATCTCTATTTGTATTCGTTATCGAGTAAAAAGAAATACTTTTGCCTATAAGGTTTTTGTTTAAAAATAGCTTAGGTGGTTATCGGCGATGCATTCTAAAAATAAATAGCATTCTGTGTCATTTCCGGTTGAATGTTTACCCTGTGATTTAACCGATCAGAAATAACTATTCTCCTTGCTTTATGTTCTTGTTAATTGGGCAAGTATTTAAATTAGTATCTACCCACTTCCATCTGTTAAGTTTTACAGCGCGTGATGCTCCCCTTTGTTTTGGACAAAGGCTTTGTGTCTGTATTCTAGGGTTGTAGAGAGTTAGATTCGCGTAAAATATTCGTCGTGACCTGTTTAATAATGCGGTCCATTATGGAAGCCCGCCACTAATTCGAGCCCGCGGCTGTAATTCTACGGCGAGATGTTTTTGGCAAACAACGTGTAAGCATCAACCGAGTGTATTGTGTATAAGTCCTTCGTTCTGTAGTCGGTGAAACGTGGTACTCAAAACACGCATTTCCTGAGTGCCAGGGCTGTCAAGGCCGTCTCTATCCACCAATTTTCTTTCTATGAAATATGTAGATGTGATACGTTTCAAACAACTTGAACATCAGCAGTAGTCGATACGTAGGTTCGTAGGTACGTACACTGTACAGTTACAAATCAGACTGTGCAGCGAGCGAGTGTTACCATCGTTCTCGACACAAAAACCTTTAATATTCAACTGTTATAAATATAAGTACTTACTATGAAATACTAAAGAAGAGCAAATGAAACGGCAAAAAGTTGCTTTCGCTTGCGCAAGCTTTTATGTTAGACAGGCACAAAAAATATGAACTGCGTGTAGCGGAGAAGCGGGGCTCTAAATCAAGGGCTATTATCAGTCATTGTGTAGCTCTTCGCCTTTGTAGACAGTAATTGCTTAGTTTATCAATCGGATTCTTGTTCTACGATGTTTAACTTGCACACAGGGTCTGTTGTGCGACGCGGACGGCAGCAGCGCCGCTAAGTGCTTCTCCCCCGGACAGGCAGCCGACTCATGTCGTGTCCGATTCAATTATATTCAGTCACCCTAAAGTTACGCTGGCGTCTCAGGAATGCAAGCTCATTTCCTGAGTGGACAATTAAGGCTGATGACGGTGTAATAGAATACATTGCGACTAATGAAATGAGGTTACAGACGCTCGGGCTGACTTGCAGACTAAACATGTTGGGAGTTATGTCGAAACGGGAAGAAGTTTAAAAGGCTATTAATTAGGTTACAGCCACATGGCTTAGGCAATCGTAAACATCACTTTTATAATCTATGTCTAAACAATCTTTCCCATTAGGGACATCTGCCCCTAAGTTTGCCGAGATGCGGCCCCGACATGACCTGATACATGTTAACCTTAATACCTAGCAGCCGTAGACGAAGTTAGCTCGAATCGGCTAATTGAATAACGAAACCGAAGCAAAACTTTAATCAAACTCGGCCCGGTAATTGGAGCTTATGGACAAGACAAGGGAAACTAATCAAACTTTTCGTATTTAGCGGTGGCTATGTTATTTTGTTCCGGC
The DNA here is from genome assembly GCA_905147135.1 of Blastobasis lacticolella. Lineage (NCBI taxonomy): Eukaryota > Metazoa > Arthropoda > Insecta > Lepidoptera > Blastobasidae > Blastobasis > Blastobasis lacticolella. The sequence continues at coordinate 5,819,394 of LR990058.1, forward strand.
TCTTAATAATCTACAGCTTCTTTCTACAGCTTCTTTCTCGGTTCATTAGCGTTGAATACCTATGCCTTTTTTTTAAGAGGGAAAATCTTTAGAAGATATCAGTTCACCCAGGTTAGTGACGAGGACATGTGGGATTGCCCGAAAAAAGACCCTACCCACTAAAACCATTGTTCGTTCTACAACAACCGGCGCAAGTTTTCCATTTGATCCTAAGTCCTAACCTAGATCAACGATACTTAACTAGGAGTGGCCAGAGTCGTTCAGAGGCACCCAACCGTCGCCATCGACCCACCTCACCTCATCAGGCTACTCTGATCGGATGTGGATAGTGTCGCCACGCGTGCTGCCATTCGCGCCGGTAGCACCGCTAGCCGGATATTAACACGCTTTTCGAAACCAACCTGCATTGTTGCCGAGCCCTGTGCCGGTTCATATTGGTACTAATACTCGTACGTAAGTGCCATGTATGTAGGTATTTAGATTTAGCCATACCTAACCTACTCTTTTAATTTAACAGGAATTTATCGAAGTTCGAAACTCCGAAACCAGGGCTTCGAGTTCGCTAATTTACTTGCCGTAATTGAATTGGATCGCAATAACATCGGCAGTTTTAATTGCTGAGATAGCGATCCAATTACAATTCAATCGGTAAATCGGTAGTAAATTAACGGAGTTGATGCCCTAATAGACAGGGGCAGAAAAATAAATTACTTCTTCGGTTTTTTCCGCGTGTTGTCTAGGTGCCTGCCAGGCGTGGAGATTAGGGCAAAGCCTTTCACGTATGTGGAGGAGGATCAAGTTCTGCAGTGTACTGGTACTGTTAAGGCTGTTGATATCATATCAGTTTTTCAGTTAGCGAATGCGATACCTCGTAAAGTGAAAGTAATAGGTACCACATATGTAGCAGTAATTAATTAAATACGTAGTTTTATAGACTAGCATTTAGTACCTAACAAGTTTAATTTGCCTTTTATCGCGGGTAGGGTAAATATAAAGTTCATGTAGCGTTTTTTCTTTAAATTCTAGGTCGCTAATAGTCACGCCAACTTTAACATAGTGACACAATTCTTGCTTTGACACATATTTGGTTGTATTTTATTGGCCAATATAAGCCAGTGGTTACAAATTTCTCATGCGATATTTACTTTAGAAGGAAATGTTTACTTGGGCCATTGGAGCATTAAACCAACGGTTTAAGCTCTGACCATAGACCATTCCTGTGAGTAAATCAATGTCAGTGGGTAGTTCTACAACAGATTTAAAAGACGTTTCCCAAGAGAGCTTATTTACTTGCTATGTCAATATCTAGAATTGTCTGCAATTAATCCGGTTATGGGCGCTGTGGGTGTTATTATTAGAATAGAATAATTTATTCGCTTAAGAGCGTTGTGTGCATACCTATGGCCCTTAGCAAACACATAACCTTTTGTAAACATGGTGTTAAATATTGTTTTTCTAAATACTAGGTCGTGTCAACGGCGGGCGGATTCTGGCGCACCCTTATTGAATCAATGCCAATGGACGGGACGGCTAATTTGTATGTAGGTATAGGAATACGGTATTATAGGTATACATATTACACAAATATTTGTTAAAGATTACATTACATGTACTGTGAAGTATATTGTTTATAGCGGTCAGTAAAACTGACAAAACTGCTGTTTAAACACGTATTAAGCCGGGGTGGGAGTGAGAATCTAAATAAGCGCAGATTGGTTGTTTAGTTAGACAAGTTAAGTTAAACAAATATTTCGTACAAAAAGGAATTTTGTATATCTTGTAGTTTGTGCGAAAAATAATACATCATTTGATCTTGTCTTCTGTTCTGCAAACCGTGCCTACATTATTTTGGATAGGTACGTCATAATGTACTGTCATCATCATCATTGCAGCCCGTAACAGTCCACTGCAGGACTTAAGGCCTTTCCCGTGAGCGTGAGGTTATTGCCATAATCTCAACTTTTGGCAGGCGGGCATCGTAGTGTTGTAAATATAACAATGGAAAACGTTGCTGCCCATTTTCCGGCCTCCCGATACACTAATCTTTTTTTTTGCCTCGAAAACATTAGTCACGACACCCACGAGTTTAAGGGGTTGGTGCTATGTACTCTGCCGGACACCATACGGCCAAAAATGTACTGTATTTGACCTAAATATCTACGGATTGAGCGAATTCTTGTGGCAATCTTTATGCGTGTATCGTCAAATGAATGGAATGAGTTTCCTGATCACTCGCGTCGTAAAACAAATGTGATGAGTCAACTGTAAATGGGACAAATACCATCATCGGATCGCATTATGCGCGTCCATAATAATATGCCTCCGATGACTACATTATAATAAGACTATTATTATTTCTATTGTTTCCAATAAATTAAACTATTTTCCGTATCTATGTTACGGAATGCAGAACTTGCCGAATGGAATTACCCACTTTGTTTCAAATAAAGTTATGTGTAGGGTCAAAGTGAACCAGGAACGAACGACCACTCATTTCCAGCCGAGTGCTGCAACTCCTGTTTAGCCAGGATCTTTAGCGGCGATCGAAAGAGACACTAGTTTTGGCACTCAGGCTGTCCCAGACATGTTAATAACGTCTTGGACCTCGCAACCTGGTAGGATGATTTGGGAAATCGCACCTGTTTCTTTGTTACCAATGCGGCCTGACAGCTCAGTTTCCTGTGCCTACTGGATCGGCAACGGCAACGTAATATCGTAACTAATAACTGAATAATGCGCGTCGGCCCGTACGCACAGAATACAAATGAATCAGAAAGCTGGCAGCTATGTGCGCGGACAAGGAAATAGCGGTGCAAGAGCACTCGGCACATAAGTATTACATAGTTGATCATGGTTCATATCACTATTTCTGCGCAAACTCCATTTAAAACACCTCGTGACTCATGCGTAGAAGCACTTCGTTGACGCAACTTGAATGTTACTCGTAGGTAATCAACGCGTAGGAGCTGCTATTATGATTAATTTGCCAATTCGATGGATTATTTGCATCGAGTGTGAGTAGAAATTGTGTGGGAGACTGTATTTTATATGCCACCACACCTACAGAGACCTTTTGTTATGACTCCCAAAAAATTGTGAGCATCTTATCTTAAGGCAACAAGAAAAATAAAACCTACCACTACCTATGAAAGTGAAAGTATGGTTGGACGTTTTTCATTTACTTTTAAATGAGGCTTGGAAGGAAAAGTCTATCGCACTATAAAAAGGATGTTATGTTTCATAATGTTAATTAAATAAATAAATCCATCGCTAGCTAGTATGTCTTAACCGCTAGCGTGTGTTGACGAATAAATAAATTGAGATGTCTGGCAATGCAGAATTGGTATTAGACCAACCCCTTCAAGTTTGCGTTGTAAAAGGCATTTAAGGTCTGAGGCTAACCAGTTAGGATCTCCGTAGACGTTTCGTCAGCGTTCTTTTGTGTAGGTAGTAGGTTCTTACTTTATATTAACACTGCGATTTCCAACCCGCCTACCAAGCGAGATTATGGCAAACTCTCCACAGGCTCAAGTCCAGCAATAGACGGTTATTATATTGGCAGTTGATGATGATGTGAAACCTATATGAAGGCTCCAACCGCGTTGCTTGCATTTGGTCCCTATTCATTAACTTTAGTCCCTAATTGGCTCCAATTAGCACTGATTATGTGCGTTTCAGGACCGCCACGGGAGAGATTACATTTTGATGAAATAGAAAAAAAAGCGACGAGTCTACCCGGCTTTTCGCTTGATTTCCTTCATATTTTTTTAACTAATGACTCTCACAAAGATTATTTTTATTAAAGCTAGACGGGATTACGTTGTAATATCATCGTTCGGTGAGTTATTATTGTTTGTCTTGTTTTAAACTCGTATGGTTGGAAATAGAAGTAACTAACTACCTATTTTATACTAGGGTTGCTCTGAGATCTATAACTCGGAAAGCATTAGCATTAGTCTCGTTCCAAGAGGCGTTCCCCGTCCCAGTACTAAGACGCCATGAAAGTCTAGCTAGGAGCTAAGAGTGTTGATAGAGTGATATTGCGGCGATAAGCGGCGCGGCTCCACTATCGCGGGGCAACGTGACCCGGCCGCGGCGGAAGACAGTGAGTTATGCGGCGTGCGTCGCTCGCATAACAATGACGCTACATTCTCTGGAAATAGACGAACTCTGTATGTAGGCACCGAGTCAAGTTGGGGTGGAATTCATAAACACTTAGGCGCGGATGGGCGGTACCGTTCCGCGGTAGCGCGGCTGACGCAGGCTCCTCGCCGTAAACACGATAAGCAAATTTGCTGGGCGACCGGGTAAGCCGCCGTGCTTGTAAAGGTTATACTAAATAAAAAGCTTGAAGAAATAGTGGCCGTATTGGACTTTTTCTTTCTAGTACCTCAAGGGTGAATGGTTTTGTCATAAACTCCTTACTTGGCGGGTAGAGATCGCAGCTGAAGCGCTGAAAAAAGACTACGATACTGCGTTTTTTCTTGACCGCGGAAGACCAGCTGGTCTACGGCACCTGTCCAAGTAGTTTACGTTGTTGCTATTGTCCAAGTAGGCAAGTCTTTGACGACAAGAGATCTCCACTACTGTCGAGTCCCGTGGCGAGCGGTCCGGTGAAATCGAAAGTGCATCCATTCGTCGGTTCCCGCACGCACGCGCTTTTCTCAGTGCAGTTGCACTTTGGAAATCACTTTCTCCTCTCTTTTTAGAAAACAGATGCATTAAAAGTTACAGCGATAAACTAACTCAATCGGAATGGAGATTTCTCTAGTTACTGTCGGCCCGTGTCATACTGGTTATCTTATATTACTCATCTTTATAAAACTAATGATTACTATATGCCACGCTTGTTTGTCGACCATTTTCTCGTTGTAACAGAGCATCCTGTACAATATCGTTAATTGTTCTCGTTTTTCCGAAAATTCATTTCAAACATGAATCACAGACAGTAAAAGTACTAATTACTAATTAGCCGTCTACGTATCTCTAGAATCTGGATTGTAGGCTACCTACTTTGTATGATTCACCGCAGCTCAGTTCGACGTTCAACTTGTCTGAGTATTGATCGATGAGGAAGTGGGTAGGTATGTGCCTACCTAGGTAGGAACATTTTAGTACTTACGTACGTTAGGTATTCTAGACTCTATGCTGATGAGTCAGCGGCGAGCCGAGCAGTCTAGCTGTTCCCCTATCCTCGGGGACATTGACACGAGCGTTGATCACTTTTTGTTCCGAGTCAGCTCTTTGACTGCACTTAGTTTTGAAAGCGAAAGTGGGGACTTCGCCGCCTTGCTGTAATGTCATTGTGTATTTCTTGCACAAAATATGAATAACTTACCGTCTATTCCTTGGGGAACTCAGTGTTGCTTATTTTTAAATGTTGATTAACGTTCATTGAACAGAACTTCAGTAGAAATGGATGAGCGAACGAAATGTTGTTTCTTTTCTAAGCATTGGTATTTGTAAATAACACCCGATCAAGAAATATACTTTAATCGATCATACGAAGCCTATATGGCGCCCATTGTCAATGCGAAATAACGATTAAATGACGTCTTGCCGTGTTGCCCACGTTTGGATTTCGCCGAAGCGCATTGGAACGTGACGCCCAACATCCGACTTGGGCAAGATCCCTCGCGAAACCGCGCTCACCGGCGCCGCAACGCCGAAAATCATCGTTTCTTTCTGCTAATTTACCTATTTACTTACTTATAACAGATAAGATCGACTAGGCAATACTATTTCAGTATACTTAAATGAATAAGTACTCCGTTTGGAGTGCCTATAGGTAGGTCCCTATTCGGAATGTGACACCCATGATCCGACTTGGGAAAGCAAGATCTCAAACCCTAAACCGCCAAAACCGGGCAATGGCAACGTCGAAAATCAACGTTCATTACGGTTAATTTTCTGTCCAACGAACCCAACGTATATAATTGCTCTCGAAGGACTAGATTATCATGACGTGTATTAAAGTCTATAAGTTAATATATGGATAATAAGTTTGTAAGTGTTTATGTATATCTACCGCCATTTGAAATGCGTTTTTTAATTTGTCTAGCTTGACTAGGAGTAGACTACAATCTAACAGTAAATATTTTATTTCAACTCTGTATAAGTTCAAGTATCCTGCAAGACCATCGTCTGAAAATGTCTCCCGAGACTCTCCCGAGTATGTAGCGCTTTATTGCCATTGTGCACTTGGAGCAGCTCTAGCTATAGGTCGTTGTGTGTCGCTGTCTACCTACGTTCGCGTTTGCGGTAGTATGGTGCACAACGTACCTAGCCCCCAGTGCATTACTAGGTAGGTAGTTAGCGAGGTGCCGCCAATACGTCGCGCCGGCAGCCGCCGCGCCGCCCAGTCGCGCCAACCCCGCTGCAATTTTAAATTACCCTCAAACAGGGGGTGTTCATTCGTTCATTTTAAATGTCTGTTCTAAATTATTGTGCTCACGTGAGGGGATTCCATGCTAGCAACAAGAAATTATTCATTCAAAATTTATCCTCTACACCCTGTTTAATAACCGTTGAGGTTCCGAATTGGAAATCTGTGCACTGCTTAATCGTATTACAGCGATGAAATCTGCATTTAAGACCCCTTTTAGTACCCAATAAAGGCGCGACGCCCTCGATACAACTTCCAGAGATTTAGTCCTTGATTACTCGCTAAAGTTGTGTCTACCCTAAACTCCTCGCGTGACCCCCGATATTATACATTGTTAAGTAGTTTAATGATATTCGATTCCTTAGGCACTTTATCTTCGAAGTTGGTGGAAGCGGGTAATTAAGATAAACGAAGCAGGGCAGGGCTGTCGACTTCAAGTTGGTAGTTTTTAGGCCGTTCTATCGACTACGAGGCCTTGATGTTTTATTGAGGAGGCGTCTACACGCAACCGGCAACCACGCTTGGCGACAAACAATTTAGCGAACGTGTTTAAATATTAGTAAAGGGTGTATACGGCGCCCTTGTAAGGCTCCCTCGCTGATTACTAGAGGCTCTGTTACGCACGTACACTGTGTACGCGTGAATAATTTAACACATTAAATACTGTCACGTAAAATCTTGCACGGGGTTGAAAACGGCGAATTGAATAAAGTATGCATGGCACACCAAGCCCTATATTCTTTGTCGGTGCTTCATTTTGAGGAAAGGCGTACTGAACAGACGATTTAAAAAAATTGGGTTAAATGAAATTCGACACGGAGCCAACCGGTTCGTAAGCCGTGTGGCTTTCGTAAATGTCGAAGCGAACTCGACGCGGCTCTGCCAGAAATTATAAAATTGTTCACTTATTATACGGATTACAAGCCTCGTCTACCTGCGCTTGCGCTACGAACTATTGTTGTTGTAGAGGAAGCCATTCAACGCGGTTGTTGAATAACCGATCAGGTAGCGTGCGTAAAATTCGATACGAGTCACAGCCAGAGATAATCCCGGCTTAACATTCCGGCCCTCGGAGCGGACCCAGCGGCCAACCCCGTAACAACGCGACAATAATTTTTTTGTGAAATTAGCCCTTTATTGCCCCATTTAAATTAAGTTTTGCTATGAGCACGATCTCTCATATTCATAATATATTAGTTACCGACAATAAAAACACATTTTCACTTCCAACTGAATATTAAATTTTTTTGCAAAATATTGTAGAGCCCTTCAACAAGTTATCATCCTACCATATTTGGTATTACCGTATTTACTACTAACCTTCTAACTGAGAAAGTCCGAATAGGACTGTTTAGCGAATTCGAACGCTCTTTGTAAACGTGAACTACACTACACACGCTGGACCTACATAAATACGTTACGGTATTGACAGAGTGGCCTATTTTTTGGCCCGCATTGCAGTGTCCCCTGTCCCTTCTGACCCTACGGCAAATTGGACGGGAAAATTCAAAGGATCACACGAGCCAGTAGTAGCTTTGTAATAGCGTGATGATAAAACGATAGCACCCGTTACCCAATTTATCCAATAAAAAGCATGCGGGTTTCGAGTCGGCGGCGGCGCCCGCGCCACCGGTTGGACGTCTCCCGTATTTGGACGTGCATTAAATATAAAAATTCTGAACAAGAATTGACCGAAGCGAACCGCCATGATACTTGGTTATGAATTTACGATGCTTTATTTCTGATTTGAACTTATGAAGTTTCACAGCACGAAAAATGGTTTTGTTAAGTAGTTTTATGTATAAAAGTATTTTTTATTTTATTTCAAGGAATTCCTTTAAACCTCGTTAGTTTTTATTGAGTTTGAAAGTACCTGTAATACGGTAACGATTTTGAAACGACAACTTTCCCTAATTATACAGTATTGTGGGGTTCGCGTCTATATTATGTGTAGTGACATCGAATTTGTCCCGACCCGCTATAATACGAGCGAGGGTAGGGGACAACCCCTGTCAATGGCAAAGGTTTCCGCGAACACAGCATAATGTTTTAATAATTCCTAGTAACTTGTTTCCAAGTTCCTAATGGTACGGGAAGTGCATAAATATAGTAGGTATGTGTTCATTTTCAGAACAAAGAAAATGAGTTTATGAAATATTGACGATTCGTATTCGGAAACGTTACTATGAGGTTTCACAGCACAGTGTGCGCGAACGAATTGATAATAGGTAGGTATACAGCGGTGTGGACGATATTTTTCATTTTGTCTGTTTTATGAATAAATACATAGGTATCAACTGTAAGTAGGTACATGAATTTAATCGTGTTGACATGAGAATGTCGAAATAACGTTATTATCGTACATAACATTAAAGTTATTATTAGCACGGGTGTACTAAAACGGGCTGATCATTAGAATTAAAGAGGCACAAACACGACACCTAATCACAACACGAGTGAATCATCGTAAACTGCTAAACATATATTTACTGCCATTCATAAAAACTGATTCATTTTGAGATCAGTAAGTAATACCAAGAATTTCTCGGAAAATGAACAGGAAATTGGTAGTTTATTCTAATCACAGTCATAAAATCGCATGCATCTAAGCCAGTAGACGTCCACTGGACTAGGCCTCCCCTCACGCCTTCTTCACAATTTATTCTAATAATTTTAAGAGACCTTAAAGAACAAGAAGAGCGTCTGTGAGCTAGGTTACTTAATGGCTAGCTGGTCGGCCAATGTAAGCGAGAAGTAGGTACACAGATCGATACCCAGTGCCTCCAATGACTTTTTCTGGGTTGTGTATATTAGTTAAACTGAACACTAACCGATCCTCTTACGGTGAGGGAAATCATCGTGAAGAAACCTGCCGGGCCCTCGTGCGCGATATCACAACCGGGATACTGACGCCATAAGAGAACTTAAGCAAGTTAACGATCATCATCGCTAATTCCGTAGACACTTTAAATTAAGTAGTTTAAAAAATGTAGGTTAGAGATATTACAGAACTTCTATCTTTATTTTATTTAAGTTTAATGTTTTCCCAAGCCAATTTAGGTAATGCTGTGTCACTATAAGGAACTATGTATAAAACACTTATTGATAAACTATTTTGGTTTGTGTAGAATCTACTGAATTCCCTTCGAGTGACCATAAAACCGTGATTGAGTCGTAAATATACCGTTAACTACAAATTACGTTGGCGAGACGTCAAGAATAGTATCTAGGTACAGCCAGCCCTTCAAATGCCACATCTTGGTGCCCACAGAAATCTAAATATTGACTTATTTGTTTAGATTTGTGCTAGTAACTAATTAGGCAATATGAAATCTAAAGACTGACTTTGTTTTTATTCGTTACATAGGTAATAAACAGACGAGGACTCCGATTCCCTAATAACTAAATAATAAAATGAAATAAAACTTCCAAAAAGCAGTCCCATGTTTAGGATTTTTATGTTTAAATATGATGTGATGATCTTCAGGCCTTAAGCTTGTAAGCGGAATGTAAAGGACAGTGAATGTGGTATGGTGCGTTGGTACCGTTCTGCGGTACGCGCGGCTGCCCGCAGCAAGCACCTAGCATGTTGTCGGCTCCCGCGGATATTTTCGGCATTGTTTTACTAGGCTGCCCAGCGGTGTTTCCGTGTTTAAACTGAGTGCCGGCACGGGTCTCACGGGCCCCACTTCGCCTTAACGCCTCACTAATAGAGGCCGATTTCGCATGGCAATCCTATGCGTAAAGTGCTAATACACATTTCCAAAGTGTTAAATGGTCATTTGCACCAACACCGCAACACGTTAATACGAAGAAAGAGTGATTGTTATGTTGTAGGTAGAGGCAGACCTGTTAAATGGGCGCTATAGATAGCGGATTCGCGGACTCCTAAACAGGTTTAGAACAAGACGTAATACGTAAAATGTGAATGCACTGTCTTCCACCAATGCAGTAGCCAACTAGCCAGTGTAACGCCCTAAGGTACCTATGTGTAACGCGAGGCCCATCGGCGCGTTAAGGATCTTTTCGCAGAGATTGATCACCGGAGTTAAGCAATAAATGCTGCAACCAGTTTTATATCCGGCGAATAGATTAGCTACTGTAATTCCGACATTAAGGCAGAACCAGCAATGTTCGGATTTCACGAAATAATTACAGGGTCCAGCGGAGGTCAGTTTAAATCAAACTGAATTAAGAGTCTCTTAAATCGATACCTCAATTGCTTGCACCCATGTTATCAAAATATGGACGCACCGTCTTTTTGTTCGTAACCAAAATAGACAGCATTTGCGGCAATCAGGTAAACAATGCGAATTAAAATCGCGGGCCCATTGTGATTCTAATAAGTCGGCGGACGGGCGCGGGCGGAGCGGAGACAATCGCGAAATATCGATTATATGTGCGCGCGCGCCGGTCGCCACCGCTCGGCATCGCACGCACGTACGCCTTGCTAGTGTTGGTACAATGCTTTGTGTACTAATACAACATAAATTTGCACCCGATTAATTTCCATCCACTGCGTTAAGGCGCAATTGTCAGGAAAATATGTCCTTTGTTTACACGCCTATGAAGGACAAACGATTCGAGCCAAGCGATTTGATTCACAAACATAAAGTGGATGGGTGCGTTTATAAATAAATTGTCAAGCTACGTAACGTATGGATTTTATTAGGTATGCAAGGTGTGGAACTAGTTTTTTTGTTTACTCCAGATCCAGAATCAGAATCGAGTAGCGATTTACATAATTTTCAAATTACAGTGCCTCAAATTAAGTTTTATCTAAGTACAAGCTTTCAGACGCTATTCACAAGTCGTCAAAAGAGGCAATATCTGCATCTACCTCCTCTTGGTACTAGGCAACCACAACACAAGTAGTTTTTCTAGGTTCCTCCTATTGCCTTGTCCTGTATTCGGATACGGAATCGACAAAGGACCCCGCAAACGTTCTTAGGAAAATGTGGTTTCAGTAAATTTTTATGAAATTTTCATATGTTATAGAGAGTAGAGTTTCCGTGTAATCTATCGGGATTCTGAATAACAGTTTTTGAATCGATCGACACGGATTCGCCGCTCACGAATTTGGGTCGAATCGTTCGGAAATGGTTTCGAATCATTGTGAATACGGCTACTGTTGTATGGATAGTCGCTGAGAGTAATGTGGTGAAGAATGACGCTCAAACCTATTAACCAATCAATCAATCAATTTATAATTCTATACTTGTACATATACTTAAGCCCGATTGTACTAAACTGTAGGCGACTCCTAACTTGATTTAAAATATTCATAACGAGAAAAAACATTGTACCAACTCCAACCTAATATATAAACTTAACTCGCTAAGTCGCTCTACAATTGATGATACCGATTTTATGGCTCCTAAATGCTTAGGAATATTTTATGGCATCACCTCAGGAGTCGCCTAAGTTCATGCAATTGGGCAATAAGTAGATTAGGTATAAGCGGGCATTCCCTGCAACTTGATCAGCCTGTACTTATTTTACGTAATGGCCTTGTATTAACTACTGTTGAATTTTTCAACACCGTTGTACCTGTACACTATAGATTCATCTATTGATTTGCGTCGAGAAGTCTGTGACTGATAGATAGCTGTAAACATTTCGAGTGGCACCCAACCAATAAAAAATTCATATGGATACTACGCTTGCCAATTGATCGATTTTGTTAAAAATAGGCGGTTGCAATATAAAGCGATGTCGTAAATGCTCCGGCTGTGGCTACGCCGTTCGGTATCTGGAATACTGGTCCTCAAACTGCCTCTACACTATCTTTATAGCCTTCGATTCAATATATTCATAGTCGAAAGATCGAGATAAAACGTGTCTACGGAAGAGTGACCTTTTTACGCGAGGATAACAGCGAGATCGCTTTCATTTTATATAGCTTGATTTTAGTTGTGCTCAAAATATGCTGCCACTTAATATTGCGTTGGTATGCAATGCTTCATTTCAGCTGAACGCCCGGTGAAACAGACCCCTCTGTTTCCGATATGCAATTTGACTTCGTATTAATATTCCTGCGCTGCCTCATTTCTCTTGTTGCAATCATCTAAATTGCAATATGAACGTGACGTGATCAGTTATTTGATATCAGCACGATGCAGGCTGTTACCCGACTATCTGATTTAAATTAACCTACATTACGAGTGCATAACAATGGTGAAGCCATGTGAAGCACTCATCACACTGCCATATTGATGTTGATTGATACAAACGTGCTCAAATATTTAAATGTGGGTTTCGTTATTCTGCTCGTGCTGTCTAACGCATAATAACGAATGGCTGCCGCATTCCGTTGCTCACTCAGTCAATTAGGTACTGGTTTTATAAGTAAGTTCTCTCATAATAAACTGGCAGGGCCGGTCGGGTTCAACTCGTTAATTGCGCTCACTGTTTATCATCAGCGCGGACGGCTGCAGCGCCCTCCACTCGTTTATTTTTACGTGTTTCATAAAGATTTCAGATAGCACGAATACCACGACATTATCCTCGTATCTTTGTTAATTATATTGTTATTTTATTTAAATCGCACATTTACTGAACAAATGATGGGTCCAGGCCCGGTCAAGCGTTTAAAAGCACACAACGGCGCCTCTTGTACATAATTCAAGTTTTGCGCTTATTATCGGGCCAGACGTACGTGTTATAACTGCGTTTATTGCGCCTTGGTCTGTGGTTGGCTAGGACGAGTGCTTTCTTGTACTATACGATGCAGAGTGTCTACTGGCGGCGGGCGGCGGGGCACGCAAATTCGTTCGGAACACGCACTCTGCGCCCCCCGAGGCACTAGCGCCCCACCCACTTCGCACGGCCCTGCCTCGAGGACCACCATTAAATAAAATTGTATCGACGGATGCGTCTAATGGTTTGAGATTACTCTGATTACTTGGCTACTCGGACGGGCTGGTTTTTGCGCGCTTTTTTGTTTGGACAGGACAAGACGGCTTACTACGGGGACCTTGTACCTACTGGAGTAACGATTGAATGAATCACTGTTGTTATTTATATAACAAGTTAGGTACATGTAAATGAATTACATAAATCAAATTACTGTAGCGTACATTGTATATATACATTTATGTATTCGTAATTTATAATTATATGAATAATTTAATAATGTAGTACCTACTAACCAGGGTGTGCAAAAGATAATCAAGCTTTTCAGAACAAAGGTAGCAGTTATACTTACCTAAATAAATGATGTTCTACGCATGGAAGCTCTAATCGCAATATCACCGAATACAGCTGTATTATTATTTTTTATCTTAATGTCAACGGTATTAACAGCCACACCTAACGAGTGGCAAGCTCGTTGCTTTGAATTACTAGGTATACCACGATCTAACCCAACTTATCTTTGTTACAGCGGTCTGAACTTCCAAGACCTGATCGTGCGACAGGGCGCCATCGACTCGCCGCCCAAGACGCCCTTCATCCTTGGCTTCGAATGCGCCGGCGAGATCGAGCAGGTCGGCGAGGGTGTCACCAACTTCAAGGTCAGTGCCACTTACTTACACATCTTCAAGGTCAGTGCTACTTACTCAAAGCTTCGAAATAAGTGCCTTTATTTACCAGTGTAATGATGACCTGCTGATTCTGGTCTGGTCCTGTGTCTGATTAGTCGTAAACCATGTTAGGAAAGAGGTGTCGACACCTGCCGGTGTTAGGAAAGAAGAAGGAGCGCTTGGGGTTGAGATGTATTGGTCAAAGTGGAGGAGAAGGAGCAGGCAAGCGGATGATGATGATGGAAGGACGCTGTCCTGCGATGAAGTGTGGTGTTCCACGGGCTTGCCTCAACGTTGGTGTCGTCCGGTTTGAAATATAAGGTAGCCAAATGATTACAGGCTTATGGTATACCACTTTAGTCCCCACCAAGGCACCTGAGGTTCTCCAATTTTGTTAGATGAAACCGAAATTTTAATACTGAGAAGTCATCATTTGTCATCAGACAGTTACCACTTTCGATCAAGTAGACAGTTTTTTCGCGTGAAATGAGAAATTACAAATCAAACTAACAAATTTTTAGTAGAATTTACAATATATTTACAAAGATAGGAAAGGTGCATAATTTACATAGATCATTACAAGTGAAATGAATCACATGTTATAAAAAAACATGAAACGCGAGTGTTTAGGAAACATACGCGATAATCATTGCCAAAAGTTGCGGTAAACCCACACTATAAACTATAACGCATAGCACTTTACGCTTTTTTTTACCACTCGTATAATATCAACAGAAGTGTTATGAGTGTAATATGAGGTTAACGTTATATGCGTTACATTGTCCGTGATTAACGGTAGGTAATTGATCAAGTTAATATCTAGTTTCTTTGATGAGTTAATGAACCTATATCCTATATTGAACAACAATACTGAACAGAACGAGTTAATTGCGTTGGGTAACGAAATAGCCGACATTCAAAAGTAATTAGAGTAATTCTATAAAATAATTTATGAAAAGGAACACCTACTTATTACACCTACATAACCAATGGGTTTATATGCGATGCCTTGCCGTCCTAGTAGATGCAAGCACATATCTGCTTCTTTAAAATAGAATAGGTACCTACTTAGGTACAATTGTTTGGTTTTTGTGATGTGCGTTACAGTGATCTTAGTTACCGTTACAAAAAAGTGTACCCGCGATTATTCTGACACAACGACTTGGTACGGTGAGTATGAGTGACGTGACGAAAGATATTGTACCTACGGCCTAATAAAAAAGGCTATTGTGTCGTATTTCATAGTATGTAGTAGGTAGAGAGGGGTCGACGCACAAACAAACTATGAAAATGAACCCCTTACTTTTCGGTAAATGTCATTCATTTGAATGGATGAGCATTATGTTTGTGATAAGGTCATTTATATTCAGCTTTTTAATACACTTAATTGCTTAATACCGAGTGTATTTTTTAATAACCACATAAACCCTATAGCACCCGGTGACATTTGTGAAGAACTTAGTTGATGATATTATACCTGTCATCTTTAGTTAGGTGTAGCGGTCAATACCGGCTCTGCTACTGCTAGATCCGCTTTCTTGAGGTAGCCTTACACCTATAAAAGCTAAGGTAACCTTAGCCCCTACGCTATCCTCAGGTTAACGGTCGACCAAGTTAATTATCGTAATTAAGGACGGGCCATACAAAGGCGATAAATAATGTGATAAACCGATTACGATCCGGTGCGACGGGAAGCGAATCTGGGCCCACCCCACAATATCTCGTGCCCACCCCAGGATTAGTTGGTGCCCAAACCAAAGGCTACATAGCCAAGCCTGGCACGCCTTATAATCACATCTTTGAGGCCCGTCATTAAGTTTATAGGAAATGTTTGTCCACGATCTACCTGCAACTTACTTCGTAGCACTAAAGCCTGCCTCAGACGGCAGTCGCTCCACTGTTTTTAACTGATCTGCCAAATTCTGGATCATGGTCAAGGCGGACCCTATGCCCTCACGCGAGATTATTATTACATACTCAAGCCTGCCTCTGTCCCCAGGTCGGTGATCAAGTGGTGGCGCTCCCCGAGTACAAAGCCTGGGCTGAGCTGGTCTCCGTGCCCGCGCAGTATGTCTACGCTCTGCCAGCTGGCATGAGCCCGTTGGATGCCGTGGCCGTGACCACAAACTACGTTGTGGCTTACCTTCTGCTCTTCGAGATGGCCAACCTGACTTCGGGCAAGAGCCTGCTTGTGCATTCCGCTGGTGGCGGCGTGGTGAGTGTCCTGTTCAGTATTTAATATGACATGTGATGTGTGTGATGTTTTCGATAGTTTATTTAGGAGTTATGTGTACCCATCTAATGGGAAGAAAGGTTTTAATCTGAGGGTTATATGTATGCAATGAGACAAATGAGATGAATCAGGCTGAGAGTCGTTCGTACGGCTAAGGAATGGAACACGTTACGTCTTCAAGGCTAGAGTGAATAGCCTGTTCCTAGACATGCATGCTTAATCTTCAGCCGCATCGTCACTTAGGTACCACCAGGTAAGATGGCGGTCAAATGTCTGGTAAGCGCAATTAAAGTAAAATAAAAATTCAAGCCGTGTTCAGAAACTTTAAACGGTGTCGTTTCTGCGTAGTATTTTAATGACGAGCTATCTTACATGTTGGAGTTTCATGCTAGATATAAAATTCCCGTTTAGATGTGAGATAGTCTAAGATTTTGCTGAGCTTAGTAGGTCCGAATAAAAGCTTCATGGAACTAACAGTAAATTGTGCACATTCTCCATGTTCCGAGCCCGAATGAAACATAACTATCCCCCGTTATGATATGATCAAAACGCATTAATGTGTGCGTCCGCCTTGAAACTGTTCAAATAAGTCCAAACAAAAACGAGCTAATGAGAAATGTGAACTCGGCATATGTGTAACATCGCTAAATATATCTGCGTAGCATTGACCTGCTCACTTACATGCCAGGATCTGGATGCTGCGTGATTTCTGAATCATAACAAAACTTAAGTTTCAAACTGTGAACATTCTTAGACAAATTCGTAACATATCAAGCACATGTTTCGTGATGAAACAATATTTGCGTCGGTAACATAATATTTGTGGGAATCTTGGCATCAAAAACAAATAATAATTACTTATTCCCAGAGCAGTGGACGTAAGAGTCGATAAAAAGCTACCGAAACTATAACACATGTTGCGCTCTAGCAACAGCCGAGCGCCGGGTCGCTAACAAGCGTGCAAACATCGTAACTATCTCTCTAATTGCTCTGAATTGGGTGAGAAAAATGTTTGTTTGCTCCTAGGCACGCTCCGGGATGGAGCTTCCGTCTGTGACGTCACCCACCCCCAGGTCAACAGCCTGGAACTTGAAACTCCGTCAATAAACCGACCGTTATAGCGGGCTCGTCAATTAGACACTCCATTTGCTTAATTTCACATTATAATGCAAATTGATTCCTATTGCTGCCTTAGCTAGCCTACGTATTGCTCGATACCGCTGACACGAATTGCATTCAGCATTCTTTTCTAATTTATTAAACACATAAAGTTACAAGAATAAACAAACACCTATAAAAGTTAAGTAGGTACACGAGGGTAGCGATCGTCGTTTACGTCATTTTTGTAATTAAATAAACACCCCTCGTTTTACAGCCCTTATACAACCAGCGAGAGAGCTTTTATTCTCTCGATTAGACTGAACACGGGAACTCAATTTAGAGGACATGGTCACCGACGCAACTTTATGTTAGCTTGTATCGGTTTAAATGGGAAAACGGGTTTGTGATTTTATATTTTAAAATACTTCGCTTTGTGTATTATACTTACCTACATTGAAATTTACAAAGGAAATTGTGATTAGTGCTACCTACTACAAATTTCAGCAATCATAATACTACAAAATAAAGTAAGCGTAGGTACTAGTAGTAATAGATATTCTTCATTAAAAGCTGACGAGTATCTAGATATCATTGCTCGTAAAATTTTATCGTGCTTCCAAGATGTGTTCGAAAATTATAAGCCATAGCGTCATTATAAAACCATTTTCTGACTTTATTTTAAAAATAACTAGGCACTCAGAGCGAGTTCAATATCAGAAAGCGTGGTGAGCGTACTAACGATGAAAGCGCGTCTTGATGTCACTAAATTGGCTCACACTGCTAACCAAGGAACTCCCAGTTAGCAAATGTCTATATCTCATCCTGTTCTAATACGGATACATTACCCACAGGATAGTTTGACGTATTTCCCCAGAATATTTACCTAACGTATTACCTACATATAAGGAAAAAGTAGGTAATAGGCAATAAGTTTGATTAGTATAGTTTAATTATGACACTAGCTTCTTAAAATAGCTATATAGCCTGAAAATACCCTTCATATTATGTATGAAGCATTTCATTGATCAAAGTTAGGTCTCCATGCCAGTCCAGACAGTAGGTATGATTATCGGGGCTTTGCACCTCGATGTGCCTCAAACCATTATTGTACGAATGGTCTGTGTGAAGTGAATATTAGGTCGAGTGAGTAGAGACATTACCGAAGTTGTCGTTGTTGACTGTTTGCCAAATTGGGCTCCATTCAAAGAGTGGTATCCCAGGAAATACGTTGGTTCCATTTTCTGTCGCGTACCAAGTTAACTTGCGCGCACACTACCAAGATTAATATTGAATGGAAGAGAGAGTGTTGTGTCTTCCAATCCCACGTAATGAGATAAATGCAAATGCTGATAATTATGTTTAGCACCACCTCCTGTCTTTCCGCCCCTTTTACGTCCATGGTCTCCACAGGGTCAAGCCGTGGCGCAGCTGGCGAAGACTGTGAATGACGTCACCGTGTTCGGCGTGTGCTCCAAGAGCAAACATGAGGCTCTGAAGGCAAACAACAACAATATCGACCACCTCCTGGAGCGTGGCAGCGACTACACCAGCGAAGTCAGGAAGTAAGTAGAAACTCTTACAATCAGGCGACCTCTATAGAAGCTTCGTACGAATACGATTATCCGTATACGGTATACGAATTTGCCATTGCCTAGGGAGATGGAATGCCCGGGACATCAGCAACCGGTATATGGGTCTAACGTCAGTATTGTAGATAAGGTAAATCAAATCGCACTTCCCAATGTGAGTGCGTCGGATTGGGACTGTGTGCACAGGGTGAGATTTATCGAACTAGATTTACGTTACCCCCGCGTTTGCGTTTGCCTTACGCCAAAGATCCACTTTGATGTACCGTAAATTTATGCAAACTAGTTACACGAAACCTGTGAGAAAACCACTCACGTTAAAATTGTAAATAAGCTCGCTAAAACACGCATTAGATAAACCTACAGTAAAGAGCTGAAGGTATAAGTTGTCTTTTTCAACATAAATGATGACACATTTATATACACATCTGCGGACGTCGAGAGAGATTAATTTTTACAAATCCCCTTGCTTTCGTCACGAACAAATGCCCCCAATGAATCACTGGGAGAATAATTCGCCGTATAATCGTGTAGGATTCTAAAAATGAAGGGATGAAATCACTCTCGTGTTAAAAATACACCACCCGACGGGCCCTTCGTCTTTCTCATTTCTTGTTTTTATTTCTACTGCATCCCGGCACGCGAGAATTTTATAAAAGTCGACGTATTTCACATAATTGTCCTCGTAAATATTGAGTAGTGCGTGTGGGGTGCTATAAGTTTGTTTGCTAATTAGGTTTTCCTGTCAGAATGTCCACTTTGAAGCGTTTACTACGCTGTGACATTCATTTATGTGCTTCACTACAATAATTTCATTCGAATGTAGTGTCGTAATGTTCAGAATGTATCATACCGATTCCTTTACGACTTGGTAATTGGTACGTTCCAAGTTCAGTGAAGTGGCGTTCATGACCCGATTCTCAAGAGCCTTAATTCAGTAATTCGTTGCCGCCGCCCCTGCCGTTTCCGAGCAAATAAACCAAATTGTTCCCGATCCCAAGCTTTGTTAATTGGTGGTTATTACGTTACATATTTTAGTCTCAAGTCGACTCATGTGATACGGACACCGCCAGTCTGTCGAGACCCCCCGCTCCTCTATTATCAGCTTCATCGTCGGGGTGAAGCGGGGATGGCTAAGTGGAGTCAAGGTTCAAGCTAAGTTGGGCACAGTGAACGTTAATTGTTCCGTTTATAACCCGCTCCTTAGGGCAGCTGCTTCATAACAGGCGGCGGCATTTAATTCTCGTAAATAGACAAAGATATTTTTATATCGGGCGAGCTCTTCTCGGCGTAAACAGCCCAGCCGCACAAGTTCAATGTAAATAAACACCGCTCGTATGTACTAGCCCGTTAGTGAGGTGCTTATGTAGGTCCAGACAGTCTCAGTTACATAAATTACGAGATATTATTGTGGAATTTAAATGTATGTTTGTACGGCGTGTTTAAATATAGCCACACGTAGATACGTGCCGAGGCTATGGTTTGTTAATGGACTACGAACGCGAGGATTTTTGTAAGGATGGGAATTAATACTGCGTACAAGATGCTTGTATGTATATGTACTTATATCTAAATCTAAGAGGACTATGTGACGTAGGAACTATACAAACGGCTATACATCGGTGTACGAGTACATACATCACACAAACCCCACGGTTCGTGCTTATCGCTTATAGCGCTCACATACCTAAGCCGAAGCTATTCAATAGCGAGACTATCTGCTACCTGTGTTATATCCTACCTACCTGTATGTATAGTGTAGGCACCAGTGAGACTTACTTTATATCGGTGGTCAGATTTCAAGATCGAAAAATACCTAGATTTTTTATTAGTCATTCGATTCTAAATAGGTTGGCCGTCAATTTCGAAGAAGGTCCGACTGAGGGTGTAGGTACTCGTACACCGCAATCTCAATAACGTGTCTCTAAGTGTTACAATCGCTTGGCAGGATCACCCCAGACGGCGTGGACATCGTGCTGGACTGCCTGTGTGGCGAGGAATGCAACCGCGGCTATTCGCTACTGAAGCCCATGGGCCGATACATCTTGTATGGTAAGTACTTATCGAAATATTATGTACCTATCTACTACGTATACAAATTAGTACTTATTATATCGATGTCTATACTTTATTGTACTTCATACTATGGTTGTCAATAGTAACCTGTAATCACTTGATTGTTGAGCAGAAGTCTTGTCACAAATCTTGTTGTATGAAATTACCTCGCTAGCCTAAGTAGGCTATAAGCCGCCGTTTTCGTGTAATAAGAAAAAAATTGGAAATGGTCTGGAAAATTTCAGCATCTTTTTTAATTTTAACATTAACCCCGTCGTCTGTCGAGGTCGAAAACTAAGATTTAACATAACATATAAAAATTCACAGATCCATGATTTGATGTATCGTTTAATGTGTAAATTGATTGCGGTATCGGTTTTATATAGGCGCTATTAATAAGCACAATAGGTACATATAACCTATTTAATATGTCAGAACCGATACAATGGATCGGTATGCAAGCATAGAGACATTCACACTTGCGGTTGCATTTTTGTGACATGAATGAATGGACGTATGAATTGTCCACAACGTTATAGCCATTTAAATAGCTGTGTTCTTTGGCCCCTTGGGTAGATAAAAAAAAGAATTTAAAATATTGTAGATAAGCATTGTACTCATATTTCCCTTGCACCCTCAGGTGGGTATAAAGCTATGGACGCACAGTTCGCGAATAGTTTTTTTTTATTAATTGTTACAGCTTTAATGAACATAGTATGGGAAAGGCTGTATCATAAAGTTATTCTATCTACACTCATAGCATAATGTTCCAATTACATATTCGAAAACAGTCGGTTAAGGGTAGACTTTTTTCACGCCAGACTATAAAATTTTAAAAAATTACTTTTCGATACAGCATTTCCCATACTATTTTCATTACAGCTGTATCGTAAAATAACTTTTTAATCATTATGCAACACTTTTATTTTTTAATTTTTTGTCGGGCGCCGGGACACGGCGTAATGTAGGCTAAATACTTAGATGTCTTTAACAAATTCAAAATTTAAATTTTCCCGTTTGTTTTCTGTGTATTTATTTTCCCGCTAAACATAATATTTATTGTAATTGTTGTAATTTATGTTTGTGAATGTTTTTCCTTATTTTAAGCAAATAAATAGATAAATGTGACAATAGTTAAGTGAATTTCCCGCCGCTTGATATACAACAAAACTGACTCGCTTACTTCCAGCTAAGTTGAGAAAATTATAGGTACGATATTTTAACATAAAAATATGAGTGTAGAAAAAGTAGTGTATGCAACTGCATATAATTAGGTATTAAAACACTCGTGTCAAACTATTATCATACTCGACTACGCCTCGTATGATAAACAGACACTCATGTTTTAATACCCCCTTTTATATGACAGTTGCATAAACTACTATTACGTTACAACTGTAATGAAAATAGTATGGGAAATGCTGTATCATAATAGTAGTTTATGCAACTGTCATATAAAAGAGTGTTTTAATACCTAATTATATGCAGTTGCATACACTACTTTATCTACACTCATATTGTTGTTAAAATATCGTACCTATAATTTTCTCAACTTTGCTGGAAGTAAGCTGCGAGTCAGTTTTGTTGTATCTACGCGTCTAGGATATCAAGCGGCGGGAAATTTACTTCATTACTTTCACATTTATCTATTTATTTGCTTCAAACAAGAAAAACATTCACAAACACAAATTACAACAATTAGAAAAAATATTCTGTTTAGCGGGAAAATAATTACACAGAATATAAACAGGAAAATTTGAATTTGTCAAAGACATTTAGGTATTCAGCCTACATTTGGCCGCGTCCGGGCGCCCGACAAAAATTTAAAAATATATGTGTTGCATAATGATTAAAAAGTTATTTTACGTTACAGCTGTCATGAAAATAGTATGGGAAATGCTGTATCATAAAGTAATTTTTTTAAATGTTATAGACTGGCGTGAAAAAAGTGTAACCTTAAACAACTGTTTTCGAATATGTAATTGGAACATTACGATATAAGTGTAGATAAAGTAATTTTTAAACATTTTATAGACTGGCGTGAAAAAAATGTATACTTAAACTACTGTTTTCGGATATGTAATTGGAACATTACGCTATGTGTGAATAATACAAGCCAAACACTTGCCTTAATGTTTATTTGAGTGAGTGTATGAATGTATGTGTGTACTCATAACATCGCCACTGAACATCTAGTAAACAGTAGACATACTGTATTAGACTATTAGTTCACATAGCATTTCCTCATACCATTGTAAACTTCACTGTCCAATCGCAGGATCATCAAACATCGTGACCGGGGAGACCAAGAGCTTCTTCAGCGCTGCGCGTGCCGTGAGTACCAATTTGATTTTAACATGGTGTTAGGATGTATCGTGGGTATTTAGTCGTACCTAAGTCTTATAGATGATAGAATCCGGAGTAAGTATGTACCTACATTAACTTTGAAATGTTGTGTCTCTATAGGTTGTAATATAACTTATATTGTACTATGCAAAACAGATAGAGCAAGTCAATAAATGTATAAATAAAGGCAATTTATCTGGTGGTAGGACTCTTGTCAAGCCCGAGGAGTCCGCCTGGGTGAACACCACCGCCTTATCAATGCTTGCATTGTTGTGTTCCGGTTTGAAGGATAAGGTAGCCAGCGCAATTACAGGCATCGGGCATTCCATCTTAGTCCTCACATTGACAACGCATCTGCGGTTACATTTTTGTTGCCTGCAACCTAAATGCATGAATCGTAGATGTCATGGGCCACAGTTACCGCTTACCATCAGGTAGGCTGTCTGTCCGTTTGTCACTGTGTAGCATAAAAAACGCAGTCTTATCGCTAATAGCTATATCCTCCAAAACAAAACATTAATAAGTACTTAAAGAATAAATAGAAAATGCAATTTAGATAATGTAGCTTTCTGTGGGTGAAAGAATTTTTTAAAATCGGATAAGTAGTTTTTGAGTTTACAATCAAATCTTTTTTCTTTATAATATAAGTATAAAACAGACAGCTGCACTTTGTGTTGCACTATCGCACGGTACCTTTAATTTTGTTGATATAAACTAAGAAATTCACTAGGTATAAAGCTACCTATTTATCGTTCGTACGTTATGCCCTACTTATCTTAAAAATAAAACCAGTGCGCTCGCACTTGCTGCTCGCTTTGCGAGATAGCTTTATCTTACGTGACGCATGGTTTTCGTTCTCCCGATCGTCGTTAGTATGTATTTCGAAGTAACGTTTCTTACCCCTTGACACGCCAGGGGACGACGCTACCCCGGGCCCACTGATCCCCACACCTAATAAAGTATGCAAAGTGCGACGTCACCTCACCTTACTGCTGCGTAGCAACGCGCGGAGCGAACGACTCCATATTTCGTGGTCCTCGATTTCTTTTATTCTGCCTATTACTAATGCTATTTGTAAAATGATGCTGGATACCTATTTCTACTATGGTTATTGGAGATTTCTAGACATTCAACCCGGTTTTATAAGATTACGCGGTTCGCGATTCGGATTTGGTAGCGATCGCGTTTATGAGTTTTGTATGAAGGTAGGTACAAAACTACCCACTGAGCGCGAGCGAGTTCAGATCCATCGGGCCCGATCGTTTAACTATACGGATTATACATCACCATCCTACTCGCTCAAACCGCAACCGAGTGAGATGGTGATCTGTCGAGCCTTCAATTATTGTTACTCATATTATTTAAGCGGTCGTGCCCGATGGATATGAACTCGCGCGCACACGGTACTTAGTGTCGTTACATCAATACCTTGTATTTTTTATAAGCAGTAGCCTAACGACATGGTGTATTACGACGTCTGACAATGAAGTAGATTTGCTTTTAACTTCTTAATCGAAAATCGATAGAGACTGTCGTAGCAATACCTTCTACCACAGAAATGAATAAACAACAACGTTGCCTTAAATTACCGAAATGTCACGCGATTCGATGTTACGCCGGAAAGTCGGCAGGAATCTCTTTGTATATAGATCACTAAGATGGTAAACAAATTGTACGACCGACCTGATGATAGGTAAGCTAAGCAGTTACCGCAACCTACGGACGGCGTGTTGCCGACCCCGCAAATATTCTTGAAGAATTCAGTTTCGCTTGGGATAAATCAGGACGCCCATTCCGTGTGTGTGTGTGTGTGTGAAAGAAAGTCACTGTATTGTGTACAAAAACTTTTAGATACATACCAGATACGACTGAGACGATCCTGAACGCAACCTCCCTATCCTTTATAACTCCGCAGCGACATCCAATATCACTTATCACATCTAATTTTATCAACCTTTCAAAAAATGGTAGGGGCACGCTTATCGCCATACGTTTATGGCTTCATTCATCGGAGCCGTCCAAGGGGCCTCCGATGTTGTTTATGCAAAATGTGGATGTATGAGTGTACGTAGGTACGATTACGTATATGAGGATCTATTTTTGAATAGCTCGCCTGGAGTCGAACGGCTTTAAATTCTTGATATTTAGCACGAAAAATTCAATATTTTTAATTTAACATTAGCAACATTGAACACGACCGGTTCAAAAATAGATAAAATCAGCTCCATGCATCAAAATATTTAATTTTTCATGCCGAAAATTAAAATTTAAAATCGTGTGACTCAAGACGAGCGATTCAAGAACTGGCCGCTCTGTTTAGGGACACCGCTATGGCGATATCTACTACAAACATTATTGACCATCTCTCTCCCTCTCTAGTGGTGGCAAGTGGACAAGGTGTCCCCGATCAAGCTGTTCGACGAGAACAAGAGCCTCGCCGGGCTGAACCTGCGGCACCTGCTGTTCCAGCACGGGCGCGCGGAGTACGTCCGCCGCGCCGTCGACCGCGTGTTCGCGCTCTGGGGCGAGGGGAAGGTCAAGCCGCTGGTGGACTCCACCTGGGCGCTGGAGGATGTTAGTACACCGATTTTCTGGACTATTTGTAATATGCATGTGTTGTACTTACTTAAAAAGCTTTCGGAAGAAATTCTTTGATGGTGATCCATACGACGACGATGAAACCGCATCAACATCCGTTGCGTGGTTTAGATGGAAGATGTTGCTAACGCTAATCATTATTTAAATCTGATTTTAAAAAGCTTGAGGCTAATTATGGGATCAGCGATGGAGCTACGAGTTTGTCACCCCGTTTATTCGCTCGTGCCGTAAAAACAAGAATATTGTTTCGGTAAACCTTGGCGAGAGAGATGTCCTCGTAATTAGTAATTTTCCGCCCTTGCTGTAGCGAGACAAGGATTCGATGTTTGAATTTCACTTGATCCTCGTATTGACTAGGGGTTAATTGTTGCGCAATACGTGTCGCCCGACATATTTAGCGACAAATTTTAAGCAACTTCATCATTGTAGAACGATGTTGCCTGAGAGTCGCCCGATATTGAGCGTTGTTTACACGTTTCGCCTGCAACAATTGTCCCCTAGTGGTTACGAGACAGACATAACGCAATATTGACGTATTGACTCTGTCGTAGGTGGGTGAAGCCATGCAGAAGATGCACGACCGCAAGAACATCGGCAAGCTGGTGCTGGACCCGTCGCTAGAGCCGAAGCCGAAGCCCGCCACGCCCGCCAAGGGCAAGGCCGGCAAGGAGAAGAAGCCAGCCAAAGAGAGCTCAGAGGAGAAGAAAGACAAGGAGACCAAGGAGGAGGAGAAGAAACCAGCCGAGAACGGTGATAAGAACGGTGAGGAGCCGCTCAGTAACGGTAACAGCGATGAAGGTCAGTCTCGAACTTTACGGCCACGCATGCGTAGAGCGTAGACGCTTCACATTGTACGTACTAAATATGGTATTATACATAAACGATATTATATTTTGTATATTTACGTACTTTTTTATTATTTGTTAGCTTCTATTTTAGCGATACCAATGTCGCCAAGCCATACAGCTTGTATGGTTTGGCTACAATGCATTCCCATAGAGAGAACTACGCACGCATTGCATTCGCCGGCTAAACGGCCACCTGGAAGGCTTCGTAGGACTGTAAGGGAGCCACGATGAATTCAAACGGTGTTATTAGCCTTTAGACTTGCTTTTTATTCATTCACATATTTGTCCGTCCTTTATATCGCTTTTTTATTATTGCCGGCATTCACACATCGCTTTTCGCGTCGATTAAAACGTAATTTATCAAAATTGTGTTCGTTTCTTATAAGGTAGTTATATCTGTTTAGTTAAGTAGAATTTAATAAAAATGCTGCTACTATTTCTATTGCAAAAGATTAGATCGCGCTCAATGTCTCTCACCCTTTAAATTATTGAGGATAAGGATTGTCCACAATAATTAAACGCGCCTCCGTTATTGGTATTGAAATAAAAATAGAAAATAGTCAATGTCTAAAGGTTAAATACAGCGTTCCGTTTAGCCGGCTTAATTGGTCATGTTTAGTCGAGCTGAACCTTTCTAAATTTAGAACAAAAATATTGCAATGACGGCTTCATCAAGAGTATCTGATGCATTCGTTAGCACGGATTTTATTTAATATTTTAGCAGGGCATGTTTTAATAAAATATAAACAGCATAATTAGCTATTTATTTCTTAAAAAGTCTATATAATCATTAATATCCGATATTTCAGGATATAACGCATTAGCACTTAAAATAACATTTTACTTTTTTATAGTGTTCGCTCTTTGTTCTTGAATTATAATAAGAGTCCGGGAGCTTAGTTTCAATTGTATTTTCACTATCAACACATTTTTTAGTAATTCATTTTATCTTGAATTCATTTAACGAAGCTCTTGTCATTCGATACAAAACCACAAAGATGCAAAACAGAATACGTTGTAACCACATCATATTTGACCTATTTACGTAATCCTAACAAAACCTTGTAACATTCCAGAGTCGAAGGAGAAAGAGAAAGAGTCAAGCTGAATTGTTTCCCGCGAGGACTGATGCAGACAAACCACCGCCGATTGATTATTTTAGAGTTGTTGCGTTCGTCGCGCGACGAGCGTCCGCCGCGCCAGCGCCGGCGCACTCCGTTGCCTCATGTTTATTATGTTACTCAAATAAGTCTGATCTGCGCACGATGCTGCTCAACCTCGTTCCATAGACCCCATCCACAATCAAAAATTTGCCCGGAAATCCCGAGCGCCTGCCCATTGTGCGCCGGCAACATTTCTCTCGCAACTTTTGCTAAAACATTGCGTATAGGGTCTATCTCTGATATGAATCTAGGTTGAGCAACATCGTTAATGTAACACGTCTTAATTAAGTTTTTAATTACCCGACATCACATTCTCTTAATTTTAAATACTTATAATAAATTATTATCCAATGCTATTCGAATTGTGACAGCGAAATTAACAATGAATTTCTATTTTTGATTCTTTTATATAATAATTTTGGCCTAAGTTTTGGAATAGTTTCGAAACTTACGAGTCTTTTATAGTTTAATGTTTAAGACTTTATTTTTAAGATGAGATATTTTAATCTGCAGTTATTTTGAATGGCTATTATATCTAAGGTGCAGAGATGCTTAATCTTTATGTATGTTAAGCTTTAATATTTTATTAGTAAATGTTTAAATTGGCCCACGCGCCCCGCCCTCCGCCCGGGCCGCCCGGGCCGCCGCGGCCGCCCGCCGGCCGCCTCAGACCTGCGCGTGATATTCCTAGTAGACGTGCTAGATATGTTGCGGTACCTTACGCTGCGTTTACATGACATTTTATTTTTTAGTTGGAGCTTAAAGTGCATTAATTATTCTTGATATTTTTATATTTAAACGTTTTGTAAATTGTTTTCTATTAATATAGTTAAGAAAAGAGCTCACAAAATTACTTTAATGCACCAGTCATTGTATGGTATAAGAGTGTCGCATCGACTCCGGCCGCGGCCGGGGCGATGCGCAGGACCTAACCAGGGCGAGCTTAATAACGAATTGTGAACTATTTTTGTGGCTATCTGTAAGTCCAACATACTTATCAAGTAACATTTAAGGCATATTTTTGTAAACCAAAACTCATCATCTTGTAACGAGGTCTCTTTTATACAAGCTTTTTATGTACCTACCTATCTATACACAAGTACCACATATCTATTCATACATACACTTTGACACATTTATATTTAAGAATAATATTTTGATACTAATATTCACTGCATTTCTTTTGATATAACTAGCATTTATATTTACCTACTTACTCTTAATTTCTTAAGGTTGTAATTAATGTTCTACCGCCATGATGTACAGTATGGTTATAGGAATATGTACCCAGTACTATTTTAACTATTTATCTGTAAACACATATCACGTGGATGTTATAATGTATCTGGGAGGCTGACGGTAGTCCGGCCAGTCCGACCGCGCCGCGGCCGCCTCCGTCTCCAAGCACCCACCGACTCGAGCGCTCGCGCAACGCATGTCCGGCATCGGCGACTCTGCCCAGACTGTTAGACTTTTTTATAAACCTTTACCTCTTTGTAACGTATCATGCGAGCGTGGTTGCGCGAGCGCGGCCGGCGGCCATTACGCGCGCGCTGCCGGCCGCTGCTGTCTCACCTTCCGTAGCTTTTGTATTGTTGACTCGAGCAGGCTACACTGCTTTAGTTGTCGTACGGTGGCTTGGTGCTAGTTTTGGTATTACGCGCGGATTCAAGCTTCAGTGTCTCGGACCAATATCTTACGTCTCCTTACCCAGTAATCGTCGCTTTGTGTGTCAAATATGTGCGAATTTCTTGTAATGTAAACATACATATTAATGATAAAATTTATTGTGTATATCGACCTGTATAATGGTTTAGCTCTATTTCTGAATTCTCTTCTCTATGGTAACTTTGAAATTGATTAACGAGCTGGGGTGACCGCTCGGTGGCCGAGTCCATGTTTTAGGTTAGGAACGAATCGATGCCAATATTTATATCTGAAGGAAGCTCATTTAGAATGTGTTCCGTGCGGTCACCACAGCAGATCCTGCGACGGGTCGTTATTGTACTACACATTTATTTTTGTAAGGGCGGGCCAGTGTGATATCTATACTATGAAATGGATAAATAAATATGTATGATCTGTAAAAATGCTTAGAGAAGTCTTTTATTTCGATGCAGCCCTCTTTAGGTTGGCTTCACAGCTGTGCAAGAGACGTACGGGCGCTCCTGGAGAACATCTCATGCTATAAAACGCTTCGTGCGATCCGGGTCGCTATGAAACGATGTTCTCGCACTTATACATCTAATATCTCAGCTTCCTTTACGGGCTGCCCGTACGAGTTTCCCTGACAGCTCTGAAATCAAACTCAACCAATACTACTAACAAATAATAACAATAGAAGTAACAATACCTAATAGAAGCAAGCGTAGATCCTGGCAAACTTCTTGAAGTGTAATAGCAACTAGTAAATAGTCCCACGCCGCGACTGACTGTCTGTATCAGCTTTTAGCAATAGACAGAGTGATTCATGAGGAAGGCTGAGGTGTATAATTTGTTAAGGTTACTACCCGTGCGAAGCCGGGGCGAATGGGTTTGCGTAAACATTCCTCCACCATTACAAAAAACCACAAGAAGTTTGCTTGCTGGCAACTATACATAATTATATGATAACCACAAAACACTAATGCTAGTGTATTATGCGAACTCGATTATAAATTACTTGACAATCCACAATTGATAACTAGGCCCATAACCTAAAACACATCAGAATAACACTAAAATACATACCTACTACGCTTAATACATTGTACGTTTTCATATCATGCTATCACAGGTATTATAACATATTATAGCATTGTAAGTAGGTAACAGTGATCCATTAATCTAAATATATTCCGTAGACGACGACATTGGCGTAGATGTGGACGTTTTCGAAGTTGTGGGTCACGTAGGTGTCGCGGTCGGGGTCCCACAGGAACGAGTGGCAGATGTTCACACTCTGCGCCCGCTTCTGGCCAATTGTCACCGCCACTATTATGCGGTATCTGTTGATGAGTGACATTAATAAATAGTTACATTAATCTGTGGTACCTACCTGTAGGTACTATGCTTAGGTACGTAGGCTATCTTCTAATGCAGATGTACGATTATGAAAACTGTAACAATAGTCTGTAACACTTAACGACTTATGAATTTACGGACAGTAACTCTAATCAAAGCTTCTAATTAACTAACTTTACACTGCCACCAAGGATGAAAACTTTGTCGAAGTAAATTGATATGAAAGTTGATTTACTTTGACAAAATTTCAATTTCAAAATTTATTAATTGATTAGGACATTAGATACCTCTTTCAATCATAAAAAAGGAAGGGGTAGAAAAGTAGGAAGGAAACACACAGTGTCACGCTGACCGCCCTATGGCCACAGCAAACCCACCCCACGCCAACCACGACCGGACTGTGTCCGACAATGCCAGGCAGAGCCGGACCGCGCTCGACAATGCTGAGCGTCAGCAAAGAAGTTTATGTAAACGTTAGTTCGGCCGACAATTAACTGTCATTTCAATTTACATAGACAAGGTTCCATCGTTGATCTAAGATTCTATGTCAAATGTACCTGTCATAGTTTTGTTCTTTAATGGCGGATCGCAACAATTCGGCCAGGATAAGGCAAGCTTGGGGCACGTTCTTCTCGCAGTATTCCAGTTCTTCCAGCTCCGCGTCCACTACCCGTCGTAAAATCTTCTGCACTGTCTCAGCGTTGAAAGGTATGCGAGAATTCAGCTGGTACGTGGGCTGGTAGACCCGGATCGGCTTCGGTTTGGGAGCAACAGTATGTTCAGCCATTTTTGTTAAATCGATAAATTGTTGTCGAGGGTGAAAGAGCGCAAGTTCACAAAAGCAGCATAGCAACTCTGTTTGAAGTTTAGATCGTTCGTCGAGCACTGCAAGATCCAATAATAGGGAGCTGCCCGTTCGCAACTTCGTCCGCGTGCATACATTTATATCGCAGTCGTCGCCATATTGAATTTATGATGACGTCAGATCTCTCAATAGCTCATACATATCCCAAAAATGCCCCTTCGAATTATAGTCAAAATCGGTTTAGTAGTTTAGCCGTGTATAGGTAACAAAACAAACTAACAAACACAATTACTGTTGATAATAGGAGGATTGTATGGATAACATGATGTAGGTAGGTATCTTCTGCTGTGTAAGTCACACACATCACAGCCCATAACAGTCCACTGCAGGACTTCGGGCCTCTCCCACGAAAGGGGAGGTCATTGCCATAATCTCCACGCTTGGCAGGCGGGTTGGAGATCGCAGTGCAGTTGATGTAAATCTACCCAGAAAGATGCTGCTGCCCACCTTTCGGATTTGTCCCTTAGTCGCCTCTTACGACACCCACGGGAAGAGATGGGGTGGTGCTATTCTTTGAGGTGGCGGCACCACACACCACTGTGTGCTGTGTAAGTGCGTGAGTAAAATCTTGTAGAATTATAGGACAAATTATTAACTCTATATTTAATATTGTTGTCTTCCTTATGACCAACTAAATGAGTTTCGAATGAAGCTTAGATTAACTTACTTGTTTCTGTTTATTACTAGTTCGACGAATTATGCTGTAGGTCGTGCTTTTGCAACTAGACCGCCTATCTCTGATGGCATCTTTACAAAAAAGACATTTTTTATTAGTTAGTTAAGTTAGTTTGATGGTAATTTAAAACACGACATCAAGCACTAGCGTCAGATTACCTTTGCAACTAGACCGTCTATCTTTGGCATCTTTAGAAAAAGACATTTTTATTAGTTGTGAGTTTGACGGTAAATTAAAATACGAAATCGCGCACTAGCATCAGATTCAGATTATTATAAAAAATCGAGTAGGTTTGCTGAAGATTAATAGGCATTTTGATTTCTGGGAATCTAAGACCATTACCTACCTATCTAAGTATTAATTTCTACTTACTTATTGTGTAAGTACCTAAGACTATACAAAATAACACAGCATGGTGAGAACACCATCTCAGAAGTTAAGTTATTTCGGGTTTAAATTTGAGAAGGCAAACTGCCTATTGGCCCTTTTTGGCAATATTATATTCGTTGTGAGTGTGATGTTCGTGTAGGAAGGTATATATAAAAAAAAAAATATATTTTTTTTTATATATTTCTTTTAGCTTTGCTATGTGTCGGTCGACTCATAGCCATCGGTAGGTGGCTACGGTCGACTATCCTTTTGGGGCGCCTTGCTTCTGTCTCGCGCGCTCCCGTCCTAGGAAACAATCCCGTCGGAGGCATGCACATATTCTCGCGGGAAAAGGCGAAGCGACTCAAAAGGCGAGAGTGTAAATGGTGACAAATGAAGTTATTGGTCTGTGATAATCACAACCGTCAATGTCAAAGTCAGTAGTCAGTATAAATAGTTTGGTTTGTTTGTTTTTGTTACAATTTTAGGCGCGAGCTACATTATCATTGTCGTGCGAGCCCCAAAAATCTTGTTTTTATTTGGGGTTAAGTGATTCTAGAATGAAGTGAAAGCAAAGCAAAACGTAGGACTAGGTATAACTTATTTATCACAATGAAAAAACAGTTAACCATAGAAAACTTTTTCAACCAATCCAAAGGGAATATTTCACTCTTGGCCCAATATGATGATCAAACTATGAGTGATAAAAAGTTGAAGAGGCGTAATTTGAGTCTTCTGAAATCAGAAACTCCATCTAAGAGTCCGAAGAAAAGTAGTAGTAATACCTGTGTGCAAAAAGTATCTCGAATAATTACCACAGATAAACAGGACGTAATCAGCCTGGTTAGCGATGATGAAGATGATTTAAGAACTAATCCAAAAGATTCTTCTACGACTTTGTCTCAAAACTCGAATAACAGCGCAGTTATATCTTACAATTCCGACGAAACTATTGGGTATTCTTTGACACCAGGAACACCGCAAAAGTCTTCA
Organism: Blastobasis lacticolella; assembly: GCA_905147135.1. Classification (NCBI taxonomy): domain Eukaryota; kingdom Metazoa; phylum Arthropoda; class Insecta; order Lepidoptera; family Blastobasidae; genus Blastobasis; species Blastobasis lacticolella. The sequence continues at coordinate 5,853,138 of LR990058.1, forward strand.
CCAACTACTCAAAGTTCTTCTCAAACACCAAATTATTCGAAGGTTACGCCAATAATATTGGGTAGCTCAACTCCATTAAAAGCACATAACTCTGTCAGCAAAATAAAGTACTTTTCCCCGACTAAGAAAAGAGGAGTGGTAAAAAAGACACCACCGAAACTTAAAAGAAATTTAAATGCTGAATTGACAAATTCCATGTCAAGAAATAATAACAGTGATGATGATTTTGCTAAAGCATGTGAGAATATGGATGATAAAAGTAAGTATCCCTCTACAAATTACTATTTTGTATATGTAATCCCTACTGGATAACTCATGTATAAATACATGTTATCTAACTAATGTTTTGTATAAATAATATATTTTGAGATAAAGGTAATTCTTACATCCATTCTTAAAATGTTGATATAAGTATGCCTTTTCATTTAGTAACTAATAATAATCTTGGGTTAATGTCCCAGTTGTGCTATAGAGCATGAGGACCAGGGTCCGCCTTGACCATGATCCAGGATTTAGCGATAAGCGATTACCATCAGACCTACGCGACCCTGCTACCAGGGGAACTTGACCAGATTGGATCATGGTTACAAATTCAGTTGCATGAAATTGCAGGTTTCCCTCACTGTAATAGTATCGGTTAGAATTCAGCTAATGTACACAATTCAGAAAAGAGTCATTGGTACATAACTGCAGCAACATTCGAACCCGGTACCTCTCGATGCTCTGTTATGTATTTAGTAAACTAATACATAATAATAATAATGTACCTTTATTGGGGCCAATCGGCTCCAGTGGACTGTTCAACCAGTTAAGGGCCATTAAATATAATTTCATCATAAAACTAAACTGTGATGCATGTCCGCTATAAACGAAAGCCAAAGAGAAAAAATATGAATTATAGACAGGGATATAATAATAAAATTCTTAAATTTTTTTTATATTTCAGCAATATTTTTATTGTCCACAATCAATACTTTCATAAATGATGCATCTGCTTGCAAATTGGTAGACTCTGAGGCACAAGGGATCCTCAGAAACTGCCTGAGAGTAACAAAGCCTGGCATGAGATTGGTTTGTCGTCTGTACTGGAGGAAAGTTGGCTGGTACAAAAAGGCAAATGTATGTAAGATTTTCTTTTACTGTAAATTTCCTTTATATTATATGGTAAGGCAAACAGGCTAATGGGCAAAGTTGACATGCTGTCCGAGGACATTAGCAAGAATGGCGGTGCCAAAAGTGCGCATATTCTTCTACTGAGAACTTTGATATGAGGTACATTAAAGATATGAGATAATATATGAAGAGGGATATGAGTACTGTTAATGTACAATAAAGTGTTAAATAAATAAATAAATACATTGAAGGATTAATAAGTTCATACTTATATTCCCAAACCATTTAATTTTATTCTTATGTTTTTTAAAGGTTATTTAGTATTTTGATTTCTGTACAGGTAAACCAAATTGCTAGTGAAGATAGGAAAGAAAAAACACTGCTGGATAATTTACCTTTGGAAACCATGTTGGAATCTTTGCTTATGAATAATCTTCTAGATGAAGGTAAATACAATACTTAATTCCATAGTCTTGTAAATGATTTTCTTTGTTAAGTTGATATATCAATTATTATTTCCTTTTACAGGGAATAAGCATACAATGACCTTTGAGGACTTCAAAGACATTCTGAATAAAGATGATCTTATGCAAATATGTAAAGAACTGAAACTGAAAGTCTCTTCAAAAAAAGATGCCATTAAAGCTCTAGATGGGTTCATTAGGAGCTCTGCAAACAACATCACTAAATATTTCACAGGCCATACATCTTGTAATTCAAGAATAGCATTAAAACTGTAAGTTACATCTTTCATATATCATAAATGAATAAATGGCAAAGTAAGTCTGTCTGCACATTTTTTTAACAGATTATGCATGTATATTCAGGCATAATAGATGGGAACTTGGGGAACTTTTTATCTTCAAAATATGCATTTTTGTTGCCTGGACGAAGTCATGATCAAGTAGATGAAGTTATGAGCAAGAGCTACTTTTCAAGACAAAATATAATTTTAATAATCATCTAAGTTTAAAAAATTTAATTGATGACTCGCAAAATTTCAGAATGAGTGAAAAAGCTGGAACTTGTTACAAGCTGTCAGATAAAGCCCGCAGCACACTTGACCGCTTGTACATATTGAGTTATCTTGGAATAGACTACAACATTATAAGGGAAAAGAAACTGGAATTAATGCTACTATATGACAAAATAAATAGAGAAACACATCCAGTTGACAAGAACATGGAGTTAGACAATGCCAGTATTGTATTCAGAAACAAGGATGAGTTTGAGAGGTGGGATATTTTAATAGTTGTCTTATTTCTGTTTTATGGAGGTACAGTTTTTTGTCTAATTATTTCTTACTATAAAACTGTATAAACTTGATGTAAATAGTAAATATAATAGAAAAGCATAGCATCACATCATTATCAAACGCCCAAAACAGCCCACTGCTGGACTTGAGTCTATACCGCATCATTGGAGGTTGTATCCATAATCTCCACACTTGACAGACGGGCTGGAGATCGTAAGGTTGAAAACAATCAACAGAAATGCTGCTCTCCATATAGTTCGTATTATATTATCTTTACTATATTCTAGTTTACAGAGGTAAATACTAGATGGTCTGTCTTTACGAAATTACTTTCATTTTACGACACCAGTCAAAGAATGGGGTTCTACGTGCTACATGCTACTCTGCCCGTCCTACTCATCACACGCCAAATACTGTAAATATACACCCACCTATTGACTCTGCAATTTTTATTTCACAGGTACATGACTGCACATGGGATTTACGAGAACTTTTTAAGCAAAACGGACACTATTGAAAAATGTACAACAGTCCAACAAGTTTTCAATTTGTACAAAGAAATAGAAGAGGAGCAGATAAGTAGGTGAGTTTTAGTATTGGCAGTGTATGCAGTAGGCATGTTACTGTAGCTGCTACAGTAACATGCCTTGTGTGGGTTATCTCGTATTTGAAGGTCCCAATGTTGCAGTTGTTGCTGGTTGAGTAGATTGAAGCCAAACATGTTGAGATGAATGATCTTCTTTTATTACTAAGTTTCTTCTTTGCTGGTTTAGTTTAGTTATCTAAGTCTCACGTTGCACCTACGCTTTAGTGATGATTGGCTCTATAGAGCTGAATATATAGGCTGCAGTATTTCAATGCTAGTAAAGTAATAATAATAATAATTGTTCGTAGCTCCTACAGCATTGGTAACGGAAATACATAATTATGTTATCTTTTCTTAGACTTTAAAATGGGTGTTAGATGGATGTGTAAGTTCACTAGAAAGTTTGCTAATAGCTGCCTAAGCTCTGAGAACTCATCATCGCAAGGCGCGAGTATATTTCTCGTGCCGTCATTTCGTACGTAATGGCTTTTCGTAAGCTCTTCATAATCACTCATCGATTTCGTCTTTTTACTCAGACACTACCATTTTCATGAATTTTTAGATGCAAAACACTACCCATATGGCTGCATCGGTTCACACCTGCTTACAAATACGTCAAAATACTGGAGGCTGGCATACAAGACTTGAAGAGGAATAAGGGTGAAGGCCGGGAACTTCTTGCGTTGAACATTCTCGCATCTTTGATATCGCAAAACACCTTACGACAGACTAAAAAGCAAGAGTGGTATGCGGAGACAGCTCTTATATACCACAGTTTGAATCAGTTTGAAAAGGTAAGTTTCAGTAGACTAGCTATTTTTTTTTTCAAATCATAGGGCTTACCATGCTCTTATAGCAGGACCTAAACAGAACTGCCCTGCTTAGAACGAGACAGCGCTATACGTGTCACATAAGCTTGCCTCTTTCCCAACTGAACTGCATGGAACTTAGACGGTTTTATAAAGTTCATGGTCAAAGGCCCCTGAATCTAGAAATACGAGTGATACGGACTGATACGTAAATAGTTGCTAAATAAAAAGAAACTAATTCGTTATCAACATCACCTATGACTGTTACAGTCTTTACTTATCATAGACTAAGATAATTCGCACTAAATTACTAAAACTGTCGTGTATTAAAATGTTTTTATAGCACTATTCTTTGATCAACACAGAAAACAAAAGGCATTCAGATTATTTTCCATATACTTCATAGTGCGAATGGCCGACCGTTATAATGAAATGTACAGAAGGCAGTCCAACCTACCAAAACCAGTGTAAGGAGCTAACATTGCAATGGACGCCCTAGAGATATCTTATACTAGTTCATCTTATACTGGTTTTGGGTAAGTTAATAGGCTGCCTTCTATATGTTTTGGATCAAGTGATAAATCCTGCATAAATAATTTATTGATTTATTTCATAGAAAGAAAGAAGACATTTATTACCCACGGAAGCCATGACACGATAATTCGATAACATTTAAAATTATTGGGTTTCCCAGTGGCATTGTTCGTGGGCACCGGCATAGAGTTAACTATGATATCACCAATACTTACACAGGAGGCGGAAACATTGCTCGAAGCCTTCAAGTCCAGCCTACGCGAAGAGGCCAAGGACGTCCTCCGTCCGCGCGCGCTGGCGCTGGCCGGCCGCCGCAGCGCGCCGCTGCCGCAGCCGGCCCGCGACGAGCTGCGAGACCACGCCAGCGCTGGCATTCTGCTGGAAGGAAAACTGCCCTCCGAGCATGTCTACAAGCAACCTATGGAGTGAGTAAACTATGAGTTATATGCAGTTTTGCAATAAAGGGAAGCTACCGCTATTATAAAAAAAACACCGACCTGTTAAGCCTGTTGGCCACCACTACTATAATAAAATAACTGTTTATGCCGCACAGCAACAATGCTTGCAATCTGGTGTTCCAGATGGAACAAGATAGAGCAATTCCAGTCTAGTCCGTAGAGTCTCAAGGGCTTTTAAGTTTTCTGTGTGTATTTAAGCAATGTCTCGTAAAAGTCTATTAGGTATATTAGAAATGATTGGCGAAATCTGCGATACAGAGGTCCCGGGTTCGATTACCGGTTAATTTCTGTTACGAGTCTGGGTATAGAATGTATAATAAGAATTTTAAAATGGTATAGAATTAGTTTATCAGTTATCTAACACTCATATCACAAGCTTTGATTACTTAAGGGCTCGGTGGCGGTGTGTGAATTTGTCCAATGAACAACTACTATTATTGCACATTTAAAAGAATACACTGGGTACTTAAAATTAACAGCAAGAGAAGCAACATTCGGCCTTATCGCTTAAAGCGATTTCTATTGTTGTCTGTATTATTATTTTGCATATTTATTATTGTATTTTCCAGGTATACCGGCAAACGCGGCAAAGTGAAGTTCCAGACGCGCACGGCTGAGGGCAGGATGGTGCAGGACGCGGAGGAATACTGCATCGGACACTACCTGCTGTCGGGGGAATTCACTGACGGTATTATACTCACTACATATAAAGCGCTATTACACCTGGCTAAGTTCAATTCAGAAGCAAAGAACTTGAGAGCAAGTCAAAGTGGAATGTATTGCTTATAGAATAAGGTAAATTTTTGTGTCACGGCTTATGGAAAGGGGAGCGAAGCGTAACATCGATATAAGTGGTACAAAAATGGACCTCATTCTATAAGCAATGCATTCTACTTTGACGTGCTCTTACGATTTTAGCTTCTGAATTTAGACGACTGAATTTTGCCCAATGTAATAAGTGTAAGGTCGGAACACACAAGTGACAGGAGATAAAATTGAAATCTTAATGTTTGAATAATACCCCAAACGCTATTCCCAAATGAGGGACAACGAATCCTAATTTGCCAAGTTATCTTTTCTGGTATCACTCGTGTATTTAATACACAGGCTATAAATGTGGTGGACAATTTAAAATTAATTTTGCTCAAAATCGTCTCACGCGAATCCCGTTTTCGCGATACCAAGAATTCACTTGCTGGCGCTACTAGATTGTCAAAATATTGCATGGAAGCAATTGTTCTACGATGCGACTTGGATCATTTGAAACAGATTACTGACATCCTACGTGTTCATAATTATTCTTGTTGCACTGTATATATTGCCGGGTCTATCCTAGACCAATCAATTCATGGCTTTATAATAAACTTTACCGCAAGAACCCTCAACATTCTGTACAAACTGTATACATAGAAATAAACGAATAATGCATTTATTCTTTCCCCAGGCGAGCACTGGGAAGGCCGCATAGTGACAACGCTATTCTTCCTCCTATTCTGGGACATCGTATACACGAAACCCGAAGGCGCACCCGGCGTCTTCCTGTCCCGCTTCCAAACGTTCCCACTGGATCTGTTCTGCGAGAGTTTCTATACGAACAGGGAACAAGCTATAGAAGATAGGCTGAAGCTCATAGAAAACTCCACTGAGGAGGAGTTTCTTGAAATGATGCGGACGACGTGGGATGCAAGACCTGAATGTAAGTTTACTTCGCTTGTGTGGTTTGGAGACTACTGTTTTCAAAAGTAAAGTACGCAATTCCCTTGCTAATATGATCCCCAAATAGTATAAACTGAACTCTTGCATATCGAAGATACTGGATGGTAAATGTTTACAATCAGGCGAGCCGTACGCTTCCTTGGCTCTATTGGTATAAGAAAAACCTTCCATGCCTTCTTAAGGCTGTCGTACAAGGCGACTAATATCTTAGCGACAAGCCAGCTAGGACCTTATTATACCCTATCACCACCACAGCCCGTAACAGTCCACTACAGGACTTAGGGCCTCTCCCACGAAAGGGGAGGTTATAGCCATAATCTCCACGCTTGGCAGGCGGGTTGGAGATAGCAGTGTTAAAATATAACAATGGAAAATGCTGCTGCCCATTTTCCAGACTACGGAGACTCTTGATCTGTTGCCTCGAAAACATTAGTCGCCTTGTACGACACCCATGAGTGTAAGGGGTTGGTGTTATTCTACTCTGCCGGACACCACACGGCCATTTATATTATACCCTATAGTAGACCAAAAAAGGGGCTGCAGCGGGTTCTGTCGTATATTTTTAAGGCTGCGATCATGCGCCGACCGGCAAATTACGTAGGGACCTAATGTCTGGCCATGCCACCCCCGCCAGGCACGGGAAGAAGACGCCGGCCCCAGAAGCGATTGCTTGACGTCGTTAAGAATGGTACGCGTGCTAACAAACTCACCACAAAGGAAGCCGAAGACCAAGAGGAGTAGGACAGCGGACCCCGGGCCCTCGCGTGCCGCGCGATAGCGAAACCGGGATTGAACGCCAGGATGATCATGATAATGATTTTTAAGGCTGCAATCTCCAACCCAAGAAATATAGTTATTTGTGAGGGCGGCTTAAGTTAGTTCAACAGTGAATGTTGAATGGACTGAGTTGGAAGGATTAGTATCGACCGCAACTGACGGTTGGTCGGCCCCAGTCAAGTCAAAGCATCTGTTAGAGCTCGTCTAAGCTGAAATGACGCGCCCTACTATCACATTAACGCACACAAGCAAATTTAAAATGGTCATTCAGTTGCTGGTGAGCCTCAAACGTAGGAGCACGCGTCGTTCGATTGGAACAGTCGACGCTCCCACACAGATGAAGTGTCGTTATTAATATTTGCACTAACACATCGAAATCAACTTATTAAGCGCGTCATTTCAGCTTAGATAAGCTCTACTAGTATGAAAACGTATATGTGTTCGCAGACGAGTTATCCGGCATAACCCGCGCGGTGGGGTGGGAGGGCGCGCGGGGCGTGGCTCGCTGCCTCGGCGCGCGGCGGCTGGCGGCCGTGTGCCGGCGCCTGGCCCGGGACTACGGCCGCGCGCACTCCGGCTTCCCGGACCTCACCGTGTGGAACCCGCACACTAAGAAGGTAGGGACTGTCCAGCCGAGTCCGACCGGGTGACTACTACCTCATCCATTTCAGCCGCCAAACAACAAGCGTAGTATTGTAGTGATCTGCACGGCTAGCGAAAGCCTTCGCCTCTTTCTCTTAATATTAAGATGAAAGAGGTAGCAGGATTTGGGGCCTTTTCACGTTTACGCGCGCGAGAGTATACTTATGATAGGCGTGCGGGTTTGAGAGATAAAGTAACCAACACAGTTACAGGAATGAGTCATTTCAGCTTAGTCCTCACAGTGACTACACACCTGCGGTTCTGTATTTTTGTTACATGAAACCTAAGTGTATCAAACGTAGATGTTATGGATGGCAGTTATAGCGTAACATCAGATGGGCTGTCTGCTTGTTTGTCACTGAGTAGTATAAGGTCCACATTAGTTCCTTTTTGCGACACGTTCATTGTTACCGTTGTATATTGTTGTTCTATTGAAATACGTTTTACAACTCAATGTTTACCTTTTCCCAGATCAAATTCGTTGAGGTGAAAACGGACTCAGACAAACCGTCGATGAAGCAAATACAGTGGATGTATTACCTACAAGAGCACGGTATCGACACTGAATTCTGTTACCTTGGTGTGAATACCACGCGACAACGATCCAGGATGGCTGGTAAATCACCTGAGAAAAAGATGAAATCGCCAAAAAAGATTAAAAAGGGGGTGAGAGAAACGTCTAAACAATTTCCCAAGCCAATGCAGGAGAAAGTCAAGGATGAACCATCTGATAATGACATGACATCATTAACACAACAAGATATTTTAAACAAAAATGTTAAGGTAGAATGTCAAGCCAACATAGAAACAGAAAGTGGTTTGGATGAACAAGAAGATAAATCAAACAGTGAAGAGATAACGGTAAATAATCATTTACCGAAAGCGCCAAAGAAGATTAAAAAGGAGGTGGGAGAAACGAATAAACTGTTTCCCAAGCCAATGCAAGAGAAAGTCAAAGAAGAACCCTCTGAAAATGACATGACATCATTAACACAACAAGAGATTTTAAACATAAATGTTAAGGTTGAATGTCAAGACAATATAAAAACAGAAAGTGGTTTGGATGAACAAGAAGATAAATTAAACAGTGAAGAGATAACGGTAAAGTATCATGATAAAACGAATAAACTATTTCCCAAGCAAATGCAGGAGAAAGTCAAAGAAGAACCATCTGATAATGACATGACATCATTAACACAAGATATTTTAAACAGAAATGTTAAGATAGAATGTCAAGACCACATAAAAACAGAAAGTGGTTTGGATGAACAAGAAGATAAATCAAACAGTGAAGAGATAACGGTAAATAATCATTTACCGAAAGCGCCAAAGAAGATTAAAAAGGAGGTGGGAGAAACGAATAAACTGTTTCCCAAGCCAATGCAAGAGAAAGTCAAAGAAGAACCCTCTGAAAATGACATGACATCATTAACACAACAAGAGATTTTAAACAGAAATGTTAAGGTAGAATGTCAAGACAATACAAAAACAGAAAGTGGTTTAAATGAACAAGAAGATAAATTAAACAGTGAAGAGATAACGGTAAAGTATCGAGATAAATCGAATAAACTATTTCCCAAGCCAATGCAGGAGAAAGTCAAAGAAGAACCATCTGATAATGACATGACATCATTAACACAAGATATTTTAAACAGAAATGTTAAGATAGAATGTCAAGACCACATAAAAACAGAAAGTGGTTTGGGTGAACAAGAAGATAAATCAAACAATGAAGAGATAACGGTAAACGACCCTTCAGAAATTGCTGTAAAGGTGATTGATAGTTCACAAGTAAAAAAGAACATATCATCTTGTTCCAAAGATATTACTGTTGAAGTATTTCACGAAAAATCCAAAGAAAGTGTGTCTCCTTTTCACGTGAGAGTTAAGAAACCGCGACAAATAAATGAAGATGCACTTAATCGAATAAATGAAATAGATGCCGCAGAAGAAAACCAAGCACAAAGGTTGACTCAAATTCGTGATAAAAACAGTCAATATGGATCCGACAAAAATGTTAATAAAATCATAAGAACAGGCCCTCAAGATGTTCTGGCGGAACTGGAAGATACTTATTATATGACAAATTCCATAGGACATGGAAATTCGGAGTCGTCTCATTGTTTTAACTCTCGAGACACTCTTATATTGGGAACAGTTGACGAATCATAACACAGTGTTTGTTTTACGATGACAGGGATTTATATTACAAGGAATAAGTACAAGGTACCTATATCAAAAATTATGTAAATAGTTTGAGAGAGTATCAAAGTCAGATCAAAGTTTTTGTGCATTGCAATAGCATTGGTTATGTTATAAACTTTAATTATGTTAATTAGTATACATAGTATAACAACAATCTATTTTTAGTTGTCTAATGTTTGCATGTTTTAAAAAAGCAATACGTAAATTACTAATTTGAAAAGAAATTATGTCACGCTGAGAGTTTCCATGGCGATTGTCTGTGATTTGGAAGAAGATTGTTTTGTAAGACCTTAATGACTGAAAAATTGTGGCATGCATTTAGATTTAAAACTTAAGTGTTAATACAATCTGAAACCGCTAAATATTATCATACATACAGTGTACGATAATGACTGTTGTATTTAGAAATAAAGAAATATATATTTAATAGGTTTGTCTTTATCTTATGTATATTTAGTCATGGTCTCCCAGTCCCTTAAAACAACACGGCCGGCGACCCCGATCGCCAGTGGGCTATAAAAGCTAAGCTAAGCAGTTTCCAGTCCGGGTAAAATCTTTTTTCTAGGGTTCTGTACCCGGATGAAAACTCTGTGGCATCATTCTTGTTGTTTACATAAGAATAATTTATGTTGCTACTTAAAAATAAAAAAAGGATTTTTGAATTACTATTACGTTTACGTCAAAGAGCTAATGGAAAGCGGTAGAAAAATAAATAGGGGGCCGCCACGCCCGCTAACGGCAAGGCCGGCAAGGAGAAGAAGCCACTCCAAGAGAGCTCAGAGAAGAAGAAAGACAAGGAATCCAATGAGGAGGAGAAGAAACCAGCCGAGAACGGTGATAAGAACGGTGAGGAGCCGCTCAGTAACGGTAACAGCGATGAAGGTCGGTCTCGAACTTTACGGCCACGCATGCGTTAGGCGGGTTTTGGGGCCCCACCACCATCTCAGGGGCCCAAGTCAACCTCACCTGCACGTGGTCCCCCTGCTGGCAGACGGACGAGGCTCTGGCGAATTGGCTTTTCCCTAACGGGTTGTGCGGGTCGGATGGGAGTCGACGCACATAAAAGGCCAAAACCCCAAAAATTAATTGCCGCCTTCGATGGTATGGCCACGTCTTGCGCAGACCGGCAAGTTATGTGGGGAACAAGTGTCTGGCCATGCCGCCCCCGCCGGGCACGGGAAAGAGAGGCCGGCCCAAGAAGCGATGGCTTGACGTAGTCAAGAACGATATTCGTGCCAATAAGCTCACCACTAGGGATGCCGAAGACCGAGCGAAGTGGGCCAAAAATAGGAGGAAGGCGGACCCTGGGCCCTCGCGTGCTGCGCGGGAGCGCAACCGGGACATGCCGCCAAGATGATGATGATGATGATGCGTAGAGCGTAGACGCTTCACATTGTACGTACTAAATATGGTATTATACATAAACGATATTATATTTTGTATATTTACGTACTTTTTTATTATTTGTTAGCTTTTATAGCTTCTATTTTAGCGATACCAATGTCGCCAAGCCATACAGCTTGTATGGTTTGGCTAAAATGCATTCTACGCACGCATTGCATTCGCCGGCTAAACGGCCACCTGGAAGGCTTCGTAGGACTGTAAGGGAGCCACGATGAATTCAAACGGTGTTATTAGCCTTGCTTTTTATTCATTCACATATTTGTCACACACATCGCTTTTTGCGTCAATTAAAACGTCATTTCTCAAATTTGTGTTCGTTTCTTATAAGGTAGTTATATCTGTTTAGTTAAGTAGAATTTAATAAAAATGCTGCTACTATTTCTATTGCGAAAGATTAGATCGCGCTGAATGTCTCTAACCCTTTAAATTATTGAGGATAAGGATTATCCACAATAATTAAACACATCCGTTATTGGTATTGAAATAAAATAGAAAACAGTCAATGTCTAACTAAAGGTTAAATACAGCGTTCCGTTTAGCCGGCTTAATTGGTCATGTTTAGTCGAGCTGAATCTTTCTAAATTTAGAAAGATTCAGCTCTCTGAGGCCCTCTGAGGGCCTAGTGTGAGTTCCGCTTCGATTTTACTTTACTATCGCGTTTGCGTTTACGTGAAAATTAGTATGAAAAAATATATAGCGCCGCCTAGTGGTACGTAAATGAAGTTTTTTTCTTCATACTAATTTCGACGTAAACGCAAACGCGATAGTTAAGTAAAATCGAAGCGGAACTCACACTAGGCCCTCTGCGCTTGATATTCCTATTAGACTTGCTAGATATGTTGCGGTACTTTACGCTGCGTTTACATAACAGGAGCTTAAAGTGCATTATTTATCCTTGATATTTTTATATTTAAACGTTTTGTAAATTGTTTTCTATTATAGTTAAGAAAAAAGCACACAATTGTAGTTTAAGCAACTGTCATATAGCAATGTCAAAGAGGGTATTAAAACATGAGCGCCTGTTTATCATACTCGGCTACGCCTCGTATGATAATAGATTGACACGAGTGTTTTAAAACCTAGTTATATGCAGTTGGCATACTCTACTTTATCTACTCATATTTTCATGTAAATATTACGTAAGTATAATTTTCTCAACTTTGCTGGATGCTGTACCTGCCCATCGAGGATATCAAGCGGCGGGAAATTCACTACACTACTTTCACCTTTATATATTTATTTGCTTCAAACAAGAAAAATCATTCACAAACAAACACAAATTACAACAATTAGAAAAAATATTCTATTTAGCGGGAAAATAATAACACACAATTATAAACTGGAAATTTTGAATTTGTCAAAGACATTTAGGTATTCAGCCTACATTTCGCCGTGTCTAGGCGCACGACAAAAATTTAAAAAATAAAAGTGTTGCATAATGATTAAAATAGTAGTTTATGCAACTGTCATATAAAACCTAATTATATTAATTAATAATTTCTTTTATTAAACTTATTTCCTTTATATATTTAATAAAGATTAGATATCTCCACATTTCTGTCGGTTGTGTTACCGATCAAAACGTTACCGACATGTTTTATGTCGTAAGGTTACTTGACACTTTTGGGGTTTCCTTGTATGTTGCAGTCACGTCTCCGCGATTTTGCCGCATCATATTTCATAGTTTTGTTATTATTATTATTATTATTATTGATGGATACACTAGCAGCTAATGCTGATACGTGTATATCACTGCACTTTAAATTGTTACTGATAAAACTTGTCCAGTCTATTTTTAAAAGAGTTCACTGATGGAGCGCTTATAACGTCTTCGGGTAATTTATTCCACTCCAAACATATGCGATTGGACATGAAGTGTTTTCTGGGATTACTTGTACACACGGAGCTATCGAGTTTCAGTGAGTGGCCTCTCAGATGGTGGTTGTTGACCGTTGGTCAGAGTGTAAAATATTAAATTGCTTAATTTAATGAAGCTTTTTTGGTACGGTAGTATTTAGTAGATATTTTTTTTGTCTCTTTGTGGTTTTTACCTTTATGCAGTTATATCTAGCGGTTAACTGTAAGAACTTGTGTTAGGACTATATAAAGTACGTATTTTCTATGTTATGCTGCCGCGTGACATGGGTAACACAACCGAAAATATCTTCGGTTGTGTTACTGAGATAGTAACACAACAGAATAATTTCGGGTGTGTTACCTAAAGCTTAGTACAAAAGATTGTTTCTTATTCGCATTTAAATGGAATTAACATGACATTGGTATGGGTTCACCAATGTCATGTTGTGGCTAAACCTTATTATTTTGTTATGTTCAGTTATGTTATTATGTTCAGTTGTGTTACTTCTTGTCGGTTGTGTTACCTTGACTAGGGTGAAACTGTGTTACAGTTTCGGTTGTGTTATGGTACAATAGTTACATAGTCGGCCTTACCCATATACGGGAACATAAATAGGTAATATTAATTATTTACTCAACATTTTGTTTAATAAAAAATATGTGGCGTGTCAAGAAAAAGAAATAGAAGACTTATGTCATGAGAAGAGCTTTGAAAATGTTCCGCTGTGATAATTGTATGGCTCGCTTTTAAACCTTCTAAATTAATTGTGCCTGTTGTTTATGTGTGCAGAATAATAAACTGTTGTGCCTGTGAAGTGTACCTTTAATTTCACCAGCCGCATACCCAGGTACATAACCACATTGGTGACCCCATCAATTTCATTGGCGAAATTGGACTTTTACACACCATGAGCGAAGCAGGCAAGTCTGGAGCGGATACAGGAGGCAGTTACAGTGGCCAGTCTAGCGGAGATCTGTGCAGAGTCTGAGTACGAATGCTAGCGTTTTACCTCCATAAACCGGGTTAATGGTTTAACCAACTTGAGAGCCAGTTCGTTTTGGCTGGAATATCTTAATAAAATAACCGTGCTCATAAAACGTCTTTCGTCATCACGTGAGAGGAAGCTATAGCAGTTGCTGACGCATGAAGAGTTGGGTGGTAGGAAGCCTTCCCAGTTTCTATGTCATTTGAAGCAGCTGGGCCAGCGGTTCCTGACGAATTCATCCGATCTATCTGGACCAGTCGCCTACCCTCCAATATTCAGAATATACTGGTGACCCAGGCAAATTCATCACTGGAAGAAGTAGCCAAATTAGCAGATAGGGTGATGGACATGGTCGCACCCACCCTCCGGGTAGCAGCTACGTCGGGACAAGGAGGAATCTCGAGTGCGGCCCATGATGCTATCGCAGATCTAGCCCGCCAGGTAGCGGCACTCTCAGCAAGATTCGACGGGATGTCGCGGTCCAGGACCAGACAGAGATCTTACAATCGCAACCGAGGCCGTTCGTCATCTGCGAGGTCACAGTCCAATTATAGAAAGTATCCATTGTGTTGGTATCGGTTCGGGTATCGGTAGTATTGGTTCGGCGACAAGGCAAATAGGTGTGTGAAACCGTGCGACTATGCGGGAAACGCGCCAGGCAGTCGGTGAGTGCGACCGACGACTGCCACAGTACCGGTCGCTTATTTATAACAGACCAGCGCTAAAAAATGCGGTTCTTGGTAGATACAGGGAGCGATTTATGCGTATTTCCAAAAAACGCAGTTAAAGAGTGTCGTCAAAAAACCAACTTTGAGTTGTGTGCAGCGAACGGTACAGTGATTGCAACTTACGGGTATGCGCATTTATTATTAAACTTGGGCTTGCTTGATTGCTGATGATTTTGCCGTGATTTTGCTTGGCGATTTATTGTGGCAGATGTGACAAAGCCAATAATAGGTGTAGATTTTTTAGCACATTATAATCTCATTGTGGATTTACGGAATCGACGCCTATACAACACTTGCTGCCGTGACTTCGCTTGCAAAAAAGTCTGATTATGTTGCTTCAGTAAAAGTGGTTTCTGGGCACACAGTGTATCATGACATTCTCGCAGAGTTCCCAGAAATATCTAGACCACCCGGGTTACACCATACAGTAACACATAATACAGTACATTATATTGATACCACACCTGGACCACCAGTATCTTGTACTCCACGCAGGTTAGCTCCCGACAAGCTGAAAATCGCGAGGGCTGAGTTTGAGGCCATGTTGAGTAATGGTATGTGCCGGCCGTCCGTGTCACCTTGGGCATCACCGCTTCACCTGGCCCCGAAGAAGGACAATGGGTGGCGTCCCTGCGGCGACTACCGCATGTTGAATGCCCGGACCGTCCCGGATAAGTATCCCATTCGCCATATACACGATTTTGTCCATAGCCTCGCAGATTGCACCGTGTTCTCCACGATTGACCTAGTGAAGGCGTATAACCAGATCCCCATGAGCGCCGATAACATCGCGAAAACAGCCATTACAACACCTTTCGGCCTTTATGAATTCCCGTTTATGACGTTTGAACTTCGTAACGCCGGCCAGACGTTCTAGCGCTTCGTCGATGAAATGCTACGGGGATTGGACTTTACTTACGCCTATCTAGATGAGTTTTTAGTTTTTTCAAAGGATTAGGAAACGCATAAACACATAAAGGTCACCATAGTTATTCCTCCATTTTCCTGTTTAAACCAACTAATTTGAGTAGGTATACAATGACGAAGACGGTGGTAAATGCTTTAGGTTATTTAATAATAATAAAATAAAATAAATAAATCATTTATTGTCTCCAAAAAGAAAGTTACAATAGCGTTAAATACATACAAAATGACGAGGTACATTTTCTTTTTTTTCGTCTATTATTGCCAGTAAAATAACTTTAGTATAAGTACTAATTTTTCCGCAACCTGTCAAAGTAACCTAAGTCCCTGGTCGACCTATACATATTTATTTACTATATTAACAAAGGTTTACATCATTAGATTACAAGGAAAGGAAGTAAATACGCCACAGGTCACCGCAGGGCCCGCAGGCCTCCACGGATGCGACGGTCCTCAAGGCCTGTTAGCCCGACCTGATGAAATCGGGCCTGCAATTTCAATCGCCTTTACAGTTCCTCAAATAACTAACTTTTACAAGGTAACAATTATTTACCACTACGAACGACATTTCCGTGAATATGTCGCAGCCTCTGGTAAAATCAGCCATTTAATTAGACGGCTAGTCTCTTAATTAAACGCCAGCATTCAATTGAAGGGCTAAAGGATAACGAGCCAAGTAGTTAAATAGTATTTTTCGTTTTAACTAAAATTTAGTTAAAACGAAAAATATTGCTACAAGCGCCGACGTGAATAAAATTTAAACTAAATTTAAAACTTCTGCCTAATTTTACGTCTGCCATCTTCAAAGGGCTAGCTTACTAAAAGCCAAATAGTTAAACGTTGAGTGCTGCTAGGCCGTTGACAGCTGTAATGAAAATAGTATGGGAAATGCTGTATCGAAAAGTAATTTTTAAAACTTTATAGACGCGTGAAAAAAGTGTATCCTTAAACAACTGTTTTCGAAAATGTAATTGGTACATTACGCTATGAGTGTAGATAAAATATTTTTTTCTTTATTTCTAATTACAACAGTCATTATCGTACACTCTATGTATGCAATACCTTGCGGTTCCAGATTGTAATAACACTTAAGCTTTATAGATGTAAATCTAAATGCATGCCACAATTTTTCAGTCATTAAGGTCTTACAATCTTACGATCTTCTTCCAAATCACAGACAATCGCCATGGAAACTCTCAGCGTGACATATTTTTTTTTCAAATTAGTTGTTTAAAATTTACGTGTTGCTTTTAAAACATGCAAACATTAGACAACTAAAAATAGATTGTTGTTATACTATGCATACTAATTAACATAATTAAAGTTTATAACATAACCAATGCTATTGCAATGCACAAAAACTTTGATCTAACTCCGGTATTCTCTCAAACTTTTTACACAATTTTTTATACACCTTGTACTTATTCCTTGTTATAAAAATCCCTGTCATCGTAAAAAAAACATTGTGTTATATTTCATCAATTGGTTCCAATATAACAGTGTCTCGAGAGTCTAAACAATGTGACGACTCCGAATTTCCATCTCCTAAGGAATATGTCATATAATCAGTTTCTTCCAGTTCCACCAGAATATCTTGAGGGCCTGTTCTTATGATTTTATTAACATTACTTTCGGAACCATTCAGTAGCGGGATATCTTCATTTTTAAAAGATATATTTTGACCGTTTTTGTAACGAATTTGAGACAACCTTTGTGCTTGGTTTTCTTCTGCAGCATCTATTTCATTTATTCGATTAAGTGCATCTTCATTTATTTGTTGCGGTTTCTTAATACTCAAATGAACAGCAGACACTTTTTCTTTGGATTTTTCGTGAAATACTTCATAAGTAATATCTCTTGAACAAGATGATATGTTGTTTTTCACTTGTGAACTATCAATCATCTTTTTCTCAGGTGATTTACGAGCCATCCTGGATCGTTGTCGCGTGGTATTCACACCAAGGTAACAGAATTCAGTGTCGATACCGTGCTCTCGTAGGTAATACATCCACTGTATTTGCTTCATCGACGGTTTGTCCGAGTCCGTTTTCACCTCAACGAATTTGATCTGGGGAAACGCAAACATTGAGTTGTAAAACGTATTTCAATAGAACAACAATATACAACGGTAACAAAGAACGTGGCGTAAAAACGAACTAATGTGCCGCTATGTGCGGAAACTAACATATGTCCAGACTGACTTATTTGGTAAACAAATATGGCGCACAAGCGACTAAAGACAATGTATGGAAATGGATAATTTGCAGCAGTACTTTCCTTGAAAACATTAATGTGTTTCTTAAAACAATTCAAGACTACGGGACATATATACATACATAGCAAGATACAGCAAGTCGTGATTATCACATTTTGGTTGAATGATCGCTCTTATGTAAACTAAAGTTTTCTGTGATAATCACTGTTTTAAATTTCGATGGATGCAATATAGCTGTCACTAATTCTTTTGTAATAATTATCTGTGCTATTAATTTAGGAAAAGCGTTGGAGGCAAGTGGCTCATTCGAAGAAGCAGATACTAAAATATCTTTCCGAAACCCCCCCATCTTCCCATTGCGTTTCCACATCCTGAGATTCGGAAAGCCGGAGTACACGTAGCGGTATTTCACAGCGAGATGCCTCACCTAGGTCTTAGTAGCTTCGAAATTGATGATATAATCTACCTTACCATCAGTCCACCGCAGTCCACTGCAGAACTTAGGCCTCCGCCTCGCACTCCAACTATACACCCAGTTCGAGCGAGCCGTATTATGCAAGCCGTCGCCTCATCTAGCCATAGGACGTCCCCACGTCCTCACACTAGGAATCATCATCATCTTGGCGTTAATGTCCCGGTTGTGCTCTCGCACATGAGGGCCCGGGGTCCGTCTTGACCATGATCCATGATTCGGCAGGTCAGGTAATTACAGTGGAGCGACTGCCATCTGACCTCCATGACCCTACTACCAGGGGAACCTGATCGATTGTATTATGGTTACACATCCAGTCGTCTGAATGTGTAGGTTTCATCACGATGTTTTTCCTCACCGTAGGAGCATCGGTTAGTATTCAACTCAGAAAACAGTCATTGGTACATGGCCGGAGCGAGATTCGAACCCGGGACCTCTAGCTTACGAGTTGCATACTCTTACCGCGCGGCCACCGACGCTCTCAAATTTTTGAGGCCTTGACGGCCGTCCAAAAAGTGCCAACGCGGACGGTATTTCATGTCCACACGGCGGGGTATTGGTAAAGTTTTCAACTAGCAATAATCGCACCCCGAATAAACTATCAAAATGAAACCACCTAAAACAAATCCTGTTGTAACCTACTATTTAGCTATTGAAACAAAACTACCCTTCACACTACCAAAATAAATATTTTATCATTACCTTATACTACTCAGTGACAAACAAGCAGACAGACCATTTGAGGGTAACACGGTATCTGCCACCCATAAAATTTACATTTTATACACTTAGGTTTCATATAACAAAAATACAGAACTGCAGGTGTGTAGTCACTGTGAGGACTAAGCTGAAATGACTCATTCCTGTAACTGTGTTGGTTACTTTATCTCTCAAACCCGCACGCCTATCATAAGTATACTCTCGCGCGCGTAAACGTGAAAAGGCCCCAAATCCTGCTACCTCTTTCATCTTAATATTAAGAGAAAGAGGCGAAGGCTTTCGCTAGCCGTGCAGATCACTACAATACTACGCTTGTTGTTTGGCGGCTGAAATGGATGAGGTAGTAGTCACCCGGTCGGACTCGGCTGGACAGTCCCTACCTTCTTAGTGTGCGGGTTCCACACGGTGAGGTCCGGGAAGCCGGAGTGCGCGCGGCCGTAGTCCCGGGCCAGGCGCCGGCACACGGCCGCCAGCCGCCGCGCGCCGAGGCAGCGAGCCACGCCCCGCGCGCCCTCCCACCCCACCGCGCGGGTTACGCCGGATAACTCGTCTGTGAACACATACGTTTTTATTCCCAGAAACCAAAAACTGACGAAAAATGTACGTATGAAAGTCCAATAATCAACTAGCTCACGATAGGCCATTCTCTAAATAGCGTGTACCCGATTTTCGCGATTTCGAAATCAACCTGTAAGTCTGAGGCCTCATTAAAAGTCCAGACCGACTTGTCTTATTTGGTTTTGGAAATTATGTATTTAAATAGATAATTTGCAGCAGTATTTGTTGAAATTCACATTCTATGTGTTTCTTATATGTATAATTATAGACATCTATACACAGTATATGTAGCTTGATGGATACGGCAAGTCGTGATTATGGGTATTGTTTGTTCACCAAATAAGACAAGTTAGTCTGGACAGATCATAGGGTTTCATATTTGAGTGGCACAAACTTATCTGATCCGGTGGCCAATACTGGAACTAAGTGACGCCGTTGTGAATTGTCATGTCAATGCCACAGTGATGTTGCAGATAACTTTGTGATAAATTGATATGAATCATATTATGAAACGCTAATGTGGCCTTTCTGACCCCCAGATGGCGTTACAACGGCGTAAGGTCTGCCGCCAAAATACTGCCGCGGTATTGGACAGACACGACCATTAGCGTTTCTAGGTTATTTTCCAGGGGGGCCTGGCCCCTGAGGTGGCTGATGAAGTCGAGTCAATCGCCATTGTACAGCCAGTGAACACCCCATCCTGTGGTGGGCACGGCCCACCCGGCCAACCCCTTTCTACGCCTATAGACACGACAGCTGTAAAATGAGTGATCCATTCTAACCAATGACAGGGCTTTATATTGACCATTGGATGGCTGTTCATCCACCATCTAGCATCTTTGATAGTATGCAGGAGTGCTGTTTATGCTGTACAGGGATCAAATTAGGTCCTTACCTTTGAAATTAGCGTTTTGAAACGGAAGTTTTCATACAAGCAATTTTTTTCAATTTCTTGTAAATCGTCAATCCTATTACGATAACACTTTGTAGGTCTAATCAGACAACATTAAGCTACCTGGTGCATACCATTTCATTTAATTTCTAATTTTTTTTATTTAATTTTTGAGAATTACTGGCATCTAAAATGCTTTATTTTCGAAATCAAGTATAATATGTAATGTAAAATTAAAAATATTTGAGCAAATGTTTAATTGCGAAAAAAAACGCCAACTTCATAGATAAGGCCCAATAATTTTAGTAGGCAAAGGGATTGTTAAGTGAGCAAGCCTCCAAATCACACAAGCGAAGTAAACTTACATTCAGGTCTTGCATCCCACGTCGTCCGCATCATTTCAAGAAACTCCTCCTCAGTGGAGTTTTCTATGAGCTTCAGCCTATCTTTTATGGCTTGTTCCCTGTTCGTATAGAAACTCTCGCAGAACAGATCCAGTGGGAACGTTTGGAAGCGGGACAGAAAGACGCCGGGTGCGCCTTCGGGTTTCGTGTATACGATGTCCCAGAATAGGAGGAAGAATAGCGTTGTCACTATGCGGCCTTCCCAGTGCTCGCCTGGGGGAAGAATTAATGCATTATTCGTTTATTACTCGTTCTATCTTTACAGTTTGTATAGAATGTTGAGGATCTTTGCGCAATAAAGCCCTGAAATTGACTAGAATGGGCCCGGCAACTATCAATAAAACAAGGATAATGTGTGTGAAACCTTGTTTGTGTTTTTCCAAGACAGCAGTATTATGTTTTCATAATGGTAGCATGTTAGTTAATTTTTCCGTCACGATCTTTATGATCTATGACGTATTGAAGAGCAGTTGCTTCCATGCAATACTTTTGACAACCTAGTAGTAGTAGTAGTAGCGCCATCTAGTGAATTATTGCTATTGCGAAAAAAATTGATAGGATTTGCGTGGTGCGATTTTGAGCACATAAATTATAAATAGCTCATATATTAGAGTCTGATGACCCAAATACACATGTAATACCTCGAAACAAATTTTGATCTCGTAACAAATTCATCGTCCCCCATTTGGGGGATAGCATCGGGATTTTTTTTTACTTTACTAGCCACTCATTTGACCGCCACCTCACCTGGTGGTAAGTGACGATGCGGCCGATGATGGAGCATGCCTGTCTAGGAACAGCCTATTCACTCTAGCCTTGAAGGCATCCAGATCATATTGATTAGGGAACACACTCGCAGACAACGCATTCCACTCCTTAGCCGTACGCATTATAAAAGTCGAGCCAAAGCGGCTCGTGCGGATAGCTGGAAGTTCCACGACATAAAGATGAAGCGCGCGCCCGGATCGCGTCTCCCGATGGCGGCGCGGGGCCGGCGGAATGAGGTCGTGCAACTGCTTCGCACACTCTCCGGAGTGCAACCTTTAACGATATTCTTTTTCTCTGTCACATATGGAGTATTCAGTGGCAGGGTAGGCCTCCCACAATGTAGACCAACGACACAGTAAAGATGGCAGGTACCAGCTGGATGCGGAAGGCAAAGGACTGGCCTTTGTGAAGATATCTGGGAGAGGCCTATGCCCAGCAGTGGGCGTTTTCGGCTTTTATGATGATGATGATGGAGTATTTTCGTTTCCCTATCTTATATGGAGTGAGTACTATACCGTCAGTGAATTCCCCCGACAGCAGGTAGTGTCCGATGCAGTACTCCTCTGCGTCCTGCACCATCCTGCCCTCGGCCGTGCGCGTCTGAAACTTCACTTTGCCGCGTTTGCCGGTATACCTGGAAATTAAATAATAAATAGGCTTGGACAAATTCACACAGCGCAACCGAGCCCAAAGCAAAGCTTGTGTTATACATACTATACCCAGACTAGTAACAGAAATTAATTCATTCAAATTTATCATTTCAATTTCTGCTCGGCCGGGAATCGAACCCGGGACCTCTGTATGGCAGATTTCGCCATTCATCATTTCTAATATACCTAATAAACTGTTACGAGACATTGTTTAAATACATACAGGAAACTAAAAAGCCCCACAGGCTCTAGACTTTACGGCCTATACTGAAATTGCTCTACCTTGTTCCATCTGGAACCCAAGATTGCAAGCATTGTTGCTGTGCGGCAGAAATAGTTATTTTATTATAGTAGTGGTGGCCAACAGGATTAACAGGTCGGTGTTTTTTTTATTGAGGTAGCTTCCCTCTATTGCAAGACAAATCACCTGATGGAAAGCGGTCACCGCCACTCACAACATCCAGCAAGTTACGAATGCAATTATATGCAGTTGCATACTCTATTTTATTTAACTCATATTTTCATGTTAAAAATTCGTACCTATAATTTTCTCAACTTTGCGGGAAGAAAGCTGCGAGTCAGTTCTGTTGTACCTACGCGTCGAGGATATCGGCGGCGGGAAATTAACTTCACCACTTATGTATTTATTTGCTACAAACAAAAAAAAACATTCACAAACATAAATTACAACAATTAAAAAAATATATATGTTTGGCGGGAAAATAATTCAATACTACATAATCACAATACTACAAAAACCACATAAACTGGAAGTTTGAAATTTGAATTTGATAACGAAATATGATTCAGCCATGATTCAGCCTTCATCGCCACGCCCAGGCCCGGACCAAAAATTAAAAAAACATTACGCTATAAGTAATAAAAATAATAATAATCTTGGCGTTAATGTCCCGGTTTACACTATGAGTAAACTACCCTTATCTACACTCATAGCTTACTCACTCCGTAGGTTGCTTGTAGACATGCTCGGAGGGCAGGTTTCCCTCCAGCCGGATGCCAGCGCTGGCGTGGTTTCGCAGCCCGTCGCGGGCCTGCTGCGGCAACAGAGCGCTGCGGCGGTTAGCCAGCGCCAAGGCGCGCGGACGAAGGATGTCCTTGGCCTCTTCGCGTAAGCTGGATTTGAAGGCTTCGAGCAATGTTTCCGCCTCCTGTATAAGTATTGGTGCTATTTAGGGAATGCAATCCCGCAAGTTAATTTCAATCCAGGTATTTGCGGGACTGAACCAGTTTTTGGTACATTTAAAATGGTTGTTTACTATTTTTAAATAAAGATTAAGAGATAAATTGACATACTCTAGTCAATATCAACATAAATTGAAATAATCACGTACACACTACAAACAACATCGTAAGCAAATTAAACATTATTTTGGAAATAAACTTGCAAGTTGCAAGCATAACTATCAAACCACCCACACAAACACATTTTTACAACTTGTTAATCTCTGATTAAATGTAGGTTTGGGTTTCTTGAAAGAAACAATTGACAGTTTGTTAACAGTTTGTTGAATCGATAGCCAATGGGGCGGATGTTGTTGAGTGGCAAACTGGGTGGCCTCCCAAGAGATGGACGGACGACCTCTTTAAGGTCCTGCATCCGATGGATGCAAGATAACAGAGTCGACCGGGGTGTAAGCCGTGGGAGGCCTGTATTCAGCAGTGGATCCGGACCTACCTGCCTGCCTAAAGATGATGACGATGGGATTACTGACCCACTGGATCCCGTGACCCTATAACATAAATATTGTTATATGTTCTCTTTTCTACCTCTGTATATTTTTTTTTCGATAATTTTCGATTTTACACGAAAAAGTTTTATCTAAAAGTTGAATATCACATTCGATTTTGGCTTCAAACGGCCGCTAGGGACAAAAACAAAACATATATGAGTGAATGAATGTGAATGATTTTAGCGGGGAAAGACAGAAAAAAATATTTTTTAATCTCTTGTTAATGATTGATTGCTTATTTTTACTTGATTAGCTTATTTTAAGTTGATTGGCCTTTCAGATCCCCACGGTGGTTTAACAGCTTGTTAAATGTGACAGTCTGTTAGCTAATCAATGATTTGACATACGTTTCAGAAACCGGGTGTTAGTGTTCATCGCATCGCTTAGCCAGTGCCCAGCCAGTCAGACCACGGCCCACGAGCCGCCTCGCGCTCAGTATCATGTATAAACCATGCTTCTCTGTAATCCCGCTAGTACAGCGGGATCCCGCAAAATCTTCGACCGGGATTAGTCCCGCAAACTGTATGTGGAATCCCGGTCTTTCGGGATCCCGATATCCCGGTATTGCATTCCCTAGTGCTATTATAGTTAACTCCATGCCTACTGTTATCTTTGCTGGATGCCCACGAGCAATGCCACTGGGAAACCCAATAATTTTAAATGTTATCGAATTATCGTGTCATGGCTTCCATCACCATCATCATCATCTCGGCGCTAAATCCCGGTTGCGCCCCCGCGCTACACGCGGGTGCCCGGGGTCCGCCTTCCTGCTATATCTAGTCCACTTTGCTCGGTCTTCGGCATCCTTCATAGTGAGTCCGTTGGCACGCATGTCACTCTTAACGACGTCCAGCCATCGCTTCTTGGGCCGGCCTCTCCTTCCCGTGCCTGGTGGGGGCGGCATGGCCAGACATCTGTTCCCCACATAATTTGCCGGTCTGCGCAAGACGTGGCCATACCATCGAAGGCGACACTCTTGTAGCTTATCTGCGATGTCACTGAGACGAAGGCTACCGCGGATGTGGGCGCTCCACACGCGAACTTTGCGGGAAACCCCACACATCCATCGCAGCATCTTCATATTCCGTGACTCGCAACTCCTGCTTGTGTTGCTCTAGTAGAGGCCAAGTCTTCGTGTCAAACTATTATCATACTCGGCTACGCCTCGTATGATAAACAGACACTCATGTTTAAATACCCCCTTTTATATGTCAGTTGCATAAACTACTATTTTAATCATTATGCAACACTTTTACTTTTTAAATTTTAGTCTGGCGCCGAGACACGGTGAAATGTAGGTTGAATACCTAAATGTCAATTGTCATCTTACAAGCCATGCTGTAGCACGGAACGGCAACGTTGCTGTGAACCGATTTACTCATTGTTTACATGTCAATGTGCGGGAAAATTATGAATTTAATTATGATAAATTAAAAATATATTGATAATACTGTAAATTAACGCGTTTGTATGGACCATCTACGAAGGTAAATAAAAGTAAATATATTTATAATTGTGCTAAAATTGAATAAATACGATTTTTGAAAAACAACCCTTGACGATTTCTGGTGTTCGTTTTTTACTTATTTCATGAATCAAATTCTGTTTTATAATCGTAATCTTTCTCTAACAGGTGCAAAGGCGTTGTTGCATTTGAAAAATGCAAGTAAAATTATGATTAAACCTTAAAAATGGGAAAGAAGCTGTGCCGATGTTTTGCTTTCCAAAAGATGTAATTCTATTAAACAAATGGACTTTTGCTATTCCCCAAGCATACTGGAGTCCCACCGAAGGATCTTTTGTGTGTAGCAAACATTTTAGCACTGTAAAAGTTATCACAACTACTTTAAACCACGATCTTTGATTATCCACGATGTTGGAAGCATTGAAAAAGTAGGTAGGTGCAATAAGTAAGTAAGTGGTTACTTTTTACATACTTAGGCACTTAAATAAAACTGCTTTACATGTATTATACCTAATATTTAATAAATTGGGCAATATTTTGGCTGGCATAGATTATTTTATTTCATAATAGCTTTTGGCCTGCGTCCGCATAAAATTCGGCTATAACGTTCCGGACCCGTTCCCGCGGGAATCACATTAAATATCGGAATAAATTATAGCACATGTGTTATTCGGGCTATATGCTATGTAACTGCCAAATTTCATTAAAATCCGTTCAGTAGTTTTTGCGTTAAGGAGAAACAAACATCCATTAAGTACAAGAAGAAAAACACAATATATTTCGCATTTAAAATATTAGGATAATACAATTGCAAGTAGGTAGATAGGTAAATAGTACAGGAATATATCCAATTTCATATTATCTAACTAATGTATATACTTATTTATATACTTTATCACATAAATAACTAATAACATTAAACGACGACGACCGCGACGATAGTTTTACAGTAATTTTCTGGTTCATTAAAATTTAAAAATGCGACGTCAAACTTCTGCGCATGGCTTGTAAGATGAAGGAGACTATGCTTTGATAAATTCAAACTTCAAATTTTCCTGTTTATATTTGTGTGTAATTTTTTTCCGTTAAACAGAATATTTTTACTAATTGTTGTAATTTGTGTTTGTGAATGTTTTTTCTATAAATGAATAAATGTAAAAGAAGTGAAGTGAATTTCCCGCCACTTGATATCCTCGACGCGTAGGTACAACAGAACTGACTCGCAGCTTACGTCCAGCAAAGTTGAGAAAATTATATTTACGAAATTTTAACATGAATATGAGTACAACAACAACTGCATATAATTAGGTATTAAACACTCGTGTCAATATTACAATAAATAGATGAACAAACAATTAAATTTTCATACCACCTTTTATATGACAGTTGCATAAACTACTATTTTTTTTAATTTTATAGACTGGCGTGAAAAAAGTGTACCCTTAAACGACTGTTTTCGAATATATAATATAGTGTAGATAAAGATTGTTACAGTTAATTGGTGATTTTGATAACGAATTGGTTTCTTTTTATACAGCAACTATTTACGTATCAGTCCGTATCGTTTTTGTGTGCACTACCTATCAATGACTAAAATACTTTGTTGACTGGAAGAGATCATGCTAGTGATAAGACCGCCCTTTGTACTGCTTTTTATTATGTATTTTATCCCATATATGTATCTAGTGTGCGAATAAAGAGTTTTTGTATTGTATTTCTTGATTCAAGGGCCTTACCATGAACTTTATAAAACCGTCCAAGTTCCGTGCAGTTCAGTTGGGAAAGAGGCAAGCTTATGTGACATGTATAGCGCTGTCTCGTTCTAAGCAGGGCAGTTCAGTTTAGGTCCTGCTATAAGAGCATGGTAAGCCCCATGATTTGAAAAAAAATGGTGTTATTTTACTGAAACTCACCTTTTCTAACTGATTCAAATTGTGGTATATAAGAGCTGTCTCCGCATACCACTCTTGCTTTTTAGTCTGTCGGAAGGTGTTTTGCGATATCAAAGATGCGAGAATTTTCAACGCTAGAAGTTCCCGACCACCCTTATTCCTCTTCAAGTCTTGTATGCCAACCTCCAGTATTTTGACATAATTGTAAGCAGGTGTGAACCGATGCAGCCATATGGGTAGTGTTTTACATCTAAAAATGAAAATAGTAGTGTCTAAGTAAAAGGAAGTGACTATAAAAAAAATGGCTTACGAAAAGCCATTACAGAAATACGTTCGCGGCTCGAGATGATGAGTCCTGTGAGCCGAGGCAGCGACTAGCAAACTTTCTAGTGAATTTAAGCTTCGTCTACCATGCGCTTTAAAGTTTAAGAAAAGAGAACGAACGGATTTTCGTTACCAAAGCTGTACGAGCTACGTACAATTGTACATAGCATAACATTACAATACTGCAGCCTATATATTCAGCTCTATACGTAGAGCCAGTCATCACTAAAGCGTCGACACTCGATAGCAATACCTATAAAGTGAGGCTCAGATAACTAATCCAGCAAAGTAGCAACTAAGTACTAAATATTTTAGTTAATACATCTCAATGTGTTTAGCTTCAATCTACTCAACCAGCAACAACTGCAACATTGGGACTTTCAACTACGAGATAACCCACCACAAATGCTACTGTAACATGCCTACTGTCAATAGTAAAACTTAAGTAAACCTCACCTATTTATCTGCTCCTCTTCTATTTCTTTGTACAAATTGAATACTACTTGGACTATTGTACATTTTTCAATGGCGTCCGTTTTGTTTAAGAAGTCCTCGTACATCTCATGTGCAGTCATGTATCTGTAAAATAAAAATTACAGAGGTAATAGGTGTATATTTAATTTACAGTAGTTGGCCATGTGTGATGATTAGGACCGGCAGATTATAATGTAGCATGTAAAACCCCATTCTTTGACGGGTGTCGTAAAATGGGACTAATTTCATAAAGGCGGACCATTTAGTATCTACCTCTATAAACTAGAATATTGCGATGATAATATAATATAATTTGGGCAGCAGGATTTTCTGTTGATTGTTTTCAACCTTACGATCTCCAGCCCGTCTGTCAAGTGTGGAGATTATGGATACAACCTCCAATGATGTGGTATAGACTCAAGTCCAGCAGTGGGCTGTTCCGGGCGTTTGATGACGATGAGATGCTATGCTTTTCTATTATATTTACTATTTACATCAAATTTATACAGCTTTATAGTAAGAATTAAAGAGACAAAAAACTGTAACTCTATAAAACACAAATAAGAAAACTATTAAAATATCCCACCTCTCAAACTCATCCTTGTTTCTGAATACAATACTGGCATTGTCTAACTCCATATTCTTGTCAACTGGATGTGTTTCTCTATTTATTTTGTCATATAGTAGCATTAATTCCAGTTTCTTTTCCCTTATAATGTTGTAGTCTATTCCAAGATAACTCAATATGTAAAAGCGGTCAAGTGTGCTGCGGGCTTTATCTGACAGCTTGTAACAAGTTCCAGCTTTTTCACTCATTCTGAAATTATGCAAGTCATCTATTACATTTTTTTAACTTATTTGTAATTAGGTTGATGATAATTGAAAATTATATTTAGACTTGTATATCAATTTATATACAACAAAACTAGCTCTTGCTCATAACTTCGTCTACTTGGTCATGACTTCGTTTATGCAACAAAATTGCATATTTTGAAGATAAAAAGTTCCCCAGGTTCCCATCTTTTACGCCAAAATGTACAAGCATAATCTGTTAAAAAAAATGTGCAGACATACAGACTTATCTTTTTCATTTATTCAGTTATAGTACTTGGATACTTTGGTTGGATGTAACTTACAGTTTTAATGCCATTCTTGAATTACAAGATGTATGGTCCGTGAAATATTTAGGGATTTTGTTTGCAGAGCTCCTACTAAACCCATCTAGAGCTTTAATTGCATCTTTTTTTGAAGAGACTTTAAGTTTCAGTTCTTTACATATTTGCATAAGATCATCTTTATTCAGAATGTCTTTGAAGTCCTCATAGGTGATTGGACTCTTATTCCCTGTAAGAGCAAATAATAATTGATATATAAAACTTAACAAAGGAAATCATTTACAAAGACTATGGAATTTACCTTCATCTAGAAGTTTATACATAAGCAAAGATTCCAACATGGTTTCCAAAGGTAAATTATCCAGCAGTGTTTTTTCTTTCCCATCTTCACTAGCAATTTGGTTTACCTGTAAAGAAATCAATATACTAAACAACATTAAAAAACATAAGAATAAAATTAAATGGTTTGGGAATATAAGTATGAACTTATTAATCATTCAATGTACCTCATATCAGAGGTCTCAGTAGAAGAGTATGCGCACTTGTGGCACCTCGGTTGTTGCTAATGTCCTCGGACAGTGTGTCAACTTGCCATCAGATGGCCCATTTGTCTGTTTGCCTACCATGTAATATGAAAATAAATTTACAGTAAAAGAAAATCTTACATACATTTGACTTTTTGTACCAGCCAACTTTCCTCCAGTACAGGCGACAAACCAATCTCATGCCAGGCTTTGTCACTCTCAGGCAGTTTCTCAGGATCCCTTGTGCCTCAGAGTCCAGCAAATTGCAAGTAGAAGCATCATTTATAAAAGTATTGATTGTGGACAATAAAAATATTGCTGAAATATTTAAAAATTGAAGAATTTTATTATAATATCTCATGTTTGTCTATAATCCATATTTTTTCTCTTTGGCCTTCGTTTTTTACCCTGTTTATAACGGACATGCATCACAGTTTAGTTTTATGATGAAATCATATTTAATGGCCCTGAGACTGGTTGAACTGTCCACTGGAGTCGATTGGCACCCAATAAAGGTACTTTATTTATTCGTTTACTATACAGTGTGTCCGGGGAAGTAGTCGTCAAATTTAAGGAGCGTGATCTTTGGATTATTTCATCAACAAAATGACTTCAATTATAGGGTTATGGCCCCACCGCCAAAAATTACAAGTACTTGAACTTTTTTTTCGAAGTTATGACCTTCATTAACTAAAACAATCAACAGTTCGTATCCTATTACTTTTTTTTGCGTGTTTTTGATATCATTAGATAGCTTACAAAATTAACTATCCATTCAAGTAATAAAATTATACCAACACGGCACATTTTCACCGAGTAAAATGCAATAGAAAAATAAAATAAATATTTTTTTCACCTATTTTTTCGTACTTTTTTTCAAATATCAAATAAAATTGCACATTAAGATGTATTTTTTTGTATCATGTGACTAGTATTTGAGCTGTTCTACAAATTGGCGTTTAAATCATTATTTAATGTCTTGTTCAATAATAACTCCTGAACACAAAGATTACAGTCGAGATTACAGATTACAGTCCAATTCAAATAAAAAAAAATTATGTTGTAATTTGACAATAAATCATTCATTCGCTTTTCATGTGTCATATATCATGAACATCAATAATTAATTTATTCCTGTTGTTGTCATACAGCATGTTGTAATTGTTGGCCATTAAGTTACACTTTAATTTGTTAGATAAAGTAGTTATATATTTTTTTGTCTAATTAAAGAAAGACCTATTTTATGATGCTGCTGAGTAGCAGTTTTAAACAGGGTTTCATTATTTGTTCAGAGGCTAAGGTCACCCTGTATATCAACATTTTAAGAATAGATGTAAGAATTACCTTTATCTCAAAATATATTATTTATACAAAACATTAGTTGATTAGAGGATACCAATGGGTGCAAATTAAAAAAGACCGAAATTTTAAAAGTCTTTTTTCCTCAGCGCCCCCTCTGCTACACTCCAACCCTAATGGGTTAACATGGGCGCATGTTATCTAACTAATGTTAGATAATATGCATTTATAGATTAATTACCTAGTAGAAATTACATATACAAAATAGTAATTAGTAGAGGGATACTTACTTTTATCATCCATATTCTCACATGCTTTAGCAAAAACATCATCACTGTTATTATTACTTGGCATGGAATTTGTCAATTCAGCATTTAAATTTCTTTCAAGTTTCTGTGGTGTTTTATTAACCACTCTTCTTTTCTTAGTCAGGGAAAAGTACTTTATTTTGCTGACAGAGTCATGTACTTTTAATGGAGTTGAGCTACCCAATATTTTTGGCGCAACCTTCGAATGGTTTAGTGATTGAGAAGAACTTTGAGTATGTGTAGTTGGTGAAGACTTTTGCGGTGTTCCTGGTGTCAAAGAATATCCAATAGTTTCGTCGGAATTGTATGATACAACTGCACTGTTATTCGAGTTTTGAGATAAAGTCGTAGAAATATCTTTTGGACTGGCTCTAAAATCATCTTCATCATCGCTAATCAGGCTGATTACGTCCTGGTTATCTGTGGTAATTATTCGTGATACTTTTTGCACACAGGTATTGCTACTACTTTTCTTCGGACTCTTAGATGGAGTTTCTGATTTTAGAAGACTTACATTACGCCTCTTGTAAGTCTTTATCACTAATTGTTTGAACATCATATCAAGAGTGAAATATTCCCTTTGGATTGGTTGAAAAAGTTTTCTATGGGTAACTGTTTTTTCATTCTAATAAATAAGTAATATGTATTATAGTTATACTATTTTGATAGTCCTACCATATTTAACTTCATACTTACAACTATAATACAACATATGATTATGTTTTACTTTACTGTTACTTCATTCTAGAACACGGGGTGGAAACGCAGTATCCAGAGTCATAAACTTAGTAAAAGCGACCGCCAGCATCGAGTTGCTGTCAAATAACTTTTTAAATATAATTTTACATACTAGACATCCCGGTTGGATACAAAAATATCACCAATATGTGCAGATAATAAAAAATATTATAATATCTTTAAATTATGTTTATACATTTTCAGAATAAAATTAATATACCTATATAAATAATACGCGAAAGCTCTTTTTTTATAAACATTTACTACTGATACCTTGTATCCAAAGCCAAACCGAACTTCTAGAAAAATAAACTAGTTTTTGACAGAAATCGTTTTTTTTGTATTTTCGTGAATTCTAATTTGTTATTGTAATATAATAGATTCCTATCGGCTTCTATTTGAATTTTTGAGCAATGTTTCAATATCGCTGTGTCGTGAGAGGATGCCCATTGAGAGAAACATTGTGAAATTGGCCAACTCCAGCACTTGCAAAATATAGTTAAAATAACTCAAACCTCATAGTCCAACATAGTGTTTTCACTGCCAAGGAAAACTCTGTTATTTATAAAAGTAAGTAGTATATTACAATTTAAGTTTTTAACAAGGGTATAATGTTCATATTTGTGCCATGTTGTCCTTTTCCTTTCACCTTTACTTTTCATGGATTAGCAATAGGACTTCTACATTAGTGGAGGACTTCTACATCATCCCTATTTTTTCATTGGTGGTTCAAAAGTGAGAATATCAGCAAATTGCCGTTTTACATAAATTATTCCTAATATAATGTTTTTAACTATTGCGGTTATTATTACACATTTTAAGGTTATGTTCCGTTCCGGGTTTCCTACCGCGTCCCGTGACCATGATGCATGCAACTGTGTCGAAATATCGGGCTACTCGTCAACAAAGGTATGCAATAGGTAACCCGGAACATAACCTTAAAATTATACCGAATGTTTCATTGTAAGCATTCATAGAATATAATTATTAGACAAAACCTTTCCTTGCCGCTCCCTTTAACTATGAATACTTAACATTCCTGTTTCCATTTTCCAGGTGTTTTGAGGAATGATCAATCAAGATTATGACCATGAATACCCAGAGGCCTACTATGGTAATTGTTTTAATTGAAAAGTATACTATATGATTGTAAACTTATTTTGTTTGGTTATATGTGTGAAGCATGAAATTGCATTTTGCTTTATGCATTCACCATTGGTTGTTCATATTGGGCTAACAAGCTTAACTGGTATTAAGTGCATTTATTTTATGTGTAAACACTTCTTAAAATTTTTGTATATTTATTGACCGTGTTGACATTTAAAGTATTTCTTACAGAAAAATTAATTGGCCCTTGTAATAAGCGAGACTTATTTGGATATAAGTACCTACCTACATTTATACCTGTACCAAAACATGAATTTTTATTAGGTAAATATAAGCAAAGGCTAAACAAAACTTCTATATGGCTAAACTTATATTTGAAGTGCACTATTATTTGTTCGAGTCATCAATTTATTTTTGCATTTGATAGAACACATCCAAAATTTTGTAGATTTATTGACATTTAAATTATTTCTCTCAGAAAAATTAATTGGCCCTTGTAATAAGCAATACTTATTTGGATATAAGTAACTACCTACATATTATACCTGCACTAAAACATCAATTTCTATTAGGTAAATATAAGCAAAGGCTAAACAAGACTTCTATATGGCCAAACTTATATTTGAAGTGCACTATAATTTGTTCGAGTCATCAATTTATTTTTGCATTTGATAGAACACATCCAAAATTTTGTAGATTTATTGACATTTAAATTATTTCTCTCAGAAAAATTAATTGGCCCTTGTAATAAGCAATACTTATTTGGATATAAGTAACTACCTACATATTATACCTGCACTAAAACATCAATTTCTATTAGGTAAATATAAGCAAAGGCTAAACAAGACTTCTATATGGCCAAACTTATATTTGAAGTGCACTATAATTTGTTCGAGTCATCAATTTATTTTTGCTTTTGATAGTACACATCCTCTTGATAATGGACATCTACAGATGTACACAGGTTTGCACTGGTACATTGGTACTACGATGACATTAAAGCTTCATTATTGACTTTTACTTTCAGGTAGATGGTGTCGAACACAACTTGAGAACATTCTGTGATCCTGCGGTGATTATTTTAAATTGAGAGGCGCTTTACTATTACTTTGTAATTAATTTCTAGACAAATTATATGTATGTTAAT
Source organism: Blastobasis lacticolella (assembly GCA_905147135.1). Taxonomy (NCBI): domain Eukaryota; kingdom Metazoa; phylum Arthropoda; class Insecta; order Lepidoptera; family Blastobasidae; genus Blastobasis; species Blastobasis lacticolella. The sequence continues at coordinate 5,887,955 of LR990058.1, forward strand.
TATGTGCCATTTGTGTTTTCTTTAATATAAGAATTAGAATTCAGTAATAATAAAGTACAATATGAAAATCAAGAAAATGTAATCGATGTGGCATCCCTAGCCAAATCGCAATCGATAGATTGTTATGTTGATATGACCGCAGCACTAGCACTTGTCAAAATTGTTATGTCAAACTATACGTCAAAACCGATGCTGGCGGTTTTCTCTACGACGTCCGTGTCTCTATGGACGCTTCCCATCTGATCTATAGTAATCTGTGTTCTAGAATCACATAAACCTATACCTTGTCTAAAATAGGATGATAATTTTGACAGATCACAGTAGGGATGTGGTTGTGTAAAATCGTTAATGAATCTATTCGATTATCGATTATCATTCTCATAGAACTTGGAATCGATAGTTGCATGGTTATGCTATACGTATTATACGAAATAAACTATTTATTTTCTTCTGAATTAATAATGTATTAATACGACATTAAAAACCCTTCTACAACGACGATTATGACACGTGCGTATTTCTATTCGGTCAGTCATCCTATTACGTAGAATACGCGCGACTCGAAATTGTTGTTGTGAAAGGTCTTTTAAGGTGAAATCCAAACAAAGAATAAGAGTTTAGTTACAAAAAATAATAAGGTTACTTAAATCGTAATTTTAAATATTCGATTTTTTTATATCAATATCGATTTTCAAATGTCTGTTGTTATTCGTTATTCATGGCACTTCACTAAAGGGGCGGGGCCTGTCTATGAAGTACGACATTTCCCGTAGTAAATTTTACCGAAAAAAAATACAAAACTTCATAGGCGTGCGCCAAAGACCAACAATTAGTGAGCTGTCAAAATTATCATCCTATTTTAGACAAAGCATAAAATATAAAAACAAGTTTTTTGGGGCTCACCACCGACGATAAAATGGTAACTCGCGCCTACTGGGTATTGTCAATTGCTTTCACAAAGCATCAATAGATGGCGCTCCTACAATTTTGGTAATCTTTTACCAAAAGGCTGCAGAGACTGTAGGCGGGCCCGCGGTGCTCGAATCAGCATAAAAAAAACTATCAGTAGTTGGGGCGTCGGTGAAGGCGTAGGGTCTTGTCCCACGATCTGCTTTTTGGGTCAGCAAATATCGCTCGCTGTCCATCGAAGCAACATTTTACTATATTATGGCACATTTACACTCAGCCTTGTTGGGCAGGGAAGTGAGCAGGGAAGTGGGCAGCGCGAGTATGTAAATAGGTTACTCGCGTTGTCACTGCCCATGCCGCTGCCACTGCCCTACACTCCCTCGATTGTCGGTTTTTCGCGCGGAAGTCAAAGGACAGGCAGCGCGAGCGCGAGTGACTGTTTACATTCTCGCTCATTTGCCGCGGCAGTGCGACCGAGAAAGAACGTGCTACGCTACGTGTTGTAACCCGACTACGGCAATTCATTTATTTGTCTGTCCTGACCTGACTCCTGTGTTTTTATTATGGCACCGCCGTTTTTTATTTCTTTTTAATAAATTTAAATAATTATTTATACTGAGTAGACATAATGCTGTCGCACTAAGAATCTCCACGTCAGTCATTGTTGCGAGTTGAGCAGTAAAGAAGTATGAAGGCTGAGTGTGAACACTCACTCGCGTCGTTATTGCCGCAGAAGTATTTAGGGAAATATTTCCGGCAGCGACATGAGCAGTGGCAGTGGCTGAGTGTAAATGTGGTATTATACACTGATGGACACGCCCCCCCCCTTTCCTACGCCTATGTGGAGGGAGTCAACACAAATGTAGAAAATGCATAGAGAAAACGTGTATACTGTATGACTCTTTGGTCTACGTCTACGACATTGACGCTCTTCTTTTGGCTCTTCGCTCTTCTGTTAATCTGTCTGTGGACACTCATCAAGTCGCTGTTTGTTACGATTTTTTATTTTATTTAGTTTTTAAGATTTTCTTTGATTACGTTCTCATTTACTAAGCTACCAGGGGAGTTTAAGTTGATTGAAGCTGACATACAATGTTCCCTCTATACGTACCGTTGGTGGCAATGTCTGCGTTGTCTGCCTGCTCCGTGGTCTTTCTGTATTGTAAGAGCCGAGGCGATAAGAAGGGATACATCACGGTCAAGGAGAGACCCTCTGGGCATGGATGACCAAGAGTTTAGTTGGTAGATGCGTTCGTATATATACGTTTAGATAATTCATATTGTTATTTTTAGGCATTATTTTTAGTATCTATCTAGTATATCATGTTTGAAAATATATTTTTGAAGACAAAAATCTAACTTTTTGGATTTACATTGAATTTACATACTTATAATCTTGGTGTTCGTTAATGTCCCAGTTGTGCTCTTGCGCGCGAGGGCCCGTGGTCCGGCTTGACCATGATGCAGGACTTGGGAGATCAGGTAAGGTAATTATAGTGGACCGACTGCCACCTGACCGCCGTGACCCTCTACCAGGGAAACTCGACCACATTGGATAATGGTTACACATTCAGCCAGGTTTCATCACAATGTTTTTCCTCACCGTAAGAGCATCGGTTAATGTTCAACAAATGTTAATAACTCTGAAAAGAGTACATGGCGGCACTGGGATTCGAACCTGCGTCCTCTCGCTCACGAGACGGACCTCTTATCCGTTAGGCCACCGACGCTCTGAATTTACAAAAAGTCGAAGGCGGTTAATAGAGCGTGCTTACATACATCAAACTAGAAATACAGTTGTGTCGCGTGATGCGTCGGAAGCACATCGGTTCATAGCATAGACATAGATTTTTTATAGTTTTAGTATGGTTAGGTTAGGTTACCTATTATCGTCACGACACATACTGTGTGTTTCTGCTTCTAGACGGCATTAAAGGCATTGTTATGCATACTATGTCGTATCCATTAGTGACAACCTGCATAAAACCGGTTCAGTGGCTCGAGGGAAAACTTTACGTAAACGTTATCTGCAGGAGAAAAAGACCGCCAATCGATTCTAAATGAAATAAAGACAAGAATTGTGTAACAGAATTATTTATTAAAATATATTCTACTAAATTCATAACATAGTATGTACATTTTCAACAATACACCTCAGTAGGATATTAAGGCACCTATTTTATAAACTTACATTGATTACACCTAAACTATCAAACCCATAACACATTTCATACTAATGTTCCCTAACACATAAATAACTTTCACCTTTGATATTAGCACTTAGCTAAGGGCACTTATTTTGAGCATTTAATAATCGTAGTCTAAAGATATACAAGTTTACAAGTGTATAAATCAACATAGTAAATAGCATATTACATTATTCATAATTTATAATTTAACTCTACATAACGCAGGATAACAGTCTACAAATCACATGCTGTCACTACTCTTGTGCTAGTTGAAGATTAAATAGTTGATTGAAATACGTATGTGGTTTGTCTAAAACTTAACGTACAGACAAAATTTGTTTGAATACAACATTGATTATAGAAAAAGCAGAAATTTCAAAAGGTATCATCCAAAATCTAAATCCAAATGCTGTTCAGATGATACCTTAAGGAACATCAATTGAAGCTATATCCAAACACTTATCCATGTAAATTCCATATCCAAATTACTTTCATAAATCATTTAACAATTCCATGACACAGCCGAAATGAAAATAACATCAGTTTCATTAAATCCTATCCACTATGTAAATAGTCTTCCAAAATCCATGACAATATTTAAACCTACACCTCTTTACGTAAAAATAGTCTAAAAATACAAGGCACCAAGTTCGGTAAAGGTTTACTAACCCACGTAGGATTTACGTCGTTTTAATAGTAGGTATAAAAACAATTTTGGTAACATTCATATCACGCGATTAGACGACGATAACATAGTGATAAACAACCAATTATACAAAACAAATACAAAATTTTTAAACTTACTTTGTTATACCAATAAGCTACCATAATAATGACATTTTTATTTTATAAAACTATGCACAGGTATTGATTAGATAAACAAAGAAATCAATTAACGTCGACTTTTTGCAGCGAATGTTACTGTAACATATTTTACATGGTAGCTGTAGTTATAGTCGCGATTATTTCACTATAATAACGTTATGTGGGCAGTCTTCAACAATGGCGGATGCTCTGGGCTCCTGGTCGAAATAACAAAATCCAATATTACAATAATTATTGATTTTTGCCTAGGTGTACTATATACCAATGGCCCCTAAACGATGAAAATGGATTTCCGCTAACCAAAACCACCATACATATAATTGATTAGATTATTTCAGAATAAATGGCGCTGACTAACAGTCATGGTCATGGTACGAGTACAATTACATGAACAGGCTTTAACAGTCCACTGTTGGACTTTTGCCATAATCCCCAAGCCTGGCACGCAGATTGGTGATTAGTGTTCAAAATATTGCTGCAATAACATAAAATATAACTTTCTCCACGACATTGGTAGGTTAATACTGTAATCAGTGAGCGCCTCTTATTCCGAAATTTAAGTAACAATAACAAAGCAATGATTGTTAGTATGTAGGTATCTATTGAAATGTCGGCAGTACAAGAAACCCATTAGTTACGAACATATTCGTGTATGAGATCTAAAAGCATTATAAAATAACATGGTTCAAAACAATGGTAAGATAATAATCATATATCACTAAAGAATGAATATCCGATGACATATAGAGTACGTATATAAATTTATAATTCATTTAATTGTCACGTGAAGGGACCATTGAAAAAAAAAGATAACTGGAAGAGCAGTGAGTATTATTGGATATTCTTCTCTGTATAAGTGTAGTTCCTTTTCCAATAGTAACCCCTTCTAATAAAGATAAATAATGTATGGGGGATAACATGATCGTATTCCCAGCAATGTCAACAAAGTTTGCTTTAGAGAAACATTTCAAAGGGCTTAGAACATACCCAATCACCCTCTACGCACGCATAAACACACAAACAACTTGAAAGCTTCTGTTTGCGTAGACGGGTATATACGTGACGTCATACAGTGACCATGAACAGTCGCATGTTGCCCATACCATGAGCGTAGCCGTGTCGTGCTTACCGACGTCTGGTCTTTACTATCCCTAATTTTACTCGACCTGCGTATGGTCGATTTCAGTCGAACTATGCATTATGAGACTAAAATAGCAAATGTCATAATCAAACTCTCGTGTTGCTTCATTAGGTATGTCAAATATTTTTTGTGTGTGGAAAAAAATTAACGCGTCTTGCATAGCGCAGCTTTGTCATTATGTCATGTAGATACGACCGAGACGTTGGTGAAGCCATGGGATGGAGGTGGGTAGTCTGACGTCACGCCACACCGCCCCACATGTCCTATATACTATCAAATTGGTGGTGCCATGATAGGTATGTGTGATGTCAGGTCTTCCCCATACAAGCATACAACCGGCATAGTATCCGCCAGGTAGAGTACGCGCAAGATAACTTTTCTCGTGACTGAAAATAGAACTAAATTTGATTGACAGTCAATGAGAACAACTCCCTACAAAAACAATAACAGGGACACCATAAAGTGCAGACTTGCGCGCACTCTACAGAACAAATTTTTCTGTGAACTGACATTTGTCGCCACGCCAAATGTACAAAGATGAATGATATCTAAACCTAGCGGCCGTAGTTCCTAATACCAGTAACGATTTGGTTTGAGCCGACCAACCGTCAGTTGCAGCCGACCCTAATCCAAAACGGAACATCTGTTACTAGTTTAACTCAGCCATTTCACAGTTAACTTGGTCGGCGGTACATCTGTATGACGTCACGTCGCAGCGGCCCATACATCCAAGCCCTCCACCCTGCATAGTATGACAGTATGACAGTATCCAGTATCCTCGTGCTCACATGTTGGGCTCCTGCTTGAAGGGTAGCGGCTCGAGGAAGGGCTCGGGCAGCGGCAGCGGCGGCGACGCCACGGACGCGGGCGAGCCGGCCGCCGGCGCAGTGCTCTCTTCCATTGCGGTCTCGGTTGATGCTCCTGTGGGCGAAAGGAATCGTTTTGGGTTTACTTTGGATTAAGTGGACAGGCCATACTGTCGAATGTAACTTGGCCAGTTACTGCTTTCAGGGATCAATTACTGACTGTTACTATGAATAAAGTATGATATGATATGATCTATCAACCTGAAAGCGGTCACGCGTTAAGCGTTCCGCGGTCTATACAACTCGTGTTTAGATATATATTCGATAGGGGTTGTTCCGTCCGCGGTCCATACAAATCGCGTCTCCATGGACCACGGAACGCTCGAACGCGTTAACACTTTCCGTCTGATAGATCCCTAAGATCTGATCAAACCAACGCGTTTAGCCTTCGTCCGCGATGGCAGCCGCGGTGGCGATCACCGTTTAGATAGTACTGGCCGCCTTCACGCGCCTGTTTGTACCCTCACCCTGATCGCCGCCGCAGCCACCGTGGTCGTGGAACACGTTTGTTCGACGGAAGCTTAAAGTTCTTTCCAAAAATATTCCCTCAGCGTTAAATTATCTACATCATCCGAGCGGTCAATCTTAGCTACTGCCAGGGTCTGCCTTCCTTCTCTTTTTCCCTCCCTACTTCCCGCAGCGTTGAACCTGTTAAAAATACCCGAAACCTACCTCCCAACAGCATTTCCTGCAGCAAGCTATCGATATGCGCGACCCCGAACAGCTTGGCGAACTGTATCTGCTCGATCATCTGCCAGGTGATGCTCTGCAGCGGCGGGAGGCAGAGCAGCAGCTCGCCGAAGCGGCCGCGCCCGTCGTACTGCCGGTCGCTGATGTAGTCCTCCAGGTTGATCTGGATCTGGTAGCGGAGCTGCTTGATCTTCTGCGGCTGGGAGAGCCCTTTTGCGTCTATGGGAGAAGGTGAGAGGATGTTATAGATGGTGGAAGCAGTTTTCAAAGTCTGGGGTTGGTTGTTGGCAAGATCAGGTACCTACATCAGAGTTTTTTATGCTACTAAATGACAAACGAACAGACAGCCCACCTGACGGTAAGTGGTAACTGTCGCCCATAACATCTACAATTCATACATTTAGGTTGTAGGTAACAAAAATGCAGAACCGCAGGTGCGTTTTCTCTGTGAGGATTAAGATGAAATGCCTCAATTTCGCTGGTTACCGTATCCTCCAAACCGGAACACAACAATGCCAGCATTGTTGCTTAGCGGCAGAAATAGATAAGGCGGCGGTACGCACCCAGGCGGGCTTCTAAGGCTTGACAGAGTCCTACCGCCTGATAAAAATAAGATAGATTGGTTGCGACTTTCTTACTAAGGGTTCTGCGACTCCAAAATGCACCCAATGGCACTAAATAGAAGCAAGGTCTGTTGTTAAAATTTTGACAGAAACATCTGCTGCACAATGACAGATCGGTTCTAGTCAATCACCAGCCTTTAGTTTGACGTCAGACCTCACGTCTCAGTTGGTCACGCAATCGGGTGGATTTTGGAATCGCGAAAGCCCTCAAGACAATTTCAATTTACCCTTCTTCTTTAGGATCCAAGGTAATTCTTTGTTGTACTAGTTTATCAAAGTCGATGGCAAAAGAAATACGAGGAGCAGGCAGACAGACAAGAGTTACCTTCGAAATTAGACCTTTTGGTCAAGCGATTATTCCAACAAGAACGCATGCGATTATATTTGCCAGAGGCTTAACTATTTAAAGAGTATCAACTCACTTGGGTCAAAAAACACGATGGCCTTGAGGCACGCGAACTCTGTGTCGTCGATGTCGATCTCTCGCAGCGGCTTCACGATCTCGTCCATCACCCGCATGCCGATCATGCTGATGTCTATGTCCATCCGGCCGTCTGCAAGTAAACGATTCATATTAAAGTTTGTAATTTTTTTATTTTATTCGGCAGACAAAAAGGTAAGCAGTCTTGATGGAATCCGCCGCCTTACATCAGCAACATCAGGGTTGCCAACCTCTAAAAATATCTCCAATATACCTCTGCAACGATCCCATAATCGATTTGAAAGTATAAGTTTCCGTCACGTAAAAAGAACGCTGAACGCACTGGAGCGGTATACGTCTGTCCCTTTTATACAACCAATTTGTTAAATTTTTTGTCTCATACTTCAATAACGGGCCCACGATCACTATGATAAAATTTAAGTGATTTGCGATATCTGTGGTACGTAAAGTACAGCTTAATCTCTGTGACTGCTGTTCAACGGGTTTGGTTGGAGGAGAGGACCTTAAGTTGGGGGCCAGGTAATGACCGTCTTAACATGAGCATGCCACTGTTGATCTTATCTAGCAACTCTGTTTCTTGTATCGTCGCTTTGCATCAGGTGAGAAGGTGGTCAAATGCCTGGCTAGTAAGAAAAATAAGAGAATGAAACGCACAACCACTGTTCTCGTTATAGGTGGTACATACCAATGTTGTGTTTGGCGATGATACAGTTGTTCCCGAGCAGCAATACGTCGCTGAGGTGCAGCGAGCGGCGTGCGCAGCCAAGCAGCAGATGCTCGCCGGCATGCGCTCGCAATAGTGCAACCTAGCGAGGGATACATGGTCTATCATTAGTATCATTGCCGAAGAACCGCCACCGCCGCGAGTCCGTGAGTGGAGACCGCGACCCTGCAAGCGTAGGTGAGACACCCTCCGGCCAGGTGATGGAGTGACGATTTGCGAAAGGCTGCAAGTGGATGGTGGATGCGTCTAGCCGTGGACAGGGTGCATTGACGCGAGTTGGGGGAGACCAATGTCCAGCAGTGGACCATAAGGCCGATGGTGGTGATGAATTAGTATCCGTATGGTGACCAGCAGTGTGGTGACCGGTACAGTAAAATGCATCAACCCCATCCATTGACAGATATCATAAAAGGTGACTAAGAATAATATTTTAAATTATCGTGGTTATTGTCACACATTTTAAGTAGTAGGAAACCCGGAACATACCGATGTTTCGGGTTTCCTACTACGCAGTTAAACGGTGACTAAACTAATGGAGACAGACCATGTTACTCACGTGCACCAGAAACATTCATAACGTTTACGCTGTTTTCTTCCTTCTACCTTCATCACCACCCAATACTGACCTGATCGTCAAGATGCAGTTCCGTGAACGCGGGGATGTACTTGGCCCACTCCACCAGGATGAGCAGTTGCTGCTTGATCGAGTCGCAGACGTCGTTGATCTTCGCCAGTTTGCGGTTGTTGATCTCTGCGTCGGTGACGTTGTTGGTCTGGGAAGGAACGGGCCGAGTTAGTACAAGTTATTGGGAATTAAGTCTTTTGGCATCGAGGCAGGACGAGTTCTATAAGTAAGAAGGAAGTTAGTTAGTTAACAAGAAAGGGGTTAAAAGGCTTTTACAGGGTCGGCAACGTGTGGGTATTGCAAACGTCCATAAGCTGCGGTGACTGCTTACCATCAGGCAGGTCGTAAGCTTGTTTGCCACGTTAGTGGTATAAAAAAAAGTTCCTGATAGGTATCTGTGATGCCGTATCTTTCGTTTTGTACTAACATGGGGAAGACGGCTTAGCGGAAATTCTGTCAAATAAGATTGGAACTTATCAGTAGGTTGTGAAACAGGCCCAAGCATTGTAAATTCGCGCGAACTTAGTTACGTGTTCGTATGCGATACGCGTTCTAAGATAATGACGTTTTTTTCGATACCTACTTATTGTCGACGCTTACATTATGAAAGGCATACTGAACGACCTAAAGACACACTGAATGACCTAACTGACTCTTGTGTATATTGTGTATCTGTGTTTATATTGAACGTGACTAAACTCTCTTGTTTCCTTATATAATGGATACTGACGTTGAATAGTCACATATGGCTCAAAAATGAGAATGGACCAGTAAATTTTCATATTATTTTCAGAATTATTCCAGATAAAAAAAATAGAAGGACGTAATAGTTCTCCGGTTAATGTTTTTTTCTTCTGAGGTAGGGAACCTTATCGGTCACCATAAACCTCCGAAACATATGTCAGCAAACATACTGAATTAGCACTACCTATTTCGCATAGTGGAAGAACAAAGCGAGTGATATCCGCATTTAGAACCTATTACGTCTTGTCTCATATTTAGTTATCCACTTCGTACACGTTTGGCGCGAACGTGTCAACAATACAGTACATTAACACGCCATAATCCTTTTATCGTGAGTTATGAGCTGATAAATACAATACAATCATTACATATCTGACAGTGGCTCAATCATTCCGATATTACGCTTTTCGGGGGGCTCCTAATACGCCAAGATTGTACTGAGGATCAACATTCAATGATATTCGATGATAATCTTAATACGTCAAGTAAAGTGCAGAGACATAATATTTTGGGCATCTAGACAAGTCTGTTTATTAGATGTTACCTGTCACTCTTTATGTGACCAACCCCTTACAGTCGTGGGTGTCGTACAAGGCGAATAATGTTTTCGAGACAAAAGATTATGGCAATAGCCTCCTTTTGCGTGGAAGAGGCTGCAGTGGACAGTTATGGGCTGTGATGATGATGTGATCACTCTTTATGTATGTTTATGTTATATGGCTGTTTTTAGACCGGCATGCTCCATCGTCGGCCAGGTGAGCTGGCGGTCAAATGCCTGCCTGGCTTCTCCAATTATAAAAAAAAGATATCCTCGAAAACGGTTAAAATTAACATTATCGACATCATCTTTGGACAATTTCACTTGGCTAAGGCATCTGATAGAGTTCATTTGGTTTTCAGTAGGTATATTACAAGTTGACAAAGTATTTCAGGAAGCTAACAGGAATTTTGAATTCTCATAAAGAGTTATGAAAACTTTACAACACTGCCGTATGTTAAATATAAAATAAGGCTAATTTGAAAATGTAGTAGTGGTAGGTACTTATTCACTTCACTTAGTAACTGCATTAGATGTGTAAATGAGTCTTCAATCGATACACTAAGAACAAAACAATGACTTATGACTAATTATTAGCAATACTCATAATTACAATATATTGTATTTTTATTACAACGACGTCGCGCATAGCAACAACGCACGAGTGCAATTTAACAGAAGGTAACTTAAGTACAAAGGCGAGCTTAACTCAACAGTTGAGTTTTCTACCAGAAAACTTTGGAGTCAAAGAAACCGATAGGCGTAGGAAGTCTACTCAAGCTTATCAGTACCTACTTAAAATAAACCTAAAAATTTTAATTCACTGTAAACAATAATTACGTCCATTGATGATTAATGAGTCAATCGTTCCTTTAATTCAATGTGACGGTCTTGAGGAAATTAGTGAGGTGGGTTGGGTTATTTAATTCAGCAATTGCTCATACATGTTGATATTATGAACATAGTGCTTAATGGGGTGCTTATTCACGCGTGTGTGATGCCCCTGGTATTGCAAACGTCCATAGGCTGCGGTGACTGCTTACCATCAGGCAGGCTGCAAGCTTGTTTGCCACCTTAGTGGTATAAAAAAATATATGAATACTTTATCAACAAATTAAGCTACCACCATTTATTTTCTAAATTCACCAAAATATTTACACTATATTTTGGAGGTGACTTTGATACGCAGTAACTTAGTATGGTCGTGATCACATCACTGATATTAATGGCGGCTGGCAGCTAATTCTTAAACGCATTTTAGTTGATACTTAAAAACTTCATACACAAAAACGTTAAACGCCATTCTTTAAACGAATTTAAGAATTTTGTGCAAGCCGGGTTAGGATAAGTTTTGATTACCGAGGTCCATGTTTTCTTGCGTACCATGGCAGTTGTACGTATTATTGTAGATTTACGTATTTTTTATATACCATAAGGTGGCAAACAACCTTACGCAGTAGGTAAACCTCATGCCAATCTTTATGGCGGTTCGGAATGGATCAATGAATACTATATTGCATAGATACAGGACATAGTCGGTACATATCGGTAGCAACAGAGAAAACAACAGGCGGCCTTATCGCAAGTTTGCTGCTCGTAGATTGATGCGATATCATTTATAGGCGTGATACACGATCGGATCCAACAGAGGTCACCTTGGTTGTGTTGGCGTAAAAATCAATCTTGTTTATAATGGTTAGATGGCAATGTTATGTCGGTTCAACGCTTTATCCCTCATAGGCCTCTGACAAGTTGAGACAACATACATAGAGGTGTAGAATCAAAATCCAGAGCTGACCCAACCATGGCATCTTTGTTGGTAGTTGAATTCGATCGTGTAACAGGCCCAAGAAAGTTGTAGGTAAAGCTGGAGTCGCCTTGGTTGGGTTAGGATTGTGCTTGATCATCATCATCATCGGCGTTATGTCCTGGTGGCGCTCCAGCACGGTACGCGAGGGCCCGGGGTCAGCCTTCCTACTTTTCCTGGCCCACTTCGCTCGGTCGTCAGTATCCTTGGTGGTGAGCTTGTTGGCACGCATATAATTCTTGACGACGTCAAGCCATCGCTTCTTGGGCCGACTTCTCTATCCCCTGCCTGGCGAGGGTGGCATGGCCAAACATATTGGCCTATGCCTGATCAAAAAAGTTTACAAAAACACGACCCACCTCATCGATGACCTTCCTACTGAGCAGCTCCGCGTTCAGCAGCGACACCACCGAGAGCCCGTTGGCCTGCGCCGGCTCCTCGTACGACGGCCGCCGGCAGTTGATGCGATCCCGCTCGTTCTGCACCGCTGAGAGAAGAAGATGGTATGTGAGTTACTTGGAACGGTATGTATTGAGGGGAGAAACTGATGGTGAAATTAGTCGTCGTTGCAACTGGTTTTTAAATAAACAAAACCGCGACCAATTCGGTCCAACCGTTCGGGAGCTAAGATTTCGCAGATACGATACACAAGTCAAACTTAAACAGCCAATCCTTTTGAATTCTTAACTCTTTGGAATAAAGTCCTATCACCACACACATTTGCAAATTATCAAACTAACAGTTTTTATTTTTTGTTGTGTAGTATTCTTCATCTGATGTGTAGTATTCTTCGAAGTAATCGTATTCCATTATATTATTTATACGTAATTAAAACAACTTGTACACAACCAGTTCTATATAAGTTTTTGACTGATTCACCGTCTGGCAATGTTTTCATTTTTTCAGACTGTATGGGAATCTCCTACCGTCTTTGTAATTAAAAAATTAAGTGTGGGTACATTAGGTTATACTAGAATGTAAGGACGGACGGCGTGTGGAATCATTTTAGGATATGAGCTGTCAGGTTAAACATTTTTTTTTTAAATCGGTTCCCGCTCTTTCTATAACTGTCTCACTGCACGTCATGCCATGCACAGGCAAACAAAAGCAAAAAATTAACGGCTAGGAATACATAAATATTGTTTTTCTTTCGACGAAAATTTGGTATCAGATGGACTAAAGCCTATCGATTACATTTGTGCACACGTTGCACTGCAAATACCTATACGTCTTTTCAACACGATTCATCCGAGAGGGAAATTCCATCGCTAGTGTAGTGTAACCAGTGTAGCTGTACTGTTTTTGCCATACGTAGGTGAGCGCTAAGTAAATAACTCGTAGATATGGACAAAAAATGCGACCTTGTGTATTATACAAAACATATCTAGCAGCACCTTTATCTTTTGAGATTGCGATGCGTCTGTCGCTAACAAAGACATATCTTACTCGACAAGCGATGCGATATGGCCATTTTGTAATACCACTGGTGTGGAGTTCTTGGTAATAGATAAGAGTTATGTGGGTGGTGAAGGTGACAAACAAATACTTAGTACAAACAAAGGTCAGCTTTTATTTTAGCAAATAAATATATATGATCCGTTTAAACTGACTTGTCTTATTTGGTGAACAAACAATGCCCAAAATCACGACTTGCCGTATCAATCACGCTACGTATATTGTGTATGGATGTCGAAAATTATACAAGAAACACATATAATGTGAACTTAAACGAATACTGCTGCACATTATCCATTTAAATACATAATTTCCTTAACCAAATAAGACAAGTCAGTTTTAACGGTTCATAGTAGATACTACGCCCTATCATTGTGAACGTTTCCATTGGAGACCTTTTCATTCTAGTTTTATTGGTGTTTTGGCTTTTTACGTGCGGCGACCCGCACAACCCGTTAGGGAAAAGTATAGAAGGATCACGGATCTGAGGTTTGTGAGTACAATAACTAAGTGTTGTTTAAGTTTTCTTGCACCGTTTACCTTTCTCAGGCTTAGATTATCCCGGTTGACTGGTAGATAAGGCTATTTTAGGTTTAAGTCCGCCACTGTACTTTTATGCATAAAGCTTTAATAAATTAATAAATAAAGTATACGTAATGTTTTATTGTAAAACGGTGGTCACGGAGGAACTGTAGGGCTAAGATGCACTCTAAAATCGACAGTGGAATCTTTGCGGAATGCGAACGAAATCCTCGGAACTGTCATATCAAGATGGTCTAATAGATAGAATAATGCCATTTACGAAAGCAATTCCCTTAGGTCAAATCAAAAAGTTTTATCTAAGGCAATTCCTCTGTTTTGACAGTTTTATGTTGGAAATGCATGAAGTGGCACTTGTCTTTAGCATTTCAATTGTCAAATCCGATTGGTACACTTATGAATTGAAATCGACACCTCGACAGCGGAATATTTATTCAATAGATTTGTGTGCATCATAGCCACATGATTAGTGTCTTAGCCTTCCTGGTAGAATCGCAAATGGGACCTTATATATCTACGGGACGAATCGCGAATGGAACCAAACACGAGAAGTTTAACCAAACACGAGAAGTTTGAACTTGAGTAAGTACTTATTTTCTTAAAAATATTAAGGCGGGCATGGCGTGTAATCGATACTAATGATATTTAAAGTTCTAGATTGACGTGGCAGGCCATAAATCTAATCTAAAAAAAATACAGCAGGATAGCTAAAAATATCGCCGAATACATTTTTAAATTAATGTTATTGTAATGCCAAAAAATCAAGAACTACCCCATAGAAATTAAAGTCAATCGCTTAGATCTCAAGATTACAGACTTGAGTACAGTTATTACAACAATTTTTTTTACAAATATGTAGATCTATAACTAAAAGTATCGCCGAATAGATATTTATTTAGTGGGACATTTTTTAATAAAAATATTTCATAATTAGCACTTTTTCGCACTTACGCATCGCTCCGCGTTCCAAAATACGTGATACAACAATGACCCCTATTCTATGAGCAACGCGTTCCAGTTCGGATTGTCAGTGTAAATAAACAATGCTTGTGAATTGTTATTTAGTTTAGTCAGATAATTAAGTTATCAAATGGAAAGAGCTAGAAATAAAACATTAGAAAGTGGAATTTTAAGACGATTGGCCACTGATACATATGATAAACTTGTTTGTAAATATAAAATTGTACATTACGGATGTCATGTCGCAGTCACGAACGGCACAAAAACGTCTCTGCGGGACTCAAAAAATGGCCGACAATGGTGACGATCTTAGAAATAAATTAGCCCAAATATTGAGCAACAGATCGTTAAGTAAAAGCTAACGTAGATGTTAGTGATGCATTATGTATTTATCTACTAAACTCAAACTCTAGAATAAATTCTCGTTTAAATACCTACATTACATTGTTGCATATAATGTTGAAGTCCATCACAATACCACTAAAGGGAGATATTAGGTACAATTCTAGTTTTAAAATAATTATTTTCATATAGGTATCAGTAGATTTATTGATTTGTTTACTTGTGAAATGATCACAACAGGGAACACTGTAACTAATTATGAAATGTTAATAAGCAGTACCTATTTTAAAATTGTTTGTTTACACATTATTATAATTAAGCGTATCGCCATTGTAAACAACGATTGCTCGCGACTCAATTACTCGGTTAGTCAACTTAAGGGCTTATAAATTGTCTGCCAATATTTAATTTTGAAGAAAATAAATCTGATTAAAAACAAAAATAAAAATGAATGATGTATCCCTAGTTAAAATTAAATAAAATATAGCCTATGATAGGACTACGCAATGATGCATACTGTAATACTAATTATCATTGTCCACTTCACAAAGATATTTTACAATTTGGACATTTTGCGACCTGGATATTTGGCAACCTGGACATTATGCAACCTGGACATTTTGAGACTTAACGAATCTAACCGCCCGAAAAAAACTGATAACCAATTTCAATGATACAAACCTAAGAACTATCTCGATTAAGCATGCTTTCAAATATGGAAACCGGTCCATTCCTTCGGGTGCTACGCTGCCATGCACAGACAGACACAAACATATACATAAAGCCACAGATACACACATCAAGCTTATAACACCCTTCTTTTTACATCGGGGGTTAAAAAAGATATTGCAAAACACTAATAAATTAATGAACCGATTTAATTAGAGTATTTCTTTGCAACCAATGGAGTAGTTTGTCGCACCAAAGATGAGGTTGTGAACGTTCCGCTTTCGCGTATTGTACAAAAACGATTCAGGCTGCATAACGTCGTATTTTTATTTATTTATTTATTTATTAAAGCTTTATGCACAAAAGTACAGTATTTTTCCCGTAGGGGTAGGTGAGGAGCGTCTAGCGCGACAGAACAACCGGGACATTAACGCCAAGATTATCCGTTCATTTCCCGTAGGGGTAGGTTTACTACATTGTTCCACTTGCTACGGTCCTGACCTGACTGACACATCGTTTCTTCCATATTCATCACCCTGTTCACACATGCTGACGAACCTGACCTTTCTTTACAATACAATTTTGATCATGATATGATCAACTCCAAAGGCTGCGCTTCTAGCAAAATATTTGATTGAACCTATTTTTAAAAGCTTTTAAGTATAACCATTTTCCGACCATTTGTTGGTATCCGGTTGAGCTGAAATTGGTGTACCTATGTAACTTGGATGACAATGTATTAATATGGTACCATGGAGCTGGTCTGATGATCGAATCGGAAGGTGGTCATAGGAACTAATGAACGCAATAACCTATCGTGTTTGGGCTCTTTGGAATTGTCTTGATGAGTAGGTACTATATCGCGCGATGAAAGCTTTTTATGAAAAAATATTTATCAATTGACAACTTATTTAATCTATAACTAAACTCGGTAGAGACTTCTTTTCCAAAGTATACCTAAATACCTAAACCGCAAGAAGTCAAAATCTAATAGTACTCTTAAGATAAAACAGGATATGTTATGTACGTAGGTATCACTCTGTCGCGTCGTTTTGTAGTTGAGCCGATTACATTCGTTTGTTCGCTTTTGTTGTGCATGCGTTGACATTGACAAGATAATAATCAATGAGAGTGAGAGTGTAAACAGTTGTCCAGATTACACAGATGGTCCATTCTGAGAGAGCATAAGTTACTACATTCGTGTTATTTTTGGAGCAATATTAAAAAATTTCGTAGTTTAAAAGAGTTAATCACTTGTACCTATGGGTAATGTCCAGCGCTATTTGCAGCAATTTATTATAGATGACAAAAGCATACTTGCTGTTTTTTATAACTACCAGTATTCCAGATGAAGAAATAAATAAATGGTTGGACATATTCACACAGCGCCATCTAGCCGCAAAGTAAGCAAATCTTATATTATGGGTGTTAGTTAACTGATAAACTACATACTTATGTACTTTTTTAATACATACCTACTTATTACATATAGTACACCCAGACCCGTTACAGAAATTAAAATTCATCGTATGGGTGTCGAACCCGGGACCTCTGCGTGGTGACCGGCATCCTAACCAACTGAACCACTCAGGTCGCCGATCGTCGTTGAACGACAATAAGCATCTTGGTAGATAACCGTTTTCAATCAATCTGAAAGCGTTCCCTAAAAGAGCGGATCCACAGCCGCTGAGCCAGGATTTACCTCTAGGATGAAGAAGAAGATGAACAGTGTTGCCTGTGTGACATGAAACATACCTTCTTTTTTCATGCCGGCCTTGAAACATTTCCTCAGCCTGCAGTACCGGCATTGATTTCTTTTGTCCTTATCCACAACACAACTTCGGCTGAACCTGGAAACGAAGCAAAATACCGTTAGGTAGATAATAATCATAAGCCTTCTAAATTGGGAATAAAAATAAAATCATCTTAGCGTTAATGTCCCGGTTGTGCTCTCGAGGACGAGGGCCCGGGGCCCGCCTTGACCATGATCCAGGATTTGGCGATCAGGTAATTGCAATGGAGCGACTACCACCTGACCTCCGTGACCCTGCTACGAGGGGAACCTGACCAGATTGGATCATGGTTACAAATTCAGTTGCCTGAGATTGCAGCCGCCCAGCCACCGACGCTCTTACAAGCCTTCTAAATTGGGAATGTACAGGCTACAATACTGTCATTTCGCCACCCAAGATAAACTTCATGTCGAGAAAACACTTGTGCTAGCTGTGCAGGTGCATCCACCCAGTCGGGAATCTTTAGGCTTGGCCCAACCAACGATAAAGTGATGCCTATCTATGGTATTTCAGACGTCAAACTTTTTGTTTACCATCTGACGGACTGTAAGCTTGTCTAATTGTTTGCTAATTTTGGTATAAAAATAAATTCAAAACTCTGTGGCTATTCAGCTGGATCCTATTATTTTTCGGGGACCAAAAGTACCCTATGATGCCCACTTAAGATTCGTTATTTATTAGTGAAACGATTTTTTAAATCTAATGAGTAATTTCGAAGATATCGTCTATGGCACCTACTACCTATTCTCTCTCTATTACCTATTTCGTTTTTTTTATGTACCTAGCAATTGCAAAATGTCGCAACATTTCCTACGTTTGAATCTTGTAGTTTGTCATTCGCAAATGACCCGGCACGTCACCATACGGGTCAGAAGATACATGATGTGACCCCGTGTAGCTCGGCATGACACATTCATTCAGTCGTCAAAAGAATAAATTCTTACCTAATCATTGTAATGTAACGCTATTTGCTTTGTATGTTTGAACCAAGTTACGTTATTTTTTTCATTCACAGGCATTTCATTAGTTTCCAAAGTGAAAACACATCTGCGGTTCTGTGTTTTTGATATATGTCACCTAAGTGCATGAATCGTAAATATTATAGGCGCCAGTTACCGCTTACTATCAGGTAGGCTGTTTACATATTTGTCACTGAGTAGTACCTAATTATAAAAATATCTCTCCTCGATGCTCTACTTGTAATTGTAATGTTACATAATGTTGCCAGCTACTCTCTTAGCCAGCGATTCGTAACTAACAATTCGGCCGAGTTGCTAGTACAGCCAACAACAGAGTGAACGGACCCCTCACTGCTATAACTAATTAATACTGAGGGCGCCTGTTCGCGTAGGCAAGTAAATCTAAGCTAACTGATATTAATGCCAAGCTGGAAGATTTTTTATTCTACGCTGTGACCAACAAAAATATAGTATAGTATATAGCGGTAACTGTCGCCCATAACATGTACGATTCATGCATTTAGGTTGTTTGCAACAAAAACTGCAGGTGCGTTGTCACTGTGAGGACTAAGATGAAATGCCTCATGCCTGTAATTGCGGTGGCTACCTTATCATTCAAAATCGGAACACAACAATGCAAGCATTGTTGCTTGGCGACAGAAATGGATAAGGCTGTGCTCACCCAGACGGACTCCTCAGGCTTGACAGAATCCTACCACCTGACAGATAGAAGTGTCAAACGGATCCACAACCATCACCCCACCCACCTGCACGTATAGAGGTGGTTCTTCCGCACGCTGCGCCTAAAGAACCCCTTGCAGCCATCACACGAGGACGCCCCGTAGTGCTTCCCAGTGGCGCGGTCGCCGCAGATCGCGCAGTGCTGCGACAGTGTGGTGGAACTCGCTGCGCTCGCTTCGCTGCTACTCGTTTCTAGCTGCATGTCGCTGTCTGCAACAATGGAGGGAGAGGTTAGAAGTGTTGACGTACTTTTGAGGGCGGGGGTCTTGTAGAGTTTTCAGTCTTGTGCTTCGATAAATCCGATAAAAAGGGCCTTTTAAATGCCAGTTAGTCCGGTCAGTCGATTTCGTGGCCAATTCAGATCGTATTGGGAAATTGAACTGACCTAACGTTACTGTGTAGGAAATGTTGCACCATAACTTTCACATAGGTTCCACCTACGGGTGTTGTGTAAGGTGAAAAAGATTTTAGAGCAATAGGGTGGCCCGCTTGCCTGTTTGCCTACCGTATGACATAAACTGAAAAAAACAAAAACGATTAAACGATACAGATGTCACAACCTTGGTTCATCCTCATCATCTTTATGCTGTCGCGTGCGACTGACGCCAAGATGACATTGATGATTTAGGCTCGCGGGCGGAATAGGATGTGGAATAAGTTAGATTTTCAAAGTGGTCAACTGAGCCCGCGGGTTGAGTTAAGTATAAACTCATCATCTTATTTAAAAGCATAACTCTTGTCGGTGGAGCAATCGGAGCAATTATAAAAATATATAAACTTAATTTATAGTAGTTATTGTAGCGAGGGCTGAATGGGATGTGGGCTAAGTTAGAGTTTCAAAGTAGTTAAATGAGCCTGCGGGTAGAGAAAGTGATCACCACCGCCCAAAGACATCCGCCACACCCGGGGAATCCCTAAAGCGTTACCGGCCTTTGAGATAGAATACATACAGATGAGGGTTATATATATTATCTTGCATGTCATTTGGTTATTGGTTTGTGTTATTTCCTGTTTTGTGATGTTGTTTGGCAATCAGTTATAGGCGAATGATTGAATTGTGAATAATTATGTTCTAACCTACATTAACAAAACATTGCAATAAAATATAGCATTAAGAGGTCATTGCACCTACACATACAGTTTTGTTTATAAATACACGTGATTTTGGATTCATATAAATCGACAAATTAAAACACGTTTCAATGACGTTGCGGAATGTTATGTTCACACAGTACACACATGTTATCGTAACGTACTTACAAAGTAAGAACATAATAAAGATAAGTAGTAATAAGTACATATACATAGAGAGCCGCATACAAACAACATAAAAACAAAGATGTTGATAGGCTCTACGTATAAAATATACCTACTCGTACCTAATTGTTTAGCAGTTCAAATCAAATTACAATCTGCATACATAAACATCTACAGCGGCGGCATATAAACCTTCACCCACCGGGTTATTCCGTTAACAACCAGTTTTTGTCCACAATTTTTAATGATGACTTACAAGGACTCTGAGAGCAATATTATAACGTAGGTACCTAGTGGAATCATGATGCATGGTCAATACATGTCTATATTAGCTGTGAAGTTTAGTACTTAGGCGCGTGTTCTTGGATAAAGGTTTCCGGGTGTGAATATTTTTTATGTAAGTTTTTATGTATGTATGGAAAGAAGCAGGTAAGCGGGCCACCTGATGGAAAGTGGTCACCGCTGCCTATGGACATTAGCAACACTAGACCAGGGCATCGAGTACGCTAATTATCGAATTGGAAACGAATTGTAATTGCATCGCAGTAGCAGTTCAAAGGTAATTTTAATTGTAGCAGTATACCAAAAACGCGTAAAACTACCATTGAGAGGCTATTGCGATCCGATTGCAATTCACTCGAGGCGATTAGTAACAGTAGCAGAATATCATTGAGCTGCGGTTGCAATCTAATAATAATTGGATCGAACAATTTGTAAATTAGCGGACTCGAGAACCAGGGGTATCATCAATGCGTTACCCATATCTAATACCGGGCGACGTTGCTCTGGCAGCAAGTGAAGGCAAATGCCTAGCTATCGGAAGTGCAAAGTCATTTGAGGGAGTTTTAGTGGATTCTCCGTTGCAACTGAAATACAAGCACAAGTCCATCCGAGTACTTTTGGAATGAAAAACAAAAGGAATTGCAATGGAATGCAATGGAATCAAAATTATTCGGATATTCAGACAGTCAGTCCGGCTCTCATTCAGTCAGTTGTTGACCCACCCGCAGAGATAATAGGAAATTCCCATATTATCCATTATTATATTGATAGGTAATAATTTAGTTATATATGTAAATTGGCGCGGAAAAACACCAGGGCCGCTATCCATTGTACTGTTTCCGCCACGTAATATCTATCAGGTTGGATAGTATAATTAAATCATACGGGCATTACATACGTAATTACCTAATTGATTTCGCTTTTAAGTTTAACAAACAAATTACCTAAACATATCAAGACGTCGTTATTTAAACTTTATCTCAAACTAATTAAACTAATGACCTACTTGAGAGACCAAATGCATCTCTCAGACATGTTCGCAGACAGTGATCTAGAATGTGTTTATGTTTATTTATGTTGTGACACATACACGGTATAAGGTCACGAAGTCGATGATATATATCATAGGTATCAAGGTACTTTACATATCGTATATTTAGGCTCTGCTGGAATGCGTACAGGGCGCGCCCGAAATGGTAAATTAGTTTGCGGTACAAATCGATCAGATAAGAATAAGGATTAATTGATAAATTTGTGTGAGTTGATACATTGTACCGTTACAGTTGAACATTTTAACGCGTAGGTGGGGGTTTAATAAGACACGCTGGAGACAAGATGACACTTTTAGACATCTCGCGATTACATAAGATGGTCACTAGACAAATTAGACGTCACGTACATAAAAATCTCTTTGATCATAACCTAACCGACAATGTCGGAGAACCCCCGACAAACTCTTCAACCTCCTTGCGTCATATTACGCTGCTTACTGTGAATCGGCTTACGACGTGAGGATGCCGAAGATCGGGCAAAGTTGAGAAAACTAAATAGAAAAGCGAACCCTGGCATAAGCCAGGATGGACCGCCCGGATGATGATGACTGTGGGTCGTGAATCTACCGATCAATAGTAAAAAATTACTTTACGATGTTCTTCCACATTTGTCAGTCTTTGGCATCATGAACTGGGGGCTTTATCTCAGAAGGGAGCCTTATCTTGACATAGCATAAAATAAAGCCGCTTAAATCCTAAACTAAGCAACGGATTTTAATGTGGTTTTCAACAATAGATAGAGTGGATTCAAGAGAAAGGTTTATAAGCAAAAAAAGGGTGGGTAGCGGTAAAGTAGGTGTATGGCAGGTGTAGAGTTGATAAAGGATTGGTGTAGGGTAGGTCTGGGTTAATGTAGGGTAGGTGTAGGGGGTAGGGGTAGGGGTAAGGTAGGGTAACTAAATAACACAATCCGACTATCCTTAGAATCGGATTGGATTGAAGAAAATTTTTTGACTTCCGAAAAGTTATGCTTTAGTAAAATATACTGGATGCTGCTTTTCAATGGCATGCGATAAAAGCATCTGCGACGTAACACAAACAATCACGTCATGTAATAGACAAGCAGAATAGAATAATATGAATGAAATTCGCCACCTATACAGGATTCGCCTAACTTGGTGAATGAAGGCGCATTCTCATCGGCCTTTCTTGTCCAGTTCCAGCGTTCCACCAGATAAGGATGAAAAAGAAAGCCTGTAAAGATTCCAGCTAACAGTGGCTAACGTACTATTAGCGAAGACATAAGAACCACCCGGCTCACACACCTTCTCTATGGTAGGGGCTGATCCTCATTCGGTCGTCGACGGGGTTCCTCTGCGCCGGCGCCGGCGGGTAGTAGGGCTCCGGCGCCAGCGCCGGCTTCTCCCAGCTGTGCGGGAATATATACTCCGGCGCAGCGAACCCGTGACACTCCTGAGACGCCATCTCGAACCCCAGCACTGGCATCATAGACACAACCACGCACCGAAAACTATTATCCACTACTGAACGCGGCCGTCACGCTAATCGGCGCACCACCGATAATACTGACATTAAAACAGGTGATTTAACGCAGCCAATTCAAATATTGACACCGTTATCACACTCTGCCGGCTCTTGTGCGAAGCGTCATTAAACAGTCCGTTCGAAAAGTGATTCAAATATTTGACCGGCGACGAGTGGCAGTTGAGGTTCCGGGTGATGTTTTCGTTTTTATCAGCGAGTTTACTAGACGCGAGCGCCGATGTGTCGGTATAGAGAGCGCGACCTTCCGCCGCCGCGGTGTGAGCTAGACTGAAGATGGATCGGTCACCTAATAACATCCGCTTCGACGACAGCGGCGCGCGCGCAGGCCGCACCGCGCCGGGCGCCGGTATAGTCGTAGCAGCTGCTACACTTTCAGCGACAGGGCGGCACTTTAGACAACGATTGTTTGGGCTTTCTATACAAATCTTATCAGACATCAATACAAATCTTATAATTAATAGATATTATCAAATACGAGCGAACAACAAAGGAAAACATGCAAATGGTTAGAATAAATTGTACCTGATACAAAATGTATATGAAAAATAAACAAAATATGTAGAGATTAAAGTATTCTCTATACTCCTTATCACAGTAGTATCATCATACTGTCACAGCACAAGTACCTCCTAGGTACTTATGTTTATTTTTCATATTTCAGCAGTAGCATCACTTTTCCGGCTAGCGACGAGCCTAGCCTGGCGCCTGCCCTGTCAACTCGTTGACTCATCCTTATCGGAAATGCAGCGGATGCGGAGTCGAACGCGCGACATATGTCCGACTCATTGGCTGACGTATACCAGCTTTTGCCATAAACAGTGGCTAAGTAAGCAATATTATGGTGACTAATTAATTGCATCGCTTTGTTCCTTTGTTAATTTTCGCCGATTCGCGCGCGCGGGCGACACGGCGTGTTTGTCTACTTTCGAGCATCAATAGCGCGGTTTCAAAACAATGGGGAGCAGTGTGAGTCATAAAGAAAAGTCAAATCATTCATCATAATTTCAGCTACTGGATATCTACTACTGGACATTGGCGTCCACCCAAGCCTTCCACGCCATTCGGCTTTATGCCTCTGTGCATCCCCCGGCTCCTCACGAACTTTACCAGGTCGTCCGTCCATATCGTGGGAGGCCGTTTTTATTATATTTATTTATTTATTTATTTAATTGATATTTTTCAGTAATTATTGAATAAGACTTATATGCACTGTATTTCTTCGTTTTTCTTTTCGAGAATAAACATCATTAATCAATTTAAAATAATATTCGTGAGTTAAAGATCGATCGATTAATTAGGTAAAATAAAGATATGTAACAACATTCGGTATGTTTTGTACTACTTCGGTAGGTACTGTAGCATGTGTGCTCGTGCAGGCCTTAGGTAAGGACGGGACAGTAGGTACTCAATGCCAAACGAGCAGAGAGTCCATTTGATGGTAAGCGGTAACCGGCATGACGTCACTGTGTAAAAAATGAAAGAGAGAGCGCAGCGAGCTTTATCTAAATATTGGTTGTAATAATAGACACTATGATTGGGTAAATTTTTAAATATTCGAATTAGTCCGTAGATAAATTTTCATATATGAAATGAACAAAAAATTACGATGTTAAATCGTATTACAGTTTCGGAGTGGGGGCTCCACCCTTTCTAATTTCATTAATTTTCCCTCCACCATGGTAAAGTTATCGGCGTTATTTTTTATTTAAGTTGTGATATCCTATTATTGGCTTGTATAAGATAGACATGAATTATTGCTATACATGAAATGTAAATTGTGTTTCCCACACTATTTTTTTATAGTAACATAAGAAAAAAGAACGTGTAAAATATTTTTTGATAATCTAAAATATTTTTCCTGTGAACGTGACTATTGTAATAAAAACAACTGCAATAAATTAAGATAAGACTATCACGAGACATGAGTAAGAAGTAATGAGCGAGCGCAGCTAGCTCGAAATATTTAATATGTTAATTTTACCCCTATAAAATCCCGCATGACAGGTAGACAACAGTTGCGGACCGGGGTTTGCCGACCGTTGGCTATACGATAGAGGGTTGAATATGCTCTGTGGTTCAATATCAATCTGAACGCCATCTATAGTCTCACTTTACGTCAAAATTAATCTGACAAAGTTTTTGTAAAACTTTAATGAAAACCCATTTCAGATTATTTACCTCTTAAAACCACGTCAGTGAAACTAAGACGCACTCCACAGAGGCGACGAGCGAGACGGGTACGCGTCCGCGCGTGTAAGGCTTACGCTTGTATTGATGAAGTCCGTGCCGTATCAGCGTCAGGTCTCCTGCATATGGCGCTTATGGTGAGTTGACTGCCACCTGGCGTGCGCGTATCGGCACTAGCAGCCCATAAGTTACGGGCCTTATCAGTACTCTGCCCGACTTAAACCTCTATATTGTGGAGGAGTTTGCCAAAATCACTAAAGCTTTAGAGCTTGGAGATCGCAGTGTTGAAAATGTACAACTAAAAGCGTTGCCGACAACTTTTAACCTCCTACGCAAAAAGAGGGGTGTTATACGTTTGACGTGTGTTCTGTGTGTTTCTATTGCATCGTAGCTGTATGGACCGATTTCGGTGCGATTCCTTTCATATGGAGTCAGTTTCAACGACACGGTCCTTAGCTAGGTTTCATTAAAATCGGTTCCCTCGGTTGCAATAGGTCTCACAATTGGGCGCCTAAAATCTGCTATTTAAATTTTTTGGTATAAATTGTCAAACTCAGCCCACATTGCCCTATTTGATCTCTTGAGCGCCACAAAGGAACAAACATTCATATTACTCCCCTTTGTGCAAAGAAGCGTAGTAAAAGTACAGCGAAAACAGATGTAATAGGCATAAATACATAACAATGAGACTATATCATGTAAATAACACTGTACTGTCCCCAAGGACATAATTATCGGCTATTTCAGTCGGATACAGATAACGAGTTTATCGCTGTTAAGTCACCAACTGATATAAACACGAAAACAAAAGATACCCCTTCTCCACAATCAAACCATAATGCGATAAAACAATATCTCGTTTAAAGGATTAGGAAATTTAACTTATAAATGCGATGGATAATTATAAAGATAAATTCGAATCCACTCCGCGACTTACATCACCAATAAAAATAATTCAACGCTATCAATTATGATTAGTTGCGTTTATTCTGTTTTCTTTATCGTGTAAGTAGGTGTTATGAGTAATTGGAATCACGTGGACGTTAAATTTGAGAACAAACACTATAAGTAGGTACTTATATCTGTTTCCAGCGGTATTGCTCGTTTTCGCGTCTTTTCCTCCAAATAATAGGTAGCGTCAGAAAAAATAATTGTAATCTCGTTTAGTTATAACTTTTTTTAAATGTAATATGGCGGACAAATAGATAAGCGGGCCACCTGATGGAAAGTGGTCACTGCCGCCTATGGACATCAGCAACACCAGGGGCGCTACCCATGCGTTGCCCACCTCTAAGGATATACCTAATATACCTCTTGAACGATCCCATTAACTACCTATTGAACTACTGCCATTTCTTTGTCTATCATCCATAAAATTATACACAGCACATCCACATCCGTCAGCACATTCACTGACCAGATCAGTAATGTTTTCAAAAAAGCTGGGGTCCACAGAGGCAAGAGTAAAAGATGTTAAAAGGTTTGTAGATATATTATGTGAGGTCAGAGCAAAGTGGTGGTCCACAGTCTCTGCCTACCACTTGTGGGACGGAGGCGTGAACTTTATAGAGTCAGCGGACAATACTAGCGATGTCACCCCTATGCTGTGAATTGAAGCTGTGATCTTCGATATTCGCGGATTAAAGTCATTCGACGATGGTGAAAGAATTTATCGAATTGGTTCGATGGTTCCAGTTATTACCGCTTTCGGACAAACAAAACGATTTCTTCAATTTATATCTTCTTCTATCTTTATAATAATATATAGAAGATTACTTGTATATAGATTAGATACAGATATCCAGGTGGGGATTTGTGTGTGGCCTTTACCCCATGGTATGAGAAAATATTTATTTTTAGATCTAGTAGTGCTATTGTGTCGTGTCATATCGATATCGAAGCACGTGTCTGTTCGACGTGAACTGAAAATTATCAGAGCCTACGGGACTCGCTAAGTTAACGAGTAATAGTCGACCAACTTTTTAGTTTGATTGGATAAGGAAACGTTTCATACAGTTTATATAGAAAGAAGTTGGGGGCTAGTTGCATTTGTAACTTTGTAATGTGTTCACAGGAGTAGTCATCTTGGCATTCATGTCCCGGTTGTGCACTCCCACACGATGACCCGGGGTCCGCCTTGACCATGATCCAGGAATTTGGTAGATCAAGTAATTACCTACAGTGGAGCGACTGCCATCTGACTCTGGGGAATCTGACCAGATTGGATCATGGTTACACATTCAGTCGCCTGAATATGCAGGTTTCATTCGATGTTTTCCTTCACCATAAGAGCATCGATTAGTGATCAACTAATGTACATAACACAGAAAGGAGTCAAAGCTCATAATGCGTTTACATTAATAAAGTAATGTATCGAAAAGCCCTTTCAGGTAACTACGGAACCCTACATTGCACGTGACCCGATACGTCAAGGTCGATTTTTTACCTCGACTGCGGCGAAGCCCAAAAGGTTTATTTTATATATTAGAGAAAAACTCAATCCAAAACAAGGAGCAGAGGACATTCTACGACCGAGATGATCACCATCATGATGAACAACAGAACGTCTCCAGTTCAAACCGGAGCCGTCATTGAGGAAAGACCAACAAAAGGATAACATTTCGGCCGACTGTATCAGCCAGTTGAGACAAATAAACAATGTGCTCGCGATAAAACTATCTGCTGCGGGGCAGGGCGGGTCAGGCGTATCGCGCAGCGGCGGGCGATACGCCCCACTCCACCCTGCACGCCCCCGGCTATAAGACTGTGAGAATGACAATATATCTCGTAGAGAGTTGTTAGGTATATTCAATCATCACCATCATCATCATTGGCCTTAGACATCTATCATAGATGATTTAAACAGCGTCACTGTTAACGGTGCGGCATTTCCTCTGATAGCTGTAGAGGCCAACACTGGAAAAACAGATTCGGTCACACAGTGAATAGACAAGAGAATTCGTCCTCGATGGTAAGGGATTGTCAGCGCGTTGGTATCGTTTCGCGCGTTTGTCGGTAGGACCACAGAACAAGGGTAGGACGCCCCACACTTCGATACAAGGACACCGTCAAGCGTGTTATGGTATAATTTAATAGTAATTGGAATAGCTGGGAGAGCCTAGCTGTCGACCGCTGTTTGGCAGAAGACTATCACTGACGGAGTGACCATGCACGACAATGCCTGGTATATTCTATGGGTAATCAAATATATATATATATATGTCGCAGCCATCTGGTTAAATTAGCCATTTAATAAGAAGGCTAGTCCGTTAATTAAACGCCGGCATTCAATTGAATGGCTAAAGGACGACTAGCCAAGTAGTTGAATGTAACGTGCAGCTACTTGGCTGAACGTTATTTAGCCATTTTGTTAATATAATATATGTTTGGTTTGAGTGACCATTCGTAAATTATATAACTTTACTTAAGATAAAAAATACGAATTAATAAATATAATTTTTATTTACAAAGGAAAATATTAGTGGCAACAAATTCAATTAGTAATTGCATTGCTAGTACCTATAAAATTTATAGTATTTACCACAATAATAACTTTAAACTTATAACTTATTAACTATTTGCAACAATGTAGTATAGGAACAATGCACTTTCTTATTTTATAATATTAAATATAAAATGGCACGAAACTTTCTTAGACATATGTTTCTAATTGTAAGTATGAAAAGAAAATGAACAAATAAGTTATCCTTATTCTTACTTAAAAACATCTAGGTACCACACTTTAAATTTAGTTAAAACGATAAAAATACAAAAACATTGCTTGCTGTGCGAGCTGTCTGACGCCATATTTGTTTTAATGACTACCAGTGCTGCAGTGGATAAAATTTGAACTAAATGTAAATCACCTGCCTGATTTTATGTCAGCCGTCTTCAAAGGGCTGGCTTACAATAAGCCAACTAGTTAAACGTTAAGCGTTGATTGTTCTATCTACTATCTGCCTAGGCATTCAATTGAATGCCGGCGTTTAAATAACAGGCTAGCCTACTCAATAAATGGCTGATTTAACCAGATGGCTGCGACATATATATAATATTCATTTGTGCCGTATGGTGTAGGGCGTTGTATAAGGCAACTAATGACTTAAAGGCGGACTAGGGGCTCGACTGCAAAATCGAATGTTATCATTTATCAATGAGCCAGAGGTCATAAAGCTATCGCAAATGCTATCGTATAAAAAGTTAAGATCTTGGTATCGTCGGAAAATGGCCCGCAGCATTTTCTGCTGCGTAGATAGTCCACAACTGCGATATCCAGCTCGCCCGTAGCGTAGTCTCTAAGATTATAAGAAAACATGCTGAAATGCATATGTGACTCATTTCGCAGCCCTTTACTTTCACCTTCTTCATAAAGTGTGAGATACCTCACCTCTGGTGTCAAGGATTTGGAATCGTCCAAAAATAAAGATTATTTAGTTTGTAACATAATACAGTTCCTTATGAATTCTCAATTTATACAACTCCAAACGTCACAAGGCAAGAGAGCTTTACTTTACCGGATCTGTTTTAATGGGTTATTTTATTGTCATGTTTATAAAATGGCGAACTCCGGATTTGAGTATTAGTAATTCAAACGGTTTTTTGTACTTAATTGTTTTTAAAAACATAAGTAAAAATACACATCAGTTTTGTTTTAATTACTAGCTGGCCAGCTCGATCGCGTGGCGTCCTACCTACTCCTCCTATATAATTAGCCGTTACCTATCTGGATGAGCCCAGCTTTTTTGTTTTAATTGAAAACAAATGGCTTAAATGAAATGAAGTAATACATTTTTGGAATCAGCTCGGAAAGCCTGAAAAAAATATGACGTCATCATTATGGGAAATATTTATAAGAAGTGCGGGTCATAATTCATGTTAGAACATCTAGTACCGAGCCATACGTCTAGCTGGTACATCGATTTGTAATTTTCGTCGAAATTCGGTTCGTACGCCGACCACTATCTACTAGCAAAAGTAAAGCGATAATCGGTCCCAAAAGTGATAGTACGGCTGCGCCGGCGTCGCTCGCTCTGCCCTCAATCGCGATTCCTTCTATCAAATTGGCACGCGACCGAATTGCAGCCGTCTGGGTGGAACCCGACTGTAGTTGAGATAAGGTGGCCCGACCGCGATACGCAGTTCATCATCATCATCCGTCTTGAAGAACACCACGTTCTCCTGAAAAAACTGAACTTACTAAAAAACCACTAATGGAAATGTGTAAAACTTGAAACACCCAAAACTTGAAACTATCTTGGAAAGAATATGGTGTAGTTAGTTAAGTAGCCCGCCTAGGCCATTATAAATTAAATTAAAAATTAAATGTTATTTATTTCAGGTACTATTATGTTGGTAATCAAAGTGGATGCGTTACCTTGGCGACGTAGGTATTGGAACATGAAAATAAGTTGTCCACTTAACGCGAAATGAATTTGTTGTCAAGGAGAACTGCTTCACTGACAGCGAACAACGTCACTAGATTTTGCGATTTACCGTCTGTAACTGCGATGTATTCGTATCTATCGATTACTTTTGTGTATAAAAATACTATTTACGTCTACATCGGCGGGACGTGTCGCGAACGGGACCAAATTCGTCGACATTACGAATCGCGAACGGGACCAATCACGTATGACGGGTAAAATAATGAAAAGGGGTAAAGTTGTTCGTAGTGTAGAGGGTACCCTGTGTAATTGCTTGAAAGATTATTTTTTGGATAAACTAGGAAGCTTACGGTACTTTAATTTGATCGCAGAAAATATATACCGAGAAACTTCCAAGCGAGAGTGTGGGAATACCTACGGCCAGTATTAGCAATAAATTAAAATAGAACTTGTAAATCTTGTTTAATGTACGAAGGATGTAACCTGATACAAACGATATAGAGGTGATAAGAGGAATATAATTTAAATAATAAATTAACTATTGTAACCTACTCAAGTAACTACGTTCACCTACACGGAAATTGTATAGGTAGGTACTCGGAAATGAGTTACGAAGAAGTGTTGACGTAACTAATTTAAACGTCTAGTAATTCTGCAATTTTAATCCAATTAGATATTAACAATAAATTGCGTGTTAGGTATTCTTACATTAGTGCACATAACTTATCTTATCTCTTCATTTCAGTCTATTATCTATTTGCTTCTAGAAGCGTCAAAAAACTACGATATCATTAAGGAAGGGGTGACGCATGTAGATCGACAAGTGTGTACAAAAGAACGCGCTCGACGAAGTGGCTTACACACCATACATGCAAACAAGAGTATATTTACCCATGCCCTTATCATTTGTAACCCATAACTTGTAAAAAGATCGTCTGCAAGATTCTGCCTATTTGTTGCCATCTACGCAGACAGAACTCACATGTGTAATATCGATTATTTGATGTGCTATCCGCGGATGACGCAAGTTCGAGCAAACAGGTAAATAAGGCGGCGGCACACGCCGCTGGTTGCCGCGTGTAGTGTGACGTGCCGCGGCCTTCACCTTGACTCCTGAGGTCGGGCAACATCAGGAAGGCGAGACTTGACTCCAGCGTGATCTCTGAAGACACGTTCTTAAGCCTTTCAATGATAATTTCGCAGCGACTACTGCTCGCCGTGACACGCGGTGTCAATGACGAGTGCATTGCAACCCTTAGATATATCTTAGGCGATTCCATGTAAATCGGTGTACAATTTATATCCCTAGTTACAATTTTGATCATGTAAAATAAAGAACGCCTAAATACCATATTCCTACTCGTATTCGCATCTCGATACCTCAGAAATACATTTATAGAAAGGGATATAACATTTCTGTTACGGGTCTGGGCGTTATATGTATAATGTATTTAAAAATATATAAGTAGTATTTCAGTTTTGTAACATTCGTAACACAAGCTTTGCTTACTTTGTGGCTAGATGGCGCTGTGTGAATTGTCCAAGCATAGGTACATATTTTTTACATAGAAATTTCGATGTATAATTGCGTGCGCCATGGGCGATAGAAATACTACTCAGTGGTATCTTCTTTATGCACATTATTTCCACCGTGGTATCAATAAGCAAAGTGATTTTAAACAAATACCATGGGAACTGCGAAATTGATTTGCGAAGGTGCCTCAATTGGACCATCAGCGCAGATGTCAAGATCTATATCACCTCGTGTAGATACTACCGTCTACCTAGCACCTACTATTTGTTTTATCGTCAACATACTAGTTGTGATATTTTGTATTTACTTATCCGTATAGCCGTGATAATTACTTAAAAACTGGTTTAACTTGATCACCAAAGGACGGCGTGACATAATTTCATTCTTGAGGCTAAAATCAATTAAATTTAGTTTTGCGTGCTATGTTTTCTACATAAGTTTCCCAACTTAGTATCTAAGAAGTTAAGATATGTACTTTTAGAAGAGTAAATAGATTAAGCTGTTCGACCGAGTATGTGTAGAGCCATGTTGTACTTATTTACTATAGCGACGACACAATAGATGTCACAGTGTGTGAAGGAAACAGATACTTGTATAGTTGAAAATCCACTCGCTTTGTTCGCGTAGCCAGCGATGGTACAAGTACCCTAAAGCTATGTTCCTTTGTCAATTGATACTTCGCCTATAATATATACCTACCTACATATCACCTTGCTGTCGTAAAGCTCACAAAGGCGTGAAATATCTGTAGAATAACTGATGTGGGTAATAATTGTAGAATATATTATATTTTATATACTCTGATTAAAACACCTTTTATACACTATGGGTAATAATCGTAATCTCATTCTAAAGATAACATGATAATCAATTTTATTGGAAACTATCTGTTGCTGCGGATTTCACCTGCGCGCAGTTCGGATCTTTGTAAACATTCAACTATCCCGTGGGATCCTATTGTTCCGGGATCAAAAGAACCTTATGATTGTCGGGAATAGGGTAGATTACTGTTAGTGAAAGAATTTTCGAAATCTTGTCATGCAAATTTTTTCTCTTTAGAATATTGGTATAGGTAGAAAGAAGTTATAGCGCTGCAGGTAACCATGATCTGAATCCTGAGGAGCTCAAGTTACATAGCGATTCTGAAAAAAGAATCCCAAAAAAGTGGTCTTTAACTCAAGTACGAATTCTGATACACTTTGGCCAAATAACTCACAAAGTAGAGACAACAGAGAGTGCATCAGAGCAAAACGGAGAGAAGAATCGCTTGCACGCTCTATCCTCAAATATCTTGAAACTCCGACACTAGATGTTATCCTAACACGGTGAAAGAAACAAGAACAACGACGATACCAAATACGGATGGAGCCAGAGGCTGCCAAGTAACAGTAATTCGTAAGAACCCAAGGAACCACGCCCACTAATTTTATAGGAACACTTTCCATCAGGTGGCGCATGCCTATTAGTAAGCCGCATTACGTAAAAAAAAGAGATGCCGAGTTGCAACAAAAGAACCGAACTCTGCAAGTCTACTTCTTGTAAAAATCGCACTCGAGTGTGCACTCGCACGTGATTTAATTACTTATTCAAATAAATGTGGAGATTTTGCAGAGTTGGAATCCTGATCTCAGAGGCATTTTCGTTAATTATTGCGACTCTTAATAAGAAGAACATCATTGAATATTAGACACGCAAAGCACGCAGGTAATTGAACTTGGTCGAGGACGTGGCCGGCGGCCGATAGCGCTACGGCCACGCTGCGATAGTAAACGGATGTGCGAAACAAATTGTGTCACACTCCCATCGAGCGAAGTGAAGTAAACAACTCCGCTAATGAGTAAACAGAGAGTTGTTTTAATTATTCGCATCGTTTGCGAACTGATAATTGACAAAAAGGTAGGCCGTATGTTAGTATCTTTTTATTTGGGGAGGATTTTATTACATTGGTATGTAAGTAGGTTGTATTTGTTATCTCCCTACTTGAGGAAAATGTTCCTTATCAATATTACAAAAGCGAAAGTGTTGGCAAACCCCTCTGTCATGTAGCAACGGATTGTTGATTATTTGTGTGGAGTTTGTTCACGGGCGGAGTGTCGGTAGGCGACTATTGTGGGTGATAAAAGAAAAGAAGTCGCGGTTATATACAAAATACAAATATGTTTATTGAAAAAATCAAATTAATACATATTATGTTGTTACACGTTTCCAGTACATCAACTAGTGCTACAGATAAATGGAAAGGTTTAAACATTAAACATGTTAGGGTTCTTGGGTGGGGACCGCGGCTCAGACAAGCGTGTTTGTGCGCGATTGGTCCAATTAGCGATTCGTCCGAAATTTGTAGATTTATGCTATTAAATTTGATTTGAATTTTGAGGAAATTATTGTTTATGTGTTATCATGGGATATAAGCTACAACGCTGCCAATTTACATCAAAGTCAGAACGGTGATTTTTGTGTAAAAGAGTAACAACATAAACAAAGTCAAAGTCTGAATATTCGTTATCTTATTGTACCTAAAGTTTGTATGTAGGATGGATATTTGGATGTTTGTTACCGCTTCACGTAAAAATTACTGATCGGATTTCAATGAAATTTAGCAGTGCATTAGTTCATTTCCAAGATTAACAGATATACATTATATTCTATCCCAAAATTCAAGCCTGCGGAAACATAGCATAAATGTAAACATTTTGGACAAGTCGCAAATTGGACCAATTGTCCACAAATGAACTATGAGCCAAAATTACAACACTTAAAGAAACTACAATTTTAACCATACCACTATCCATTAACAATTAAACTACATAGTGTATAGCTAAAAGTACTTAATTTTTCTACAAAACTTGTCAATGTAAAGTTTACATTGACGCACTCGCAGAACAGGAAACTGTGAAACAAACTGCGTCAAAATATCAGTGGTTCTTTAATAAAAAATCTGTGACCATGACGCAACTTTTAACATGATCAAATCCATTGGACTTTGCTCTCTCAAATTATGCAAGAGTCTAAAGTTCAAACAGATATTTTGTAACCATTGCGGAAAATCCCCGCCTCGATTGCCTTATGTGAGAAAGAAGTAGGAGTCATAATGACTTGCAAATTATTTAGCGCTCAACTATGTGCGTAATCACAGATGTTTTCGTGGACTTTGGACCGTGAGTCCAAATGATTGCCGCAGAATTCAAGTTCTACGCTTGGATCAGAAAATTAGGCTTCAGCGTTTAGGCTTCTTACTCATCATTACGTAAGTTTTCGAATTGACGTGTCTTATGATAAGCCAAATGGTACTGTTTTATTTTATCGCCTCGATATCATTTTCACGAAATCTATGTTCGCTTATGCTATCAAGCACTGATAATTATTATTTTTTGTCGGATTTACTAAACGTACGCAGTAGCAACTGAACGACTGGGTATCCTGGAGACATTCTTTTGGAAACTCATGGAAATTTAATTTTCTTTTAACAAGGCTTAAATGACCCATGCCGCTCCGTTTATGTTTACTTTTGGTATGTGAAGTAAAAATTTCAAATTTTGTAAAATAAATTACAAACTTACTTAATGAAGTAGTTTGACTAAGTACCTACCTACTTTTCTATTAATTATTGTTAATTATTTAACAGGTTTAACGAAAACAGGTTTAAGGAGAAATTATGTAATATAAAAAATAAGGATTTTATTTTTTAATCTTAGGTATTACAATCGTATAAAATTTTAAGATAATGAGGATTAGAAGTAGAGATAGGGTGCAAGAGCTAAAAGACAATGTAAGATTAAGACTTGGGTGTGGTTTAGAGATGGGACTCGAATCACATTTGATTCGAATGATTCGAATCATGACGGTCAAAACTCGATTCCAATGAGATTTTATCTTGATTGGAATCATCGCTTGATTCAAATTGTCGAGTTGAATTGAATCCACGATTTGATTCGAATCCGCGAGATGATTCAAATCAAGTTCTTTGATTCGAATCATTAATTACTCGACAAACTCACATTTTAGATTAGACAATAGGGATTCGTTCAAGTATTTTTCGTTTTAAACTAAGTTTTTCTTGTAAAAATTCCTTGAGTTCAATAAGGTAAAGTAAATTCACAATTAGATCTATCTAAGCTTTCAACAACGTATTTTTATTTATTTATATCTATTCGAATTGATTCGAATCGACATGATGATTCGAATCGACAGAATGATTCGAATCAACATATCGATCCTAATTGATTCGAATCATGATTCGAACTTTAGTCGGATGATTCGAATATTAATTTTCGATTCGAGTCCCATCACTAGTGTGGTTATGGTCTCATAAAACCGAGTCTGTGACAAACCTAAGTCGACCTTTGAGTGCTCCAGATACATACGTAGACTGTGGTCACTATCAATCAAAGTACATTACGCGTAGTTGGACTTTGCGCCTTCAATAGATAGAGTTGTTGCCTACAGGCCGCGCAAATGATCTGATGAAAGCGAAATTCTTAGTGTCTTGTATTATTTCTTGCGAGATTCCTATTTTGGTCACATATTTAAGTAGTAGCTTTGCTTACTTTGGGGCTAAATGGCGCTGTATGAAATTGTCCAAGCACATTTATTAATTTATTAAAAGATATTAAAAAATATTGTAGATGAGTAATTGCCTTTCTGTCTACGTTTCTTATTTAATTTAGGTATTCTCACCCACATTACTTATGCAAGCTTTTGGTCTATGTTACGTGATGGTAACTTAAATATGGATCACGTTACATCAACACCAACTTTTGACTTGAGCCTCTAAGTAAGTGGAGGGTATTGCTAATCTTCACATTCTGGTTAATCCTGGATCATGGTCAAGGCGGACAAGTAAGTAGCATTCGCTCGCAAGTTCGTTCTGACGGAATTGTCTTTCCTTTCCTACGGTCCAAGCTCTAACGCGCTCTATGATAAGTACCTATATCCAAAGGTAACTTCATTAAAGTAGGTTCAGTTATTTTTACCCACGAAAGCGTAACAAGAAATGGAGATACTTTCGCATTTATTTATAATATTTGTAGTATTTTGGTCTTGCACGTTTTGTAAAAGAACTGTTTTAATACCTATCCTTGAAAATCTTTTAACAATATTTATACCGTCACGGGGTGCCAGTCGGCGCCCGAGACCATTCAACCAGTCTCAAGGTCCCCATTAGGAAGACCTCGCACAACCACGCTTCGACAACGGATTTAGGCGGCATGCTAACAAGTCCATTATGGGGTGCTGAAGTTAGATTAGACTCAAAATAAGAAATGGTCACCCATCCAGTTACCCGCATAGGCATGTGTTTGTTCGTATTGTTAAGCAATCACGCTGCCAACAGGGACCTCTCCAATTTTTTTAATACCATAAATGTTAATAAATTAGTAGATATTACTTCGAGTTCAAATAAATAAGCTGTCTTTCCCTAGTTGAAAATATACTACTCAGACTACTCAGTTACCAAGATGATCATTCATATGAGTAAAATATACGAACCA
Source organism: Blastobasis lacticolella (assembly GCA_905147135.1). NCBI lineage: Eukaryota > Metazoa > Arthropoda > Insecta > Lepidoptera > Blastobasidae > Blastobasis > Blastobasis lacticolella. The sequence continues at coordinate 5,926,228 of LR990058.1, forward strand.
CATGTATGCTTGCACATCGTTAACATACTTTATCTCTTGTCGAGTGAATTGCATGTGCAAGAATCATGTGTTTTGCTATTTATATGCAAGTATACGAAACTGTGAATAACTCAATACAGTAAAATAGCCAATGCACTGAAGTTTTTAGTAACTTCAATTGGACAGATTAACTTATGTAATTAGGGAAGAAACATGGGAACAGTTTAAAATACCTAGTAATTAACATATTACTCAATTGGAAAATTTTAATTATCAAATGGTGCAAGTATGAGATTTAGTAGTCACAATAAAATTTAAATTCATATTAATTTACCATTAGAAGTAAATTAACACACTCAGTGCATATGTCTCCAAGTAGTTGAAGAACAATTAAAGGAAATTTACTGATGATTAATGTCACAAACACAATACCACATGTATAAAACGACATGTAATACCTACACTTTAACATGCCTACCTAAAGTGCAGGTTATATGTTATAGTGACAATAAATGGGCTGCACGGTATCAATTGTTAGGTCTTGTGTGTCGCTGCACAATTGAAGTTAATTTGTCCCTAGTGCCACCGTGAACTGCACCAGTGCATGGCACCTACCGACAGTCTAGGAGGCATGCATAATTATTACCTAGTTGCAATTCAAGGCAATTTTAGTAATTCAAATGACAGTGAGTTTGTTCAGACAATAATGTTTGTGACACAGCAGTTTAGAGGGTTATGTTGTTAAGTAAAATTCCCAAAGGAAAGCTACTTTAGCTTCTTGTACATGTTATGTTTAAATAAAAACAGTTATATTCTTAAACTAATTAGGAACAAACATAAAATCAAATAAGTAATATCAAAAATTATAAGACTACAATGCAACATAGCATATTCCAGGTTGGAGTTAAGTTTTTATTTAGTAGTTAATAACAAAAAATATGGATTGGAGATGTGTAGGTAAAGGGTAACCAGTTATTTGATGGTTTTAACTTTGTAGTTTAGATGGTATAACTATGTTGTTAAAATGTTATAGATTCCGCATAATTTATGAAGCAGTGGTAGCCCTTAAACTTTAAATAAGTAACTTGATAAGTATTATGATTAGAGGTCATACAGTTCCGTGATTATTCTCGAACATAATAAGTGGTAGAGTAAACACATTTATCCACAACAAATACACATAAGTTTCATTATGTTTCTACAAATAACTAAGCACTGTGATCGCATTAAACCTGCACAGAAGCACCCAATAGAAGCCTAAACGGCATTTTACAGGAGAAATACAACACATCAATAACCAGTTAAAAGCTAATTGACTTGTTTACTCCAATCAAGCAATACGAACCCTGTACATTCTTACAAGACACATTACCTACCTTCCTCGTCGCATAGCCCCATGTTATAGATGTTATTCTTGTTTCCAAAACACTTACATTAATTAGATATTCTTCACTAAAACAAATATTTCCTATAAAAATACACACGTAATTTCTAAAAGTCTGACAGACATGACAGCTCGTACAGCTGCTATTTGACAACCGGAAGTATGAAAGAACGAATGATTTGTAAAATGTTGCCATTATCATATAAGAAAGAGACATCTCTCGGTTAATAGAAAAACTAATTCTTACAACTATTTTCGACTAGGGGGCGCTAGTCATATCAACAATCACAGAGCAAAATAATTAGTACTGAATTGATATAATAAATATGAATCCCTGCAGTTATATCATTATAACCATAGGAAATAAATCGTCGTGATCATGAACAAGAGCCCACAGCAGTGCGAGTTGATTCTATTCGATGGTCGTTAACGAAAGCTAAATTTGTATGGAAAACTGTAGTTCATCGCGCTCGGTAGCGACTCTCGTACATAATCGTCAACTCATAATATAAACTAAATACATAAACTCGCACTAAGTACGCTCTATCCACAGCTACAGCTTACGGTCCACAGAATGAACTACTCTCTAACGAGAGTCACGACCACAGGTGGACCCGAACCTACTCCACATAAGTGGAGGGTTTTGCCATAATCTTTACACCTGGAGATCGCAGGACATGCGTCAAAGAGGATGGTGCAATAAATAATTCTTAATGCCCAACACCACACGGCTAGGTTCTATACCTAATTGAAGTGGGTACGAACTACGATGATATTAAAATTTAAATTAAATACCAATCTCCGGAATTTGACCAAACAAGTACGTATTACAATTGGTAAGTTACAAAAAGGGATAAAAAGCCGATTAATAAAATACGTAGGTAAGTAAAATAAACAAAACGTATTTTGTTGTTAGGACGTTGTGTTGGCGATCGGTCCCAATGGCATTGAAGGTTCAGTCGCGCTTGAAATAACATTCTATTCTTGACAATAATCATAAATTAGAAAACTGAAAACTCTACCAACACACATTTACAGATAGGGCACATCTAGGTCAAGTACAATCGGCGTCTGAAACAAATAAGTAGGTAGCACACACTATCAACATAATCCCTCGCCAGAATATTTTTATCGAGGTTTGGAAGTAATCTAGGTATCTAGAACGTGTCATAGGTATTTATAAATTTCTTACCTTAGGCACAAGAATTCAAGGGAGTGTCTGTTAGACGTTGACGACCGTTAAACGGCCAAGCCTCCTAGATGTAATATTATACTTACACATAATTAGGGGCTTGGCTTTTAAGTGAGGTTAGTTAATATCTGCATGACTGCTACCCACCAACCCTACCAGAAACATTGGATTCAATGCGCTCTAATCAACAACGTGCAATCACTGCAATCAAAGAAAAAATTAGAACTTAATTATGTCATCGTGTCATGACGGTTTGTTGACGTACTAGGAAAAAGATCGTTTTTGTGTATAGAATACACAAATTTTAATTATATTTACGGGGGCGACGCTCGCGTTGAACTCTTCTGGATAAAAAGTCAAGATTTTCATAATTCCATGTGATCCGACCAGACACGTCTTGGCCGTTTTTTTATAAACATAATATGACATATATTAGGTATAGACCTCGATTCGATTACTTTTGAGAATCGTGTTGAATCAACGGCAATGTTTCACACACATCAGAAAATCATTTTATAACCAAAGTTCTACTAAATATTCATAAGCAAACAACTTGTTTAAACTTCATATTGAACTGAGAGATCACTTAGTACGGGCTGTATCTTTTTTATTATTTTTTACAAATTCCAGGACGCAATTCCACAACGTTTCACAACTTTTACTAAAACCATATTATATTCACGCATATTATATTCAAACAATATTTTATTCACGAATTTGCGAAGTGATCTCTCTGTGCACACATACAATACAATACAATGTAAGCTATTTGGCCACCACTCTCTCTACACAGTCGCAGTGGGTACCTATATAGATATAGGTAGTACGTAGACAATGTTTGTGTACCTACAACCTATCTTTAGTTTACAATGTTTGTAAATAAACGAACACTCTATTTCAATGGCGGCTCCCTGCGTTTGTCGCTATCCACTATAACCACGTACATTGTCGTACATGTAGGTACGTATTATCCCATTCATCGAGGTCACATCGACCTTGTGATTGCAAATAATTTGCTCGTAAACATAATTACTTTGCTGTAGGTATAAATATAAGCTTGACTGTTATAAATGCTCGGGTAGGACGGTTTCATTCATGTCGGTTGATGTAAGTGAAGTGAGTACTAAACGAGAATGGTTTGTTGGTGAAGCCTGCTTTCATTTGTGTTCTCTGTGTGCTTTGTAACGGATTTTTTGTCGGCATCATGTTCGGGTGCTGGAATTTGTGATGTTTGTTTTTAACAAAGATTTTTGATTTGGTATGAAATTGTGGTGACTTTAATCATGGAGTAAAAATATTTTTCGAGAAACCTTTCTGAAGAGGACTTTCCCAATTTCGAACTTTGATATATCGAGACAAGAAAAGTTACTTCATGTAGGCGTAATTCTGAGGTAGATAGCAGCGCGGCCTATCACGCCGTCTATGTGCAGAGGATTCAGGGTTCGATTCCAGGTACTCAAGTCCAAATTTGAAATTCACTTCTAGTTGCTAACAATACAACATTATACGTAGGTATTGTATTTTCGAAACATAATTGCACAGGTGCGTCGCGCGCGCAGCGCTATCTTCGCAGCAGCGTCACAGCAACTGAAATCCTACCTAAGATTTAATTTAAGGTCTGTCACAGAATAGCAATTAATACCAAACTCTATGCTTGTATTTGAGGAGGTACTGCTCAGTTCTACAAGACTGTTGCAGAGTTTTGATCAACTCTACATGATGGTAGCCATGAGCACTGGAGGCCTAGACTAGAATCGGCTTGATTTAGTAGTAGGTACAGACAAAACTTAGAGGAAACTCATGCAGACTTTCAAGTGTCAAAAATATCCTTGAGCGCCTAGGCCACGTATGTTTATGTACGTTTTATGCTTGAACTGGACCCGGCGCGACCTTGTTCGCGTGGCGTCGTCTTTACCCCTACCTACCCTTTTTTTCTTAGATACCTCCCTCTTGAATCACTCTATCTATTGTGGAAAACCGCATTAAAATCCGTTGCGACGGTGTGAAACGACTTTGTTTATACGAAACGCAGACTCTGCTCCTGGAAATGCAACCAGCTTAACTTTAGTCCCGACGTTTAGTGTCTTCTGAACACATGAGATAATAACTATAGAATTGATGGAACGTGTAAAGTGTCTTTTCGTCTCTAATTCTCAAGCTGACTGCAAAGAAATGATGCCCATTCGAGCCTATTCTCTCATTAATTCGACACGCATGAAATAATGAGTAATGTAAGATATCCCGTGACGTCGCACGTCATTTGGCAAGGCGGCGGTTGGCACCGCGTCGGGCGCCCGCCGCCGTTCAATGACAGCGTCCTGGTGCATCACAATCAGAGCCACGCGGCAACAAATCGGGGATGCCATTTTCGAGTACCTATAAATAACTATACTTACAGGAGGTATAGGGAATCTACGATTTCAATGTCGGTATGTCTAACTAAATATTATAGTGTCTTGTCTAGGATTGGCCTATTCAATATTTATAGAGTATTTATGATTAAGTTTATAATTATTATCAACGGCAGCAACCTATCTATCTAATATAACCTATATAATCTATCAGTCAATTGCTGGACTTGAGCCTCTCACATATTAGTGGAAGGAAGTCGCAGCTACAGTTTTCTGATTTACGGCAGTCGGTGACCTGCGGATCCTGCCTCTAAAGTGGCTGATAGACGTGCGAGTAAGTACGCGTACTTGTGGCTCGACGACCTTGCTCGCTCGTGTGTCAGCCTAAGTACGCGTACTTTAAAACCGCCGAGTAAGTTCGCCGGCGATCCAACATGTTTGATTTTTGCTCGTAGCTCGTGGCTCGCGGTTTCGGCTCGCTCGTCTGTCAGCGTGACGCAATTTTTTTTGGTGATGTATCTCATGCAGTTTTGTTTTATGCAAAAAAATAGTTTAAGTTTAATGGACTTTATGCTTTTCTGTTGCAAAAGTGACTGATTTTCGAAGCCATTGACTCGAATTATTTATGGAATTGATAGAAAAACGTGCTGAGTAAGTCCGAGAACTTAAAACCCGCGTACTTTAAGTACGTACGTGTGTCAGCTACTTAACTGAGTCTTCTGAATCAGTAGTCGCTTTGTATAACCTCCGTAATGGAACTGCTGCCTTATTTTGCTAAATGGCCGTGTTCCCAAATCGATGGCGAATAGACAGTTTTGGCCCTCGGAGTCCGATCGCGTGACTTACTTACCTTTTCATTAATTTTTACACACACATGAGTAAACCCTTATACATACATGGCTTTTGGCAAACTCGTCATCGAAACTTTACGGTGATACGATTGACTCGCTTTGCGGAAACGAGCGCTGGAGATCAATTCCAGAAAACGGCTGAAATAAGAAAATAAGCCCCCGGGTATGTGCTATATCTCTGTTGGACACTAAACGGCTTCGAAGAAGCTAGCAGTGTTCGCAAAATGACAGCATCTCGGTGCATACACAATTAACACCCTAATTTAACGCATGACAAAGAAGTAACGTTATTAGCATGGCAATTTAAGTTATAAAGTTAATACGTCATAAGCTAACAAGAGTGCGGTGTAAGAATAGGCCGATGCCTCGTGGATTCTGTCGTTGGTTGTTGTGGTTCTATTTCCACAATGGGTGCACGCAAAGCACGTGTCACTATAGAACTATCATCTTTCACTGCGATGTGTCTACTTGCTTCAAATAGCGCAGGTTGTTCCTTGAACGTAGGGTAGTCGCATGTACTGTGCGATTAAAATAATAACAGCTGTTGACTAACTGCACTCGAATACGTACTAGAGAATAAATAACGTCACTATTATCAGCGGCATTTTTGTAAATTTTTACACCATATTGATTATTGTCTTAACATCTCCTGTTTCTGCCGGTGAGTAAGATTTCCAGTTCTCCATGGGGTGGGAATTTGGGGAACCGTGGCTTTGGCAGTGGAGGGACATTTGCCTTTTTGCTGCCAGAGTAACGTGTTATAGAGGTAGGCCAAGCATTGGCGATACTCTCGGTGTTACTAATGTCTATAGGCAGTGGTGACCACTTTCAATCAGGTGACCCGCTTGCCTGTTTGCCTACCGTATGACATTAAAAAAACATGCCACCGACAGGGAAACTACTAACGAAAAGACACTGACGCTTCTCACTGTCCTTATTATCGTGTGTCGTTTATGTTATGACTTTGTAACATAGTTCCTTCATGAAACGTCACAGTGATACTACCGTGGCGTTGTTTATCACCCATCTCTAGTACTTATTCGAGTGACGTTAGTCAACAGCTCGTCCTATTCTTATTTTAATCGCGTAGTACCTATCTACTAGTATCTATCGTATACGAGTAGAGGTCCTCCATTCATTAAGAACACTTATAGTGGCAGTAGGTTAACATCAACACAACATTTTTGGAAGTACTTAATTGGTTTAGGTAACAATAAATTCTTGGCGTGCATTACGTCCTCCGTAGGTACTCGTTGGTTTAGTATACAAGTAAATTGGTCACAATACAATCTAAATTTGTTTACAGCCAGCAACGTAAAACAGGTGTATCGAACAAGGTGTATATAGTCGGTAGCCCATGTATGTCTGTAGTCTAGACGGTGGGCAAACAAAGACAAAAGTTTTCCTTATTCAAGGATTTTAATCAAGTCGTGATGTCCTATCGTTCCGACTCTTGGTAACGTGAGATTCTCGAATATGGATTTTTTTCAAGTCTTCGAACAGGCTGCAATCCCATAGGATGCGATCCCTGGTTTCGTCTGAATCTCTACAGTAGCAACTTTGCATACCGCTGAGTATAAGTGCAGACGACTCCTAAAACAGCCGTGACCAGTTAACAATTGAAACACCTGGTAATCCGCCTCAATCCACTAGTGATCAATCCACCGAGATGAGATTTAGACAAGCACACTGCATAAGGTGGCTGGCGGAAATGTGGCAATGATTATGTCAGTTTACATCGATAAATAGAATTCGGTTACAACAAATACTATTGATGGGCACGCTATCGTATCAGCGATCGCAGAGGTCGATGTGCCAATAATGACATTCGATAAGGCCGGTTCATACCGCCCATTGTATTAATTAACAAGTATAATTGCGACAGTGGCAGTGGACAAAGAAAACCGGTGTAGACATTATCGGTTCCAGCGCAGGATCCTTTGCTGCTACCTAAAATGGGGTGTAGAGAGGCAGATGTCCGATACATAAAAATTGCTCTTCACAACACTTATAATAAGCACCAAAATTGAATGCACAGTGTATGAAGGTACTAACTTATCCATTCTGTTCAGCAGCTTGTCTTCAAACCTAGGAAACGCACTTCTGCTAATCTGACATAATATGTCAAAACGGTATTCGTAAAGTAGGTATGGTTGCGCTCAAAAATGCGTTAACACATTAGAATTCATTTTCCTGTGGAGCGGTTAAACGGTTTTTAATTTATTTATTTATTTTCGGATAACTTACAGGTATTACATTACAATGGACGTCTTATGTAGTTAACAGGAAGCCAATAACAAGTCTTCGCCTGTAGTTTTATAGCATGTATCACGAAACTACGAAACTACGAACTGTACGAAAGGGAATAAAGTATAAAACATTTTGAAATAAAAATAATATGAAAATCGCTTGTAGTTATTTTTACTACAATTCAAAATCACTTTGGCAGTTTTACTTTTAAATGACACAATTTTTTAACTTAAAAAGTTTACTTAGATTACAAAATATGTATTGTTTTCTAAAAGTGGTAATGCACTTATGAACGCGACTGTCCCTACCAGCAATGATAACACTGTTTAAGGTAGGCACTCGTAAGGACAGGTAGGCATATTATGTTTACCTACCTATTAAATAAGTAAGGTTTGTAGAATGTAGATACTCCACAGTAACCGATAACGTTGACTGCGGAATGATCAGCAAAACACGTTTCTGAGTAGCGCAACACGATAATCTTGCTTGTGGATAGGATGTAGATAATGACAGACACTTCGATCAATTTAATCCAGCATTACTTACATCCGTAAAACCAAAGTAAGATAGTATGTGTCTAATATTGTTGTAAAATGGAAGCAAGAAATATTTTTGGCCATTTTATGATCGCCATGCGTCTATCACAATCGACAACTACAAACAATAAAACGAAATATAGTAGGTAGGTTCATATACCACATATATGTTTAAAGATAATAAAATCAAAACATTTGTGTATACAAATGTGCACTCTGTGGCACATGCCTTGTTTTGAACATAATATTAGCGAAATCTATAGCCATAATCATCATCATCGTCCTAGCGCTTATCCCGGCCTCTGCCAGGGTCTGCTTTCTTAGGTAGGAACCAACGGCTAGGAGGTCCTAGCCGTTGGTTCTCGCATCCGACTCAGCGATGTCAATCCATCGCTTCTTAGGTCGCCCACGGGGCCTCTTTCCTGATACCGGTAGATTCAGGTACCTATTTCCGACGTATCCCTGAGGCTTACGCAACACGTGACCAAACCAGCGCAGGCGAGCCTCCTTGATCTCGTCCGCGATATCCCTCACGCCAAGACTGTCACGGATGTATTCATTACGTACTCGATCGAGCCGTGTAACTCCGCACATTCAGCGCAGCATTTTCATTTCGTTGGCGTGAAGTTCGCGAACGTGTTTCGTCAGCGCTGGCCATGTCTCGCAGCCATAGAGCATCACAGGTCTAATTATACCCTAAGGCCTTTGAGCTTGACAGGGATTTTAGGGTCACAGATGTGTGCTGTGAGTTCCTGCCATTTGGCCCAGGCTGCAGAGATTCGGGACTTGACATCGGGGCCGATATCGCCAGACTCGTGCATCACAGATCCGAGGTATTTGGATTTATCTGTTCATCGTTCTAGCACATCCTTCTACGTGTTTACCCTGGTCTCAAGGTCCTGCCTAAGGTTGCTCACCAGTACAATGTCGTCAGCGTACTTCATAAGACAGGGAGGCATGTCCTGAATTTCCGCTGAGAGGGCATCGAGCACAATGCAAAACAAGTAAGGACTCAGCACAGAACCCTGGTGAACGCCTACAGTAATCGGGAAGGGATTAGTTTGACCTACGATGGTTTTGACTACAGCTCCAGTTTTGGCATACATGTCCTGTGTAATACAAATGTACGCCTCGGGTACAGACTTTGCTCTCAGAGCCCACCAAATTATCTCCCGGGGGAGACTGTCGAAAGCCCTCTACAGGTCAAGAAATGTGTAATGCAACGGTTAATTCCTACTGCTATGGGACTCCTGGAGGACCCTGAGAGCAAAGATTGAAATCTATAGCCATAATATCAAATATTAAGCACCCGTATTTACATATTTTCGCAGCGACAGCTTCTTAGGAGCTGCAGATGCCCTCTTTTTTTGATGTTATATGGCAGGACAAACAGGCAAGCGGGCCACCTGATGGAAAGTGGTCACCGTCGCCTATGGACAGCAACACCAGGGATCACCAATGCGTTGCCCGCCTCTGAAGAGACCTCAATATACCTCTTGAACGATCCCATGTCATTGTCCAAGGGAAACACTGTGGCTGGGAGCTCATTCCACATCCGAATCGTACACGTCTACCGATAGACGGCTTTGATCGTAATAATTTAGGTAGAAGACTATGTTCTTTTGGTCTGCAGTTAATTATCAATTATTGTTACAATCGAATAGATACTTAGTTGCTTCCATTTTTAGATAAAAGAAAGTAATTTGGTCGAAAATTATATTTCAGGCTGGGGAAAATGGTAACATGTGGACTCTAAATTTTACGGCTACGGGGCTGGGTACAGTACGCATAAATAAATGCACTACCAACTTAAGAATCAAAATCCCCTGTAGTTAGTAAAAGTATGACATGATCATTAGAAAAAGGATAAAGTAGACAACGTTTTCAAATAAAACGAAGATCACAATCGCTATTACTTAGTAATTTTTTTATTGCAATACAGAATCGATTCGTTAATTTTTATTACAAAGTAACATAATTTTGTGGACTTACAATGAAGCCCAACACAATTTTGATTTCGTGTAAGTACCTAACTACACTATACAGGGTGTTTCATAATACATGTATAAAGCCGTGAACTGGATGGAGTGCTAAACGTATTAAAACGATAGGTACAATTATTTTTTTCGTGCGTGGAATAGTTACCGAGAAAATGACTATCGAACTTTTTCTTTTTCAATGTCGATAATCACATTTTGAAAACGAAAGACCGCATCTCTAGAAATCAGTTGTAATAGATCACTCAAGTTCATAATCAGGTCAATCAACTGAATAATACAATTTTACCAGTTACAGATAGGATATAGGTTTTGTGCCTTTAAGTCTTTTCTACCTACCGTTTCATATGAGTTTTAAAATTCAATCTAAAGATCACTACGATCAATACCTCAAGTGGCTGGTTAATAAAATTATTATTACAAGCAGCTCGTGAGCAGTCCGGCACAAAAACAAGACATTTCGATGTTTGTTTCTACTTTAATTTATTTGTTTTTTATTGCCTTCAACACAATGTTGCACCTAGGTACATAGTCTTCAAACTAATTGCGAAAACACAATAAACATTAATAGGCAAAAAAGTTACAGCTTGATTTCGCGTCTGCGCCATATCTTCTATTGTACTAGGCTGTCATGACTGAAGCAGGTGGACTATGTACGGGATACTGATATCACAGGGTGTCCATAAAGTACATTCACTAGATTTTAATATTTTTGGAAAGTGCAGCAAAACTACACGATATTGTTGTTATACTTTTTTGTCTATTTTTTCACTCAGTTTAAATCCTGTTGAATGCATGTGGTGAGTCTTGGCACAAGTTTATGCATTTCTCGTTGAACTTTTCCGCCAGCTCCGAAATAAGGAAAGATGTCATTTTAGTACCTATCTAATAGTAATTATTAAATTCTACTCATGTTTGAATTCAAGAAGGTGAATATTAAATTTGAATAGCTGAAAAAATACCTAGCAACACTATTTACGTACTAGGATTTAAGCATTTAGGTTGCAGGCAACAAACATGCAGAACAGCAGATGCGTTGTCACTGTGAGGACTAAGATGAAATGCGTCATGCCTGTATTTGCACTGGCTTATTTTATGGACACCCCACGTACTAGGCGCAATATTAAGGAGGTCTAAATAATCCGTTGTGTATTTTTTGGTTTCGAGGGTTCTGTACAAAAAAATATTGTAATCAATTATGATTTTAATTCAAAAGGTTCATTCATAGTTTTTACGAAAGTGCACCACCACCTAACTAATAGCAAAGTAGTCTTATTCAAATTACTGTAGCATATTAATGTAGCAAACTCTAATTAATGTAACATCTTTGTCTTTTTACGAGTTTGCTTTCTCATGTCATGTCTGTCAGTCATGTTTCAGTGTCGCGTAGGTAATCGTACCTATCGTTTTCACGAACATTTCTTATCAACTAAAATTAACTTAATGATTCTTAGTTGATGGAGCTTTACCTGTAAATATCCCATGCTTCACCCAATTGGAGAACCTAGGTCACCTAGGTGGAGCACGGACCCAAACACAATTTTAGAAATTACTGTCTAGGTTACTGTCATTGTACCAAACTACCCGATAAAATCGTGATAAGCAAATGTAGGCCATCGCCATAAGGATTATTATTAAGCCCACAGTTGGATTCGCTTGAGACTCACTTTAACAAATAAAAAAAAAATCAACATTATGGTGCAACTACCAGGAGAACATAAAACGAGAGAACATAAAAGGCGAAATAAGTTAGACCCCTAAAACACGGATCCCTAAGTACGAATCCTTTTGCACGTGCCGTCAAGGTCAAGGCCGGCGCCGGAGCTGTGGCGGCGCTTTTGACATCAAAATAGAAACTGAAAGCTACAAAATCTAAAAATAGAATACTTTGGCGGGCCGTTCTTTATTTTGTGGTTTGACCCACGGCGCGACTTCCATTGACGAAATTTGCCTACTTTCGCGTCGTATTCGTTCATTCAGTTTTTAGCTTTTCGCGTGACCGAAATGATTGTTGCGTTGTAGTTGTAGGATACCTAAGTACCTATTGTGAAGATAACTGTGATAAGAGTGTTAACGATGTGAACGAATGATTTATAGCTCCAGGTACCAGTATTAACGTAGTCTTGTCTGTGTTCAGCGTTCAACGTTTAAGTATTGTGATAATCATTATTCTGTGTATGAATGCAAGCTAGCAGTAGACCAAACACCATGGTACCTACCTATTTACGTATTGCATAGCAACCAGAGCCTGCGTAGTGTTGTGTATCTGTGTGTATGGAGTGTACCTACCTAGCTACGCTACGATACGAGTGCAAGCTTACTTGATAGTTAATACCTATCAGTCATCCGAGCCACAAGAAAGCAAGAAAGTATGGCACCTGACGCTGTTTGTTTTCATAAAATAACTTTAAAAAGGTACGTACCTACATGCTTTAAAGGTCTAGGTTCTAGCTAGACTTTAAGATATGCTACCTAGCTAGTACCTAATCGTAACGTTAGGAGGTTCTTTTCCGACGGGAAATAGGCAGAAAAGACAACGCTTTTATCTGTTCATGAAAACATGTAGGTATTTAGTAAAACCTGTCTGTAATCTGTTTCAACAAAACTAGTCTCATAAGTGGTTCCCTACGCTACGTAGGTCCCTAGATGAGTGAACCATTTTAGTAGGACATAGTACCTACTTATTTGTGTAGAACGATTTATCAATTGAACGAATTCTGTTTTAGTTATGTAGCTATCTTTAGTATGTTTTTCAAGAACGTTGGTGGCTGGGCGGTTGAGTATCCGACTTAAGCGAGAGAGGTGCCGGGTTCGAATCCCGCTGTGGCAATGTACCAATGACTCTTTTCTGAGTTCAGTGGCGTTACTGTCATACAAGCCCAAAAGCCGGGCTTGCCTTATAAAAATAATTATCGATAAAAAATCAAAGATAATGCGAGCGCGAACTATTTAAAGTTCGCGCTCCTAATGCATTTCAAACTGCCGCGCCGCAAAGCAGCGCCATCGTGCGCCCAGGTTACGAAACACGATCCGAACGCACACGCAAGTTGAGGAAATTGAGACTCGGTCAGTCATCTCGCTCGCACGCGCTGGCTTGTAAGCGGGCTTTGATTCCGGCCGGTATGTCTCTTTCTTACATATGAAAACTGTCCTATAATGAGATATAACTATACGTTTGTTTATATGGTAAATTGTACGAGACTTTAAGCCCTGCATGCGTATGAAGTTGTACACGGAGCTTTGAAATTGGCAACTTCGCGCATGCGCAGTAGGTACGTTTGTTGAATGCTGTAATACGTACCAACTTCACTATTGTTTTGTTTGAGCCGTTTGGGCGGATAAGTAATTAGTTTTTTGTTGTGTTTGTGTTGTGTTTTGTAGTAAAAGTGATATAATTAGATTGATTAACAATAGACGTAGAGTCCCTTGTGATGGTTTAAAATGTGCACAAGTTTTGATTTGCATGGAAAAGGTAAAGTTTATAATCATTTCTCAGAAAATAACAAATTATTTCCGTAATGTGGCAAGGGGATGGATTTATTTTTAATAACCGTAAAAACTACACAAACTTCATCTCTCGGCTTGCCTTACTCTGAACCCCTAGGCACGCCACTGTCTGAGTTATGTTACATTAGTTGAAATTAACCGATGCTCCTATGGTGAGGGAAACATCATGATGAAATCTGCAAATTCTGGCAACTGAAATTGTAACCATGATCCAATCGAGTCAGGTTCCCCTGGTAGCAGGGTCATGGAGGTCAGATGGTAGTCGCTCCACTGTAACAAATTCTTTTCTCTCCACAAAATTATTAGACTATGGTCCATGATCTAGGATTTGGCAGATTAGGTAATTAATTGCAGTGGAGCGACTGCCATCTGACATTCCTGGCTCCTAACCCTGCTACCAAGGGAACCTGACCAGATTGGATCATGGTTACTTACACATTCAGTCGTCTGAATTGAATGTGTAAGTTTCATCACTATGATTTCCCTCACCGTAAAAGCATCGGTTAGTATTCAGCTACTGTGCATAACTTAGAAAAGAGTTAGTGGTACATGGCGGCAGTGGGATTCGAACCCGGTACCTCACGCGTACGAGTCGGATACCGCAACCTTAGGCCACCGACGCTCTGACCATTTAAGCATACCTACCTATCGAAAATAATTAGTGTAGGCAAGTTCCTAGTTAATTTGGTAGAGCCTATTCATAAGTAGGTAACATTTAGTACGACGCCTGGTAGTAAGATGAAGGAGGTTGGTTTGTTTTGATATGAATGGCACGAGGTTATTACTCGTCCTTATGGTGTGTACACACTCAACGTACGCCAACGAAGGGCTGTCGGCCGAATTATTTGGACTTCTAAGGTCTAATACTTGCATTTCGTGGTCAAGCAAACGATCTTTGGGAGTTTTGGGAACCGATTCGGGCTCGTATTTGCACGTTTGTTTGTTGGCCTTCGGTATCCGCCCAAACTGCGATACCGCCACGCTGCACTGCGGATTGCCGGCTGGCACACGCCAACGGACAATCGTTAGCCGAAACGGGTTTGCGTCACACATCGCCCGTTGTGTACGCAGCATTAGGCTCCTGGTAGTAGGCTTGAGGAGGTTGCTTTGTTTCGATAGGGGTCGCACGAGGTTATTAACCTGTTTTTTATATGATCATCAACTTGAAATAGAGCTGCGCTTCAACGTAGTCGATATGGTTATTTATCTTTAAAAATTAATTTTTTTTATTAAAATTAAAATTCAATGTCCGGATAAAATGAAGTCGCCAGTGCACTCTTTGAAAGCTCTACTTTAACACCCTTTCGGCTTTATACATGTATTATGAAACACCCTGTATATTTCATAACAGGCTAATTATGCTATTGTACATAGCTTATTGTTGTAAGCTGTGAGACATGCGAATACAACAAAACCAAATAATTGAGGAGCTCCACATTAGTGGGCTTCTTGTGCTACATTGCCTTATGTGTAAATAGACACAATAATACAACATCGTATCGTTGTGCCCCAGCCCTAAGATCATTAGATCACAGGAACAATGTCCGCGCACGTCCGTCACGACACACGTTGCACGCATGATGCACGCGCGTGCTGCATCGCGCCCAGTTGGCATAGGTTAGGTATCTGGCAGCAGCGGGGCTCCCGCAGTGATACGCCGCCATATTTATACCTTTATAGTGTAACCATGCGCGTGCGCACCTGGCGCACCTTGCTAGACAAAGGGAGTCCATACCGACTGATTTGTTACCAGTCTAAACATTAGACTTAAGCATTTTAATCTTGGTTTAAACGTAATAATTTATGCCGTGTTGCTTCACTAATCTTTATGTTAAATTTCTTATAATTAATCGAAAATCAATTTTAATTTTAAAAACTTTTATTTTATGGCCTTATTATAAATTATTTATTTATCCTACAATACGACGACTTGAGTGGTTCAGTTGGTTGACATGCCTGTCGCCATGCAGAGGTCCCGGGTTCGATTTCCAGACGAGCAGAATGATGAATTTTAATTTCCCTTAATCTCTGTACGGGTCTGTATAATAAGTGTGTATTTAAGAAAAACGATGTAAGTAGTTTATCAGTTATCTAACACCCATAACACAAGCTTTGCTTACTTTGGGGATATATGGCGCTGTGTGAATTTGTTCGAGCATATTTATTTATTTAATAGATACTATTGCCTACACAGTACAGTCGAGGAAACTGAATCTTTAGCAATTAACTCGTCTTCTTATTATTGCGAGAATCATCGAATAATGACTTAATGACAAACCACGCGTTGGAAAATAGTATTATGGCCAATTTTAGACTTGATTCAGACAGAAAAACATTCAGTTTCCTCGACTGTACTAAACCAAGTCACGATGGTGAGGGCGTAATAAATATACTTACTAAACATGTATTTTTTTTATACGTAATTTATTTTTTGTGTAACATTTTTGTTTAGTTTCCTAAATTGTAGTTTTCAGTTTTTACATATTCTAGTGTAACCATGTATATAATTAACCACTAAAATACCTAATCAAACAATTTTTTGTTTTCGATTTCAAGAAAATCCTTCCTATTATAGTTAACTTATTCCGTTACACGAATGCAGGTTCCCAGTCTTACGACACAGTAATTAATGCAAAAAAAACGCTGACTCACAACACGAAGTACTTGTTTACTTAGTTAATACAGCGGCCTGTTTGTTTTCATTCTAATTCATTCCTAGCGAACGGTTTTCGGCTCCCCTCGAGTGGTATACATATAAAAATAGTTGTAAAATAGGGCGTCGTCCGTCACGCATTAAGGTCGGGGCCGCTTGACACACCCATGATAACATAATCTACGACTACGAAGCGAGTATAGTAATTCGACTGCCATTGATGTAGCGATGACCCTACGAATGCTGTTTACTTTGTGTATTGTGATAGCTATATTACTATGGATATTTACTTGCCTATACGTTTTTGACTTTACGTACTTGTGCCAAGATTTTCTCTGAAAAAAACCTTTTATTTGTTGGGTATGTGTGTAACATGCTTTAGAGGTCTTTAAAGGAAGGGGCTCGGTGCGGGAAATAATCAACTAGCTATCGTGGTATAAAGGCGATGTCTCACACTATGAAGCTCTTCGAATGTATTGGGGACACTCAGCTCCGACAGGAGTGTACAGTGGGTTTCGGCCAAGGTTTGGGACAATGGACGCTGTATGTGCCCTGAGAATTCTCATGAAAATATACAGATCAAAGAACATGCCCCTGCATTTCCTGTTTCTGGATATATATAAGGTCTTTCAATGTCTCCCTTGTGAGAAGTCTGGTGGATGTTGCGGTCTAAGACGGTACCAGAAAATAACCGGGATTTAACGCAAAGATTATGGTAATTATGTAACATATAGGTGGTGGAATAATGTTTGTTAATAATAATGGCGTAAGTGTGTATCTATATTCTATGTACATCATTGAGTCTTCTCAAAATAACTTGTTTTCTTAAAAGACATCACACATGCTTCATACATTTTTGAACCAAAAATCTAATAGTGCGGGCCAGATGATAAAATTTTATATTCCGATAGAGCAAACAATTCCTAACACTTTTTGTTGTTAATATATTTTTTTTGTAATATAAATAATATAGTTGTTATATAATTTGAAATAATATTAAATACATACATACATACATAAAGCTCACGCCTGTGTCCCACAGGTAGGGTAGGCAGAGACTATGGACCGCCACTTTGCTTTGCCCTGACACAATTCCCTAGCCTCGCATATATCCACAACCATTACCACTTCGGACCCCAGCTTTTTTGAGAACATTACTGATCTGATCTGCGAATGTTTTTCTGGGTCGTCCTCTTAAGGGCCGGTTTTTCAGATTCGCACTACCTCTTTCGTCAGTCTTCTTTCATCCATTCGCTCTACATGCCCGAATCATCTCAACATCCCTCTTTCTAACAATAATTATAATTTATATTACGATATTTATTTAGTACTGTACAGTGTATACCCAGTGGTGCATGTTTTGGTGGGCGTACAGGTATGGTGCCGGCGCCGGCGCCGTAGTGAACAATTTTTATTTATTTGTTTAACAGTTTATTGTGCGCAGGAAATACATAGTGATTAATAGACGAAGTAATAAATGGCACAACAGGCGCTACTTATTTCGAAAACAAATCTCTTCCAGCAGGCCTTCGAAAGTGTGATATAATCATGAGACGCCGATACAATGTTAGGAATTGTGTACTCTATCTGAATAATAGGTAAAAAATTCTTTTCAGGCTAGGAATTTGAGCTTGATGATCCAAAATGAACGATCTCTTTAAATAAAAATACCTACCTAAAGCTTACTTTCAATAGAATTGCATAGTTTAAAATAGAAATAGTTGGTATACCTAATTATATGTATAGACTATCGCTCGTATTGGCTGAAACAGTCCAATCCCAAATATAGACTACAGTTCATTGTCATTGCTTTCAGCATACCTACTTATTACACCTATTTTTTTGTTTTTATGTTTATTATTTGACTAGCCAAACATTTGACCGCCACCTCACCTGCTGGTAAGTGACGATGCGGCCGATGATGGAGCATGCCTGTCTAGAAACAGCCTATTCACTCTGGCCTTGAAGGCGTCTAGATTATAATGATAAAGGAACACACTCGCAGGTAATGCGTTCCATTCCTCGGCCGTGCGCATTATAAAGGTTGAATTAAAGCGACTCGTGAGGATAGATGGACTACATACTACTACCTAGATATCTTCACGACCTTTCTTGAAGAATTATCAAAACTCGCGAGTTTGGCAGGCACATGCCACATCACACGTACGTGTAAATTACCTAACACCAGTCTTATTTATTTACTAGTTTAAGTAATGTGTATTTCATTGTTAACAAATACTATTGTTATCTTGATAAATATTCATGATGGTCTTAAAAAACTCCTAACAATGTGTAGTACATAAACAGAGGTAAAGTTGTTGATCAACTAGCGACTAGCGTTTTCTCGGCTTTCCTTTATTATAATATACATTAATTATACATATAAATGTTCCGGAGTAAATTATCTAACTGATGGTCAAAACCGCATCAGAATCCGTTGCGTGGTTTATACTATGTATAGATATCTGTGGAATCTCCATATATGTATATGTTAGCAGTTAGCGTTTTCTTTAGTTTAATTTCAAAACTGCGTAGAGCCCCGTTTAGCAATCCTCTTGACTATTTAAAGATGACCTTAGACCAAGCGAGGGAAAGTGTAAATAGAGGTAGAACCTTGCTCATTGTTCTTCTTTGTCCGTCCTATACATAATCTAAATATATATGACGATATATACGACGACCTGAGTGAGTCACTGGTCAACATGCCGATCTGCCGCGCAAGAGGTCCCGGGTTCGATTTCCGGCCGGGCAGAAATTGAAATGATGAATTTTAATTTCTGTTACGGTTCTGGGTGTTCTATGTATAATAAGTATGTATTTAAAAGTATTTAAGTAGTATATCAGTTATCTAGCACCCATAATACCAGCTTTGCTTAGTTTGGGGCTAGATGGCGCTGTGTGAATTTGTCCACGAATATTTATTTATTATTATTATTATATTTATATTTAGGTATATCGCTAGCTATAAATAAATAATAGTAGGTTCAACCAGGCTCAGTCTTCGTCAAAGGTATTAGGAGGGACACATAATGAGTGGCGAGCTCGTTGCAGTCTCGCGGTGCTGCAGTTAGATTAGCCTCAAAGTACGAAACGGTCACCCACCCAGTTATCGACATCAGCGTGCGTTGCTTAAAATTTGTTATCAGTCTCGCAAAGCCGCCGCTGGACTGAGCCGTGCTAGGGTTTAAGTAACGTATAGAGTTTAATTAATTAGTATGAATGAATGGGAAAAAAGAAAAGCAGCCGGCGGCCTCATCGCTTACAGCACTAGTAGTTAGTTAGTATTAGTACGTGTTTGTATGACTATAAAATACAGCGATTATGCGTGCGCAACTTTTAATTTTTAGCAAGTGTAACAACGTGGCTTCTGCCAACCCTTATGGGGAAAAAGGCTTGACCTTATGTATATATGTCGCATTTTAGTTAGGTAGGTATAACATTTTACTGTAATTATTGAAGAGTGATTTGATCAGTGCGTACACGCGCCTGCGCGTGTGTATACATTTTTTGTTGAACCTTGATTGATTGATGTATTCTATATTGCACCAAAATCATATAAATATTTTCAAGGCATGTACAAAGGCGGACTTATCTCGCAGGGAGACTTTCCTTCCTCAGACACAAAAATATATTCAAAATTATTAGTATAGCTGTTCTCGAGACACATAGTGCCCATTAAATTTTCATTAATACAAAAACTTGTAAGTACATGTAGAGGCCGAAAACATTAGTCGCGACCTGACTCACTTGCCATAGAACGCTGCGTATGTCGTAGATATTAAACATTTATCATCCTTAACAAAGACAAGTTGTAAATAAGACTTGTTTTTCGGGCCGACAAATAGGCACCGCGATGATTAGTTGGCAACAGTGATAACAGCTATCACTAAAGACAAATATCGCCGTGTTGTAACAGCGGCTCGAATAATAAAATAATAATCATCATAATACTGTCGCGAGGTGACAACCGTCTGTGGGCATCCTGATGGTGGACGATGGGGATAGATTGCTTGGTTAGATCGAAACGTGCGTCTACACAACATCAGGGGTCTTGACAGTCAAATATTTGGCTGAAAGCCATTCAATACAATTTCATTTAATGCTCAAGTAACAAATTTTATGCAACTGTCATATAAAAGGGGGTATTAAAACATGAGTGTCTGTTTATCATACGAGGCGTAGCCGAGTATGATAATAGTTTGACACGAGCGTTTTAATACCTAATTATATGCAGTTGCATACACTACTTTATCTAAACTCATATTTTTATGTTAAAATATCGTACCTATAATTTAGCTGGAAGTAAGCTGCGAGTCAGTTCTGTTGTATCTACGCGTCAAGGATATCAAGCGGCGGGAAATTCACTTAACTAATTTTACATTTTTAAATTTATTTCCTTAAAATAAGGAAAAACATTCACAAACACAAATTACAACAATTACAAAAATATACAGAATATTAGCGGGAAAATAATTACACATAATATATAAACAGGAAAATTTAAATTTTGCATTTGAATTTGTTAAAGACATTTTAGTATTCAGCCTACATGACGCCGTGTCCCGGCGCCCGACAAAAAATTAAAAAATAAAAGTGTTGCATAATGATTAAAAAGTTATTTTACGATACAGCTGTAATGAAAATAGTATGGGAAATGCTGTATCGCAAAGTAATTTTTTAAAATTTTATATTCCGGCGTGAAAAAAGTGTACCCTTAAACGACTGTTTTCGAATATGTAATTGGAACATTATGCTATGAGTGTAGATAAAAGTGTTTATAATCCCATTACAAGCAAAGATTTTGACATAAGTATAATTAGTCTGTGATTACAATATTATAGTTTCATTTCTGTGATTATAGGTATCTGCCTAGCAATCATAGGTAATCAAATATACTGGGTGGAGTATGTACAATAAGCATGTATTTCAAAAAAATAAGAAAAATAAATATATAAGTATTTTATCAGTCATCTAACACCGATAACACAAGCTTTCTAACCTTGGGGTTAGATGGCGCTGTGTGTATTTGTCCAAGCATATTTATTTATTAGTTATTTTAGAAAAATAATGTCAAACGATTTTCATTCAAATGTCAGTTTTGTAGAACTAATGTTATGATGTGACTGACATCATCGTCAAAGCATGATAATTTAAATCAATGCTTAAAAGTACGCAGTGTACCTACTATTCAAGCAAAACCTAATTATAGGTATCAAGCAACATCAGGAAATCAGATCACTCAGTCACTAATTATCTACCTACAGTGTTTCTAAAGACACAAATTGCAGGAGAAGGAAATAAGAAGGAAAACACGAATGTAGGTTTTCGAGAGTAGAAAAGTCATCAATTAATAGTAAGTATGTAGCGTGGCAGCTCGTTACGTGCTTTGTTTTGTGTTACCCTCTTCTCATTTCTATTCTACGTAGTTTTCTTTCTTTTTCACTTACTTATGTTTTACATAACAAATTGCGTTGGATTTTGACTTGGCATATAAATCTTTCAGTTCGTTAGAGGCGGACGCCTTTTACAGTAAGCTCCCGGGACACCGACTAAAGCTAGTGCCCCTTCCATCCTCACTCCTCCATCAACTACATCAATCGTCAACATGTTCATACTTCATTAGGTATCAGTGAAAAAGGTGGGCGTATAAGTGTAAATAGATACATACATAGGGACAGACGGCGGTAAGCGACTTTGTTTTATACTGTGTATACCTATATAAATAAGCTTGAAGAGTGTCAGACTTAGTAATTCTATTCACCGAGTTTTAAAACTCAATCAACGCAAAGGAAAAGGCTCTTAGACCTCTTATCAAAGTCAGCATCGACCAACTCACGAGAAACAGATTTAACTGTTCATAGTAAAGCAAAAAATAGTTATAATTGAGCGTTTATTTATTTATTTAACTGTTTATTGTACACAATAATGATATACAGAGAAATATTACAGAACAAAAGACACAACAGGCGCTGCTTATTTCTAAAAAGAAATTTCTTCCAGCAGGCCTACAGAAGAGAGATGTAAGACTAAAGTAACATTATGTACATTAGTTGAATTCTAACCGATACTTTTGGAAAGGATAAGGATACCATGATCCAATCTGGTCAGGTTCCCCTGATAGCAGGGTCACGGAGGTCAGATGGCAGTCACTCCACTGTAATTATCTGATCTGTCAAATCCTGGATCATGGTCATGGCGGACCGCGGCCCCTCGTGAGCGAGAGCACACTCGAGACATTAACGCTAAAATGAGTAAAGCAAAAAGACCCAAGACAAAACGAGTCGTACACTAGCTTTCAAATAAAAACCTGCATCGATTTTTTTCCATCTTTCCCGGAGCTACAATTCCACATACATACACACAGATTCACAACACATTAAACTTATAACGACCCCCTGTGTGCGTCGTTTAAAAATACCATGCGCAAGACACTTTTCTAGATTAATGTTAACTCGATAATTTGTTCTCTTTCTCCTCTGCCGGACGCACACGGCTTGGGCTTTTCTACTCATACAATATTATAAAATATTATTGGATGAGAAAATTTGTATGGATGTTTGTCATTTTTTCACGTAAAATCTACTTAACGGATTTTGATGAAAATTTGTATAGTAGTAACGTACCTTATAAACCAGAATAGCACATACTACAAATTATCACGAAATTCAATGTGGTTTCTAAGGGAACGGGTCTGTAACATAAAAACCTATTTTAACGTATAATCTGTCCATACTGATTTGTCTTATTTGGTTAAGGAAATTACGTATTTAAATGGATAATGTGCAGCAGTATTCATTGAAATTCACATTCTATGTGTTTCTTGTATAATTCTCGACATCTATACACAATATACGTAGCGAGATTGATGCGGCGAGTCGTGATTTTGGGCATTGTTTGTTCACCAAATAAGACAAGTCAGTTTAAACAGATCATAGACGAGGTCGCGGGCAAAAGCTAGGATTATAATTTCGAAAGTTTGTGTGTGTATATGTTTCTTCCCTCTTCACGCCTAAACGGATTTGGCAGAAATTTGGTAGGGAGCTTCTTTAGGGTTATTGAGGTCTGGGATAACACATAGTAGGCTACGTTTGCGCGATATAACATGTGATCCACGCGGGCGGAGCCGCGGGCGAAAAGCTACATAGTTGTAAATCTGTACATAGTAAGCCGCTTCCCGCCGTCTGTCCCTAGTGTCTATGTAAGCTTAGATCTTTTAAAGTACGCAACGGATTTTAATGCGGTTTTAAATAATATATAGTTTTTAAGAGGAAGGTGTAAGCAAGAAAAAATGGGTAGGTAGGGGTAAAGTAGGTGTACAAGAACAAAGTCGCGCCGGGTCCACTCGCATCTTATATATTAACTATACCTAGAAACATCGACTAGCAGACAACTTCTAGATTACACACTCATTATCAATGCTTACAAATCCGGGTGCTTCAACTAATTATGAAATATTTACATACTAAGCTAATTTATCTGCTGGAATGTGGCTGCGAATTCAATTGCAATCATGCAGTTACATAAATAGAATAATTAATTTATATTTCACCTGCTGCATGCAACGAGACCCTAGGTAATAACTACTAATAAATTAACATCATCGCTTAATACCTTTCATTTTCCGGGACAAAGTTACCCTGCTCGTATGTAAGTGAGATACTCTGAACGTCGTCGGTGGCGTAACCGCTAGCGAGTCGGACTGGTAAGCTAGGTACCGGGATCGAACCCCAGTACTGCAATGTCATTGGTACAAAGACATTTTCTTTAGTTGGACCAATGCCCCTACTTACTTACTTCAGGCGACTGACTGAATGTGTATCCATTGATACAATCTGGTCAGGTTCCCCTGTTAACATGGTCATGGAGGTCTAATGGCAGCGACTGATCTACCAAATCCTTGACCCTGGGCCCTCGCACATGGGATATTGACGCCAAGATTATGTTAAATTACTCTTAGATAGGGATAGGATACTGAAATCTATTTCATGCTAAGATTGTTCTATGGGCACCTACCTACTAGACCATGTCACTGAAAATTCCAAATTACCTCAAAACCACTTGGATCCTATCATCAGATTTGATAAAACTAGGACCAAGCTGGCAGTAAAAAAAGTGTGTCTGTTAATTGAATATATTTACAAAAAAATAATTTAGAGCGATGTGACCTCTCCGTCTGTCGTTTGGGAAAAGATAAACTGCCCTAAAACAATTTCCAAGCGGACGAAGTCGGGGCAAAAGCTAGTGTATAAATAAGATATGGATAGAATTATAAAAACGCAATGCACCTTCAACTAATTGCCACGTGTACCTACTTGTTTTTAAAGGTAAGTAATTTCCGCTGTGTCGTTCCCTCAGTATTCAAGGTTGCTTATCTTTATACATTAGTAAAGGTCAACGCTTTGTCTATCACCCGTCTCAATCTGGATACGATATTAACATACGAGCTTATATAAACAAATAACATGTGTGGTGTAGGTACTCATCTTCCTTATACTTAGAGAGAGAAACTCTAAGCATATTTATTAGAAACAGACAAACATTTCAATCATAATTTTAGGAGAAATGTTGTGTGTGTTTATTGTCTGTTAGCTGGAAAAACGTGTCTCCATCTGGCACATATCGTTAATGCAAACCAGTGATGGTTTAGATCATAATCAGTTTGAAGCACAATTGTAGAAATCATGTCATAAAACTGCATAAGAGCTGGAGTACTGTATATGTGAGCTTTCGTAGCTGTATCTATCTCCGTAATTATTGGTTTTGCAGGGTTGGTATGTAATATACTTACGCTACAATTGCAGTACCTACACACTTCTTTTTTTAGAATTATAAGCTAAAAACTATTTTCTGGCTTGAGCGATATCTTATCATCATCATCATCTTGGCGCTATATCCCGGTTGCGCTCCCGCGAGGGCCTGGGGTCCTTCCTACTCTTCCTGGCCTACTTCACTCGGTCATCGGCATCCTTGGTGGTGAGCTTGTTGGCATGCATATTCATTTATTTATTTAAACTTAATGCACTGTTACGTACGAGTACAATGGCGGACTTAAAGCTTCATAGCTTTCTCTACCAGTCAACCGGATAGTTGATATACGCATATTACTCTTGACAACGTCAAGCCACCGCTTCTTGAGCGATATCTTAGCTTGTTTTTAAATAGAGTTTTATAAAGTACTCCCGTTACCACCACAATATAATAGATACTAAATTATAAAGTGTAAATCAATGCAAGGAAATCAGTACCCACATTTACATTTCCCCTACATATCCGGCTACTTTCGTTCAAATATTGATAGGTAACCGTCTGAAAGGTCAGAGCCAAACAATATCCTACATTTGTAATGCAAAGTAATAATGTAGATGAATATTTTATTAATAGGGGGGGGGGACCTGCTATATTTTGATACGAATAATACCGGAATGTTAGTCGGCTCCCGAGACTATTCAACAAGTCTCAGGGTCCCTAATGGAATACTCAGACTTGCTCTACTCTCTAGTTTGATACCAGCTTACATAAAGGATTGCTATGTAAAAAATATAACGTTATCGTAGACAATTCTAGAACAACTAATGACTATTATGGTCATTATCAAACGGCAATTTTGTATATTAAAAATAACGTTTTTGTGAACAATATCAAAACAACATCGACGAATCAACTGACTGAGTCTTACCAAGGTCGTGGCTGGTAAATACTTTTTTTATCTATATAACCATCACATTATCAAAATTCTAACTTACATCTACTGAATAGATAGGTAATAATTCATTATATGGTTCGGTTAGGTACCTATACTATTAAATATACTTACCTATAGTAGGTCATTAATAATTATGGTTTTACTATGTGTAGTAAAAGTAAAGAATAACGCATAAGAAATAAGATACCTACGTGAACTGACTTAATGAGGGCTAAATAAACTTTGTAAGTATCTATGTACCCACTTATAGTAACTACTACTTAATGTGGAATTTAACACAATTATCACGTCAATGAGGATCAATCATCTGGTAGAATTTTATAGGTTTGTTGATACTTATATACGCATTTTCAGAGCCATGAAACAAAGTGAAATAATTTTTGAAGTTCATTAAGAAATGCCTAAGATATATGGTTTTGAAGGCAATGAAATATGTGTTCAAAATTGGTGTTCTAGCGCATTTATCTTCTCTTGTTTAAGTGATATCGTGAAAAATTCTTCAGTCATTCATGTGGTGTCATAAGCTAATGGAAAAGTCACTAAACAAAAATCGTGGCTGATCATAATTTCTACGAAATAAAATATTCGGTAATGGTCATAAAAATGGCAATAACTTTTCTTCGAAATCCGCACGACCCACTTTGGTTCAACCTTTATAGTACACGGAATGAAACACGTTGCCTGCGGGTGTGATCCCTAATCATTATAATTTGGACGCCTTCAAAGCAAAGTGTACTGCAATTGTAGTTGTTTCTAGACAGGCATGCTCCATCATCGGCCAGATCGTCACTTACCACCAGGTGAGATAGCGATCAAATGCTTGGCTAGGCTAACAAAAAAAACGCAACTTTCGCATTATAATAGTGTGAATTCAATAGATGAAACAATTTGTGTAAGATTAATATATTTAGTATGAGGTGAGAAAAACACTGCAGCAGGTGAGCAGCATTTTCCATTGTTATATAATACTGCGATCTCCAACCCGCCTGCCAAGCGTGGAGCGTCTCCTTTCGTGGGAGAGGCCTTAAGTCCTGCAGTGGACTTTTACGGGTTCTGATGATGATGATGATGATGAGATGAGTATAGGTACCTAGTCAAACCTCTAATGGTGATTTACGTTATTTGCGTATTTATTTAAGCTTTAGCCGCATAATTTTGATAAACAAATCTCAATAATCTGTCGTATGCCTACCTAGGCAAAATATCTACTAACAATACTTATTATATATTATACTAGATAGTGGACCCGGTGCGACTTCCGTATACCAACTTTACCCCTACCTACTCTTTTTTGCATGCTTGAAAACCTGCTTGAATCACTCTATTGTTTAAAACCACAATTAAATATGTTGCGTACTTTAAAAGATCTAAGCGTACATAGATACATAAATACATATATACAGACGGCGGGAAGCGACTTTATTTTATACTATATATTGTATAGAAGTTTTAGTTTATCAGTTTTCTGCACAAGCTTTGCTTACTTTGGTGCTAGATGGCGCTGTGTAAATTGTCTAAGCATACCACATTGAATAAAACTTTGTGGGCGTGTAGAGCTAACTCATTTTTCTGTTTGTTCAGTTGTCGTTGTTGTCATTCTGTTACGAATGGACATTATTATACCTATGCTTCGAGACATTACTCACCTAAACCACGAATTGGCGTAATTAGGTAGATACTTACTTTATCCTCAATCCCAACCTAGGGCACAGAATATCTATAGGTACTAACGTAACCTAAGGCTAGATAATCACAGTTGAACTCGACGTTGACTGACTGCACTGCATGCGATGACGAAGACTGCATGTCGATGATTTCTGTTTGCATTTTACAAGTGTCTATCCATACTCTACACACAAAGTTTTAATTAATTTCGTGTGTGGGTGCGTCGATTTCTCTTGTTAATGAGACAGAGTAGCTGGAACCTCCGTTGACCAAAGAAACTTGAACGTTTTCCGTTGTGTTTTCAACACTGTGATATTCTATGTGCCTGCCAAGCATGGGGATTATGGAAAACCCTCCACGAATGTGGAGAAGGCTGAAATTTGGTCTATGACGTACTAATAACGCTTCTTATTAAAAAAAACTCGTGGGTCGTACAAGGCGACTAATGTTTTCGAAGCAAAAGATCTAGCTCTATAGACTGGAAAATTTATAACACTGCGATTTCAAACCTCGCCTGCCAAGCGTGGAGATCATGGCAATAACCTTCCCTTTCGTAGGAGAGGCCCTAAGTCCTGCAGTGGACTGATATGGGCTGTGATGATGAAGTTATATTACTGGGTAATATTTAAGTAGGCCGTGAGCAAACTAATGAGTTTTGGTATCCAAATTGACTTTTTGTTATTACAACACTATTTCACTTGCTGCTGTAACCTTGAACTGTGGGTGCCTTAGGCACATCCAAAAACAAACACACTAAATTAGAATTCGTCACGTCAATGTCCGCTGCGCCGGGAATCGAACTTGACCCGTTGCATAATGACAACCACTTTTGCTACTCAGGTCATCAAAAGTTTCCTTTGGTATGATTTATTGCACTTTCGGCATATTTTTCATATAGATATGCAAAATTAAAGTAGCCTGCAACGATCGTACCAGGATTACAAATAGTTAAATAAGTATCAATGTTTATAAGCAAGAAACAGGGTCACGGAGGTCAGATGGCAGTCGCGCCACTGTAATCATCTGATCTGCAAAATCCTGGCACAACAGGGACATTAACGCTAAGATGATTATTTTTATTTATTTATAAGCAAGAGAATGAAATAGGTACCTAGGCACTATATTTTCAAGTAAATTAAGGCAGGTTAATCACCTTGATTCATGCAGTAAAACACTTGCTTAACTTATTAAATATATTTTTATTAATAAGCAGGTGGGTACGTATGCTCAGCGAGCGAAACTAATAATTGAACTTTATTAAATGTTCCGCCAGCCATGAATTTGGTGCAATACTCTTAACCTTATACAGAAATAACGTAATAAAGTTGGTATAAAGGTACAGGAAGTGAAAGAAAA
This sequence comes from Blastobasis lacticolella, assembly GCA_905147135.1. Lineage (NCBI taxonomy): Eukaryota > Metazoa > Arthropoda > Insecta > Lepidoptera > Blastobasidae > Blastobasis > Blastobasis lacticolella. The sequence goes on from LR990058.1 coordinate 5,955,652, forward strand.
TAAATATTGTACTTATAGGGTGTGAAAGTAGCATGAATTGAATGTAAACAACTTTTAAAAATGTAGTTTTTAAACGTCGACTATCGAGTTAATAATTACACATATTATAAATACACATCACACAACATAAGTTAGTACAATAACTGATATCTAATAAAAACCGTAATATTTTAGGATCAGAATAAGCTTACGGCATTTTCACACATGGACTGGACTATCTCTTCATAGAGATGCCTACGTACAAAGTCTTCAATTTAGAAATAAATTATTTTAAATTCATGTATCGAATAGAATCACTTGCAATATCAAGTACTTACGAGTAAATTAAAGAATTTTATGCGAGATACCTAACCAACTCGCTGTGACTCGTTCGCTACAACTAGGACAAAATTAAACTGCATAAATTTAAAGATTTTATAATTTACGGTAAGTTAACTTGTTTTTAACTACAGTAGTATAAGTTTCAAAAGAAAATAGTAAAAGTAGAGCACGTTATCGATAAGTCTTATCCACAGATATCTAAATAAATTCACTTATTTCATGTATTTATCTACAGAAATTTAAAAAAGAATCTTAGTATATTTATATAAATAAGTCAATTTATTTAGATTTCTGTTCGTTGTCGATAATGTGCTTTGCTTTTGTTATTTTATATTGTAAATAGTTTGGCTCTAAGTTGGTTGTAGTTGTAGCTCATTGACTGTCACTTAATGTACTCACCCAATATTTGCAGAAAGCTGTCTTCGAGCCTCATGGTGGAGGAGAGGAGGTAGTCCGTCCCCTCCAGCTCGCTCGGGCTCAGCACGTCGCTTCTCATTGCCACGATGTAAGGTTCAAAATCGCACAACACTATAACCGTAGCCACTGAATTTCGCCGCACATAATAATATCTATTACAACCACGAGTGCACGTTTACGTAACCTGTCGTAGGTATGAGTTGAGTGAAAATGGGAATAAATACGTATCAATTAGCCGGTGCGACAGATAAGTGATACGTCTGTTGGTTTGCGCAGTGGAGTCTCGGAAACGAGTCGCGGGTCGCGAGTCGCGGCCGGCGCGGCGCGAAGCCGGTTGTCTCACGTGTGCGTAATGCCCGCCGCCCGCGCCGCGCCGTGCCGCGCTAGGGTCGGCAGGCGTCAAAGTCGCGTGCGCCCGCGCAGCGCGACAGCCGGACTCGAGCGTAGGGCTACCACCGGAGTTGGAGTTGTGATTGTGAGACAGTCACAATGAGAACATCTTCCAATTTTTGCTAAGTATTTTTTTCAGTAGGTTATGATACCACATGAATGATTGTGAAGAAATTTTCACGATATCTCTTAAGTCAAGGAAGATATATGTGCTAGAACTTTGTTATTTTGGCATGAACGATGACGTGATTCGGCATTCGGTAAACTTTATTAGTCTTGCACATATTTCATTACGCTTGACATTTCTTCATACCTTATAATTAAGCATTTCAAAATGGAATACAAAAATTCTTTCACTGGGTTTAAAGATATGAAAATGCATTCGTTTTATTGACAAACCTACAAAATTCTACCATAGGAGACGCCTCATTACAAACTTGTACCTGTTTTAAGTAAAGGCAACGAACTTGACAGAGAGTCTTATGTTAATTAGTTAGGTACAGTCTTAATGATAAAATGACAATTATATAGGTATACTTTTTTTTTTGGTAAATTTATTACTAACATGTTTAAGTAAAATTTTAAGAGGCTTCAATCGACAGGTATCATAGTCTTACTTTAGGTACATAATAACGAAATAAAAGGACAAAATAAAAACAATTCCTTACTTATATTGCTTCTGAAAATATGTTTAAGGTGCCTAACTAAACAATATTGCCCATTTAGTCGTTTGGCCACAGACTATTAATACAATGTTTAGGTTCGGTTTTCCCTTCACGAGGAAACCCTAGCGGCTCGCCGGCCGCGGCGCGCGCGGCCGCGATTCTGGACGGATACGGCCATCAGCTGATTGCCCATGCGGCGCCCAGTCCACTATTAATAATGAGATATTTTGATGCAACTCGACGACCAATCTGCGCGCACGCAACGCGCCAATGGAAAAACAATTGCAACTAAATCGCTAATATATCATTAATTTCTTTTTTGTTAGCCAAGCATTTGACCGTCATCTCACCTGGTGTGTGAGAAGATGCGGCCGATGATTATTATAATGGTATGAATGTTGATTTAATGGTATGAAAATTCATGCGCAGAAAAACATAAAACTACACGTTTATAATCGATTGCAATCGCCATGGGTGACCTTTCTGTTACAAAAACATAACCAGCCGAAACCGGTAAGGTCTTATGAATGATAAAACTTAAGTAATTCTCTTACTAGTAAACATTATTATAACACATAAATAACCTCTTATCCAGCAATACGGTGTGTTGTGTTATCACATGTGGGGTACTTTTAAATCCCTACTTAAAAGATTTGCGCATAACGCCGTACTTACCTACAGATAGGTAATCTAAATGATAGTGACACCAAATACCAATGCTGGAGATTATGTCATATCTTTTTTATTTATTTAGGTACTCTTTCTTACTACGTGATCTACTCTAGGTATTCATAAAAAATAAAGGCGCCGGCCAAGTGCGAGTAAAACTCATGCGCGAAGGATCCACATAGATAGGTACCTACTTAATTCTTAAGTTAGATGTCGAAGCGAGAGCAGAGCAACATGAAATTCGTAAAATTCTATTAATTTCGAACCTTGGAGTTCGACACACACTGAGAGTTTTTTTTAAAGTGGTCACCGTCGCCTATGGTCATCAGCAACACCAGGGGTGCTACCAATGCGTTGCCCGTCTCTAAGGAGACCTCTAATATACCTCTTGAACGATCCCATGTCATAGTCCAAAGGAAACACTGTGGCTGGTTGTGTGTAATGTGGGGGCTGTTTGTTTCATCATATCAGCCAGAAGACGCCCACTGCTGGACATAGGCCTCCCCCAGAGATCTCTACAAAGACCGGTCCTGTGCTTTCCGCATCCAGCTGGTACCTGCGATCCTTACCAGGTCGTCGGTCCACCTTGTAGGAGGCCTACCCACGCTGCGTCTACCGGTACGTGGTCGCCACTCGAGAACTTTGCTGCCCCATCGGCCATCTGTTCTTCGAGCTATGTGCCCTGCCCACTGCCACTTCAGTCTGGCAATCCTTAGAGCTATGTCGGTGACCTTGGTTCGCTTGCGGATCTCCTCATTTCTGAAACGATCGCGCAAAGAAACTCCGAGCATAGCTCTTTCCATTGCCCTTTGGGTAACAGTGAGCTTTCTTATAAGGCCCATAGTGAGTGGCCACGTTTCAGCTCCATAAGTCATCACTGGCAACACACATTGTTCAAAGACCTTCGTCTTGAGACACTGCGGTAATTGGGACGAAAATATGTGGCGTAGCTTCCACGAACGCTGCCCAATCGAGTTGGATTCGTCGATTGACCTCTTTCTCGAAATTGGACCTACCTAGCTGGACTATTTGTCCTAGGTATGTATAGTCGTCAACAACTTCAAGTGGAGTGCCTCCAACTGTCACTGGAGTAGGCACAACATGGACATTCGACATAATTTTCGTCTTGTCCATGTTCATTTTAAGACCTACTTGTTGAGAGGCACTACAGAGGTCATCGAGCATTTTGCCCAAGTCTTCCAGGGTTTCAGCCATGACTACGATATCGTCAGCAAATCTGAGGTGCGTGAGGTACTCGCCGTTAATATTGATGCTAAAGATATCCTCCAGTGCAGCGGTAAACAACTTCGGAGATATGACATCACCTTGTCTAACACCTCGCTGCAGCTGAATAGGTTCTGTGGTCTTGTCCTGGAGACGAACTGACATAGTGGCGTTTTTGTACAAACACTTCAGTGCTTCGATATATCGATAGTCAATTTGGCACCGCTGTAGAGACTGGAGCAGCGCCCAAGTTTCGATCGAATCGAAGGCTTTCTCATAGTCCACAAACGCCAAGCATAATGGCCGGTTATACTCTTCGGTCTTCTGTACAACCTGCCGCAGCGTATGTATGTGGTCTATGGTACTAAAGCCTTTTCGGAATCCGGCTTGTTCGGGAGGCTGGAAGTCATTAAACCTGCGTGCGAGACGATTCGTAATGATTCTCGAAAACAGCTTATAGACATGGGTCAGCAGCGATATTGGTCTGAAGTTCTTCAAGAGAGCCATATCACCTTTCTTGAAGAACAATATCACTATGCTTCTGTGCCATGCTTCCGGCGTTTTGCCCTCGAGGATTACGGAATTGAACAGCTTCTGAAGGGTCTTAAGCACAGGTTTGCCACCAGCTTTCAGAAGCTCAGCCGTAATTCCATCATCACCCGGCGACTTGTTGTTCTTAAGCTGTTTGAGAGCCATACTAATCTCGTATAGGCTGATGTCTGGGATATCTTCGGTGTAGTGTCGGGTCAACTTGGCTCTAGGGTCTTTTGCCATACTGGTAACAGGTGCCCGTGTTGTCGTGTATAACTGTCCATAGACCCTCTCGACTTCCCTCAAAACCTCGGACTTGGTCGAAACAACTCTGCCGTCATCCGTTTTCAGTCTCGTCAAGTGGCTCTGTCCAATCGACAGATCTCTCGCAAAGACTTTAGAGCCTTTGTTCCGCTCGATCGCCGCCTCAATATTGGTAGTATTGAAGCGGCGTATGTCGCGAGTCAGAGACTTGGAGATCTGTCGATTAAGTTGCCTAAATTGAGAGACATCATCATCATCAGGGGACTGTTTGTTTAGCATTAGGTAATAGGGTTTCTTTTTCACCCTCCGGTTGCGGAATGCTAAACAAGACATATCGCAACGATATGGTTTTACGATTTTCATGATAGCCAACTTCCTAATTATTTCGTGTTATCGACTTTTATCGATCTGCAATATATTTTACCTTATTTAAGCGTTAGATAAGTATTGGTCCCATTTAGTTTTGCAATGTAAGTACAATGTAAGTACTTTACCTTTATCTGAACACTTAAAACTGCGAAACCACAAGAACTCTCTTATCTGTACATAAAACTTAATTTAAAAAAGTGAGTTACTTTTTTAAATTCACCGAGTCTATCTATTCTTTCACTAATAAAAAGCTACATTCTTCCAGCACGGCTGGCACAAGTGTGCCCGCAACATAGCTCCCGCCGCGCGAGAGCCTATGTTTCCTTCTCTTGCATTGAGAGAAGCTTCTCTTAAGATGAGAGAGATAGCAGTGTCATGTTACGCCGTTTCTCGGCTATCGAGCGCGGGAGCACTCTTGTGTTAGCCATGCACAGTGTCATAAGTAACAGAAAACTTACAGGATTGCGCAGGGTAGACCAATGTATACCAAAGTTTGGAATTGAACACGGCTGAAAAGTGCGGGAACCGCTTGTATTAATTTATAACTTTTGCGTCGGCAGTTAAATAAGCACAAGTTATAACTTAACCGACAGAAAAACTTGTATAATCCCCGACAATGTTCACATATTCTTAAATATTTATTTAAACTACTAAACCGATTTTAATGAAAAAACTTGATTAAACTGACATTCAAATAAAGAAAACCGCATCAAAATCGGTCCATCCGTTCGGGGGCTACAACGCCACAGACAGACACACACCTCCATAGATTAACTTATATAAAACACAGGGAGTGTTTTATATTTTCCATCGGGGGTGAAAAACTAAATAATCCAGCGAGGTCCACAATAGCAAACAGTTCATTGGATATAAATGTATCGCCCATAGCATCTACGAACTACGATTCATACATACATTTTGTTTATCATTTATCATATCAACCACCCCGGTGCGTTGTCATTGTGCAGATTAACTTAATCCGTACGTACGAACTGCGTCATGTCTAATTACTATGGTTACATTATCCTTCTAGAGTTCCGGCTAGTGTCTTGCCGGAACTTGACGACAGAATTCAGTTGCAAATGCTGACAGGTTTAATAGGTTTAGACGAAGATATTGTAATCGATTCATTTTTCAGGATAATGATAATTTTTTTATCCCGGGACCATCTGGAAGGAAGTATCTAAAGATAGCTGCACAATCAGCAAAACAATTTACAGGAAAACAGCAGAAAGTTGTACCCTCCCATACCTACAAGCGTAAACCACTCTAGGTTCTCGTAGGTACCGTATGTAGGTCTTTGCAGTTACCGCAAATCCCAGACGGCTTTCATTAATGTTTTTAAGAATGCGTATATCGCATAATTTAACTACACCTACGTATCTACCTGTTTAGTATCTTCTTGTGGCTTGGTCTGGGGATTAACTTATAATAAGCGACTTGCTGGCGTCATAACAGAAAAAAAGAGCATCGAGCGTCAAACCCAAGCATTTGAATCAAAATAACAAACATTCATTGCGTCGACAACATAAAGTAGATACATTTCGTGCGTGGATAATGAAGTTGAAGACACGGGAATAATAATGGAGTAATATATTCGGACGAGTGTCGGAACTTTAAATAATGTATGAGCCACGTAAAGGAAGCCCGCTTTGGTTATTCAAATTGGATAACTTGTATGGATTCATGGGCTGTGAAAAAATGATTGTTTACCTTGATCGGTTATTATCTTATAGATATGATTGATAATGAAAATGACACGCAAAGGAGACTGGGTAAGTATGTAGGGGAAGTGGGCTATGGCCAAATAACATAATCGGTATAGTATTTACATTTAGCACCCTCAAATACATCCTTGTAGAGAAGGGCATCAAAATCTGACCGCTAATTCTTAAAAAAAAAACCAGATATTTACTTGGCACATTTCGTATGGGAAGTGCCCTTAACTATGAACCAATGGAGGTATCGTTACAGAATATGGGTTGAACATCTTCAACTATATTCTTATCAACATCTCATCTTATCGACATCAAAATCATACCCGGCAGTTTTGAGAAAAATGCATGTCTTTCGCACAGTTGTATGACAAGTGCCGTATTCTTTGAACCAGCTGCAACATGGTTACGGTGTATAGGTTCAGGACCTTCAGCTATGTTCTTATGCCGCACGACATCAAAATCAGTCCCGGCAGTTTAAAGAAAAATGGATGTCTTTCGTACATTTGTATGACAAGTGCCGTATTCTTTGAATCAGCAGCGACATGGTTACGGAGTATAGATGGAGCACCATCAACTATGTTCTTATGCCGCACAACACCAAAATCGGTCCCGACAGTTTCGAAATAAAGCATTGATTTGTCACATGTTTGTATGACAATTGGCGTATTCTTTGAACCAGCAGCGACATCGTTACGGAGTATAGGTCGAGCACCATGAGCTCTGTTCTTGTGCCGCACGACATCAAAATCGGTTCCGGCAGTTTTGAGAAAAACGCAAGTCTTTCGCTCCCGGACCGATTTTGATGTCATCTTGTACAAATATGCAGCTGAGGCACCCTAACCCATAGGTCATCACCGTAATGCTGCTGGTTCATAGACCACTTTTGCCCAGTCTCCTTTAATTATCTACCTAAATCTATCGGCAGTGCTTGTAAATTAAACGAGAATACCTACTTTGTATTGGTATCTGACAGGTTGACATCTTCATTCTCCTGACCTGGGGCTCTAAAAAGGCCACATTAGCGTTTCATATTATGATTCATATTTGACTGCCACAAACTTATCTGATCAGGTGGCCAGTACTGGAACTAAGTGACGCCATTTTGAATTTTCATGTCAATGTCAACAACAGCGCCTGTTGTGTCTTTTGTTCTGTTATATTTCTCTGTATATCATTATTGTGTACAATAAACAGTTAAATAAATAAATAAACAGCGACGCTGCAGATGAGTTTGTGACGAATTAATATGAATCATATTATGAAACGCTAATGTGGCCTTTTTAGACCCCCTGACAATTCATTTTGATTTTTGAACTGTAACTAAGTTATTTATGGTTCGGTGGCTGCTTTCCCCAAAGTACCAGTGTTGCAACCTCTACCAAAATTTAGCCCTAAAATGTTTGAAAAATCATGTAATAGGCTCTAGCCTATCTATGTGAGACAGTACCTATCAGACGGACATCGTGCGAATAAATTTACTAGAGTGCGCGTCATAACGAATAAATCAATGATAAAATAAACTCTGTACTGCGTAAGGTCTTTGCAATTTTACTAGACTATCAAATTTAGTTCCAGTTCATTATCTTCGCGCATTTTTTACTTCGGTTTTTAATGAAAACAAAGACATGAGTACAAAGCGTTTAGTCGATTTACGATGAGTGTTCAAAATAGAGAGCAAAAGATATAATTCATTATGGACCAAAAACTCGAAAGTGCCAGTCAGAAATAACTATTGTAGGTAATTTTCAAATATAGTATACAATTCCTAACATTTTATACTATGGCGTCAAATCTGTAGGTACGTAAACCAACACCTCTATGTATCACTGGGCCTACAGATACACTAGATAAATTTAGGGTCCATATAAAAATTAATACCCCACAACTAAGATAATTTATCAGTACCACAGTAGGTATCCCTAAAACGCTTGAAACCCGGACAAATAAAAAGTACCATAAAATGCCAGACAGAAGCTTGACTTAACTTATTCCCAATTTGGTCGAATAGCGATTGTTGGTCGCAATTGCAATGAGCAGTTTTCCAGTAGGTATTGATAGTTGGTTTCAAAAAGCATCAATAGATGGCGCTCCTACAATTTTGGTAATCTTTTTATAATCTGTATGATGGTAGCAGTGATTTTATGCAGCCAACTAATACTAAATTATAAAATAAAATGTTTATAGATATAAACATAACTGTTAAAGGTTAAACGAAGTGTAAAAAGAAATATTTATAGAAGTTGGCACTATGTTCCATTATTATTACAACCTCTAAAATGGTTGAAAACTATTGACAAATACAATATTATCCAATACAACGTACCCAGTGTTTATATCCTGTTTGCTAAGAACCTATTTTCAAGTGATTATCAATTACCAAAATTGTCGGGGCGCCATCTAGTGAGTGGTTAGGAATGCTTTAGATACCTATTGGAAAACTGCTCATTGCGTGCGACCAACAAAAAAATGACATATTCCGACAAGGACAACAAATAATGTCTTCGTCCTTTTCATTCTTAGCTGATTTTGTATGTTGTGATCTCGTTCATGCATGGTATTATTATTAGCTTGTCATCTTTACGTTTTCAACCAAGTAATTATTCCCGGTGCTGATGGAAGTAGGTAAATTACTTATTGCTAAAACTTGTAATACATTGCAATAGCTGCAAGGCAAAACATGCAAATGTGATACATACAATGTGATTATACATGCAGTAGAGTAGAACAGCAAAGACTCGAGGCTTTGGGCTGTGAGTCTTACCTTCATACAAAGCGCCTCAATGACTGAGAGACCATAGTCGTCAACTTAATGATGAAGACACAAAAAAAAACTTTCAGCTAATAGAAAGGTTGGCTGAAAAATATTGCCTCTGGTGATAAGACCCACTATTCTACTGCTACCTTTTGCTAGTTACTAAGTATTTTTTACGATTATTTATCCACACAGTAGAGTTGTAAGTGTAATTGTAGGAGGGCTTGGGTCGCGCCTTTCGGAGTTCTTTTCCTTTTGCGTCTTCTAAACGAGATTCTCTAAGCGCATTTGCTCGAATTTTTTGACACTTGTGCGCACAAGATGGCGCCATTCCGGTCTTCGAAGAGCAAGCTCCTCCCAACGGTTACTTGGAATGCCACAGGCAGTGAGGTGGCGTTTGAGGACGTCCTTATACCGCAAATATTGACCATCCTGCTTCCGTTTGCCGCTAGAGAGTTCCGAGTAGAACACTGTCTTAGGCAACCTACCGTCATCCATGCGTACGACGTGGCCACTCCATCTCAGCTGGTGTTTTATAATAAGTTTAAATGAGTTTAATACCTCGATAGTTGCCGCACTCCTGCACACTGCCCTTTCCTTTATAGATTGGCGTAATAAGTGTAAGCCCCGTGGCTACGATCCTATTAAATAGTTCAGTGAGCAAGAGTACGCCTCGGGTCCCCATTGTTTTCCAGGTTTCTATGGGTATTCCGTCATGGCCAATAGCTTTCCCGATCTTCATATGGGCCAGAGACCTCTTCACCTTGTCCGGGGTGATCGGGCTTATCAAGCCAAGGTTTGCAGGAAGCTGTGGTGGTGCCACGTGGTTGTTGGCCTTGTTAGACAGTTCCTTGAGATGACAACACTAACGGTCTTTAATAGAGTTTACACTTGTGAGCAACATGCCGTCTACGCCTTTTATGGCAACACGCTTTGTCACATCTAAACTGGCTCGACTCCGCGATTTTGCCAGTTTGAAGATGAGCTTCTGCCCCTTCACGGAATCCAGCGCATCGTAGAGCGGAGCCAGCTGAGCCGACCGTGCTTTTGCTACCATCGTCTTAGCTCGCGGCTTTGCCCCCAAGTACACCTCCTTATTCGAAGGTGAGTTACTGTGCTGCCATTTCTTGAAACATGCCTTGTTCTCCCTAACTGCTTCCTGCACCTCACTATTCGTACGACGTACGACGTACCTAGTACTGTTCGTCTGAGTTTGAGGATGAACTTTTGCAAATCGCTCTTCGTGCTCCAATCGAGACGTTCGGCTGCCTCCATGAACTCCTGGCCCTTGCTTTTTAGAGTCCACCACTTAATAAACGGCTTGCAACGTTCTGCAGGAGGCCGTCTACTACTTACTCGGACATCCATGACCATGACTCGGTGCTGTGCAGTGAGGCATTCTCCCTGGATGGAGGATTTTGCACTGGGATACATGGCCAATGTCACGTCTGTACTGGTTTATAAGTACTATAATTGGCGGACAAGATGGCTACTAAACTCGTCACCTTCTTCATCATCATCTTGAAGTCAGTCACGTGCGCGTTGCGCTAAATGTAGATCTTACATAATGACTTGGTCCGTGTGCTTGACCACATCTTCGCCTACTACGCGGTAGGGTAGGTCTATGCTGTTGCAGCTCATGTACCTACTCTGTCTTAGTGACATTAATTTAAGGTCGGTAGTAGGTCGGTGTGTTTCACAGAAATGGGCTGGGCACAGAGCCCAGGTGTACCCCAACGGTAACAGCAGTGCCAACTATGGAAGCGTAATCGCGGATAATGTTTACTTTTTCCTCAGGGACTAACTTGTATGCAACGCCCACCAGATCATCACACGAGCGACACAGTCAAAGGCCTTCTGCATGTCCAGAAACAGGAAGTGCAGAGGCGTGTTCTTTGATCTGTATCCATCCATGAGTTTTCAGGGAAAGGGGTTAATGGTCCCACACATTCGGGGTGTCTTCAAAATACGATGCTTGGTCACAAGGGCGGAGGGGGCTTAGGTCTTGGTCACATAGTCAATTTTCGAGCTATATATGAGATTTTTTTTCTTTTAATTGTAGGTATGCACACAGTGTCATACGTCATACAGTAAGCGCCGTATTAAAAAAGACAAAAAAATATGAGCCAAATATTTTACTTTCCTTTTGCAAAAAATGATATGAAACCATATTTATGAATTACTACGTGAAAACTAGGGGCGTAATCTTGGCATAAAAAAGGGGCGTAATCTTGGCATATACTACGGGTGGTCACTGTAGGAGGGAAAACTGGAGTAATAATACTCAGCCTCCATTAGTTAGATATCTTCCCGGCGAAAAGGACGAGGTTAAAAAGGTTGGTAAGGATACGCACACCAAGATAGCCCATCGGTATCTACGCCTGGGCTATCGTCCGACAGCTTTACGATTTCATGCGGGTCTATAGGTAGTCATTTAACCATAACCGGGGTACAGATTTTTTAAGACATCAGTAGTTCCCTCTGGGAATTATGTTGCACTAGATTAGTTTAGTAACAAGAGGCCTAACGAAGTAAATATAGGCATATATGTTCTTCGTTAACCATTTTGTTCTAGGATAGTTTGAATGTTTGATTTCTTACAAAAGGAAGAAAGTCAAATTTTACCAACTGACCAATAATTTACTAAACTAGGTAAAAATGTAATTAATGATAACATGAAAAGACATATATTAAAATAATTCATTGAACATTTATTATTTGTAATACAATGAAAGCCTTAATACAATAAAAGTTGTAAATTGAATATAAAAATAAAAATCCTATAAAAATTACTAAAAATTACAAAGGCACAAATGGTTACATGGCGGTATTAAATTAAAATATTTGATCATACATACATAAAGCTCTGTCCCACAGGTGGGGACATATTATAATTACCCTAATTATCAGATCTATAAATTGTGACGTAAGTTGTACTATACCACATAATATAACAGCTTATTATAATAATGCACTTATTACACCCGGTTTCTGAAACGCTTGTCAACGCAAAAATTACGTAACAGCTTGTTAAACACTGATTAAATGCAGTTTGGGTTTCTGAAAGGGCCAATTGACGGCTTGTTAACAGCTTGTTGACGGATTGTCAAATCTCCAATTAACGGCTGATTATTGTAATTTTGGGTTTCCGGAAAGCTTTTTCTCATGTTAACTGTATGTTATCGCCGTGTTATTTTAATTGGCGAAAATCGACCAATTAAGCGATTGTCAAAAGAAATTATATCCGATTTTATTGGTCTAGGTCTTAATCCTGGCCCTGGTCCAGGTCCTAGTTTTGGTCCAAGGCAAAATTCAGGTCTAGGGTCCAGGTTCTGGTCCAGGATAATGACCAAAACTGCAACCTTGATCACAATTTGAGCTTGAACCAGTACCAGGACCTAGACCAGTGCCAGCACGTAGACCATAAACATTAGCTGGACCAGGACCTGTTTCGGGTTCAGGACATGGACCTGAACCAGGACCAGGACCTGAACCACGGACATGTCAGGGTCCAGGACCTGGACCTGAACTAGAAGCTGGTCCGGGGCCAGGGCCTGAACCTGATCCAGGACCTGGTGCGGCGCCAGGACCTGGTCCGAAGCCAGGACCTGGTCCGAAGCCAGGACCTGGACCTGAACCAGTACCTGGTTCGGGGCCAGTACCTAGACCTGAACCAGGACCTGGTCCGAAGCCACGACCTGGACCTGAACCACGAACTGGTCTGGGTCCAGGACCTGGAGCTGAACCAGTACCTGGTCCTGGGCCAGTACCTGGACCTGAACCAGGACCTGGTCTGAAGCCAGGACCTGGACCTGAACCAGGACCTGATCCGGGGCCAGGACCTGGACCTGAACCTCGAACTGGCCCGTGTCCAGGACTTGAACCAGGATTTAACTAATGGGATTATTGGGAGAAACTCACAGAATCGATAGCCGATGGGGCGGATGTTGTTGAGTGGCTTTCTCTGGATGGCCTCCCAAGAGATGGACGGACGACCTCTTTAAGGTCCTAGGGAGCCGATGGATGCAATATAACAGAGTCGACCAGAGTGTAAGCCGTGGGAGGCCTGTATTCAACAGTGGACCGGGACCCACCTAACTGCCTAAAGATGATGATGATGGGATTACTGATCCACTGGAACCCGTGACCCTTTAACATAAATATTGTTATATTTTCTCTTTTCTCGCTCTGTATATATTTTTTTTTATAATATTCGATTTTTATTTACACGAAAACTATACAATCGCTATCAGTTTCATCTAAAAGTTGAATATCCCGCTGCTATCAAAAGGCCGCTAGGGACAGAGACAAATTAATGCGTTAGAAAGAAACAAAACATGTATGAGTGAATGAATGTGACTGATTTTAGCAGGGGTAGCCAGACGAAAAAATTGATCTCTTGTTAATGGTCGATTAGCTAACAAAAGATTGATTGGCCTTTCAGAAACCCACGGTGATTTAACAGCTTGTTAAATGTGACAGTCTGTTAGGTAATCAGTGATTTGACAAGCGTTTCAGAAACCGGGTGTAGTATACTGAAGACTACAACTTAATCCATAATTTTGCAGTATGGCATCTTAAAGTTTGTACAGTGCCACAAAGCTTGTCTGAGCCGGTGGCCAAAACTGGAACTATGGAAAATGGCGGAATTTCATTTTGAAATATATTTGAAACAAATAAATTGGACATAAAGGTATAGAAGGAGCCTACTCACAGTTGAGGTTACATTATCTTTATTGTTCCTTTTTTTAATGCTGCATTTAATGTGTATAAAAGGGTCAGCTATTAGTTGTCAAATACTCCTCCATAACTACTATTATTGTCAAATTTGGTGGCCTTGGTCATCTTAATGTACTAGATATTTGTATGACATTGAGTCATTTCTATAGAGTTGTGACAGATTGACAATGTACATTCTCTATAGGTCGAGGTTCCATTTATGGTCTTTGTCCCAATATCTTTGATTTTAAATGGCATGTTAGTACCAACAGTAGCAACATCCGTCACCGGGTCAAATAAGTTCGTGGCACTGTAAGATCTCACAAAATTTTACGGCTATTGGAGGATATTGAGTGTTCTTATTTTGCTGTCATTTTTTTTATACCACTAAGGTGGGCAAACACGCTTACAAAACTTACATGTAAAGACATGTCATCACGGTAAACAGTATTTATTATCTGAGTTTGATGGTACCGCGTACGACCACACACTTGGAATGGTCTTCCCAGCAGCGGTACTCCCGAGCCTGATGCCATCCTGTGATGATCATCGTAGCATTGTTTGCGACAAGCGCCTCTACTGGTAATGGAGAGAAGCTTTTTCATATAAATATTAACGGCACAGTGCAGTCAACTTGTGTTCAGTAAACTCCGTTTAAAAACTACGGAATAATGTAATTTGGTAGCAATCGTGCGTGTAACCTCATTATCGTTACCAGTATTCGATTTCCAATTATAAAAAGTCAGATCTCAGTACAGAATACAATTACACAAAATAACTAAGTTCACTGACAATTATTTTGTACAAGCAATACATTTGGCACTTGGAGATGTTATTATTAGAATCTTATACATTGGGTGGATTAACCAAATTATATTTATAAATTGTTATATAGTTACACCTAGACTTATTTAATATGTTTCAGGTTCAATTTTAATTTCATTGTACTTTCTATTATGGATATCATAAAGTCAATGTTTACAATTATACTAATAAATAATTCTAACCTACGAGTATAGAGACATTATCGAAGTTCATTATCAATTGACTAATTTAAGGACGGATAGAAATAAAATGAATAGAATTTAGACTAAGCGTAATATTGAATTTAGAGTAAGCTAATTTAGATTTCGCAAAACTAAATTATCTCTTAAAATTCAAGAGATTCTCAAAATTATATTTAATGTCACTGGATTAAAACCTATGTAGCTTTCGCTGCAAAGTCAATTTATAAAATAAATAGTAAGAAATTCTTGTCACTAGGTATTTAAAACTACACTACATACTTACTACTAAATTCAATGATTATAATGGAAGAACTTTCAACTAACTTACGCGAGACACTAAACATTAATCATTAATTCAGATTCGGATCATTCGTCGTCAAACAGTACAAAACTGTTAAAGCCGTAGTTACTAATTTAAGCAAGTACGATCGTACAAACATAGGGCTACACAGATACTCTAAGAAAAGGATGCCATGCGTAGCCTTATATTTTAGCAACCGACAATACTCATCACAAGGAAAACGTTTTCGCTCATGTCGAATGAATGTCAAAACTACGAATGTATTCAAGTTGCACTACTGATCGTTCACCGTGCGTTGTCATCTGCCACAGGAAAGGGATTATTGATTCTAAAATTAGTAACAGACGCTCTGATTTGGCTGGAGCCGACTAACTGTCAGTTGCAGTCGATACTAATCCTAACAATGTACAAAATAAAATCGCTTTGGGATTAATTCGGACGCGCGGGCGAGCCGACCTTGGGCGGACGCCTGACAGAATCACCCATACCCAAATAAGACTTTATTTTATACTACGTAAGGATCAACTGCAACTGACTGTTGGTCGGCTCCAACTAAAACGGAACGACTGTTACTACTGTCATTCGTCCTTGGTAGTGGGGGCTGGACGACAACGTGCGATGAATGATCTAAACATAAGCTTATACGTCACCGAGACACTACACTGACTGGGCGTCAACGTCTTCACCGTAATCCAGGTCGTCGTATGAAAGGTCCTCCTCGATACCCGTAGGTGGCTTCGTCTTGCCGCCAGGACAGGCCAAGCATCTGTGGAAAAGGGAGATCATCCGTTTAGCATTGGTCACAATCGTAGGCATGGTGACTAGATGATGTATGTCTTTTAATAGAGTTTTCCGGCAATTTTCATACTTTGTACATACTACTGCACGGCTGGCAAAAGTATGCTCTCGCGCACGACAAGCGAGAAAAGGCGCGACATAGATACTTCTTTCTCATTCTCTTAGTATTGAGAGAAGGAAACAGAGGCTCTCTCGCGATGCGAGCTAGGTCGCGGGCACACTTGTTTTAGCCGTGCCGAAGTATGTACAAAGTATGAAAATAGTTTGGTAAACTATAGTATAACTTGAAAACTAAGGGCCGATTTCTCAATACTCAGATAAAACACATCAGTCTGATAAATTATTAGGCGACTAAAATAAAATCGTGTCCATAGTTTATATACAAGTGGAAGGACTCTAGTTTGTTTTAATTTGACAGTATATTTCTCTATCGGACAGATACATTTTATCTAAGGATTGAAAAATCGGACCTAAATTAAAATCAGTTTGAAAATCTCTGTCTAATTAGGAATTTCAAACGTTTACAATCAATACAAGAAGGCTATAAATGTCTTTGAAGAAGACTAGAGGCCCCATTTTTGAACCGCTCCACGCGAGGGCTCTCGTATACTACCTGTCCCTTCACACTCGCGATAACATGCTAGAGATAGAAAATACTGGCATTAGAAAACGAGCGTTCACGTGGATGCGAGCGGTTCAAAAATAGGGCCGAATGTTTTTTGTTTTTTTTGGGGCTGTGAATATGTTTGTATGTGTGCCAAATTCCGAGAATAACATGTGTTTTCGTTGTGCATACCTCGAATATACAGAGTTGTTTATCTACAATGTTGCACCTTGAAAACGAATTAGGCCATCCAGTTATTTATAACACAGGGTAACGTAACTTCCGGATCCTTAGTATATTTTAATTCTTATCATTTAAAACTTCTAAAGGTCTTGGCAATAGTCGTAGTGACCCAAATTGAGCAGATGGATGCGAAGCAGAGCCGATCGGTGTGCAGAACGTGAGGGGAGACCTATCTTTAGCAGTGGACGTCCTGCGGCTAAGATGATGATGAATCTGTGATTGATATTATTGAGATTCTATGAGCAATAAAGTATTTATTTGTAAGTTCTTTTCCACGTTACAAACGCATGGCTATTCTTTCCGCTCTGTTCTACTCCTGCACTGTTCTCGCCGTGATTAAGTCATCGTAACAACATTAAAATAAAATAATAATAATCTTGGCGCTAATGTCCCGGGTATGCTCTCGCACGCGAGGGCCCGAGGTCCGCCTTAACCATGATCCAGGATTTGGCAGATCAAGTAATTACAGTGGAGCGACTGCCATCTGACCTCCGTGGCTCTGTTAACAGTTTCATCACTATATGTTCCTTCACCGTACGACCATCGGTTAGTGTTCAACTAATGTACATAACACAGAAAAGAGGCCTCAATGCGGCCTTGTAAATCGATCCCAGGACCTCTCGCTTACGAGTAGAACCCCTTACCCATAAGGCCACCAAGTCCACCGTCATCGTAACAACATTACCACCCGCTAATTCGCAATCATCATAGAACACAGCGGTGTTGTACGATTAATCGGCAACACCTGTCCGTAACCCGATACCCGGGCGGTCGCTGCGTTCTGTTATGCTAATGCAAGCGCGAGAGGGCGGCCTTGCGAACAGGTGCGCTGTGCTCATCGGTTTAATTCGCTTACGTGATTATGGCTAGTCTTTATTTCCGATACAGTAAATGCACAAGATGCGTCTGGTTCGTAGCTTGTGGCATTCGATAGTCTTGCGTGGGGTGCAGGTGTCGGCATGTATGTAAAAGCGGATTATTTTATCCTGCGATGGCTTTTCCGGTACAGAACAAAGATTAAATTTACCGACTGTATCTATAAATTACAGACAATGTCAACGAAATTACCTATTTATACAAAGGCGTTATGTCAAGTCGGTGGACTAACTTGAATTGTAAGTCCATCAGTTATAGGTTTTTGTATTACCTCCCTTGCATCTAATTCCATTATTATAAATTTGAAACTTTATGCAGACGCGTGCATATTTGTTACACGTCAACAAAGGATCAAATTTGGATGGAATTTGGTGCGGAGAAAAGTTGGAAGCTGGGGAGAGACTTAGGATATTTTTACGTTTGAAGTTTGAAGAGGAGAAGTCGAACAATTTACTATTAAAAAGTCAGAAAGGACGCGTGGGTGGGCTATCTGACGCGGTGGCCGAGAGCGGCCGAGCATTAACTCTTCTTCTTAGTCGGACACTTATCAGTGAGCCTAGTACAAGTGTGTCCGCGACAAAGCTCGCGGCGCGAGAAAGCGTGTCTCTTTCTCTCAATACTAAGACGAAAGAGATAGCAATACCTATGTCGCGCTTTTTCTCTCTTATCGCGCGCGAGAGCAACTTGTGCTAGGCCTACTGAGTGGTCGTGGTTGCGCAGACGAGGTACACGGAGAGGCGTTCATTGGGTCAAAGACTTTCCAGACGATTGCTTTATTAGCGATTTTCTTCCACTTCTGCCGGTTAAGAGACGTTGCGAGTACATTGTGGTCGACTCTGTAGCTTTTTTTATCAGATCAGGCCATCGAGTTGGTGATCGGCCGCGTGTCCTCTTGCCTTCGACCTGGCCATGAATTAGATAGATAGACAAACACTTTATTGCTCATAAGACATAACAGTATCAATCTGGATTGATGTGTTTGTTGTGAATTATAAATTAGAAATACGGTTTAGTAAGGTTTATTGAAAAGATCTAGTTATATATGTTGTTACACATTTGCAGTACATAAGCTGGTGTTACAGATTGGAAAGGTCATTATGGCCTCCACACTAGGACAGGCCTGTATCGTGGGAACGTAGTTCGTATAAATAGGTACAGTGTTTTTCTATTGAAGCTGCAACAATTCCTGTGCGGACGGAAGGAACTCTGTTTTATCGACAACCTCATACTGAAAACAGATAAACATGGGATGAATCATATCTTCTGTGTTTATAATATAGGTCGCCGTTCATCGGGAATGGAGAAGAGATTGCATTGTATTACATCTCTCGAAAATAAACTTTTTACATTTGACCTTGCATTTGATCTTAGTTTGGGGGTACTATTGATAGGGTCAATGATAGAAGGAATTCATCCAGAAGATTGTACGTAAAGAAACAAGATAGTATAGGTAAAAAAAATTTAGGTAAGGCTTAATTCGTAAGATTCTTACATCAATTAGGATTGATGAATTAGTATTCAGTGGCAGATCCTGGATTCAGGGTTGGAAAGGGGCTTGTTAATGTGGTAGGCATTTTTAATCAATTAATGAGCGATTTAGACATTTTTGTCATTTTGGCTATCTAAGATACTAGTATTATACTAGCAAGCGTACCGGGCTGGAAATTTTCCGCATTTTGGCTACTTGTTTGATTGTAGTACTTTTTGTCATCATCACAGCCCGTAACAGTCCAATGCAGGACTTAGGGCCTCTCCCACGAAAGGGGAGGTCATTGCCATAATCTCCACGCTTGGCAGGCGTTGGAGATCGCAGTGTTTAAATATAACAATCGAAAATGCTGCTGCCTATTTTCATGACTAGAGAGACTCTTGATCTTTTGCCTCGAAAACATTAGTCGCCGTGTACAACACCCATAAGTGTAAGGGGTTGGTGCTATTCTTCTCTGCCAGACACCACACGGCCAACTTACTTTTTTTATTCATTTATTATTTCATTTCTTTCTAAATTCTTATTGCGCGAGTTGGTTGAATCTGATTAGGTTTTTATCCAATATATAGGTACTAATTTACTGTAACCATGATCCAATCTGGTCAGGTTCCCCTGTAATTACCTGATCTGCCAAATCCTGGATCATGGTCAACGCAGCGCCCAGGCCTTCGTGCACAAGCACATAACCGGAACATGAACGCCAAGATGAGGTACTTATTTAAAAATTTACAAAGGTCATAGCAAAAGCTAACATTTGGATTCCGCCATAAACTGACACTACCTATACTTATACCTACATTTATGACGAACAGCTGTGATTTGTATGGAATTGAGCCCCTTAGCCCTCTCCTACTACGTTTAATTTCTTGTCAAAATGAGGTATATTATTTTAAATAGTACCAAGTCAAAAGCACCGCAAATCGTCAAAAGAGCAGATAAAACGCGTATTCTCCAAACGACCACGTGATGATAAACACGTGTAGGTTAGGTACAATAATCTGTTCTTGTTTATCTCCACTTCGTTTTGTTTACGTTCCGGTGGCTACTGGGCAGAATTACCAGCCGTCATCTCACCGCAGTAGGGAGCTATGCACACGTGCGCGGGCGCATCTTTGCTTTTACAAAACATGTCCATTTTATCTTTAAACAGGCGATTGTATAAGATTCGAAGTGAAGTACTCCGTTGGTGAGTTATACCAGAGAGCTAATTACGTCACCTGTTGCTTAGATTTCTCTGATTTCAATGATTGAAATTGTTTTGCAATTACTTATCATTGATTTAATAGTTTCAGTTCATTGCAATGGAAATATGTTAGCAACTGAACTCCATGATATCGATGGTACGTAATCGCAAAAGTAACAATTTCCATCAATGAAATCAGAGAATTTATAGCAACAGAGTTACGTAATTAGCTTACAGTTTTCACTGAATGAATAGTAAGACAAGATGATCTCCAAGATGTATGTAAATAGACATAATATTATGTGTATAACATGTTTCAATCATGACCTACACTACATTAAATATCCGTTTATTATATAAAACTGTTTAATTACAGTTTCGCGTTACAATCCCATTAAACCAGTATTAACTACAAAACTCGTATAACAAGTAGGTGTCGCGCATCAGTCTGTGTTCAATTAAAACATGGTCGACTTCTAAATCAACAAGATTTTATGTGTTCATTTGATAATAAACAAAACAATAAAAAAACACAAAATTCACGGAAATTTAAATTAGTTTTACAGGAAAAAATAGAATACTAACCTGCTCTCATTTATGCCGTAAGACAAGCATTTCTCACCGACGCACTCGCAGCATCCATCATGGAACCACCTGGAAGTTAAATATAAAATTGTCTAAAACACACACCTCACACCTTGGAACCAAATTGGTCGTGAACCTCCCACCTCGCGGAATGAGCTCTCTGGAGAGGTTTTCCCTGGAGTGAATTTTCCCGAAAGTGCTGTCACATTAGCAAAACTTTGGTCCACTACATTATAAAGTGTGTCATTGACATGCTGAGAAGAAGATTACAGAATACCGCAGCTGAACAATATTAAACAGTATTGTGTAAGTATTAAAAGCATATGCCTATTTGTGGCCAGAGCAACATATTCCGAATATTTAAAGGTAATGTCTGTAGGCAGCACTGACCACTTTCCATCAGGTGGTCGGCTTACCTGCTTGTCTACTGATTGACTTATGACAATTCATGCTTGTGATGTTTATTCTGACTTTGAATTCCATTCATTAGCTGTGTGGTTTTCGGCAGAGTACTATTGGTAACCATCCAGTAGGACCATCGATGACTAAAAGCGGGCAGAAATATTTCCTGTTAAGAAATTTCAATACTATTATCACTAGCAGAGATTAAGACAAATCCTGCAGATGTCTGCAGTTTATGTAATGCAGGCAACATAATGACAGCGCTGTTCTTTTTCGATCATATCATTTTCCATTTGAACTTTCGAATTATTTTAATCCGAATTTGAGCAAGGGACGTCCACGTTTCGTCCATTATGTCTATTTAACGCGTCCCATCTCTGCTGTTTGTACTACATATTGGTGGCATGTAGGTACAATCAAACCAAGAAAGTGTTTTATCAGTTATTACAAAACTTCCCTTGTAACCAAACTATCGCTAAAGTTGAGACTTAACTGTCAGAATATCATTGCAAAGGCAATCGATCTTGCTCACGTTCAACAGAGCTTTTGCAAGGCACCTCACCTGAGACTGTTGGCGCCCATGGAGTTGCATGAAGCGCGACACTTCTCCGAGGACATGCACTGCGACATGTACGCCACGGTGCAGTTGATGGTGACGATGTCGCGCGGCTCCGGCGCTACCTCCTGCTCAATGCTCTCTGGAAATGAGGGGGTTCGTCAGTTATCTCATCAAGCGTCGTCATATCAACGTAACAATGATCGTCAGTAACAATCAACGTTGGATAACCTCCGACCAACTTATACATATACACAGAAACAGCCAAAAACCATCGCGCATTACGAGTCTTTTTACCCCGCCCGTGTAAGATGTGGAATGAGCTCCCGAAGTCTTTCCTCTGCAATAAAACATGGGGTTCTTTAAAGGGCATGTCAGGTACCTCAAAGGCCGGCACCTCGTCCCCTTAGGTTGCAGATGTCCTGAACAACGGTGGCTACTTTCCATCAGGTGGACCATCCGCCTGTGTGCTTCACTAAAAAAAAAGATTAAACTGGCTTTCAAATAAGGAAAACTGCATCAAAATCGGGGCATCCGTTCGGGAGCTACGAACAGACAGACATATACATGTGTACGTGACACAAAGCCACAGATATGCACGTCAAACTTTAACACCGATCTTTTTGGCGGGGGTTGAAAGTGTCAGCCATGAACAATTCGCTCAACACGTGTCGCTCGACATGTCGCTACAATGTTGCGCAACCTGAAGGTGGCAATGCGGGGCTCTAGAGCCACAACCCTGGCTATTATGCCTAATCTATGCTTTCTGGAAACTGGCGGGTAAATATGGACGTTTGACTCTTTGCTCCTATGTACCTATGCCTTGTTGATGTAATTTATTGATATTGTGTTTTATGAGCAATAAAGTGTTTATCTAACTATACTCTCAATAAGGACCATTATTTTACATGAATTTGAGAGTTCATTCGCTGTGGACTAATGAGAGTAGACTCCCATCATAAATTCACCAAACCACGGCCTCGGAAATCGTTGCAAGTTAAATTACTGCAAAACTTATTATTTCCGGTTAAATTAAACTGGACTTCTTTTCGCGATTTTCATCCGTAGAACTGACAGTCTGGCCTAGTACAGCTTGCTATTGTGAATGTTTTTAATCCGTACAGTAGTCCCAGAGAATAAAAAAATCATCTTTGCGATAAGAGCAGATTGTGCTCTCGCGCCTGAGGGTCCAGGGTACGCCTTGACCATGATCTAGGATTTAGCAGATCAGATAACTACAGTGGAGCGACTGCTATCTGACCTCCGTGACCCCGCTGCCAGGGGAACCTGTTTTCCTACGTCGTAAGAGCATCGGTTAGCATGCATTCAACTAATGTATATAATTCAGTAAAGAGTCATTGGTACATGGCCGCAGTGGGATTCGACGCCAGTATCTCTTGCTTACGAGTCGGATACCGTAACCACTCGGCCACCGACGCTCCTGTCGGTATTCCAAAGAATATCCGCTTAAAAGAGGTACACTGAAACATGCTCATAATAAAAACAGAAACATGGTGTTGCATCTACCACAGACAAACTTAACTCCATAAGTATCATTAAAGGCGAACACTCTTAACAGCTTAACGCAAACGGAAATATCAATAAGAGAATAAGAACCAGTAGGGCTCAGCAACGTATAATTGAGTGACTGCTGAGTAATAGGCGACCACACAGCCTGGGACAAAAGACCAAGATCCATGTTGATCAAACACTTCCCGCGGTGGCCACAGGTAAAGAAAATTCCACTGTAATGACTCACGGCACACGGCGGGGAGTCCGACGATGCCTTGGCGCGGTTTAACGTTTTTATATACTGTTTTTTTTTTCTATTTTTATTGTTCATTCGGCCAGTGTGACGACTCAATTTCAATAGTCTAAAAGCCCCGGTGTTATCAGATAAGCGTCTCTCTCTGTAGTGTAGGACTTGTTACGTTGTAACTGTGAAGTTGATAAGGCTTCCGGGTTTTACCTAGATTCTGATCCTGAGGGTTGAGTTGAGTGAATAGCGATTGGCGTTGTTGTTATAGGAAATCACAAATGAACAACATTCATTGGCTTTGACTTTCGAGGCGTATTTCGTTGACTTCTGTATTTTACTTTCGCAGTAAAAATGGATGAACGCTATAATATATATACTACTTCTTTATTATTATTACATAGTATAAAACAAAGTCATTCTGTATCTATGTATGTTCGCTTACATCTTTTAAACTACGCAATGGATTTTAATGCGATTCAAGAGGAAGGTTTATAGGGTAGGACAACACTAAAAGAATTCGCGGCCAGCCATACTATAAATTTTAAAGGGAAAACATTTGTATTTTTGTTTCTAATGACTAAACTCGAAAACTACTAGACCGATTTTAAAGATTCCTTTACTAATAGGATGTTACATTATCATTGAGTAACATATAGGTTACTTTTATTCCGGGAAAATAATAGGTTCCCGCGGGAACGTCGCTGAGAACGGCTAGTAAAGACAAGACGAAGGTGATTTTACTCAAACGAAGTACTTATCATCTCCCAACTGTCTCATTGACCAACAGCCTCCAAGTAATTGGTGTTGAGCCAGCAATTTCAACTTTGGCTGGTACATCGAATCTAAAGCAAGAACTGCAGCAAAAAAGCTCGGCATCCTCTCAAAGCTTAGGCGGTACTTCACTTCGAAGCAGCTGCTTCAACTATATCAAGCACAAGTTCGGCCTTGTATGGAGTACTGCTGCCACCTTTGCGATGGATGAGGCAAATATCAACTGTCTGCTTTGGATTAATTTTAGTGTTTGGCGGCACTACAGGCTGCATTTCGTGGAATGTGTGAAGGAATTGTTTTGATCTAATCCCGTCGGCCCCTCTCAGCCTTCGGGTCATAATAGGCGGGCAGGCGTTCCACCCTTACGTAGTGTACACACTACACAGCAAAGATTACACAGTAAGGACTAGGCTGTTTCCAGACATGCGTCAGCTTTAGCCGCATTGTCGCTTCCCATCAAGGTAACATAGCGATCGAATGCCTGCCTAGTATATTGTAAGAAAGTAAGGGTAGTTAGTCATTAGTTATTGAACATATGTAAAATCTGTGTAGGTATTGTTTAGCATCAGTATTATATTTATATGTAACCTTTTTAAGACATTTTTTTGGGTAACAAACTGAGTAAGTTACAAGCGGCGGCGATGCTTTAGGCACCGCATTGCTCGGCACAAGAATATTACAAATATACAATAATAAATTAACAATGTATTCAACATCACTTACGTAAATGGTAAACCAGTTTGTTCTCTGATGGTGGCCTGTATACAGACAAGTCTATATCCACAGGGTATGTGACTGATAACCAACGTTCCTGGGGATCGGGGTCGCTAGTCAGTGCTGAGAATAAACCTGGGACGCCATCAGCAAGTTCTTCAACGTAGGACGCCTTTGACAGATCAGTCTGCGTATCATTCGGTTTTGGACACATATCTGAAATAATATACTTTTACAATTTCTGTTCTTTAATTTACAAACAACAATTCAGTAAATAGATGATTCTAAGTTAAGTGCTAGGCCTTAATTACTATTACCAATTTTACTAAAATTCAGTACTACATTACTAATTAGGTACTGAAATAAGCAAGTGTGCAAATTTCTGAAGACCAATTCAATAGATCATTGCCAGAACGTCTCGACCAACTGCCGCCAGGCCTGCAGTAATTCTATTTATATAGTAAAATATTTTTTTCTTGGTTGCATCTAAGGATTTGCATAATTTCTGGGCTAAAAATAACTAAGCTTTATAGTCTCATACAACAAACTAATTATTATCATTTCATGACAAAATACCAAGACTGTTTATCCAGTGTAAGGATCCCCAGCGCACAACCTAGGTTTGTTTTTAATTTGTGTTTGTGTTGTATTGAATTCATCGGACTGAATATTAGCCACATTAAGAAGTTGTGGAACAGAAATGGAACGTCATGGGCTACAAAGTTAAGTTTCACAGTTTACACTTTATGGAAATATTTTATGATCTGTAAACCACAAAATGTACTGTGCACTGAGTGTTTAATTGAACTTTGTGATCTGATTATCGAAGGCTAAGAAAAGTAATAGACCGAAAAATGACAATTTCGAAGAATCTATGATTTTATGGGTGAGAAGCACCTGAGGAGCACTACAGCCACAACAACATACTCACCAACACAACTGCAACACTCCCTGTACAAGTAGCTAAGGCAGTTGTAGCAATCTTTGCAACAAGAGCAGTCCTTCAAATCACACTTGCAGGATTGTGTTAGCATACATTTGGACACCACACTAGCACAGATTGCCTCATTACAGGCGTATATTATGGGCACCACACATATTAGCGCTACGAACAGGTAGAATTTACAAGCCATCGTATATAATAACAATGTAAACACCTAAGAATTTATTGTAAAAATAAACAACGAAAGTTATTACAAAGTTCAGTGAAACTAATTCCAATTGCTAGATAAAGTTATATCAGGTAGAATGTCTATTTTAGGTGATTTTGTTTGTCTTAGAAATTATTTATAGTGCACTAGAAAACTTTTAAAAATAATTACAAATTACTCTCAAGTACGTCGCGTGCGAAAGTTTTCGAGTGAATGATAAATAAAAGAATGAAGGAAGAGTTGACAGGCTTATTGAACGAATGAATATTGAAACCGGAAATTGTTCTAAAATGTTGCCATATTGCTTTTTATATTGCTCAAATTTCATCAACCAATCAATCAGCGCGGAATTTTTAAAAAAACGTAAATCATATTATAATGTTGTAAAATAAGGTAAATGTTGGATGGAGACGACGGAGTAGGGGTATTGAAACCTTGGCCTTGTTCTGTTTATAATGCGCTTATTACACATTCCTAAATTCTGACTGAATTCAGAAACAAAAAGCATGAGACCAAATCAAAGTGGAATGTATTGCTCATTAAATAAAGTTTATTTTTGTATCTCGGATTTTTTAAAAGCGGAGCGAAGCGTTACTTAATATAAGTGATGGACCTTATTTTATGAGCAATACATTCCACTTTGATTTGTTCTCACGCTTTTTGTTTCTGAATTCAGTCACTGAATTTAGGAATGTGTAATAAGCGCATTACACTTACTTAAACCCAGGATGAGTTATGACTTAACTCAGGATGAGTTATATTACTTATTTTAATCAATTTTAAAATTTTGCATACTTTTTTTATCTACCTAAACATTGAATATATGTATAACAAACAATTTCAAATTTTATGTGATTCTTTCTATAGTGTTAAAGAGTACCTACCTACCTACTAGTAATTTAAAGTTTGAACGACAAATTATTTAGATATACAATGTTTGCACACTTGCATGCAAAATGAATACCTACCACTGTATAAATGTTAAGAACTGTATTATCAACTACTGTATTCTTGCAAATAAACTATTTGACTTGATTCATGCGGATTTCAGCAAAAGAAAATGATTCAAAAGGTAGGTTCAGAGGGTAGAAAACACGTGAACAAAGTCGCGTCGAGACAGCCAGTTAATGCGCCTATTACACACACCTAAATTCAGTAGACTAAATTCGGAAGCAACTAGCTTCTAAATTTGGAAGCTTCTGATTACACTGTTCTAAATTCATTTACTGGTTGAAGCGTCACGAAGTCGGACGTATCAACGATCAACTTGGCGTTAATATTTATTTTTAATATGATATCACTAAAAAGGCAGTATATTTTTATACTTTATTTAATTCATAAACATACAAAATGTTACAAGATGAAACTCACACAGTTTAATAACTAGGTAAAAATGAGTTTCTGAACGTCCATCTGAATTAAGTAAGTTACTATATAAATGCTATTACACCTTCCTGAATGCGTTTCTAATTAGGCTTCTGAATTCAGAAACCATACGTTCTTCTAAATTTAGCATCCTAACTTGCTAAATGCCATTACATTTGGCTGAATTTAGTAACTGAATCATTTAGTCTACTGAATTTAGGCATGTGTAATAAGCGCATAAATAAGAATCTGTAAAATATAAAATTGGTAAGTATCTCCTTACCTTAGATCATATAGTTAAGGATAAGATATGTGGACAAATCTTCTAACAAAACTTTCTGCCGATTTTGGTGCGGGGAGGGTAAATCACACTATGCTATGCTCCTTACACATAATTTTAATAACATCCAAAAGACAAACAAAAATGTTTCAATGGCGGAAAACTTAAAATTGAGATAAAACTATTAATAACTATTTAATATCAGTGAAATAAGCTTTATTGGAAAGATAAGATTTCAGTCATGTAGCCATCGCGTGATAATTAACTTAATCATTCGACCAAAAATGAGCATTATTACCGACCAAAATTTTGTATGGGGTAAGAAATGAACATCAATGAATAATTTTATGTTGGCTATCGAGATTGTGTTCTCCATTACTTATATTATTTTCTTTAGAGATATGTGAAGTCACTTCTCTACACCGATACGATAAACCAGAGACGAGCGAACACAACATTCGGTGCGCAACACAACATATTAGCGGTGCGTTACACGGCCTTAATTGTTGCGAAAAGTGTATGAAAATAGGATATCCAGATTGGGCCATTTACGCACCAGTCACGGCAGCCACATTGCCGAAATTATATTCAAACAAGTATGTTCAAACACAAATGCCATTCGAATAAAATGGTCTTTAAAAGAAACTAGTTTCACTGATACTTCTTCCTTCTATGTCAATGTAAGTATATATATATATATATAGTATTATTAGTATTATATCCACGGGTACGACGCTCGCGTTGAAGTCTTATGTATGAAAAGTCAACATTTTCTTTTGATACCATTTTCATTTCTGATCAAAGTTCTGATCGTAGGTACACGACTTAAGAAGTAATTTTAGGGTCAAAATTGATGAGTATACTAGGTACGATTTTAACTCAAACTAAAAAGGGGGGTGTTATAAGTGATGGCGTGTGTATCTGTGGTTCTGTATGTGTGTTTGGCTGCGGCATCGTAGCTCACGAACGGATGGTCCGATTTCGGCGCGGTTTTTTTTATTGCAAACGTCCATAGGCTGCGGTGACTGCTTACCATCAGGCAGGCCGCAAGCTTGTTTGCCACCTTACAACTGCACACAAGCAAGTTTAAAATATGGACGCAATTCATATACAAATGCCGTTGTAATTGGTCATTCAGTTGCCGGCTAGACACCAACGTAGGAGCTCGCGTCGTTCGATTGGAGCAGTCGACGCTCCCACACAGATGAAGTTTCGTTATTAATATTTGCACTCACACATCGAAATCAACTAACTAAGTAGTGGGGCGCGTCATTTTAGACTAGACGAGCTCTACCAATATGTAAATTTGGTCGGGGGTATTCGACGTTTTCCGGTCAATTATTTTTTTCATAGCTTTTCCAGTCGAGGGTCAGTGATACTTACATTCCATCATACCTAGTTCCTTACATGTGCCTCATAAAATAATAAATAATTATCTTGGCGTTTATATCCCCTTTGTGTCTTATGAGGTGGGGTAATTTGCAGGGGGGATTAGACTGCTATTATTTGCGATTATATTGGCAAATGATTTCGTGTTATCAACTCTCGCTGAATAAACTTTAAGAAGATAAAATTAGTAGGTAAGTACCGTAACTATGTGGATTTGTGAACATTTGTATATACGTATGGATTAATGTTCGTTGGGGGTAATAATACCGTAGACCATATAATATTTATTTATTATTTATTTAACACGTTATTGTACATTAACAGTATAATTATCACAGATTGTGTAAGATTATCACCCGGTTTCTGAAACGCTTGTCAACGCAAAAATTACGTAACAGCTTGTTAAACACTGATTAAATGCAGTTTGGGTTTCTGAAAGGGCTAACTGACAGTTTGTTAACAGCTTGTTAACGGATTGTCAAATCTCCAATTAACGGCTGATTAATGTAATATTGGGTTTCCGGAAAGCTTTTTCTCATGTAAACTGTATGTTATCGCCGTGTTATTTTGATTAGCGAAAATCGACCAATTAACCGATTGTCAAAAGAAATTTTATTCGATTTTCTTGGTCTAGGTCTTGGTCCTGGCCCTGGTCTAGGTCCTAGTTTTGGTCCAAGGCAAAGTCCAGGTCTAGGGTCCAGGTTCTGGTCCAGGATCATGACCAAAACTGCAACCTTGATCACAATTTGAGCTTGAACCAGAACCAGGACCTAGACCAGTGCCAGCACATAGACCATAAACATTAGCTGGACCAGGACCTGGTTCGGGGCCAAGACATGGACCTGAACCAGGACCAGGACCTGAACCACGGACATGTCAGGGTCCAGGACCTGGACCTGAACTAGGAGCTGGTCTGGGGCCAGGGTCTGAACCTGAACCAGGATCTGGTCCGAAGCCAGGACCTGGACCTGAACAAAGACCTGGACCTGAACCAGGACCTGATCCGGGGCCAGGACCTGGACCTGAACCAGGACCTGATCCGGGGCCAGGACCTGGACCTGAACCACGAGCCGGCCTGTGTCCAGGACTTGAACCAGGATTTAACTAATGGGATTATTGGGAGAAACTCACAGAATCGATAGCCGATGGGGCGGATGTTGTTTAGTGGCGAACTCTGGATGGCCTCCCAAGAGATGGACTGACGACCTCTTTAAGGTCCTAGGGAGCCGATGGATGCAAGATAACAGAGTCGACCAGAGTGCAAACCGTGGGTGGCCTGTATTCAGCAGTGGACCGGGACCCACCTAACTGCCTAAAGATGATGATGATGGGATTTGATCCACTGGAACCCGTGACCCTATAACATAAATATTGTTATATTTTCTCTTTTCTCGCTCTGTATATATTTTTTTTGATAATATTCGATTTTTATTTACACGAAAACTATACAATCGCTATCAGTTTCATCTAAAAGTTGAATATCCCGCCGCAAAAGGCCGCTAGGGACAGAGACAAATCAATGCGTTAGACAGAAACAAAACATATATGAGTGAATGAATGTGACTGATTTTAGCAGGGGTAGCCAGACGAAAAAATTGATCTCTTGTTAATGGTCGATTAGCTAACAATAGATTGATTGGCCTTTCAGAAACCCACGGTGATTTAACAGCTTGTTAAATGTGACAGTCTGTTAGCTAATCAATGATTTGACAAGCGTTTCAGAAACCGGGTGTTAGACAAGTACAAGGGCGGTCTTATCGCCAATAGCGATCTCTTCCAGACAACCATTTACATGGATATAGTGGAGGTCGGAAACCAAAAAACTAGTAGGCAATGTACATTTGAGATTCCTTACAGAAGTTACAATCACCATACAGCATCAGTTACAACATCATAATACTTAGTTTTATTTGGGTATTTGAAAGTTGTAGGTACTTATATTTGTAATCCACCTCCAGAATTGATATCGAAATCTACTTGTGGGTAGATAAGCTAATTAGTTTCGAAAGCAGTCTATAAGTAATTATCGACCTTATTAGGGTTCCGCAGCAAAATAGACAAAAATATCTACCACCGTTCTTTACAACTTCATACATATTGGTGATAAAAAATTGATAAGCATTTACAATTTGGAATGTCTTTTCGGCATTTGTTCACTTTGGCACTGTACCTGTACCTAGACTTCCGAATGCATAAATAAAAACATTTTAGCGTTAACGTCCCGATAGTGCTCTCGAGCACGAGGGTCCATGGGCCTTGACCATGTTCCAGAATTTGGCAGATCAGCGGCCTTAGCCAAGAGGTTTCGTTAATCTACAATCATTTGTGGTAGAAAAAATGTATGGGATTTGACATAAGCTAACGTTATCTGACATAAGCTAACGTTATCTGACATAAGCTAACGTTATCTGACATAAGCTAACGTTATCGGACATAAGCTGTTTGTGGTAGAAATTCTTGGTCCATAGACAATTCACGTACTTTCGGTGTACAAAGGAGGTGGTTTGGCGGACAATCAATGTAGATGTTGGTAAAAATAGTCGAACTTCGACCTGTTAATTTTCTACCATACACGCATCACGCAAGCGGAGCTGTCAAAGATGGCTAGACCGGCAGGTAATCACAGTGAAGCGACTGCCATCTGACCTCCGTGGTAGCAGGGTCTTGCTACCCAGTGGAACCTAATCAGATTGGCTCACGGTTTCATCACGATGTTTTCCTCACCGTCCGCATCGGACTGTAACAGCAACTCAGAAAATAGTAATTTGTACATAACCGCAGCATGATTCGAGCCAGGTATAGAGCCGCTTGAGAGTCGGATACCTTAACTGCTCGGTCATCTACGCTCCATGTGGTAAAATATAGGTTTTTTTCCACGTATTTTGCCAACAGTCTCACCGCTGCAACTGGTGTAAATCTATAATCTAAATCTGTGATGTGTGGCCCAAAGAGTTTTTGTCACCTGGACACACCCGAACACTACTTAATTTAAAATAGTCTTTGAAGCCAAGGTAATACCAAGTTGTCCAATTTAATATGTTCTAGAATCAATACACTCATTCATCATCAGCCAGAAGACGCCCACTGCTGGGCATAGGCCTCCCCCAGAGATCTCCACAAAGACCGGTCCTGTGCTTTCCGCATCCAGCTGGTACCTGCGATCCTTACCAGGTCGTCGGTCCACCTTGTAGGAGGCCTACCCACGCTGCGTCTACCGGTACGTGGTCGCCACTCGAGAACTTTACTGCCCCATCGGCCATCTGTTCTTCGAGCTATGTGCCCTGCCCACTGCCACTTCAGTCTGGCAATCCTTAGAGCTATGTCGGTGACCTTGGTTCGCTTGCGGATCTCCTCATTTCTGACCGTGGGTGTCGTAAGAGGCGACTAAGGGAATAACCCGGAAGATGGGCAGCAGCAACTTTCGGGTACATTTACATCTACTGCACTGCGATCGCCAACCCGCCTGCCAAGCGTGGCGATTATGGCAACCCCCCCCCCCCGATGACACGCACACACAGGCCACGGCCCCCAGTACCCGGCGGCCCCGCTATTCCGGACTATGGTAGCGGTCACGGTAACGGCGGGGCAGGGGGTGCGAAGAATCACCGGATGCGACCAGGCTACCACAAAGCACGACCACTGGCCCTGGCAACATACAATGTCCAGACACTGCGGACCGACGAAAAGCTCGTGGAACTGGAGGAAGTGGTAAGCAGATTAAATTGGGATATTATAGGGTTATCTGAAGTCCGAAGAAAGGGGGAGGACTCGATAATCCTAAAGTCCGGAAATCTGCTTTACTTCCGGGAGGGCGACCAACTGTCCCTAGGTGGTGTCGGGTTCCTCGTCCACAAATCCCTCGTGAACAACATCGTCAAAATCGAGAGTGTGTCGTCTAGGGTAGCGTACCTTATACTCAGAATTACCAAGCGGTATTCGTTGAAGGTCATACAGGTCTACGCACCGACTTCGACTCACTCCGACGATGAAGTGGAGGCTATGTATGAGGATATTTCTACAGCCATGCATACCTCCAAGACACATTATACCGTTGTCATGGGGGATTTCAACGCGAAACTGGGCAAACGAGGCGGAGACGAGTTGAGAGTGGGGCAATTTGGAATTGGAAGTCGGAACGCCCGTGGCCAGATGCTGGCCGGCTTTATGGAGAAGGAGGGACTCTTTATGATGAACTCATTTTTCAGGAAGCCGGATCATCGCAGATGGACGTGGGTTAGTCCCGATGGTGTCACAAAAAATGAGATTGACTTCATCCTATCTACGAAACGGCATATATTCAATGATGTCTCGGTGATCAATAGCGTTAAAATTGGCAGTGATCACCGCTTGGTAAGAGGCACATTGAATATTAATCCCCAGCTGGAAAGATCGAGATTGATGAGGTCCACGCTCCGGCCTGTACCCATCCAAATCCAAAACCCCGAGAGCTTTCAACTCGAATTACAAAATCGCTTCGAGTGCCTAGGAGAGTGCGTCGACGTGGACGACTATAATAACAGGTTCGTGGAAACTGTCTATACGGTTGGGTCAAAGTTTTATAAGGCCTGCCGTACAAACAGAACAAACAAAATCTCTGACGATACCCTCAAACTCATCGAAGAAAGACGCGGAATGACTCTGCAATCCCCTGATGATGTCTCTCAATTTAGGCGACTTAATCGACAGATCTCCAAGTCTCTGACTCGCGACATACGCCGCTTTAATACTACCAATATTGAGGCGGCGATCGAGCGGAACAAAGGCTCTAAAGTCTTTGCGAGAGATCTGTCGATTGGACAGAGCCAGTTGACGAGACTGAAAACGGATGACGGCAGAGTTGTTTCGACCAAGTCCGAGGTTTTGAGGGAAGTCGAGAGGTTCTATGGTCAGTTATACACGACAACACGGGCACCTGTTACCAGTATGGCAAAAGACCCCAGAGCCAAGTTGACCCGACACTACACCGAAGATATCCCGGACATCAGCCTGTACGAGATTAGTATGGCTCTCAAACAGCTTAAGAACAACAAGGCGCCGGGTGATGATGGAATTACGGCTGAGCTTCTGAAAGCTGGTGGCAAACCTGTGCTTAAGACCCTTCAGAAGCTGTTCAATTCCGTCATCCTCGAGGGCAAAACGCCGGAAGCATGGCACAGAAGCATAGTGATATTGTTCTTCAAGAAAGGTGATAAGGCTCTCTTGAAGAACTTCAGACCAATATCGCTACTGACCCATGTCTATAAGCTGTTTTCGAGAGTCATTACGAATCGTCTCGCACGCAGGTTTGATGACTTCCAGCCTCCCGAACAAGCCGGATTCCGAAAAGGTTTTAGTACCATAGACCACATACATACGCTGCGGCAGGTTGTACAGAAGACCGAAGAGTATAACCGGCCATTATGCTTGGCGTTTGTGGACTATGAGAAAGCCTTCGATTCGATCGAAACTTGGGCGGTGCTCCAGTCTCTACAGCGGTGCCAAATTGACTATCGATATATCGAAGCATTGAAGTGTTTGTACAAAAACGCCACTATGTCAGTTCGTCTCCAGGACAAGACCACAGAACCTATTCAGCTGCAGCGAGGTGTTAGACAAGGTGATGTCATATCTCCGAAGTTGTTTACCGCTGCACTGGAGGATATCTTTAGGCTTCTGGACTGGGACGGACTTGGCATCAATATTAACGGCGAGTACCTCACGCACCTCAGATTTGCTGACGATATCGTAGTCATGGCTGAAACCCTGGAAGACTTGGGCAAAATGCTCGATGACCTCTGTAGTGCCTCTCAACAAGTAGGTCTTAAAATGAACATGGACAAGACGAAAATTATGTCGAATGTCCATGTTGTGCCTACTCCAGTGACAGTTGGAGGCACTCCACTTGAAGTTGTTGACGACTATACATACCTAGGACAAATAGTCCGGCTAGGTAGGTCCAATTTCGAGAAAGAGGTCAATCGACGAATCCAACTCGGTTGGGCAGCGTTCGGGAAGCTACGCCACATATTTTCGTCCCAATTACCGCAGTGTCTCAAGACGAAGGTCTTTGACCAATGTGTGTTGCCAGTGATGACTTACGGAGCTGAAACGTGGCCACTCACTATGGGCCTTATAAGAAAGCTCACTGTTACCCAAAGGGCAATGGAAAGAGCTATGCTCGGAGTTTCTTTGCGCGATCGAATCAATACACTCATCCCCATGCAAAGATATAAGTAATACCAGCAAGTAAAAATAGACTAGTCAAGTGGGAACGGAACCCATATTTCCAAGTTCCTGATTACCCTATTTTTACTTTCGATATCTATATCAGTCACCTACTATATCGTTAGATAAAGAAAGATAATATCACGGATTTGATTTATATTAAAAAACAATATAAATATATTATATTTAGGTCGGCGCGTGTAGAGCAATCATGGTAAGAATGTTTTTTTAAATAAAAGTTAACTAAAAATAGATTTCAATAAAATTCTTTGTTCGAAAGTTGAAATGAAACGCGGTGCCCAAGGTGGTCTAAGTATCTACACATTCAAAAGTGAAAATAATTTTCATGGTATTGGGTCATGAGAACAATGATAACATAGATTCGCGGATGCTTGGGATGTGAGAGGTAACACCTATTGATTTGTCTCAAAATTACAGGGGAAGGCAACTCTTCTCCTGCTTTGCCTGGTGGCACTGGTGTCTGCCGCTTCGGCTTACCACAACCCCTATTACGCCGAAGGGAGATCAGTCAACGTCCACCTCTTCGAGTGGAAGTGGGACGACATCGCTGACGAGTGCGAGAGGTTCCTTGGACCTAAAGGATATGGCGGTATTCAGGTAACTTATCTTGAATATTAAACTAACGAGTGTCATTGTTTGTTTGTTATTTAGAAAAATACATACACCTAAGTACGAATTTAATACCTACAAGTATTTTAGGTAAAAAGAACTCCACTCTACCGATAGTCCACTGTACAGAAAGTACATTCTGTCAAAAAGTTCATTCCATACCACCACTAAGTCCACCCAAGAGCTCTGCGCCAAGCAAAATCTCGTCTCCATCATCAGATTAGCTCGATGGTGATATAGCATTGTATGCTCACCAAACTTATAGTATGGAAAATTTCAGCTCAATCGGAGTTCTAAATCTGAGCCACCGTGTAAGTTGACAATCCTGTTGCTTTGTAACACGATTAAACCAGTTCCTAAAGATTGCTGTTAAACTTAAAACTAAAAGAGTTTTCGAAATCGGTCACTTAGCTTCCCGACGCGACTTAGTTCTCGGTAGTCTCTCAATTTAATTAACGCTACCCCACATTTTACTCCTTACTAACTTTACCCTAGCCTATCCCGACCTTTTGGTGCAGTGGACTGGGATGTTGTGTTGCGTGGTCATTCTGTTAATGAGGACGTTTTGATACAATTGTCATGCTGATATAGTTGACATTATGATTCAGTGGACGTCCTGAAACAGTGATCATTCTGTTACAGTGAAATTATCTTAAATGACCATATTATGCATTTTATTAGTAAATCCGTGTCAGTGACGTGGGTCTTGCACTAATGGCGTCGTAAATTTCAGCTATAATTATATTACAATTAAGCACCTACAAGAAAAAAGTGCCAGGCTCCAAATAAAAAACTTTCCAATTGTCAGATATCGCCTCCCAACGAGAATGTGGTCTTGTGGGCCTACAACCGGCCATGGTGGGAGCGGTACCAACCGATCTCGTACAAGCTGGTGACGCGCTCCGGAGACGAGGAGCAGTTCGCGGACATGTTGAGACGGTGCAATGCTGCTGGTGTCAGGTATGAACGCTAGCTTGTTTCTAGGTTTCGATGTCGATTCGTGTTTTTACGTATTTTTATACCACTGAGATGGCAGACAAGGTTACGATTTGCCAGCAGTCACCATAGCCTGTGGACATTTCCAATACCAGGGATATTACACACGCGCTGACCACTCGAAAACACATTTTCATCAGCATTTTGGCATCCTTTGGTCCCGCGGGATAGTCAAGAACAGAACAAGAAAAAGGGATCCAAAGATGGATTGATATTCCGAGTCGGATGCGCTAGCTTGGGAGCTACAAAGGGTGAAACATCATCAGGAATTGTAGTTGTTTGGGGTGGCTCTGTCTGAAACGAATCCCGGTGAGGTTTAGACATCCGAGCGATCAATTCCGGCTTCTGCAAATGTGCTCTTTTGTGTTCTCTCTCATATCCATTTCGGCCGGTCCGTGGCATCCACACGACGTAAGCCATTGGCTAGCGTAATTACTCGGAATGTAAATCGATCACTTGGATTCCCTTTTTCTACTTCTGTTCTTGACTCTCCCGCTGGACGTCTTTTAGGATACCGGCAGATTTACTATACCTATCCACAAACAGCTGGATTTTCATCGTGGTTTCCTATTTGCATGCCGAAAAATCATAGTTGTGCTTTAATATTTTAAAGCTCTAACAACATAGCCAAGAATGTGAACGAAAATCTATAAATAATTTTTAGTTAGCAGAGGATAGGTGCATTAGAAATCACACAAAGAAGAATAGGTGAACGAGTCTGGGCGCTCACTTTTGAAACCTATTTTCTAATAACCTTCAGGATCTACGTAGATGCAGTGATCAACCACATGACGGGTGAACCTCCGGAGAACGTCGGCACTGCTGGCAGCACCGCTACCTTCAACCAATGGGACTATCCGGCTGTGCCTTACAGGAGGGAGCACTTCAACTTCCCCGTCTGCGGCATCCAGGACTGGTACTGGACTGGCAATGCTGCTGGAGTAAGTCTGAAAACTTTTTTGTATGTAACAACTAGCCAGGCATTTGACCGCCATTTCACCTTATGATGACGATGCGGCTGTATATGCGCCTATTCACTTTAGCCTTAAAGGTAACCAGATTATAATCACACACGTGTACCAAACGTGTTCCATTCCTCCGTACGCATTGTAAAGGTACAATCACAGCGGTTTGTGCGGATAGGAGTACCCAGCTGAAAAATAATACTAACCGTGGTAATAAACCCGATAATATGTGCGATGAAAGTGTAGCTGAAAGATCCACACATAAGTATGAACAACCACCAGCGTCGTGTTTCGTGTTTCCAACTAAATACGAATGTTCAACCGTCGTCTAGCTAGTGTTTTCATAGTGACGTTTCATAACAAACTAACGTCCTTGACTCTTTCTTATGAAAATAAAACTGCTTTGCAGGTACGCGACTGTGAGCTCGTCGGCCTAAAGGATTTAGACCAATCCATCGAACACGTGAGGGAGATGATCGTCAACTTCATGAATGAACTCGTCGATTTGGGAGTTGCTGGTTTCAGGTGAGCAACTATCTTTTGAGCTTTTCCTCATCAGTAGGATAATCACATAACGCTGCTGCCAACAATTCAATTATTGCCATTGTTGCTTTTGCCATTCCGTATGATCGATTTCATGGGTTCAGCTGCTAACAAAGTTCCATTGCAATAACCAAAAACTATTAAATCGATCATATGTAATCGCAAAAGTAACAATTTCAATCATTGAAATCAGATAATTGTTGGCAACAGAGTATTAGTCTACAGGTGTAGGTAGATACCTTTCCAAACACAAATGCAAACATTTTGTATTGTTATAAGTTCTTTTACAATGGCAATTACATAGCAATATCTGGGTGTGTTACAGAATCGACGCAGCAAAACACATGTGGCCAGAAGATCTCCGCATCATATACGACCGTCTGAACGACCTACCCACCAGCCATGGGTTCCCACCCAACGCGCGCCCATACATCTATCAAGAGGTCATCGACTACGGCGGCGAGGCCATCAGCAGGGACGAGTACACACCCATTGGTGCCGTGACTGAGTTCAAAGTTGGTCAGGAGTTGAGTAGAGCCTTCAGAGGCGAGAACAGTCTCAGATGGCTCAACTCCTGGGGTCCCGAATGGGGTCTTCTAGCTCACGAGGATGCCTTCACCTTCATCGACAATCACGACAACGAGAGAGGTCACGGCGGCGGCGGTGGAATGCTGACCTACAAAGAGGCGCGGCCATACAAAGGCGCCATCGCCTTCCTGCTTGCCCATCCATATGGAGAGCCACAAATAATGAGCAGCTTCGACTTCATGGACTCAGAAATAGGACCTCCTATGGACAGCAGCGGAAATATCATATCACCGTCGATAAATTCGGTAAGTATATAGGTATTTCAATAAGCCGCACTGATTAGCGCGTTATCGTTTTGCGAAATCTGTAATTGCG
This sequence comes from Blastobasis lacticolella, assembly GCA_905147135.1. Taxonomy (NCBI): domain Eukaryota; kingdom Metazoa; phylum Arthropoda; class Insecta; order Lepidoptera; family Blastobasidae; genus Blastobasis; species Blastobasis lacticolella. The sequence continues at coordinate 5,995,405 of LR990058.1, forward strand.
ATTACTTAATGAGCAAAACAACTCTATTTTTAATACGACCTTTTGGTGTATAATATTATGTGTCTTGCATAAAGTTGCATAACACTATCTGTCTGCTTATCTGCCGTAGATTTATTTAGTATTTTCCAATAACAATAGAAACTTAATAAAACTGACTTGCGATAACACAATAAAGTCGCGTCTCAGATTCAATTCATACAGTTGAATTATCCTACCGGACCACAAAACACTTATCTGATCCATTTGGTCCAGAGGCTACTATAAGCACTCTATCGTTCACCCCCCTTGACCAGGATAAAAATAAACACTACAATTATTCACTCAACCGACTTATTTTTCCTGCCCAGGATGACACAATAAGTAAGTACGATACAAGTTTTTTGACAAAGATTAAGCAATAATATGTACTTTACAATTTATTCACTCGGCTTCCTCATCCCTCATAGTTAGAAAGTTACATGAGACGATAATCACTTTAAAATTCATTTATCCCCCTGACCAGGATCGCAAACAAAGGAAAGTTTTAAAAATTATTATTTACTCGGCTGCCAAATCCCTGACCAGGGATTATAGTATCTACTATTATTTAAATGGTCTAGGCTGTACGCTGCTACGCCCATGCTTTTGTGATGGAACCACTTTCCTATCCATAAGACGCGTGGGTAGGCCTCCCACAAGGTGGACCATCGACCTGGTAGAGATCGGGATGAGGAAAGCATAGTACCGACTTTTGTGGAGATATCTGGGGGAGTGCGGGTCTTTCGGCTGATATGATGACTATCCATAACACTTCTCTCTCCTGTCCAGGATGAAACTTGCGGCAACGGCTGGGTGTGCCAGCACCGCTGGAGGCAGATCTACAACATGGTAGGATTCAGGAACGCGGCTGGCAACACCGGCATCAACGACTGGTGGGACAACGGTAGCAACCAGATCGCGTTCTGCCGCGGCGGGAACGCGTTCATCGCCTTCAATATTGACGGCTGGGACCTCAACCTGGACTTGCAGGTTGGTGGAGAGAAATTTGGGCCTGGTGGAGAGATTATTTGCGAAAGGCTACAGGTGGATGCTGGATCCGGCAAGCCGAGAACAGATGACAGAGTGCACTTGGCGCTCATTAGGGGGCCCTATCTGATATTGATAATGATGGTAGTGTTGGCCTCTCATCCTCCAGAGTATTTAATTTTGATTGACAAGCTTCTTATTCTTAAGAAATATTGTGAAGACAAGAATATTGTCTTTTATGATAAGAATAGCCTTCTTCCTTCCCCCATTTCTCACATTTTCACACAAACTAGCATCAAACATCTCACCATCAAACCAATTCCTACTGCATCCGCTCGCCTTAGGTTGCTGATGTGCGGGACCTGGGGCATTTTCTATCTGATGGACCATCTGACCGTATCCATCCTTCCTTACTATGTTGGCTCAGCGACTCAAAGAGCACCTCGCCTCAGACACCAAAACACTTCACTCCTGCCTCCTCAGCAATAAAGAAATATGATTCCAGACCTGCCTCCCAGCTGGTTCGTACTGTGACGTGATCTCCGGCAACAAAGTGGCCGGCAGCTGCCAAGGCAAGACGGTCACCGTGGACGGCAGCGGCCGCGCGCAGATCTACGTCGGCGCCAACGAGTTTGATGTGATGCTCGCCATACATGTTGGCCCTGAGGTGGGTTTTTACAGATGAAAGGTTTCTTGACGGTGAGAATGGTGGATCGGATAAGCATATAGCAAGAACATTTGTTAAGTTGAGTTATTGCACTGTAAGTATGTGTTTTAGCGGTGTTTTAGCTTCCGACGAAAATTGACTGTGATAGCTTCTGGTAGTTTTCTGTGGTTTTTAGCCTGATATAGGTGGTACTGTTTCGAAAGGAAAAAGTCCTTTTATAAGTTATGACCATACGGTATCCTTACAGGGCTACCCAAAAGCACGACTGTAATACAAGGTAATTGAGCAAGCAGTTATCGTTACAGCTATGGAAATATCCAGGTGTCACTGTTGCCGACCCAGTAATGCTTTTTCACCAGTTGCAATTAAAAAGCTGTTGAATTTTTAGAAATGACTTAAAATAAAACAACCCCTTCCAACCACGGGTACAAGACGACTAATAATTTGAGGCAAACTATGCAGCTAAGATCTCCTACTAAGTCATAATCATCTTGGCGTTAATGTCCCGGATGTGCTCTCACGCACGAGGGCAAGGGGTCCGCCTTGACCATGATCCAGGATTTGCCGATCATGTAATTACAGTGGAGCGACTGCCATATGACCTCCGCGACCCTGCTACTAGGGAAACCTGACTAGATAGGATCATGGTTACACATTTAGTCGCCTGAAGGTGCAGGTTTTATCACGATGTTTTTCCTCACCGTAAGAGCATCGGTTAGTATTTAACTAATACGTAACTCAGAATAAAGTTATTGGTACATGGCCGCAGCGGGATTCGAACCCGGTTCCTCTCCTTTACGAGTCGGATACCCTAAACGCACGAACACCGTCGCTCCTATCTCCTAGTCTAAGTGAAGTGCCAAACCTCAATATTTAAGTACCGTGCACCTCGCATGCGTGCAGATCAAAGAAATTATAGTAGATCTAAAGATAAAAAATCTTTGGTGGAGATAGAATAGTAAAGAGAAGGTAGTTCCTATGCAAGAGGTGAAGAAGATAGTTGCAATAAGTAACGTGCTTATATTTCTTTGACAAAGAACTATCCTATTCCTAATATTATTATTTTGTTTTACAGAGTCGTCTGTAAGAAAAGGATTTAAGGAAAAATATTACAAGTTAATTTCATATCAAAGTGTAACGACAAAAAATCAGACTGAAATAAAGACTTTAATCATTAATGGTGTGTTTTATTTCCCTGTTATTGTTGTGTTTCTTTTTCAATCTACATATTAAACACAAGGTCGTTTCTCGTTAAGCCGAGTTTTAAAATTCTATGGTTGAACCGCCTAATCGTACATAAGTTCATAACATAGGTATACTTACTAATATTAGTGTTACCATACTACGTATCTATTACAAACAGCATGTTGTATGTGTGGTCATAGCAACGTTCTTATAATGAGTATATAGGTACCTAGTTAAGCAAAACAAATTGCTCTTGTAAAATCTAAAATAGAGCCTCATAAAAACGTCTGAAACAACAGCCACGATTGAGGATACAATAAAGAACACACTGCGGTCGCCAGTTGTGGTTCAATACAAAAGGAAATAAAATTGGTAAACAGTAACCTGCGTGACTGGTATACACTAGTGACAGCAGACTGAGCAAGCCGCGCCCCCATCATGCCCCAGTCAGCGTTATGGCGCTACGCACTTCGCTCCTGCGCACAGGTAAAATATAAATTTGCTTATTATTTGTTTCTCTTTAAATAGCGAATTTTCCTTAGATACTTAGGTACTTCGTTTTTACAAGTAGTTTAGTGATTTCTTGAAGTAGTTCGTCTAAGTGAAGTGGTTGCAGTAGTTAATTAGTGCGGCAAATTGCAGACATGTTTAATCGAACATGTTTCGTACCAGATGTGCTTGACCTTTTTAGGTTTTCCAAGTGGTTATAAGTTCTTTTTAGTTGAATGTGGAGTAAGTACTTGGCTGTGTTTTCCATATACTTAGGTATTACATCCAAAATTAAGACTAAACATAAAAAATACTTCTTGTATACGTATGTTGGCATAAGTTTTTGCCGGCCGGTCATACGTGACCTTGGCTACCGCTATTATAGTAGGTAAACATCTTTTGTCTCCAATCACTAGCACTTTTAGGTACCTAAATATTAGGTACGAGCAAGTTTATAATCATGAAAAGCGTCAGTATTATATTCGTTACGATTATGTTAAATATGCAAAGAATATGTTTTTCATGTAAAAAGACACGTATTCGCCAAACGACGATTATTGTTAAACTGTAAACATATGTTATGTTTGAATACCACCTAAATAACTACCTCTATGGATATATTTTTGCCTTCGGCTTCAGTCAGTACCTACTCACTTAGCATACGGGTGGTAATAAGTAGTAGCACCAACAACTTTCAAACTAAGTTATTTTCATAGCTCTCTTTTGCTATTTCATACGACTCTACTAACTCTACGTAGAATCAAAATCAGAATTTTTTATTTGCAAGAACATAGTTACACAATTAGATAGATTTTACATGGCATGCAAATATATACACAGTTTCTTTATTAAGTCGTTACTAAAGCCACCCTGTTAAGGTAATTGTAAATTTATTATACGGGCCGTCCTTAATACTCGCTGGTAGACTATTGTATATACGAATTGCCATACAGAAGGAGTTATTGCTATGCACATTCAGACGCATTTGCGGTAAATATATTCGATTTATATAAAATATATTCGATAGAGAAGCACAGAATATTGATATCAACGTAGAAGTGGGTTTGGACCAAACATATTTGCAACCATACTCTTTATATATGCAGAAATGACTATCTCTGCAGAGGACGTGACCATAATATGAAACTCTTTTATTACTATAATAATTTACCTACATTACCTAAATAAGAGTTGGCCGTGTGTTGACCGGCAAAGAAGATAGTAAGTACCAACTTGTAGGCATACAAAAACATTTAAATTATTTTAGTGGCAGACCGAACATATCCTTTGTCCCGAAAATAAGCAGCTCAACTCAACGTCTTCTTTAAAACACTGTGATCTTCAACTCGCCTGTTCATCAACTGGTGGAGCAGACTTACAGCCAGCCACTGCTCTGTTTCGAACATTTTTATGCTCTAGGGAGACAACTGAATGGAAAGCGGCCACCGTCGTCCAGAACATCAGCAACTTAATCCAAAAAGCCGGGTGCGGTGCTGGCCTTTGAGGTACCTCTAGTCATTCATTTGAAGAACCCCATGTTATAGTGCAATAGACTTCGGGAGGCTCTCATTTCACATTTTGCACGTAAGTTAATTGAATACCAAGCATCTAGAAGGTTTGGATGAAATATGTGTGAAAATAAATGCCATTGTCGGAGGGTGCTGTGGCGGAAAAGTGACGGTGGCACTAAATGAAACACTGTTGTTTATAATAGATATATGGTTATAATTCCACAGCGTTCTCCGGCCATGGCCGCCAGTTTAGTGGGGCCCCGAAGGACCGGCCGGGGATGGCCATGTTGCGCGAGGTGCTCGAGGACCGCATTCGGGACATCAAACGCGCGAAGACATTCAAACGGGAACACGTTATCACTTCGGCGCAGGATCGGAAGGTAGGTTCTTGTCTTTTTTATCATTACTTAAGGAGGCACATGGACGGACGGTCCACCTGTAGAAAAGGCTACCGTTGTCCGGGATATTTACAACCTAACGGAAGCTGATGCGGTGCCGGCCTTTGAAATACCTATATGTGTATTGCATTGCTGTGTATTGCATTAAGTATTCTGTGGCTACGTATGTTATAGGAAATATCTCTAGTGTTATCGCACTAAGTGGTTTGGTTGGTGTGTGTGATAGAGGGACTAATTAAGGAATCCATACCGCGACATACCTACACAACACGACGAACTGCTTTTGTAGTTTGTTAATAAATACATAGTTTTTGTAAAGGTATAGTTTGACTTTATGTTGTTAAATATAGTAAAATTAGCACTTAACCTACCTGATTAGGTACCTACTTAGTTACTACAATCTGATTTTACTCATGTTACAAGGACACAGCAAAAACATGCGGGCGGACCGACTAGGTATTTTTGCAACGATCCGCCAGCACAAATGAATGTTTATTATTTCGTACACACGGAAGGCGATGAACGCTAATGTAAATATTTAGAAGCCGGCGTGGTAACAGGCTGTACAAACCCACAAGAAAAGGAAAAATTACAGAAAAATGGTATTTATAGGGTCTTACGTGATAATAAAAAAAAGGTACCTACCTACCTAAAGAGGAAAAAACAATTTGTATACTTATTAAGAAAAAGAGTAGCGTAAAATGTAGAGTCAGTATAAGTAGGTTTCGGATGATCAGATAGCTAATGTAGAGTCAATGTAGGTTGAATGTAGGCAGAATGTTCAAAGTTTACAGTCATCAACAGAGAGTTAATGAGGAGAATGTGAGGGAGAAAATTACTTTGTGACGTTTTTTATAATAATGTTTTACGACTTAAAATGCCATACTGAGACGGAGAACAGAGAGTAATATAAAGTCTTTGAATCCTGAATTTTTACGGAAAGGTCTTTATATAATGCGTGTGCTCATTCTTTAATTAAAATTACAAAATGTGGCTCAAGAAAAGGTAATATAATGAACATCATGACTTAATTTGCAGGTGACACTAGCAGGAGCAAAAGGCGAATTCCTCAACTTCTGTGCTAACAACTACTTAGGTTTATCTGTAAGTATTTTATCACACTACATGAAGTATATTAGTACGTAATACATAGAGTCATAATCTTAAATATATGATGATGAGTACTAGTATATGCATTATTTAAATTCTCTACGAATACACCTACCTACATTCCATAAATGCACTAACCATGTCCCTTAATTTTCAGAATAACCCAGAGGTCGTGCAAGCGGCTAAGGATTCTCTTACAAATTTCGGTGCTGGCCTGAGCTCGGTTAGATTTATATGCGGCACACAGTCAATTCATACGGTATGTAATACTTCCATATTATACTACATAACACATTACCCACCTAGGCCTAGAGAAGACTGAGCGAAGTGGACAAGGAGAAAGGGATGAACGCTAGGAGGATAAGGATCCACCTAGGTAACAGCTAGTGGTTGTTATAAAAAAATTAAATATTGGTAGTTATTTGCAACTTATTTTCGAGTTCTTGAATGAAGACCCCGATTTTGTAAGTGTAGTGACTCTCTGGCCAGGTTGAATGGCGTTATGCGAAAGCCTGCAGGTGGATGCTGGGTGCAGAAAGCTGTGGACAGGGTGCATCGGCGCTCATTTTACTAGGCATTTGTTCAGCAGTGGACCAGTACAGGCTGATGATGCATATAACTGACCATGAAAGTAACTTACTTTATTAGTTATTGTAAATGCACAAAGCGTTGCATCATGACTCGCGACGTAATCTTTTTTGGCGCATGCCGGTCGTCGGCAATTCACATGGAAACAAGTTATAAGTACATACCTATTCTGAGAGTAAGGTCAGTTGAGTGTAATCTACTTGTATATTTTGCTGGAAATGTTGCAAGACTTGTACGTAACAACTTAGTTCCATTAGCAACTAGTATTTTTACAAAAGAACTTTGAGCACACAATGCGTTATTTAAATTCTATTGGAAACTGAGCCGTCCGCTAAGCATGGAGATTATGTTCAACAGTGGATGACCTAGGACTGTTGATGATTATTAGTTGTCTCTTCTATTCTTTCTTTGAAAGTTTGAGGTATGGTGGTAGGTATGTTCTCCGCTGGGGCCTCCGACGTAGTTCATAAAGACTACTATCAATCGATAGCAAGCGCGATCCAAGACTTAACGTGGCCGTTAAGTCATGGATAAAGTGGGTTTTTAACCCTTGGTGATCATACGATCTTAGAAGAAGATTCGACTTACATACTGCCAATTTACAAGGAGGCCGGTCTTGCCACTAAGCCACAACTCCACCCAACTTCCTATCTTTTAATAAACGATGTAGATATCTTGACTCTCATTCATAAGAACACTTTCACTTACACACCAGGAGTTGGAGAGACGACTATCCCAGTTTCACCAGAAGGAAGACGCTATCCTATACATATCTTGCTTCGATGCGAACGCTGGTTTGTTCGAGGCAATGCTCACGCCGGAGGACGCGGTATTCTCGGATGCACTGAACCACGCCTCTATAATTGATGGGATTAGACTCTGCAAGGCGCAGAAGCACCGGTACCCTCACAGGGATTTACAAGGTAAGGGCAAGATAAAATAAAATTTAAATCTTCACATAAGTTGCACCTCAAGACTAGTCTTTGATGCTGACTTTAATTATGGATGGCACCACAGACGAGATAAACACTGAAACCTGTTTGGCAAAATATATAACCCAACACCCCATGAGTGAATGGAGGTGTAATATAGTTCTTATCCACTCCGCGTCATCAAGAAGTATAGGTACAAATCCCGGCAAAGACAAAGAGCAATAGAACCTTAACTGCGCAATAGGGACTTGTACCTAAACGTGCGTGGGCAAACTTTCTCCCACTCCTTTAAAAAAGCTCAAGTTTACCAACTACGAAAATGATGCGATAACGAACTAAAATAACTCATTCTTTTCTAATTTCTCAAACCGATCCTAATGAGGATCTTGAATGCAAGACCATGGCAATCACGTTCCATGTCATATTTTCTATTCTAAACCACAGTCCTTTGATTTTCCCTTGAAGCACAGATTGAAACTTGATGTCACTAGAGTAGTACAAACAAGTAGATTTAAACTAAACAAAGTCACCGTTTCCCCACAGAGCTGGAACACATGCTGGCGCACAGCAACGCGCGCGTGAAGCTCATAATGACTGACGGCGTATTCTCCATGGACGGGAACGTAGCCCCGTTGAAGGAGTTGCGTGAGCTCGCTGACAAGTACCGAGCCCTGTTAGCCGTCGACGAGTGCCATGCAACTGGCTGCTTTGGGGAGACTGGACGGTATGTATGTGTAGGAAATAAAGAGTATAGGGAGGAGTCCGTTCACCGTACAACATTGGTACTAATTTTAAATTGTGAACGCACTCTTAGGACGAGGAAATGTGGTTTTCCCAAGTACCTAATTAGAAAATGGAGTGATGCAAGGGTGCGTGAAAAGTTTAATAGTTTTTAGTGATTCAGTATCTACGGTATTAGGCTACGATAACTGGTTCCCGTATGCTTTTTGCCATCTTAGTGTAGTATTTCTGAAAGTTATGAATTAAATCATCATTATCATATCAGCCGAAAGTCACCCACTGCTAGGCATAGGCCTCCCCTAGAGCTCTTCACAAAGGTCCTGTGCCTTCCGCATCCAGCTGTTACCTACCTGCGATGTTTATCAAGTCCAGGTACATAACAAGTTATTATGTATACAAAACCCCATTAGGAGCGATTTCTCAGTAAAGAGCGTTTTTCCGGAATAAATGAAAAAAAGACGTTCTACCTCTACCACCTAGATTAGAATTACCAATTAGGCGATGAATAAGCGATTTACTGCGATAACTAGTTTTGATTACCTATCGACTAAGTAACCGAGTGAGACTAAATTGCCATTTTCCGTTTATTATTCTAGATCGTGAAAAACGCTTTTTACGATTATTGCGCTGCGTCTTGTCATCCTTACATGTCCATCGTCATAGTAGGTACAGTCGAGTACATTAATATGTGAGCATTGCCTAGGCTTCAAATATAAATGTGCATGGAAGGGTACTTATATATCTGAGCAGATTCATCAATCAAACATATGAATTTATATTTAAAGCCTTGGTGATGCTCACATATTAATGAACTCGACTGTACCTACATAAACCAGTCACCATGTGCTCTACCATATTATTATATATATTATACCTAATCTTTGACCAATATTTACCCACACTTTCAATTTTCCACATCACAGAGGCGCGGAGGAGTATCAGTGCTGAGTGGTTAAGGTATCCGATTCGCAAGCGAGAGGTACCCGGTTCGAATCTCACTGCGTCCATATACCAATGACTCTTTTCTAAGTTATGTACTTACGTTAGTTGAATGCTAACCGGTGCTCTTATGGTGAGGGAAAACGTTGTGATGAAACCTACATATTCAAGCGACTGAATGCGCAACCATGATCCATTCTGGTCAAGTTCCCCTCGTGGCAGGAACCCGGAGGTCAGATGGCAGTCGCTCTACTGTAATTACTTGATTTGCCTAATCCAGGATCGTGGTCAAGGCGGACCCCGGGCCCTCGTGCGCGAGAGCGCAACCGAGACATTAACGCTAAGATTATTATTATTATTTCTACAGAGGCACGGAGGAGTACTGCGGCGTGCTAGGCGCAGCGGACATAATCCAGTCCACGCTGGGCAAGGCAGTGGGCGGCGCGGCCGGCGGCTACACGGCCGGCCCGAAGGAGCTCATCACGCTACTGAGGAACGTCTCCAGACCGTACCTCTTCTCGAATTCGCCGCCGCCGCCGATAGTTGCGGCTGCTACCAAGGTGATTCAGTTTTTTTTATATAAATTAGACTAGACAGGCATTTGACCGCCATCTCACCTGTTGGCAAGTGACTATGCGGCCGAAGATGGAGCATGCTCGTCTTAGAACAGCCTATTCACTCTAGCCTTGAAGGCGTCCAGATTATATTTATCAGAGAACACACTCGCAGATAACGTGTTTCATCCATATGGATCTGTCGCTCTGTTCCTACTTACAAAACACGGACTTCATCTTCTGTTACTGCTAACTAGACAGGTACATTACCTACCTTAGGTACTTCATAGTACTTGTTTGGAGACTATTCTGTCCTAAAACGGCGACAAATCGTATATGACGTAGTTAAAAGTAAGGAAGTTTTTTTACTATTATCAATAGGCTTGCATTTGACCGCCATCTCACTTGGTGTCAAGCGACCATGAGGACGAAGATGTAGCATCAAGTTTCTTGTGAAACCCTTTATTATCTTCGAAACTACCGGCTTTGTGCAACTCCCGGTGCCCTGAGGTCTCTGCTCCGTAGAGACGCAGTCTACCCACTAAACACCGCAACGCTCCTGCATCTGAACACCCAGCTATAATTAACTGTACCAACACCACCTCCCCAGGCCCTCGACATAGTGGAGTCGAGCTCCGAGCTCCGGCAGCGCCTGCGCACCAACACGCTCGCCTTCCGCGAGGGCATGAAGGCCGCGGGGATGACCGTGGCGGGGGAGGGGCATCCCATCTGCCCCGTCATGGTGGGAGAGGCTGCCCTGGCCGTGGAATTGGCTTCTGAGATGTTGGGTGAGCCACTTTTTTTATAAACTACAGGCAAGCAATTGTCCGTCATCTCACCTGCTGGAACGTGACAATGCTGACAATGGTGTAGCTGTAGAATACTTACCTATAAGTGCCTATTCACGCTTGCCCTAAAAGGACCTGGTGTATTTCTAGGGGAAAAAATCCGCAGCATTGACTTCGATGTGTGAGTGCAAATATTAATGACGACACTTCCTCTGTGTAGTTGTTCGAATACGACAACGGCGTATGCGGTTATGCATCACAGTTAGTGCGGCTTCGTAGAGCGATGACTCTGTCCGACACGTGTGTTTGATCGCATTGATCGACGAGATTTGTACGTTACCGTACCGCAGCGCAGGTAGAGCTCGTATAATCTAAAATGACGCGCCCCACTATTGCATTAACGCACACAAGCAAGTTTAAAATATGGACGCAATACATATACAAATGCCGTTGTAATTGGTCATTCAGTTTCCGGTGAGACACCAACGTAGGAGCTCGCGTTGTTCGATTGGAGCAGTCGACGCTCCCACACAGATGAAGTGTCGTCATTAATATTTGCACTCACACATCGAAGTCAACTAACTAAGTAGTGGGGCGCGTCATTTTAGACTAGAAGAGCTCTACGCTGGTTACCGAAAAACCTACCGAGTTAAACCGTAGGTTTATTTCTCCTTTTTTTTTGCGCCCATTACAACAACCTACCGAGCTAAGCGGTAGGCCTTTTCCTGCTTATTAATTAACCCTTATATCTTTATGATATAAGTAAACCCTCCGGAGGACAACGGTAGGGACGTAGTTAATGCTCATAGCATACCAACAGCCGGCCACGTGGTTATGCGGTATTCGCATGGAAACTTAGGCCATTAGCCGGGAAGGTTTTCAAGGCCCAATGAGTCTTGGGGATTGGGCTACGCAACATGAACCTATTAACAACGCAATACTCTTCCAGAGCGAGGAATCTACGTGGTGGCATTCAGCTTCCCAGTAGTGCCCAAGGGGCAGGCGCGCGTGCGGGTCCAGATCAGCGCAGCGCACTCCCCTCTCGACATCGAGCGCGCTGTCAGCGCGTTCGCAGACGTCGGAAGGAAACTCGGCATCGCCAAGCAATAATCGACCGTTAAAGCGTTATGTATCTGTCATCGTAACATTGTGAAAACAGTTTGTAATCTACAGTAGTCAGATTACGAACTGTCGAAATATTGTGAACTGTACAACTGTAACGCAATATATGGGCCGAGTTGGCGGAGCCCCGCACGGAGCTCCTTTTTTTATTCTACACAGTGACAAACGAGCAGACAGCCCACCTGATGGTAAGCAGTAACTTTTGCCCACATCATCCTGGGCACTTTGTCAGAACACACAAACCTAATCTACCTAGTTTAAACGTAAGGTGTTAGGTAGGTAATCTTGTTTAGGTGTTTCGTAAAAAAATATATGGTTTGATTTTTTGTTGTTGCAAATAAATAAACAGTATAAATTTTTTCGATACTTTGTAATCTCGCTGGATACATCATAAACTATAGATTGTCACAATCTTACGGTGATATGTATCTAACATTAACATTACGGGCAAGGTCTGACTGCCCGCGCAGTCTCTTGCGGCAACCGTACGCTACCTATAACTTTGCGATGGGCGTTTCTCTCGAGTGAAACTCGTAGAGCCACTTGTCTCGCGATGCTGCGAGCTTAGTCAGAATACGTCAGTCAATCAGAACGATTTCGTTTTCAGAACGAAAGATTTTCTTTTTTCGTGGGTTTAAAATTAAAATTAAAATATAAAAATAAAACTGTATCATGCGTGGGACATGCATGTCCCTGTCCCATGGGACAGATAGAATAGGTAGACTCGGGGTCCTCGCACGACCGAGACTAAGGCGCTGTCCTAATTGGCAACGATCGTGCGACCATGGTCGAACGACAGACGTGGCCCAACTAATAGAATACCTTAAAACCGTCCGAAGTTCCAAGTTCCAAGATGAAGAAAATAACAATATGGATGGGACCGTATATGGGACAGAATAAAGTGATGGGCTGTAGACGTCATCGTGAAGTGAACCGACATCAGGTTTTAATAGCGCCATGAGCGCCACCTGATAAATTTCTACATTGAATGGCCCGTATTTGCTGTGTTTGTATGTCCGATTTTGTTTTTGTTTTGTTTTGTTTTGTTGTTAGAGGGTTGAACCGACGCTCTCAATGTCAACTTGAATGTTGCAGGCTTAAATTTTGTATAGCATATGATTTGTTAAATATTAAAACTATGAAGTGATTAAATGTAAAATTAAAAGGAACAATAATTTTGCTTTATTTTTTTATTTGATGTCTGAAGTGATGATGTGTTTAATAAATAATAATAAATAATATTTATTACCCAAATAATACAACAACAAACACAACATAACATTACAATAAATGGCAATAAATATCTTAATTACTATGTGTGTATAAAACAATTCAGGCACATAAAATGTATTAGCCACATATTGATTTCATGCCTCCTAAACTAGGTTACCCTGTACTATAGGAGACAGTAACCCCCCTTTTGAGCATTTAAAAATAATGATTTCTAGCCATGAACGGTTTGAATGTGGAATATTATAAAAAAAATTTACTATAGGAGACAGTAACACCCCTTTTGAGCATTTAAAAATTATGATTTTTAGCCATGAACGGTTTGAATGTGGAATATTGTAAAAAAAATTAAGAGTTTGAAGATGTATTGACGAAGGGAGCAATAAAACGATTACTTGTGTAATAATAATTGATCTATTAACAATAATTCATTACAAGTAATAAAACACACTAGGGCTGCGTGTCACGAAGATGCGACGGCTGGGCAAAGTTAAGTCTTACTATTATACCAATGTACCCTTTCAAATATAATAGGCAACTTATCTGATCTACCTAAATACAAAGTGTAAATCTAATAACACAAGTCGGAAATCCCTATTTATAATTTTGCCGTCTAAAACAAAATAACGTAAAGAAGTAAAAATTTGAACAATCAGAAAAACAAAAAACCGCATGTCTTCCACGGTTTAGTTTTTTGACGAGTAAGTTCTCGTCAAATCTATTGAGTTTAGCAGTTTCGAGGTTTTGCGTTATTAGAGCTTACACTTTTATAAACGGGCGATACTATTACTACAATATACTGCGTGGCATAACAAAAAATATGTGGCTGTTTTTTTTTATTGCCTAAGGAGGCACACCGGTCCACCTGATGGCTCTACCAGCCATCAGATGGGGTCAGCTTTGCAGACCATTGTTAAAAAAAATCCTATTATTATTTCAGACGCATTCTAACGTGTCATAGTGCGTTTTTTTTCGTACAGACATGAAGTTAGCCGTAAGTGACGAATTGACATTGCAGCTACACATTGCAGTAAATATATTGTCCGTTTATTCCCTTTATAAATATCAGTTTGCGGGTAGATCGGAAGCCAGCATCGCCGCACCCACGCGCCACGCCGCCCATTCGACAACATCGTACCATAACACTCAGTGCGAGCACATTGTATAACTCTACTCATATAAAGTTAATTATATCATTTATATTAATCTACACATATACTATTTACATTGGTATCTGAGCTCTCGCTCGACTTTTATTGCGATGACTTTCCCAAGGACCGCAGGGTCCGTGGGCTCAATACATGCATTGCACTATTCAAGGCAATTTTAGTCACATACTTGTTAATGGAGATTTGGCATAGTCATTGAAGTAGACAGTGATGATGAGCATTAAAAGGCTCGTTTTGTTTCTAAATACGATACGAAATATGAAAACTTATGATAATTAAGTAGATAGTAATATAAATGGTAACCGAATTAGAAATGAAAATCACATAGACCATTCAGCTTTAAGAGCACTGATCATAGACTCATAGAGCATTTGACAGGCACATCAATACAAATTAATACTAGATTTTGCAACCGGCAAATTGAATACTTCGTTAAAAGCCAACATCGGGCTATCGACACAAAATAAGGCCATAGTGTGTATTGCCATAGGGCGCCAAAATAAGACTTCAGTTTGTGACCACAACACGCCGCCACCTTGCTTTTATTTACAAGGATCGAGTAATCTAACAATAAAAAACTGTCAACCGTATGTTAAACATACATATGTTTTAGACTCTGTAAACTTTTGCCATAAAAAATGCTGCTGCACCTACTTTTGCGCTGATTACATTTGACTAAATTCAGTAGCCTAAATTCAGAAGCATGAGAGCAAATTAAAGTGGAATGTATTTCTCTAGAATAAGGTCCATTTTTGTTTCACTTATATTATCAAAAGCCGTGTTACAAAAATGGACCTTATTTTATCAGCAATATATTCCACTTTGATTTTCTCTCACGCTTTTTGCTTCTGATTTTAGGCTACCGAATTTAGCCAAATGTCATCAACGCATTATCCCGAATTTCACATACAACGGCCCTTCCCCATTTACACCCACATCTAGGCAAACTACTCGTCGAGAAATAAAACGTTTCATTTCCAACGCTACCCTTAATTTAAGTGGAGGGTTCCATTGCTTATAGTCATGCGAAATCGTCTACCCATTCGTATATATTTGTCTTGTGGACGTGTCTGAGATCAAACTGAGCAATCTTCCCTCTATATTCTTCAATCTTCTCTCTATAAACTTTGTATGGGGATAACATTTAGCAATATTGAGCTTTGAGGAATTCGGACTAGTGAAAATACTGTTCAATGAAGGCAAGCGTCCGAATGCATGTTTGTCGATAAGAATCTCGGTTGTTTTCAACGATTTCAAACATTGAATGAAATTCAATTTAGTCTCTTATCAAGATCCGCGCGAATGATCTCGCGAGCAAAAGTTAATCGGATTATCGATTAGTTTATCGGATCCATATTTTCAACATGGCCAACAATTCTCAGAATTTATGATTGCTCTTTAAATAACGAAAATAAAATAATAATAATATCGCTTTGATCATCCATCGAACTAAACTAAAAACCTCGTGGGATTCTTCTCAATGCTACAATGCTGACAAATGCAGCCCCTCCATTTGTAAACAATACTTGTACATACATGTTAGTATACTAACAGGAATGCGTTTTGTTCCCTCATTGTTGACCGAGAACGTTCGGCTTCACTGCTGGCGCTGGAACAAGAGAATATTAATTTACATTAGAAGTTGATACGAATATTTGTCGACTGAATGTGTAACCATGGTCCAATCTAGTCAGGTTCCCCTGGTAGCAGGGTCATTGAGGTCAGATGGCAGGCGCTCCACTGTAATTACCTGATCTGCCATATCCTGGATCATGGTCAAGGCGAAGGCCGGGCTCTCGTGCGCGAGAGCATAAACGGGATATTAACGCAAAGACGAACAACGAATATTTGTCAACTGCAATCTGCACTATACAATATTACTGAAGCTACTGATATAAAGGCTAGCGACTTGCCTGAGATCTACACAGGTTCGAAACTTTCTCGTATCAATCAATCTAGCAATCGTCAAGTGTCGCTGACGAAACTAGTTAAATATTTCATAAGTAAGCGAACTGCAACTGCTATGCGAAGACGAAAACCGAAATGCCGTATTTATAAAGAAATAATATTCTGACTTGCTAACTTAAACAACTATGTTCTGGTACAGTTGATCTAAGCTTACTAAACAACAAACCCTGACATAGCTATATTAAAATATGTTCTTTACACGGCCATTTTTTATGGAGAATTTAAGTTAATCAGTTTCAATATAGACAATACCGTTACGGTCGAGATATAAAAGCTGATAAAGGAAGCGATTAGTACGACACCCGATACAAGGCACGGTCTAATGACCTAGACATTTATTTCCTGATACCTTCTCTTCTAGATAAATATTAAGATACCTGTATTGGAATTCTGGCACGAATTCGAACACAGGTAGACAAGACAAAAATAATTACAGACAAATTCGCCAAGTTGGACTTTTAATTGGGGATAGTCTTTTAATAACAAGCAAAAACGTATTAAGCCTAACACTTTTTCGCACTCACGCATCGCTCCACGTTCCAAAATGCGTGATACGACAATGGCCCTTATTCTATGATTAGCGCGTTCCATTTTAGCCTGTCAGTGTTAATAAACAAAAGACCAACGGGCTACCTGCCTATAATGCAGAAGAAGCGATTTGTCAGGAGTAGTCAGGAACGTAGCAATCTGGTTAGGCTCCCCTGGTACCAGGGTCACGGAGGTCCGATGGCAATCGCTCCAATGTAATTTCATGATCTGTCAAGCGGACCCCGGGCCTTCATTCGCGAGAGCACAACCGGGACATTAACGACAAGATGATTTATTAGTCAGGACCGTAGCATAATATGTGGCATAATGTAGACGCCTACGAGACAAAGGCCCGACGTTGTGTGTGTATGTATTACCTGGTGGGGGCGTGGTGGCAGGGGCGGTGCTGGTGGTAGCCGGAGTGGTGGTGGAGGTGGGTGGTGATGTCGTCTGCGGCGCCGCCGTGCTCATTGGCTTCTGAAAGTCAAAAGGCGGCATGTGAGGTAAACTTACAGACAGAATAAAGTCGGACAACCCCGGCCAGAATATACATACACTCAGGTAGTCTGAGCAATTCCTCAGAGCACGACCCATGATATAGATTATAGAAGGTAGTAGATACTCAAAAGGTCATCTTTTTATATGTGGGTGTGTACTGTAAACACCGATGTGTCACGTCTCGGTGTGCACTGACTCTTAATCACGGCCATAAATTAATATCTTTATCAAAAATGTAAACGGTCTTAGTTTAAAGGAAGAATAATCGTTTTCTAGTGTATATTAATAAAGTATGCGAGTTTTGTTCTGAGAATAAAGAACGTTGACGATAAAAGATAGCACATTAAAGTATCGACCTAACAACAACCTTAGTAAAATGTTCAAAGTCATTTATTTGTAACATAGGCGTGTTTACATAACTTAGTTGTTATAAAGTTGAACAAGAACGTGCAAGAATGTCATTAGAAGTAGTCCCATCAGCATAATTTTTTTTTTTATAATTGGACTTGCCCGGCCATTTGACCGCCATCTCACCTGGAGGTGACGATGCGGCCGATGATGGAGTATGCCTGTCTAGGAGCAGCCTATTTAATCTGGCCTTAAAGGCGTCTAGATTATAATGATCATACCGGTTCCTTAATCAACTTGGTTCAGGACAAAATGCAACTCCAAATGTGACTTTGGGAAAGGTCATACATTACAATGCTACTGCCAAGGTCTTCTATTACGCCATGACTTTGTAACTTTGTACACATATTTACATAATTTGTCTTAAGGTGACCTGAGTGGTTCAGTTGCATGCCGGGTCTGCTACGCAGAGGTCCAGCGTTCGATTTTTTCGCAGAAATTAAAATGATGAATTTTATTTTCTGTTATGGGTCTGGGTGTTATATGTATAATAAGTATGTATTTAGAAGTATATAAGTAGTTTATCAGTTATCCATAGCACCCACACCACTATCTTTACTTACTTTGGGGCTAGATGGCGCTGTGTGAATTGTCCAAGAATATTTATTTTTTTATTTATATTGGAACCGACGTATCAGTTATTAACAACAACACTTGTCAATACATGGCGACATTTAGATCCACTTTAGACCACCATAGGGTTAGATAAGTTTGCGGCACTCCATCCGTCGTTGTCCGCCGTGCGTGAGAATCCGCAGAATTATGGACCGTGGAACCTCGCCATTTGACGTCATTATCGTCATTATTCGTACTGCTGCGTTGCTGACATTACTATTCTGAACTAATAGTATAGTATTTTTACCTAGATGATTAATGCTATTTTTGTTGCTTGTTCAGCTGACTCATGTTTAGCTGTTTCTCTTTCTTGACAAGGGTTGCCTGGAAGAGATCGCTTGTAGCGATAAGGCCGCCTTTGCCCACAATGTTTGATATTTTCTTTTTTTTGTAATTTTGTGTGCAATAAAGAGTGTATCTATCTATCTAACTACCTACCTAATGAAAATATGACGTGTTCGTTGGAATGATATTCGGCCAGAAACACTACAGTATAAAGTTATAATTGTACTTGTCCATCAGTATCTACGATCATTAAGACCAGTATATTAATTTCGAGTTGGAATGTAGTTTTTGATAGACAGTAAATTAACGATTCAATACTAGATCATTAGAATGTCATTTGTTTCGACGAAATATTAATGACTAAAATGAAATAGACTTAAGTGTGATCACTGATCACGATAATATACTTATCTTTGTTGAGTGACGTATTTTTAACCTATTTATAGCAATTTAAAATAAATTAACCAATAACTGCTATTATACTACACCAAAATACAATATAACAATAGATATCAGAAGATCCAAAGTCTACATATACCTACTCAAATATATGTAGATTTTAATCAAACACGAAACGATTTTCCCGCTAATACTATTCGCATGTGGAATGAACTCCCAGGCACAATGTGTCCTTTGGACTATGACATGGGATCCTCCAAGTGGTACATTAAGTACAGGCGGGCAACTTATTATTATTTAACTGATGTCCATAGACGGCGGTGCTTACTCTCTCAGATGGCCGGCTTGCCTATCTAACTATCGTATAACCACAGACTGCTGCGGTATAACATAAAAACCCAGCACCCACCTTCAAATCCTCTATCCTATTGTTCAGCTCTTGCAATCTAGACTCCAACGTGGAGTTGAGTGCCACCACCTGCTGCGCTATATCTTCCTCTCTGTGCGCGTACGAGGTCAAGTTGGTTATGGTCTCGTTGGTGCGACCGTCGAGCTGGTTGACTAGTGTCTTCACCTCCTCGACGCCGGACGCCGCTGTGACGGCCTGCTTCCGAGCCGTGTTTATGGCGCCGTCGAAGCCATTTATCTGGAATTTTACGTTAACATTTCACATTTGATGACTTGGGGTATACGTGGGAAATAGTGCCTAAACATTTCGGCCGTATCAGGAAAGAGATCCCGAGGGAGGCCTAAGAAGTTATGGATTGACGTCGCTGGGCTGAGTCGGATGCGAGAGCATACAGTTACGACGCGAGGATGAAAGAGACCAGGCGAAGAGGAGAAGGCGAAGAAAGATCAAGAAACTGCTTATAGTTTAGGGCTAATCCAAGATATCATTTATATATACTTCATCCACCAGAATCTTCTTGCTAGAATCTTCCTACTTAGGGGAGGCGGTTTAGTGATGACAATGCTAATTAACCACAAAAAAGGATATGCCCATTTCCTGGTTGATGATAGTCAAAACTGGACTGCCTTTAATTAAGTAAAATTTGTCTGCCGCTAAGCAAGACTGCTTTTTTTGGAATTTTTGTCTGTATTTTTATCTATCTGTTCGCGCATACAGCTTGACTAGTACTAGCAATCATACAATACGGAGGTCATTTAAATTTCCATTTAACTATACTTTTTTTTCTTTGTTTGATTTGTAATGTAAACAGGCATAATACCAGTTTGCAAATTATTGTGACAAGTTTCACTTATCTTGAGAATCAGGGGACATAAATAATTTGTACGTATTTAAAATACAGGCCATGTACTTAGTAATAAGTTCTATTAATAAGATTTCATCGTACTGGCTTATCAAATAAAAAAATGTAGTTTATTATTTATTTGTATTATTTGTAAAATAGTATTTTTTTTTTTTTTTTTTTTTTATGTCATACGGTAGGCAAACAGGCAAGCGGGCCACCCGATGGAAAGTGGTCACCACTGCCCATAGACATTAGCAACACCAAGAGTATCGCCAATGCGTTGCCCACCTCTATAACACGTTGCTCTGGCAGCAAAAAGCAAATGCCACTCAACTGCCAAAGTGTCGGGGAATCGTGGTCCCCAAATCCCCACCCCATGGAGCACTGGAAACCTTACTCACCGGCAGAAACACAATACTATTTAAAAGAGTATTATTTAGCTGCGATATTCTGTAAGGTGAAGGTACTTCCCCAGTCGGGCGGCTCCAATTCGAACGAGATACCCCGCTATGCCCTACCTCTCTTATAGTATAGTAACGCGGACAAAAGCTAAACTGTCATATAACTATTTCTATGCGAAGTCGCGGGCAAAAGCCAGTTACTAATAAAACCCACCTGCGAGCCAAGTGTGGCGACCGTCGTCTGAAGATCGCCCAGCCTCTTCGGTATGTCCCTCAGCTCGGGCGCCGCCGACAGCTGCCTTTGGACCGTCTCCAGCTCGCTGACCGCCTTCTCCACCCGCTTGGCCAACTCCAAATGGTCGTGCTCGAGCTTAAACAGTCTCACGTTGATGTCGGAGACGTTCACCCTGAGCTCCTTTGCCGCCGTGTGGCACAGCTGCAGCGCGTCACTGACGCTTTCGCTGCTGGTTGATACTGGAACAAATGGGAAGATTAGTTGGAGGGTGGTTTTATGACACAGGCAAACGAGCCTAGCAGCATTTGGACATGTTCGAGGCCAGACCAAATGCTGTAGGTGTCGCCGAATACTGGGCGAACAAAGTGTAAGGGGGAGTTAAGTGATCACCGCTGTTGGAGTGAAGGATGGTTATATTTGATTCTTATACCTAGGCTATTTTAATTTAAAACTATATAAAATGCTTGCTCTATATATATATGACTATTCGGCCTGCGACTTTACGTAAAGTTCGATTATGCCGTGTTCGGGATGATTATAGAGAGCCTATTTATTTTTCTACAGCTCTGCAAGACTTCATAAAAACCCGTTTGGTAGTTCTGTGACAAAGAGTAACCATCATATATCCTTCTAAACTTATGGCCTGCCTGGTGGTAAGTAGTTACCGCAGCCTATGGACGTTTGTAATACCAGGAATCACACTCCCGTATTTATTATATTAAGTACCTAGTATGCATTATTCCCCTGTCCTTATCTCATTAGGCCGTTATTGCACGGACCACAAAGGACTATTTGCATGGCGACAAGAGACATGTAAACAGGAAAAATTGTAAAGTGGCATCTTATTTTGAGAGTTTCCTCGTAATTGTTACCGCTACAATTCCAAGGGATATGAAAGCAAAGGACATCTTTGTTTCTATTCAGCACATAACAGGAGCCTCCCTAGCCAAGTAGGTCACTAGGTTTTTTAAATCAGGTCACTGCCTACGAGTTGCAGGTACAGCATTGCATCGAGCTGTCGAGCAGAGATATTCTGATATTTAATAAACAGTGAAATTGCTCCGATTTATAATTTTATTTGAGCTTCTCCGATGTTAATTCTCTTTATTATGGCGCGCTATGATTATCTTATTGCTCTTTTATGGAACAGAGGACCAAGCTTTATTTATTCAATAACAACAAAATAGGATGTCAATGCGTGTAACTCAAATACTATTAAAAACCAGTATAACAATTTGCATAAGTATATCTACTCGCCAGCCCGTACGTATCCCACAGGGGTAAGCGCGCTAAAGAGAGCCTCAAGTCACAACCCTGACACACCTCTTTTGTTTACCACATTTATAGATGTGTACATCTCCTCAAACATTCATTTACAATTGCAATTTGTAATGTCAATAACATAATAACAAAATTGCAATTTGCATTTCGCAGTAGCAGAAGCATAAACACCCTCTAATCTATTATAAATGTCTATTTTTGTCTCTCGCTGCAAAGTGATCGATTCTCTAACCTCATATTGTATAACGTAAGTACTTTTTATATGGACATCTAGTAATGTTGAAGTACGATTTCTTCACGTTTAATGATACAAAAGCCTCTTCCAGGCGAATCGAATACAGTTTTGAAATACAGAGCTCTAAATCTTAGGTTAGCTATACTAACTTCAAGTGTTTATTTTCTGTTTTATCGCATTCAGATAACACAATCACAGAAGAAATGTATTTACTAAGGTGTAGAACTTTTCTAGCACGTCTTAAGAATGTAGACAGACAATGCATTCACAAACCTGCAGATTTAGGAACTGACAAAATTTTTATTTTAGGTACGTAGGCTCAAATCACATTTACAAATTAATGTTATAATTGTAAAACTTTTCACGCCTAAACCGCTTAACAGATTTGATAAAATTTGCCAAGGAGATAAATGGCAACCTGGGGAAGGACATAGGCTATTTTACGCGGACGAAGTCGCGTGCGGGCAAAAGCCAGTCATATTAAAACCCTAACACAACATTGATTCGCTGGCGTTGAGCGATCGATTTTTCAGAGTCAAACTTTCCACCAATTCACGTTTAGGTTGCGGGTGACAAAAATGCAGAACCGCAGTTGTGTTGCTACTGTGAGGACTAAGATGAATTTAATTTCACTGGCTACCTTATCCTTCAAACCGGAACACAACAATGCAAGCATTGTTGTTTGGCGGCAGAAGTAGATAAGGCGGTGGTACTCACCCAGGCGGACTCCTCAGGCAGACATAGTCCTACCACCTGATGTGATGTATGGCATATGAGAGAATGACGCGGCGAGGGTTCGAATATGTACTAGGTACAGACCTAGCTACTATAAGAAACCTCTCTGATATTTATACACACATTGTTACAAAATTTGTTACAAAACATTGTTTAACTCAAGTGTAAATAACTACCTAAACTTTAAAACAACAAATGGAGAGATACGTCAAAATTACGCCATTTCGCTGTAGGCTAACGTGGTGTATTTATTGACCCACATCGGCAATTATAGACTGGAAATTACCTATGAAACGTATCATTAAGTACCACAGCAATAGTCAACCCTAATGCCGTCATCGAGCTATCATCTCTCGCTAAAGCCTAAACCCGTTCCTCATCAAAACACAATACACCGCGTAGGTGTTCCCAATGGTTATGTCGATGTTGCGACACAGCGCGTGCTAGTAAATCCCCTATAAAGCTCAGTGGATCTCGATAACATGACATGACAATGCCCGCGAGATAAAGCGGGGCAGAGCGGGCCCACGCCTGGCTGCGTGTCGAAATGTGCACTGGATTTGCCCTTCCTGTTGCATAATGATTCCTAGTAAATGAAGCTTCGTCACTCGCCACTATCGTTTATTGCTAAATTTTGGCCACGTGGTGAATCAACGCGGTGAATCAATACAATATTCGTATTATCAATCGGTAGATATCAAAAGGGCGACCCCAAATAATTGTTTATGGATTTGTGGTGTGCCAACAGATCCCAAAATTGAACATGTAATGGTGAAATGGTGAAAGCTTGGTCTCGGTGTCGTAATTTATCGACTTCGTGTGAAATTGCAAGACTTTTGCAAATATTATTTTATTGGATTGTAGGTCATCCTTTTTTGATAAACTTATAGGGCTTATAAAATATTTTAAAATGGAGATTTGGTTATGCCTTGATCTAGTTTTTTATTTCATTTGAGGTGTTTTTAGAACATCTGAAAAATATACGAACTTTTTATCTTTAACTCGAATCAAGATCGAAACTCCACCCTCTCATAAAGATCAGCGTCCAACTTTGATAGCCGTACAGCCACAGCAGCCAAATTTACAACCGCGCCCAACAAACACCAACGCCCAACGCCACCAACCTCTGTCCATCTCGACGCGCAGCGACACAATCTGTCGGCGGACATCCACAAACAGCCAGAGCACCGTCGCAGCCGACACCACGCACACGCAGAGCGCGAGCGCGGCCGCGAGCCTCACGAAGGGTCGCGAGCGGCGACGTCGGGTGGTGCGCCTCGCCCAGGGTTCCCCTTCATCGCTGGATGCGGAGAGGAGCCGCCCCCCGCGCGCCCCGCCACCCCCGACCAGAGCGTCCAGCTCCCGCCGTTTGCGCATCTTCTTGCCCACCCGCAGCGGCACCGAAGCGTGCACCGCGCTCTCCATAGCGCCCTAGACCCGCTACCGCGATCGCATCCGCACCGCACTGCACGCACTACACTGCACTTATGTTGTGTCACTCTGTCGCCGGCGCGAGCGCTCCACACGGCACGCGATTAGCGAATGAACGTAAACGATAGTAGGAAATGACAGGTCCGACACCGGTGCCGGTAATGTGTACGTCGTATCCTTTAAACCGGCGCCGAGGTCAATGCGTAACGGACTGTTTGTCTCAGTGTGCTTATTGTTCTATAAGTATAGCTTATTAGCTGTGTGTAATGCAATGATAGCGCGATTATTTTAATGGCGTATCAGTGACGTATTTAGCTGCCGAGTGCTGGACGACAATAAAGGAAATATATGAGTTACTACATATAATTTACGATAAGGTACATAAAAATAAATTAACTGGTTGGTATATAAACGAGGAAAAACGCTGGGAGATCATTGACATTAAGTACTTACGGTTAATGATGGATAGTTTTGGTAAACGGAAAATAACCAAGAGTCATTAAGTTGGTAGATTCAACATATAGGTACGCGACTGCGAAGAAGCCCTAAAAGAGTTAATATAAAGGGTATTTTAATTAATTAAATTCAAATAAAATATACCAATTCTTCTCGCTAAAACCGCCAAATCTATGACTACGTCATAGTTATTATAGAATACAAGCATTAATATTACCATATTATTTATAACTCTATAAACATGTGGTGGTACGGAACTAATAATTTATCTAAAGATTACCATCCAACATCAATAACCTATGATAATTAATTGGTGGATATGTTTTTACGACACTTATTTGCCGTTCAATGTTCGAAAATCGCTATTTGAGCCATACTCAAACGTAGGTTGGAAGTGCCAAGGCAAAAAACTTGGAATCCTCGCCACGGTGAGGAAGTACTTCACACCGATACACCAAATTCTACCAAACACAAGTCCGGTTGTGTTTGGGAGTACTGTGGTCATCTATGGGATTGCATAGTACCAACTAGAAGCTCTTGACTCTATCGAAAGACATGCTAAAGAGCCCTTTGACAAGCGAGTCATTCGCCAATCAGCCGATTGGCGAATGACTCGCTTGTCGAATACAACAATCTCAGTCTGGGTCACAGTCCATTTTAATTCGCGAGCTCCCAGGAGTTCTACGAACGCGATCCTTCGTGCCCCTTTTTCCATCGGACAAAGAGGGGCACAAAATATCGCCCTCCATACATGGTTGACGTCCCACTATCTCATACTCCGCCACTTTACTAGCGCGCTGCTAAGGAGTGTAACTCTCTGTCGGCTTCACTGTTGGCCGAAAAATATAACATTGAAGTAAAGTCAAGGGTAAACTTGTATCTTGAACGTGAACTTGATGTATGATTATTGCTACGAATAAATGAATATGAATATATTTTAGGCAAGCACACTACATCTTCCACCACTTCCTCGTTTCCCAAGGCCAAGGATAAGGTTATATACGAGCATAATCCCAAAAAAAACCTTTACAACCATACAATTTACTGCTAATCTGACGATTCATCATTCATATGAGTTAATCCAAATCAATGGAGCAATCAAAACCCGCCATAATAACGCATACATTTTATAAATTCCCATAGCAAATACAAGTATGTTGTACAGAAATACATAATTCCATCGTCGTCACGACACAATGCACGTGATGACAACGGGTATGGCTACCGGTCTTCTAAGCCCTGTTTACCTATTAAGTAGTAACAATCTTGAACAACATTGAGGTAAACTAGGTACGTACGTGACAGGAAGTTCGACGCGACGTATTTTAAAATGATTTTAACGATTAGTCTAGTGACAAGCTACGATGTAAAAGGTCGTCTGGACATGAACACCTCGATCGGAAACCTTGGCCTTGATCTTGCATGTTTGTTTTCAAGATAACATTTAGTATAAGCCAACATGTTAGAGTAAGGCTAGATAGAGGTTAGATTTATAACAGAGTTTGCAATGAGGATAATTTCAGCTCACCAATTTGGGTATTTTTATGTTTTATATCGCTACTACCGGATAGCTGATAGCTGATAAACAGTGCTTATTAATAGTAAATCAAATTTAATTAACTAAACAAACAAATGAGAGGTTGGTTTTATAGATTAATAACGGTTATAACCTAAGACTAAGGGCCTATAGGAAAAACAACAAAAGGTCTTTAAGCTATGCATATATTAATATGTGAATGACTAATATTGTAATATGGAGATATGTACTCTATCGCATTCCGCGCGATCGAAGTCGGGAGCAAAAAAAATGCCGTGTTTTTTTTTCCTTTTATAAGAAGTGTAGTTCTACTCTACCTAACAACTATAATAATAACAACTTTGTCACCTCGCTCGACTTCATTCTATTAGGGTTTCACATTATTATATAATCTAAATATTGTAATGATGATAACTGAATTCTAGTAACTCATTCGATTTGTTTCAATTTATAAGTGCTATCTTATAATCTTGACCAATTAAAGGCAATCTAGATAACGTACATATCCTTGGTAGTAGGTCGTAAGCAAAGTACCAGTGTACAGTTCACCACAAATGTTGGCATGGATTCCTCCTTTCGTAGAAAGATAGCTTATCTTCATTGCGAGAAGTGAAAGTACAATAGACATGTGGTCAACCGTACACCTACGAGATACGCTGTATTATCGACCTACGCCGCGAGGTCGGGGCGCAGTGAATGAACTGACGCATGCGTACAGAGTATGCGACACGCCAAAACTACCTCTGTAACAACCCTACTAGGGATTGTAATCCTAAAAACCGAAACCAAATAATACGGCTGATCCGACACAGTTTCTTCTTCCGTTCACTAATAGTTGAAATCGAAGAAAATACGCGCTAACGTGTGTAATTGGTTAATTTGAATTACCTATTTAAGGTTTAAGAACGATAGGTGAAGGTACTCTACTAGAAACGACAAATAGTATCCAAACGATGCAAGGAAGGCGAGTTTAAGCCAAAGCTTCTTATAGCATTAGTTTGGTTGATCTACACTCGCAGTCAGTTTATATCTATTTTTCAGTCTCTAGTCATTTACTACTGAAAATTAAACGTTGCTCTGACGAAGAAAACATGACGCTAATAATAAAGTAAATGGGGAATAAAACTGGTATGGTTTTGGCAAAAGCAATGACGGAATGCGTAGGTAGAGCAACGTTGCATGTAGGCAATATCAAACATCTCACACCATGCTATTGATAGTTGAATTTGTGTTGCTCATACGTTTATATGACTTTGTTACATTTACGTATGGATGACAACAAAACCTCCATCCAGCGAGATTGCAATCACCAATCTAAACGTAAAGAAACGTTTTGTTATATTACAACATGTTTTAAAAAGCCCACATTGCTTTGGTAATTTTAATGTACGTAAACTGAGAGAACTCTTTAACGCCGTCTGTTTAGTTTTATCCTGTAAATCACTGACCAAACAAAATGTATTCCTAATAAATTGTTGAGAAAACTCATCGCTATCCTATATAAAGTAGAGAACAACCAACGAAACGTAACGCAGCTAATTTATAATCGATTAGACATACAAAACACTTCTGAGAATATGTAAACCAATGTAAAAAAAACACACAAAATAAAAACACACCGAGGCACACGTTGGTACACACAGAGACAAACAAACCGCCACGGTTGCGTGCCGAATTCCGGGTTTAA
Source organism: Blastobasis lacticolella (assembly GCA_905147135.1). Taxonomy (NCBI): domain Eukaryota; kingdom Metazoa; phylum Arthropoda; class Insecta; order Lepidoptera; family Blastobasidae; genus Blastobasis; species Blastobasis lacticolella. Next base: position 6,023,785 of record LR990058.1, read on the forward strand.
TTTATTCCACGAATTCTTTGCCACTCTTAGGTATTGTCCCGTGTTGCTTTAATAATTAAGTAGTTGGACGCGATTTTTTGAGCAACTGGATTCCAGCCCTGGATAGTGTCGCCGATGCTGGCGCGGGCAGTACTGCGTGACGTCACGAGTCCGCAGCCGTACTGGGCATGCGTGACGGACAAACGACTACGGAGATAGAACCACCTCATCGACTGGATGTGTCTACCTGCGCTGTGGCTGGGGAGTCTGTTTGGCACAGTTTGTATGTACTTTGTAATGACTCATGATGATGGTGATTGGTCACATATTCAGTAAATTAAGTACACAAGGCGCAAAGATAATCTTAAGACAAATTTAGGTTATCATGGAATCTTTAGGGCACTAAGGTGGAAAAGCGGCCACGGCTCGCCTATGGTAAGCAGTTACCGGAGCCTATATACTCGTATGTATGTAGTACTTGGCTGTACATTACTCTTTCCCTTAACAGGTTCGGGGTACTCTTGACCATGAACCGATATACTTATTCGCTCGCTTTCTTCTACCACCTACTTCCGACAAACAAAATCTCGACAGATCATATTTTCAACCTGCAGTAGACCAACCGATGTCGAAACCGAAATAGCTTATCTCGACTCAACGCTATCGCGATCTCCAGCGGACCGACAAAACACCAGACCTCTCAAACTGTTGATCGATTATAAAGAGGCAAATTGTTAGTCCGAGAAAAATCGTTAACATACCGACCGAGCCACGTGAGGTAATATGACATACACACATTATGTCTCTTTGGGATAGTGATAAGATTAACTCGGATCTGATGAGATAACGCACTACTTAAATATTTTTGCCCGGCGATGTGGTTTAATTGTGATATCCATAATCTTACTTGATAGTGTTTCTAGATACGGTTGAACACACGATAAGGCTACACATAAAAGGGTTGTATGCAAAATGACGCGCTTTGTTAGAGCCTCTGTGTGGCCTTGCGTTTGTTCGACTATATATCATTTTTTGTGAGATTAATTTTCAAAGAATTCCTCAGTAATGGCGATTTTATCAATCAATTTGAGCCGGTTGATATTTTTCATAACTTAGTTACAACCCGTTCGCGGTAGAGCTAGTAAGAAAATATCACTTTCCATATACAAGATTACTATTACGCCATCAATCACCCCTATGTACGTCTACGTGTATGTGATATACAGTAACTGTCGATGTGAGGGTACTGAACGACACAGGCAAGAGGTTGGCTGTAATCCACGGACCGGCAAACTTAGCATGAATCCTTTCTAAAGCCCCAGTAACACATGCCAATTTCCAGCACAAAAGCATGCTATTTTTGAGCAAGTGCTCTTTAGTAGCGTGTGTGTACAACTGCAGGCATGCTTATTTCAAGCATGCTTATGTCAAACACCATAGTGAAAAAAGTGCTCGTTTTCGGCATCATCATCATCGTTTTCGGCATGCTTATGTGTAACTGGGGCTTAAATCTCGAGAACGATTGTAAAATGCCAAAATCACGTACCGCATTAACTTTCTCGTCATTTCCAGTAATAGAATCTTCATGTTCACTACATCAAGCCAATCGACGTGGGCGTTTTGCCTTTCATTAACACGAGTCAAATTACAAAATGATTCTGGAGTTAATTTACTTTATGCGCGAACTTAACGAACACCTGCTAATTAGTGACAAGGGAAATCAACTTTGTGTCCCTTTGGTTACTACACGCCTAGTTATTAAGGATAAGTTAAATTAGTAGCATGGAATTACCTACTTAGCTACTTAAATAGATTGGTGTCTTTATTAATTTGCAAGATAAACTTCTTCCATTAATTAAAATCAAGCCCAAGGGGCTTAAATAAAATACAAGAGCATAATTAGGACTGTGGCTCTCTCTATGGCTGCGAGACTGCCTGCACTGACGAAGCAAGTACGCGAACGAAATGAAATTGCTGCGGTGGATATGCGGTGTAACGAACGTGTACAGCCTTGGTGTCAGAGATATTGTGCTTTGAGGATAAGAGGGAAGAGTTTCACCTGTCCTGGTTTGGTCATGTGCTGCGTTCATCCCAGGGATACGTGGGAAATATTTGCCTAAACGGAATCGCCAGAATCGCCTTTTCACCGCATAGAAATGAGAAGACAAACTTGTAGCGGCTACGCGGACGCTCTAGGTTCGCTGTTCAGTTTATTTTTATTTTTTACAAGTTACTGTGAGTTGGCCGTGTGGTGTCCGGCAGAGTAGAATAGCACCAACCCCTTACACTCGTGGGTGTCGTACAAGGCGACTAATGTTTTCGAGGCAAAAGATCTAAGCGCCTCCGTAGACTGGAAAATGGGCAGCAGCATTTTCCATTGTTATATTATAACACTGCGATCTCCAACCCGCCTGCCAAGCGTGGAGATTATGGCAATAACCTCCCTTTTTGTGGGAGAGGCCCTAAGTCCTGCAGTGGACTGTTATGGGCTGTGATGTACTGTGAGTGGCATATATGACCGCCATCTCGCCTGATGGTAAGTGACGATGCAGCTAAAGATGGGAGCTCGTCTGCCCAGAATCAGCCTATTCTATTATATTCTGGCCTTGATGGAGTGCAGGTAGTACCTATTGTTCGCGAACAAACTAGCAGGAAGTGTTTCATTCCTTAGCCTTGCGCATTAGAAAAAGGACAGATCATAAGCCGGGTCCACACTGGACGACCCAGCAATCCACGGTCCTGAACCGGATCATCCAGGGTAGTGTAGCGCAATCGGAGCACATAGGATTGTTCAGTGTGGCTACTGATCTTCCATCGTCTTTATGGATCCAAGAGAAGTCAATTTGTGATAATCTTTGGCATCTTTATCTTTCGTATTGGACGACAACGCTCCGGACGACTTCATCATTATTTCAAACTTGTCCTTTTTCAAACTTGATCGTTTTTTAACTCGTTTTTCCTAACTCGTCATCTTTTTTCAACTCTGAGAAATGAATGTCAACTGGTCTTCATATGAAATGCTTTTTTTCCTAACTTGTCATCATTTTTGTTACCAAAGTGTTTCTCTCACTCCTGGCAAGTCATGGGCTCCTAGTACCTACACAAACTACATTAAACACGTATTATATAGAGTACTAAAGGGGGTTATTTGGCCCCGCCTCAATGTTAGAGACCCAAGCCAACCTCACCTGCACGTGAGATCTCTGCTGGCAGACTGACAAGGCTCTGGCAAATCGCCTTTGCCCTAAAACAGGGGCAGATCGTAGTTGCTGCACGTAAAAAGCCAAAACTCCGGACAATTTTATGGCAGTACGATTTAGAATACCGTACATGGATAGGGCGTCGCCCCAAAACGACACGTAGTTAAATGGGTTACGGCTTACTGGGCCAAGGGCAGACCCAGTTATAGCAGCCAGCCCAAAGAAAAGTTCGCTTCGCTAGTTGGAATGTCGACACGCTAACCGGGCATGCTCGTGAGCTGGCCGACTTACTCGCCAGTCGTAATGTGGCAGTGGCGTTCCTGCAATAGACTCGATGGAGAGGCAACAGGTCCCGAAACTACAAACTAATATACGCTGGCTATCCGAGTGGGGACAACGGAGTGGGCGTAGTGTTCTCTGAGGAGTTTCGGGACGGCGTCTTGGACGGCGCTGGTAGAGCAGGGTAGGGGTAAAGACCGCAAAGATCGCGGGAATCAGCTGGATTCGAACGGCACAGGACCAGCCTTTGTGGAGATCTTTTGGGGAGGGCTATACCCAGCAGGCAGCTTTCGGTTGATATGATAAGGGTAAGATAGGATAGGGATAGAGTAGTTAATAGGACACCACGCAAGCAAAGTCGCGCCGGGCCAGCAATTTCAAATAGAAACAAGTTAAAATGAGACAAGTTTCGAAAGTGTCAAGTTAGAAAAAGGACTTGAAAAAAAGTTGCGTAAATTCCCAAAAGTTTGCGTTTTAGGATTCGGTTTTATTGAAAGTACGATATATTATTTCATTTAAGAAATGTCCTCATAAAAATAATTAGGACCACTGAACTGAAACCGAAGTAATTAATGCATATACGTGGGTAGTTGCAGCAACCCATATGATAACAGAACCCGCATAGCACCCATTATTATAATGAGTCCTGGAAGGCAATTAAAAAAGAATAATTCATTAATTACCTACCTTTTGATATATCCATTTTCATTGTGGTGACTTGGTCATAGAGTGATGCGCAAATCCATGTTAGCATCATAAGCCACAGGATCAATGTCCCACGTAGTGCCCAGCGTACTGCACATTGTATTTCTGTGCCAAGACTGGTTTCTTGTACTTTAGGAGCAGTATTACGACTGCGGTCTCGTCTAAAAAAACATCATTAACTTTATTAAACTTAATACATTTAGAATTTTTTAAGCATAGTCTAAGTTTATCACCTCCAATTTATCTCTATTGTTAATAAAACACATATAATTTAATTTAATTTAATAACAAATTATTTTCGTGTTCTTTCAGAGAAAGTAATTTTTTCACCGCATTCAACATTTGACTTCTGGATTATATGCTCATCTTTTTATTTCAGTACTGTATAGAGAGGTTAGCAATACAATAAGTTAAACTTACACAGTTAAAGAAAACTTAGAATGCTCATGAACAATCTACAAACTATACATCATAACCTAATTGAAACTTATCTTGATCATTTTATTCTACTAGAGAAGCATTTAAAAGTTACTGATTAATCAAAATCATATTATGAACTTTCAAATATTGAATATCATTCTGTATTCCGGGTAGAAGCCGGGATTGGCCACTCGGATGTTGATGATGCTCTCGATGCAGGAAACCAAGTATAATTTAAATATAATTTGTTTGTTTACCTCGAAATCTTCTTTTTTCTGCTAGGAATTATTTCTAGTTGTAAATCTTCAGAATCGTCGTCACTAGATAGATCGAGAAGTCGAAAGTTTTCTTTGTTAACTCTTGAAGGGATAGACATTGTATCTTGAAGGGAACCAGCATACTATCATACAGCAAAATTTTCAAGAGATTCAATGAGGTTAGATTATACACCTCATTCAACACAATCAAAAACCCATTAAATGATCAACGATAGTTCAAAATAATATTCCTAAACATTTGCGGTTATTAAATTAAAGGAAAATAAATTGAAAACAGTTCAAAATTAACTTCCGCAATTTTGCTCAAAACTTCTTCAAAAATCAGCAACAAGCAGCAGTATGTCAATGTCAATCATAGAATGTCAATCAATCAATAGGGATACCAAGGGATGAATAATGGAGTATTGGGAGTTATTAAAAACTAGAGATACTGTACAAAACAAATAAATTCATTGTTTGAAGTGCAAAGGTGGTGCAAATAGTATGCAACAGTAAAATCTTAGTAAACAATAAAGATTCTACTGTTGAATACTACTTGCCTTTTATTTTATTTAGAAATTTAAGTACCCACCGCTTCGGGTACACTGAAAATTTTGCGTAACTCATTAATGAAGTAATTTACGAGTATTTCCTATTACATTTTAAACACTTTTTTATTCGGTCAACATGAGGACCATTGGTCTGAGGGCATATTTTTCACTTGCTGGTTGGAATCTATTATCTTTTCCGGCCCCGTAAATGTCAAACCTCTTATCAAATCGCCTGGTGCCAGATCTGGACTATGTGCGGGATGGGTAACGAAATCTGCCTTTTCAGAAGCCAGAAATGACTTTACCTTATTGCGGTGTACAACGAAACATTGTCGTTGTGCAATATGAAGCGACGCTTAACCGTTTTTCTTAAATCTTTTCAAAGACACTAGGCAAACAAATGGTGGTGTACCTCTCAGCATTAACTGTCTTTTGTTCTTCAAGTGGGATCGTGCAGACAGGACCCGTCCGGGAGAAAAAAAACGCAACTCAAGCCCGTTTTTAATCCAGTGGCAACAAAGTTTTCTAACTTCTTCATCAATTATCATTTATTGCATTAGGTATAACTTTTAAATAGTGATATAAGATTTTTTTAATTTGGCTCATACCAATCCTCAAATGTTCTCAAATTGATAATACACCGGTTTTCTTCAATTAGTTGCTTGACAATGGCCGCATTTTTCTCAGTGATCGCAGTTGAGGGCTGACCTTCACGAATTTCATCATGGAGTGAAACATGACCACGATCAAATTTTGCTTGTCAACGCCTTACGGTGCTAAAATGATGTGCTTTCCACCCAAACGCATTTTGAATACGAGCAGAGCAATTTTATGGAGATATGTAGTTAACTTTTAAAATCATAAAAAATCATTGCACTGAAATCTTTACGCGTAAATTCCATTTTAGCTACGAACGACGAACTTTAACTTGTGTTAGAAACCAATTGAAACGTAAATACCAATTTAAAAAAAATCAATGATTGAGTGTTATTTAAAAAAGTAATTTAAAAAAATATAACATTGGAAATTCATACATTTAAGTGGCCAGGACAGCAGAATTTCCAGTGTGGTCTATGTAATACTTATTCATCATCACAGCCCATAACAGTCCACTGCAGGACTTAAGGCCTCTCCCACGAAAGGGAAGGTTATTGCCATAATCTCCACGCTTGGCAGGCGGGTTGGAGTTCGCAGTGTTGTAAATATAACAATGGAAAACGCTGCTGCCCATTTTCCAATCTACGGAGACTCTAAGATCTTTTGCCTCGAAAACATTAGTCGCCTTGTCCACGAGTGTAAGGGGTTGGTGCTATTCTACTCTGCCGGGCACCACTCGGCTAATATTAGCACCACGCGCTATGTAATACTAATTATGCCCACTATAACTCTAATCTCAGTCGGTCTGAACTGAGTAACAGATATTAGAAGTTTAAAATGTTTCGATCTCTACCTAGGTACTTATTCAATTTTAATTTAACTCAGTTTAGCAGTCTAAACTCAGTAGTTTAGAGGTATTCGTTGTCATACTAGGTTCATACTAAATTGGAGCAAGATGGCGGTGTACTATCGAAGATATGGCCGCCGCTTTTGTTTGGTAAATCATTTTAACGTAAAAAAAATACCATGGGCCTTACCATAAACTCTTATAGCAGGACCTAAACAGAACTGCTCTGCTTAGAACGAGACAGCACTGTAAGTGTCACTTAAGCTTGTCTCGTTCACACCGATAGCTATTTTGTTTAGGTCCTGCTATATTGGTTCCATTTAGAGCTGCGAGCAGTACCTACTTACTTATAATGTCATGCGTGTACTCCAGTATTTATATACTCTTTTTAACAAGGTGGCAACACCGTTTTAGTTTGATTGTCAATTTTGACATTTTTGACATTACGTCGCGTCAATCCATTTGTTCAATCAATCAAAAAGGGTATGGTTGGTTGTCGGGATCGCATATTTTTTTGATTGAAATAAATGGATTTATTTAGTAAAACTTGAGAATAAATTACGACAATGAAAGAAAAATGGAACTATGTATTATATCTGATATGGTTTTCCTACCTAATTTTATCAGCAATACATATGTTCGGAAATGGATTCCTGTTGTCTCGTAAGACTTTGAGCGACGTTTCCGAGTGTGTGTCGATTAAAGATTTTGGTTGTGATGGGAAGATCAAAAGCAATACGTCGGCGTCTGGATCCTGCACTGATGAGGAGAAGATATATCGTATATTGGCTGACCCAGGGTCGCCGCTAGTTTGTGGACCAGCGCGGCAGCGCGTGGCTCTGGTGCTAGTTGACGCGCTGCGATATGACTTTACTGAATACGACGACCGGATACTGCAGCCGCTCCCTTTCCAGAACAAGCTACCTGTAATGCAAGAGACGTTGGATCGGTCGCCGGATAAGACGCGCCTCTTCAGGTTCATGGCTGACCCACCGACCACAACGCTGCAGCGTGTGAAAGCGCTCGTCACGGGATCATTGCCGACCTTCATTGACTTCAGCTCCAACTTTGCTGCTATGGAGTTACGAGAAGACAATATTATTGATCAGGTTATTTACTTACTGAACTATACAAGATCTTAAAATAGTTATACAATCAGGGGCCCACATGAGGAGAGCATATATTACCAAAGCAGAATTAAATACTCAATTTTCATTTATTGATTCAGGTGGTCAGTGGAGATGCTAAGGCAGTGTTACTTGGAGATGACACATGGCTTCGGTTGATGCCGGGAAAATTTCTGAGAACCCATGCACAATACTCATTCCACACCTGGGATCTAGATACTGTGGACAATGGTAATCATTTCATTTTTTTAATATGTATACATAGAATAAGATAATTCTAGCAACTCTAATATGTACTTCACACAACATCACAGAACATGGAAAAATTAAATCAAATTTTAAAATGTTTTTCTCGTCTTATCTCTATGTCTGTGGTAGTATTTGTTATAGGATTTGTACTATTCAAGTTTACATATTAAAGAGTTTGTTCTTTGCATAATTTGCTCAAATATAAATTTTTAATACTTACTGTCCTTGCTAGTCTTGTTATCTAATTATGATGGGATTAAGTATGTATAACTATCTTAATGCTCAGTGACAAATGAGCAGAGGGCTTACCATGAACTCCTGTAGCAGGACCTAAACATAATTGCCCTGCTTAGAATGAGACAGTGCTATACGTGTCACATAAGTTTGTCTCGTTCTAAGCAGGGCAGTTCTGTTTAGGTCCTGCTATAAGAGCTCATGGTAAGCCCCCAGACAGCCCACATTTTAAATGACATTAGATATTTGTCATCTGTTTTCTTCAATATTTGTGCAAGCTTCATGGAAGGAATATTCATCCATTGAAGGAATAAAGTGATGAACTGAGTGGTTCAGTGGTCAACATGCCATGCAAGAGGTCTTGGGTTCGATTCCCGGCCAGGCAGAAATTGAAATGATAAATTTTAATTTCTGTTACAGATCTGGGTTTTCTATGTATAATAAGTATATATTTAAAAGTATATAAGTAGTTTATCAGTTTTCTAGCACCCAGAACACAAGCTTTGCTTAGATTGGGGCTAGATGGCATTGTCCATGATTATTTTATTTATTTATCTCCTTAGTGTTCATGTACATCATATAGTAAACCTTCATGCAAAATTTCAAACTTTTTAGAGCACTCCCACATTTATGTGCTCACCAGTTGGTGCCACTGTCAAGTAAACTCTTGTCACTATCAAAACAATGCTGTTCATTTGGCTGAAATCCAACTGTTAGCATTAACTTTGAACATTAAATTCTTACCAATAGTGCTATGTATTATGACAACGGTCCTTACTTGCCAGTGCCGCCGACTGGTGGAATTTTGGTCGCGATATCTCTCATTGCAAACGTCTACCTCCGTGGTAGACAAATTTCTAGAAACCTATATATTTGGTAAATATTATTTTTTTGGGAAGCAGTTAATGTGTAGTGTAAAGTGTAGTGTTTATTTTTTTTTACAGAAGTTGATTCCAGAATATATGATGAATTGAAGAAAGATGATTGGGACTTGTTAGTGGCACATTATTTAGGAGTGGACCATGCTGGCCACAGATATGGGCCTAACCACCCGGAAATGGCAAGAAAGTTGAATGAGACAAATAACAGATTAAGGAAGATTTTGGATATCATACCTCCTGATGTTTTACTGTATGTGATTGGTGACCATGGAATGACTGAATCAGGTAGGTGTTAAAATTTACATCATGATTCAAATGTGCTATGCAGAATGCATAAGGCTCCATTGCACCTCGAGCTAAAGGCTAGGGTGTAATGCTGCTGAGTGTGTACTAATGCACGTGAGTCATACTTTACTGACACACTTGTAAATATCAAACATGTTTAATGGACTACTTTGTTAGAGAAATATCATGCAATGTATATGATCGAATTGGTTGAAAATATATATTATTGTTGTAGCTAATATATAAAAAAAAGTCCTTACTCTCATTTCAAAGATTGTCTACAATCTATTTTACAGTTAATTGAAGGTAAAAGTATCTCTATTATATTTTAATACATGGACAATGTAACAAGGAATATTCTTAGTAATAATATGTATTAAATTTTATTATTGAATTGTTTTAGACTCACAAGAATGGACAGAGTCAGGTGGTTGGTATATTAGACTTGCTTGTAATTTAGATGAAGAGTTTGCCTAATTTTCTGTTCTTATGAGCTAAATCATGTTTGTCCTGTTATGTGTGATTTTTAAATCATGTTTTTGTGTGTCATTTTTATTGTTAGGATTGTTTATGCTAAATTGTAGGTTTAGCTAGAAAACAATTGTTTTTTAAATTATTGTCTTTATTGAAAATGTAGTTATGCTGTTTTTTGCATGTAAATAGAAAATAATTTAGAAGATTGTGCTGAACTAATTATAAAACAGAACAGAGCTGTTCATATTTCTCTTGTATAAATAAGGCAAACATTATACATTTTGATGAGCTCAGGGTTTATGGTCTTTGTGAAAACTCTGTTTTCCCACTGTAATATTGATACTGACGTCGTTCATAGGAGACCACGGTGGAGAGAGCAAGGCAGAACGCACTGCTGCGTTTTTCGCGTACCGTGGCAACGGCTTTGGCAGTCTGGCATCTGATATAATGTTAGGGCGGGAGGTGCAGCAGACGGATCTAGCTCCAACCCTGAGTGCGGCCCTGGGCAGGCCCCCGCCAGCGCCGGCGCTAGGGAACATCCTCATGGCCGTATTGCCGCCCATGTCTATCAGCAACACAATCATACATCTGACAAATGGCTTGAAACAGGCAAGTTTATAATCGAATGAATTGAGAATGTGTCACGATATTTTTATTAACGACTAAAAGTAAACTATACGACTTTCAGATTACACACTATTTGGTGCGTTACGGTGAAGAGTCCAATCAGGTGCCGCTCGACAAACTGGCGCAGCTGATCAACATCACGCGCAGTCAGATGGAGAAGGCGGCCTGGGTGCGCTCGGCCGACCAACTCAACGATTATATCGAGCACGTCAGGTCGGTGATATAACTTATTAACTCTATTTACCTAGGTATTTTATAAAAAAGAAATAGATAAGTTTGATTTCGTGTCTTTTCAGGTCCACTGTAGACAACGTGAAGCTCGTGTACAGAGAGGTGTGGGTGGAGTTCGATTCGCTGTCGATGCTGAGAGCGCTTCTCCTGCTCATGGTGGCGATATTCTTTAACTGGCTGCTGATGGAGGGGCTGCCCGCGGAGCACCTGCCGAAGATATTCGCGAGCTCGTTCGTGCCGAGCGGGCTGGGGGCGATGGCGGCGTGCGCGGGAGTATGCGCGATCGGCCACCGGCTCGAGATAGTGGGGAACCTCACGCACGCCGTGTACCTCTCTACGGGGCTGGCGTCCACCGCGGCGGTGGCGACGCTGGCCGTGGGCCACTGGGACGCGATCTCGCAGCGCTGGAGCGAGTCCCGGCCGGCTCCCTACGAGCGGTTCGCGCGCGCCGCGCTCGCCGCGTCCGCCGTCGCGCTGCTCTCCAACAGCTTCGTGATCGAGGAGGGCGCCGCGCTCGCGTTCCTGGCGCTGTCGGTGCTGGCGGCGATGGCGCTGGGCTCGCGGTCGCTGCGGGCGGCGGCGCTGTGGGCGGCGGCGGGCGCGGCGCTGCTGGGCTCGCGCGCGTACCGCGGCTGCCGCGAGGAGCAGGGCGCGTGCTGGGCGGGGGGCGCGGGGGCGGGGGCGACGGCGGGCGCGGGGGCGACGGCGGCGTCGCGGGGCGCGCTGGTGGGCGCGCTGGGCAGCGCGGCGGGCGCGGTGGCGACGCTGCGGCGCGCGGCGGGGCGGCGCGGGTACCCGGCGGCGGCGGCGGCGCTGCTGGCGGGCGCGCACTGGGCGGCGGGCTGGGGCGCGCTGGGGTCGGGCGGGCGGTCGCGGGCGGCGGCGCGCGCGGCGTGGGCGGCGCTGGGCGCGGCGGCGGCGCTGGTGGGCGCGCGCCCGGCGGCGGCGGCGCGGGCGCTGGCGGCGATGGTGCTGGCGCTATACGTGGCGAACGCGCTGGTGCTGGGCGCGGCGTATGCGCCGGCGGCCGCGCTCGCGGTGGCTACGGGGTTCATTGCGCTCAATATCGTGATGCAGCTCAAGGGGGAGAACACTAAATTTCGTGAGTTTCGTTTTTTTTGGATTTAGTTTTGTGGGTGGATGGGACTTAGGTGAATTGTTTCTGATTTAATGAACATAGTATTGTGCAATTTTTATTGCCTGATAACTAACAATGTTGGGTTACTATGTAATCCACTAGATAACTAGACAGCGATACTCGCACGTGATCTCATCTCTGACCTATCGGAAAGAATCAGTTACTCATAGTTGACATGTCCAGTCCCAACGAGACGACTTACTTTTAACATCATTTTGATAGATTGATTCAGCTCGATAAAAGTTAAAAATTGTACCAGAATTTTGGAACTGTAAGTCTGTTGATATGTTTTGTTTATGTGTAATAAACTGTTTGTTTTCCTCAATAAATAAATAATAAATAAATTTGCTACTCTTGACTCAGTAGCGCCATCTATGAGATTTCGGAACCACGTATTTATTAACATAATATGATCGCCCTTCTAGCGCTGTCTACCCGCTGCAGCTCGAGTGTAGCCTGCCTATGGGCGCTGCTAGCTTCGTACCAGTTCTACGCGATGGGCCACCACGCCACGCTGGGCCACCTGCGCTGGGGGCCCGCCTTCCACGCGGGGGACCCCAACTACCTAACCCAGTACAGCCCCTTCGCGACCAAAGCTGTCATCAGCCTGTTCATCGGGCTCGATATGTTTGGTAAGCAACCATATTTGCTAGAGTAGATTGATGCGAACATTTTTAAGTCGACGCACGGACAATGCGCATCGTTCATGTGACTTTGACCATTGCTATCGATTGATAGCACTTGTCGGAGGCCCATTGGGTTTGGATCTCCGTCACCAGCCGGTCTAGCCATCTTTGACAGCTCCGCTTGCGTGATGCGTGTATGGTAGAAAATTGACAGCTCGAAGTACGACTATTTCTACCAATATCTACATTGACTCTGATTGTGTAGGATCATCCGCCAATCCGCCTCCTTTGTATACCGAAAGTACGTGAATTGTCTATGGACCAAGAATTTCTACCACAAACAGCTTATGTCAGTTAACGTTAGCTTATGTCAAATCCCATACATTTTTTCTACCACAAACGATTGTAGATTAACGCAACCTCTTGGCTAAGGCCGCAGATGTTTATGCCCCCTACGATGAATGTAGCAGTGAGTGGTCCGATTAGGCTACAGCTCATTTTACTTAATGTTAAAAATGTTTTCTTGTTTCTTGTTTGATCCTTCCGCTAAGTGTTCAGATTGTGAAGTGGACACTAATGTGTATGAGGCTGAAGGCCTTGGTAAGTTTGTGACATGTAGAAAATTTTAGATAGAAACTCACGCTACACCGTGCCGTAACCGAGCAGTCTCGGCCCGAACCTCGTTATCTCATATATTTTGTGTGGACACTCTCATACTATACTGTCATCTATCTATACTATTATGAAACTGTGAAAAAGCCGTCCGTACATTGAATATATTTCGATTTGGTGTCTTCGTGCGTCACGCAAAAATTACTGAGCGGATTTTGATTTAGTTTCGATAGTTTGGTAGCTTGAAGTCCGGGGTTCAATCCAAGTCATGTTGCATCTAATTCGGTCATGTAGAACAAGAGATACTTGACCTCTCCGTAGTACTAGCATTCATACAAATGGTAATGCAAACGCAAAAGCTAAACTGTCATAAAAACTACGGACATAACATGTCATAGAAACGGACGAAGGCGCGGCCAAAAGTTTGTGCTTTATATGCGTATGTCTCCCCTACAGGCATGCCACTGCTATACGGCGCGGCTCTCCCACTGCTGGTAGTATGGGGCCGCGCGCCGCACGCCCCGCGAGCCCAGCTCGCTGCTGTCTTCTCGCTGAGCCTCAAGTTCAACCTGTGCTTCGCTATACGGGTAATTTTATTTTATGTGATTCGGCAGACAAATGCTATGATTAAATGCCGCCTATGGACGTCAGCAACACCAGGGGAGTAACCAATGCGTTTGCCCGCTGCTTAAGTGACCTCTAATATACCTCTTGAACGCCATTAGTAATTTTATTTTATTAGGAAAACTTTCAGCTAAATTAGGTCACATTAATTTATTGAATAAATGGGTAACACACAGCCATTTATAAGTTTCACCAGGTAATGAAAGTATAGTGACATTGTATCAAAATGTATATACAAGTTGTACCCGTCAATAATTCAGTAGGTAGGCCACATTGTTACATTATTGAGCCCACTCCATGAAGGTGAAGGTAAACGTAGTCATTCACTGAGCCTACCAGTACTAGCTTTTCAAGTGCAGGAAAGCCACGCCAAAATGTCGATTATAAAGAAAAAAACATGTTGAAAAATTGTGATATAATATGGCGGTTGTTAGACGCGATGATGCTTCTCATGCTTTTATAGCGATATCTATTGCTCCAATAGCTCCGACAGTTGATCGCCGGAAGTAGTATTTATGCCGCGGAAGTTGGCACACTGCTCGAGCGCGATGTAGAAACGGTCAGCGCCATCTGCTGCGTCAGCGGATGTGTTCGTGTACTTGCAATTGAGTATTGTTGAGTTTTCCTATCGGAGCGATAGATGTCGCTACACTTTTAATAAGATTTTACCTTCTTGAGAAAGTTGACTAAACAGAATTTGAATTTTTCGGTCTGTAAGACCCACGCGAGTGTAGGTGCTCACGAATTTCGAACTAGCATAATAATGACAAACATATTTTCTCACCAACAGCTGTTCGCGTGCGCATTCTCCGCCACGATCCACTGCCGGCACCTGATGATATGGGGCGTGTTCACACCGAAACTGATGTTCGAGACATTTGCGTGCGCGGCGGCAATGATCGGTTCTACCCTTGGTACTGCGGTCACGGTGTGGCATACGCCCACACAACACCGCGCCAGCTGACCGAAGCGAGCTGAGTAGATAGTCAAGATGGGAGACGGGTGTGGTGAAACTGATGGACTTACTGGCTGGTTGGTTATGGAAACTTATTGGTAGGTTAGCGTAGACATGGACTAAAAGTACCGGACTTTTACGGTATTGAAGGTATGTGACCGGTCTTCAAGTGAAACAAACGGACTGTAGATACGCGCGCACTGGTTTAGCATGGACACTACTCGAATAAAGTCTTCTAAAATCGACGCCAGTGTTAGAATCTGTTGATTATTGTTACCAAAGCGCTGTCAGCCATTGAATCCGTCTCGAGAATTTCGCTGTGGAAAATATGCCAACTATTCGATCGTTATGGAACTTGCACAGTGAACTCTTGCATAACTGATAATTAACGCAATTTTTGAAACAATATCGATGAGGCTTAGATTCAATGGCTGATGCGTGATTGTGAGTGGTTATACTCAGTTTCCACGTGAGTGGGAGTCATTGGATTCTCAAAACCGTAGAGATTATTTACAAGCTATTGTGTGTTGATTTTTATAATGCGCCGTTTTATGATGCAGTGCTACAGTAATGGCGAATACTCATTATTATCGTAGAGTGGTACGAAGCGAATCGTACACACTTTAGCCATTGTATTTTTCAAGTTACGTCGTGTAACTCCACTTCAGTACCTAGCCTAGCCTTTTAAGTCAGAAAACAGTAAGTCTTGGGGTTTGTGAGCGACCCGGACGTTAGGGCGCGGGCGGACGCTGCGGGCGATACATTTCTGACCTTCCAGGCATTCCATCGCGCGCGACACGAAGTAAACCCGCAATGGATTAAGTAATAGCGCACGTAGCGGACGCCCGCTTTTGGCCACACTAAAGGCAGATTTCATCACCCCCGTGTATTCCTAGTAGTCTGTACGGCTAGATCGATCGAATTGCAACTTAATTTGTTCTGCGTAAGTCTGAAATTAGCATAGGCTAAGCTAGATTAGCAAAAAATCATACGTGTAGAGCACATTAAGTTGTATTTCGGTTGCTCTAGCCGTCAATGGGAATATACTCAGTTATTCAAGCTAGACCTGTAATTGTACTCGGTTATTACTGTAGCCTTGCAATATTGTTATATTGTTTTTAAAGAATATTTGATTAATTCGATATGAATGTTTGGTGGTTTATTGTGGACTGTTGACGCATTTAAAATGTTATTTAGTCACAAACGGGTTCTTGGGCTTTTATAGGTAGTGTTGGTTGAAGCAGTAAACCACGATGTTAAATGTCACAAAAATGTATGTGATTCGCGCCCTGCTTTCCTGATAACCCTCAACTAGAAGTAGAAACACTAGATAATAAAAGAAAAATGACAGCAGCATTTGGAGCGTCGGTGGCCGAATGGTTCAGTCGCTTGAATGTGTAACCATTATACAATCTGGTCAGGTCAGTTAACAGAGTCAGTTCAACAGTAAACTGTTAACAGAGTCACAAAGGTAAGATGGCTATCGCTCCACTGTAATTGCCAAATCCTGGGTCATGGTCAAGGTCGACTCCAGGCGCTCGTGCGCGAGGTACAGCCGGGACATTAACGCCGAGACGATATATATGGTAATAAAAGAAAAATGACAATTCTAAACTGACACGAATTATAATTAGGGTTTGGTATAATCCATAATCGAATGGCAGCGTGATTTTACGCGTCGAGCTAACGCAACGCAGTTTTGTTTACCCTTACGCCCTTTTTCTGCGCTGTTTCACAGAATGAGGGCTGAGTAATGAGGGTACCTGCCAAAATACTTCCTGGCTATTGGCTGTGCTATTGGATATAATAAACTGACATGGCAGTTCTTGTTTTTAAGCAGACCTCACCCACGAATGGTCTAGCTACGTGTGTGGTAGCCCTCATTTATATCTCTTGGTATTAAAACTAGTCCTATATACTATTATGTCACACACGAAGAGGCTCAAGTTATATTCGGCGTTTCGGCCGCGAAGATACAAGCAACTGTATACCTTAGCTCTATGACTTAAGGCATAGAACAAATTGTTGGCAAATTGACGATTGACTATACCTTAGATCATAGAACTAAGGTGTGCGGTTGCGTAAAGCTTCGCAGCGAAATGTCGTCGTGGCCGAGCCGCCAAATATTACTTGGGCGGAATGCGCTTATTACATTTGGCTAAATTCAGTCGTCTATATTCTGAAGCAAAAAGCGTGAGAACAAATGAAAGTGGAATTTATTGCTCATAGAATAAGACCCACTTTTGTATCCATTATTTGATATTCCGCGTCATTTCGCTTTTCAAAAGGCGTAATACAAAAATGTACCTTATTTTGTGAGCCATACATTTTACTTTTACTGTCAATTTTTGCTTCCGAATTAGCCAAATGTAAAAGCGCCTAAGTGCTAGTACGGCTGCGACAGGTGTTATAGTATCTGTCACATATCGTCAACAAAACAGATCAGAGGATATGGTAACATAAGGAAGGACAGATACGTATAATTTATAGGTTATCTATGTATTGTAGTGTCGACGGTAAGTAATGCACCTGTCAGCTGATTTTGGCTTCGTGAGTGTCGTTTTGAGAGACGCGATGCTAGCCGGTGTGCATTATTTTATTTACCGCCGACATCTGTGTACAATAACTGTCCTGTGTACTATACGTCTGTTCTAATTAGGGTCCAATTACTTTGTCAACGAAAGCGCTATACATTCGTCCAAATTCAGAAGCAAAAAGCGTGAGAGCGAATTTGATTAAATTGGAATGTATTGCTTATAATATAAAGTCCATTATTTTATGAGCATTATATTCCACTTTGATCTGCTCTCACGCTTTTTGCTTTTGAATTTAGTCTATAACATTTTGCCAAGTGTATTAAGCGCAGGAGGTTTACCAAACGACAGTTTACATTGTTTGTATGTAAGTCGTCAACTAACCTCCTGAAAAAAATTGCATAATAGGACCACGGTCAAGTCGGAATCAACTGACAGTAGTACAAATTATAAAGTGTGGATATGGCAATAATCTGGGGATAATCTGATCTTGTCAGTCCTTGAAAACATTCAGTTATTTGGTCACGGTTTGCTTGAACTTTTGTCTAAATTATTAATCATGGTAAAAATTATCTTCCACTTTTCTTATGGGTTTTGCCCATTATTTAATAATATTTTTCTTAACTTCCGAAAATAAACAATCCTATAGAAATCTTGTTTGTTATGACTTTTATGAATGATGTTCTATGACGGATAAAAAACTTGGCATAAGTTGCCATACAGGTTTTTTAATATGCGATTCGGATTTAGCGTGGTCTTATTATACCTTCCACAGTGGGGATAAAAGCGATGCGTGTAAATTATTTGCTTCGAACAACTTCGGCGACAAACAAGTTTGTCCCCTTACATTTACTACTAGTGATAGTATTCCAAAGCATTGTTTTTACTATAATGTACTTATACATAATTATCACTGCCAGTTAGGCTATTTTATATAATTTTTACGAGTATTTCTTTTCGTGTATGGAATTGTTACGATATTGTTGTTTGCTTACATATGTTATTGTTTAGGTTGTGTAGTAATATTAAATACATAATAATGTGTAGAATGAATGCCATCGAGTATTTTCAATTTTATGACCATTTTGTAGTGTGGTATTATTATTGGACATTATTAACGAATACATATACATGCAAATTGTGAGCAGAATGCTTTGTTGTATGGGCTCTCAGGTCACTTCCTTGTAGGTATGAATGTAGTTCCTTTGTAGGTACTGTTATTCTTTGCAATGAAATCAACTTGCAAGCCTGGCACATACTAGGAGATTTTCAGACAGCTTCTTTAAAAAGTAAACGGTGAAGTTCAGCGTGCCTCGCTAGATGGCGCTGCTTAGACAGGATTCTCAAGTATTGAATTCGGTGACCGAAGTTCAGAAAGGATTTTTGTGAAAAGATACTTAGTTTTAGTACCTTTTCTAAGAAAGCGTAAAATGTCTTCATTTACGTACATGTAACGGTCTCGTTGAGATTTATTTTTGAGAATCGTGTCTGATCAACAATTGTAATAGAATGCCTATTACAATTATTTGAACTGTTTTCTTTTTAATCGGCTCAGAAAATCTGCCATGCTCGTCTAAGCTGAAATGACGCGTGGATTTATCACGCGACTAGTCGACCGTGACGTAGGCATACAGATCATAGTTCGCGGAGCAGTCGACGCTCCCACACAGATGAAGTGTCGGTATTAATATTTGCACTCACACATCGAAATCAACTAATTAAGTAGTGGGGCGCGTTATTTCAGCTTAGACAAGCTCTACCCGAGGCTTGATACAAGTTGCCAGTACCTAGTCTGTGACATTGCGACATACTAAACTGTATTAGCTAGTTTAGTAAGTATAGAACAGTCAGTATCTTAGCGTTATGGTTTTTTATGTTATTGTTGAGATTACCAGTATTGTAATAGAAATGTTAATGTTATTTACTAATGGATCAACTGCATAGACAAAATTTATATTTATTAAAATGAAATGTAAATATTTAAAATTTCAAAGTAGCTTATTTATATTAGATCCCTTCCAAAGTCAAAGGTTGAAAAAGTGAATGTTTGTTATTACTGGAATAAGCTTGAATTTTAAATTTTAAGTTATTTTAATTTAATGGTAATAGTACATGTAAATTTTAACATGTATTAACTAATAAAAATGTTACACAAAATCTTCCAAATCGCTGCCAAGTGAGTGCATGTGTAATTCAAATCTTGAAAAACCAGTAAGGAGTTTATTTTTTTTATCTTTGACTTTGGAATGGATTTTAGTTTAAATTTTTTATGATTTTAAAAATAAAACAGTTTTAAATAAAGTTGTGTTTTAATGAAAAGTTCATTAGAAATATATTACAATTTTATACTTTGGAATTAGTATTATGAATACAATTGATACTTCATACATAAACAACAATATTTCACTGATTTGGGACTGTACTAATGAAAGGCTTTGGGGATTACAAAGTCTTTGTGGAATTTCATACTTGTTTGTTACACAGGTCAGTACAGCTAAAATAATTTGTTGTATTGACCTAGATTTACATGACATAGATTTCACACTTTCCCCAATAAACCTTCTTTGCCCAAGCCTATAGGCTACTCTACCACTACTGTTAAAGTCATTATTGCAAGTTACATGTTAATTTGCTAGCACCTTTACTGTTTAGACTTTTGTATATCCAGTTATATTAATCCAGTTCAGTTCACATGAACAATCAGTAAACCATAAATATCGTCCTAATATGATACAAGTTGAAAATACATAAATAACATTTGACTTAGGAATTTCCATGTGTGGTGAACTGGCGACGACTATTATTCTATGGAGATTCACAACACAATTTGGAAGTACCTGGATCAGAAATCAACTAAATGCTATTTGATCATTTCTGTGTGCTGATTAAAAATTGATAAATTACAGTGATTCGTTGATGAAAGGATTCAATAAATAATTTAGTTATAATAGTTTCTAGATATTTCGGCTTCAACCCCTGGTGATCTAATAATACCGCCGATTTACTTAGGCATTCTAGTTTCTACTAGATTAGCTACCTCTCACTCATTACTATGGAAAAACCGAAATGCATTATTATAAATGGAATATAACCGCGTTACGTGGAAGGCGTTGTGGGCGTGTACGGATTTAGTAGATATTCGGAAAACGCATTGACTGCAGCCGCGCCGCGAACCTCCTTGTCTAACAGCGGCAGCTTCGTGACGTGGAAGTCTTCGTAGAGGTCAGCAATCTGTTCGAGGTACTTCTCTTGCACCTTGTGTCGGGCGGCACATAGCTGGCAAGGGGCAGACGTGTGCAATAACAGCTGGTTCACAATAATATTATGTGTATCAATTCCACAGCGAGTCAGCTCTTGAACCAAACGCTCGGTCTCATACAGTGACAGAAACTCTGCGATACAAACACACACGAACGTGGTCTGATTCGGATCCTTGAACTGAGCGTTGACCTGCCTGATGATGGAGAGCATTTCGTCCATCTTGTTGCTAAACATATCAGAGTTGAACTCGGCCAGGCCGAACAATGTTGCAATTTGGTTGATGAATGGTGCTACCTGTAATTGATCAACATTTAATTGTAGTAACAGTAGCTAATCTCGACATATGTTTACATATGATTGAAGACAATTGATAAAAAAATATTATAAAATTATAATATAAATACAGGATGCCAGTTTTTATTTAATAGATAATTTTATTAAAACTGTACTTGGGATAAAAAGTCGGAAGAACAATCAGATGTGAATTCCGGTTATCGACCCCGTTCAGGGTAGAAAGATGGACACGCGTTTCCGAGTATCCACTTTAGGGTGCCTGTTTTAGGATGGATAAACGGAACAAGCCTTTAATATTCAGATTCATAAGCAAAGGTGTTAAATATATTGTAAAAACAAGATTTATATGATTGGTTACGTTATGTATGACAATGGAGTCACGAGACAACAACATGTCCTTAATTAATAAATATTGAAAAAGCAATGAAGGTAGTGATCAAAACTGAATTAAAGTTAAGAAAAGAGTGCCAACTAATATTCTATATTCACTAAATCCATAAAAATATTGGTTGAGGGAGTCATGGTTTGAGAAAGATTGGATTTTCATTTGAATTTTAATTCCTTACAATAAGTTTAGTTATTTAATGCACAAACCTTGGATTTCAACCGCATGAGCTTTCCGAGCCCCCTCTCGACCACCTGCGGGAAGGACAGCAGTCGCAGCGTGTGCCCCGTAGGTGCCGTGTCGAACACTACAGCACTGAAGTTCATGCCTTTCACGAGCTTCATTACCTGAAGTATACATATACAGGGTGTTACTTAATACATGTATAAAGCCGAAAGGGTGTTAAAAGTATAGCTTGCAAAGAGTACACTGGCGACTTCATATTATCAAAACATTGAATTTTAATTTTCATAAAAAAATCTTCGTTTTTAAAGAAAAATAACCACACAAATTACCCCTTCAGAATACTTGCGCGAATAACGTAAAATCAGTAAATGGACTATACGATGTAGACATTTTTGACATTTGGTTTATAATAAAATTAACTTCGCAAACAATTAATTAATGAGCGAACGAGCTCTATTTCTGACATTTTGGCTATAAAGTTTTCACGATTGACTTAAAAACAGTCAAATTCGAAAATCGTGTGGGCCAAAACGATTTTATTATGAGCCAGGTCCATCTGACCCGTTGAGCAATGAACAGTGTAAGGAGTTTCTTAAATCTTATGATCTCACCGATAGTGCTGAATATGTTGTACATGAGATCAAGATTTTTCAAATTTTTGCTATAGGTGCATTTTTACACAATTTCAATGAAGTAATGAGTGAGTGCGCGTTTATTAAAAATGTTAATTATCTCTAAGCGAAAGGCGAACGAAAACGGATTGTATCACTTGATTTCATTTGCATCTTTGGCGGAAGGGGCCCCGACCCTGGTCTGAAAATCACTAAAGAAAATTTTTTTCCCGGGAAATAGGGTTTAACTGAAATTGAGTACGTATATTTGCTTACAAACGATTTGGGACCCCGTATCATTGATACGGCTGATACGGCGGTTGTTGCGCCCCTGCCTAGGTTCTCCAACTGGGTGAAGCATGGGATATTTACAGGTATAGCTCCGTCAACTAAGATTCATTTAGTTAATTTTTGTTGATGAGAAATGTTCGTGAAATCGTACGGATTTTATCCGTCATTAATAGCCGATAACAGTCCTCTGAAAATTTAAGCCTTCCCCACATTAGTGGAGGGTTCTGTCTTATACTCCACTCTCTACTGTCTTTGTTTTATTTATGTTTCATTCATTACACTTAGGTATATTATTTGTTTTGTGTGTGTAGTTACTGAAAAATCTCATAGCAGATAGGTACAATTACCTATGCGACACTGAAACATGACTGACAGGCATGACATGAGAAAGCAAACTTGTAAAGACAAATATGCATCATTAATTAGAGTTTGCTACATTAATATGCTACAGTAATTTTAATTAGACTACTTTGCTATTAGTTAGGTGGTGGTGCACTTTCGAAAAAACTATGAAGGAACCTTTTAAATTAAAATCATAATTGATTACAATATTTTTTTGTACAGAACCCTCAAACCAAAAAATACAAAACGGCTAATTTAGATCTCCTTAATATCCCATTGCGCCTAGTACTATGAACTTGAGTGACCTTTTACAACTGATTTCTAGAGATGCGGTCTTCCGTTTTCAAAATGTCGATTATCGACATTGAAAAAGAAAAAGTTTGATAGTCATTTTCTCGCTTACTATTCCCCACTACTATCACCCACGAAAAAAATAATTGTACCTATTGTTTTAATACGTTTGGCACTCTATCCAGTTCACGGCTTTATACATGTATTATGAAACACCCTGTACATGTAAGGCTCAGGGCAGGTAGATGATGATGATATACATGGTAAGTAAATAGTATAAAAGGATGTTCAAAAAGTAGCCAATGTCCTATACCAGACCCTTATGTAGCTACCTGATTTAAATGCAAATCAAAAACTACAGGCATTGCTTACAACCACCTGTAGTTTTATTGACTATACTACTATTAACAAAAACTTAGCCTAAATACTAACAAAAATGTTGCCTAAATCGTTTTGAATTCTAATACGTAACAGTGATATAAGCAAGACGAGTTGTTAGTGTACCTGTACCTGCCAATATTCAAATTTAGAATTTCAATACATATACTTACCGCTATAGACACGAAACGCTTACTTTGCTAACATCATTATACAAACTTCCTTTTGACTTACCTCAGCATAACTCATAGCCTCATCAATGCCTGGGAATGCTCCTACAATCTCCTGCATGACCCCCTTTCCAAGCCTCATAGCTTCTGTTTCGCCTTCGAAATATTCTTCTGGAAGCTCATTCAGTCCAACATTAGGATCTATTTCCATAGCAAATAGATTTTCGAAGCCTTTAACTTTTGTTGGCACCTGAAGTGGAGATAATATATATATATAATTTGTGGTTAATATAATATAATATAATGGTTACTTTGGTTAACAAATATTAAATTTCTATCCCTGCGAACTAGGAATTTGTTTTACCTTGGAGAATTTTTGATCAAACGCATCAGAGATGTTGTGAGCCGGATCAGTTGATATAATAAGCACTGATTCACGCACTTTTGATAGTTGAATAGCAAGACTGCAACTGCAACAAATAATGTTTAACCCCGTAAATAAGTTAATTCTAGGAAATAAATAACCAATTACAAATTTCAATGTGCAATCTTTACCTGCAAGTTGTTTTTCCTACACCTCCCTTTCCTCCAACAAAAATCCATCGCAATGATTTTTGCTCGACTACATTTTTCAATGACGGGTCCAGAGGCTCTAAATCTTTATTTTCATCCATATTTATTGAATTTCAAGTATTTTTCAAATATTAATCGTAATTTTTGATGACTCGCTAGGATTGAATGAATGAATGGAACGAAATGACGCACAGATCACTGACATGATGAAACTAGATTACTATAGAGTTGAAAGAATATTGAATGAGTGGTAAAACGTTGCCATTAAAAAAAAAAAATCATTTCCTATTAGCACAATTTGTGCAATAAGTGGTCAGGACGTGGTGGATCGACAGAGGCCGGCAGTGGCCGCCCATCTCCGATTGTACGCCGCAATCGCAGCAAGACAGCTCAGGCTCTGGTTTGCTGCGATTGGTCCACACTCTATCGGAGATCGGCGGCACGGCTGTGGGCGGGTTGACTACGCTAGATCATTGAATGAATGAGATTCAGGGATTGTTGATATTTTGGGTCTTAACAGCAAGGATCACCCCTTGCTGTTAAGACAAGTTACTTTTCAAAAGTAACTTAGGGAAATTAATGAATTAGCGACTGCGACGAGCTTAGTGAAAGGTAAGAATAGTGCAGAGTAAGAAAGAATATCCCAACAAATTTTTAAACTTCACACAAAGAGAGCTTTATTAATTAGGCAAAAAGAAAGTACTTCAGTTAAATAAAAAGTAACACTTTAATTTGATAAATAAAATAAAAGTATAAACCTTTATTAAATAGCTAATAGGTAGGTACCTATACATATTTATTTATTTATACAATCTCTTAGTTAATAGAGTAAACCTAATTATGATGGATAGGGAATCCTGTAATATTGTAATATTTTTTTCTCGTTTTTATAATAACAGCATTTTTTGGTTTTTTGGTTACACACATAGCATGTTTTTGTTTGCTTGTTTAACTGCACTTATGCCCTACGCAAAATATGGGCAAGGCTAAGATGATCAGGGGCAATCTGAAAAACAGTGCTGCAGGGCTTCAGCCCTCAGCGTATACTGAGATTGTGCCCTTCCACACTTATGTATATATTTTGATTAGTGATAAGTTTATAGAATTAAGTACATTTTTGTTGATTTTTGAAATTATGTGTTTGTGTGGAATAAAATAATTTGATTTGATTTGATTTGAAGAAAAGAAAAGTTAAAACTTATGAATGCGCCAGCGCAGCGAGCTCTAAATTTTTGTCATTTTGGTTTAAAACTAGGAGTAATCAATGAATGAATTGACATTTTGTCTCATAACCCACTTCTATCACCTAAGCAACATGGTCATCAGCGTCATTAATTACCTAGGTTATAACTAGCGACTCGGCTATTAATGCCATACGAATAAATAAATCACCTAAGCACCTACACTGTGATGATGTGTGATGCTGCACGGCTGGCAAAAGTGTGCTCTCGAGCGTGATAGGCGAGAAAAGGCGCGACATAGGTACATACCTACTACTTTCTCTCTCATTTCAGTAATGAGAGGACACAAAAGCTCTTTCACGGTGCGAGTTGTCTGGCTGATACACTTGTACTAGCCGTGCTAATCAATTTGTGTCAAGTTGTGCGAATAAGTGTTATAGTTCACGCTCTACTTTTACCTATGGTATTTAAATAAGCTAATGTCAGCATCAACCATTTATCTGTCAATCGAGGAGCTGTCAATCATCCAGCAAATGTCAAACAAACAATTTGCTTTGTGTGCGAATGGAGCTTAGAACCGAGATTTTCAAAATAATTATTTATCTGATGAAATGAATCATTTCATGAATGAAAATAATGCTCTATCGTTTTCTGCGGTGTCGTCTAACATTCAAGCTTTATGTCCTCTTGATCCTTTGTGTTTTGCTAACTTTATTCGCATATCTGTTCCCTCAGTTTATGATTTACCCCATAGCTCCTGTGACTGTACCTCCTAATTCAGTGCATTCGCGTACTTCACGTCACTTGTCCAAGTTAGTGACTGTAGTGTTTCGTCAATTTGAAGATTACGAAAACGATGTTGCCGACAGCGTCCAGTCATTTGTCTCCGCATTCCCCAACATGCCCGTATTGGTGGTTTGTGAAACCGTTCCTTATCCACCTTTTCCTTTCTCAGCCACCAACGAAACTCTTCGTAACGTAAAGGTGGTCTCTCTCGAACTTAGGCTGAGAGCTTCACCACAAGAACTCAATCCCCTTAGTTATATTTCCACCGAGTTTGTCCTATTTGTACCGGATTCTGTACGAGTGGTCCGTAAAGTACTTCAACAAGCGGCTTTGTCAGTAACTGCCTATTCAACACATGCTATTGCAATTGCAGTTGGCAATTCTCGACTGATTTGCCAGCACGTGAAATGGAAGTATGTAGACTGGACACTGCAATACAACAAAGATGCCTCAGGAAACTTATGTGATGCAGTGCATGGGACTCATGCACTTTTGGTCAGGACATCTTTACTAAGGACACTGCCTCAACCCTTTATATTACCTTTTCCAGAAGCACTTTACTTACAAACTTCTGAAAAGAAAATGAAGGTATGTATAAGTTGCCCGCCGCTAATGATATTGTTCTAAAATCCATACTAGTCTGTCAATATTACTTGTGAGAGTGGACAGCTAAGTATGAAGAAATGTAATTTTTGTGTTGTTGAATGTATAATTTGATTTCTATGTATGTACATATAAATGTTATGTTCATGTATGTTGAATTATATTGAATTCTATTTTAGGTACAAATTCTTGAAGGCAAGCTGGCTCTTGGGCGAAGTGTTCTTAAAAGTTCAGCTGCCAAACAGAAAGTTTCAAAAAAATTGAGAGATAACAGAGTGGCCTTGTACAAGCAGTTAGGGGTCAAAGCACTGATTAGGGAAGATGGTAGAGTGCAGTGGTTTGGCTGTAAGAAAGAGACTCAGGTAAAAAGTAATATTTTATTAAGATTTTTGATTGTGCTCAGGTAATGCTGCTTACGGCAATAAGGCAGGCCGTAAGCTTGTTTACCACTAATGGTATATAGAAAGGCAAGAATGTGTAAAGCGACAAAACAGGTGTGTGGGGGATTATAGCTTGTGGCACTCTATAGTCTCTGCCTACCCCTTTGGCATACAAATGATTCCAAGCTTGAAGCTCTTTTTTCATTGATTTCTTACTCTTCCATAACTCTGTAACCCTTCCGGACCCACCGTACCACCACCCATACCGCTAATACTGGAGATGATGATAAACTTTCACTTCCGCAGCGTTGCTTCGACTCCGCCCAGGGCACACCATCGTACATCCTGTCTGGGCGGAACACGCCCCCTTGCTGCCGGCGGAACCTGAAGCGTGCGGCGGCGCACGTGCTTCGCTCCCTGCTACAGGCCGGCGCGCGATGCTGGCTCGAGACCACGTCGCTGTTAGGTGCGGTTGTGCGGTGAGTAACCGTGGGAAGTTGTGAAGCAGCAATCTACGCGTATACGTCGGTCGGATGGAGTTACATATGAATGAAAGTTCAGTGTAGTGCTGACGTGCACAACGAGCGTATCGCCATGACATTCGTATGCTCGGTCGTATACGTGTCGGTCGAGCTCATGAATACTCGAGGAGACCGCCTGGATTAGACCTGCCTACAGTATTTACATACCTAACAAAAATGCAAAACATAAAAAGTAAAATGCACGAATCGTGGACATTACGAGCACTGGTTAGCAAAATCTCCTTTAGATTTTAGATTTAGATTTTAGATTTATTTATTTCTCTCTTAAGTACTTACATAATTATAATATTCTTATTATAGTATATGGTTTTCAGTCCTCCATGGGGTGGCGGTTTTGGCAGTAGAGGGGTATTTGGTATTTTGCTGCCAGGGTAACGTGTTACAGACTTGAGCAACGCATTAGGGGCAGCGTTAACCACTATCCATCCCTACCCTATGACATAAAAAAATTCGCCGCATTATAGATGTTGTCTGTGATCCCCAGCGGCGACCTCCTCCCCTGGTCCGAGTACGTGGAGGTCGGCATCCACGCGGCGGACGTGTCGCGCGTCTCGTGGCTGCAGCGCGGCGGCGCCGACGCCGACGGGTACGTCTGGGAGCGTGCTACCAAGGGACACTATTACCGGGTCGCCTTCTCGGCTACTAACAGGTTGGTGGATACTGAATTGTGGTTGTAAGGTGTAGTAAGGTGAAGTGGCAGTGGGCTGGACGTATATTTATTTATTTATTTACTAAAATTTTATGCACAACATGTGTACATGTGACATGGTTAGCTCCACTCAAGACATCGTTTACGTCCTGGGTTGGTGGCAAGCGTAGTGTTGGACGTCTTCCGGTCAGG
Source organism: Blastobasis lacticolella (assembly GCA_905147135.1). Taxonomy (NCBI): domain Eukaryota; kingdom Metazoa; phylum Arthropoda; class Insecta; order Lepidoptera; family Blastobasidae; genus Blastobasis; species Blastobasis lacticolella. Next base: position 6,052,332 of record LR990058.1, read on the forward strand.
TGGAGTGACGATTTGCGAAAGGCAGCCGGTGGATGCTGAATGCGGCAAGCTGTGGACTGGGGGGCATTGGCGCTCCTTGGGGAAGGTCTATATCGAGCGGTTAACTAGGTCTGAGGTCAGAATACGGAGAAGTCGCTCTCTACGCTCCACGCATGATAGGTAAGCATCTGTCCGCAATCTCAACAGTGACGATGCGACCTGTCTAGAAACAGCATTTTCATTCTAGCTTCGAAGCTTCATGTCTACATTATAATGTTGAGCGAACACACTCGCAGGCAACATGTGTAAGCTGAATAGAGCTTATTTTCCTTTCTCTTTGTCTTCTTTAACTCCCGACGAAAAAAACTAGGGTGTTATAAGTTTGATGTGTGTATATGTGTGTATCTGCGAACAAACTGATGGACCGATTTCAATGCGGTTACTTACTTATTTATTTATTTATTTAACTGCTTATTGTACACAATAATGATATACAGAGAAATATATCAGAACAAAAGACACAACAGGCGCTGCATATTTCTAAAAAGAAATTTCTTCCAGCAGGCCTACAGAAGAGAGATGTTTAACTAAAGTAACGCAGATACGACGTGCACAATAATTGAATATATAAATACATAAATATATTATATTATAATATACTTACTAATTACTTTACATGAAAGCCAGTTTAATCAAGACGGGTCTTAGCTGGGTTATGCTAAAACTGCAGTGCGCGTGGCCAAATTATGGGCGTCTAAAATATAACGTCTTTTGCAATCGACTCGCTAAGAAAAAGATTAAAATCGGTTCAGTAGTTCAGGAATTATTGGAGTACCTACATGTGTCCTTGATCGGGGTGGTTGTCCTACGTTTTTCAGTCGGTTAGTTTTGTTCTCAATTTCTAAATAGTCTGGTAGAGCTCCACTAATTTAAAATGACGCGCCCCACTATCGCATTAACGCACACAAGCAAGTTTAAAATATGGACGCAATACATATACAAATGCCGTTGTAATTGGTCATTCAGTTGCCGGTAAGATTCAAACGTCGGAGCACGCGCCGTTCATTGGCTCCCACACAGATGAAGTGTCGTTATTAATATTTGCACTTACACATCGAAATCAACTAACTAAGTAGTGGGGCGCGTCATCTTAGACTAGACGAGCTCTACCTATATGTGTACTTTATCGGAATTATTCCACGTTTTTCAGTCGGATAGTTTTGTTCTTAATGTCAAATAGTGTGAATCCCGTCCGTGCGCAGGGTGTATGTGCTGGTTCTCCCGTTCGCGGCTCGCAACGGCAGCATGCGGCCGGCGGACTGGGTGCGCCCGCACCAGCGACCCTTCCCGGAGCGGCATCTGCATCCGTTGGCACAGGTAGGCAGACCAGGAAACCCTATTTGGCATGGTATTGGTGACCACACACACCACATTAGTTCTTGCTTCCCACCACTGAAAACCAGCGCCATGGCATCAGCCGTTTATTAAACTAGGCGTCTGCTATGTCTATCTATTTGACCGCCATCTCAACTGGTGGCAAGAGACATGTTCCATTCCTTATTGATGGTGTGTTTCCTTCGGATTATGAAATGGGATGAGATCGTTTGAGAGCTATATTAGAGGCCTCTCTAGAGGTAGGCCTAATGACAATAAAAAAAAGGCGTACAGTGGTCCACTAGCCTGTTTGCCTACCGTATAATTCCCATTTTCTTTGCTAATAGGACGGCCTCCCACAAATTTCACTCCGAATAAGTGCTAGTGATGGGCGATAAATAACGTCACCGTAGTATCTACTATAACTATATTACAACACCACGTCATAACTTAAAGGACACACCATAATAAGTGAGGACCGTATTTTTCAGTAGTTTCCCTATCGGCGGCATGTTAAGACAACAATGTAGCGTAAAAAGGTACAAGCGTGCCGCCGATATTAGTGACGTTATTTATCACCCATCTCTAGCACGTATTCGATGTTAAATTCGTGAGAGGTCGTCCTATTAGCAAAAAAAATTGGGTAGTATGTATCAACACCATCTCACAACCCCATTCTAACCCCTCAGATCCAGTTCGGAGGTCGCGCGGCGCCGGCGCCCAACGACGCGCGATCCTTCCTCGACCTGAAGCTAGGCGCCAACGCCGTAGAACGCTGCGCCAAGATCGGGCCCAAGCTGCTTTACCCGTGATCACCTTTGGTTACGACATGACAGCTCGATTTATATTGGTCAAGTGTTTAGTGAAGTTAAGAAGTACAGTGAGAAAATACAATGGGGTAAACCATTCGGACAGTAGCTAGTTCACTTGGCTGGCAAGCTGCCTTGCAATTAGGTCCAGAATCGCTTTCTATTTTTGTGCCATGTGTCACTCGACTCAACGCATGTGCGACTGGCGTAGTATAAAAAAATCAAATTAATTATAGTGCAGTGAACAATAAAATTCCTACTTGGCATAGTGGCTGACCGCATGGCCGTCATCGTCTTCATTTTGAAGAGGATGACGTTGCTCGTCCATATCGACAGAGAAATGGCACTGGACTCGCTGTAGTGTAAGTCAAGTCACTGGCTGGGCGCTCGCCTCGCAACTCTACTTGTACTCGCATCTCGCCACTGTAACTGTACTCGCAACTCGCTACTGTCCTTGACCAATGTAAATCGGGCACTACACTAGTACTACGTTCATAAATTATGCCGATGTAGGTACCTGTGGTAGCCATAATATCGAACGGCGTGACATTTGGTCTTTATCTATGAAATTTTTCATACAAGCAAATTTTTTAAAACATTTGGGAAAATGTGTATTTACGTAGGTATAGACCTTTTATCTCGCCTGCTATTGGCTGCGGCAAAGCGTCTCTGCATCCAAAATCTTATCGCATGACAATTTCGCATTTAAATCGTAATTTTAACGTAATCAATAAGGTCTGTATTTCATTGGTATTCACATTCTGAGTCTAGCCCTCCGAAATCTGTGTATTTTATAGTGTTGTACAAACCCTCCGTAAAAATATAAAAATATAACAATATACCTAACAATAAACTAAATACATATAATTTAATTTAACAAAGGTATAAATAACTACGCCGGTATAAACTAAATTGAAATCGATTAAAAACAAAGAAGATAAGATTGGCTATCTCTTCGAACGCAGTTTAGGTACTTGCATTATAACTGGTGATATCGCGTTCTGTCTAATTATGGATTTCAAACGTTGATATCTTGCTTTGCTTGATAAAAGAATTAACATCCCTGATGTTATTCGGTAAGGTCGTCTGTAGCAAATTCTGAAGCTGGCTATACATGTAGGCCGAGCGAAGATGTGTGACGGCAAGCGCCAACGTGTAGAGTGCTGATTTGTATTGCCTTCGCTCGTCGACGCTCGCCTACAGGCCGAAAGTAGCGCTAATGCAATAGGGTTCATTTTTGTACGGCAGCACGCACCTATCATGAACCATCATGTACAGCCAGCTACAGTTTGTTATATTGCCTCTGGAATTGAAGGCTCGAAAATAATATTTAGTTTTATTAATTTTACATGCGCCAAAAGTATATTTGTTGCATTAAAAATAAAAGTATTATATAGTTTCAAATTATTATATTTTATAAGCGAATAAGTGGCTTCACTAGATATATGTAATAAAATTAGATTCGGAAATATTATGCATTTTAAAAATAGCTTTATAATTATTTTGATCTCGATATTCTAGTCCTCTAATGTAAAAGTAGAGTGTAGTTTATTATAATATTTATTGGAGACCATTCGAAATGGTTTGTTTTGTTGTATAGAGTTTATTAAGTACTATAAGCACAACATTGTTATATCTTCTGGTACATTTTGATGCATTTATTTAAAGTTTAATATTAAGAGAAATTGTAACACAGTTTTTTCTATTGTTCTTTACTCGAACTCTGTACTTTACCGAGTACTTTACTGACTATCTTTGTTAAGATATCTTAGACTTAGACGAATCATTTTGTTACTGTATTTATTTTTATAAAATTGATTTGTTTCTGGCAGAATAACACCAAAACTCAACGCAATTTATAGTGTTTTATTTAGCAATATAAAATCAACTACATACAAATAAATACTAACCATATAAGTATAAAAAATCACGATCACATTCAATACCTGTAAAATGTCTAACTAATCATCTTCGAATTTTTCATCCACAACGCCTGTCTGGAAGGGCGGGTCCCGCACCAGGGACAGTAGCTTATCCAGCTTCATTATCTAGAAAACGAATTGTGCAACATAGATAACTTTTTTTAAAGCAAGCACACTTAAAAAACATATCTTAGTTTTGTGTATGTACGATGAAGGAGCTGTATTTTAAAGTGTACGATGGTAGATTATAAACTAAATTAACATAATAAAGTTACCTGTAAAGCTCTTTGGCTTGTGTTAATCGCTTTTTTCGGCGGCTTACACATGACCCGTAAATTCGGCGATAACTTCAATACATGGCTGGTGCCCCTGAAATAAAAAAAAGGTGAAATAGCATAAAAACAAATAAAAAACAGTGATTCACAAATGCCCCCAGAGAGATTTGAACTCTCGACCCCTGGTTTACAAGACCAGTGCTCTAACCCCTGAGCTATGGAGGCTACGTGCGAGCGGTCGAAATATCGGTACAGATAACGTGGGTGCCTGGCTGTGGCAAAATGCTTGACGAAATTCATGATTACACTCTAATGCGGGCAAATCGTTAATCCCAATAAAATTATGAAAGAAAGGAAGTACCAGAAGCATTGGCGTCGAAAAATCTGAGTAAGGGACATTTGTAAATTAGAACATACGTTACCATCTACCAATAGTCATCGACCTCGACCAGATAGGTAGATGATTAAGTATAGCTAAGTATAATAACATTTTAGGTATATTATATGTTCAAATCTAATAAGTTCTAGCTTGAAAGTTATTATCAGAAACGTATCGTACCTAATCTTCTATTTACACATTCAATCTATATTTACGTTTAATGTATCTACTGTCCATGATATACCTATTCCCTATAATTTTCGTTACGATGACAATCACTTGAGTCAACATTCACAAAAAAATGGCTCAATTACGTACTTTGTGTCTCCGCAAACGATGACAGGCAGCTTGGTGTTGAAGTCCAGTCGTGTTAGCTTCTTCGTTTTCTTCGAGACGATGGGCTGTACGCATATTGGCCGGTATTTGTTCACGGCCAAGTCGAACAGGTACATCTATGTAAACAAGAATACTTACAATAAACAGGTACAATTACTTACATGTAAGTAGCAGGTTCGTTAATGTTTGACAACACGTAAGGCAGGTGACTGCTGAGTCGGTACTACGGTGGGTATACTTTACACCTTTGATATCACTTATCTTTAAAATCTATGTAGCATAAACCTGTTTCTCAAATAAACTCATGATCAATCTTAAATGGGTTTCAGAGCTACATATATTTTCAACTTTGATTGTTGTGGTTCAATTGAAACATGTCGCTTAGAAATAAATTTGCTCGGAATTGTACATCAGGCACTTCAGCTACAGAAGGACGTGTTGACCTGAGTTTATTTTCAAAGACGAATGGTTATTAATTCTGCCGCCAAGCAACAATGCTTGCTTGTGTTTACGACTTGTTATAAAAATTTATGATGGAAAGTGCCGCATTAAACAGTTCCGGGTTATCATGTGATCTGTGTTACTTATTTGGGGGCTTGTGTAATCTGCCTGCTATACTGTGAGCTAAAAAGTTCCGCACTATACTGGGGTTATCAATTAATGAGGAGCGAGCTCGAATTTTGACATTTTGGGCTTTAAAAGATACTTTTAGTTATAAAAGGTAGGGTGATCATTGAATGAATGCGCGAGCTCGAAATTATGTACATGTTTGGGAAAAGCTGGGTTAATTAATGATTGTATGAGTGAGTGGAGATGCTGTTCTGATGTGTATGATACTGATCGTAATAAAAGTTAACGGAATAATTGGGAATGAGCTCGAAATTTTTGACATTGTGATCTTTACTTAGGAAAATCAATGAATAAGTGAACGCAACGAGCTCGGTGATTGGTAAAAAGTACCTGAAATTAACGAATAAGCGAGCGAAGAATATATAAATTGTTGACACTTTGGTTCTTAAAAGCTGGTGTGATCAATAAAATGAATAATTAATCGAGCGCAGCGAGCTTGGAATTTCAATTTTGGAACGTCACAAAATCGTGAAATAAAATTAAATAAAAATTTACCCAGTGCTCCTTTGACTTTGTCTTTGCTCTGTGAATATCGGCATTTTCACGGTGAATTCTCAAGGTGTCGGTTATTCCTTGTATGTGTTTGCACAGTGAAATTTATATTTTACATTGAGAGTTTATACATTTCAAGATGGCGGCACTACACAGAGATGAGATAGTAAACTTAAATTGTTAGCTTTGAATAGCCCCGCCGGGAATACGCCGATTCTTGCAGACGGAAAGTATTTTTTTTAATGTAACCTTTGCGCCATAACAAGCACTTCGGCACTTCGGCGTCACTGGTGGCCATTGGTGGTGCCGGAAGCCGCTATTTTGAGAGGGTCCAGCCAAGATGCCGATCGCTTTTTAGCGATTCTGTTTCGACTGATGATCGGAATTTGTCGGTTGCGCTCGGTCTGCTCAGCGTTCGCTGTACTGAGCCGTTCTACGATCGCTGGTCACAAGTTCCGATCTAAAGTCGCAATAGAATCGCTAAGCGATAGCCCTCTTGGCTAGATTCGCAGCGCCGGCAGCGGAGGCCTTTCCTCTAATCTAATATATTGATTAGTCACGGATGAGGACAGGTAAAGATAAGCCACATATTATACCTTCCCGTCGGCGGTGCACGCGGCGAACACGGTACTGGAGTATGGCGCCCACTTCACGTCGCCCACCGGCGAGCCCAGCTCGAACATGAACAGCGGCTCGCTGGGAACATCGTAGCCGTCAGTAGCTGTAGTGTGAGCGAGTCAATACTTAATCTATCAGACGGAAAGCGGTCACGCGTTCGAGCGTTCCGCGTTCTCGTTTAGTTTTCGCGACTCTATCTAATTTTGACCCCCGACGCAAAAAAGGGGATGAGTTTGATGGACCAATTTCTCTCGTTTCATTTACATTTTTGCTTCAACATTCATTATTTATAAATGCACATAAGTACTCACTCGCGCCCGTCCTCCCATATCTTGATCCTCCAATCGCCAGAGCAGGAGGCGTAGATCGTGTTATTGTAGTAATTGTAGTGGATCCGGTACACCGGCATGTGATGGCCTTGCACTGAATGCACGTAGTTCCTATTGTACTTCAATGAACACCGATGTATCATGCCGTCTTCGGTGCCGACGAGGAATATGTCGCTCAGCTCCGGATGGAAACATATGCAACTGCCGCAGCCTGGAGAAATTGTGGGGTCAGTCAGAATCGTACTCGCAGGTACCCTATTTAAATTAAGCTCTGTAATATTGATGTTGCTCATTTGGTAATAGGTTACCCACTTACTACAGAGTGAAAATGTCGCTGAAATGAATATTTCATACCAACGACGGCAGATAGACAATCTGATGGAAAGGGAACTGACTGTCATTAGTAGTGAGGTGTCTGACGGTTTAGAATATAGATACCGCTTTTTCAGCTAGGATCTTCGTAGACTAGAACAATGGGCAGCAGCGTTTTGTGTGTGTATTTTTAACATTGTAATCTCTTTGTGATTATGGCGAAACCCTCCTCTAATGTGCAGAAGATTCAAGTCAAGCGGTGGACTGTTAGGGGCTGTTAATATGTGATGATGATGAAAAACTGTCACCCATAATATCTACGACTCCTGCACCTAAAACATCTTCCTAAACTTTTCTATTTTAAAAGCGAAAAGACAATTTATTGCGGTTAACTCCTGAGCAGATTTCAAAAGTAAGTAGGACGGATCTATCTACGTGATGGACATAAGCTACTTTAATTCTTAAAAACAAACCACGGCGAACAAGCGACGTCGAGGGCAAGGGCTTGTTTATAATATTAGAGAGAGAGGATAACAGCCTTCTGTTGACACTGAGCATGATCCCGTCGTAAATATCTTATAATAGATTAGTGAGTGGGTATAGCCCTACTGTTGACAGTGAGCATGGTCCCGTCCGGGCCGGGGATGGGTGGCACGTTCGTGGCGAGCGTGATGCTTGCATCGCGCACACACGCTCGTCGCCTGACATCGAAAAGAAGGACGCTTCGCCAACTCTCATGTGGGGGAGATTATGGGACCCTACCATTATCCTCTATGCCCAACCTCACCTGAACGCTGTCCTCTTGCTACATTTTAAAAATATTACAATTATTTTCTCTTTATAATGTTAGTAGATTAGTAAGTGGGTATAACAGCCTACTGTTGACAGTGAGCATGGTCCCGTCCGGGCCGGGGATAGGCGGCACGTTCGAGGCGAGCGTGATGATGGTGGTGGCCTGCAGCTCGCCCGGCATCACGGCCCACTGCACCACGCGACCGTCGCCCGATATGGAGAAGAAGGATGCTTCGCCGTCTATCATGCGAGGGCCCCAACGGACCTGGCCAAGATAGAATAGCATAGTACAATCATTTATTCGACATTTCAATTGTTGACATTTTTTTTTATAATTTTACTCGATTTGGGTTTACAAAACTCTTATGAACGTCATAGAAAATACAAATCGTGGTACAAATACATTTAGAAAAAATAGGGCTGCGGCCCGTGGCAATATTGAGCTGTTAACACGGCTTACAGTAAATAGGTACACTGAGTAATAAAATGCCGAAAAGGTTACAGCTCGGCATATTGCCACCGGCATTACCGAGGCTGTGACGCTGATTTTCGGCTGAAGCAGATAGGACAATGCTGTAGTTACGGGCTTAGGAAGACAAAGAGGAATGACGATGTCAAAGAAAAAGTTCAGGCAAGCCGGGACTTTCTTATTTTTTGGCTCATAGATCAATGGGACAAAAATAAGCTGGAGAATTATTCCTCAATTTTGTTTGGTCTAAGAAACAAAAAGTTAAGTCTCAAGGCTGCTCGTTTGAGTTACCAGTGAGGGATAGGCAGAGACCACATAGTTCCATTTGCAATTTTAGTCCTGATAAAGCTTTCTTTAACCTTCACCAGTCTCGAGATAGTAACGCATGTATCTGTTACTAAAATATCGGGCTACTCGTAATAATAAATACCTACCTATAAAATGTTTATGACATTTTGATTAAACAAGGGTACCTAGGTATAACTTCTACACTTCTTAAAGTTTATTACCTCCCATACAATATTGCTGTGCTTATCATTAACTGAGTCAGACTTGTATTGATAAGATGAATCCAGCGTTAGCTGGGCGTTGTACACGCAGACGTTGCCATCGTAGAGACCTGCAGAAGACGAAAAGTCAAAGTTATTTATTATAGTTGTTAAAAACGTTTGGAGCGTGTCGGTGGCCGAGCGGTTAGAGTATCCGACTCATAAGCCAGAAGTCACGGGTTCGAATCCCGCTCGGGCCATGTACTAATGACTGTTTTCTGAGTGATGTACATTACTTGAATACTAACCGATGCTCTTACGGTGAGGGAAAACATCGTGATGAAACCTGCACATTCATGCGACTGGATGTGCAACCATGATCCAATCTGGTCCGGTTCCCCTGGTAGCAGAGTCATGGAGGTCAGATGGCAGTCGCTCCACTGTAATTACCTGACCTGTCAAATCCTGGGTCATGGTCAAGGCGGACCCCGGGCATTCGTGCGCGAGAGTACAACCGGGACATTAACGCCAAGATGATTATTTTATTTATAGTTGTTAAATAATGAATATTTAGCTTAGTCTCACCCTTAAGGGCTCACCATCACTAGTGCCACCACTAGACCACTACCACTTCACGATCACTAGTAAACCAGGACACGTATTTCGCTGCTCTACGGAGCATCATCAGGATCGGTGACCGTAAATGTTATTATTGGCGTATTTTGTAGTGTCGTGGTGTTGGGTACCTACTTACTGAAGGCAGGATCGAAGTTTTGATGATTAATACTATTGGCAAGCAGTTCCGATGTAGCAATAAAGCAAATTAGGTAAGCAATTGCTTGCCATCACGTCTTGGGAGGGCCCGAACCGTCATGATGATAACGATGATGACATCTCGAGGAGGCATCTTACACAGCAACGCAAAAATATTTTTTCCCATTGTGTTTCCCGAACAGTACAATCTGGACTTCGTCAAGCCATAGTAAACAGGCTGTTTAGACAAGTTCTTTTCCATTCTGAGATAGCCGTCAAATGCTTGTAGTTTAATGTAAAAAAGATCCATATTTAAAAAGCGCAAGTAGTCGCAATATGTCTCACCAACACATATGAGGTAAGGCACCTCCTTGTAGACATCGAGGCAGATGACCGGCGACTCGGTCATCACCTGGTACTCTGGGTACGCCGGGTTCTTGATGCTGAACAGGCACAGGCAGCCCTCCTTCTGCTGGACGGTGAAATCCACTGGTGCGATGCAGAGGACGGTTTCATATTAGTTTATTTATGAGCTAGGACAGCTGGATCAATATTTGACTATGATGGTAACTTTTCTTTATGCAAATCAGAGGATACTATCTAACTCAAATTGATAAATAATGTGCCATAAGCTATAGGCTAAATATGTAACTCTATTGCTAACAATGATCTGATTACAATTATTGAAATTGTTACTTGTGCGATTCCGTATCATCGATTTCATGGGGTCAGTTGCTAGCAAAGTTCCATTGCAATAAACCTAAACTATTAAAACGATACGTAATAGCAAAAAAGCTGGTCTCAGATATCACCGACAATTATAAAAAACTAAAACACATCTGATGCGTTGTCCCCGGTGATAATGCAACGATAATATGAGTATTTTTACGGTGTGCGCTGTACTGAGTGGGAGCCCAGGGAGCTCGTCAATATGACAATAAGGGCTTTCGCGATTCGAAAATACACAGCTTGGCGCTACTGTAACGTAAGGTCTGCTGTCAAAATACAGCCCTGTCATTGGTTGGAATAGATTTGTCATTTCATAGCAGTTGGTTCTGATACACTTCAATACACTACATAAGTTCAAAAGCTTAACAACTAACGGGATCCCACCAATAATACGACAGTATTTTGACTCGCCTTACGCCACACTTCAATGCACTACATAAGTTCAAAAGCTTAACAACTAACGGGAGCCGAAGCCGACGGCGAACAGATCCTGGTAGTGCGGGTTCCATTGCAGGTCGCAGATGGCGTGCGCGCGCATCGGGTCGAACTGGAACTTCCACAGCGGCAGCAGCGAGCCCATGCCCTCGCGGAACTCGTCCGACGGGTCGTCCCAGTAGCGGTAGTCTTGGGCTGCGGGGGACGGTTAGGTTACATATGGAGTACAACATGGCCTTCTTCAAGAAAGGGGCGATAAGGTTTTTAAGGGGTCGGCAACGCGTGGGTGATGCCCCTGGTATTGCAAACGTCCATGGGCTGCGGTGACTGTTTACCAGCTGGTGGGACGTAAGCTTGTTTGCCACCTTAGTGGTAAAAAAATGTAAATATTGTGTGACACAGGCGTGAGCTTTATGTATGTATGTAAATACAGTGTTTCAAGGTTCAGCTTTGTATTGGCTACAACAATATTTACCTTTTTTATACTATACAGTTACATACGCGGTAACTATAGCCCATAGTAACTGCGATTCATGCATTTAGGTTGCAGGCAACAAAAATGCAGAACCGCAGATGCGTTAACACTGTGAGGACTACGATGTAATGCCTCATAGTTCAAACTGGAACACAACAATGTGGCAGAAATAGATAGCTCCAATCCAATTGATGTACGTGAATCGCGGGAATTTTTACCTTGCACGTGCTAGATGTGGAATGATCTTCCTATCGAAGCCTTTCCTTTGCACTTTATCTTGAGATTCTTCAAAGGCCGGCACCGCTTCCGCTCCCCTTAGGTTGCTAATGTCCTGGACGACGGTGGCCGCTTTCCAGCAGGTGGGTATTGATCGTGTGCACTAAGCAATAAAAAAGTTCAGGCGACTCTGGTGACTATTGCGCCGCGTCACATTTTCCTGCGAGCCGATTAGCATCCTAACCTTATTTCGTCGGCCCCTTTCCGCCAACGCGAAACGCGACGGAGGCGGATGTGCCATCCTTATATTGTGGATCGACCAGCTCCATCCGCACCAATCGCTTCGGTTCAACTTTTAAATGCCTACGGCTCGAGGAATAGAACACGTTGCCTGCGAGTGTGTTCAACTTTATAATCTGGATACATTCAAGCCTACTCGTACGGCTCGTAGGCTGCTCCTACTAGTTGAGCGTGTTCCATATTTGGCAGAAGCGTCACTTACCACCAGGTGAGACGGAAGTCAAATGGCTGACCACATCTTATAATACATGAATAAAAAGCTTAGCTCACCAATGTCGTCGTATATATTCTGGTTGACGAGCCGCTCGAGGATGGACCACGCCTCGCGGATGCGCTGCGCCAGCGCCTCGTCGTGAATCTGTTGCTCCGACTTCATGTGCTTCGTTTTTTTCTTGCGAAGCTGCAAGACGAAAGAAGTGAGCGTTACATGTATACGGTAGTTCATTTCATATATTGTACTTTTTCATAAAAATAGAAATCTAAAACTATATTTAAGTAACATAGGTTCTAAGACATCGAGTAATAACAAATAGTCTAATTTCGGCGTCTGAATGTTTAATGATCCCATCTGGTCACATTCCCTTGTTAACAGGGTCAGGGAGGTCAGATGGCAGTCGCTTTACTGTAACTACCTGATCTGATAAACCCTCGATCATGGTCAAGGCGGACCCCGGGCCATAGCGCGAGGGCACAACTGGGATATTCATGCCAAGATACCATTTATTTCAATATTTAAAGAGCGTTTTATCGCAATGTTTCGCAAATGAAGTATGAGATGATTAATAAATAAAATAAATATGCTTGGAGAATTATTCACATAACCCAAAAGTAAGCAAAGCTTGTGTTTTGGGTGCCAGAGAACTGATAAACTTATATATATATTTTTAAATACATACTTATTATACGTATAACACCCGAAACAGAAATAAGAATTCATCACATCAGCCAGAAGACGCCCACTGCTGGGCATAGGCCAATTAAATAAAAATTATTAATTTCAATTTCTGCCAGCCCGGGAATGAACTCTGGACCTCTGCGTGTTAACCATGCGTGTTAAGCATTGAACAAACTGAACCACTCGTCAAAGATTGTAACGTAAATATCTAGTACCTACCGCTAAATAAGGGTACCTACCTATATTTTGTGGGTTTTTTGAGTTCTGTCCCGATTTACTAAGTACATTTTTGAGTTTCAAAATAATGTCCCACTCACTCTCTTCGGTTTCTCATCTTCCTTTTCCTTCATCTTCCTCGCGTAGTCCTCCTCATAAAAGTCGAAGATAATGCACTGCAGCGCGGTGGAGCCGTAGGTAGCGCGCGCGGGCGGGATCGTCTGCGTGTCCACTGACTGGGGATATGTTTTCGCTTAGCATAGATACAAAACTATTCCAGAAAAACTATTAAGTAGATACTAATAGCTTTTTCTGTTTCCATGATAAGGATTCAAGATGCCAAGATGGTATTTTAGAAATGCCGATGTAGACAGTAAGAGAGGGCTTGTCATAGAATTTTATTTACAAAACAAGCTACGGGTTCAAAAGTATACCTAATTGGTAATAAAAGGTCTTCAATATTTCTTCAAAAAGGGATGAAAAAGTTTTTACGAGGTCGGCAACGCGTGTGTGATGCCCCTGGTATTGCAAACGTCCATAGGCTGTCGTGACTGCTTACCATCAGGTAGGTAAGTTTGTTTGCTATCTTAGTGGTAAAAAAAAATTGTTGTTGTTTAGTAGGGAACAATCAAACAAATCTAAATAAAAATTTAATAATATTGAGATTTTTGTAACAACACTAGATGCTACCGACCCTGCTAGGTTGATTGTATGTGAGCGCAGCTCTCTCGCAGAAGTTAAACTGGTTGGCCAGTTTTTTTATACGTGGCTTGATGTCGATTATGTCGTCATCTTCCAAAGGCACTGAAATTTTTTAAACAAATAGGTGAGTTTCATCATCAATAGTTCATCTCTTCACACAATTTGAGTGTATTGCCATAATTTCCAAGCTTAATAGGCGGTAAGAGATCGGAAAATTAAATAAAAGAAAACGCTCTGGCCTACTCGTAAACTCGTACGGATGTGGTAGAGATTTTTTCTTTGTCAGTATAAAAAGCACAAGTCATCTGTGCAAGTGATACCTGTCGCAGCATGTAAATAAGCAACTTGTTTTATGTAACATTGACTCGACAGGCGTAGAGTCAGCTGCGGAGTGAAGGGGCCCCTCACTGCTAAAATGATTACAATGTATGCTGGGAGGTTCTTTCAGCTGCCTGTACATAATAGTTGAGTACTTATGTACTTTCACAATCAAACGACATAGACGTATGTATGTATGTATGTAATCTCTTTATTGCATCAATAGATCATAGATCATACAGCGAATTATCTGATCCCTTAGTCCCTAATCCTATTGCCATATGGATTATCATATATGGTCAATTATTTAGTTGAATAGAGTACATGCGTAACGCTGTGCATGCAGAGACCACGTATCGAACTAATATTATACGCAAAGCAGGTCTTATTTCATTCCAACAAGTCTTTGTGAAATAAATAACACGGAAACACCAGCGTGTCGCACTAACCGTCGTCGTCTGCCGCTTCGGCGGGTGGTTCCGCTTCGTGTTCGCCTTCCGTTTCGTGCTCGTCGTGCTCCCCTTGTTCACCTTCCATGTGTTCGCCCTCCGCGTATTCGCCGGCCACGTGCTCGCCCTCCACCCCTACCCTCCCTTCCTCCCCAGCCGCCGCCGGCTCAGCCTCCGGTACCTCCTCTGCCAAATTAATCAATCAATAACTTATTACTATGTTGACGCAACGACCCAAATTGAGTGTTGGCCTCCGACACTAAGATGTTCTATTCTACACTGTCCTGTGCCACCTCCTGCCAACCGTCAGCCCGGAGTTCCAGGTCTCTTTCCGCTTCGTCACTCCAGCGATACCTGGGGCATCCGACCGGTTGCCAACCACTGGGTCGTCCCAAGTATGCTTTCTTCACTGCCCGATCCTCTCCCATCGTCTCAATTAATCAATAAGCTTATTAGAATTTTGTTATCGGACCAGGCTTTTTGGGACGCTTCCCCGTTTTTTGTTAATCAACTCAAGTCCGCTAATTTACTAATCCCGCGATTGAATTGTAATTTGATTACGATCGCAACACAACGGCAGTTTTAATTGCAGTTTTACGCGTTTTTGGTATTCTGCTACAACCAAAACTGCTGATCCAATTATAATTCATCCAAAGCAAGTAATTTAGCGGACTTGAGGCAAAAGCGGGCCATAAAAATTGTCACTGCTGCCTGTCAATGTTAGCAACGCCAGGGGTATCAACAATGAGTTACCCATAAACCGATGGGCTGATCTCTAAAGCCCCGGAACACGTTGGTCTGGCAGTAAATAGACATTCTGGGCAGTCCGTATCCATCCGCTAGCCGCAGCCAACCCAAGGTTGTCGGTTTAATGCGCTCTAGGGTGCCCCACACTACGTTTACGATCAAGCTGACGGAACAAGCTTACCCTCTGCCTGATGGTAAGCAGTCAGTTACCTAGATGCGATCTCCTTAAACCTTCATCGCTGGACATGGCCCCCTCAACAAATAGGTTTTTCCGAAAGCTTCAACCTCGTAGTGTTTTAGCAGGTCATAACAATGACATGTATTCGAACATCTTCGTCTTACGTCTCTCACAGCGCGATAACAGAAAAGCTGACGCCCATTTTTGGTCTAAGGAGTCGCTTTAAAAAAAACCTGCAAGTTATCAAATTATTTGCATTATCATACATATTATCCTGGACTGGAACATGTTTACTGCTAGAAAAACGACGTCAGAATAAACGTCCATATAGTCTTTCCGCGGGCTCAGCCAACGCTGAGTTGCATATCATACAGCCAACTATGGAACCCTGCATTATATCGGATTGTTAGCTTTATTAAACAGGGCCTAGCTTGCGTGCGGCTTTGTCGTGTGAGATAAAAGTTTGAGCCTCGCTCATTTCAATGCAACGAAACGCTAGAGTTATCTCGCTCTCTCGCACGCGACAAAGCCCGCCATGCTACGGGTGGGACCTGTAGTACCTTCGACTGCTTCTTCAACTGCAGCAGCGCCAGCCTCTTCCTCTTCCTCCTCTTCGGCCGTGGCCTCCTTCTTCTTCACTTTCGCCTTCTTTGGGCCGGCGTCGTCGAACCTAACCGTAGCTGGAGATGGAAGATTCAGTTAAACGTAAGAATATAAAAAAACAAAATGGAGCATATATATAAATAGGACTTTTGACTGACCCGATTGCTATAGGCGCCTAGTGTTTAGCGATATTAGGTCGTATTAAGTAATGGGTATTTCGAGTTTAGATCCGAATACTCCAGAAAGAAAGAAAGGTTTACTGAGCTGTCGTTAGGTTTAATTTGTTGCAATTAATTTAAAATTAGTACTGAGTTGCGTTGATTGAAAACGTATATTTTATGACTTATGGAGTCAAAAAGTAAAAAATGACTCAAACTTCTTTCGATATCTCTCTGGTTCATTCAATATACCTTAAAATCAGAACTACATCGTGCTTTGTGATTTTAGCCCTTTTTGCCAATTTCTACCGGGCTATTCACTTTTCCCACCAATTTCAATACAGCAGAGGAACCCACCATATCCTGCAGCTATCTGCGCCTTGGCTTCGTCGGAGTCCTTCCGTATCGCCGTGCCTTGGAATATCCACAGCGGGTAGGCTTTCCCAAACGACGGCTTGGGCTTCACCACGAAGAGATGCTTCCCGTAGTGGTATGCTACCTCGTCCGGTATCCATTGCGGGTTGTGCGTGGAGAGAACGCGACCGACTTCCTCTTCGAGATCCTGATGTATTTCAATAAAATATTGATATGAAAACCAGTTAGAGAACTTTCTCACACGTCAACTTCAGCTGTGGATTGGGAGAGTTAAAAACCGAATTCTTGAAGAGGGATTTAGCTGAGGGTATAGCTGAGTAAGTCAAGGGAGTAGTCCTTCAAGAAGATTCAAGAAATATTTAAGGAAACATTTGTGTCAAATTGATTGATGATATTTTATAGTTTACAGAAAACTTCATGTCATACAAGACTATGGCTTGTCAGTAGGTGCTTCTGGTACGAGACCGTATGGGATACTGTGACGTCAAATACTGTGAAAGTGCTGTTCCACATCGCCTATTTCGGCTTCGTAGAGCGGCGTCTTCTTCACAGCCCATAACATTCCACTGCAGGACTTAAGGCCCCTCCCACGAAAGGAGAGGTAATTGCCATAATATCCACGCTTGACAGGCGGGTTGGAGATCGTAGTGTTATAAAATAAAATAACAATGGAAAATGCTGCTGCCCATTTACCAGCCTACGGAGACTAGAAATTTTGACTCGAAAACATTAGTCGCCCTGTAAGACATCGACGAGTGTAAGGGGTTGGTGCTACTTTACTCTGCCGGACACCACACGGCCACGAAGAAGAGTCACTCTCTGTTTCATATGTATGAGTAAAAACGAAACCGCAACGAGCCGATATTCAATATTTACAGTCTTGTACTGTACGTCAGATTTTACCCTCGGTCCGTGTCGTTCTCTATTGCAAGGAGCTACCGAGTACTACCGAGCGATACTAATGTCTACCTTCTCAGGAGTCTCACCGCTTCTGGAAGGTCTTCCTGGTCCTCAGGCTTAACCAGGGCCCGGGGTTTCAGCCATTCCATCGCCTCGTCATCGGCCACGTTGCCCCGCGACCTGCCGCCTTCCTTCTGCTAAATTGCATCACGTGAATTAGTATAATCAGGGTACGACCAACATGGAGGTCGGGGCCTTCGATTTTGGAACGCAGTCCCGCGCACAGGATGCAATATAAATAACGAGGCCTCAAAATGAAGGATAGCACGCTACGATGCCTTTTGATGTTTTAGTAACTGAGCGACCGAACTTTGATCGGAGGTGTCGAGTTTCCTGTATATCTCCTGAATATAATCCAATATACTAGGTTGATCCGAAAGTTTTTAGCCCATGACTGGTACACCCTATTAAAGGCAAATTTTATTACAACCTCCTTGCCTAAAAATTACTAGCAGGCGATCTTTAGTAATTTTTTGATAGATTGTTATAAATAACATGTTTGGCACTTATCAACCTCTACGACGGAGGTAACGCAGGTAGCATTTTGACGTAAGATGTATTATGATTTTAAACATGGGTTAACGTATTTAGATTCACATGAAAATTTTATCAGCCCATTTAGTGAATTGTCCCTATTCTATGCTATTGTCATTAATTTTGATGTGATGATTTTAAACGTGTTCAGAGCGACCTCAAACATATACCTATACTAGGGCACCGCCAAAGTCAGACACTCCAGAAAACGTCATCAAAGTATAGTTTAGTAAGAGAATATCACAATATTACCAACTGAATATAATATTTTCATGATATTTGCCAGACATGTTATTTTAACAATCTATAAAAAGTTATAAAGATCGCCGGCTAGTAATTTTTGGCCAAGGAATTTGTAATAAAATTTGAAATTAAAATAATAGGGCGTATAACAAGCCGTTGGCTAAAAACTTTCGGACCAGCCTACATACAGCCACCGACCACAAACATGTGTAAATTTAGAGATCAAATTTTCGAGAAAACATTTGTTCGCTATCTCACCCGGTTATAATGCGGATGATAGTGTAACACGCTTACTTATATTCGGGCTCTCGATTTACACTATCCTTAAGAAGGCCCGGATTTGTTTCCTAAGGTGCATTGAGGTGCATGTATCCTGTAGGTATTAAAATAGGCGGGCCTACGTTCTTACTGCAATACTTCTGAGCTGCTTGCAGTATACGGAAACGTTAAAGTTTATTAGTATGATGTAAATTGTATGACATATATATATGACGGATCACGGTCAATAGTATGGACTCATGTGGTCAATAGTACGGACTCATGACGATGAAAACGGAAGTGGGAGTGCGCCCTCTGGTGGGGCGTGCTGACAGAGTCTCGACGGCACGACTCGGGCCGAGTGGCGGCCATTCTTGGCGCGACCGCCGCCGAGGAGTGACGCGTCTTGAAACTGTCTCCACATTTCGTTTATAGAAAGTGTTATTTACGTTTGAAAATAAAGTAATTTTAAAATCACATCTGAAATAAGAAAGTTAATCACCTCAACTGCCTACATTGTGATACTGCTCTGATTTCAAGTGAAATTATAAGTGATGTGCAAAAATGAATTGGAATAAATACAGTGGAGTAAATGTGAACCTTTTCTTTAATTTATCTGGACGATCTAATACTGATATCACCACCCTGATGACAATGATCCTGATACACCCTTTCCTTCACGCGACGACATCAGAAGCGGTGATGACGAACGCAACGCCCAAGAGATGGTATGATGGGAAGCGACAAAGAAAATGCAGATAACGCTTTGTGGAAGCGTAATAATAAAAGGAAAGTGATTACTCGATCCAGTTGAATTGCCTACATTAAAATATAAAATGATTAAACACGTTCAAAGCGCAGCCAAGAGTCCAAACACCCCGAGATATAAGACAAAGACTTCGTCAGACAGATTGGGGGATTTATAAAGTAAACAACAAATCATCTGTACCAATTGGTTATGGTCAAGGCAGACCTCGGGACTTCGAGAGCACCATTGGGATATTGACACCATTATTAAAAATCGAGTGAAACTTACTATGGACGGCACTTTGGTATGTATTCTTTGTTTTTGCGAAACTTAATTTAGATTACTCATGTAAAATATTCCCCTCTTTTAACAAAAAGAAATAGTGTTAGTTGAATAATTTGCGTAGTTCTAAATTAGCCAGCTAAAGTTTATTCAATGAAGTTAAAGTAAATGCTTAGATTTAGATTCATTTAGCAGTGTGGTTTGACACCACAATTAAATTAATTGCTTAAATTTCTGCAGATAAATAAAACGATTATTATTTTTTTATTTTTTAAGTTTTACTAATACAATTATTTTCTTCTATTGCATAACAATGGTGTACAACGGTTCGCTTCACCTACGAGAACAACATTGCAATGCAACGCTGGACTGGTAGCCTCAACGTGATTGTTTCAACATGGGACGATGGTAGACAATCTGCGAGTGTTGCGTACATGACTGAGAAATGATGTGATATTGACAGTTCCTCTTTATCTGGTGAGTCCTATACATAATTATTATTTTGTAAAAACCTGTGCTGAAAAGAGGCTGCCTAGCAGATTTTAAGAGTTATTTACTTTGATAATTCAGAAAAGTATTCTGACGGAAACACTATTGATGCCCTTAGTAGAGAGAAGGGCAGGTTAATTTGTATCTTTAGTGAAACTACAAATAGAAAGAATGTAAACAAAACAAAAAGAACGTCATTTATGGTCAGTGTTACAAATTGTTGGTAAAGATGTCAAAAACTACTGCCAAGTTTAATAAATATTAGCTTTTGCGGGTACCTATGTCAAATAAATAATTATGTTAAATCTCTCTAAATGTTACACTGTGTTAAAATTTAAAAAGTGACATTTAATTTAAGATTATTTTACCATCTTGAAACACGCTATGATTTAACGTATTACCAACATCACGTCAGTTATCGGAAAACAAGAATAAGAAATACTTGAAAGCATAGTCCTATTATTTTTATTAAATTGAGTACGTAAGCATCGTTATGGTGGTACTGCCGCTGATTGACTTCTTCTTCTTGATCGTTACCTCACTGCTGAGGATCGTGACATCTTCGGAGTTTGTCTCCATCGGTCGCCTGATGTAATGCGACGTTGACGGATGTATCGTTCGGATATTTGGTCCGCCCATCTCTTCGGACTTCGGCCTCTGGGTCTCTTGCATTCGACTTTTCCCGTCACCATAAGTCGTTCCAGATTGCTGATTAAGTAAATATTTGATAATAACAGTGTGGCAGGGATGCCGTAGCAGTGAGTTTGTGGAACAATTAGCTGGTGTACTTTAGGATGTTGTCTTAGAGATAGGATAGGCTTCACATAGGCTTCGAATGAGCAAATTCAATAACGACCCCGCGATCTCCGCGATTTCTATGCGAGCGGGAGGGTGCCAAAATGTACCGAAAAAAAAAAGAGAAAAATTGTTAGCGTGTTTGTTTACATTTAACAGGAGACATTCGAACGAACTTTTCCATATTTCAGTATGTTTGTTATTGTGGTCGTAGTTTCCCAATGTTATAGAAGATATCCGCGGTAACAATGGAATCACTCATACACGTTTCTTTTAATACTACAAAACGGAAAAAAAGGGGTAGTTTGGTTAGTAATTTAATTTTATGTTGGTATCAAGTTATTAATCGAAAGAAAAAGTAAATACGAGTAAGTGAACGGATTGACGGTAGATAATTTCGATTTATGTTTTGAGTAACTAAAGATAAACCTGTGACTTAGTTCGACCGAAAACCATTTGTTCTATGTTAATATGACTTAGATTGACCTGGTTAAAGACTTTGTTAGACGGATCTATCTAAGAAGCTAACTCAATATGTGACGTCTATCGAGCCGAGGTTTTTATAAGATTTATGTGATAGTTTTGTTTTCTTAAAATTTCGTAATTCGCATCATCGGATGGAGGTGATCGTGTTTCATCACTGATGGTGGGCTGATGGAGCCTATGGGAGAATTTTATGGTTTACCGGCCTGATGGAGGCTATGGGAGCGTGGATAGAAGGTAGTTGTTTCAATCTTTGTGAGAAAATGTTGAACGATAATGATGTTAAGAAAGTCCAGATATTTTGGTGATTGTTCAATAGTCGGTTTATTAAATTAACTTTAGCTCCGAGTACTGAAATTTCTATGATTACCGATATAAAGTAATTTTTTCGAGTTCTGTTGTTGTACCAGTAAGATGAGGCAGTGTAAGCAATGGTGAGATTTTATATCCTTCTGCCAGTACAAGTTTAGTAGTACCTGAACTGTTGTTGAGGTCAAATATCCTGATTTATTTGGCTGACTTGGAGTGGCCTAAAAATCATGTGTGTGATAGCCCCGAAAGTCTCGATGTTGTGGCTGTAGATGGCAAATTTAATGTTGTAAGTTTTTTTTTAGAAGGCGTCTGTATATGGGACACCTTCATAATTACAATCATTGTTAAATCGTTTCAAAATGGGAGGCTAAAACATAACGTAAACTCTAAATACAGTATACTTGTTCGAACAGTTAAAATTGATGACGATGATTATTACTTGTTTAGTTTTGGTGTGGTAACATATGAACTGGATGGTAACAACTTACCTATGACTGGCGTAACAGATAAACGTGAGAGCTTCAAATTATTAAACTCCTGATTTAGTTTTGATATTGAGCAGTAGAGATAATGTTGTTTTTGTAGAGATATCACCGTGAACATTTGTTTGGGTCTGTGACGATTACTTGTTATGTAACTCGTAGACCGTTATTACGTGTTATGATAGCAGATATGACTATGTTACCTATCACTGACTTAGTGCAGATTTGGTCGAAGAATTGACCACGAGCTGAGAGTCTATAGACAGCTATTAGTGAAGTAAAGCGTGTTAAAGTTACTACTTCATGATTTCAGCAATTTCATATTAAAAAGTATTCTGTATAGTCTAGCAGTGGCTATATAAGTACGGCTACTAAAGTGGTGCCCCTATATTATAGAAAGAGGTATTACTAGAGTCTATAAGTACCTACTGGTTTAAAAAATGTGACGAATGAACAACACTGAGCTTATATGTTGGCAATGTTTATTAACGCCTGGGTGGCTCCCGCCTGTGTGGCTCGCGTCTGTGTGGCTCCCGCCTGTGTGGCTCCCGCCTGTGTGGCTACCGCCTGTGTGGCTCCCGCCTGTGTGGCTCCCGCCTGTGTGGCTCCCGCCTGTGTGGCTCCCGCCTGTGTGGCTCCCGCTTGTGTGGCTCCCGCCTGTGTGGCATCCCGCCTGTTTGGCATTTCGCCTGTGTGGCATAGTCTGTGTGACATTAAGTCTGTGTGGTATTTAGCCTGTGAGGCATTCTAGCTGTATGGCATTTCGCCGGTGTGGCATTTTTATGTGTGGCATTTTGCCTCTGTGAAATTTACCCGTGTGTGACATCTTACCTGTATCGTGCTTTGGTAGACGTGACACAGGATATATGATGAATAAACTCATAGTTTGACGATTAGAGTGGCACTGACCAGAGTGACACCCAACCTGTGTGGCACCTAGTCTGTGTGGTATTTCGCTTGTGTGCAGGTCCAGTTGCGTGGCGGCCTGGTTGCGTGGCGGCCTGATTGCGTGGCGGCCCGACTGATGGCGTCCGTCGTGTGGTGGTTCGTCGCCTGTGTATCATTTCTCCTGTATGGTAACATTACTTATTCTTTTTAAATTAGGATGGCGCTGACGGATGACCAAAAATCATATGGCATTTAATGAAGGAGTGTTTCAATCCCACTCGAAGTAACATTGGGTCTTTTGCTGAGTACTGAAAATTTGATGTAGGTATGTCACATATTTGTAGTGAATCTAAGTACCTACAGTAATGGACGTCGGGGACGATACGCGAGCTCTGTGATTGGGGCTTGTTTCCCACTCAACAAGAGCATCAAGGGGAAAACACTGGTGACGATGATTAAACCTTCTTCATTGGTGGTAATTGTGATACGGTTTATGAACCGTCTGGTGTTATACCTTGTCACGCCTCTCTAATGAACTGAAGTCGTAGCTGAATTTATGTCGGCAACTTATAAAGAATAATTTATGTACAAGATGATGTTGTTATCTCTCAATCTACAGAAGTTTAGTATGATAAATGATAATGGACGTATGTTTTATGTGAAGAATTGGTGGGTTAATGCAGTCGTGATAGATCCAATCACATGATTCATAAGACTTATTTGGGTGATGTGTTGTGGTCAGAAGTGACCGAGCGAATATAGTACTGTGCTATGGTTTTCATGTTTCAGATTACACACGAGGACGTGTGTATAGCAGGACGGCCGTGACGGATCACGGTCAATAGTATGGACTCATGTGGTCAATAGTACGGACTCATGACGATGAAAACGGAAGTGGGAGTGCGCCCTCTGGTGGGGCGTGCTGACAGAGTCTCGACGGCACGACTCGGGCCGAGTGGCGGCCATTCTTGGCGCGACCGCCGCCGAGGAGTGACGCGTCTTGAAACTGTCTCCACATTTCGTTTATAGAAAGTGTTATTTACGTTTGAAAATAAAGTAATTTTAAAATCACATCTGAAATAAGAAAGTTAATCACCTCAACTGCCTACATTGTGATACTGCTCTGATTTCAAGTGAAATTATAAGTGATGTGCAAAAATGAATTGGAATAAATACAGTGGAGTAAATGTGAACCTTTTCTTTAATTTATCTGGACGATCTAATACTGATATCACCACCCTGATGACAATGATCCTGATACACCCTTTCCTTCACGCGACGACATATATAAAGATTTGAACTTTGTACAATAATTTTACAAATATATTTAGGACTATAATTATAAACTAACATGTCTACAATTACAGTTTTAAATACATTTGTGAAATCATTATACAAAGTTCTAATCTTTATATTTCTGTCATACTTCATTCTTAAGTACAAACCGAGCGTAGTAGGTTATAATCTACGTAATTATCATCGTAATGATTACGAGAACACAAAAAGAAACATGAAAGCACAATATGATTTGTACCGAACAGAGAACGTACATCTAAACACTGCAACGTTTTCGTAATAAGCGTAGTCTCTTCATTCACATTCAAAGCACGTTTTATAACAGCCTTAAGCATTTCGTTTGAATTAATGAACAAAAAAAATTTAAGTACACAAATGCCGCAGTAGCAAGCAGTTCGATATCAACCGAAACACTGAAACTGGTTACTTTTCTAAATGTCTACCAAGTTACGACTAAGTATACAAGACATTTACATATTATGCTGGCTCTTTATTGGAAGAGATCATGTAACCTGGCTATAAATAATTGGGGTATTTTCAGTATGCCATAGCAAGCGTAAACAAACGATTAAACCTTGCGTGCCTGAAGTCGAAATGGATAACTTTTATTGTCATTTTAATTTACTGCAGACCTCATTTCAATCAATGTCGGGGACATAAATGGGAAAATATACTTATTTTATGAAAGCAATAATGGTACCTATAGTTTTTTATGACTAACGAAATGATATATTGGATATGTAAAGCATCTTTAGCATTTTGTTTGTAATTGCAAAATTGGTTAGCAATGACCCTAATGTTGTAAATATTCAAGATACTCGATTCCCTGATTCCTGTAACTCCATAAAATTCAAACAAATCCGTTTTGACGTGTTAGTGTTCCCACAAGGTGGACCGACGACCTGGTAAAGATCGCAGGTAGCAGGATGCGGAAGGCACAAACCGACCTCTGGCGGAGACCTATGTCCAGCAGTGGGCGTCTTCCGGCTGATATCATGATTATGATGAACCAAATAAACAAAAATTAAAATCCTCTTTCGTTTAGGATTTATTATGATTAAAGTTTAGGTCACTAATACACTTACATCGGATTCAGCATCACTATTATCAAAGGACATGGAATTATTAGAGTACAGTTCGATTTGATTAACAACAGGACTTTACCAGAGCGAGGTAGTCACTGGTTTGCTTTCAGTATTATAATTTCCTTTGCTAACCTGACATAAGACGATAGTAGCTTTGCATTTTAATGGCACCACAAATTTAATTCTTGTAGAGACAGAAGACTTGTAAATAAAAATTGACAACTGGTGTTCAATAATGAACTCTTAAACACGTCCATGTACGTCTACAAAACTTACTAGTGAATATCTATGTACTTCAGAGAATAACATAAATATTGACATTGACATTGATCAACATATTTTTATTATATGAATAGAAAGAGAATACTGTCTCTACAAAACCACAACAAAATATTTCAATTGCTCAAAAAGCGGCTAACAAAATGTTCACAATACAGCTAGAACCAACGCTTGGCTTGTCCGAAACAATACAAGATAAACGAGTGAAAATGAAATGTAGAGTGCAATGTAGAGAAAGCGAATTTTGCTGTCGTTACAAAGTTTGCATGGTCCGTTGGCGGGGGCGTGTCGCCAAATTCTAATTAACTCCCGTGGCTGGTGTAAGCTAGTACTGGGGCGGCCCGCGGTATCGCGCGACAATACATTAAAACTCCCCCATCCAGGGTCGTAGAAAGGTCTCTTAGTTAGAGGAAGCATACTCATTTGACCTCATTGTCTATATTGGGATGCGAAGGTGAGGTCGAATATGTAGAGAAATAATATTATAAAAGCGCGAGTTTGTACGGATGGATGTAAGTTTGGATGCTTGTTACCACGTAAAAAGTACTAAACGATTTTTTTAGAAATTTGCCAGCAATATAGCTTAAAGCAAAGAACAATAGTTGTTAATTTAATTTTATTGACATTTTATTTATTTAATTAATGACAATTGCTGTCATTTTTTTTTGTTCTATTTTATTTTAATGATTTATTTGTGATAATTAATTAAGTATACCTACTCTAATTTTATATTGTATGCCTAAAGGTAGACCACAGCGCTCTAGTCTCTATTTATGTAAGACCTGCATTTAATGTATAACCTGTGTGTCACAATGAACATATTCGATTTGATTTGATTTGAACAGTACATAGGCCATAATTATCTAGAAATACGATGTGGTTCTCGCGGGCTTTCCCGCGTCTGGAATGTTCAACAGAATTTTACGCGGACGAAGCCGCGGGCAAAGCTAGTGTACTGTAAATTAGACATAACTGGGTATTCGATAATACTAAAACTCTGTCTGAACTCTATTAAAAATAAGTAGCAACTTAACAAACGTGAGTTTTGCCGAACGTTTACACCGTCATTAAACAATGTTAACGCAGTAAAAATCGTAAAAAAAAAACCAGCTTTTCATCATGATCAGGCTTTCAATGCTCAGTATACCTTGACATCGGCTTTCCGGTTTTTTGGTGAATTGGTGAGCACTGTACGTCGCACTGGTTAAAACTTTCTTCTGCGTTGTGGTATAGATGACGAGAAGACTACGAAGTTTTCCGAAAGTTGGCCAGCCTAGTTGAATCCGCCTTGTAGCCTCCCTTTTAAAATTGCTACCACTTGTAATCGCACCAGTTTTCCCAGGTAACCTATATGTATTCAGAAACTTGTAAAGTAAAGGTAAAGTGAAATTTAAGCTTTTAATCGGGAATCGGTCGGGAATAACTGGTATACAATTCAGATGTAAGATTTGACCTTTCATTTATTAACAAAGAAAGTTAATTTTTGTTATGCTTCTCAGTCACAAACGAGAAGACAGCCCACCTGAGGGCTTAGTGTGAGTTTCGCTTCGATTTTACTTTACTATCGCGTTTGCGTTTACGTGAAAATTAATATGAAAAAATGTATAGCGCCGCCTAGTGGTACGTCAATGAAGTTTTTTTCTTCATACTAATTTCGACGTAAACGCAAACGCGATAGTAAAGTAAAATCCAAGCGAAACTCACACTAAGCCCTCTGATGGTGAGTGGTAACTATCGGTCATACTATCTATGATCTATGATTAAGGTTGCAGATAACAAAAATGCAGAACAACAGTAAATCGCATTTATAATCAGTTTAAATACGAGTAAAACCTAATAAAAAGGTAAAGCATTAAAATCTAACGAAGCGTTACATAAACTCACAAAATGAAAACCATAGACATCTAAACAGACGTAGCTTACTTAATCAGATTAGTCTATTTAAGTTTCTGTGGTGAAAACCGTCTGCGGTTTAGCCGAATTCGCCTCTGTCGTTCAGCATATTGTTTAGCATTTCGCGTTTTCTCGGATTAGCATTAAAATCTGATGTTAGTCACAGTCTGGTCGGTTGAAACAATACCCGCTGTATTTAGTGAGTGAACGACGAGTGCCGTAGAAATGTATAGATAAATCAAATCTTTTTTTGTTATATTATTTGAATGATTATGATCCATTGTGTTTTGCTTGCTCTGCCAAGCAAGCCTATAAAACAGGTGGTATGTAACGTAGGATATAATTATTGAATTGCATGTAGGTACTTATTATAACTACGTACTCATGACTTCTAGACACTTCGACAAAGAAGTCCAGCGCATGCTAATTCCGCTCTATCCGGGTGCAAAATTTTATTTTATTTATTTTATGTTGTTAAAATCACTGCATTACTTTTTAGTACTTTTTGTTGAACAAATGAATATTCAAATGTTCATAATGATTGTGTCCTTTAATTGGTGTATATTATTTTTAAAAATCATCTTGGTGTCAAAGTCCCGGTTGTGATCTCGCGCACGAGGGCCCGGGGTCCGTCTTGACCATGATCCAGGATTTGGCAGATCATTATAGTGCAGCGACTGCCACCTGACCTCCGTGACCCAGCTACCAGGGGAACCCGACCAGATTCAATCATGGTTCCACATTCAGTCGCCTGAATGTGCAGGTTTGATCACTATGTTTTATGTTACCCTTACCGTAAGAGCATCGGTTGGAAAACAACTTACAGAACTCAGAAAAGAGTCATTGGTACATGGCCGCCGTGGGATTCGACCCCGGTACCTCTCGTTAACCAGTCGGATACCTTAACTAGTCGGCAACTGACGCCCCTACCTACCGTACCCATATATGTGTAGGTAAGTAGCATGTACCTGTATATGATTAATATTAGAGAATTTATTACGTAAAACTATATGGTTAAATATTAAATAGGTAAAACATAAGTTGGTACTCGCATATATACAACATTCCATTATAGTCTAGCCCAGCAAGAGTGAGGGTCAATCAAACAAACATCTGTATATTATTCTTGGATCACAACAACAATACCTACACTATACGTCAAAGGTTTGTCGCACTCGTAGAGCAAGCGACACTCGACAAGGACTCGATTAAATATACTATTGGACGGCTGGCTTTGTGTGGCTACGGACGGCTCTATGTAGAGTCAACTTTTACTATACAAACCTTTACAACAGAGTTAATAGAGCTAGTGAATTGTGACATCTAATATTTCGTAGTATCTACTACTTACGTACTCTGATATTTCGTACCTATGTTGATAAGTGAAGCTGGAAAAGCAATTATTTTAAGTGCCGCTGGTGTCACGGAAAACGATTCGCTTGTCAAAACAACAATGTTATAAGTAAGTGCCATGGGTTTTTATTCATATGGTAATGAAAAGATAATAAATAATGAATTGTCCAATTTAAAAATCTATTATTATTGTAATTTTGGTGTAAATGTTAACGAATATTTTGTGTTAATATTTCTTTGTGTTTATCCTATATTAACTCTTGCCTGCTACAGCGCGGGCGTTACGAAGTATTTAGTAAATTATAATGGGCTCTGTGCTATCAGTATTATTTTATATTGTAATAATTGATGTTGGATTTCCTTAAGTAAAAAAAATATAATCATCGTCATCAAATTAGTCGAAACACTGCTGTGCATAAGTCATCCTCAGAGATCTCCATCAAGAGTAGGGTAGGGTCCTGTGCCATGTGCCTGCGACTTTTATCAGGTCGTCGCTCCATCTTGCGCGAGGCCTATCCACGCTGCGTCTTCCAGTGCGCGCTTGAGAATTCACGGCCCCCAAACCCCATCGGCCATTCTGCGAGCTATGCCCACTGCCACTTAAGCCTGGCAATCCTTAGGGCTATGTCGGTGACCTTCGTTTGACTATGCTAATTTCTAGATCAATCACGCAATGTGACTCCGGACATAGATCTTTCCATTGTCCTGAGTGACAGTGAGCTTTCTCATAAAATCCTCAATGAACGATCACGTCTGCGTTCCGTAGGTCATCACTGGCAACACACACTGGTCAAAGAACTTCTAGTTTAGACAATGAGGGAATTGGTAAACATAATGATACAATTAAGTAAGTCATTTCATTATACACGAGGGGCGATTGCAGCCCGAACCGATTGTGAGGGCGTAGATATTCTAAATTCGAATGCTGCCGAGTCTACTTGCCTAAACTCACGGGTATTATTATTCTTCCATTTCCGCACAAGTGCGTAGTTCCCATGTGCATTTCAAAAATTCTTTTCTTAGTGGCCATGTACATAATTTTCGGAATCTTTTGTTTAAAATAAAATGTCTTCTGTCGTCCCAGCGGTTATGGATTTGATTTTGTCTAAATATTTTAAGTCGTAAAATATTACTGTAATCATGGCCAAGGCGGACCCCGGGTCCTCGCGCGCGAGAGCACAACCGGGACATTAATACCATGATAATTTTTTATTTTATTATGTTGTTAATAATAATTTAAACACGAAAAACGAAGTAACGAAACTACTTTGAGTTAGATGTACATCGCGGTGAAACTTTAATTAATTCTTTATCAGTCACTATACACAGCAATGTATGTTAGTACTACGATTTAGTTAGCCGAACACAGTACATGTGACCCTATCCCCCCTCTCATCCCTTCCCATCCTCGTACCTCAGCTATTGGTAAGAATGTATTTATAACTAATTGCCGTACAACGCTGCTTTCCACTTTTTAATCTATCCTCTGTGGTTCATGCACTTCCAACGGTTCGAAGTTTCGAAAAGGCCATTCTTCAATTTAAATGTATAAAACATGTTATCTAACATCTTATCATGGACCAAGAAAAAATAACAATTGTACAAAAATGCATAGATTTTTGTATACTAATCACTTATTTGTTTTATTCAAACAAATAAGTAAAATATGGATACATTCAAAGATAGATCCACAGTACAGAATCTTGACTGCAATGCAATGCTAATGCTCAATTTTGAAATTCCCCTTCCCCATTTCCCCATGTTTTAAGCAAAACCAGAAATTGATATTAATCTTCAAAGAAACGCACATACATATTGTCACACCTCTATCCTGTTTTAAATATTATACAGCGTCTATTTTCGGTCTCGCTTACGTCAAGGATACAAAGATAACATCCTTGTGAAAATAGAAGAATAAAATGTCCATTAAAATCCGTTACGTAGTCTTTAATACCTAAGATATCAACTTAGCGGTTCCTAGTGGCTTCTTCAATACAATGCGCATATGATGGTTTCATTTTATTACTTATACCTATCTACTTATTTATTTTTTATTTATTTATTCATTCATTTCCCATTTTTATAAATACACACATATAAATTACTATAGATTATAAACTAATATATACAATAAAACTTTAAACATAAAATATAACAATAAAACTACACTTGAGTTCCTTTCTAATTCTATCTATGCCCCGAGTTAACATCGTGATTCTTCGACGTAGCTTCGTAAACAGGATGACGACAAAACATTTACGTCAAAACCAGTTAGCATAAAATCAACTGTTTCGGTAGGTACATAATATGAACACAGGGTCACACGATATGCATTGACGTAGAATATTTTGAATATTTAAATAATGTGAACGGCAAACGTTTTCTCAGTGATTTGAGAATGGCGCAGGTATTGCTGACAATGCTATACGAATATTGTGCCTATAATGATGAAAAAACTCTTTCTCTATTTTTAGAATCCTGCGTTGTGCCTATAGTCTCCAATCTCCCTCTCTTTTTTTAGAATCCTGCAGTGGTTTAAATTTTGTTGTTTTTACGTCTTGCAATTTTACGGTTTGACCACTTTTGGCAATATACTATAGATAGGAATACTTAAGCAAAACATTATAGATGTTTAATTACAATATTATAAATATTATTTTCTGTAGGTTTACAAGGTCGCAAGTTCTGGCGAAGTCTTAGGACATAATTTGAAAGCATATTTCCATTTCGGCACTGAAGAACACTTCTTATTTAAAATATTCTTAAAATATTTCATGTATTTGTTTTCTTCTAAATGATTGCTCCTCTCAAAGTGTCCCGGCTTCTGTCAGGGTCCACTTTTCTACACGCGGTCTTTTGCTACCTCGCGTCATAAGGCGACTCTTGTATCCGACTCAGTTATGTCAATCTAGCGCTTCTTAGGCCGCCCTCTGGATCTCAGAAATTTCTGATTCTTTCTTGATACCGGCTAGGTTTAGGTACGCAACACGTGGACAAACCAGCGCAGACGACGATCCTCAATCTTATTCGCGATGTCTCGAATGCCAAGGCCGCCACATAGTTACAGACTTGGTATGGCATAGTCGTGTAACGCCATTCGTTCTCCGCAGCATTTACATTTCATATTCTTTATTTTTCATTTCGAGTGATCCTCGGAACGGCATCGTCACGTCGTAAGTTACGGCGCCCTCGGGACATCATACCGGCCAGGTTTAGGACCTATTTCCCATGTATCTCATACAGCACATCGTAGCCAATACAGTTCAGGCGAGCCTCCCGAATCCTATTCGCGATATGAACAACGTAGTTACGGACGCGGGTAGAGTCGTGTAACGCGTGCTTCGTCTGAGCCTAAATGTTTACTCTGTATATTATACAGTGTTATACAGTGTATAACATAAAAATGTTACGTCTCAAAAACTTAAAGGTCCTAAAGACTTAAAGCAAACATTTATATATCGCCGTAAAAATAAATCTGTCTTAGGATTAATCGAAAGGTTTTTTTTTTCTGTTAACGGATAGATAAAACACACTGTAACAAAACAATATCAAAAATAATGTAACATTCGTTTCTTTTTTTTGCCTAGGAAGGCATATAGACTACAGGAAAAAAATATGTAAAATAGGTGCATTTAAATGCAAAAACTCAATTAAAATAGCGCAGACGATACATTTCTCGGACAAACAAATATTTACAGACACAAACACAAAGCGATGTAGTATTCTGGTCATCATGTTGAGAGCGCTTTGCACAATGTATCGATTCGTTTCTGATCCGATTTCGAGAAATACCTGGTTATAATGAAGCGAAAGAGTAACTTGACAGCCAGGCTCACCTGGCTTGACCATAGAGGTTACCATACTTGCCATTACCATACTTGACCATAATTTTGTTTGCAATCTTAGCCACTAAAGAAATCACTTATATGCGCCGCTGTCAGCACATTGCAATAACATGGCTGCATCTATTTTTATTAATCCTTACGCACATTTGTCCGTCGCTGTATCAATTTTCTCGAAATTGGATCGGAATTAAATCGGAATAACGCACATCTTCTGCCCAGCAGCCAACATAAACGGGCGAAACGTATAGGTACACAAAAAAGACATCACATCTGACAGGACAAATGATGTATTAAAGAGTATTTACAAATGCTGGACAGACACAACACAAGGGTTTTCGTGATGTAGCTGGCATGCTTTTGCTGGCTCCATGGGCCCATTCTGCATTCACACATCACATCTGACGAGAACAAATGCATCAAGAGTATTTACAAATGCTGGACATACACAACACAAGGGTTCTCATGATGAAGTTGGCATGCTGTTTCTGGCTCCATGAGCCCTAATTCTTTACTAACAAATAACATCTGACGAGGACAAATGGATCAAGACTATTTACAAATGCTGGATAGACACAACACAAGGATTCTCCATGATGTAGCTGGCATGCTGTTACTGGCTCCTTGAGCCCTAATTCTGTGCTCACAAATAACATCTGACGAGGACAAATGTATCAAATGTATGACGGACACAACACAAGGGTTCTCATGATGTAGCTGGCATGCTCTTGTTGGCTCCAAGAGCCCTAATTCTGTACTCACTCTAAGTCGCTTTAGCAGGAGATGTCCCAGAGATTTCTCCGTGGACTTAGCTTTCCATAGATCTTTTGCCGTAGCGGGAACAGGTAGCTAGATCAGGCAGCAAATTTGTCATTAATATGTCGATTTTAACGTTTATGTACATTCGATTTTGTGAGATGGAAGGTATCTGCTTGATTTTTAAAATCCTTTATTTATAACTTGCAGTGTTCTCTATGTTTATACTTAAACTAAAGTTTATGAACTAACGAAGCAATTAACGTTGTTTGACGTAGGTAAATAAGCATACATTTTCCTGTATGACGCTTTTAGTGGTTAAAAATAGAGTTAATATTATACTTTGCAGATTATCGCATTAGGTACATTTGTATTTATCAAATGCATATAATATGTATAGTGATGGTGGTCATGAAATTTGGTGTATCGAGATTGCATGTTAGACTCGTTAACACGAGTCATTTCTAAGTATGGTGTTTGATCGATGATTATAAAAGTGCCATAGATTTTAGTTTTATTTTTTACCGTTGCTTATTTTGATTTACTTATTTGTTAAATTATATAAGTACATATGTATTTACAAAAACTTAAAGCGAATAATTTATTGTTAAACGAACTACATTAAAAAGTGAAGAAGCTAGTTTTCAGCCAATTTAATTTAATAACATTTTTAAAAGAGAGAAACGTCGTTATGGCTAAAGTAAGTAGCTAAAATTTTACCTTTTTTGGAGCCATCACTGATCACAGTTAGAAAACTTACAACATGGAAAACTAATAACGAATTTTCCAAAATAGCCCTTGACAAAGTTCGGCTGATACGTAAATAAATTTGTCAAAATTCCTCGTACGCTTTTACTTGTGCGCGCGCACACCCCGGTTGCCAAGGCAACTGGCAGAAGGGGCTCTTTCTATTTTTGGCTCAGTGTATCGTTTGAGGTTTTGCTACAAAGCTGACGTGTTTTCCAGCCAGTATATTCCTTAAGGAGTTCCCTAGAAAGCCAGGTGAAATAATTTTAGTGATAATTATTATGTGTTAAACCTGTTAGTTGTGAATAGGTCCATACATCTTTGTGTTTCGTTGAGGTAACCATTAATCAATCCGTGTAACATATTGAACTTGATTTTGTGCTAAGGGTTGCAGTTTCGTGTATGAATATTTTACTGGAAGCTAGGTATAATAGTATCTGCGTTAACTTAACGTGTTTTTGTTTCATTAGTTCACGGAAAATTGCAATTGATGTTCTTAATGTTGTGTGGGAAAACAAAATATGTCAATGCTATTGAAGGTCACGAAAATGTATCTGAGTATAATGGTTTCTTGTTGTCTATGTAGTTCGTCATGTGTTGTATTGTCATGTGATTGTCCCATATTCGCTTCTGTACCGTTTCTGCCACTGTAGTAAAACTTATGTAGTTACAATGTTGTTGGATTGGTCGGACGGGAGGACTTGGGATGATGATGTGATTAAGGGTATGCAAGAGAGTTTTATGAGTGGAAATAGATCCGGTCATTTTCATCATCAGAAATCATCATAATCCCAGCCGCACGACGTTCACTGTTGGACATAAGTCTGGCACGCCATCCACACCGAACGACTTTGTGCCTCTTAGTTATACCACCGGATTTCTACGACCTAAGGCTGAGATCTATCTATCTCGTTGGGGATCATCCAGCTCTTAATATCTGACTTAAAATATAAAAACAGGTTGTTTTAGTCCAGTTCAAAACAAAGAAATACAGATGTATGCCGTCAATAATGCGATAGGTAAGTTCAGTAATCAATGAAAGTTCCGATTTTGTTTCCGCATTTGTCATCCATGTACAATGCCAGAGCATAAGTGCATGAACATCTTAAGAATCATATTCCTTTACACTACTGTGCAATTGTTGAACGGTTTTTATAGCATTCATGAATATTTTTTTTATTAATTGTATAAAAAATACCCTGAGGGTAAAAGACGAGTCCTTTGGGTATAAGGAACATAATGTTTCCTTCTTTTAGCAAACTGATTTTGGCCGAAGATGCACGAAAGACCGTGTATGTTGCTGTAGAGGTTTTCTTAAAGTGGAAAAGCACTCATTCTCTTTCACTGTATCTTACACCCTGCCTGCTACTTTCCAGGGAGTTTCACCGTGACAGCAGAGGCAACTGTCAAGCTGGCGGCCGCCGGGCTGCGTGAGGCGCTCTTCGGCCCGCCGGAGGACAGCGGCATCGACAGCGACGACGCTGTGCGCACGCCGCGCATTGTGAGTTCGTGGCACTTTACACATCTGTTTTTTTTGTTTTGTTTATTGACATGGTTGGACGGTCCACCTGATGGAAAGTGGCCATCGTCGTCCAGGACATCTGCAACCTAAGGTGTGCGGATGCGGTGCTGGCATTTGAGGTACCTTTAGACATGCCATCTGAATAACCCCATGTTGTTGTGCAGAGGAAAGACTCGGGATCTCATTTCACATTCTGCTCGCGCGTGGCTCGTGATGCCCGTACGGTTGTTGGATGCCAGGCATTTAAAGAGTGTAGATGAAATCTATCCCATCGTCGGAATCTTCCACCAATTTTGGCCATCTTTTTCCCTTGTCAAAGCCACCTCTCCCCTACCCATTAGGTTAGGGCGTGACAGTCGCATCTGGTCTACCAGTTCTAGGAGTTTTTCTACCTATCCTAGAGTTTTCCTTTATGTCCTTCGTACTAACTCTTAATACTCGAACGAGTCTTCCTTAAGTAATCCCATCTAAGACTTCAGTTTTTTAAGTATCAGATTTTGCACTAACGCGCTTAGATAATTTGGAAATCATCAATCAATCGCTGGACATAAGTTTTCGCTGATACGCACCGTTTAGACCGGTCGTTTGTTTTGCGTAACCAGTCAGTCGTTTGTCGTTGAACCGCCTTATCTAGTCATATGATGTCGTATCCTACGAGTAAGTTTGCTCAATCGTAGTCTTGATACCGCCTATACTGCCATCTTTATATAATTGTATGTGTTTATCATAACCGGTGCTCTGATGAAGGCAGCGACACTGCGTGCAATACGACCTGCTCGTAGTTAAGATTAACTGTCCACTGAAACTTGAATGATCTCCATATTATAATATAAAAATATATATATACCGTCGGGGGAGCGTGTCAGTTGGCTACCGAGACCGTTTGACGAGTCTTTGGGTCCCCAGCGGAAAACCTTGGTCAACTTCGATTCGACAAACGGCATTAGGAGGCACATCTAATGAGTGGCGACCGCGTTGCGGTGTCGAAGTTCGTCTAGCCTCAAAGTACGAAACGGTCACAAAATCAGCTTCCGGACTATGCGTTACTTAACTTTTGTACGGTCTCGTAAGTACGCTGCCAGTAGACCAGGCTCAAATTCTTAGTTGGAGATCATCAGATCTCGGCTCAGATCTTGGCTGATGCCAACTGTAGTCGACACTAAAGATAAGCTTGCCCCAAGATGCGCTACGAAGACTAGTTATATACTTTTTATTTCTGCTAAAACGACAAGTAAATAATGTAGTAGGATACTGAAAGCCTTCAGAAAAGGCACCGATGTGAACACCGATTCTTATTTTAGAAAGTTGGGAAATAAAGGATTCAATTTAAAAAGTCACATCAGTAACGAAATTGATTCTTTTGTAGAGCTACAAGAAGTCTGAATAATGCCTTAAGGACGACGACGACAGGTTGATAGTGATTATTTCTGTGACAAGCATTGGGAAATTAGGAAAAAATTAAGATAACTTGGTTTAGTTTGGTTTATATAGATTAGTTCCAGCTCACAAATATTATATAATCTCAAACAGTCGTGAACAACGTAGGTATAGTCTTGTTTTTGTCTGCGTAACCTATCCTTGTAGCATATACATACATACATAACATCACGCCTAACATTTAGACACCGTTAGGCGAACAGGAAAAGTTACTGTTGTGACTAAAACTCATAATACGGTTTGTCACTTACAATAAACAATGGAAAAAAGTCAGTACATTTAAAATCAATAGTCTAACGTTGAATAATTTTGGATTCCATAATTGCAGTCAAGTGAAGAAAGCGGCAGTGATGAGGAGGCAATCGACCAGCCCTGGGCTGCTGTAACTAAGGACGAAAACAGAAAAAATAAGCTGGTGAGAATACCATTCCATGTACATTGATATATATGCTGATATTTGAATATCTATCGTGCATGTTCATTCATTAATGACCCAAGGGCCACGAAGTAATCCTAATATCAAATAAGTAAATGGGGAAGCTAATCAGAATAGCACTCAGTTTTAATTAGGAAAGTAGTTATTGCGGCCCACACAGCTTAATTGAAAAGTTTACATTAGTTGTTACTTCATATCTAGGTGGGCGGTCTATCGTAGAATCTTCAGTTTTAGAAACACCTACGCATTATGTAACTGCTCTCCAGTTATTTATATCAGTATGTAGGTAATAATAATAATTTCCGACTTTTGTTTGCGACGTTCTCTGCGTCGACCGCCTAAATGGTTATTTTTTTAGATAAAAAGAGGTCTAGTCCTTTCCCAGGTTTCTTCTACCTATCCTTTACAAATGTTATCCAAATCTGCTCAGTTGTTCATCATCATCATCATCTTTGCGTTAATGTCCCGGTTGTGCTCTCGCGCACGTGGGCCAGGATAGGCATGATCCAGGATTTGGCAGGTAAGGTTATTACAGTGGAGCGACTGCCATCTGACCTCCATGACCCTGCTACCAGGGGAACCTGACTAGATTGGATAATGGTTACACATCCAGTCGCCTGAATGTGCAGGATTCATCACGATGTTTTCTTTCACCGTAAAAGCATCGGTTAGTATTCAACTAATGTACATAACTCAGAAAACAGTCATAGGTACATGGCCGGAGCGGGATTTGAACCCGGGACCTTTGGCTTACGAGTCGTATACTCTGATCGCTCCGCCACCGACGCTCCAAATCTGCTCTGTTGTTACGGCGTGCAAACGTAACGGATACACAGACGGAGTTATTTTCGCAATTGTAATAATAATATCGATTCGGAAGCCTTAGGCGTAATTAATACAAAGGAGTGGACGATGTTGGAGAAGGACAAAGCATGGACGCTTGTTCAACAAGTTATTAATCTGTTTTTTATCTCCATTACAGGAAAACATGGACGACAACGTCGCCCTCAATCCAGAATTTGTTCCTGTAAAATCTATGAGGCCCCTGAAGCCTTATCTCTACCAATGCGTATACGAAGCGAGTGGCAAGGGGATTCCTGACTATATTGACGAGCTTGACACGCCACCGCTGTCAGAAATAGAACTGACAGCGTCTGACGAAGATGACGATGGGTCTGTACTAGAGTTGGTGATCCCAATGCAGACGTCAAGGTATCAGAGGGTGCCCACGTCATCCCCGAAAAGGACACTGGCTGTAGCACCAACTTTCTTCTGCAACTTGTTCTGCTGCCTTCGCAAATAATACGAGCGATGAGTCTTTTCTATATGCCATATATCTTTGGTGTTGAAAATTATTTCACTTTGATAATAGAAATATGTTCATAAACAACTCCTTGAATGTGCCACAGGATTGTATCGTATCATAATAATGTATTTTCAACGAATTCTTCCACAAGATGAGAATTCAAAAGCTATGCAATCGAATGTTTTTCATAATAAGTAAAAAATAAGCAATTAAGAGTTTACTATGTAAAATTATGATCATTTTACTATCTACGTGTTCTATATGATATTGAAATAATTGATAAGTAATATCTAATTATCTTTAAAAGTATTTTTTTTACAATTTGTCAAGTGCAAAAATTTGGAGGGTGTCTAGAAAAATTTTGAGTGCAGTTTTTATGGGAGTAAGTACATATATAAAATGCATATATTCGATAAATGGAAGGTACTAAAATATAAAACCCACATTAGTTTAGGGAACATATTAGATACTTGATAATTTTGGAACTGTTTTTAGGGAATACACAGTGTGTTACTGTCGTTAATTACGCTTAAGACATGAGCGTTTTTTTTTCATTTATAAGTAGGTACGAATGCTCTACGTAATGTTGACTATTTTGAATCAAAACTGAACTTTCGGAATTATGGTAGAATCGAAATGGTGGATAGGAATCGGCACAAACTTGAAACAAGCTGAATATCGACGTAAATATAATATTTGGATTCAAACGATGATACATATAATGGCGTCAATTATGTAGGTACGTACATTTATTACGTTTGTATAATTAAAAAGAATTTGATTTATGAATTTGGAGGAACAGTCAATCAATAGATTTTAGACTAGAAAAGATGACGCCTTGGGCGCAATTTTGTAAGTGTTCTAATGATTGATATTTAAATTTAAACTGACTGATTTGATCAAACTCAACCTATATTCTGCTGCTTACAACTTACAAAATTACGTCCGTGTCGTGTCAGTTTAAATTATTTTTACGCAATTTATGTGTAAAAAATCATAAATTGTTACAATTAGATAGTATAACTGTCTTTTTACCTATCTTATTAAACATTTAAGATCAATTGATTCACTTATTTTATTTTTATGTACATTATACACTCAGCGGCACAAAAAATTGCCCAAGTGTTTATCGCTTTGTAAATTAACTAAGGGCTATTTATGAGCCGTTTTGATGGGAATAGGTTTCAAGGGACTTTTAATTTATTTAAGACGGTGGCGGAGTGGTTAAGGTATCCGACTCGTAAGTGACAGGTACCGGTTTCGAATTCCACTGCGACCATGTACTAATGACACTATTCCGAGTAATAAACATACATTAGTTTAATGCTTACCAATGCTCTTATAGTAAGGGAAAACATCGTGATGAAACCTGCACATTCCAATGTGTAATCATGATCCAATATGGCCAGGTTCGCCTGGTAACAGGGTCACGGAGGTCAGATGCCAGTCGCTCCACTGTAATTTTCTGATCTTCCAAATTCTGGATCATGGTCAAGGCGGACCCCGGGTACTTGTGCGCGAGAGCACAACCGGGACATTAACGATGAGAATACTAAAATATGCCACTTAAGGGAAGTACGTAATGTACTTGCAAGGAGTGCAGCGCAAGATCCAGGACTCGAGAGTTGCACAAATTTTGTCTTGAACACCTGAGTGAGGCTATTGATAAATGGATATAAGTTTTGTTTACAGATGAGTGTGGAGCACGGCACCTATATACTCTTTAACGACTTGGTGGTCTTTTTGCTTTAAACATTTTGACACATTTTGTGCCGGTGAGTGTACCTATACGATAATGTAAATATGTGGTGTCCGCTGGCCGTGTGGTGTCCGGCGGAGTAGAATAGAACCAACCCCTTAAACTCATGGGTGTCGTAGAAGGCGACTAATGTTTTCGAGGCAAAATATCTAGAGTGTCCGTGGCCTGGAAAATGGGCAGCAGCGTTTTCCATGGTTTTATTTATAACACTGCGATCTCCAACCCGCCTGCCAAGCGTGGAGATTATGGCAATAACCTCCCCTTTCGCGGGAGAGGCCCTAAGTCCTGCAGTGGACTGTTGTGGGCTGTGATGATGAATATGTAAATATAAAGTTGTATGTTGGAGATAAACTTCGAAACTGGTCACACAATGGTCTCAGCCTGCATGCCTGTAGGTATGTATGTGGTAAGTACTTTAAGCTCCAGGTACAAAAAAGAGACAGGGGCTCCAGGCGAGCGGTTCAAAATAGCACCCCTGGATCCTGTGGGATAGACGAATGCATTCAGATTTGCAATATGCACGTACGTGGGTTTAATAGAGCGATAGGTATATGCATTTTACCTAAGTATCAAATAATATAATGCAGAACCTCCGTTGTGAAGGCCTACAGATGTTTCAAGGAAATGTAGAGACTATACATTATGCTTTTCCGCGACTGACTGCGACATACTTTTATGTGTGACTGCGACTATCCTGGAACTCGATTATTGAGCACTGCTGAGCTACAAGTAGTTTCATGAATAATAGTTATCCGGTGTAGAACTTTACCTCGCAAACTGATCTCAGTTCGCAGTATGTTGACTGCGAGTGCAATCGAACTTTGTGTAGGTACCTACTCGCTCGGCAGCATGTGAATAGAGGACATAGGAGGTACGATACAGCAGACAAAAGTAAGTACATTTACTCAAACAACGTGTGCATATTTCGTATGTCTAAAAAAACTTACAAAGAGCTAATTCGGAAGTGCCTATTGGAGAGCAAAACATTTTTGAAGGTGACTGGAATTTTATTACTGTATAAAAATGTCACTATCACAAAATAAATAGCGGCAAATTTTGTGCCAACTCAAGCATCAAAAAGAGACGAAGGGTCACCCAGTTAGAAAAATCTTTACTTACTGCGAGTAAGTAGATGGCGTTGTACTTAGTAGTTTAGAAAAAAGTTCCACTACTCGACGCTAGAGGGCTGACCCGTTGTTTAACTGTTTGTTATGTTAATAGAAGTGATGGGAAAAATAAATCCTATTTGTCATACTATGCGGTATGACAAATAGGAATTATTTATTTCTGATAGTTGAATATTCAGGAGACCTTTTGGATGATTAATAATGATCTACTGTTCTACTGTTGGTTACGTAATGCAATATATTTGGTAGGTATTTTATGTTGTTATCATTACAATTACACAAACTCCTTTCCAACTCACAAAACAGAATGAGGTTTCTAGTAATTGTTGACAAGTTATGTCTACTGTCTACTGCCTATTGTCCACCTTCTGACTCAGAACCTCGTTATCAAGCATACTGTAGTTAAAGAACTCGTCAAAACTAACCGAATGAATTCAAACTCGACGGGGTTATACACTAATAACGGCTGAAGACTTCCACTGTCCTCCTCTCTCATCAGACCCTCGTGAATCTATCATGCATTGTCACGAAAACTCAATACGTGTGCAAAATGTCATGGAAATCGGTTCAGTATAAGTTGTTGAAAAAGCAGTCGCAAGATTTGAAGCATATAATTATAAGCGTTAAGCTAAATAAAATCATCAACTAAGAATAAATTATTAATGTTTCATTTATAATTTATACAATAGCGACAATTTCTTCTCATATCGCAGAGTATAATAGAAGATCTGTATGTGTTACCTATGTGGACAATGCATAGCAATAAACATAGCTGATGTTGCTGATGTCCATAGGCGGCGCTGACCACTTTCCATCAGGTGGCCCGCATGCCTGTTTGTCTGCCGGATACATAAAAAAAAGCTAGGCTACACGCTGCCCGCGCACACACGGCTGAGATGTTTTTAATTTGAAGGTTGAATTAAATATTGACTACCTCTCGTTGTTCTGCGTTATTTCATAATATCTTACGTTTATAATTACTACTTTTAATTGTCACGTAGAGTGTAAG
The DNA here is from genome assembly GCA_905147135.1 of Blastobasis lacticolella. Classification (NCBI taxonomy): domain Eukaryota; kingdom Metazoa; phylum Arthropoda; class Insecta; order Lepidoptera; family Blastobasidae; genus Blastobasis; species Blastobasis lacticolella. The sequence continues at coordinate 6,095,406 of LR990058.1, forward strand.
GTATCAATGGATTCGTAACCATGCTAGTAATTATTGTTAAATATGCGTGTATCTACGTGAACGGGGACGACTTTAGGCTAAGCCAATAAGGGTCCAGCGTAAACATCTTCCAATATATTATGTAATGACTAGCTTTCACGCGCGACCATGTCCGTGTAAACTTCGGTTATAACGTTTCAGACCAGTTTTTGTGGAAACCACATTGAATTTCGGCCTGTGTGCTATTATAAGCTGGGGACGTTATGTCTCATTGTTCTTCCATCAAAACTCGATGAGTCGTTTTTGCATGTAGGAGTAACAAGCATCCATTCATTCATCCATACAAATTTTTGCATAAGTAGGAAATAGGATAGGTATATGTATAATATTAGTATGATAATGTTGACCTTCGATTATAGAGTAGCAGCGAAAAATAATACTGGCTAATGAAACAGGCGCCCTTTTCCACCTCATAACCATAATTCGGCAATATTGAGAGCTTCGGTGGCCTAATGGTTATGGTATCCGACTTTTAAGCGAGAGGTACAGAGTTCAAATACCACCGCCGGCATGTACCAATGACTCTCGTCTGAGTTATGTACATTAGTTGAATACTAACGGATGCTCTTACGGTGAGGAAAAACATTGTGATAAAACCTGCATATTCAGGCGACTGGATGTGTAACCACGATCCAATCTGGCCAAGCTCCCCTGGTAGCAGGATCAAGGAGGTCAGATGGCAGTAGCTCCACTGTAACTACCTGATTTGCCAAATCCTGGATCGTGGTCAAAGCGGACCCCGGGCCCTCGTGCGCGCATGGCGATGATCATGAACCATAATTCGACAACCATGCCAGACTTAAACTATACATTCCGTCCGTCTTCCAGCCATTATTAAAAGCCCAGTAATATAAGAAAAAGAAAAACACAGTAACGATATGCTGTATACATGACCCGTTCCGCAGACGTAGCCCGTCGTTTACCCGGTGCAATCGGGCGGTGAGCAGGCCACTACTCTCCTATAAACTTGCTTTGAATGGACCGCGCTCAACTTGACGGTACTTATGTTAATGATGCACTCGCTAGGGCTAACTTACCGCTCAATTAGCTGCACCATTAAGACATTTTATAGCAATCATTAACGATACTGACCTGCAATTTACATTTGATAGGTCCTTGCCGGGCTGTTTTATCAGAGAGAGAGAGAGAGAGAGACAGCCTTTGGCAACGACTTCGTAAACGGGGTCCAGGTTTTGTATTTCTTTTTGTTAATTTTGATACAATATTCCCACATTTCCACTTCCCGTAGATATCTATAAAATAATTTTATTATTTAAGCGGTGCAAACTTGAAATTTAAGTTTTTAGGTTTAGGTTTCGAATCATTTAGATGAGAGCGTACCCAGCTGGAACGTTTTGACGTTTTTCTTTACTTCTTTTGTACTCGTAAAACAATATACAACTAAAACAGCAGTGAGCGTAACGAACTAGAAATAACACACATGGAAGAGTACACCATTTTTAACTTTTTTCTATACAAAACATACGAGGTGATAAGGAGTTGGATTAATACTGAACAAATTTACGAACTTAATGGCACTCTCAAGCGCACTCTATAATTTGCCGTCCCTAAGCTTATGCCGTCCATAAGATAGACGGTGCGATAGACTGAGCATTGACAAATCCGGCACTGTACGTAAGTAGATTCGAGAATAATATTATCCGTTAGAACGAACCTTTTCTTTGTGTCATTGCTATTGATCGGGCTTCGCAAAGTTATTGCATGTCACGTTTAGAAATGGCGCGGTCGTGAAGGTAATGCTATGTTCCTATCTAAGGGCTCAGAGCGAGGTAAGTGGATGTTAAAATTACTAAATCTAATTGGCATCGCGAAGGAGGAGCTTGGGTCTCTATCACACTAGCGATTTTGGGCGGACGCGATTCGCCAGCAACTTATATAACTTTTAAAAGCTTATCTACTTTATCTATCTAATCTACGATTTTGTAATTTGTATCTAATCTGGGTACTCATCGCCCTCTGTTTGGGTCCACGCGAAGGTTTAAAAGGACGTTTCTCGGATGTGGAACGAGCTCCCAGTCACAGTGTTTCCTTTGGACTATGTCATGGGATCGTTCAAGAGGTATATTAGATGTCTCTTCAGAGGCGGCCAACGCATTAGTAGCGTTCCTGGTGTTACTGATGTCTAAAAGGCGTCGGTGACCATTTTCCATCAGGTAGCCCGCTTGCCTGATTGTCTGCCGTATAACATAATAAACCAAGTAGAGCTTTCGATTGGACAAAAAGTGTTGCGTATTCTTGTGTTCCCCAAACATCAAAGGCCATAGTGTATGAGCTGTATGACAGGCATGCTCAATTTTCGCCCGCATTGACGCTTCCAATGTGGGATCAAATATCAGCATAAGAAGTAAAAGAAATCGCTCCCGCCAGAAAATCACTAGTGTGATAGGGGCCTACGAGCCGCGCATTTATCTGCGCGTCGAGCCTCAACCGCAGACGCCTACCTATTCATCCTATATATATGTATGCATACCTCCTTAGGCGTATACATAAATATAGCGAAATCTGACTGATAGTGGCTCATGGGGTGATTAGATGACCTGGCAATATTGTGGAACGTTGTACACTTACGTTGCCAACAGGGTTTTTGGATATCGAAGCATTTATTTTATGTAACAATAAACTGTCTCTGGAGGCGCAAAGAGAATGGCGCCTTACGTATTTTGTGCCTGATGTTTAACGGTGATACTTTTGTGTTTATCAACTGTAAAGTGAAAAATTCTTCGCGTGCATACCATCACGAGGTGCCAATCGGCTCCCAAGACTGTCTTAACAGTTTTAGGGTAATGAATACTGAGTTCGGGCGCTGAAGTTCGACAAGCCCAAAGTACGAAACGGTCATCCATCCGGTTCCCATGTTCTGCACGCGTTGTTTAAGTTTGGTTACCGTATTCGCAAATACGAGGCCTTGAAAGCAGATACGCTACATCTATTTTTAACCTCATCATAGCAAACATATTTCTAAAAATAGTACTACCAGCGAGAGCAATTCTCTTTTGTGGGTCATTGATTCTATCTATACATCAGTTACATATCGGTTACACATCGGATACATTCTATCGAGATATGGGCTTTTAGAATAGGTATGGGATTCCTTTCAGCAATGACAAATGCACTATCGTTATATAGATTTTTGTAGATATCTATACGAGGTACCATAATAAATGTCAAAGTACCTGAGCAGCTATATAAAGCCATCCAATTGCGCAGAAGAGTGAGACATAGGGATGTTGGGTTCCCGAAACTGTTCACAAACGTATTAGAGTATGTATTAGGTATGTTTATTAAAATGGGCGCGATTTGCGGAAAACGTCCAGAAACATCTATCTATCTATTTATCTAGGAGCTGAGAAATGTACTTTAAGAACAATGGATCGCAATCGCGTTGTTGATGATGAATGATGATAATGATGGTGCTGGAGGAGGTTGCTACGAATTCCATGGACATCGGACCAACACATCCATTCTAAAGCAGCTCAATATCAAGGATAGGCTTTCCACTATGTGCATTAGAAAAGTGTTTTTAATATTTCATTTACATTGTCAGGAAAGACCAGGAGCACCTCGAATGACTGATGGTCACTGGAAAGATAAATGGCAAAAAACCTAGAGGTCTACAACTTTACAGAAAACTTTCCCCAAGGCTCTGCACTGTGGTGAGAACAGAGGAAGATGGTTATTGTTCGTGGCAAAATGGGAGATAAAGGTGACGATCATTCAAACAGAGGAGGAGGAATTTGATAAAGAAAGCTGCTGATATGGTGAACAGAATTAAAGAACCGAAGAACCGACAACCGCTGGGATAAAAAGGTTGTTGAGTGGAGACCAAGACTCGGCAAGCGGAGTGTGGACTTCCTGGAGGCCAGGCAAAGTGGCAATTTGCAAACAAAAGGTGCGTTTTCTCCTGACTTTAAAGATATCCATATCACAGACTTTCCCTGACTTCCCAGAATGTGGATCGAATAAAACAAATGCCCAAAGGTAGATAAAAGGTACGGGGTTGTACGAGCCTTTGTAGACCTGAAAATGTGTTTGTTCACCATCACACGAACATCGCAGAGGTCCAACGCAGCAAACAAGAGTACCGTACACATGATAATTAGGTAGGTATGCTAAAACCCTCCAGTTACAATGGTGGCTCATATCCACCAGTTGAAGATCCAGGGCTGCTGATAACCAAAACTAATTAGCATCCACGCAAATTAAAATTGTTTCAGACACCGCATTTGGCCGTTTGTCGCGACAGTTTCGACGCCGCGTCGCGTCTCGGCTCAGCAGATAGCCGCCGCGGAGTCTGAAATCGCTGCCTGTAATTGTTATCACGGGGGAGGAACAGTTTATTAGCCCCGCACACGTGAAGGCTGTAATCGCGTTTGGGGGGCAGGCGGGGGCGCGGGCGGGGCGCGGCAGTCGCGGCTCGGACCTCGGAGGGGCCACACGTACTTCGCTCTCGAGCCGGCTTATGTAACCACCGCACGGTGAGTCCGCAGTCGACCACCCCGCTCCCCCGACCGCGAGTTCACGCGCACCAGTGCCACACACAAATCGAATGTTGTGCAATAAACATCAGCTGTGGCTGTGACATAATCGATGCAGTAAGTACCGGTGTTCCAGTGGCCGCGGCATGCAGGCAGTTATGTAACGGGACGGCGACGGCGACGCCGGGCGCACGCTGGCCACAGCTGTGCTCTGGCGACGCTGCCGGTGGCCCGTGAGAAACCGCTACATATCCATATGTGTCGCCTCCCCGATCCCCTATTCGTTGAGATTAATTATTCCGCCTTGATGAGCATCCTCTCGGCGGAAAGATTCGGGCTTTGTTACGATTGTTGCCAGCAAGCTAAGATTCGGCCCCGAAATTGTTAGGTAACCCTAGAAAAGTTAAAGAACAAAGGGCGGTTGTCTACTTTAGATTCCATGATTTCATATGGCTCAACCAGTAAGAAAATGGGCATCGGTTACGTTTTTTCGGTTCACATTTCTATAGGTCTAAACAAGAATGACCCCTGTTACGATTTATTATTTAATTAAGGACAATTTCGCTTTCAAAGCGATATTTATTCTATTTGAGTCCGTTCGGTGTATTTGTTCAAAATACAAATAGACTTTTATTATTTCTCGGTGGGAATAGGTAACTGAATTCAAGACTGTTACGCAAAGGCGTCTATTATAATATGAGCACGAAATTTAGATTAAAGATAAATTGATGTCCCGTTTGTGCTGTAGAGGGTCCGGAATCCGCCTTGACCATGATCCAGGATTTGGCAGATCAGGTAATCACAGCAGAGTGACTGCCATCTGACCTCCGTGACCCTGCTACTAGGGGAACCTGACCAAAATGGATCATGGTTACACATTCAGTCGTCTGCATATGCAGGTTTCATCACGTGATCCCTCACTGTAAGAGACTCGGTTAGTATTCAACTAATGTATATAACTAAGAAAATATTCAAACCCAGCACCTCTTCCTTACAAGTAGAATACCTTACCACTCGGCCACCGAAGCTCCGACTTAGTATACATAGTATAAAACAAAGTCGCTGCCAGGTGTCTGTATCTAGGTACGCTTAGACCTTTCAAACTACGCAACGGATTTTAATGCGGTTTTCAACAATATATAGAGCGATGTAGGAGGAAGATTTATAACCAAGAAAAAAGGGTAGATAGGGGTAAAGTAGGTCACGCCGGGTCCACTAGTAAATTATAAATATTAGTTTGTAATGAATAAAAAAGTTTTAAGAAGACAAATAATCGTAAAATAATTGAAATAATATACGAGTTAAAGGCAGTGTCAGTTTAGCAGCAGTTAGAATTGTTTTTACCTCAATATTTCGACGCAGTGCAAGCGTCATGGCTACGAGTAGACTTAGGTAAAATGAAAGTGAGTAAAGGCAATCCAATCATAATCTAGGATCTCCACTAAGCTTCGCCGTGAATATTTGTGTCCATTGGTGAAAATCGCATGACTTTTGGTAGTTACCTGCGTTTTGTACTTTCCGAGATTATCGCGGCATTAACTAGCTGTTGTCGCGAGTGACTTCGTTCTGAAAAACTCCTATTAATATTCCTTTTGATTTTCCATTTACTGTTCGTAATCCTGTTTCATCTGGAGTACAGGCTCACCAAAAACCAGCTACTTTTATTAAATGTAACGAAAGAGTCAATACATTTTTTTTCACTTTTCATTTCCTCGTAAGAAATTCTAAAAATCCTTAATTTTACCGGATGCCTAAGTTGAAATAGCGTGCACGTAGCTTGATGCTTTCAGTCCGATCCCTCTGGTCAGATGTTAGAGCTGTGCATTGATATATCAGTCAGTTAGAAAGGTCACATTTTCCTTTTATGTATATCGGAGTATTTGGTCTAATTTCTACTTCGCATTTTTTTCTGATCTGGATACTAATCTACACATATATAGATTATACATTCCAGTATCACTATTGAAAATCATTATACACATAGCTTTCTCATGACGAATACAGGTAGATAGGTTTGAAAGTTACGCAATGGTTCGACACCCTTTCAGATATGTATTATCTGTACCTATATAAATATTATAATATTTATCATTGCGCAGTAAAGTACAATCATACTTATAATAAATATGTTTAGACATTTTCCTGGACCGATTGGTTGGGAAAGTATCCATTTTCCGGTCGTAATGCGTAGCCAGCTCACATATGATTTGAAATATATTAGTAGATTGTGTTTGACGATAATTTATTCTTATGTCGTTCTAAATACGCCACCCGAGGAAAATTAGTAGATAACATCAAAGGGATAAATCAGTGTCTTGAGTCATTGGCGACATATTGGACCCTGAGCGTAGCGAAGGACTTTAGAGTTTGTTGAGTGTAGAGACATGTAGAGTTTCGAGTGATGCGTGGGGTGTGCGAGTCGTAAAATCGCAATTAACGCAAATATTTATGAATTGTATATATCTGAAAAAGTTTTGATTATATGTTTGATTATACGATATAGGAGATATACTGCGAGTTTTCACGTAACAGACGCGTACTTTTCGTACTCGAGAGGTGAAAAATTATTTTACACCTCCTGCTTGACAATGGATTCGATTCTAGAGCTGCTGATAAAAATATTTTTGTGCAGAGTAAATGTTGCACAGGTAATTTTAATTGTACACCTTAAATCTCTCTCTGTGTAGTCGGTCCCTCATGACTGAGGATCTTGGTCTGATGAGCACATCTTCGAGCGCACGAAATGCCTCCAACCGCTCCTATCCATCGCCAGCCTCACCGCGTCGCAGAATCTGTTGGATGGCGCAACCTTAATCTATACACCGTAATTATGCACCGCTAAAACACTTAGCTATTCTACGTACAATTGCTAAGATCAAACGGGGGATTAATTTGCATCAGACGTTTCTAATTCAATTTACAGTGTTACAGACGTATCTATCCGGCGCTGTTGTTGACAACAAAGTGACATTTCAAAATGGCGACACTCAGTTCCACTTTTGGTCACCAGGTTAGATACGTTTGTGGCAATTTTGAGACCGAAAGCTATTCTAGAAGTGCTTATTTTTCGTCAAATATGGAAACATTAACTTAAGTTTAGCTGGCGACTCAATTTAGTATTATTAGCTAAAGCTTATCTAAACGTTAGTTAGACGGTGGCCATCCAGAATTGAGTCCATTGTGCATAATTACATATCGCAAAATGTCAATGTAAAGCAAGCGAAAAGCAAGTCATTATATCCAAAGGGAGATGGAGATGTATGAAATTGTTAAGTTTTGGGACAAACTCTCTCGCTTCCCTCAGCAGTTAAGTTAAACTCCCTCGCTACGCTCATGTTTCATGTGGCTGATTATTCATATATTATCCACTGACATGATTGACTTGATATAATAAAACGCTAAGCGAAAACAAAAACAGATGCCATATGAAAATTAGACATGACGTCGACATGAATCAGGCATTGCATAACCGAATATATTTGATCTCGGCTCCAAATCAAGAAGTTTCAAACCCAGAGTGCTATGTAAATGAAGGATCGTTGAGGTGCCCTTAGGAACGTAATTTATTCATGACAGAGTCAAGAGCATAAGCAACCACTATCTCTAGTCCCAATAATTTTAAAGGCTGTTGTGCTAAATAAACTAATCTCGAGTTCCACTAACTAGTAATTTTCTAGACCAGCATTGATGCTAAACTCAATGGCATCTTAAAATCAAATTCTTTAACGAAATTTCAAACTTATATATGTTAAAGATTTAAGTTATTGAATGAATAAAAAAATGAATTATAATATTAATTTCTGTACCAATGGAGACATGTCTCTTGACCTACATATTATTAGCTTCAAATCCAATACATTCGGATATTCCAATATTCTCAATTTTGATTTCCGCATCTCATAAGTATTAATTAGGTCGTCGTATTCGTTGCTTTGAACTCTCTCAATTTTAAGTTACGGCGTCACGTACAGGTTTACAAATGTATATGTGCCTTCGAGTTTTACTTTAGGTACTTTGCTTTAAAAAATATTGTATAGTTTTGTCCTAAGTACAATTCATTTTTCTTTTGCACTTAATTTTTATTTATTTATTTAAAAACTTCATTGCACAACAACACAATTGGCAGACTTAAAGCCATTAAGGCTTTATCTTCCAGTCAATCAGTTGACCGGTAGTAGAGCAGTAAGATTACCTAAATACAATACTAACTACATCAGAATACTTACCTAAACATATACTGTTATTTTCCCTTTCGTTTTTATTGCGAATGATCTGTACTCTTTTGTGTTATAGGCCAAACAATTAAATCACTGAGTTGCAAAATGCGCCTGTTCGGAAATCGGTACCCTCGCATCATATGACGCTACCCTATTATAAATGGAAAATATTTTTCAAAAAGCAATAATGGAGACTTTGCGACAGTTGCTCGGGACACGGGACGGGTTTTCGTTCGCTCGTTGAGATCGTGCACACCTACGCGACAATCCGACTGGGTTGTCGACTCGGAATCGATTAAAAGTTGCGTACGATTCGTAGGGTGTTAAAAGCTTCCCCTTTACGTCAATGGGTGACGGTGGTATGAAGTTTCTACTCACCATAAGCGCCCCTCTTCATGCTTTAGAAGTGCTAAAAAAAAAATTTATTTCAAGCCGATTGACCCATAATTGCATTACATAGGTAATATGTCAAACAATACAATAATATAATTTATTACAAGCTAGACAACAATATAGGTACTATAACAGATACAGATATATAGGTACAGACTTTAGTTACCAGTTAAATACCTAGGGTTTTTCTTTGATTTCGTTCGTTTTGACGAAGTTCTTGTGTTTCACATACATTTTACATACATTATTCTCACCCTCATTCCATCCCCTTACCTTTAAAATTGTCATTTGGTGCAGTGGGTTGTCCACTATGACAATAACAGGCAATTGTGCAAAAGTTCCTGGATAGTTTAATTGGATAGGAATAGGTGATGCGAATTCGCAAGGTGTATGACGAACAAAATAATCCAAATGATGTATTGCCTTTGTTTGTACAGTTCTTTACTGTTAAGGGTACGCACGTCTTACATATATATCTTATACTCGATATTAATGCTTATATAATGTGGGAGGAAGGCAAAAGGTCCCCATTCAGTGCCTAATTGGAGGGTCGAATTCACATAAGAAATACGCCCTTTCGTGAAAGCGGACCGGGCCCAGGATTACGCGTATTTATGTATGAACAATTTGAATATCACATACAAGACTTTTACTTACAGCAATCTAGGAAATATTTGCGGTAAAGTTGAAACTAAGTAAAATCGTTTCGAATGTAGAGACTACTGTCTTGGTTTCATTTAATAGGAATCAGAAAATCTATTTAAAATTATGCGTGTAATTAAAATCATATTTATAGTATAAAAGCCTTAAGGCGTGTAAAATACATGTAATTAACTGCTGTTAAACTGTGAAATGAACTAATAAATAAATAAATACGTCACCTGAACAATCAAACTTGAAACTCGAATCAAAACTGTTATTATTTTTCATGTTTTTTTGGCCCGACAATTGTTTGCCAAAGTTGCTCATCGTTATTCTGGGAATTCATTTCGAGACAAAAAACCTGTCGACTACGACCGAACATTTATCACCGATAGGTGCCTACTGTTTCTGACATCACATCTTGGTTTACCACCTATACTACTTATTTTATCTGACCTGTTTTGCTGTAGCGGCGGACTTCGGCAAAAAACGGTTTCTCAAATTATGGCTGAAAATGGGTCACGTCCTTTAGTGGAATTTCATGTAAACAAAGATCCACGAAGGATCTTAAAATAACTCGTTCATTGCAAGCTTTGTGTTCGCAAAATTGAGAATTGGCATCACAGACTATGAGGTACTATACATTTTTTTACAATTTAATAATTTTTTTAAATTCCAAGTTTTGTCCGAGACTTCGTTCGCTTGGACAACTTTTCATTTACAAGTTTAGTTTTTCATACGATATTCCTACATCCGCACACCGATAGGTACATAGGACATCCATAATATTAGTATTCACAAATCCTTTATAAGGGCCTGTTTATATGTATACGCTTACAAACTGCGTATGCGTAACAACCGCCTTCTCAACGCGGAGAATGACATAGACATAGGCGCTATCCTGATTGGCATCGGTCGTACGAAAATGGTCGTGCGACCGTTGCCAGTTAGGACAGCGCCGTAGACGCTGCGTGTTCAAATGATAGGTACCTAAATTCACCTAATGTGGGTAATAAACAGCTTATTTTTTACTTTTTTTGTAGGGATTACGTTTTGAAGCAGGCTTTAGTTATACATATTCCAATGGAAATAAAACTTTCATTTTTTGAAGTCGAATTATTGTTGCCCACATTAATATTCAATTTCTTAATTATTATTTAAGAATTAAACCATACCTTACGTTTATATCAGCATTTTATTGAGTTTATGTAAGTAATGTCTATTTGGATGTAAATTTTTGTTAAAGTTATTTGTACACGAAAATCGAGAAATTCGCTCACTTTCAAAACCGACCTCACAATTACCAATGTAATGGTAAGGTCTAGGTACCTACCTATAGTAGGCTAGTATCCCATCTTCCATATCTATACCTAGATTGCCAATTTACGTAAAAAATGAGTGGATACAAATCGTTTACCAAAATACGCGTTACGGCCATGACCTTTCAAATACAACACTCATGATATCAGCGATATTATCCAATATCCTTATACGTACCACATATATCATTTACTTGATCAATGGAACTCGTGTCAGACTTCATGCTTCAGTGAACAAATACCTATAAAAACCGTTGTATTATCTGGTGATTCATGTCAATCTAACGAAGTGTAACTAGGTAGTTTAGCTACTGAAATGCCAAATAAGCGCATTAATATAGCCAAACTAAAGGCCGTTTTCACTAAACTTAGGAATTGCCTAAGTTCCGTATTATCCAGTTTAGCCAATCAGCAACATCCAAATTGAGATAAGAAAGATTAGTGAAAACGGCAATTAGTACTTATCCAACTAAAGGTATCTCTAGATGACGTTTGGCGTCAGCCTTTTATAGCTTAATGATGTGCATGATTATTTTAATTTAATCATGAAACTGTTTATTAATGTAAATTAAACAATTATTTATTCAGTTTATGTTTAATAATAATAAACCCTCCATGGGTTTATTGATAGATTTAATAAAAATAATAATAATCGTGGACAAATTCACACAGCGCCATCTAGCCCCAAAGTAAGCAAAGCTTGTGTTATGGGTGCTAGATAACTGATAAACTACTTATATACTTTTAAATACATACTTATTATACATAGAACACCCAGACCCGTAACAGAAATTAAAATTCATCATTTCAATTTCTGCCTGGCCGGGAATCGAACCTGGGACCTCTTGCGTGCGTTGACCACTGAACCACTCAGGTCGTCATAATTATATGAAATAGTTTATGATAAAGAATAAGTGGGACTTAAGTTATATCCTTCCAAAATTGCTAGTTCAACAATAACTGCTGGCTGGGGTAACAGCTTATCGCAAGCTTGTTAGCTTAGCGGTATAAAAATATTGTTTTGAAATAGAATACTAATTAAATTCTCCTTAATATTTTCATAGATTTTGATCTTGTTTTCGCTAATTAACATTCTATTTTGATACATTCCACTTGTATATGCCGATAATCCGTTTAAAATTTAATTCGATTCACCGTATGCACTACTCCCTGACATTTAGAACTGTTTACCACAAAAACTTTTAATTTCAAATCTGTTTCGGAGTGTATATTTTTTACGTAGATATCACAGTACAAAGGCGTCGGCGATCTTTGTACAAGGACGGGGCAAAGTAACTATTAACCGGGCGCTGGAGCAGCGCTTTTTGCCTTTATACTCTTTTTCTATACATAGAGCAGCTCATAAAGCCTTCTTTAGTTTCCTGGCAAACCGCCGAAAGGATGTTAACCACTTATTTTGAATGATAATTTCAAAGCAGCACTTTACTGGAATTTAAGCTGGGATATTTCATACAAAGCGAAAAGCGTTCCTGGTCTAGTGGCAGCATACTTGCGTATAAAGTTAAGCAATGCACGCAGACTTTGGGAACTGGATGGGTGACCGTTTCGTACTTTGAGGCTAATCGAAGTTGCTGTTGCCGAAGCTATGTTGACCCTTAGAGTGGTTGACTCATGGATCCGATTTTCACTTCCACTAGCTTATGCTTGAGCCATTATACACCTAGTCTCTACCTTCACTGTGAGTTTGGCATAATCTGTACGCTGGTCAGGCAGGTCGTTAAGGCAGTGACCACATTGTTCCATACTTTGTTACGTTGCTATGCACACGTGCTATGTGCTTGACACGTCTCTCTTCGTCCACATCCATCAGCCTTTCAGTGGGTATTACATGAAAGAGTAAAATCCATTCATACAAAGTTCATTATTAGGGTTAAATTGAACTCCACACGTGCAGTTCTGATATTTAGGAAGTAGTATTTTCTCTATGCTGACAAAGCTTATGCAGGTACCTATGTATTCTCGACGATATAGACGGCTAGAGTGGCTCAGAGGTTAACATCGGTCTGCCACGCGTGAGGTCCCAGGTTCGATTCCCGGTCGAGCAGAAATTGAAATAAAGAATTTTAATTTCTGTTACGGATCTGGGTGTAGTATGTATTTCAACAAATATAAGTAATTCATCAGTTATCTAGCACACACAAGCTTTGCTTACTTTGGGGCTAGATGGCGCTGTATCCGAGCATATTTATTTATTATTCTCATTCTCATAGAAGTAATTCGGTAGGTTGGTACATAGTTATAAATGTCAATAACAAGTTGAGGCTTGTCGTTTTCAATGGTGAAAAATAATATGAAGCCTTATTAATTAATCGGCGCAGTCCGTAATACCAACTAAAGTACCGGAATTAATGCTCCCGCCGGTATTCTGCAGCGCAAATTGACATAACGACCACTTTATTACAATTTACGTACTTTTTACTAACTGTTTCATGAGAAACTATAAAAAACTTCAACGGAAATAAAAAGTAGATTTCAAATAATTGCAATTATTATGATTATACTCGCGTCGGTGGCCTAGTGGTTAAGGTGTCCGATTTGTAACCGAGTGGTACCGAGTTCGAACCCCAGTGCGGCCATGTACCAATGACTCTTTTCTGAGTGATGTAGGTACATTAGTTGAACACTAACTGATGCTCTTACGGTGAGGGAAATTAATGAAGCCTGCACATTCAGACTACTGAATGTGTAACCATGATCCAATCTAGTCCAAGTCAGGTTCCCCTGTTAACAGGATCATGGAAGTCACATGGCAGTCGCTCGACTTAGGCCCTCGTGTGTGAGATTACAACAGGGAGATTAATCTCGCCAAGATGATTATTATTATTTATGATTGGACTCGCTGAAATACCATAACATTTTACTCTGTTTGACAAAGATTAATTTCCGAGCATCGCGATAGGGAGGCGCGGCTCCGGGAGCCATCGCACTATCCGCCACGGGCTGTTCCACATTACGTAGACCCTTTGCTGGAGTCCACGCGACTTTTCAAAGTAACGTTTATCGCTCGCACAATTCGAATGAAAAATGAACTCCTCGTTTTTAAAATATTTTTTATATTAGACAAGACAGGCATTTGACCGCCATCTCACCTGCTGGTAAGTGACGATGCAGGCCAAGATGGAGCATGCCCATCTTAGAATTCCAAATTTCTTCCATATTTATTTTGTTTGCCCAGCGACACAGTTTGCGGTTATCAGATGCTGCAGTTAGGGCGCCGCTGGGCGGTCCGTCGCGTAATTATTAGTGGATCTCGTTACTTTGATGCGTTCAACGGCTAATGGAATTTTGATTTGATGGCGCCGTAGATTGCTAAATTATGGCGCATTTTTACGATTTTCAGGAGTAACGACCTTTCACTCTGTGTTGAGAGGAATATTGAGCTAATTCATATGGCAAAAAAAATTTGAAGTGAGACAAATCAAGAAGTTGAACATATTTGTTTTAAGTAGTACCTGAAGTAAGCATTGCAGACGTCGTTTTGAGGCATGTAGGCATTTCAATATGCCTCTACATATGCAAATTTCAACAAGTTGACGTTTAAAGAATGGAATGCCACCCTATACCGATAACTCATTATCATGTGCATACCATCACGGGTTACCAGTTGGGTAATGAGATTGTTTAAGCATGCAGTCTTAGGGTCCTCAGGGTAAGACTTTCGCGATCCTTAATCCTCTTGTGGTCCACCACCTTAGGAGGACCAACACCAGAAGACCAACTGTGGATTGTTACGGCACGCTGAAGGCAAGACAACTGGAAAGAATCCAGTGGATCTGTCGCTTCACCGCTGACAATTCTGATCCACCTCCCGCCACTAACGTATCATTTTAACCCTCACCGATCGCTCGAAGGCTGTGAATATGAAATATTTGCCACAGTTGTCAACCCCTTGAATGGGTGTAACATCGTGAGAGCGGAGAAGGCTTTGTCAAGACTCCTTTGTACCGAAACGGTTTGAATACGTCGCGGCAACCAATGACATGTTTAGACTAGAAATGATTTATTACATTACAAAGATGTCGGCTGTTCAATACTGTAGTATCGTTCATTGTAGTTTGACTGCGGTTTGCGGGATATTGGGGCGGCATTGATTTTCACTACAGGAGGTTGGGTTTGGATTTGGGTGATTTGCAGCTTTGTTTTCTCTAATACCTAACTATTTTAATAATTGATACGGTTTTTGGCTAAGCATGTGTTGTTTGCGAGTGTGTTTCCAGCTTCAAGGCTAGTATAATAGCCTGTTTTTAGGTAAGCTTGCTCCAGCTTCGGCGGTATCGTCAAGGTGACACGTCAAGTGTTTTCTCGTACGTTTAAAACTCCAGAAATTGTACGTGCTAGGAAAGAATTTCTGCAGACGACATAATATTTCTAGCTGCAGAGGTAGATACGCGCTGTTCTCAGAAATCTTTATTAGATTAGTTTCTTGGACCGGGTGCTTGTTTTATCTGTTATTAATAGTTTCCCCGTTTTCCTGCGGGATCCTTTTATATTTCCGGTATCAAAGGTAGGAAGAGCGTTTATGCATTGCCGAGAAAAACAGATCTAAGCCGTCAAGTTTAAGTGCCTCCTACATACAAATAACAGGAATACAGCTCCTTATTCGCGATGTATTTTTGATTCAATTCAATTGTAGGTACACAGAATAGATTTCCGTACACACACCTACCTCATCACCGATAATTAAGATATTAGGTCGGTTCATTTGGAACGTACTCAGTAGTATAAAATATATTTATTGAAATGTGTTTTACAACAAGAAAATGCAAAAAAGGAAGTTCTATCTAGAAGGTACCTATGCTAGTACCATATAATCTAAATAATTTAAACTTTCTTTACTTTTAAATTTTTCTTAAAAATCTTCAACGTCTACCCACTTCTATCCCGGCCTGTACAACATCTAATCTAAACAATTTCATTGTAAACGCTTTCTAAACTTTTCTTAAAAATACTCAACCTCTGCCCACCTCTATAAAGCCAGCTAAATACACCTTCTTATAATAAAATCTTAGTTTATCTATATCTCGAATCTTAAACTTAAGTGCTAAAAATGTCATCATATTTTCACATAAAAATAGCAGCTCGTAGAGCCAGCCTCCTGCCCTCGTCCAAGTTTCGTTGACGCGTTGGCTATTGATTTTTCGCCGAGAAACTTCCAAGATAGAATCCCGCGGGTTACAATGATCCATCATAGTGTAAACTATTCTTTACTTTGTAGACGAGCTATCGTTATTCAAACAGCTCAGATTCAATATTAAGCTCGCTTTAGTTGCTTTTTTACAAGAATGAGGCTATGGTGTGATAGGTGCTTTGCTGCCGTGTATTGTAAGGTGAAGACTGTTAGATATCTATAGTTCGTTTTTTAATATATAGATACACTGAAATGTAATTTATTATACGAAGAAGAACTTTACACGCTTTTGATAATTCCGTCGTGCAACCGTTGGTCATGCATGACTGATAGAATTCAACGCCAGCGTATAACTTACGATCTTAGGGTTAGGTTATCTTTAGATTAGAAAGATTCGTATTCGCTGAGACGCTGATTGATACTTACGACAGCATTTTCGGCTATGTTCCATTTTTTAAATACATATTGCCTATCACTGCTCATAACAATAGCAACATTCTGAGATACCAAATACGTACACCACAAAAATGGCGTTTAAGAATTTGGTGCAAGCCACCCTTAAAATTTTAACCAAACACAAACTTACTCACTAGATGGCGGTGTAGGTATTTTATAACTAAATTGACATTCTGACGAGTGTGGCGCGGGGTGCAGAGTGCGGGGTACGTGGTGTGCAAAGATAGGTATGTGACGCGAGACCTAGAGACCATCGGCCATGGCACAGGGCAGACATCGTTGACGTTTGTCTATTTTGAATATGATAGTGGTTTTATTTTGATATTTACCTGCGGGATAAAAGGAGATCGTTAAAATACAGTTTAACACAATATAGGTACAAGGGTGGCCTTATCGCTGAGAGCGATCTCTTCCAGGCAACCATTTACACATGAACTGATCAAAGAGTATTATCATTTTAGGCCATGTACAAAATACAATACTAACATAAACTACAATCTATTCCATATCTAGAATAAGACGAAGAACCTCATTTTTGTAAGTCTAGGAGATGTTGCTTCAATCTCCCCCGGAATACACCAGGTGTATCAGAACACCTCACTTCACGGGGCAGAGCATTCCACAGACGCACCGACTGGACAGTAAATGATTTGCCGTAGAACCTCGTAGTATGACTGGGCATCACCAATGTCCGATCACGCGAAGAACGGAGGGATCGACTTTGTACATCATATTTAACTTTCATTTCTTTTCGGGTTTTCTAGTAAACTTTGAGCTACAATGTAAAGAATTATATCTTTAACTTTTCTCTGAAACCAATCGAGTAGGGTGTCAAAATAAAGGTCCACAAAAGGTGATTTCAAATATAATTACTGCTTTTAAATTTATAAGTTGTACTTATAAAATTAAAAGAAGCTTTTTAACAGCAGTCGGGGTTTTTAGTTTTTGTACTATTACTTGTTGACTTGGCACGTTTTACTGGTCTCACTCTACTTATGAAAAAAGTATAATACTGGTATAATAGTAAAAAAATTGCCAAGTCAAAAAAGAGTGGAACGGTAAATCCGAAGAAAGGGAGAAAATGTTTTGAGAAATAAATTTGACTTTTAATTCAACAAAGAGTGTGTTGTGAATATAAATTTAGACTTTAATTGTGGCCAGAACTTGGTCTAATTTTAGATCTCAGTTTAGGATGCTGAGATTTTTGGACTGGAACTTGGGACTTATGTTACATGACGTTTTTGGTGAGATAAACGTTCACAAACTCTAAAAATTCAGTTAAAAATAGAAAAGCTTCAATGTACAGCATACAAAGTTAAATACAGTTAGGTTATTTATTTATTATAGTGAAAAATCGGTAGCAACGGTTCAGCCATGAAATTCTAACAATCAGACAGACGA
The DNA here is from genome assembly GCA_905147135.1 of Blastobasis lacticolella. Lineage (NCBI taxonomy): Eukaryota > Metazoa > Arthropoda > Insecta > Lepidoptera > Blastobasidae > Blastobasis > Blastobasis lacticolella. Next base: position 6,113,518 of record LR990058.1, read on the forward strand.
ACACATTTTTGCATTAATAATATACTATCTTTTGCCCGCGACTTTGTCCGCATGAAATACAGTTATAGCGTTCAAGAACTATTCTCGCAACTACATCGAATTTCGGGATAAATTTTAGCTATTTTGCTGCCGAATTTCATCAAAATCCGTTCAGTCGTTTTTGCGTGCTTCTTCCTGAACTTTCGCCTTTATAATATTATAGTTGGATCTACGGTAAGGAGATACAGATAAAAAGGACAAGTCTGCAGAAAAATATTTTAAAATATATTCTTTGCAAAACAGAAGCCCACGGCCGGGCTTGCCTGTTCACTAAACCTGTCTCTAAGAGCTTCATATTATATTTCGTTGCGCATCACATAGTTTTATAGGGCAATTTGCCTGCGTAATAAATTTGTGGATCTTTAAAACGACCTCGGAGTTAGTCCAACAGACAGCTGAAGGTTGAAAGGCAGACAAAAACTTGATGTCTCGGTCTGATGCATTGGCCTCGGGATGTAAACTACAATTAATAACTTTTAAGATACTAGCTGTGCCCGCGACTTCGTTCGCGTGAACTACAGGGTGTTTGGTATGTTTCATATTAAGCAACACTGTGGTATGCGGTGAAGCACTCTTTTATAAAAGAGCTTTTTACTATGGATTTGAAAACTCACACGTTGAATTTAAAAGACAGTAGGTAAGACGGTAGGTTAGTTCCATCGCGTTAACAGTGGAACCTGATCAATTTGGATCATGAATCTTTTAATATTAGATTTAAAAATCTGATTATTTATTTAATTAATTTAGTTTTAGTAAGTTAAGTTTTGTTAGCGTTCGTATTGTTGTTTATTTTAAATTTGTAATAAAATATCTCTTTTAATGTATCCTATATAACAATATCATTGGATTTAAAAAAAAAAATGCTTGTTACTATTTATGTAACATGAATATTTGTTATTGGATTAATTAATATTAGCATAGACAGGGATCTATAATATTAGGTTACCTATGAAATTGCCGTTTTACATTGTGGCACTCTATCTACGTCTAAACCTGTAGCGATATATTCTTACGGGTAAGTTAATACTGTCTTGGGATCCGCAGCAAATTAATTATGAAGTGAAACAAGTGGGAGATAAATTAGAACGTGGATAACCGCAGTAATTAGTGTAAGGCGAAGGGTTTAAATAAGTTTACAATTTCTTTATCACCGCTATTATTTATTCATAATTGTTTCTTGTTATAGGGGAATGAATTATAAGTTTGGATGTTGGGGGTAATCTCCGAAAACAGAAAACCGATTATGAAAACTCTTTTCACATATCATAGATGGTAAATTAGAAAGGGCGCTGGCTACTTTTGTCTTCAATAGAAATCCGACTTTCTGTAGTGTACATATAGTGCGCGCAATATAACTTTACGCGCGTTTGAAAATGGAACTAAATTCAGGCCGCCAACAAAAACGATGACAGGGTCCAACAGGATTCAACGCTTAAGTGCAGATTTATTTTATGCGTACGTACGTAAGTATCTACAGACTTACTTAGGTAGATATGTTGCCAAGTAGAAGTCTTAACAAAAATTCGCCATTCTTGACATCAAAGCAGCGGATCGCAGCATCTTTGCCCAACATAAGATCTCCTTTTCTTTTAACTCTTAAGAGCAAACAAAATAATGTATTTTATTAAAGTTAAATTGGAAGACAGGTGAAACACTGATTTCACAGAAAAAAGTTGTGTTGCTGCTGGATACTTCTGAATTTTTTAACCATATTTGCAAATTTAAACTGAAAATACATTTTCTTTTATGTTATACGGCAAACAAACAGGCAAGCGGGCCACCTGATGGAAAGTGGTCACATACATGTAATTCGCTTAACCGTTTGCAAGGTTGATTTACAATAATCAACCGCGTATGCCAATGCACCAACTAGCCTATCGTAAATAACTCTGGTGTAATTACGGGAAAAGAGAATGGAGCACTTTATTCTCACAGTGTCACACAATGTTCTCATAGTGATCGTCGAATTACTCGACCGATTTCAGATTTCGACAATGCTTCAAGCTTTCGGTGTGGCGCAACGTAACCTAACCTAACTGAATTTCAATTTCTTTTATTGGCGATTTATCAGGGGGCATGGCAGTGCCAAGCCGATTAGACAAGCACGGAAAATTATTAGCCAAGTGCAAGAATATACATACCAACAAATACATTTCGTGATTGATAAGTCAAAAAAAAATCTTTATAAATGAAATAAATAAGTTTCTAGACAACAAAGATGCATAAAATAAATTGATCAAATATTGAAAGGAGAACTATGGTGCATTTGCAGAATATTTAAAAAAGTACTGTCAGACATGGCTCCACTTTAGATCTCATATTTTTTATGGGAGAGTCACGAGACTTGGCGAATTTTTATATAAAACTGTTTTTTATGGGATTTTTATTATTAGGAGCCATGTGTCTCACTGCAGGGCAAATGCCTCTCACTCAATATTCTACACAGGCTTTATTAAGTGGGACCTAAGTTTAATCACTCTCAAGTTGTTTGATAGACATAAACATCCGATGTAATATGTTGAAAGTCATTGTGTAACAAACATTATTGCCTTGTATTAACAGAGTGATGGAAGACTGCTACTAACTCCTTAATTTTTTTATCGATTTTGATTTTGGTTTCACTGATTTCGAAAGCGAATTCATTTCACATGCATATACTCCATAGCATTTTCTTATGCGACAGTTACCTCTGTCTACAGCTCTTCCTCGTTTTCCACTCTTTCTTGTCGTATAAAATCAAAACGAATATTGCAAGCCACTAAAGAACGAATTAACATAAAGCAAACCTACAGGTCCGCCTCATGTCCGTCCCTGGTTCGGCCAGCGGCCTTGCCTCTAATTTTCGCTATAAATAACCAAGTCGGCTAGAAGTTGGCGGCGCCAGCGGCATCTTTAATAACCCACGGCAGATGACGGCTACCTCCAACTTGCTCCGGCGCGGCCCAACTGACAAAAAGTAATAAAAATGCGCTCTTTACGGCCCAGCAATTGATTAATGTGTGTTTTTGCCGTGTTCCTGTAACCGGGCTATTCGTCATATTTCCATTTTATTCGGCCGAATTATCGGCAACGCTTTCGGGCCCGTGTCGGACAGATTTTATTACCTTATTCTTACTCCTTCATCTAATAATATTGTAAATGCGAAACGTTTTTTATGATTCCTTCTTTTTTCGATCAGTTTCTTGCCGTGTAATGGCGTTTCAAATTTACGTAACAAAAAAGAATTAAAATCTTAACATATTTTTTCTGTTCTGAATACATACGAGTACGTAACATTGGGAGGATACTGTGAGAGCGAGTGATGATGATGATCACGATAATATAAAAATTCTAATAATATATCATCCCGTTTGTATTAAATGTTCTATCTGTTATTTAATGCTCATTTCCACATTTCCTACCTTTTATTCAAAGTTTTCGTGGACGAAGTCGTGGTCAAAACCCGTTTCTGTATTGAAATATTGCATGTTGTCAAGCTATTTAGCTAATCATTCCTCAGATCTAGTATCTGCAAGGACAGCGGGCCCTAACAACAAGGACTTGAACATTAATCTTCAGCGACACGACACGCGCGTAGGCATATAGCATAGGTACATAGTAACAACCTTTTTCTAGAGGCCCTTACTTAGCCCTTACTACTTATGTTTCGCTTGGATATTGGGGTGGATCTGTAAGTATTTGCCAAGGTTACGCTAATTTAATAGGTAATCAAGAACAAAAAACGTACTAATATTGAGAATGAGAAAGTTCGTAAGGATGGATGTTACTCCTTCACGTTAATAGGTACTCAATGAATCTTGATGAATTTTGGCAGAAATATAGTTTATAGCCCCAAAAAAATATAATACCATATTGAGTTTCGGGACAAGACTGAATTTTACGCGAACGAACTCGCTGGCAAAAGCCAGTATTTTACCTTCTCAGTAAGCTAGTATTTATACCTAAATACTTTATAAGCAAATACTTATTAAGTATTCTCTTGCGCTTGTTATATTGGTCACTTTCCCGTTGATTAGGTACCTTCTTGATAAGTGATTCTCAATGTAATCGGTTTATATTCCTAGAAATGGCTGTAGGTAACGAATTCGTTAAAAATTACAGAAATCAATTTCGCTTCGACCGAAGCTCGGTAGCCCAATACTAAACAATTAAACTCAACCTTTCCCATCAGAAGCTTAACACAAAAGAGCATTATGCATTGTATAACTGCCTTTTATACGTACAAAGAGCCACAGTTTAGTGTGTGTTGAGATGGAGAGGTTGGTCGAACTTTGCTAAAGGGTCAAGCGGGTCTCGGCATCCGAGTCAACACGCGCCCTCAGCCTTGTTGTAGGTAATTTCAATAAGTGTAAATCAGTGTCGCTTTATCTCTATGCTGTGTGTGTTGTCCTTCGCAAAATGGATGGTGCTGCTTCGAGTCTGTTTTTGGTCGTGCTTTTTTGTTGTCCCGAGGTGTAAGCGGGTGATTGATGGGTTTAAGATACGAAAATTATTTTGTACCTTATGTTACAGGTTAGGTTTTTCTCGAGATTAAAAACTAAACATGCGTCTATCTATCAGGGTATTAATAGGTATCAACTTCAGAATCGTGCCGCAAATGTAATTTGGTTTAGCGATCTGTACCTAAACACAAAATCAGTTGATAATACTTTTTACACACAATATTTTTTGTGCGCATTTATCTTTAGGTTTTTACGGTGTTAGCAACGCGTGGGTGATGCCCGTGGTATTGCAAACATTCATATGCTGCCGTAATCTTTTTTGCCACCTTTGTAGTATAAAAAAAAATCTACGTAATGTGATAAACTGTGTAAAATAAAATGTGCATTTCATCTGATAATATAAAGAGCTCGCGCTCATAGCGACCGTCACGAGTTCTTTCGGAACTGGTTACAAAAAACAGTTGCGAACGTGGATAAAATGGTCACGAGTGAGAGTGCAGCTGATGTTGTCGTGACCAGCCAAGATTTGAGCGACACAAAGAGACAATGATGTATTTCCAACCATTTCTTGCTTGTCTATCAAGTACAGACGGGAGAAATTTAAACAAATGGCGCAGCTTGGTAGATATTTTTTGTCACCAAATATCTCGCTTGGCTATGGGTATACCTACGTATAACCAAAGTATAGATAGTGTTGTAATATCGATAATTTAGGACATCACAGGTCCCATCGATTTAAAAATTCGATTTTCACTATTTTTTTTATTGCCTACAGTGCCACGGTCGGACGGCCCACCTGCTGGAAAGTGGCCACCGTCCTTCTCTGAAATATTATACGCCCATTATGAAATTAAATACCTCTTTCAAACGTCAAATAGGGCACGGATAGGAAAGTCTGAAGGAAGCACACAGTGAGCCATTGGGTACCCCAGAGCACAAAAGTACCAGTTAGTGCAGACACTTTATATTCTTCATAGTTGTATTTGTAAAGGATTTTTAATGAAAACTGCATTTGTTTCATTATTACTTATGGTGCGGTTGATATAACCGCGACTGTTTAAGACAATACGTTAACTTCATTGATTTTTAATAAAGGTGTGTAATTCAATAAAGAAAGTAATCTAATTTTTCTTCAGTACAGGCTGTTGAGGATACAATAAGTAAAGTACATTTTAATAGAAATAGCACGATAAGTATTTACCTAAATAAATTTACTTACCGCCTGTGGCAGAATTAAAGTTAATTAAACCTCACGCTGGCACGTTTCGTTTTTTTGATATAGAAAAACAAGCGATATATATGGAGAATTAATTTTAATTAAAGTTTCTGCAACTGGCTGTTATTTAAATAAGTATATATTCTTCTTTAGATTTCCTTGGTAATACTTACCGTTGTCGTGATCTACTATGGTCTTGTTCTATTACTATTATATTGTATAGAACAAAATCGAGACATTAATTGATAGCGAACTAGATTTGTAGCAAGATATTGCCACCAAGTAGGTACTTTAACTGTATTCGTTCAAACCTTTTTGGCAGGTTGTACAAGTAATGTATTCGAGACGTAGATGACCTTTTAATGGCCAGGCCACCGACATTTGGCCACAGCCTGTACCTTTTTGGTGCATTATTCTTTAAGCATAATAAATGATAGATATTCGCCCCGGCTTCGAAAAGGTTCAAACTACATCCGAAGTCTTCCTCGTGAATCAGTCTGGTTCCCTGGTGTTTTTTTTATTACTTCGACAATACATTTAAACCAACTCACACAGCTCCAAACTAAACAAAGCTGTGTGCTGTATGGGTGCTACTTATCTGATATACCTACTACTTACATACGTTTTTAAAAACTGTCTTGTAGTTAGGTATACATGTACAGTAACACTTAAACATGTAACAGAAGTTAAATTCCAGGAATCGAACCTTAGATAAAGGTTGGACAGATCCGCACAGACGTGATTGAGCAGAAGGCAACTAAACCATTCAGGTCGTCGTATGTGATTTCTCACCTCAGATTAGGTATTATTTTTGTCACTTAGGCTTATTTCATATACCCGGACCTTATAAAGGCCAAAGTAAGCTACACATCCAAACTCATGTTTACGCCTCACCTAGAAATCGAACCAAGAACCCCTGATTGGCAGACCGCTGTTGTCACCAAAGCGCCCTGTTCCGTTAATCCGCTTACGGGGCAGCCTTGATTGCGCACTGAATTGTTTTACGCAATGTACACACACACCAGTTAAAGCGCGTAGTGGCCAGGGTTACGTCTCCCGGGCGCCATTAAACAGTTAGCAAAATCCATAAACTGGTATCGAGACGGGCGGTCATTTGGGGTCCCTCGGGGTCCCGCGGGGTCCGCCGGGGCCCGCTGGGGTCCAGCGGGGTCCGCTGGTAATTTAATGGCACATTTAGCGATAACAACTGACTGCCCCTCTAACTGCCCGCGAGTGTCGTAAAGCGTAATCGCTCTGTCAGAGACGTGATCAGACGGTTACTCATGCGACGACCTACCACAAAATATTTTCTAGCGCTAAGTGATCGATGCTATTTCATCATCACCATCACAGCCCGTAACAGTCCACTGCTGGACTTAGGGCCTCTCCCACGAAAGGGGAGGTTATTGCCATAATCTCCACGCTTGGCAGGCGGGTTGGAGATCGCAGTGTTTAAAAATAAAAAAAAATGATGCTATTTACGAAAGGAAAAATGAATTTATAAGATTATGTAGGTCAAATTATAGATGTCGATGTATGAACACAAGTAAGAATCACTTGGCCAAAATGAAAGAAAAACAAATTTAGGATAATTTATTTGGCCCTATCGAGAGTTGATGGGTAAATGAATGCAGTTTTCAATTTCCTAATATATATACATATCAGCCACGTTATAACCGCGATCTAAAAGTATATCAGCGACAACTAGTGTCCGTTAAAACAATACATATTAAAAAGTTCCACAACAAGCGTTCAACAATGCAAGACATGACATATTATTCTCCTCGCTGCACACTGTCGGGGGGCGGACGGTGCGAATGTTATTTTATTTAGGTTACCATTTTGCAGTGACTACAACAATAGTCGTATATATATACGCTTTTCTGCGATCGACGCCAGGGGCCCTATTTTTGAAACCGCTCGTATCCAGGCGAGCGTTGGCGTGCGCTACCTATCTCTTTCCTATGAAAGAGATAGAAAATATAAACTATCAAATCCTGGTAAGTAGCTAGAGATAGAAAATACAAACTATCAAATCCTGGTAAGTAGCTAGAGATAGAAAATACAAACTATCAAATCCTGGTAAGTAGCTAGAGATAGAAAATACAAACTATCAAATCCTGGTAAGTAGCTAGAGATAGAAAATACAAACTATCAAATCCTGGTAAGTAGCTAGAGATAGAAAATACAAACTATCAAATCCTGGTAAGTTGCTAGAGATAGAAAATACAAACATTAGAAGGTGAGCGATCGCGTGAGAGCGAGCGGTTTCTACCCCCATGTGCTCTATTTTCGAACCACTCGCCTCTAGTGGAATGGTTTTTGATAATGATTTTCGTTATGATTAATTCAATATTTTGTTATTACATTGGCAACACCAAAAGCACGGTTCAAAAATAGGAAAAATCAGCGTCATACATTATAATATTCAATCATTCTGCGTAGCACCGTTCGATTCAAGACGAGCGGTTTAAAAGTAGGGCCTCTGCTCCCGCAATCGACCGTTTGAATACCCCGTTGCCTCGGGCCGCCCGCCGACTCGTGATCTCGTCTATTCGATTGATCGGGAATTTCAGTTGGTACGGGTTTTTTATTGCCTCTTTCACGAGCATTAGGAAGAATTAAGCAGCATGAGTTTCATCGTCAAAAAGCAACCCTTTGTTGGTCAATTATGTTGATATGTATTAAGTAATGTATGCGTTTATTCGTTTATTCGTAAATAACACTATTGATATTTAAAGTAAAGGTGGATTTGTATGATGAGGATTTAACTTTGTTTAATTTATTTATTTAAAACTTCATGCACATTACAGTACAAAGGCGGACTTAAAGCTACGTAGCTTTTTCTACCAGTCAACCAGAGAGCGATTAACAATTGTTAATTTGTATGATTCTTGTAGGTATGGTTATTGCATAGTACGTCACATGGGTTCTTTGTGCTATCTTTGATTTTCATACCTTATCTAGTATATTTGGATATTTGGCAGTCGCTCCACTGTAATTATCTGATCTGTCAAATCCTAGATCATCGTCAAGGTGGACTTGGGACCCTCGCGCGCAAGAGTATAACCGGGATATTAACGCAAAGATGATGGAGATCTAGTATATCTATATTCCATGATGTACTACAGTTAGTAGTTCGGCTATTGGCGTTCGGATATCTCGTCGCATGCAAATGTTACACGAAATATTATAATAATCCCATAAACTGGCAGTTAAATCCCACAGAACACACTAAACAAACATGATAAAACAATTACCGAAGAGTTCACAAACTCCGATCGGAATATTCATTTCGCTCGTTCGATTTGATTCAAATGCGTTTGGTCTTTACAGTTTGCTGTTTCGCGAAATAACGAAATCGACGCAACTGGATACTTGTAATATCAGTTGCAAATAAAACTCGATTGATTCGAACAGCACCATTTATTGAGGGGCAATTGAAAATTGTTTATAGTTCGCCTCTGAATAAAGTTGGAAGCGTATAAAAGTGTTTGCATTCCATGTTTCCTATTCCGGATGAGTTTTAGTCCAATTGGAAGTGTTTGTTCACGCAGTTTGATAATACGATTATAGGAAAAAATGCAATTTCATCTTTCATTCACAAGCTAAAGGCTAATTACGTAACGCTGTTGCCAACAATTATCTGATTTCAATGATTGAAATTGTTACTTTTGCGATTACGTATGATCGTTTTAATAGTTTCAGTGTATTGAAATGGAACTTTGTTAGCAGGTGAACCCATGAAATCGATGATACGCAACAGTAACAATTTCAATAACTGAAATCAGAGAATTGTTAGCAACGGAGTTACGTAATTAGCTTAATGACACGCAAGTTGGAACCACTGGCAAACCGAAGGGACTTTAGCTCCCTGTGTGTGTTCTATCGGCTGTACAATGGGGAGTGTTCCGAGGAACTTTTCGATCTGGTGCCCACAGCATAATTCCGCCATCGCACCACCCGCCGTGGGCTTGGTACTCATCCTCACTACGTAGACCCTCTGTTGGTCACGACACAAAGGTTCGAAAGAACGTTTCTCGCTCGTACGATTCGGATGTGGAATGAGCTCCCAGCCACAGTGTTTCCTTTGGACTATGACATGGGATTGTTAAAGAGGTATTTTAGAGGTCTCTTCAGAGGCGGGAAACGCATCAGTGACTCCCCTGGTGTTGCTGATGTCCATAGGCGGCGGTGACCACTTTCCATCAGGTGGCCCGCTTGCCTGTTTGCCTACCGTATGACATATAAAGGAATATAAGACAGCTTTATGGAGGAGCGAACAATCTCGACACCGACAAATAATACTTGTCTACTGGGAGAGTTTAACCTATGTTTCCACTACAAATGATTTATGAAATACATTTATTTATTTATTATTATTATTTCGATAGCCATTTTCACTGTTTACCTACTGTACTTTTGTAAAATATGTCTGCCTTGAATATTTATAGGAAACATTGGAACGACAAATCTGGCGGGAACCAACAATTTTGTGAACCTTTACGATTTGATGAGCATATTAAATTCAACGTTTTCACGCGAGCTCTACTTTATTCCACCTCGTTAGGCGTTGGAATGAAAATCTTGAGCTCCAGATTCCCATCACGTTTGCGCTGTTCTCAATAGCAGAGGGAGATGGGAAAAGCACTCTTATAGCCACTTACCCTGTTTCACAAAGGATAGCATATCCATATTCAAATAGCCAATTAGTATCAAGTTGCGTACGGTCAAACATTTGAAACTACCCATAAACTGTAAGATTGAAAATAACTTTTTAAAGACCCATAAAAGATCGACGATCCGTTTCTGCTTTGAAACGATAGGTACTTGAGAATGTTATGAGCATCCTTTGCCGAGCTAGAAATTAGAAAATTATTATAGCTTAGGCAATTAGGTATTATGGGTTGAGCTTTAGGTGAGGCAGATTAAGGTAACATTATGCTCACAAAGCTTAGGTTAGACAATAAGGCTTTTCGTTATTTTCGTTAGGCTTTTTACCCGAGCATTAAGTCTTATGAAAATAGGCCTTTTGAGCGTAGGACTAGTGAAATTAAGCGTATTGATCTCGGTAACCGTTTGTATCCTCATTGTTTGGTATTTTTTGTTTAAGAAGGGCTTGGCGTTCTTTATTCACGGTTATGTAGCTATACTGTAACATACTGACTATGTTGGCGCATATAAATCCTAATTTATTAAGTGCCTGAACGTACTTGATATGTTACATTTAAAATCTAATAACAAAATAATCTAATTTCGTATCCAAATTATGAAATCTCGCTTACCTTCGTTTAATTTCCTTCCCTTAATTTACTCTTCCTGTACTTAACTATAAGTACCTAATTCCATTTTATGACAGCTTCGTCATAAATTATACAATAAAATAAGTCTAACATAATGTTAGCCTGTCTACTTGTGTTCTTGGCTATTGCCTAAAACGGACTAATATTCATCGATAGAACTCCTACCAATATAAGTATTATTTAGGTAAGAAAATGTTATCATATTAATTCCAAACGCCAAAAAATATCGCAAAACACAACCTATTTAGGTAATCTTAACGACCGACTGTTAGCAACCATGTTCATGTGTAAGCTCTGTAACATACCGTGGCAGTAATTTTACACCATTAATCTTGCGTTAGCAACTTGCCGGTTCGCGGACTCGGCCGCCCGAACTGATTAAGTAATTAGTATCGGAATCTTGGAGCACACGTCTAATTCCCGTGTTTAGCATACGCCCACTTCACTTCACGGGTTTCCGGGTAGAAGTTACGATTAGGGTTCGCTTCGAGTAGAAACTGAATATGGTTCGGGTTTAGTTCGGATTTTGCTTGGGGAGATATTACTAGATCAAGTACTGATGTCGGTAGTTAATAATGCACATCGGGTAGTTTGGCTTTGTGGCGACGTCTAACGAACTTACAACCACTGACTGGTACAGACTACAGAGCGCGCGCGATTTCATGTTCATCGGGATCGACCATCTAACTCAAACGGATTATACATCGCTACCACATTTGCTCAAACCGCAACCGAATGAGATGCAAATACATCGAGCCTTCATTAATTGCTACTCAAATTGCACGATGGACATGAACTCGCGCGCGCACATTAAGTACTTATCTGTCGAGTATCCATTGGCATTGTCACAGCTGAAGTAAGTTTTTTTACATGCCGTACCTATACAGAAATGACAATGGCACAAGGTATGGCATGGCGTAACCAGCGAACTGTAGGTTGTTTCGGGTATTATACAAAAGGTGTCATTTCATAAAATAGCCATCAACTTCCTATGTCGGTTCCAAACAATTTGGCTGGCTCGTATCATGAAGCTGAAGAGATTGTTAGGGTACTCTAAGGGCAAAAAAGAAACGATATTATTAAGCCTTATGTTGTTTTTTTGCGCCCACCGCACAGGGTAAAGGACACCTCCGGTTTACCGGTGGATCCTTCCCGGAAGTGAACACTCATGTGTACTGGTACACGGTCGGCTGGTTATGCTGGACTCGCTCTGCAAACCTAAGCGCATTCCAACTAAACCCCCCATGGGTCTGCCTGTACCCGGGAAGCCTTTACAGACTTCATCAGGGGCTTCATGGGGGTGGGGTGCGCAGTTTGTCTTTCTTAAAAATGAAAGGCCTCCATGAGAAAAGTTCACGGGATCGATTCTAGACGCGGGTGAAATCGCGAGCGAATTCTTGCTATAATATGATATGTTTTCCGCAATTGCTGTTCACAATCTGTTGCTAGACATTGCGGCTTACAACAAAGTATTGGGCGAACCCCAAGCCATGCCTCTGTAGATATTATAGGTATAATCGCATCGAGCAAACCTCCCTTCGCATTGTAATGGTAATATGCAACGCCGTCGTCGCGTTTGCGAGAATTTGGCGCGAAAAATCTCCCTCACTCACTCACGTTAACACGTAGCTACATTGCACACGATTTTGGGCTACGCAAATTGCTGAAAAGGTAAAAAATATGAGGTAGATATTAACTATTATGATTGTAACGAAATTGCGGAGAGAATGCGGGAGCTTGGGATCTGGAGACTGGGGACCACAGTTGATAATAGGTTATGAGCGTAAGGAAGCGGGCCCAGTCTTCTTCTCGGACCTTATTTTCTCGTTCGTGGTATGTGGTTACCGTTCGAGGACCCTTTCGCCCCGTTCGTTAAATACAAAATCCAGGATATGGTCCAACTATTTGATGTTAAACGAAATATGTCACAAGTCTATCTCACTGCCGAAATAAACGAAACGAAAATGACACGAAAGAAATTACGGTGCTGGCGCGTTTTTTGTGTAGTCGAAATAAAGGGCAGTATTGTTAAAATATAGGTTAAATATATTGTTTTATCTTTTTAACCCCCATCGAAAAAAGAGAGGTGTTATAAGTTTGTCGTGTGTATCTGTGTATCTGTAGCTTCTGTGTCTGTCTGTGCATCGTAGCTCACGAACGGAAAGCTGCCGAAAAGGCAGTTTAATCGAGATGGTCCTTAGCTTTGTTTCACTAAAATGACGACCTAAGTGGTTCAGTGGTCAACATTGCGCCTGCCACGCAAGAGGTCCTGGGTTCGATTCCCGGCCGGGCAGAAATTGAAATGATGAATTTTAATTTCTGTTACGGGTCTGGGTGTTCTATGTATAATAAGTATATATTTAAAAAGTATTTAAGTAGTTTATCAGTTATCTGGCACCCATAGCACAAGCTTTGCTTAGTTTGGGGCTAGATGGCGCTGTGTGAATTTGTTTGAAAACGAACATTTATTATTTATTTATTATTATTTATTTAAAATCGGTTTAATAGTTTAGAAAATATTTGAGTAGGTAAACTTGGTCGGGGGCTTTCCGATGTTTCCTCTCGGTTGGGTTATATATATTGAAATGTAAGAAACCGTCACACGTGATAACGAGTTTGTCTTTATCCCACTGAAATAAAACTTTAAAGATAGTGACCAAACATATTTTATCTAAAATAGGTATAATAAACGTCATATAACTTTAATAAATAAGACCACAAGTATTTAGAGACATAGATAAGGTCCCTGCGGTTCGAATTCGGCGATCGTATCAAAGCTGTACGTAAACAGCTCCCGACTGGGCTTTGACCTTGCGTGACCTCCACGAGGCTTGAGGCTGCGTATAAATAACTGCCTAGATATGTAGTAGTGTAGTGTAGGTATGTAGTTAAACAAATAGCAGACGCGATGGCAGGAGAGAAGACAAAAGCTAATAAATTCAACTTAATAGCGAACAAATATCAAATTGTTTTGCGGATGTCCCGCCTCATAAGGTGTGAATTATGTTACCGACATTGCTATAGCACTATTGTTTCATAGTCATATGGAGTTCTTATTGTCAGATTAACTAACTAATAGGTAGTTGTTGACTAATAGGTATGTATTTAATTTAATTTAACCATTTATTGTACACAAGATTGTTACAAAAGTATACGACACAATATATCAGACACAACAGTATCTAGTAGGTACACAAGTAGCCGACTACAAAATTTGAAAATATTTTAAGCATAGCAGCAAAACTACATAGGTACGTCTCCCAGCTGCTACCTAAGCCCACATAAATTTAATGAACTACTTACTGTAAAGTTTTACCAATATCCGTTCTTCCTGTCTACCTGCCTGCGGTTGCCTGGAAGCAATCGCTTTAAGCGATAAGGCCGCCTGTTGTTTTCGTGTTGCTACCGATGTGTATCAACTGTACCCTGTATTTATGAAATAAAGTTGTCAATAACTCATTCTTTTTTGGGATTTTGCATGTAGAAGTTTATCAGTCTATACATGTAATTTTACTGACTTAACTTACATACTACCTTTTGCATTTGTAAAGTATTTAGTAGGACGTAGGGTTATTTCGAATAACATTCTTGGTTCATGCACGATATTTATTCCGAATAAATTGTTTGAACACAATCACCCCATTAGCCGATATACGACAACAACTTCGATTGCAAACATTCGCGTACCAGAATCGAATTTAGGAAACCAAATTGGGCCCCTATGGACCCGTATTATTGGTATTGTTAATCAACTGGCAGGATTATGCATGGCCTTATCCTCTATTGATACTAAATTGGATTCCCTCGCACCGCTCCACGCCGTGTGGTATGAAATATCGCGTGCAATGATTGTAGGGAACGGTGAACGCCATATATGAGGGTATATCGATTTATACGGATATGAACATAGTACTCAGTGGTACTAGAAGTAGAGTCAGTGCCGTTACAGCCAGCCGTGCGTGCGATTGCTCAATCGTGCTGCACCATGAATCGCATCGTTGTATTTTGTATGACAAAGGGAGTGCATATATCGATACAAAGCGTTGCAAATGAAAACGACGTGTAGAAGCCGCTACTTAGTTGATCATGTGATAATAACTTTCTTCCAAGTACAATACAATAAGATAAATTTTATTATTAGTACATACAGTATATAAAATGAATTACGTGGGTACATTGTCCATATCTTGTTAGTATAACTTAACTCTAGAGTTAGTACTTCAAATAATTTTTTCATTTACACTTTTTTTGTAATCCCAGTAATAACCTGGGGGTATTCCGGAACACTGTTAGGTATATAATGTCACCCTCATTTCTGGTTACGTAACGGTTAGGATGGTTAAACCCCCTCTTTGGTACTCACTGCGCTGACTCAGCGACTCAAAAGTCTAGCCTTTAACACCAAAGGGGTAGGTTCAAACCTACACGTCTTTAATAAAAACAAATAAAGCCTCTCAATTATATTTTGTAAAGCAGTCGCACGCTAATGCAATGGACTACAATGCCACCAGTCTCTCCGCCTAGCTCCGGCCCTGCACGCTCGCCATACTTGGCACCCGAACGCCGACGAATCCCAACACACAATGGCCCGTATTTAGGCCGAGAGGAGCACCGCGAAAATAGACTTAGTGAAAAATCGATAAGAAGGTGCCACCGTCTCGCACACTCGCAAAGACTCTTTAAAATTGTGTCAAGCTCTACTCTCGCAACTCTGGCGTTTCTTGCCTAAATAAAAATTTGTTGGTGCCCCCTTTGTTATGGGGTAATGATGGGGTTCTATGCAATATATATGACAGAGAAGTGGACGCATACACACACTCACGGGCACAATCTGTGTACAGGTAATAGAAAGGTGGAGATTATGGAAAATCCCTTCAATAATGCGAAGACGGCTCACTTGTATCAGCACTGGACGTTTATTTGATTCTGACGATGAGATATAGTTGTTAGATGTGCCTCCTAATAGCGTTAGCGAAGCAAGTTGCCAGGGTCTTCCGCTGGGGACCCGTAAACTGGTTGAACAGTATTACCCCGTGAGGTTATTATTTTATTATTAAACACCCCGGCTTCACACGGGTTTCCCGAGCTTTTCTTTACAATAAGATGCACGTATTATACATATAAACCTTTCGAAACTTCATATAACTGGCGGCGAAAATCGCATCAAAATCCGTTGCGTAGTTTAGGGGGAGTTAGCGGAAGTACATACGGACAGACAGACGCGGACTTTAATTTATAAATAACTATCGACCCTAACGATAGACGAAATTCTATCAATTCCATCTAAATATTTCATATCTACCTAAACCGATGTTTACGAGCTTACCAACTGCCCAATAAAGTAGTGCGAGTTGTAGTGAATCGATTGGTCCCAATATAACGCTCGTTTGCCGTACAGATTACGTAAATAAACAAACATGTGTGATCAACACACGAATCGCTACAGCCACACGTGTTATTCCAAAGCATTCAACAACATGCAAATTTTGAACGGGGTTTAGAGGGCATATTATGGTTTTTGTCGCGGTATGAGCAAGCACCTCATTTATCTTTCGAGAACCTAGCTTTGACAGTTAAGCTAGGGGCTAGCTGACTACTGAGATGGCTATTGAGATTGGAACAGCTAAGTAGATCTGTTCCTATTTATACCTAAGTAGGTACTCACTAGTAAATACGGTACCGCAACGTAACAATGACTGTTTTCTGAGTTATGTACATTAATTGAATACTAACCCATGCTCTTACAGTGACAAAATATCGTGTCGATACTTGTACATTCAGGCGTCTGAATGTGAAACCATTATCCAATCTGGTCAGGTTCCTCTGGTAGCTGGGGATTGTCCTCTTCTGTAACTGGCCTGCCAAATCCTAGATCACGGTCAACGCGGATCCCGGGGTACTCGTGCGAGAGTATGACCGGGACAAAAAGACCAAGATGATTATTTAGTTATTATAGTAAATACGGTAAAATGGGTAATACGAAACTATGTTCACTCACGTACTTAGCCGAGAAAAGACTGGTCGATTTGTTTATGCGATAAAAAGAATAGGCGATCGACTGCATAAATTGTATACGCACTTCCATTAGTTATTTGGATTTCACAAGAAACACCTACAAAACTCGACTAACAATTTTAGACGATGCAGAAGTTGTATGTATGCACTACGCCTTACAATAAGGCATTTACAATACTAGCTTTCATCATTATCCGAGCGGTCAATTCCGACTTCAGCCAGGGTCCACTTTTCTGCTCTTCCTTCTCCACTTTGTCCGATCTTGAGGCATGCAAGCATCTTTATTATTATATCTGTAAACATAATCTCAATTTCGACTCGATCTCCTAGCAGTCGATCTCAATCTTGAGAAGGGTACTCATGCCTGTTGATCACGTAAAAGCCTTTATGTGCTCTTGAAAATCTGCTGTTATTCGCTGCAGTCTAGGCAAACCCTCTCCAGTTCATCCTACAAGGCCAGTACATAACCGGCGTATCTGCCGAAAAATACCCAAGTAATCATTAAACTTCTTCACATTGTATTACCTATGTAAAGAAAATATTTCTATGGTACACTTAGAATTAATTAATTAAGACTTGACCTGAATGAATGAACTTTCTACCACAAACTAGACCCGTTTTCATTATACAATTTCTGAACCACAACCTTCGTACTTACTCTAGAAACTCATTACTCGCGTAGGTTGTGGCAATCACAATGAAATAAGTAATTCTAAGACCATTGCAAGCTTCAAACATACCCCTCGGAGACCCTAAGACTCTCGCAGTGAGGGGGGAGGGGAAGATGGCCAGTATCGCGGTAAGTGAATTTTGAACTGAACTCGCAGTCAAGTCATCAATCAATCTGTGCTGGGCGCTGAAGCTGAATCAATCATCTACGCTTATTTTACTCACTGATTTACTCCAAGTCTATGCTCACTGTGGATTCTTGGTTTTATATCACCATATGTAAACAAATAGTAACACTTTCCGTAAACTTGTACCGTTAAAATATTTGCAGATGGACGTAGGTAGGATAACCACAGAGCAAAAACAAAAAAAAGTCCAGGCCAGAAGATAGTTAACTTTCCAATCTTTTTGGGGATAACAATTGTCTTTGTTCTATTTTGGTTATGTTGTCGCTGACTCTACCAGCTCCAGCGGCAAGTTTAGGCAAACGGGTAGGACCATCACATTAGTGTCATTATGTTGTTTGCTGTATGACATTCACTGGTGGATGTAGGCTGTTCAAAAGGGCAGGCGGTAGAAATAGTTAATACGAAAATCGTCAACGCACTGCTTTCAACAAAACCAGTGCTTTTACTTCCAAATGTGGTGCATAAACACTCAACACTTCCGACCGAGTTTAAATTAGAATTACATGTTTCGTATTCACAGCATTCCACCGCAATACAATACCAACTTTAGTTCAGAATTTTTGATGCGAGTGGTTTCTCGGTCTCCTAAACTGGGCCAGGCGGGCTCTAGCTCAACCGAGTTACTTTGCAACTGGGATTGAGTTAGCTTTTACACAAAACAAGGTCTGTAAGTAGGTAGGTAGTTACGTATTTTTGTTCCTCTTTTTAACGATTGAGGAAAAAAGAGGGGTGTTAGTTTTTTTTTATGTCATACGGTAGGCAAACAGGCAAGCGGGCCACCT
The DNA here is from genome assembly GCA_905147135.1 of Blastobasis lacticolella. Taxonomy (NCBI): domain Eukaryota; kingdom Metazoa; phylum Arthropoda; class Insecta; order Lepidoptera; family Blastobasidae; genus Blastobasis; species Blastobasis lacticolella. Next base: position 6,132,172 of record LR990058.1, read on the forward strand.
GATGGAAAGTGGTCACCACTACCTATAGATATTAGCAACACCAAGAGTATCGCTAATGCGTTGCCTACCTCTATAACACGTTGCTCTGGCAGCAAAAGGCAAATGCCACTCCACTGCCAAAGCCACGGTTCCCCAAATCCCCACCCCATGGAGCACTGGAAACCTTACTCACCGGCAGAAACACAATACTATTTAAAAGAGTATTATTTAGCTGCGATATTCTGTAAGGTGGAGGTACTTTCCCAGTCGGGCGGCTCCAATTCGAACGAGATACCCCGCTATGCCCTCTCTCTCTTAAAAGGTTGACGTGTGTATCTGTTGAGTGGCTCTGTTGTAAGTGTGGAGGTATGTGTCTATCTGTGGCATTATAGCTCTCGACCGGATGCACTGATTTCGTTGTTGCATTAAAATCTGTAATTCAGAAATGATTTAAGTATATGTAAGCTTGGTCGGAGGTTATCTCACGTTTTCTATCGGTTAGGTTATTTGTAGATAGCGCAGCCTATTTCAAACGTTCATAGGCTGCGGTAACTGTTTACCATCAGGCAGGCTATAAGCTTGTGATGAAAGCTATATGAGCTGATATAAATAAAATTTCCTTCTGCGACAACCGTACGAAGAAGGGTTTTGTGTCATGCAACTCTTCCGGTCTATTAAATTAAATTAAATATCAATTTAATAACTGTCTAGTCAATACATAAAATATCCTACCTGCCGGCGAATGAATAAAACATTTTCAATATATTAAAATAAATTACTATGACGAGTGTACTCGTATGAAAAACGGAAAGCAATCAAAGTTGTTTACGTAATCCGCCCTTATTTATGTTAGCTGGTACTTTCACGTAAGGAGAGTTTATTCCGTTTCACGGAGAGCTAAATTAATTACCTGACTCCTATATAAACCTTCGTGGTTACCGTATACCGCATGGATCAAGCTTCAGCGGTCTCTTGGAAACTTTTGCTCTGTTAAAAGTACGAGTCGTGGTTTATTCGTAATGAGGCGAAACTGATATATTTTGCTTTGGAGGTTTGATAAAAATATTTGTGTGGAGTATTTAGTAGCTTACGGTGAGGGAAAACATCGTGATGAAACCTGCACATTCAGGCGACCGTATGTGTAACCATGATCCAATCTAGTCAGGTTCCCCAGGTAGCAGGGTCATGGAGGTCAGATGGCAGTCCCTCCACTGTAATTACCTGACCTGCCGAATCCTGGATCATGGCCAAGGCGGACCCCGGGCCCTCGTGCGCGAGAGCACAACCGGGACATTAACTTATTAAATAATTTGTGTGGAGTATTTTTTTCTACGCCAATGATTAGAAGCGAACGATTGTTTGTTTATAGGATGTTTAATATACGGAACTTAAAGTTTGGATGTTAATGAATGTTGAAATCTGGTCTAGTCGATGCCCGAAGATAATGACGTGTAGTTGTATAAATCTTAGTTCAGCTAGTACGAAACTAGAAAGGCGTCGAAAGTTATCCTACGTCATCGTGTATAAGAAAATATCCACTTTGTAGCAATGGTATATATGTAGGAGACCCACAAAACCTTGACCTGCCCGTGCACAACCAGTCACAAGAATTGTTATGGTTGTCCTAACTTAGATTTTTTATAGCGATAGCATTTACATTTCCTCTTGTGTGGATTCTAGAAGTTAAAAAGCCGGTCAGCCACATTATAGTCACTAAAAAGAAAAGTGACTTTGAAAAATGAAAAGCGAAACTGCTAAGAGGATGTGAAGCTGACCGGCTTTTTAACTTCTAGAATCCACACAAGAGGATATGTAAATGCTATCGCTATAAAAAATTAAAGCTAGGATAAAAAAAATACAAATTCAAATTCAATTCAAATTTTTAATGTTATGGGTCACTAAAACCATTTTTTTATGCGCTGTTGTGAACGGCAGGTCAACGTTTTGTAGGTCTCCTAAGCCTCTACTAGCGCTAAAAAGTGGAATTTTTCTGTACTTGATGACGTAGCATAACCTACTACGCCCTTACAGCTTATACAGCGTTGTCTCTGTTCTACGAGTGTGAACCTAAAACTAGCCGATGTTCATTATCACTTACCGCTTCGTACCGTAGAGAGAGAGTTCACTCTCTCTAATAAAATAATAAAATACAGATATAGTAACTACGCGCTGTTCATAATAACTCAATTTCATATTTCACTGCAAAAGTTTCCATATAATATTCATCTAAATATGCAATTATAATAAACTCTATGTCGATCGTAAAACAAATCCACTGCTCAGCTGCAGGCTCCGTAACGCGGTTGGTTTAATGCAATAAATCCGGATGAGTTAGTTGGCTGGCTCGGCCGCCGCTGTCGCACGCAATCTCACTCAACGCCTTGTCTGCTTGAAATATTTACAGTAATCTTCATTTTGTTATGGGAAATATCTAGATACCAGACCTTGAATATGAAAGGATATTCCGTAGCTGTAAAACCGCATACGCAGACCGATACAACGTAATTATCTTCTCAAAATATAAAGTTACATTCTCATATATAAATTTGGATGCTTACTCGTAAAAATAGATTTTATCAATCATTGCAGACATTTCTCGTATAAGGTCCGTTCTTTTTAATATTATAAATATTGATTGATTAATATGACATTATTAACTTTTTAAGTAATTCTATCACTGAAGGACCAAATTGTGCAATGGTTGTCCAAATAAATTTAAAAGTTTGAACTTAAAATAAATGAAACAATTTACAAAATGGTTTTTAAAACATTGGCTCTCTTGAAAAGTAGAGGCGCACACAACATGACTCAATGCCTTGTTGGCTCTCGAAAATACTCGTCGGCCTCAAAACTGTGTTATTATTGCATTATGACTCACTGAGATTATGAAGACTGACATAGTGAATTAGTGAGTTCATAAATGTAGACTGCTCCGACTGCAGTTTATTTGAACGAGCTCTAGATCTAAAAATCGAGATTTAAAAATTCATTTTGCATTTTAAAGATAACAGTCTGCGACGTGACGGAAACTCTAACAAAATTAAACAATAAAAGTAAGATAATGAAAGACCAACCTAAAGTCACCCTCCACACACAAAACCGTATGAAAACTATGAGCGAGTAGCATTTTTTTATTAATAAATAAGTTACATGGTCAAACCCATATCAGCCCCTCTTCTCTTTCGTTCATTTCGGTATCGTAAAAATACAACCAATCTCGCCTACTGTCCGCCTAAACAAATAACGCAAATAGACACAATGAGACAATAGGACAGTATTCGCAGTATTTGCAGTAGCCGGGTTGAATTTTTGATGAAAAGTGTCAGAGAAAACTGACACCTTGCCGCCGGGATCCACTAAAAAATTACTTTTGATGTGACTGTGGAATGACCAGCTTGCATTGAGCCGCCGCGACGCGCGCCCCCACTCGATCGTTGATTAGCTGCCACCGCCCACGGACGCTCATAGGGCTCTTAATAAACTGGACGGCTCTTCAGGAGAGCAGTTTTTAATATTTTGCCACGTTTCATTTTACGTTTGTATTTAGGGCGGGAGTTGGCGGAAAATGATTCCAAGTTCCACAAAGGTGATTCCAATTGGAGTGGCAGCGTTGATGAATTTCGGGTTGGATGTGGACGGGCCATTAAAAATGGGACTCATTTTGTATTTTGTTACGAGTATCGCTTTCCCTTATTAAATTATTACGGATTTATAAATTCTAATTTTCTCATTTACTTACAAGAAATTAGACAGGGGGCTTACCTACCTATACCTACTCTATAGGGACGCACATATGTGCACAAGATATCTTGTTTGATGCATTATAAATTATCTGCTGTTCGGTCTTTATGATTCAAATATGCGTAATGCGTATGCGTAATGAATGAAATGTAATAAAATTGATTTATGTGAACCCGCTGCCAAACGATCAGCACGTCGTGGAAAAATGTTAAAAGGTAAAATATAATGCCGACTCCGCCGGATCAACTTTTAATAGGAATTTTACCGGACCGGCGCGCACTTATCTACTCTCTAATCTCGGGAAACTGTGGCCTGCACTTGTTTGAAAGTATTATGAAATTATTTATTTTTCCTTGTACAAAAGTATGGTCGAAAATTTTAACTTGTGCTAGAAGTTCCGTGGTTTAATACGACATGCGAAAGCTTTTGAAACCGCCGTGTTTTCTTCCCATTTTGTCCGACATAAACAATAAAAAGTTATCTAGTGTATTGTAACATCCAAGTGTGCGGCTTATGGGCTTTCAAAGGATTAACTGTGGGAGCAGGCCTCCGGCCGACCGTTTCATTAAAACTTACTTGGATGCCCGCCCGTTCTAATTACACCCGACAAAAATCATTTCGTGACTCAATTAAGCTGGTTTATGATTCACATGTTCGCGTGTGTATATTAATTAGAACGATGAATATGATGTGCAACGTTGGCGGTGCTTGTCACGGGTTAGTTTATTCGCGGTTTGAGTAAAGCGAAATCATGAATAGGTTGGAAATCGATTTCCCGCGCATTTCGTTCTTAGCCGCCACTCCAGCGCCTCGCGGCGTACACGCACCCGACCGCAGGCCGGCGGTGCTCTCCTGATAATTACTTTCAAACCAATCGCTGCGCCCCGGCCAATTCCAATTCCCGAGCGAGAGGCTAACGAACGAAAACCGAAAATCTAATTACAAATTCTAATTTGTTTCAGATACGACCCGAGGCTAACCGGCAGCAATAATTAATTATTAGAAATATAAATCACAATAATAGGAATTAAATTAGTGAAACGCAAAACGCGCGCGTAACGCATCACAGTGTAACGCACGAATAGAGTGAGTGATCGCGGTCGGTCGTGTGATTGGGCGGAAGCGTGTGTTGTCTTGTGGCGTGGCGACGTCGGCGGCGTGGCGTCCTCGGCGCGCGGCAGCGGGGCGGTTCGGGCGCGACACGGCGCTCGCCGGCAAGATTGAGGCGGTGGGCGGCGGGTGGGGCCGGCGCGCGCGCGTGCGCCCCCTGCACGCGCTGGGGAGGGCCATGCTGGCGTCGCAGCGCTCGCAGTCGTGCAACGAGGAGGGCGCGTTCTTCGGCGCGCGCGCGCTGCGCCGCCCGCGGCACAAGCGCAGCGGCAGCCCGCCCTGCTAGGGGTACGCCATGTCGCTGCGCAGCCTGCATCGGCGGCTCAGCTCCGCCAACAACACGTGAGTTTTCTTAGCTTTCTTCCTTTTCTTTTTCTTAGCCCATTGCACCAGTTAATAGGGTTACTTTTATGTGATGGGTACGTTGATCGCTTACTTTTCGCTTTTAGTCAAGTGCTGTTTTCATGTTAACAAAGCGCGCCATACACGCAACAATACCGTTATATAAGCGCCCATATAAGCCATATTTTCCTTTGAACTGAACAGAGAAAAGTGGGTAATCAATTAATGTGATCGCATCATTGACTACCCACTTTCAAGTCACATCAAAGGCGTATCAAAGTCACCTCAATATACGGTACTTTTGAATATATTTTAATTTAAAAACATGTTGGTTAATTATACTCTATCGGTCGAGTGGTGTACGGTTTTGTAGGTTAAATATTAGGGTGCGCTGACGCTTTATATCATGAGAAAGGTTCATTGATATAGTCAGTATGGTCGAAACTATTTATTACACGCGACGTTGCTAAGAGGTGTCTCTAACCATACAAATGTATAAACAGCTTAAGTGTTAAATAAAACTCAGGATTAAATTTTTTTAACGTGTGTACTACACGTATTTAGTATTTTGTGCAAAGATCCACAAGTGAACCTCTAGTTCCAATAACTAGCTACATCTTTAGCAGGGTGAACGAATAAATGATTTATAATATTATGTGACGTGAAGTGAGATGCAGATTATTTGGCCTCTTTGGTTGCGCTTCAAAAGCTTTTAAGTTACACATTTTTTCAGGTAAGTATAGGTGAACTTTAAAGGTAAGAAGCAAATACAATCTGACAGCAAATTATGCACTATACCTACTATGAGGCGGGCTATCGTTCATCCTCGACCTCCGACTGCGCTTCCGAGCCCAATAAATCAAATTTAAAATTTCCGGTTGGAACTTTGGTTTCAGTAAAAATGCCTCCGTAACATCTTTAATAACTTACCAGTTACGAAAAGGTTTGGCGGTTGCTATACTGTGCTATAAGTTGCCGAAAAGTACTAAGGACGGCCAAGGATATACCTGATAATCTTACCAAGGTAACTGATAAATTGAAATGCAACGCTTTACTTACATAGCCTTAGACTAGCCGACTGGATGGCTACTCGGCCTTTTTGAAGCCTTTAAACTTTGTAGTTGGCCAGTCGGCTTATTGTTTTACAAGCTGATTATTGTTTAATGGCTGATTTACATTGGTCAAGGACAGTGGCGTGTGACAGTGACCGATCTGTCCGATCTGTCCGATCGGTTAACACCGGTGAAATGTATCCGGTGCTCACTTTGCTTATCAACTTCGCTGGACACTTGACCAATGTAAACTAGTTATTTGGGGCATTTAAAAGTTATGGCGTATTTCAGATGGCATCGGTAATCCCGTAGGTGCAAGCGGAAACGACATTGTTCCACCTGCTGTAGTACTGACAAACTTTTGCCGCTTTTCCACATTAGTTTAGGTTTAGGGTACCTACTCTTGACGTGACCCAATTTTTGATTTGATATTATATATATATATATATATATATATATATATATATATATATATATATATATATATATATATTCAGATATTGGCGATTAGTCGGCAGTTTTTGCCGACTATTCGGCATATGCCGACTAGTTTTCAATGTGGCCGAATAGTAAGCTTTCCCGACTAGTCTGCACATCTCTAGTACAAACCTATATACTAAAACCGAGGATTCGGCATTTGATATAAACATTTCTAGCATAGCATCTAATTAAATAATAAATTCAATATCTTATGATGCATAAAAAGTAATAGACGAGTAGTTCTACTTGAAGGGACTCATAAAATCCGAATTTTCAATTACGGTGCCTAAATCCCTTCGCAAACTTAACACAAGTGTAAAATAGACCCTCTTCATATTCAAATAGGGTTTATTAGAAGGGAAGGTAATGTAGCGATTAGAATTAGCACCGTTAATAGTCGTTTATGTATGTTAATAGACATTGACGCAGGCCGCCGTAGCCCCAATTTGAATAATGTGGAGTGTCGCCTCGATTTCACTAATTTGTTATCGTTCGAACCTTGCATTTTGTACTGATTATCAGAGTTTATACTTTTTACGTTTTTTACGTATGTACGGTTCATGTACAGTCGCCACAATGTAGGCCAGAGTCGTCCATTCTGCACCAGACTGTACCTAAAACGAGATTATAATAAGTGTTCAATTAAACAACAATAGGCATACAAAATAGAGTTTTAAACAACCAACTAAAATTAAATTATCCTAAAGCTAGGGTTTTCTAATCTAAAAATTGCTGCCACTGTTGGGAGTGGTGGTGCCTCAAGGCTAAATGACGATTTTTAATTCTTAACATATTTTTTATCGATCATAAAATCAACAGCATTTTTTATTGATCATACAATCAATACATAAGACATTTGTACATAACATAAAACCAATAACAGATTCATACTCTATTGAAATGTTAAATATGAAAATCGTTTAAGCCACCATCGTCCCAAATTATCTTAAAACCAAGTCTTCAGAACACACGGTCGCGTTCCCCTAATATAAAACACGCTCGCATCATAATAAACGTCACATCATTTTTTTATTTCCAAAAGCACAAAGGCGAGGCAATGAATTACGCATCGAATGAAACAGAACGTTCATTTTGTTGGGTGTGTATATTTTTTTTTCGTACTTTAACATTCCCGCCGCGGGCCGGCTGTGACGCCTGTAAAGAGTTACGAAATTACTTTGCGAGGAAACTCATTTTAATCCCCGCCCTCGCAAGATGAAGATTCAATATGTTGCTGCGCGACAAGCGAATATTTTTACGAGTACTTGTCAAACTTCCTTATCTTATTATTTGGGATAGAAATGGGTTTTATTGTTTGAAATGTTCATGTTATGCCCATTTGCAGATACAAAGATTATCGTCTTCGTCCAAGAGGTCAATCCCGGACTCTGCTAGTATTGTAAGCCGTTGGCTTTCACGTCAGACTCGACGATGTCAATCTAACGCTTCTTCGGTCATCCCCGTGACCTCTTTCCCGAGGGTGAACAGGCAGGTTTAGCCACCAATTTCCACGTGTCGTAAACACAGATTGTAGCTTATTTAATCCTATCATCATCACAACCCTTCACTGCAGGGGACCCTACCTCCCATGAAAGGGGAGGTTATTGCATTAATCTCCAAGCTTGGCAGGCAGGTTGTATGTAGATCGCAGTGTTATAAATATAAGAATGGAAAACGCTGATGCCCATTTTCCAGTCTACAGAGACTCCAGATCTTTTGTTTCGAAAACATTAGTCGACATGTATGACACCCACGAGTGTAAGGGGCTGGTGCTATTCAACTCTGCCGGACACCACATAATACTATATTTCATAAATTATATCAAAGAAAAATTTATTCGCAGTGGAAATTCCATCCGCATAGCTGTGTAGAAAGTCGTAGCAGTTTCGTAGCATTGCTTTCTGTGGGGCCTACGCCGTAGATATTTATGTGCAGTCAAATGTCAACTAAGTGGACTTGTTGATAAGGTTGAACATGGTTTCATTAATTGCCTCGTAGATTCGAAAGGCCAACGTACAGCGCGCAAGGGTCGCACCGCAAGTGGATTTCAAACCACCAAGAATGTACTTTCGGATACTCGGACGACATACTCCTAGAGAGGTATAAGCTTTATAAGTACTGGGATGTATATATGAAGGTTTTTTGTAAGATTACAATATGATACAGATTATTTTCTTTCTATAAGATGGGTACTAAATGATAATACTAAATTAATGGTATATTCACAACAATAATGTGTTTGTATTTTGTTTTGGTATTTTTGCACCAAGCTGCTGGACGGATTTGATTGAAATTAGTTTCTGCAGGATACTTTAATCACGATAAATTCAGTGTAACAGAATACATAGCGAACGGTAGTGGGTAACTTGTAGTGAATATTCACTAAGTTGAACCTCAAACAACCGAATCCAAATTATTGCATCGCATCCAATATTAATAGATTATTGGCATAGAAAACCGCATATTCCGAGGACAAACACTTCAGTGGCAGGGTCGCCGGAGCCGGTTCAAATTAGTTGGCTAAAACCAATTACGTTTTAATAAATCAAGGTGATTAAGTTTGTAGATTGAATTCTATCCGAGGCCGTGTTTTATCGACTGGTGTGCCGGCAGACAGGTCTAGCGGTCTGCCGGGTGGCAAGGTCGCGTGACGTCATGCGCCGGGTGACGACATTGGGCTATTTTCGTCGCGCTCTCATACCGGTGCACAGGAAATGCACAATCTGTAGATAGTAGATACGACGCGGATCCATCGGAATAGTTTTGTACGAACATTGGCGCATGGATGGCGAGCCGGCCCGAGATTTACCGAGCTAAACCGGATTTCCAGCCAAGTGGGCAGCGCTAAAAGGATTTTCGGTTGTGAAATTGGATCGTTGTACAATTCGCTCCCTTTTAATGTGATACGATATCGTTGCGGTCTCTGTTGTAATTTTTAGCGAATAGGATCAATTTATTAAATAAGTATTTACTTGTAACTATTTGATATTTATCAAATAGTTACTAGCTTTTGCCCGAGGCGACATTATACTGTAACGTTTATTGGAGCGTCGGTGGCCTAGTGGTTAAGGAATCGGACTCGTAAGCGAGGGTACCCGGTTCGAATCCCATAGGTTCCATGTACGAATGACATAAGTTAAATAGTAACCGATGCTCTTACAGTGAGGGAAAACATCCTTGGAAGGATGGGAGGGAAAACCTGCAAATTCGGGCGACTGAATGTGTAACCATGATCCAACCTAGTCAGGTTTCCCTGATAGCAGGGTCACGGGGCTCAGATGACAGTCACTCCACTGTCAATACATGATTTGATAAACCCTGGATAATGGTCAAGGCGGGAAATTAAGACTAAGATGATGATTATTTTTATTATATATACATTTATTAGGAGATTTTTAATGAAAACCAGTCTACGCTCTTCTGTCCATAGTAAAGTTATCTTAATTCGATTAAATTATCTCGGTAATATTCGGTGTACTTTCAAAACATAGGTATTTTGGCCGGTACCAAGAATATGTTTACCTGGTTATTGATCTGGAGCCAGCGGACTGGCCATGGCTAGACAATTCACAATACGAGAATTCTTCGCTTTGAGCAAGCGCCAAGGGCGCGTGACGTCACTCCACATTTACGTCATCAAGTAGCTTTCTCGACCGCTGTTCCTTGCAACTTCTCCTGTTATCTCAACAGTGTGGGAGGTTTTTGTCTATGTTTGCAATGCGTGGATGTTGTACGTCACAAGTTTGTAATATAATGGCGACCTGAGTGGTTTACTGGTTATAATGTCACGCAGAGGTCCCGGGTTCGATTCCCTGCCGGGCAGAAATTGATATGATAAATTTTGATTCCTGTTACGGGTCTGGGTGTTATATGTATGAATAATAAGTGTGTATTTAAAGCACACAAGCTTTGCTTACTTTGGGGCTAGATGGCGGTGTGTGAATTATCTAGGCATTAATCATCATCACAATCACAATAATTATGAATCAATAATTAATTAACCTATGGGACAAAAAAATATTTGACTCTTAAAATATTTACATCCCATCGTGGGGCCTACCTCTAAATCCATAATTCCATGTGCAGTTCGCACGAATGAAATTAATGTATGTAATGCGTATTTGTTCCATAATAAGTTCGAAGCCACGAAGATTCGGGACTTGTCCGTGCGATTCGTACGAATAACATTATAATTATTATTATTCATATTCATTAACAGTTACACTGTGTGCGAAGATTCATTAATTTCTTATACATAATAATATCAAAATAAAATCAAAAATTACATTTCACATTACAATGTCAAGATAACAAACACAAGTCAAAAATAATTACTACCTATAATAACACTTAATTATAAATGAGAAGTGGTACAACATTTGTTCCGACAACGTTTAATTTTATTCGAATATTAAGCCAAAATATAACCGTTACACTTACGTAATGTATTAAATATTTTCTTGACCATATTCGTAGTACCTAAGTATATCACAGGCTTACAGAGTACATACATACATACACCTGTCCCACAGGACGGGTAAGCCGAGATCCTCAGGAATCATGTAAAGTTTTTCATTTACAGTTTTGATAATACAGTTTACAGTAGGTGTATAAGGTAATATAATGCGTTCTATTGTAAGGGAGTCCCATATATTAGTAATTCTAGTCACGTTCTGGAGCCGGCGACGTTGTTAAGCCCCGTCCGACTACAAACGAGTGACGCCATGTTAGCTCCGGTATAGCTCGGACAGATCCTAGGAGATATATGAGTCAGGCTCGGTTGAGAAACGAGCCATGATTTAAATAATGTCAAATATTTAACAAATTTACCCTTTACAAATAGCAAAGATATACCTTTATGTTGGTATCCGAATGTTCTTTTATAATGTATCTATGCAGGCGTTTCACTGCCATCTCGCTAGGTGGTAAGTTACAATGCGGCCGATGATGGAGCATGCCTGTCTATGAACAGCTTACTCACTCCAGCCTTGATGGCGTGTAGAATATTTATTATAATGACGACCTGAGTGATTCAGTTGGTTGGCATGCCGGTCTGCATGCGAGGTCTTGGTCTTCGATTTCCGGCCGAGCTGAAATTGAAATGATGAATTTTGGTTTTATTACGGGCTTGGGTGTAGTATGTAAAAAAGAGGTGTGTAAGTAGTTTATCAGTTGTCTAACACCCTAAACACAAGCTTTGCTTATTTTGGGGCTAGATGGCGCTGTGTGGATTTGTCCAAGCATTTTTATTATGATTATTATCAGGGAATACACTCGCAGGCTACGCGTTCCATTCCTAATTATGGCAAAAGTAATATACCGTACCTACAGTCGATTTAATACAAATATCTGATAGTAAGTAAGTAAAAGACAATGTCTATCATTTTCACCATAATAAAAAGTAACAAAACTATACCAACGCTTTATAAAGAGTATACAAAAACAGAAGGGATAAATGAATGCTCGTATTATTTAGCTCGCGGGAGCAGGAACCTACTTGACAAAAAAGTCGCACATCATTTCCCGTCAAACACTCCGCTGTGCCACCCAATAAAGGTCCTGCTACACGGCATGCAATCTATCTTCGACCTGGTACCAGTTTAAGCGACAGTTGGGTCCGTAAGCTACACGGTCCTATAACTAAACCATTTGCGGATTGCGACGTGGTAAGTTTCACACATGCAGGTATACCAAATTACTTGAAGCAATACATTTGTATCGCTCTCTCACTCTCTTTGGTCAGATCCTCCCTTTCTAACTAAAATGTTTGTACATGTATAAATGCGAGGTCAGACTAAAGAAAATGAAACAGAAATATATTTTGTAGGTATTTGATATTAACAATAATAAATATGCAGACAAATTCACACAGCACCATCTAGCCCAAAAGTAAGCAAAGCTTGTGTTATATAACTGATAAACTACATATATGTATTTATGTTTCTTTTTTTTAAATCATTGTGATTTTAGCTGTTGTTCGTAGTTTGTTTTCAATGTTTATTTTTATATTTATCTATTCGTCCATAGTGACAGACTTATACGGTTGGAAATGTCAAACTTATCCGAGATCGGTCGTATGATGTGTAGCAGGGCCTTAACTCGGAAGCTAACAAGCGTCGACACAACACATCCACTGATATTCCTGCGGTCGATCGCTCCCTGGGCCGGTTGTCACCGCGATATGATGGCCTGTAACACAAACAGATGTTTTTTCCTTTTTTGCGGATAATAATCGTGGGTGGACCGCCTACCTGATGGAGAGATATCGTCCTCATCTGCGAAGTTGAACGTAGGTGCAGTGTCACTATGAAGACTATAGGAGCAATTATACCCTTCAAACCGAAACTCGAAATACTCTTGGTATCTTTTGCAGGATTGTGATCTGATGTTGTCAGTACAGCGCCCCAAACTGGAACTAACGGTCGCCATTTTGAAATGTCATTTCATTTACCATACAACATCTTATTGTTTTGACACACCCAGCACACAAAAATAGGTTCTTGACCCACTTAAGTTTTAATGAAGTAATTAAAATGACTATAATTATGTATAAACCATGTTTTAAGGGGAATTATTTAGTGCGATGGATAGAAATACGTAGCGGTGACAACGGACGGATTTTTGTTGCCAACAACCTAAATGCAGGCAACAAAAATGCAGAGATGTTATGGGCGACACTTGCCATCTAGCTGTCTGCTCTTTTGTCACGCTTGTTGCACGGTCCCTTCAACTGGGTACGAAACCGTAGGTTAGTAACCAGTTACCATAAAAAACTTTTTGTCTTTGTGCGGAACCAGTTCCGATGAAATACTTTTTGTATTGATTTTTCTTTGTAACTGGTTACGAGCAATAAATATTTATGTTTTGTACGATAAATACTACCTAGTTTCAAACGAGGGATTATATTTTCTACAGCGATATCCCCGTATGAAACTCCATGTTCCCTCTATAATACTAATGTTCAATTTATTTTTGTTCCCTTATTTCGGTCACGTCTAGACATTACGCGAAACGCGAAAGGGCTATCTAATTTTAGATGTTCGATGCCGCCTTCGCGGCTGTCATCTTGTGTTCTATTGCTAATAATAGCTTGTAATTTTTTTTCTTCTTTGATAAGATCATGGAGAAGTAAAGCCTGGTTTACATTTTGAGAAGTGCCAAGTGCGAGGGAGGAGTGCAAGTGACAAATGACAAGTACTTTGTGCGTCTGAACGGCCAATGCGAGTTACAAGTGAATAGCAGCCTGCTCTATTTTTTGACAAGTAAATCTGTCCCGCTCCACCCTCGCCTTCCCCTCACTCGCCCGCCCTTACTACCCCGTTCTTGAGCTACTTCTTCCTCGATATGCTGCAGAATAATGTTTACGTATGACTCTCTGATTACTTCAAGAGCTTGTAGGACATGCTCATCCATTTTAGAGGTGATTTTGAGTAAATACTGGGAGTACTATGCGGTTCGGAAATCGACATACTTATGAGCTTACAGCATACCCACTTGTTACATGTGTGAATATCCACTTGATAGTTGTCACTTGTCAATGTTTACTCGCCACTTCGCACTTGGCACTTCTTAAAATGTAAACCAGGATTAAGCGATTTATCCAATGTAGAAAACGGGGGACCGCACTCACTAGAATGCTATATTTACGCCGACTGCGCCCGAAGCCTAAAAGGAGAGGTTATTCAACGCACGAAGAAGTCATTATACGCAATCAACCAATTGCTCTCCTCCTCTGAGATGGCAAGTGTTTAGATCGAAATCGTTCACTGGTCAAATTTTTCCATGGATAAGATCATCATCAACAATGGCAGTCAGGTTCAAAACGCAGAGCTTCAGGTGCGCTGTAAGGAAATACAATAAAAAAGTTATCTGTTGTTATAAATATCACCTATACATTTCGGATCATTCCCGTTGTCCCCCGAATGCTATTTGATGACAACGGGAATTTTAGTTACTAGTTATATATTTCGATCTGTTATACATTTCCATTAGGTTCCAACAGGCTGGAAATGTATGACAGAATATACAAATGCCTTCAGGAAGTCTTAGTAATTAATCTTCCTCTAATAGACTGAGCGATTTAGGTTATTCGTCATCGAGTAAAAGAAAAATTCCACTTTGCAGCGATAGTTGACGTTGAGGAAACCCACAAAACGTAGGACTGCCGGGTACAAACTGGCACAAAAAATGTTTCGTTACCTAAACTTCGACTTTTTGTACCGATAACACTTACATATCCTTTGACACCGCCAGTTACCTAGTGAAAGGGGTTAAGTACTGCTCGCCACGACAAAAGGCTAGTTGGAACGTAATCTTATTGTTCGAACCGTCCCGTACAAATCCGAGTGAGCAACGTTGCAGTCAAAGCAAACACATGACGGCATCGGCCTTATTTTCCGAGCACACAGCCGTTTTCACAATAATCGTATTTGGCCAGGGTTTTGCACATAAATATAAGAGGAACAACAATTCCGGTCGGATCGCCATCGCGGAAACAACGGAACCCCTTTGAATTCAATTCCGCTGAAATCATATACGTTTTATTCCCCCACCGGCTCCTTTTTGACTCGGAAACGGGTTAGCGAGTGCCCTAGTTTGTTTTTCGTGGCTTTTGTAACGTAACTCGGCCACTAAAAGTTTATTACACTCTCCTGAACGCCCCTCGGAGAGCACGGAAATATAAACGAATTAACTACGATTTATAACTGTAAATGAACAATATAAACCACCACAAAATACATTCACTACACATATTATCGGGTTTGTTACCATGATTAGTGTTGTTTTTACGTCGATGATATTTGTAGTTTAAGTGTAGAGAATAACCACGAAAGTCTTTAAACCTACACCAGGAAATAGTGTGTGATCGTGTTGGGCAACTCTTTGTTAGGATTTATGCGCTGAGCCAGGTAGGTTTTAAGCTTGCCTAAACTCTGCCTAAAGAGCAAGCTTGCATGAGCAATCACAATAGTGTAATAGTACACTTACACAATATATTGCAGTAATTACTTACAGCGGCATGCTTCTGATACTGAAAAGTCCGATGCGGTTCTAATACTGTTCTAAAACGCTCCAGCTCAAGGGTCGTTCTTGCAGTAACTCCTGTATAGCCAGGAGGCCACGAGTAGTCGCCACGATGGAAACGAGTGGTAGGCTTACCGTGTAGGTAGTGGAGCTAGATATACTATAGGGGCCCGCCCTGCTTGCCCCGAGTCGAACGGTTTTCAATTTTGATTTTCGGCATGAAAATCAAAGTTAAAAAGAGCGATTCAAACATAGAGCCGTTGATTAATAATAACAGGGTAATGGCATTATTAAAGCTGTCCCAGGGATATATGAGATCTATGAAGAGTCTCAATAGGGAGCTATTATCGTCGTTGCCAGTGTAAGAAATGAGTTCTAAAAAATCCGCAATACGGCGGCATTATACAGGTTGTTACATAATATATGTATGAAGCCGTGAACTAGATGGAGTGCTAAACATCTTAGAACGATAGGTACAATTATATCTGTCGTACGTGGAATTTTTGTACCTATCGTTTTCATACATTCAGCACTCCCTCCGGTTCACGGCTTTATACATATATTATGTAACACTCTGTATCTTCTAGTTATTACTCGTTGGTTCTCAAATGTTGTCGGGGACCTGGTCAGACATTACATACATACATAAATACATACATTCATACATACATATATACATACACACTCACGCCCATATCCCACTGCTGCTGTTACTATGTTTTAGTCAACCCCTGTCCTCGAGTAAATAATCGGTTTTTTACTCCCACCAACACAGGACCTGTAAGTAAATCCTCCGCTGGACTTTATTTTGAAAAATATCGCCGTTCTCGTTTATCTTACCCCATTTTTTTGCGTGAAGAGCGGCGGTGGACTGCCGGCCCACAGATTCTGGCGCATTATCATTTAATTTTTCACGGGAACCCTTCCCGCGGGCACCGTTAATGTCTGTCCCGTTTTTGAATGAATTCAATGAGTCTGGCCTCGGCTGCTGATACTCGTATAGCTGCTAAATATTCATGACTGGTAGATGAAAATATTTGTGAAATATGAACGTGGTATTTTATTTGCTCTATTGTTTGATTTGTTCTACCGTTTGAGGTTGTTCGAGGACGGAAAATTTGGGCGTCCCAGTTTCGTACTTTGAGGAAGCGTTATCGTACCTAATAAACGCTTAAATGACACTTCATCATATAATAATAATATTTTGTTTTAAGAGTGTCGGTGACGTAATGGCTTAGTAAGGGAGGGGTACTTCTCTCCACTACCACTTTTTTTAATTATGGACGTAAATTCTACACTAAACGGTGAGAGAAAACATCGTTGGGAAACCTGCACATTCAGTCGACTGAATGTGTAACCGTGACCCAATCTAATCAGCTCCCCCTGGTAACAGGGTCACGGAGGTCAGATAGCAGTCGCTCTACTGTAATTACCTTGCGCCCTATTTTCGAAACGCGACCGCTAGCCTTCTCATGCTTGTCTTTTCTACCTCTATCAACTTACCACGAGTTTGAAAGAGATAGGTAGCGCACGCGAGTGCTCGCGTTTCAAAAATAGTGCCCTTGATCTGCCAAATCCTGGATCATGGTCAAGACGGACCCCGGGCTATCGCACGCGAGAGGACATCCACGAAATTGTGTCGAAACTATAATAGCCTATAGTTACATCCCTCTCGCAAGATGCAATCGACCTATCTGTAAATTGAATCGGCGACCTCAGTACACGATAGGTTCGCCTCGCAGCCTGATTTAAGAACACGTTATTGTCATATATGTATTGAAATAAATTCAATTGCCCTGGCCAACGTATTCGTATGAGCTCTAAATATTCATGTCTGTACGGTGGCTGTGGCCGATTTGGCGACTGTTAACGATATATTCCAGGTGTATTTTTTAACTGTTCGACCTCGATTCGTATGCGTATTAGCTATATATTGTGATACCTGAGTGGTTCAGTTGGTTAAAATACCGGTTTGCCACGCAGACGTCCCCGGGTCTCTAGGTTCGACTCCCTGTTAAAATGATGAATTTTAATTTCTGTTATTATTCGTATGTATGTAATTTCTGAGTCTGGGTGTTGTATGTATAATAAGTATGTATTTAAAAAACATATAAGTAGTTTATTAGTTTTCTAGCACCCATAACACAAGCATTACTTACTTTGGGGTAAGATGGCGTTGTGTGCATTGTCCAAACATATTTATTTATTTACCTATCTGTATTACACCCGTCGTAAAAATTAAAGTGATGAAATTCAAAAACAACTCGCTGGCGAATATTAACAATGAATTGCTGAGGCCGAGGCGGCTCGCAAAAGTTAACGGTTATCACCACGCCCCCTGTATACCAGTAATATGAAGTGTTTACTGTAAATTGGCACTCTTTTCTGCGAAAGCGTCCGAGTGATAGCTATTCGTGTGCGTGAGATAGGCACGTTTGTCTGACTTGTAACCGGAAGTTGTTAGTGTACCTGAAAATGAAATGTTTTGTGGTTATATGTAAAACTGTGTGGTATCCGGTAGAGTAGATCATCATAACAGCCCATAACAGTCCACTCCTGGACTACCAAGGGGAGACGCCATATTGAATTGAAATAGAAAAGCACTGCAGTTTTAGGTGTGATTGATGACAACGCGCCTACTAAGCGTAGATGGAGATTTTGGCAAAACTGAAGGAGGGTAAACTGTACATTGGCTGTGATGATGATCGTGTGGAGATTGATGAT
The DNA here is from genome assembly GCA_905147135.1 of Blastobasis lacticolella. Taxonomy (NCBI): domain Eukaryota; kingdom Metazoa; phylum Arthropoda; class Insecta; order Lepidoptera; family Blastobasidae; genus Blastobasis; species Blastobasis lacticolella. The sequence goes on from LR990058.1 coordinate 6,150,624, forward strand.
CAATTATTTACTTTTTAAGCATTTAATACTATAATTCCAACGATATGGTAAATAATTTAATAAAAATAGGCTAGTAGGCGGTAAATAGGTAATGCACATCGGCAGACAACGACAGATATGATGATGTACGAAGGCGAACTAGCCCATGCAATATTACGGTTGCATTGCACCTCTTTATTGCCAATCGGATCAACCAATTGTATCGTTGAGAAAGAAAAATAGGTTATCCGTTTCCGATCCATCTTGCCCTAATCTTCACGCTGAGCAGGCGGGTTGGAGATCGCAGTATTATAAATATAAGAATGGAAAATGCTGCTGTCCATTTTCCAGCCTACAGAGATCTTTTGCCTCAAAAATTAGACGCCCTGCACGACACCCACGTGTATAAGGGTTTGGTGCTACTCTGTCGGACCCCACACGGCTCTTCACGGGGTAGAATAGATACAGGTGGTAAATAATGCACGTCAGCTAGTTTGGATTCGTAGAGTCGTAATACGGAACCGTAACTTCGTGCCGAAAACGACGACGGCGGCCGAACTGCAGGATATTTACAACACTGCGATTTCCATCGTGTGTGACAATCCTCCTCTGATGTGGAGTAAGCCTATGTCCTATTGGGCCATTATTTTTATTTGGTCTGAGGCTTAAGCGGCAGTGGGCAGGGCACATAGCTCGCAGAACAGATGGCCGATGGGGCTCCGCATCCAGATGGGCACAACACCGGCCGTTGTGGAGATCTCTGTGGGCGACCTACAGAGACCTACGAGTCTTCAGGCTGATATGATCATGATGGTCTGAGGCTGTGGGTGACGATTAAATGACAGAATTTGTACAGATATTAATGCGAAAAAAGCTACATAACCATGTTTAAAGCATAATTAACAGAAATAAGTAGCAAAAATACTAATTTGAATAATATTCAATGCTACCTGAACTTCAAGATACCGTACTCAACGCAGCACCTTCTCAAAACCTGGTATCTAGCTAATAGGCTCATAGAATATTCAGTGGAGTCTCTAGTGGACTCTATGTAGAGAGTCACTCGAGTGGTTGTAACACGGCGTAACGTAGCTCATTTTACATCGTCCAAACAGGCCGCCGCGTGCTTGGACTCGGGCCAAAACTTCGCAACATAATAATCGATATTCTTATTTTAATGAAAATCACGGTAGAGCAACTGTAGAGGTACCTGGTATGGATGTGTTTTATCTCCCGAAGTCTATTTTTTTATATCATTCGGCTGACAAACAGCCACTTGATGGAAAGTGGTCACCGCTGCCTGTGGACATCTGCAACCTAGGGGCGCTACCAATGCGTTGCCCGCCTCTGAAGAGACCTCTAATATACCTCTTGAACGTTGTAGTTATTTATTGAAAAAAAATTTGCGCGCAGTGGACTCGAAATAACGGCTGATGAGCGTATCGAACGTTAATCACACGGACATAGAATAGATATTTATAGTAACATAAATATTTTTGCAGGAAACATAGTATGGGTTCAGAAGCCTTGGAAATTTAGTATGAGCACAAAAAGCCTTAATGGTTATATGACATTCAGGATATGCAAAGCAATTGCAATGACTGTTTGTTTACTAGTGTTAGTTTCACATTAAAATCTGCTGTGTAGTTTAAAAGGTCTAAGCGTACATATATACATAGGGACAGACAGCGGGAAGCGACTGTGTTCAATAATAGTATAGATAAATACGTTGATACTTCTTGCATTACTGGTTACTGGTACTATTCATCAGTGGTTAGTAAAATTTCCTTTCTATATCAAATTGAATTTAATACCAAACACCTACAATAACCAAAATCAAACTCGATGACTTCAACACAACACAGTATTGTAGACAAACAATTTATCTGCGTAAACATGTAGATACACCAGTCCACATCGCTCTCCGGACATTCGCAGCATTTGTAGTAAATCCCCATAAACAATCTTGCTCTCACGTCCGCAGTGATAGGCGATGCATGAAATATTACTACGGCGGTTACGGGTTATGGCCCACCAACGTTCGCGGTTACAGCTGGGCCGATAAAAATGACAGTTTATCATTTGTAGTAAAAAACGTAGAACGTAAAATTGAAAATATACTTACACGTGACTAGATTGTTGTCTCAGGTTTCCTGCACTCCTACAAAATTTATTTATGCTAAACAAGTAATGGAACTTAAAAAATTAAAATTTTATTAAATCCGTTCCGTAGTTTAAAAGATCTAAGCGTACAAGGTGGGAAGCGACTTTGTTTAATAGTATAGTTAGTTAGGTATTATTATTTTATTCATTCAACTTATTTATTAAGTACCAAACATGCCAATTCACCGTGGTACAGGAGGTTTTTCCTTGTTTACCAATAAAACTCGAACCCATCCATGTCTATAATAGTAATGGCATAACTGTATCAGTAGCGACTACTCTACAAAAGTGAATACAGTTTCCGCTATATTTTTTCCTTGTTGTTTTGTACATGTTGTGTAGTAGTCGACCCAGATGTCGGTGGTTGGCCACCGTCCAAAACGGGTTATCTATCCACTATGAGGGTGAAATAACAACTTCCAATGTTTTGCTGTTTAATTACTTCCCTCTTGAGTTCGGTGTTCCAAACGAAATGCAGAGCTTGCCTGAAGTCGCTTGACACCGTTGCCTAAATTATTTTTCTCGAATATGCAAACCCTCGTTTATGTGAAATATTTTTGGCAGCACCGAGCTTGTAATTAATGAATTGATTGAAGAGACATTCGTAGTTTATATTGTTTTTATCTCAAATACGGTAAAAATACCTGCTGAGAGGAGAATAAAAATACGGGTGTGTAATCGATTGGTGGTGAAACAAATTATAAGGACTTATGTATATTTCATCTTGGCGTTAATGTCCCGGTTGTGCTCTTGCACACGAGGTTCCGGGGTCCGCCTTGACCATGATCCAGGATTTGACAGGTCGTTTACATTGCAGCTCTCCTTTGGATATTTTCTCACTTTCCATCTCTCGTTAACATTGATAAAATTTATTATATTACAGAATGTTGAACTATTCTATTTTCTTTTAGCTTACTTTAGGTGATGATACAGAAATATTTTATCTAAGGTGGTTTGCAAATGACCATAATATAATATTGTAGCTTGTAACCTTCCAATTAATTATCTTGGTGTTAATGTCCCGGTTACGCTCTTGCGCACGAGGGCCCGTGGACCATGATCCAGGATTTAACAGATCAGGTAATTACAGCTTGAAACCTTCCAAATAAAATAAAATAAAACTAACAATCAATTTATTTGGATCAATAACTTAATTTTACTATTAATAAATATAAATTAATTTTATATACGCCTAGAGGTGTTAAAGATTACCCCAGATTAGATTATTACATTACCCTACTGTTTGACTGATACATGAAGCCTTGATGGCTTTAAATTCGCCAATTGCTTACCTTTGTGCTATAAAATTTATAAATAAATTTAATAAAAATAAATAAATTACATAACAAAACAGCACAACTGCATTTACTTCATTTTAAACAATGTCTTACTTTCACAACAACGTGCCCGTCCAATCCTGCCCCGAAGACCTGACACGGAATCGATTCTGAAGTGCCAACTGCCATCCAGGCTGGCCGGCCGCCAGCCACACTCACACTTACCCGATTTACTGGTCACAGTGAATATTGCAGCCACGGCTGGGGCAGTATAGCACTTGGAAAAGCAGCCTAGCCTAGATAGCGCTAGGTGTAGAGAATGCCTTTAGTCTTGATACTGGCGAAGAATGTCTTGCTAGGTGTTACTGGCTTATAATTATTATACCTATTCGTTTCGTTTCTATTTCTACCACTACGGGAAAAAGATGTGACGTTATGTATGTAATTGTTGACTTTCATGACTGACTGGCATGTATTCGTTTCGGCAATCTGACTTTCTGCCATTTCTGCGGTAGTACTCGAACATCCTCTAAATTACACATGAATCTCACGGAGGCTTTGGCTGGAAGTCCAGCCAAACAGGGAGAAGATAATTATCTATACCTCACTGGCCATTGACTTGGTTCGTAGACGATATATTTTTTCAAAATAGACCCGAATCTGGGTCGGCTATCTGTAGATTAGAAGACGTGACATCGACTGTGTATCCCAATGCAAGGTCATCCAGGTGAGTGCCTCAGAACACAATGCCGAGCCCAAAAGATAAAAGCCAGGAGCGCTGTCCAACAAGGCCAAGAAGTACCTCAGCTTCCTTCAGCAGCTGACTGTAGGTACTAGGTATTATATTTAGATAACTAACCAGTTCTATCTTGCATGCAACTGCGTCGAAATATCGAGGTAAAAACAATACTAACCGTGGTAACAAACCCGATAATATGTGTAGTGAAAGTGCAGTTCTATCTTATAACGGAGTCCACAAAGTGAGATGACATGGAGTTCGACTAGTTCCGAGGTACAAGTTCACTTGCAATTCTGCAGTTCGCACCAACTACAGTTGAATATTGACTCCAGAATGCTCCAGATAACCGTTATTCAAACTGGAACCATATTTACTTGTTTGAGAACTATTGTAGAAGTTTGCAACAGCTTAACTTTGAAATAGATTTATTGCTTATTTTGTATTTTTTGTTGTTTTATATTTATCCTATATATATATGTGAAAGAAGCGTGTCGAGCGAAAGAGGTGTGATGTGGGGGAGGGAGCGAATGCTGAGCACTCGATGGTGTTTTTCTGTCTTTGTTTTTGTGTTGTATCTCTGCTCTGCCTCTGTTGATATCAATGCTCGGTTGATGTAAATGCACCATAATGTGCGAAAGATGTAATGAATTGACGTCAGAAATATCAGTCACAACCCTTTCGAATTTGGTATCTGGACTGATTTTAGTTAACTTAAACTTGCCGAAGTTTATGCTATCAAACAGCAAGAAAACGAACAACCTATACAACAATTTAAACAATTCAATGTCACTTAGATAATCTGACATGCCTAAATTATATAAGCTCGAATCGATAAGGCAGTGATAACACCCAGTTTCATCAAACTTTACAGACTTCCACCCATTACTATTCCAACTAACGTGTACAAACATGGCTTCTAGGTGTTGTATATTACAATATTAGGAATATATCGTGACCCTTGCAGCGGTTGAGACTGATTTACAAGCGACTGGTGAATATCGACCGTGCTATTATGGCGTCCCGCGCCACGGGACTGCGGGATGCTGTTCATTATGCCTTGTTGCTTGTGTCTATTATTATAGAAACATAATACAGCCGTGAAGATATTTTTGGAAAAAATATTTGGTTTGGGATACTGAGGCGTAAGCAGGCCAAAACGGTTTTTTGTCTGTCTGTCTGTGCGCGTCATGAAAAAACCGTTGAACGGATTTTTATAGGGAATGCACAGGTTGGTTGCTTCAGGTGCAACTTAAAATCGAAATCTAAAGTTTTACCTAATTCGGTTGAGTAGAACTAGAGATACAGTTTGAACTCTCTGTCACGGTAAAAGCTAAACAGTAATAAAAACGATTTTCTCGCATATGAAGTCGCAGGCAAGAGCTGAAAGTTTTGTGTCAAAGCCAAGAGTATTTATTTGTTAAATTTATCTTCATAAGGCACAGAGTCAAACCGTATAGAAAACTCGAGTGCCGGCCTATGTCCAGAAATGGACGTCTAACAGTACGTGATCCCTGATGAGTGTATACCTATGTACCAACGTGGCTGAACATCGATCTTTATTTTCTCTATAGCAAACCACTTTTTGCAGCAAATCATTTACTCTACAGCAACCATAATATAATTTCACGCATAGGAACTCAAAATCCAATCTCCTAAATAAATCCTATACCACCATATCGCGCAGCAAAAATTTCAAACACGCGTAAACAGATTATCGGATTCCTCCTCAAATCGGTAGCAACAATCACGACATCATGATATAAATATTTATTTCTTTACACAGATATAGTGTCTGGCGTACATCGCTGGCTCCACTTTGTGGGCGATACTGCCCGGGAGTTATGGGCCGTATTAACACTATTCACTGTTTTTATACTCGAGGCGTCTTAAACACCGCTGTTTTGCAGTGGGCCGGGTAAACACTGGATATATTGGGGCGCAGCGGGAATGTTATCTATCGTCGAGATAATGGAGCTGAGATGTAATGATGTGAGGGAGAGCTAGTTTCTGTTCAGATATAAGATGTTCTTTTTATAACTGAACACCAACAATTCAACACCAAGTCTAAAATATAGAAGATATGTATTAGAGGTCTCTTAAGAGGCGGGCAATGCATTGGTAGTTGATGTCCATTGGCGGCGGTGACCACTTCCATCAGGCCTGCTTGCCTGTTTGTCTGCCGTATGACATAAAAAATCTACTTGATGATTTTATCCGAAAGTATACCTAGCCAAAGTCACTCTTATTATTGATCTTTCATAGGCAATAAATATTTAGGGCCACAGACTTTCTCTTCCTATTTGTGCAGGCGTATAACATTTGGCTGTTTAAAGACGAAATGATGACTTGGCGTAACGGTGTATTTGTATTTTGTATGTATGTAGACATGAAAATGTTTTTATATGAAACTTATAGGACTAACTTTCACTCTGAAAATGTATATGTCCATGGCATGACATGGGACCTAGACCCAGGGGATCCCTAATACAGGAATTTCTTATGGTACGAAATGACAAACTAGCCAACAGCTAGCCCACCATATGGTAAACGGTAACTATCGCCCATAACATCTACAATTCATGCACTCATAAATTAAAATAATAAATAAATAAAAATGAATTTATTGACACGAATTATAACATTTTGATAATATATAGGTTTACAAAGTGACAGTATTATGACAAAAAATTACAGCCCTGCCTCCTAAACTAGGAATAAATCCTGTATCTTAAGGGACAGTGTTCGATAGTGTCGTCATAAATGCCATTTAGCCATTAACATTGCGTAAGTAGACCTGTATGTCAGTGGGATATCGTGCATGACAAATTGTGGGCTATGAATGCAATTTTTTAATGTTATGTAACTTATAGCATGTACTTGATTATCTGCACATTTATCATTTTACTAAGAACATTTTAAAACAAAAAGCCTTACAAAAGGCTTTGATTGTGCCAAATAGCAACTAGAAAATGTAAATACTAAGTACTGCTCATTACTTCTGTCCCAACATTCGTTCCGGAACTTGAAATGTAGTTGTTTATTCAGCAAAAAGGAAATTAATACGAGCCGTTCAGAACAGCATTGAGAGTTAAAGTCAAACTTCAATTAAGAACTCTGGGACATCGGGCCGTTGGTTTAATAACGAATAGTCAGTTCGAGAACAAAATAGAAAATTCTACAACTTTTAAAAGTTGCCGCGCTCGAAGTGGGTTTGTTTCGAAACTGGAGCGGGATTTCTTTGTGCTGTGGAAGTAGTGAGATTGTATCTCAGGATTGAGACGGGGTCGGGCCATGTTCCGCTCTAAACGTGACCTATTGACTGGAAGGGTCATGATATCTTCAAGTGTAGGTAGGCTTTATTTTGTGTTGAGGTTAAGATTCGCTATTGTAATAATTAGTTATGAATGAAATGAATACAGCAAAGATTATGATTTAAGCTTAAATTAGATTAAGCATATTACCCTCTAAAACGTGTTCCGCAGAAACCCCACAATCAATTTCAAAAACTAGCGGTAGCGGTGGTTTCGCAAGTATTATTTATTCATTTAATTTAGGTTCAGAGACAGTGGTGTACCTACATGTTGTTTTTTTATAAGGCCCCAAATCGTGTGATCAGACGGTTCACCCTAGGGAATAAAAATACAATTCTCGATTTGTAACCAGGACTGCTACCCCATTCGGGATCATCGTCGGTCTATCCAGTAACAGGACGTCCAACTAAGTTTGTCCAATCGTGGTCAAACACTCGACATAATAACCGTTATCGATTCTACGACAAATATGACCAGCCCGCCGCCACTTCAGCTTGCAGATTGTTTGCGCGTCGTCGACCACTTTAGTTCACTGTCGGATAACTTCGTTACATAGCTCGTGGCATAGGTCGCCCTATCGCTTGTTGAGCAATAAACCTTCACGAAGAATTACCGAATGAAGAACCTTCTCTAACTGATGGTGACAACCGCATCAAAATTCGTTGCGAAGTTTTAAAGATAAAAGCGTCCATACATACATGCAGAGGGACAGCCGGCGGGAAGCGACTTTGTTTTAAACTATGTAAAGACGCCACTCTATGCAAAAAATCATGTAATTCCGTTCAAACCAGAAACGCGATTCAACAATATTATTTTCCGATTTCAATAATAATTTCATAAATAATAAATATTGTTCATATTACTTTCGTTCTTTTTGTGTGAAATAAAAGTATTCGTAGCTACTTATAAAATATAAAAAGGATTTCTAATAATAGAATACATGTACTTCAGAAGTGAATCTTCTTGGACAATAAAATAAGTTCTACTGACCCTTCGTTTTTAACTTTCCTAGTATAATGTATACTTAGTTCAGTTTACTTGTTGCCTGAATTAAAAAATATATTATTATTATATGATTAATTAATAAGGGATCAATCTCATGACTCAATTGACCACTTTAGATTAAATAAACTTGTAATCGGTGGAAACACGAGCAAGAAGCCAATGACCCTGAACTGATTGACGTTAATCTGCGAAGCCTTGAGCATTGGCGTACGATTGCACGTCGTTCGCTCTTCCACAGGTTGCGTTTCGGTGAAAGTGCTAAGGGACTGCATGACCTAATTTCGACGGCCCATTTCCACCTTTAGCGTAGAAAGCGGTGTGTTAGTCGGTGAAGAAATACTTTAGCTATCCACACCTCCGGTTCGGCTTTCTAATGCGAATGTTTAAGCAGTGAAATGAATAAATAATGATTAAAAAATATATTATTGCTTGCTGTTCATTGTTGCTATTGAAAGAAAAAAAGAAAGAAAGAAAGAAAATATTTATTACAAAGGACGCCACGACATAATAATTTACATTTAACACAAAAAAAAAGAGTACATAAAACACGGAGACAATTATTATATCGCGATTCTCCACACCCGGTAGGGTTGGCTGGAAGAGATATCTTACAGAGATAAGCCCACCTTTGTAAAAAACCTCTTGTAATAATAGTTTTTATCTTGTTTCGTGTACAATATCAATTAATCTTTATATTTTCGAGACCAGAGTAAGTAGAGGATTATCTATTAGACAGGAACGGTCGGTAGCGTAGTGGTAAGGGGTCTGACTCGTAAGCGAAAGGTACCGGGTTCGATTCCCAGTCCCGCCATGTACCAATGACTCTCATCTGAGTTATGTACATTAGTTGAACACTAACCGATGCTCTTACGGTTAGGGAAAACGTCGTGTAATCTGCACATTCAGTCGACTGTGTCTATATGTAATCACGATCCAATCTGATCAGTTAATAGGGTCACGGTGCTCAGATGACAGTCGCTCCACTGTAATCACCTGATCTGCCAAATACTAAATCGTGGACAAGGCGGACCCGGACTCTAATGCGCGAGAGTACAACCGGGACATTAACGCCGATGATATTTTTTTTATTATTATTGGATAGTTTGTATTCATATATGGCATCGTCAAAATATACAAAATTTATAATAGGCACCTCCATTAAAAACCCTCACAATAAATACAATTTTCAGTTCTAGCTGCTTACACTAAAATTCTGTACACTCGTAAGTCTTTTCTGTATTAAAAAACCATTTAGTGTAAGTCTTTTCTGTGTTGACAAACCATTTAGTGTCCCAGTTTTAGAACAAATAAGGCATTGGATTAACAAAGGCAAATGAAATTTGCTCGACTCTAAGCAAATTATTCATTGCCAGCTTTCTTTGCAGAAGGAAAAGGTAAAGCAATTTTCCATGTCAGATACAATGGCTATTACTCTTTGGTGTCTATTTACTGTTAACACTTGCCTTGCCGAAATAATTTTTAATAAATATTCACATATTTCAGTTTTCATATTATTTAGATACTAAAATGACGTTTTTAATTTGGAAATAGTTTCTGTGCGCATTCGTTTTGATTCAACTGTTTATCTGACCATTCTAATTTATAATTAGGTATCTTAAGCGGTCAATTCTGGCTTTTTCCAGGGTTCACTTCTTTACATTTCCTCTGCTACTACGCTCGGTTTTCACCATCGCGTCGTCGATGTCAATCTATCGCTTCAGAAACGACACATGCAATTGCACATGATAGAAAACAAAATAAGCGCCAAATTACTAAGTGGCCAACTGTTCAGTGCGTTGCATCGAACACGTGACTTAGCTAATTTGCCATGCAATCAGTAACATTTTAAGATTCATTTAGATTAACATTTATTAATAACAGTTATTATGGGTCTGTTAATAAACATTTTATAGAACTTTAAATATTATCTGTTATATTCAACATTCAACATACTGCAATCCTCGCACAAGCATCCTTACACCAACCATCAATAACCATTGATGAATAGTGGAATTTCTGCCTTGATCTCCTTTGAAAGCTCCTCCGCTTTCCATTCCAAAGCATTCGTTCAAAATTAGAACAATCGTTAACCGTCTCTGAATCAAAGCCGTATAAATTCAATTATAAAAATTTGATTGATGGAGTCGGCAAGAAATGTTGACGGTTACGATTTTCCGGGGCACAAGGAAAAACTGGGAACCTTCCGAGGAATTCGCCGGAAGTTTACGTCATTTTCAGGGCGAATTTGCTAAATTAGAAGTTCGTGGCAGCGACCACTTTATCAGTCCAAATGCTCTTTGACATGATTTCGTTTATAAATAAAAAACAAATGAATTAATAGCTCTTAGTTCCAGATGAAGTACAATTCATGCAAGTGAAATTCTATTATACTTGTAGACGACCAGCTTTGTTCAATGAGATTAGCTAAAATAAATTTCGATGAACTATATGTTACAATTTCTAACTATGTTTAAATAATCAATAATTATATTTCGATATCACAAGGAAAGTAGTAGCAATATATAAATATATTGGAGACAACTATGATCATACCCGCAATAGCACTCGTCATGCTTTAACATTACCTCCTTAGAAAACCTCCAAAAGGTGATCTGACAGTTGTCACTGTCTCAATTCATTTTCAATTAATTTGAGCAAGCCAGTTATAAGAACCCCACCTGCTACTTGGCTCCCTTATCTATGATCCTAAGAGTTAAGAACGCTACGTCCGATACATCTACATCCACAGGAGATTGCGATTTCGCCGAAGCCGAAAAACTAGGTATTCCCCGATAAATACATCAAAGTACCCATTAAAAGAAAAGTTAATATTTTTACCTTGTAAAATATTTATAGGTACGTCTCTAGTGAAATGACACCGTCTCATCTTCCAAATCGCTTTACAATGAATTTGGTTTACCGCATTCAGTAAGTCGTTATTACTCAGCGAGCTCCGGTTTCGGGTGACAAGTAATTAATCAATTAATACACTTCATTAGGCAAGTCAGACACTCGTCTCGTCTCTTGCAGCCATTTTGAATTTATCTCCGAGGGCTGGGCGGTGTTCATTCATTGGATTATGGAGTGGGGTTGTAGTGATTTGCTGTACTTACTTACTTACTTACTTACGTATAGGTAGATACTTCGATGGTTTAGATGTTGTTGATCATATGCGAGACCTTAATACTGTGGCAGTGAACAATATATTTCCAGTTAGTCAATGCCAATGTTTCTCTGCCTACCCCTACAGGAAAAGGGCGTATATGTACTGTTATATATTTTATTTAGTTATCTCTCAACAGATGTTTTATAAGTCAGTGGGCAGGGCCATATAACACGAAGAGCCTTCGGGTAACCCCAGCATGGTACGGTGCCCCTACGAGATGGACGGACTACCTTTTGTTTACATCCTAGGCACCTGATGGGTGCAAGAAGTAAAAGGCGATCGGAGTCGGAGATCAGAGAGAAGCAGGAAGGGTGAGAAGCCTATGCCCAGGAGGTAGGCGTCCCGCGGCAGAGATGATGAAAATGAATGCAATGGATTACGAGCTGTTGGTGCGGAAGATGACATTGTACGCCCGGCTAGAACGATAAGGTAGTCGAAGTAGGTACCTATTTAAAACTAGGCATATACATAGACCTTTTTTAAATCTAAACCTACTGCGTAAGAATATTGAAAATATATTCAACCACTGATATTTGAGACGAGCTATCATAAATGATTAATGAATGATGTTGAATTAAGACGTAATTTCTGACGTGATGGATGGGTTGACATCGCTGAGTCGGATACGAGAGCCATAGCCGAAGACTAGACGAAATTGAGGCGGAAGGGTAGAAAAGCGGACCATGGCAGAAGCCGGGATTGATTTAGGTACCGTTAGGATGATGATGATGACATGCCTCTAAAAGTCGGCGGCAAATAATCAACATCGACTAGTTTCTGCTTCGTCTTTACCTCACAACTGTGCGACAAAGTCGTCGGCATATGTGAACTTTCCGTCAAATATCGTACAGAATGTACGAGTATGCCGGACGTAATTTAGCCTACAAAAGAGTTCGAGCACGAAACTGGAATGAGGTGTGTATTACGCGAGTTGGGAATGTTGTGCACTCCTACTGAAAGGTTGGCGACGCCTGTTTGTAATGCGAATTATGCAAAATTGTGCACTAAAGTGTTTCCTTTTAAACGAACCGCGCTCCGTGAGTCGACGTAGTTTTGGGCGCAGAGTAGACGTGCGACTGGAACTGGTGCATTAGATATTTGCGCTTTTGGTCGTGTGAAATTAGTGCGTTATTACTTTCGTTTAGAAACGTACAGGGTTGTGTATTAGGGACCCAAAAACTCATCCTGATACGTCAGGATGTTTTGTGTTTAAAAATCTTGCATAAAGTTTCCTTAGTTTATTCTATGATTCAGTGACATTGTGACAGTTGATGGCTGTTAGATAGAATCGAGAGACATGTGATGCTGTTCCCATCTAGCTAGTGGAATAATGACAGCGAGTGATGATAATATATTTACTTGCTTCAGTTTTTTTTTATTCAAAGAGGAATTATTTTTTTTACTATAAAAAAATATTCCGATTCAATTATTCACCGACTGAGTTGTCGGAACGACTAAAAGCGTCCGTTTGCGTCACATGCTCCATGCATTCGTGATGTTAACTCCGCTAACGGCGCTCCGCGTCGTAGAATGAGCAGCCTTTGAATACGGAATAAATGAGATCCCATGTGAAATGTTTCGTTCGTTGCCTCTTGGTCCGGCTCTGAAAAATATACGTGAACTGCGCGGAATTTGTGAATTCAAACGTGGATCGGAGGAATTGGCATAATTTGCCACAAAATAGGGAAAAATAGGGCGCATGGGGAGTGGAAATGGGTCAATGACATAGACAGACATAGACAACAGTTTATTCGGTTCCCCATAACATCCACGTAAATTAAATTGAAAATTATGTAAGACCAGCCAGTGATATAACGGAAACCGAAATGGACCATAACATGGGGGTCTAAAAAGGCCACATTTGCGTTTCGTATTACGATTCACATTAGAGTGCCACAAACTTATCTGATCTTGTGACCAATACTGTGTCATGTCAACAGGGACGGTGCAGAGAGAATTGTGACAAATTAATATAAATCATATATTATGAAACGCTAATGTGTTGAAGAGAGGTAGGGCATAGCGGGGTATCTCGTTCGAATTGGAGCCGCCCGACTACGGAAGTACCTCCACCTTACAGAATATCGCAGCTAAATAATACTCTTTTAAATAGTATTGTGTTTCTGCCGGTGAGTAAGGTTTCCAGTGCTCCATGGGGTGGGGATTTGGGGAACCGTGGCTTTGGCAGTGGAGTGGCATTTGCTTTTTGCTGCCAGAGCAACGTGTTATAGAGGTGGGCAACGCATTAGCGATACTCTTGGTGTTGCTAATGTCTATAGGCAGTGGTGACCACTTTCCATCAGGTGGCCCGCTTGCCTGTTTGCCTACCGTATGACATAAAATAAAATAGGAAATGAACCACATTAATATTTTTGTTCTACATCAGATAAATTTATGGTGTTAGAACTGAAACGTGAGACTATCCTGAGTGAACTAATTCGCTAAGTTAGTTAAGCCAAAGTGTATTAAAGCCGACTGTAGCGACTAGGCCTTTGAAATAACATTATTAGACTACGGTTAAGCAAGTAGCGCTTCATCCCTCATGAGGCTTTGGAGAGCGGGAAGTTATAGAAACAACATCTGGATATCGATTTGTAAGATTACAAACTCATCAACGTTAACTGTCTGTCTGTTTCCGTAAACACCTCCAGTGGATTATGAAGCGGTTTTTACTATCATTTAGAGACTTTCTTCCGGAATAAGGCATATATAAGGTAATAGAGAAAACTCGAGAAAACCTATAGTAAATAATAATAATATATCAACCGTCTTGGGGTGCCAATCGGTACCAAGACTACGTTCAACAAGCCCCAGACGAAAATTTAGGAAGCACATTTAGCAAGCTTAATGTGGTGCTGAAGTTCGGTTACTCTAAAAGTATGATACGGTAACCCATCCAGTTACCGTATTCAGCATGCGTTGTTTAACTTTTCGTGACCGAAAACGACTAACCGGCCGTTTGTTACTAAAATGACTAACACTAACGTAAGAGGTCGGTCAATCGCAATTAATTTCAAATTGTATTGAAGTATCTCGCAAAGCAACCTCCCAGCAGCCAAGCAGTATCAATTCTACTCTTTTTCATCGATTTTGAAAGCCAAGGAAATCTGCTTTCATGTGCCATACGGCGAATCGGGCTGGACAGTTTCCCATTATATTTACATGTGCGTGAACCGTCGGTCGGCCGTTTTAAATATTCAGTAAACGACGCTGCCAGTATTGGAGATGGGTTCGCGCCTCGGGCCACGTCGTATCTACATGAGGACGGAATTGGGTAATATTCAAGTGTTACTTGGCGGATAATTAAGCTTAAAGAAGTATCTCTTACTAGCTTTTCCATATGACATCGTTCGCGGTAATTACTTTCCGTAGGAACCACATTCTATTTCGTGATAATAAGATTTTAGCTCACATATCTGGGCTTTTAGCTACTCTACTATCAAATTTTATGAAAATATGTATAGTAGTATTATTGTGAAGGAATAACAAATATCCTTAGAAACTTTTGCATTTTTAATATTTGTAGGATTTGTAAGCAACAATTTGGACGAATGTGACTTTGGAATATCAAATATTTATTACGTACCTGATCTGCTAAACTCTGGATCATGGTCAAGGCGAGATATTGAACATGAGAACTTTTTTACCCATTTGTAATTTTATAATTCCATCATTTGCAGCTTTGAGGCGTGAAATTTATGTATGTATGTATTTGCTACTTCAAAAACCACGCGTGATTTATCGAAACCCCAATCTACGAATTCAATTTGCTACGTACATAGAGATATACATACATAGGTTTGATAACTTTGAAGAGAGCGAGATGTAACCGGCCTAGCAGGCGCCTTGGTGATTAAAAATATATGCAGGTCCCGCCGCTGGCAGTTCGCGTGCCACTCTAGATTTGGAGCATGGATATCGGCCACGGGCATCCGCCTTCATATCCATAATATCCATTGTAGACGTTGACCTCGAAACTTCATACTGACACTTCGTATGTATTCGTTCAAATTCTATTTGGGACTATTGTTTGCCTGCCTTGAAAGCCTTGAATACTAACAAAACGTCTTGGTTTAGCAAATATTATACTCGTAATGACCCGCGTTAAATAAAAACCATTTATTAAAATTTAGGTTTCCAATATCATTAAACTGGTTAAAAGGTTTTTACGGGGTAGGAACGCGTGGGTGATGCCCCTGGTATTGCAAACGTCCATAGGCTGCGGTGACTGCTCATCATCAGGCAGGCCGTAAGCTAGTTTGCCACGTCGGTGGTATATAAAAAAAGATGGATAATATGTTTTTCAAGAACTAATCTGGTGATATTCACCTGGTAGCAGAGTCACGGAGGTCAGGATGATGTTTTTCAAGAACTATGCAAACACGCAGTTATGTGTGTAGGTAACTCAACTCAACATTCTTAATTAAATTAAAATATTGATTGTATTAAATCTTTTACTTTTACATAAGTTAGGTTAGAAAAATATGTCTATTACTCTTCACATAAAACACATCAACTTCACTTACAAACAGAATAGACCGCCGAGACACAAAAGCGCTTAACCTATGACCGTACGGTACATAACAGCTTACTTCCTATAGGTAAAACATAGGAATCCGTCCTCCGCATGCCCTGGATGCCACCAGTCTGTTGTACGACGCGTCAAGGGGCCGACAGCTGGAATGGACAGTCTGGACCGCCGACTTGAAAGGGTTAACTGGGTATACCCTACTTTAGACACCTACCGCTTTGGGGACTTTGATACAAAAGGCTGTGCCGTGTGCGGAAGGGGTAGGTACTTAGCAGTTTCAATTGTTTGTATTACGTTGGCGGTTTTCGTTTATTATGGAAATAAATGGTAGAGCAGGCCTTTTGCTATTACATCCGCATTTTTTGTTTGTGCATTTTATAATTACTTACTCTATTAGCAAATATAGATATGTTTAGGGTAAATTAAAATTTTTTATTTTGCCCCTTTTTTGAGTGTGTTAAGAAATAAAATAAAAATAAAATAAATATGTAGGCCCAAAGTAAGCAAAGCTTATATTATAAGTGCCAGAAAACTGATAAACTACATACATACTAACTGTTACCCGTAACAGAAATTAAAATTCATCATTTCAATTTCTGCCGAACTGGGAATTAAACCTCTGCGTTTCAGACCGGCACTACTGAACCACCCAGGTCGTCAGTTTCATGTAAGTACATTAAACCTCTGCGTTTCAGACCGGCACTACTGAACCACCCAGGTCGTCAGTTTCATGTAAGTACATGTGTGTTGTGTGTGTAAACACAATATGTTAACAGTCAGCCACAGTGTTTACCAATGCTGCCTATGCATTAGCCTGTCAGTCGTCGTTTCCACCTGTCCGATTCGTGTCAGGTCAACCAATTAACCAAGAACAGTACTGGGATGCTTCAGCTAGCAATATTGACATTGATTAGGAAAGTACAATGTGATAGTTTATTTTAGTTTGTTAAATATAAGCTATAGTGGGTCGAAGAGAGAGGGTTGCTTTCGTAATGTTTCTGTAATTCAAACACAAAAATCTCATGTAAGCTTGATATTGTTGTGGAATACTAATTGTAATGTCTTTGGTTTATTATTTGAATTTTATGTGAAGGTGACGATTGACATACCTACTTAAGAGTATAGGTTATCACGGATTTATCTCTCACTCTTTAAAACATACTCGTAGTCCCACGTCGCGTCTATGTGAAACTCTGATCGGTGCCGTATTTTAAATACACAACACTGATGTAATGCTATATTCTTCCCAATTGTCATATGGTGCTTTATGTCCCGGAAAAGTATCAGGTTGTCGCAGGATAGTCGAGTAGTTTCTCGCTCGTACTATTCGGATGTGGAACGACCTCCCAGTCGCAGAGTTTCCGTCGGATTATGACATGGGATCCTTCAAGGGGTATTGAGAGATCTCATTAGAGATGGGCAACGCACTGGTGACGGCCCTTATGTTGCTGATGCCTTTAAGCGGTAGTGACCACTTTCCATCAGCTGGCCCGCTTGTCTGTTTGCCTACTTAACTAAAAGAAATATTATATATTTCTTTTCCTATTTTATTGGTGCCTATGTATGTATGTACCTACAGCTTTAAGCTACCATGCTTAATCTAATTTTATGTTTCTTAAAAACGAACTTCTTCAGACATGCACTACAGGTTTCTTCACGGTGTTCCATTCGCCCACCAAAGCACTTTGCGTACCTACACGGAAAGTGTAGGTATATAAGGTCAGAAAAAGATATTTTGGTACAAGCCCGGTCGGATTCTATTCACATTTAATATTAATGTCAAGAAGGATTATGGCATCTGTATAACCCATTTGTATCATTAAAAATTTATCGGTACTAATGCTACAAAGGGATAAAGTTCTTTGTAAATAAATTTCATAAAACGTTATATTATAAATATAACGCCCCAAAGATTACCTCCAACATGGCGGTAATCTTTGTATTGGAGGTTTTGAATCGATTTCAATGACGTTTCGCAACTGTACTATAGGCCAGTTAAATAAAGGCATGTAAAACACATCCACATAATTACAATTGTGTAAGTAAGTAACACAAATACCTGTTTTAATGTATTAATGAGAGATAATTTACGAAATAGTGTAATAAAAGAACGTAAGCCGTGAAGGCTTACGGAGAATGCCGAAGACCGAGCAAAATTGAGTAGAATGAGTAGAAAAGTGGACCCTGGCATAAGTCTGGATAGACGCCAAGATGATGATGAGTGTAATAATGGAACGTGCTGGAGTGCAAGGAGACGTAGTGACTGGGATATAGAAAGGAATGCAAAGTTGGTTTGGTCATGCAAAGAGCATGAATGACAGGAGATTATCGCAAAAGATATATATGGTAGGATTGGATGAAAGCACTGGAAAGAATCACGAATTCACGATCAAATCGAAGATATTTAGAAAGGTTAGGTCAAAAGTAGATACCCTAAACCGACGAGAACGTATGAGAAGTAAAATACAAACATTTTCTTAAGTTGTTTTTTCTTAAGTTTGAAAATACCCCTTTTTATTTGTTGTCAGCTCTGCCTCTTTAACCAGATGATTTTTATGAAAAGGGTAGCTATCAAAATGAGATGGTATGCATCAGTTAGCTTAATGTTGTCTGATTATACCTATAAAGTTTCATCGTTATCGGATTGGCCATTTCCAAGAAATTTAAAAATTTAGTTGTTGAAGATTCCAGTTTCCGTCATTTTCGCCATACAAAACACCAATTAAATAAAGACCTAATATTTTAAAGTGAAATTTCGCTCTTTCACTAAAATGCAATAGTAAAACATTTAATGGGTGAGTAGTATTATTAGAACGACGAACACATACCACCTTTGACCCGAACAACAACGTTCGAGTGAACAGTCTTGTCCGCGCCCAGTTAACAACCTGATCACACTATTGAGTACACTATTACCCTGACTTCACAAATGTAATA
Source organism: Blastobasis lacticolella (assembly GCA_905147135.1). Taxonomy (NCBI): domain Eukaryota; kingdom Metazoa; phylum Arthropoda; class Insecta; order Lepidoptera; family Blastobasidae; genus Blastobasis; species Blastobasis lacticolella. Next base: position 6,169,732 of record LR990058.1, read on the forward strand.
TTCCGAAACTAGCCACAAACACCAAACAGCTAGCACAAAGTTGCCAGAACTCTAACGTGCCCGACTCCTATGTATAACTCGCACGCGGCTACCACGGTACTAGCTACTACCTAACCCTTGTTTGTGATATCCGCACATGGTTAATTTACCGCGTACCTGTCTGGAAACTGCTCGGCGAACGGTCGGGAGGGTGACCTACTTACAAATGTCTTTAGACGTCGACCAGGCAGGGCGAGGACTCCGCTCCGGTCTTCGTAGAACTTGTATGAAATTAAAAGTCTACATTATTCTATTGTCTTGAGCATGTTCACTGGCTTGATATAAACTTCATATCTTTATTCCGAGCGCTCGTAACTTCCATCGCTCGCCAGACTCAGTGAGAACTCAAATACACGAAGAAATTTCTTTAAAATAGAAATATGACACAATACAGTAAACAAACTATCACCATTAAACATATAAACTCCAAAGAATTGACTTTTAGAATAGCCAAAGTGTCTTCTGAAAAAAAGCATCGATAAGTAGTGAAATGTGAATGTAGTTCTTTGTTGGTAGGTAGTTTTTAATATGTAATTATATGTCCTTTGTATGTAATGTTTAAGTGGTAAATAAATACTGCGTGTATGTTATGTAATATTTGATTAACCAAGTCAATTGAAAAGATTAAATATGCACATATATTCGTATATTAAATGTATCCCAAAGTAGCGTCTACGGCGATACAGTCTGTAACTATGTTGTAGAGTGCATAGTCACATCTTAATGGCGGATGAAGTGTGTCACTATAGAAAAAAATACTATTATAATAGCTCGTATCTTTTATTTACAACTATTTTACACTTCCTAGTACATAAATAAAAAAGTTATTTGATAATCTTGACATTGACTGCATTTTATATGCAGATGACATATCTTTAATTTTTTCTTGCGATAACGACCTAAATCTTAATTATATACTAAACAACATTTTTAATTTGATAGAGATGGCTTAATAAACACAACTTGCAACTAAATTTTTCCAAATTAAAACTAATTCAATTCAGACCGCATCAAAAAGCTCCTTTATCATTAAATTTTTCTTATAACAATACCCAAATAGAAAGTACGGACAGTTGCACACTCCTAGGAGTAGAAATTGATACCCACGTCAACTGGAAAGCTAACGTAGAAAAGTAGAAGGAAAGTTGTCTCGGTTCACTTATGCACTGTTTGAGCTAAAAAGAACAACTGACCTTAACACAGCTTTGACTGCCTATTATGCCTACGCCCACTCGTGGCTGCAATACGGTGTCATATTATGGGGCAACAGTGCTAATGCTAAAAAACCTATTACTAATCCAAAAGAAATGCATAAGAATACTAGTCAACATCAAGCAAATAGAATCATGCATATTTAAAAAAACTAAAAATATTAAGATTGCCGGGTTTATATATCTTTTAATTATGTAAATTCGTTAGGAATAATAGAAACCGGTTTACCGAAGCCAAAAACCATCACATAAGATATTTCAGTTTACGACATAATAATAGACTAGCACTACCTTCGATTAAACTTCAAATCTATAATTCAAGCATGGCTATACGAATTTATAATGAAATACCAAAAGAGATTAAAACTGAAGATAAATACTCGATATTTTTCAATAAATTAAGAACATTTCTTATAGATAAATGCTTTATTCAGTCCAAGAACTTTCAGAAAGTAAGTAACTTGATGATCTCAATTTAAAAATAGAATATGATATTCTTAATATTAGCTTTTTAAGTATATGTAGGAGATTAAAATTTTTTTTTGGAAAACTATATTCTTAGGCTTATATTAAAAGTTGTAGTTTTGTGTCTGTACAAAAACGTTGTAACTTGCAGTGCCCTAGCAGGGTTCTTGTGCTAAAAAACATTGTAACATCTGTAACAACCACAAGAAAGCAATAAAAATTATGATTATGATTATGATGAACACGTATACGATCTTTTGCTTGCGTCTTCGCAACTGAAGCTTCGGGCTTTAGGCATTTATGTCTCTGATAATTAGCGATGACGTAGGTATCTTGCCTGAAGTATTACTACATATAGTAAAGTATGTAGTATTGATAGGAATACCGTCCCGGCCTAGAAACTGTGTAGCCAGAGATATGCGGTGGCACTGTTGATTAATGTATAGATACTCATTGATAATAATTACTTTCCATTTGTAGCAACGTAATTTATGGTCTTTCATTAGTTCAAATAGAGTTCAAGTAGAGTGGCCAAAGCTGGAACTAAGTGTCGCCATTTAGAAATGTTATGTCAATTTCAACAACAGCGACGCTGTCACCGGGTCAAATAAGTTTGTTGCACTATACAATATGAACAAATTAACGAACGGATTTGGATTTTGTTAATTGATGTTTTATTTTGGTTTTACTCATATTTATTTTCAGTTTAAATTTGCCCAAAAACAGATTTATTCAAGAGCATAAAACTCTATAACCTTGTACAACCTTCGTGTCTACGTGAAGGAAATACAATCAAACAGACTTTCATGTTTTTCATATTAACATTAACATATTATGCATTTGTATGAATTTACATGAAGTCAATAAAGAGCTATTTGTTTCATAGACATTATAGGTATGCTCCACAAAAAAATGCAAAGTAAACGCATTTCTAAATTATGCGTATGTGTGACTATACAGACTCTCATTTTATTACATTTGCAAATGAGGAAATCTAATTCTGAGTACGGCTCGACTGTAATTAAACAAATTTTGTCGCCTCATCCTCGATTTTCTCGGTGAACGTTGTTACGCGTTAATTTCGTGTAACGCGGTGCGTAATGCGTGTCTCGTTAGCGTCGAATTTACAAACGAACATAATATCTTTTTTCTAAATTACCGATAAAGAACAAATTAATAAACGCTGTACAATTGGTATAATTACGACACCTCCCCTGAATAAACTACTATTCACGATCGAGCTACTGACAGCCCTCTGTGCAGGGGAGGCCTAGTAGACGATGAAACAGCGGCCCATGAGTGTAAGGGACTAAAGGACAAAAGTCGCACTAGGAGCGGGATATCTCTGAGAGATCTGCAAACGTCTGAAGACACTACTAGACTTTTGGAGGGAGCTGGCCTGGCTAATTTAGCACGCCTTAAATACGTACAAAGGACCTAATATAAGTTTAAGTGCGGAAAAATAGCCCAATTTTTATTAAATCAACTTTTGTGTCCAATATATATACAGAATACTCGTAGGCCGTAAATACAAAGCTCATTTTGTAAACGGGTTATTGGATACCACGTGCGGCCTTTACTAGGAACGTCAGAGTGTTTATTACACAATTGATGATTCCGTGTAAATCACAATGGAATCCATGTATTGAGTTTCGGGTTTGAACATGATCAGGACAGGAAATAGTTTCTCTTCAGGAGTATAATCCGATTATCATCATTGCATTTACATAGCCGATGTCACGTCTTCGAATTAGCCACAAACTTCTATAATAATAATACTGCTGTGGCCGTTGAGGTCCGCGCCAACCACGATCTGTTCGGTGTCTTCGAGACTGTCTCCGAAAGCCTCCTATTGGTACTGAGGAGCATAGGCGCTGATGAAGTTCTTCGTTGTCCCCGCAACTGCTTTGATCGCTATTGGTATATCGAGCACTTGACACTGCTCACTTCCAGGATGCCTTTCTGGAGTTCATCGCACACCACTACAACGGACCCATTCCTGCCCTGCTTATTTGGTGTACAATAACTTGTTCCCTCGCCCAATTACCAAGTGCAAGAGACTCGCTCACGACTCGGTGAAGCCGATCTTTCTGCTAGGCGTTCGCTCTTGCCCGCACGTAACAGGGCTGCTCTTTCCTAATTATGTGGTACCAAGTAGTGGTCTCTAAGCTCGATAATCAGAATCCAAACACACAGAAACAGCTTCCGTATTAAACCAATCAGACTGCCGACTGTCATGCAAGTAAACATTGTGAAAAGGCGTCCGTTTAAAGACCCGTCAATGAGATAATCGGGAAATAAGCTATTACCATGGTTCGTGGGCGCGCATTGAATGGCCCTCCCTTGTCAGCAATTTGTCAGCCAGACCATTGCGCGCAGTAATTAAACCACTCAGACGCCCCACCCGCAGGGACTCCGCGATCGTAAAGTTTTCGATGATTTCACAGTATTTATATCCCATGCAACCTCGTGGACGCGCTGCCGTTTGGAGCGCGTGGTATGTTCAGTGGGTGAGGTGGGTCAGCTGTTTCAGGGTAGATAACCTTCCCTGCGCGATCCCAAAGATTCCTTGAGTGTTATTTATTTGGACAGTGTTTTCTTTGGACTATGACATGCTCAAGAGGTATATTAGAGGTCTCCTTAGAGGCGCCCCTGGTGTTGCTGATGTCCATTGGCAGCGGTGGCCACTTTCCCTTCAGGTGGCTTGCTTGCCTGATTGTTTGCCGCATTACAAAAAAAAATTACTGGACAAATAGTTATACCATGATTATCATATCAATTATTGAAAACCCCATAGACCAAAACCACGTTTATTTCTAGCTTTATTATATTTATATTACTTATTTTCAGTTATCTATCTATTTATCTGTACTGTTATCTCTGGTTCGGCTATAATTGCATTAACGGTTCCCCTCCTCAATCTTGTTTAGTAGCTTCTCTTGCACCGCCTTACTTTTTCTTTACCCTTTATCTCCTGGTTGACTGGTAGATAAGGCTATTTTAGCTTTAAGTCCGCCTTTGTACTATTTTGTGCATGAAGATTTAATTAAAAAAAAAAAAAATGCTGTTTGCAGTTGGACTCCGAGCTGCATTCTTCTATAAACGATTTGTCACTCATCAAGGCGATGAGTTATTAACCACTGCGTCGGGGCTTTACTGCCAGTCATCTCTGTTTGCCATAAACTTCATTTTTACGAGCAGACAGCTGTCGCCTCGACTGGCCTTTTTCTGTTCGAACCCAATGAAATTATTAATAGCCTTAATAGCGTATTATTGCGGAGTAATAATAGGAAGGAAATGCTCATTATTTATTTTGTGGCGTTCTGTGTTGGCTACTGTAGCAGAGCTGTTCTTGAGTATATGGCGTGGATGTAGCGTTTGGAATGATGCTGTGTGGGAAAGTTAGCCGTCGGTATAATACACGTATGTTAAAGGATGTCGATGGAACGGATGCAAGAATTAAGTAAGGTCGTATGGTAGTATCGATGTAGTTTTTCGGGGGAAGCCTGCGTCCAGTGAAAGACGTGATACGGATGTCAAAGAAGATGATTATGACGTATAATTTCGAGCAGGGAGGTTCACGACGAGCATGATGTTAGTTGACATAATGTCAAATTCTTCTTCTGAGCGTGTTAATGACAAATGTTATAATGTAGTGGTCCAAAACTTAGCCTCAACAGCGCTATAAATTCTGTGTCAACAATTGATAATCGATCGATAGTGCATTATACTTCATCTTAACTTAAATTAGATGTCCCATCGATCAATCGATTGGTATCGATTTCATGTATCACCACGAATGCATGAAAATTTTAATTGTATCAGACACTATTTAGTAACCCTTACATTATCCTGTCGACATGATAAGCCATAAGTTGATTATGTGTTGATTCACGGCACCCCATGTTTGCACTGATACGGCTCTCGTGGTACCATGTCAGCTGGTTGATTGAATGTACATGAGAATATTATGAGCCAACTAATATTATAAACAGTTAATGCCAATTGCATTATTGCGGAACATCTTTATTGTACCTGATTTTTTATTTCTTTTTAGGATTCTGTACCTGATGGGTAAAAAAACTAACCCTAGTACTAAGCCTCCGCTGTCAGTTCGGCCGTCTGTCTGTCACACACAGCCCTGCATCTTTGGAACCGTGACAGCCAGGTAGAGCTCGTCTAGTCTAAAATGACTACTTAGTTAGTTGATGTCGATGTGTGAGTGCAAATATTGATAACGACACTTCATCTGTGTGGGAGCCAATGAACGACGCGTGCTCCGACGTTTGAATCTCACCGGCAACTGAATGACCAATTACAACGGCATTTGTATATGTATTGCGTCCATATTTTAAACTTGCTTGTGTGCGTTAATGCGATAGTGGGGCGCGTCATTTTAGATTAGACGAGCTCTACCTACTTAAAATTTTCACGGAATAGGTGTTTCAATGACCGCTATAACAACAACAAAAATAAAATTTTGAAATATTTAAAATTAACGGGGCATACAAGAAACATGCTTTTTCACCAGTTTTTTAATTATTTCTCTAACGTAATAACGGCAATACATACGAGCAGGAAATTTGATTAATTATAGTGATAATACTAAAATACAACAAATACAAAAAACTGGTCGAAACGTAAGTCGGACTCGCGCATCAAGAGTTTTAAATTTCATCGATTTTGACGAATTACATGTTGCTCTGGCTTTAAAATCTTATTGATAACCTAATAATTATTTGTGTTAATGGTACAAAACCCTTTGTATGCGAATTCGCCTCGCACTTGGTCGGTTTTATTTTACTTTTATACTTCTTCTTATCGAGTCGATGGACTAAACTCTCACTTATACTTTATTCGCCCAGTATGCGGCGACGGATACAGCGTTTGAACTGGCTGAAAGTCCTCCATGGTACAAGTTTTAGGGCACGCCGAGCATGAAACGAGGTGGTCCATAGTTTGCGGAGATATGCTACAGTCGCACTGCGAACTGTCATTTGTATATCCCCACTTAAAGAGATTATCTTTACATCGGCCCACCTGGGTTCGCAGCCTATTTAACGCCTTCCAGGTTGGCTACGGAAGTTTGTTTCCGGGTGGGAGCTTTTCAGTAGGAGGGATAAAGGCGGGATTGGAAAATTTATTGATCCACAGGTTTCTTCTGGCTGTGGGGGCGTCACTTTCACAGGCAGTGGTGGTCGTCAAGAAACTGGATCGGCTTTTCAATCTCTTGACAGTAGGTTCCTGACCATAGAGAGGGTGCCGTGAGTCCTTTTCCTGTTTGCGTTTCTCAACTGCACTGGCTATCTCTCTGCCAACGGCTGGTGGAGCAATGCCAGCTAGTGGATACAACTTACTCACCGGAGTCGGTTTAAGACATCCTATGATTTTCCGGCGGCATGTGTCGTTAAGAGCTGTATCCACTGTCTTAGCATGAGCTGATCGGTGCCATACGGGACACGCATATTCGCCCGCAGAGAAACATAGTGCTAAACCGGTAGAGCGTAAAACCTGTGGCGTGGCACCCCATTTTGAGGAAATGAGGCGTGGGAGTAGGTTGTTTCGGGCGGTTACTTTGTGGCGTATGTTCTCACAGTTTTTCCTATAAGTAAGCGAACGGTCTAAGGTGATGCCAAGATATTTTGGGGAGCTACAATGGCCTACTGGAATTCCCTGCCATGAGATATTAAGTTTGCGATTCGCTGATCTATCTTTATACTTCTAAGTTTTTTTTAGTAATTACGGTGAAAGAGTGAAAAAAGGATTTAATTTGAATTTACTTGCAATTTTAATAATGTATAAATACGGATAGCAAAAGTAAATAGATATACAAAGTAAAAACATCACAAGCTGAAAGAAACAGCGCCACAAAATTCTCGTTTTACCCAGAAGTGAAGCTGTTAAACCTTATTCACAGACTAAAGCTCAGTAGAACACTAAGTTATTTAAGCTTTTGAATGCTGCGAAAATTCGTGAGAAAATCCTCCTCTCGCTTCAGATTCCGCTTTTCAATTATGCTAACATAATTTTTGATAACATTTAATCTATCTTCGTAACCAATTACCAAAAAAATTAATTATCTTAGCAGGCCAAATACCTGAATGCCTGACCGCCATCTCACGCCCTATTTTTGAACCGCTCGCGTCGAATCGAACGGTTTTCAATTTTTATTTTCGGTATTTAACGACAAAACGTTGATTTTCCCTATTTTTGAATCATTTCGCCATCACCGCGTTCTTTACTTAAAATCGGAGCTTGCCAATGTAATTAAAAAATTTGGCATTTTTCATAACGAAAATCAAAATTGAAAAACGTTCGACTCGAGGCGAGTGGATAAGAAATGTAGCCCCTATGGTAAGTAACGTTGTGCATAGCATCACCGTCAGTAAACCTACAGGTTATGTCACGAAAACATTTCTCCCGAAGGAATCTGTACCACGGGAATCACAATCGCTGTTCTAAATAATAAAATGGATCACCCTGGCCTAGTTGCCTGGCTAAAAATACGCTCCCTATACGACAATAAATTAGTTCTTCATTAAAGGGGTAGTTATGCAGGCGAGGGAGGGCAACAAAGAGCTCTAAATATCAGACAAAGGTCGCTTCCCGGCCTTGAAGTGGCGCCAGCGATGATTTTTTTCTGTCACCGCTGTAAACGGTGTCACAGGGTCAGCATTCTTAGCGACAAAAGGCTAAGTTTCGCGTTGTCTCTCAATTTCGGTACGCTTTAGGCGAAAGAGAATTCTAAAAGTTTGGCCACTGTTTTAAATTCAATGCAGTTATCAACAGTTATCAATGAACAAGTGTCCATGCGGCAAGATTGTGAAACTCTCTTCTGCGTACAGGATGGTTTTTCAATCTCTATCTTCAAGAAACGTGTAAAAGTGCACTACATTTCTCTATCTGTCTAATATGAATATGTTTTTTTTTTGTGTTGGTAGATGTATATAGGTAGGTATGTATTTATTTACGTACAGCATAGGCTTTTATTCAATAAAAACGGTATATAACGCCTAGACGATGATGATGATGATGTATTTTAATTAATAACCATCTTTTGCTATTATGAACGTCTAAACTACATTTAATTATCACGATCTCTCTGCTGTAGGGCGACTGGAAGATTTCTTTATAAAAATAAGTTGGGTTTTGTGTCTGATATATTATGACATATTGATTAGTAATAATCTTGTGTACAATAAATGGTTAAATAAATAAACAAAATTTGAATCAAAATATTGTCACAATTTGTGTAGAGTATATTACTATACGATGTAAGAACACAGCGAAGCGGCAAATTAGTAAAACATAAAAAGACGTTTATTTACAAACAAATACAAATACCTTTAACAAATATTAAATCATAATTTATTTGCAAAGAATTTAGCTATATTTGTATTTCGCTAGAAAAAACATGTTCGAACACTTGTTTACATTCGCCTTGTTATGAAGTACAAACATTACTGACATTTCGCTATATTTAACTTGATTTATGAATTGAAGATAATACTAAACACATTTATTAAAACCGCTACGAAATACGTAATAAATACGGATTACAGCCCAGTAACAAAACCGTGAGATACCTAAAATGTCACCTATCTTTTATGCTATAAATCTGGGTGCTCCAGGGAAATAGGGGCCTCGAAATCTGGGCTGAATACACGCAGATATTCGGTTGGCAACGAGACGTTCCGCAAAGCCCGGTACTCGGTTGCAACAAAAACAAACACTTGGCGGTTCATACTGCTATCCAGCTCGAGAGGAAACAATCCAAACCTCGACTTCCGTGGATATACGATAGGGTAGGATAGGGATGCATTGCTTTGCGTGCTGAAACCGGTATGTGTGAAAAGTATTTAGCTTAGGCAAGAAAGAAATTAAGTTTAACCAAAAATATTAAAGAAACATCGTTTTCACGAGTTTTTAGATTAAACATGATTCCATGAATTCGCTATAAATAATTATCATGTCCATGTCCCTGGCCGTGTGGTGTCCGGCAGAGTAGAATAGCACCAACCCCTTACACTCATGGGTGTCGTACAAGGCGACTAATATTTCGAGGCAAAAGATCAAGAGTCTCTGTAGTCTGGAAAATGGACAGCAGCATTTTCCATTGTTATATTTAAACACTGCGATCTCCAACCCGCCTGCCAAGCGTGGAGATTATGGCAATAACCTCCCCTTTCGTGGGAGAGGCCCTAAGTCCTGCAGTGGACTGTTACGGGCTGTGATGATGAATTATCTACTGATCTCTTCCCTGAGCTATATAGTGTGGCATGATAGATACCGATATGTCAGAAATAATGAGATGATGTGGTATAGAGTGCGTACTCTAGGTTAGCGTGCTTGTCACTTAGCACCAGGTGAAATGGTGAAACAAGGCAAGCCTAAAGTAGTTATATAAAAAAAATCCCGATATTAAGAGTGGCGTCGAAAAGCAATTTAATATCTAACAAGGAATATTTATGTCAGGTTTTTGATAACCGTTTCGGGCCCGAAAAAGATGCGCTTTATTTGGTCTCATTTTAATTTTCGCTTCCACCCGTCACTAGCAAGCCCACGTTATTTTTCTTCATTCCGAGGCATCTCCATTTATCTCTCTATATCCGTCTCCGTTACTCTTCAGTGCATGTCGTAAGAATTAAAACCGCCATCTTTGTCTCTCTGATTTAGTATGGAGGCGAAATGGGAGAGAAAGTTCCACATTTTTTCGGATTGCGGCTCAGCTCTTGAAGCCTGCTCGTCGAGATTAGATGAAGACTTTTTGTCTGAGAATTTACTCGGTTTATTAAGAAATAATGACTGCTCAACAAAGGGAACTCTCAATGGAGGGACAACACCCGTTACCAAGTTAAAAAAGAAGTATTAATATGAATTAGTAACTCATCGCATCACTGTTTCTTAATTAAATTTGGTTGCCGGTGTAGATTACGCAATTAGTGAAATTTCATTTTGTGTAAGTTGAATTTTATTTTAAAAAATAATGTGTAATTATTTCTTTCGCCATTTTCGAGCCTGAGTTTTGCCACTTGACGAGTTTGGCTCATTGGGTCTGTTCACGCGTCGTTGAGGGGAAATTATATTTGATTTTGACCGACGGCGTGTGAAAATTACTTCTGTATGAATAAGCTGATCATTCAAGTTTTTGTATATGAAGGCAGCCATAGATTTTGGAAAATCCTGGATTATGGTCAAGGCGGACCCCAGCCTCTCTCTCGTGTGAGAGAGCACAACCGTGACAATAACGCCAAGATGATCATTAATTTATTCTAAACAATAGTGGTTGTTAGTTTAAAGATGGTAGGTTCATCGATTTACGAATCTAGCTGTTGCCACCATTTCAGTAAATTAAAACGTTCGCATTAGTTTACAGGTACTCTTTCATCTGCGATGATTAGGAGCGTACAACATAAACAAAAGAAACCGAGGCAACAAATTTTCTGAAACACATCCAATTTTCTGATATATTTCCGTACCCGTGTATAACTACGTAACAACAAGCATTCGACTTCCCGTGTTTTATTTCTGTGCATGGATTTATGAAACACGAGGCGGAGTTTGAGCCAGTTTGTTGGTAAAGTCTGAGCATTCTCTTCTGCCGTTGAATAAAAACCGTGGGCGCCGTGGGCGGACGCTGTGCACTGAACATGTGTATAATGGAACACTGAGATAACATTATGAAGGGCTACACAATGCTTCTGATTACGTTATTATATATCTTTTATTAATAAAAAATATTGCTTAGAATGGATAGAAAATAAATAATCATCTTGGCGTTAATGTCCCGCTTGTGCTTTCGCGTACAAGGGCTCGGGTCTGCCTTGACCATGATCAAGGATTTTTGCAAGGTAATTACAGTGAAGCGACTGCCATCTGACCTCCGTGAAAGGAATCTGACAAGATTTAATAATCGTTACACATTCAATCCCCTGAATGTGCAGGTGTCACAATGTTTTCCCTTACCGAAAGAGCATCGGTTAGAATTCAACTAATGTACATAACTCAGAAAAGAGTCATTGGTACATGGCCATAGCGGAATTCAAACCCGGTACCTCGCTTACGAGTCGGATACTTTAACCGCTGGACTACCGATGCTCCTTGAAAATCTTTTATTGTGGTCGTCGGTGGCCTAATGGCTACAGATCCGTAGTGTCGCCATGTACCAATGACTTTAAATGAGTTACTCGTATGTACATTAGTTGAAAACTCACCGATACTCGTACGGTGCCAAGACGATTAATATTTAATTTGTTTCATTACCTACACTAATCAATACACATATCACATAGTAAGCTTCTTATACAAAAACAGTAGAAAGCCTTGCATAAAGGTCTTACATTTTGTATTCTTACTCTTCTTCGTACGAATTTGTCAAATTAAACTCACGGATTAACTAGAGACTGGCTGGCGTAAACGGAGCCAAATCTCTTTATCCCTTGTGCCTTAAATCCTTGCCTCTGATACTTGAAGCATGTTCTTTTATATATTAAAATCACAGAAGTATCTTTATTTTGAAAGGTAAGTAGGTACATAACTTAACTAGCGTGTCCGACGCGACTTTGTTCGCTTGGCTTCCTATACTACCCTACCCTACCCCTATACCTACCCTACATCTACCCTACACCTACTTAATCCCTACCCACAATTTTTTCTTGCCTATTAACATTGCTCTTGAGTCACTCTACCTATTGATGAAACCCGCATTAAAATCCGTTGTTTAAATTATCTAAGCGTACACCGATACAGACGGCGGGAAGCGACTTTGTTTTATACTATGTATAAATATAGATAGGGTTGTATTTTATGTTAGTTTGTTCAAAGTTTGTGACCTTTCTTAGGGATCAGTTCAATTTCTTAATCAAACAGTGATTTAGACGTCGCTTATTACGTTTAAAAGAAGGTTCTCAAAGACTTCTATATACTTCCGTTCCGATTGTTCCGTTTTTATCATTGAATTTTCATTAACGAATTTGGATGTAGCTCTACTGGATTACGCTATTAGGAGTGATATATTATTCGCGGGTTCCGCCAAACAAGCGCGGTGGCTAGGGATTACGGGCTGCAACTCGACCCACACGAAAACCGATATGCGAACAGCGACATGGGAAATACCACGGTAATAGTCGTGTTCCAACGCCAAACGGGATAAGCCTTAATTAGGGGCTGTAGGAGAGCGGGGTGGGGCGCGGGGGGAAAGAAAGGGGCAAGAAGAAATGGATGGCCTCCGCTTTTGCTGCTAAGTTGGGTAATTTCGGTTACGGAGCAACTGTAGCGAGGCAGTTTGGACTCGCTTAGTTCGTCTATTGGACATTGTTGGGCCGTTCCTATACGACGTTGTATGAATACTTCCACCTACGAAATATTACTAATGTAGTTTATGTCGTTCTCAGGGCTAATGAGTAGGGTCTGCATGTATTTGGCAATTTAAAGTATAATATTGGCAAGAAATATTTCTTAATCGATTTAGATTTGATCCGATTAAATGAAAAATAATCCCAAAAATGCACTAAATAATTTGAGCCGACAAAATTACTCCGTGAGTGAGTTTTTTCGAATTAATGAAAGAAATAAAAAAGTAGAATGAATTCATACATTCATGGATGGAACTGATTTTCAATTATGCGCTGTGAAAGTGGCAATTATCAGACAGAAGATCCAGTACTGGATTAATTAAGAATTTTTGGAAACTCTCTTTTATGAGAGAGGTAAAAGATAACAAATTCACAGTAACACTCAGAAGCTTAAATAAATGCATATATAGTAGGTGAGCAAGTAAGTGTAAGTAAGTATAATTTATACTACACTTTTGGTATCAGGTCGAGTAAAATAAAGAAAAAGCTTATTCCGTTACAGGTGTCGAACAAGGCGACAAATAATTTGGTGGCGGACCTTGGAAATTTTCAAACAGCGATCTTCAGCCAGCCTGCCAAGCGTGGAAATTATGGCAAAACTTTCCACTAGAGAAGGAGATCCAAGTCCAGCAGTGGACTGGTATGAACTGTAGGCTAATTCCGAACCGCTGTTGCCAACAATTCTTGATTTCAGTGATTGAAATGGTTACTTTAGCGATTCCGTATCATCGATGGGTTCAGTTGCTAACAAAGTTCCATGCAATAAACTGAAACTATGAAATCGATCATGCATAATCGCAAAAGTAACAATTTCAATTACTGAAATTATAGAATCGTTGGCAACAGGGGTACGTAATTAACCTACTGTTGTAGGACATTTTCTATAACCAGTATGAGAAATTCAGAGCTCCTCAAAGCGTTCAAAACGTGTTTTCTTTCAGTATTTATCATACTACTCAGTGACTAACAGCCTACCTTATGGCAAACGGTAACTGTCACCCATAACATCTACGATTCATGCAATTAGGGTTCATGTAACAGGAAGGCAAAGCCACAGGTGCGTTGTCACGTAGTAAGCTTCTTGCCTGTGATTATCCTGGCAATCCTATCCTACAACACAATTGTAATTGGACAAACAGATAAGGGGGTAGTATCTACCAATCCAGGCTGACTTCTAAGGTATGACAAAGTCCAACCACTGCATACTTGGATCTGCATAAATCAATGAAACCATTGGGAAAAACTCCGAGTGGAATTAAAAATACTTTGTTCGGTTTGAGAGCCAGAACTTCCGTCCAATAATTTAATGAGCGCACTGAATAGGCTTTGAAAGTGCTTCAGCTCTTCTTCGAGGCTTTAGTCATCATCATCATCATGACAGCTCATAATAGTTCACTGCAGGACTAAGGGCCTCTCCTACGAAGATGGAGGTTATTGCCATAATCTCCACGCTTGACAGGCGGGTTCGAGATCGCAGTGTTATCAATATAACAATGGAAAACGCTGCTGCCCATTTTCCAGTTTACGGAGACTAGATCTTTTGCCTCAAAAACATTAGTCGCCATATACGACACCCACGACTGTAAGGGGTTGGTGCTATTCTACTCTGCCGAACACCACACGGCTAATGGGTAATCTTACGCAAAAGTAAAACTCGTTTCAACAAAAAAAACCTTCTCTATCACCTAAGTAGATATAGTATTCTTAATTTCCTGGGCCTAAAAAACTACAAAATTTAGAGAACCGCAGATGCGTTGTCACTTCAAACACAAGTCACCTCATCTCTTAAGCCTATCAACGGTAAATTTTTCACATGTTTCAGACTTACAGCTCTACTCAGAAACGTTATTATAATATCTGATAGTGCGCGGGATCTAACTGACCACACTTGAGTGGCCATCGGCACTATGCCAACTGACAATTATACTTGAGTGTCGATCGGCTTACAATCGACACTATGCATCGGTCAAAATGAATGAAACTGACTTATCATGGAGCCGTATTTAGCACAAAGTGTTCATTTAGCAGACAAGCACGGTGAAAAGGCTAATTTTTAAGAATTGTTTGTGAAAGCGGGTGTAATCCTGATTGGGACTGAATTGTTATTGTTTTTGCGATAGCTTCTCTTTAACAGAACGAGCCGAGTAGCACAGCTATCTCCCATCAATTGATTGGATGAATTGGAACGCGTGGTTATCTGTACGTGCCCTAGTTACTCTGTAAATATGGGAATTATAGCTTATCCGATGCAGTGACCCCGCAATAATGTAGCCACGGTGACGGATGATAATAAATGGACGATTACATAATCGTTTCATAACATATAAAATATGATGGATTCGTATCAGCTTACAGCCGAAACAAATTTTTGAAAAGAATCTTTGGAGTTAATCGCAAGTAAGCACTCAAAATCGAGTTTTGAAAGTTCCTATGACAAGTGCATGAAACTGAAAAGAGAGTGGATATCGCATGGTAGACAAAAATGAAAAATAAATAAACACAAAAAGGTTGAAGAAGCAGATAAACTTATAAAACCTTGAATCAATGATCGATATTTAAAAACTCATATGAAACACTTAATCAGCCATTAAATTAAGATGTGTGTATGTAATTGTTAACTTTAGAATTTCCCATCCACGCTTGGCAGGGTTGTAGATCACAGTGCTGAAGATACTCAACAGGAAATGCTTGGTAAAAGTCTGCCTTTATGACATTAGTAGTCTTTTAGAACCCTCACCATCGGATGGCGTTGGTGCTACATTCTACTTTCATCATCATCGTCATCACAGCCCATAAAGTTCACTGCAGATTTAGTGCCTCTCCCACGAAAAGGGAGACCTCCCCTTTGCCATAATCTCCAAGCTTGACAGGCGAGTCGAAGTTCGCAGTGTTGTAAATTATAACAAAAGGTAAACGCTGCTGCCTATTCTCCAGCCTACGGAGTACACCCACGAAAGTAAGGGGTTGGGGTACTATTCTACTCTGCCGGACACCACACGGGTTGGAGATAGCAGTGTCATAAATAAAACAATAGAAAACGCTGCTGCCCATTTTCGGCTTGGTGGAGATCTTTTACCACAAAAATATTAGTCGCCTTGTACGACAGAGTAAGGGGTTGGTGCTATTCTACTCTACCGGTTAATTAATAAGATATTGTATCAAAAATGTCAACAGTACGTTAATTGAGAAACCAAGGGACGAGAAGGGCAAATTGCTACGCGGTGGGCCCCGTATTCCGAAATGCCTGCAAAATGTTATTGCGCAGAGGAATGGTGCTATATTCTACTTTGAACATAATTGTCATCATGACAGCCCATATCAATCCACCGTAGGACTTAGGTCCTCTCCCACGAAAGAGGAGGTCTATGCCATAATCTCCAAGCTTGGCAGGCGAGTTGGAGATCACGTCTTCTAAATATAACAAATGGAAAACGCTGCTGCCCATTTTCCTGCCTACGTTCCAGTCGCCTTGTACGACACCTAAGTGTGTATAAGGTTGGTTAATTAATAAGATAGGATGTCAAAAATGGCAACAGTAGGTAAAGTGAGAAACCAAGGGACGAGCCGCGCAAATTGCTAAACGCGGTGGGCCCCGTATCCCGAAATGCCTGCAAAATGTTATTGTGCAAAGGAATAGCTTGTACAACATTTTTGTCATTTTAGCAGGATGCTAAACTCAATTACTTGGCAACAAGGGGCGGCTCGTTATTTAATTATAGGCGCCTCGTCTCGCCCTGGCCCTTCGCTGTGATGTTTTCAGAAATCTTTATATTAAGCGCTGTTCGCGATATTCTAGATCGCCAGTGTGTATCGAGGTTTCGTGATATCGAGACCCAACTCGAATTCATAAACAATTTTTTTTTTACGTAAAGTATCGTTACTATGCGTTTAATAAACGGCTCTTTTATTAATTTAATTTATTACCAAGAACATGACCCATTTCTACGGGTCCATTCGGTCACGTCGATGCTCTCGGCGCACGTACTTGTCCGCGGAGTCACACCCTTTGGTTAAAACTCTGCCTTCATGAGGGCGTCCAGGGCCACGAACAAGTTGTAAATGCGTTCATGACTTTGCTAAACGCACGTACATCGTTCAATACGACTCTATCTCTACTCTACGATTGATCGATTGCGTTCACTTACCGGATGCATATTGCCGATCGCCATTCAAGTATTATCACTTGGAACCATGTGCATTCGCATTCATGCGCACTGTGTGAGAGAATAGTAAATGGCGCTATGAATGGATCTCTGGTGACGATTCTGAATACGGGTGTATTTGTCATAGTATAATACCTTCACGGGACTGTCCCTGAACGGGATGGCCAGAGATGTACTCAGAAGCATACGTCCACTTATGCCACATTATCAGAAATTCAAGCGTGATGTAAATAAGCAAGCCTATCGACGTGTTTTTATGGACAGGTTCTTATACATTCATTGATGTTTCAATACAAGAAAGTTGGTTTACTGTATTCTTGACAGGACCTTTACCTTTATCTATTCTAGATTTTATCTATTTAATCTATCTCGATACAAAATTAAAGCTGTGTTGCACTCAATATTCAATGACAACAATAAAGTCAGATGACGACACAAGTATTAGAGTATCTCAGAAAAAAAGGAAAAAAGGTGTGAAAATGAATCGCCACAAAAAGCAGCACAATTTTGCGTCGCCGTCAATATAGCGTTGTCTATGCGACCGGCCTTATACAAAATCGTATTTTCTCCTTAAACAACAATGGGTCCTTCCCCCACATTATGTACTTTGTGTCGGAGATGCTGCCGTAATTGTTATTACTACCGCGCCCACGCCCGCCCCCTATCCGCACACAACCGGCCGTTATGTTTATTTGCTCACTGGCTGACCAAACAGATATAATACTGACCATTTTCCCATAGAATAATCAAATTTCAGTTATCTCAAGCAACTATTTGGACTTAAATTTTTAACGGAACAGAGAGCAAGAAATTTCAGGAGTGAAGCATATGCCATTTTTATTTATACCATGCCGACAAATCGTACTCGAATTTATTGCTTAGGGAAAATTACTCTCATAATAAAAAGCTAATTATCTCGGGTACCCTGCACAATCTAGGGTTCTAGATTATGTTTGATTCTAACTGAACAGCATTTGCAGTTGAACGAATTCGACAAAATTGAGCCCATGTGTTTAGAATAAAAATTACATTGATGCCCTCAATTGCATACTTTGGCCTAGAATGCTGTTGTCAGTTTACTGGGTTACAGACGTTTTACATCCATTTAAGAACTTGTCGCTTTGAATGTATTTTATAAGTAAATTCATTCCACTTGTTAAAATACAAACACCTTTTTCCCCGAAACAGGTCAAAATAGCATAATAATCCTCCAATGAACCAAAATGTATGTCTGAGCGAGCAAACAAAATGATGGAGGTATTTATTATGCATGCCACTGATGCATTGACACCTGACTGCTACGTATGAGTGTAACATAGTGACAATTGCGTAGAACTGCTACGACAGGGCTACGAGGCTACGAGTTTGTAATTTGCACTCTGTATTTGACCAATTCACGCAATTCAGATTTTTTCTTGTTAATTTTACATTTTTGATGCACTATTTTGTGCCATTTTTAGGTGGTTGCTACCAACAGGAATGGGGTCAATAACCCTTCCTCATGAATAGGACTTTATACTAGTGTAACTACTACAAGCGAGTGATTCGTTTTTAGCTATTATTATTATTAGGTATTTATTTTTCTCCCAAAAAAGTTTACAGAGACATTTAAAAATATCAAATAGTTGATTGGGAGACAGGAGTCCAAACTAGGTTAACCAGTGTTATGGAACTCTTGGCCCCCCCTCTTAGATAAGTGTTCAACTTAAAATAACAAAAAGAATTAAAAAGTAATTATTTAAAAAATATATCAGTATTGATAATGGGTACTATAGAGTTAGAGATCTGATACCATTTCGTACTTTGTGCCTCTTAGAAGATACGAATTAAAAATATAACTGGTTGATTTAATTAACTCAAATAACAAACTATCAGTGCATGTAAAGTGTAACATAGTTTGCCGTATGGTGACAGGCAGAATAAAATAGCACCAACACCTTCGACTTACGGGTGTCGTGGAGGACCACAAACCCATCTGACCCGGTGGCCAAAACTGCCACAAACTTATCTGACCCAGTGCCCAAAACTTCAACTAGATGTCGCCATTTTGAAATGTCACGATGTTGTCAACAACAGCGATGCCGTCACCGGTTCAAATAAGTTTTTGTGGTCTTATTCAAGGCAACTAATATCAGAGGCTAACTAAGTAAAATATCTGAAACAACTCCAGACCAAAAGAAAGGGCGCAGCATCCTGTTCGAACTACAGAGAAGCAGGGCATGGGGGGCCAAGGGGTATCTGGTTCGAATAACAAGTGTTGCGTTACACATATGACTTGATTTTTCCGTACCTTTTAACCACGGAACAGCAGAATTTTTTCGTCACTAGTTCAGGAATAAGGCAATGGAACTACTGGGATGGGAAAAAGGAATGGGAAACGCAGTGAAGTGAAATTAAAGGTATACGTTTATTAAATTATCTTGATTGCCTTAATGGCTGTCTATACTACGGCTATCTTGCACGAGAACAGAAAAGTTCATATATTTTTGTAACTCAATAAAATGGTGACCATTTTACATCAGGTGGCCTGCTTGCCTGTTACCGTACCGTATGACATAAAAAAAATCAGCTTTCAACCAGCTCTGTGTTTGCATTGATTTTTCGTGTTAAATCTCCCGAAACGCCGGCATTTTCCCCCGGCTTTCCCTGGACGCCCTGTGGTATTTTGTTGGGCGGCTCCATCGGCAGACCATCAGTCAATGTCGACGCGCTCTGAATACTTGATGCCTGCCATATCGCCCACCTGCAACCTTACCGCTGGATAAAGCGCTGCCATTGCTAGAAGGGCCGCCGTACTGAGCGATAGTTTGCTGGTTTGGACGAAATACTAGTATTTAAAGGGCGAGTAAATGGGGAAGAGTCCCCGCGTGTGTTGGATATTTTTTCATTTCATTTGTACTGGACGCATATTTGTCATATAATAGATCTGTAAATATAATATAATATATCTAAAATTGTGTATGTGAATAGCAATCAATAACCTAGAACATAATCTTATCTAGAATATGTTTACACTTTTATTCTTAAAATATTTTAACGAACGTTCGAAAATCGCTATGATAAAAAATACATGACCCTTTCATGATGACCGATATTATAATGCATAATATTACTCATGCACTAAAACGGAGAACTTAAAATAAAAAAACCGTATCTACCAGTCAAATAGGAGAAAAAGAGATTGAAAAAAGTAAGCGGTGCAGTGTAAACTACAACCAAACATTAGGTACACCTAAGCTTATTCAAATACAAGAACATATACATACATTTGTGCAGAAAATGCCTTCGTTGCAGACAACACTGGCTAATTATTGCCAATACTTCCAGCGTTTATAGGGCGAGGGCCATCCATAACCTAGCGGCGGTGTGCCATTCATACCGGTCGACCAGTGAGAAATTGTCGATCAGTCTAACGGGCCCACTCCGCCGATATTATGCCTATTTTTAGATAAATCTCCACGGCATGCTTACCAGCCTCGGAGACAAGATTCCCCCTCATTGTACAATTTGAACGATTCTTATTTTAATATACCGTCGTTTGGTGACATCGGTGCCCGAGACTGTCCAAGTCTCAGGGTCTGAGATATTTCAGAAAATTCCAGATACATGTGTGGATTGTGTATTGAAATTGATGTACAAGTTGTATTCTTGGGTATATGAATACCCAAGTGCAAGTGTCATCACGATGTTTTCCCTCAATGTAAGAGCACTTGTAGTGCTCAACTGATACATAACTCAGAAAGGAGCCATTGGTATTTGTCGGCACTGGGGTTCGTGTCCGGTATCTCTCACTTACTAGTCGGACCCCTTAACCTTATGGCCACCGACGCTCTCCCCGTACAATATCAGTAAAAAAATATCGATGCGTTCAAAAGGGTCTGCTCCAACAATATTATGTCCATCAATAACAAGATTCCCCTCATTGTTCAATTCGAGTAATACCCAATAGTTATTCAGACGCCAAAGTCTTTTAATACCAGTGTCCATATCCAAGTTGTGTTCTCGAATTTCCGAGCCGGCGAAATGGTTACGTGGGCACTACAGCTTAGCCTCTCACGTTGTGGTATGAGCTTAATAGAGAGGCTCCCGAGAGACTACAGCATGGAGTACATCAAAAAGGTGTAAAAAGGTTTTACGGGGTAGTGTCGACGCGTAAAACACCCAGCTCCCCACAGGTCATGAATGCAGGCTGTTTCTTTTTTATTTAAGTAAACCTTTTTAAATGTTTATGATACTTTAAGCAATATAGGGAGTAATAAGAACTTCGCTCACCGTCCACAGATTTTTGCAAAGAATAATAATGCCGCTAATATTACAAATGTGAACTTTGTATGTGTGTGTGTGTGTGTTTGTTTGTTACCTCTTCACGCCTAGACGGGTGAACGGATGTGGATGAAATATGGTATGTAGCTAGATTAGGCTCTAGAATAAGACAGGCTCTTGGCGTCTATATCTCAGTTGAGCTCCCAGGGTCGGTCTTGTCTATGATCCAGGATTAAAGTGGAGCGACTGTCATTTTTCCCCAGTGACCCTGATAAATGAGGAATCTGACCAGATTGGATCATGGTTACACATTCGCCTGAATGTACAGGTTTCCTCTAGATATTTTCCCTCACTGTAAAGGCATCGGATAGTGTTTAGCTAATATAATATACCTACATAACGTAGGAATAGTCATTCCTTATATAATAATAAAAAAATTACTAACTTGTAAAAAAATTATATTTTTAACTTTATTTTATTTAATAATATAAGGAAATTGTTACAATACAGTATCTATGCACAAACTTAAAACTAACATTACTTATTCGTTGTTTAAAACACCTAACTAATTATTCTGTCCACCTGGAAAATATTTGACCGATTTAATTGAGGCTTAAACAATTTCTTTTTTTACAAAATACTTAGCGTAGCAGAATACCATTCAACAATTAGAATAACAATCATACAAAGAAGATCTTTTCTCTTTTTGGTTATATTATTTGGAGCGTCTCAAGCTTCTCTCGCATCTCCTCAAGTAATTAATGCAAATAGTATGTACACCTGAGAACACCTCGCGTGATCGTGTGTTGTTTGTGTTTGCCTTCAGTTTATGCGAGGGCTGTTCCGTTATATGTGCACCTACTGCACGGGTATTATACCAAGTTACCAACACAAATAACAACGTTTTGCCAAGTGAGTAACGACTAATATCCTAGGAAGTGAGTCTATAGTATATTATTTTTACATCAGGAAATTTATTTACGAATACCTACCCACCGGGGAAGCGAACGTTTTATGTTGGACTCACCAGCAGCAATGAGCATCGGTCCTACCCACTAAAACCCGATGGTGACAAATTCACACAGCGTCATCTAGCGCCATAGTAAGCAAAGTTTGTGTTATGGGTGTTAGATAACTGATAAACTAATTATATATTTTTTTTAAATACATATATTATACATATTACATCCAGACCCGTAACAGAAATTACAATTTATCATGTCAATTGCTGTTTGGCCGGGAATCGAACCCGTGACCGTGGCGCACGGCATGTTAAACAACTGAACCACTCAGGTCGTCACAGTATGTGTGGGGAAGATACGGTACCTCAATGGCCGGCACCGCATCCGCACCTATTAGGTTTCAGATTACCAGGACGACGGTGACCACTTTGCATCAGGGGATCGTCCATCCGTATGCCTTACTTAGCAATAAAACTCTGCCGGCGGCGAGTCGCCAATACTCGGGTGTGGGCTTTAGGCCTCCTCCCAAAACAACACGCAATGGTGACGTGCCGGGACACAACGGCACGTCCAACCATCTCATACAAACTTGTTCGATGCTTCCTATCTTACTTACCCTACTAATATTATATTATAAATGCAAAGTTTGTAAGGATGGGTCAGGGTCAGCGGCAGAAGTCGCGGGCAAAGGCTATTAAATCTGTAAGTGTCTAAAAAGAAATACAGAAGGCCCCCAAAACTGTATGAAGCCTAGCCTATGTGACAAATTACGTTAAGAAATATATGGTTGGAAAGGTTTTCTTATACTCTATAACTTTTACTGAGGCGGCAAGTCTCGAATTGCCGTGGAATAAAGTTATCACTAAGTTAAAAATCGACTACACACAATTAGAAATACAATTTGACAAAGGAGCAGGCTATACCAACCTGTATGTTTTTATAAATACTTATAAATGCCGCTTATATTAAATTATGTTCCGATCATTTTGATCTAATTAACTCAGTTTACTCAGTTAATTGAAAATTTAATTTTAATGTTAGTTTAGTTAATGTAAAATTTCCGTGGGAACTGAACTGGCATTATGACATATATCTGTATTATGATGTTGATTTTCCTAAAACCAATAAAAAAATTAACCAGAAACATTTTAAAAATCCCTCGTTTACCTATGCAATAAAAGTTGACACTACGACTACTATTTCCATCCCAAAGGGCCCCCGCGGGAAAATTTGAAGTTCATGTCTCGTGGAATTCGTCGAATTCTAGCAAAAGGGCGAGAAAAGAAAACTTACTTTACTTACTTTTGCATAATTTATGTCCTAAACTGGCTGGATCTTCTTCCACAGATACGTAATACACGTTGAAGAATTCATGTTAGTAAAAAGACTAGAACAGGCTGGTAGACAAGTGAAAACAGGTTTTCGTAGGCCATTTAGCCGATATAACTTCTCGCGACCAATCTTGTCTGGTTACGCTGGTAGCAGGGTCACGGAGGTCAGATGGCATTCGCTCCACTATAATTATCTGATCTGCCAAATACTGGATCATGGTCAAGGCGGACCCCGGGCCCTCTTGCCCGAGAGCACAACCTGGACATTTACGCCATAATGACGATAAGGTTTCGCGACCAAAGCGATTATTAAATCTTCTTTAAACTCATTTGAGCAGCTAAACATTTAACAAGGATGCTGGCCGATGTTAATTCTTTTCAAAATTCGAACCAATTGCTGATTAAAACGAGTTTATCCCGGTGCTGGGGCGGTAATCGCGCCGCCCGCAAGACGGAGAGCCTCCGGTTCCGGCCCGCCAGATAACGAACAAACGTTCCGGTTTTGTTTTCACCAAATTAATTCAACTCCCATTTTGGGCTGATAGGCGAGCGAAAGTTTGAGCCACTTCAATGGGCTGGAGCAGTAACAATCGGAACATATCGATTTCGTTGCGAACGCTTTAGGGAATAATTTCGATGTATGCGACTTAGTTCCTCGGTGCCCTGGAGAGGGAAGTTTCGGGAAGAGTAACAGCCTATGTCCTACGTCATCTCTTGAAATAGGTATGTGAAAAAATGCTTCTAGTGGTCTAAAGGAAATGTCATGACTTCATAGTTTGAAGTAGTAACATCTCATTCACAAGCTGCAGTTGCATTATATAGCAAATAGCACTGAAATGTTAACAAATGCGTAAAAATGTGTAAAATATATTCGTGGACAAATTCACACAGCGCCATCTAGCCCCAAACTAAGCAAAGCTTGTGCTATGGGTGCTAGCTAACTGATATACTACTTAAATACTTTTAAATACATACATATTATACATAGAACACCCAGACCCGTAACATAAATTAAAATTCATCATTTCAATTTCTGCCCGGCCGGGAATCGAACCCGGGACCTCTTGCGTGGCAGACCGGCATGTTGACCATTGAACCACTCAGGTCGTCAAAATGTGTGTAATGTGATACATAAGCCTATATAGAGCGTCGGTGGCCGAGCGGTTAGAGTATACGACTCGTAAGCCAGAGGTCCCGGGTTCGAATCCCGCTCCGGCCATGTACCAATGACTGTTTTCTGAGTGTAAATTAGTTGAATACTAACCGACGCTCTTACGGTGAGGGAAAACATCGTGATGTAACCTGCACATTCAGGCGACGTATAACCATGATCCAAACTGCTCAGGTTCCCCTGGTAGCAAGGTCATGGAGGTCAGATGGCAGTCGGTCCACTATAATTACCTGACCTGCCAAATCCTGGTTCATGATCAAGGCGGACCCCAGGCCCTCGTTCTCGAGAGCACAACCAGGACATTAACGCCAAGATGATACATAAGCCTATATAGGATATTGCAATCAGATTCTACTTTTCGATAATAGTTTACAAAACACACTTCCAGATCATGATCTGTTTCCACCGGCAACGGATCGCGCGATCAGCTTCTACTAGCACAAAGCAAAGACTTCTATTCTAACAGCTAGGTATATTTTCGCCCAAGCATTAAAGCGAGGCTACCCTTATTTTTGGTTTTTAAGATTTTTCTTTTTTTAATCGAATATTTTTTGATGGAATATATTAATTTGACCGCGACTTCGATCGAGTAATATTTGCTTTTACTGTGTGGCTGCGGGAACTTCGATATCATAGAATTACAGGATCAATTACATATACAACACTGCAAAATTTCATAGAAATCCGTTAAGTAGTTACGTAAAAGGGATATCCATCGGAACAAAGTTTCTCATTTATAATATTAGTAAGATAGGATATTCAAACACAAGTTTCAAGAAGTTTGCTGTACATTCACATAAAAGCGAACATAGCGCAAGTAACTCGTAAAAAGGAGTTTCGCTAGAAATTAAAGCTGCCATAACGAAAATATGCATACGAATACGTCCCAACGTCCCAACGTCTCACTTGTGACATTTTGCGACTACGTACTTAGACTAAATTTGGATTCAGCTGCCTGAATGTGCAGGTTTTCTATGTTTCTTTCGTAAGAGCAGCGGTTCGTCTTCAGTTTATATACATTGCTCAGAAAAAGTCATAACATATGGCCACCGAACGCTCACTACTAACATCAGTAGGTACTTATTTGTATCATGACCATTGAATCGCCATCAAACGGCGATGCAGAATTGTAAATGAATAAAATGTTGGTTAATGTTCCCTCGCCATTAGCTTCCATAGAATGCAATTTGGTCAGGGTTACATAGACCGAGTGTAATTTGGTCATTAGAAAAATAAAATATGAAAACCGGGTCGCTTTGTTTTCATCGTACACCGTCGATGTCATTCGGACAAACGAAAGCTCCCACTTCCCAGAGGTTAGTGGAACGAGAAATTTAAAACGCTCCATTTGAGATTGTCTGAGGGAACTATTCGTTCGGCGATTCCAGCGGGGCTTGAGGCGGGCATTATTTCGAGGAGCGGCGCATTGGCCTTTTTAATGAGGCCGTCGGGCGTCGTTAGTCACCGCACGCCGTAAGGCAGAAACGCTGTAACACTGAGAGTTTATTTTACGAAGAGCTTCGTTTTTTAGTTGAATTGAAAAAATACTGTGTGACGTGGATTACATTTTGGCATTAGTGCGATAACACACATAACCGATAACTGAAGTAGGTGCATTCTGTAAATAAAGTAGTGCGTTCGGTAACAATCGAGTTAAGTGCGTTTTTGCGCAAGCGGTTGTGAATTGCTGTAGAATGTCTAATTAAAAGTAAAAAGTTATAGTTACCAGAGAAAATTCAACTCAAACAGAACTCAAAAATAAATTATTTTTCATCAGTTGTTGCTTAGGTAATAAATGAATATTTAGCTTTATCTCACTACTGCACTATCAACACCACCACTATCACTGGTAAACCTCGACACGCGTTTCGCTTCTGCACGGAGCATCCTAACCCCCTAACTGACCGTAAACGGTGACATGTGAGACAAAATTATATATTTATTTTTAAACATTTAATGAATAACAGTCTCGCTAATTAACCCCTAATAGCATCAATAATATTTTATGTGTTATAAAACTCAGGCGTAAATAATACTGCGGCTCTGAACACCATTTTCTCGGGTTCGAATCGTATGTAGTACGTAAACGGCCCCACTCACTTACGTACTATGCCTGCGTCTTCGTTTCGCTTCCATCCTGTCTCGGAAAATGACTTGTACATAATAGCAACCCTTACAATGGCTTGAACTGTGCAATGAGAAATAAACTCTTTTGTCGTGAGTTGTGCGTGTGGACTCTTTCTCAGTGCAACAATACTATAATTTGACAACCTCAGCAACACTTTAATATTAATTAGATTAATTTTGAAGTTTAAATATTGCATGCTAGATTCTGGAAAAGAGTGAGAAGCGAGTAACATCTTTTTTGTACCACATTTTGAAGCTATACATCACGCATTCATTCATTCATACATCACTAGAGGTATATTAATAACGTTATTATTATAAAAAGCTACATTTAATGAGTTACAACGGTTCGTTACGTGGCTGTGCAATGTAGGCGCTCAGCGCAGTATCGATGGCTCTCTACTAAGTCGGGTTCCGGCATCATTTCGCATTTTCATAAGTTCAGACTAAACAGCACGTTCCCCCTCTATATCGTTACTATAAAACGCCTGTTTACAGCAATTAATGATCGACTAACAGTTTCTGATTTGGTCTCTATTTATTATAGGACGACCTGAGCATGTTAACCAACTGAACCATGGTTAACATGCCGGTCGCCACGCCAAGGTCCCGGGTTCGATTCCCGACCGAGCAGTAATTGAAATGATGAATTTTAATTTCTGATACGGGTCTGGGTGTAGTATGTATAATAAGTATGTATTTAAAAAAACTATATAAATAGTTTGTCAGTTATCTAACACCCATAACACAAGCTATGCTTACTTTGGGGATAGGTGGCGCTGTGCGAATTTGTCCATGCATATTTATTAAAGTGTATGAAAAGTGTCTTTGAAAGGTGTCTGGTGTTGTTCGATTTAATCTATTTAATTCTTAAGTACCGTTAGATGGGTGGTACTACTTACATAAAATGAATTGAATGTAGTGTTATATTAACGATTTCTATTTCTTTGTTTTCAGGTAAGTGGAATTGATGATCCAATCCAGTGAAAGTCTGTAATTCACGACAATTACATGTTCACATGTTATTAACCCCAACATAGCAGCATCAGGTACGGAGTAATTTATTACGCACAATACACTTACTTTGGGAGTTACGAAGAAGCGAAATTCACTTCTAATTTCTAGCAACAACATCAACTTACTGCGAAAGAACTTTGCGAATTCATTAAATAATAAGTCATAGCCAAGTTTGGTGAGTAGGCTACTTTTTATTTTCTCATATTGCAGGTACTTTATACTTACTTACTTATTACATCGAAGTTAGGATATAACTCCGTTGAGAGTTAAGTTACTCCTTAGTTACCCTTTTAGCCTATCAATCCTTCGAAAACTGGAACACACTAACTATCCATTCGGATTTCTCCATACCGTTTTTACTTTTTTGTCAAACTACATAACTATTATAACTTAAAAGTAGTTTGGCATGAGATCAGGTTTATCCGGTCACATATTTAACTATCAGCTTCACTCTTAGAGTGTTTGAGGTACGCTCATTATCCGGTGGCATCGTCTACCACCAGAGCCTCGAGTCCGCTAATTTACTAATGGCTTGATCAAATTGTAATCGAATCATAAGCGCCGCTCAATGGCAGTTTCATGCGTTTTTTATATTCTGCTACAACTAAAACTGCCGTTAAGCTGCTAACGCGGTACGATTACAATTCAATCGAGCCAAGTAAATAAGTGGACTCGAAGCCCAGGTAGACAGCACCGGTCAAATGCTCAAGCAAACAGACTTCACCGATCAAAATGGAAAATCGATGTCACTAGTGCCGTCCACGGCAAATGAACAATTACACAGTAGCCACACGTGAAAACTACTGCGGACTTCATAGAGCCGGTTAGGTTGGCCAGCAATTTGGCCAGCCGCCAACGGGCCCACTTCCGCGATAACTGAATATGCAAACGTCCACTAGGATTAGTCCGTCACTGCATTCATACCTAGAATTGACCACTCGAAAAAATTGAGCCCTGGGGTATGCGTCACTAAATGTTTTTCTAGGCCAAGGTTCGTATTCAACCGGAGGAAAGGAAAGTGGACGGTTCTGTTTAACCAATACACATAATATATGTAAATATGAATGAATATTGTTGAAATATGAATGTAGAAATTCCGAATGAAGTGTATGGGAAATCGGTACTGCACTAATGCATTAGCAGAACATTTGTATCTACTTTTTGTTGCATAGGGGTAAAAAAGTAATATAAGTGCTTATCCTATGAGGCCATTTTAGGGTTTGGACCTAAGCTGGTTTAGAACCTAAGTATCGACGTAAAAATCGTTCAAACAACCTTCTTGTTTTCAAGTTAGTAGTTTAGTATCCGTGTAGCGTCGCGTTGTATGTGGTTGATTGTTTCTGTTGTTTGAATAAGAATAAGAATGTATTTAAAAGAAAGAAGGTACTTATAAAAGTAGCTTATCAGCTATCTAACACCCTATATAACACAAGCTTTGCTTATTTTGAAGCTAGATGGCGCTGTGTGAATTTGTCCAAGCTTATTTATTAATTATAATATCGACCGCGATACGAGTACACACCCACCAGAACGGATGACAAACGAAAGGCAATCAAATTACCACGATAGCGGTAGTTGGTAAATTTAATTCAACTAGCTACAAACAAGCGCTCTGGTAATTTTAACAAACGCTCCCTTTAGGCTAGACTTCAGCGCTGTACGGTGCACCTAAGTGGATTTTTATTGTTACACTTAACTGTCGTGAAATACTACTCGCGGTGTATTTTTGAGGAATGACCCCGTCAGTTGCGAACTCTCTGCCTTGGATAGGGTTGCGCTGAGAACGTGACCTAACGTGACCTTTTGTTTAAAAGAATGAAAATATACTTTTTTATGAGTACAAAAAGTTTTTATGCTACTCAGTGACGCAGTGTCAATAAGCAGACAGCTCACGTGATGGATAGCGATAATTGTTGCCCAAAATATCGTAGGAAAAGAGGTAAATAAATACAGATGAAATAGTCCGCCAAGTTTAAATTGGCGTTGAAACAGCGGCGCTTACGATAAAACAGTTAAGTACCTACCTCGATTTCTTGCCAAGCTACTACATAAATGTTGAGTATTATTAAAAGATTCGGATAGAAACCGGACAGAACTTTGTAGATGTCCTGTAGGCCCAGCACAAGTTGCTCTCGCGTGCGATAAGCGAGAAAAAGCGCGACAGGTATTGCTATCTCTTTCGTCTTAGTATTGAGAGAAAGAGACAAACGCTCTCTCGCGGCGCGAGCTTTGTCGCGGACACACTTGTGCTCTCTGGACGACAGTGGCAGCTTTCCGTCAGGTGGACCGTCTGACCGTGTGCCTCCCTAGACATTAAAGTTATATAAAGCGTAAGCTGTCATAGAAATAATACATAATGTGGGTGACTGGAACTGTGGGTGCAGTGCGTTAAAATACGACATTAGGGTCTTCAATAAACGAGCCTATACATCTTTCTCAAACGCCGGAAATGGCATTCGCGACCCTCCTAGTGATTACAGCACTATCGTTGGCTATCATCATATCCTCCTGCGTGCAGGTTTAGACACAAAGGATTCGATAACAGGCCATCGTTTGGACGGCACGAGGCACAATTTACATCGAAGCAATTCAAGTCGCAAGTCCTCACTCGACCATGTTTTCCTTACCCCGGCTGCTCTAACACTGATAAACTGATGAAATATAGGATTTCAAATGAATGAAGCGGTACTGGTCTAGTGGCAGCGTGCTTGCGAGACTGATAATCCGCGAACTGGTTTAGTGACCGTTACTTACTTTAAGGCTAGTCGAATTTCAGCATCGGAACTGGCTTGGTACTCGGCTAATATCGTTGACAATCGTGCCTCCTAATATCGTTGACAAAGCTAGGACCAAGGTCTTCCGCTGGGGACCCTGACATTAGGGGGCCTACAAATACCGTTGACGAAGCGAGATAAACCAAAGTTTTTCGCTGAGGACTTGGACAGTCTTAGGTGCCGATAGTAACCCCGTGATGACAATTATTTTAAAATAAACATAGATCGTGCGGTGTCCGGCAGAGTAGAATAGCACCAACCCCTTACACTCATGGGTGTCGTACAAGGCGACTAATGTTTTCGAGGCAAACGATCAAGAGTCTCCGTAGTCTGGAAAATGGGCAGCAGCATTTTCCATTGTTATATTTAAACACTGCGATCTCCAACCCGCCTGCCAAGCGTGGAGATTATGGCAATAACCTCCCCTTTCGTGGGAGAGGCCCTAAGTCCTGCAGTGGACTATTACGGGCTGTGATGATGATGATGAAACATAGACCACTTTAAATCACAAAAAACTAGTAACACGGTGCGGCACCCCTGCTGGCGACGCGTTGTGGCGTGGCGTTGTTCCAGCGTCGCCACTTCCCGGCCAGATGTCGCGCTGCGGCTCGCTAACTGCGGCTGATTTATGGACATAGGTTACGGTCTTGTGTAGTGGGTTTGTTGAAGTCAATGGCAGCGTGTATAGTGTTTCTCTGCTCTGTAATAGCGATGGTGAAGTTTCTACAGCCTGCGTAGGATAATCGACTTTGCCGAATGCGATTGACCGCAGACCAAGGCGTTCTCAATTGCGTATTTTCCAAATTAGTGAAAGATTTTTTTAAATCGGCTATGTACCTAGTTTCGGAAATGTTCTATTGGTCCTTTTCCTCGGCCTGTACGTTAACCATTTTCCTTTTTGTAATATTAGTATAGATTGCGGGAAAAACCCAATAGTTCCATTAACAGAAATGTTAAACATAATTAGTTTATTTCCATGGGTCCAGTGGGACTATGTTGTGGGTTCAGTCATGTGACTACCTCGGGTCGACGATACCGCCACGCCGATGCTATGATTCTTGTATCATTTTAATATAGATTGTAAAATGATATATTGAAATTCATAAAACCCAAATATAATAAAATTATTTGATTTGATTATTGAATCAATAGCACTAGGTAGATTCTGTTAAAAATAATTCAGCACAATTTTTCTCCACCAAACGTAATGACCGCTCAAAATGACTCTCGCCGAGCGAAAACCACGCCACGCTGTCATACGGTCCTCGTCTAAAATTTTCCATTCACACTCTTCCCGCGGGCTTATTAATATTGCCCCGAGCGCCCTCCACACTCGGCAGAAGGGTTGGACACTTCAAAATCTCTACGGCCCTCCGAGGCTCGCGTTTAAAGTGTCGCAGACAAGTGTGCGTTGGATAAATTAATTAGTCGCGGTATATTATCGCGTGTGATCGCTATTAGCTACAGTGAATTTGCTATAAATAGAAATAATAGTCATCTTGGCGTTAATGTCCCGGTTGTGCTCGGGGTCTGCCTTAACCATGATCCAGGATTTGGCAGATCAGATAATTTATAGTGAAGCGACAGCCATTTGACCTCCGTGAACCTGCTACCAGGGGAACTTGACCAGATTGGATCATGGTTACACATTTCGTCGCCTGATTCTGCATATTTCATCATGATGTTTTCTCTCAGCGTAAGAGTATCGGTTAGCATTCAACTAATGCACATAACTTATAAGAGTCATTCGAAATTACTGCAGTAGGATTCGAACCCGGTACTTCTCGCTTACGAGTCGAATACCTAACCAGACGGCCACCGACGCTCTACAGTGAGTTTAGTAAATGGTCGTTAATAGGCGGCTTACAAAAAGTCAAACTCATAAAACGAACACTTCATCGTAATACACTGCAACAACTGAGTCAAGAATCTTGGTACCGCACAACACTAATAAATGTAAGAACAGATAAACAAATTACCCGTCTGCTTGTGTTTATTAAAATAATTATTTCCAACGTAATGAGGCACATCCTCATACTGTGCACATAAAGTATTTCCATTGCTCACCTTTGATAGCTGAGATAAATATTATCTTTTGTGTGCCAAGAGCAATATCAAGCATATTCAGGCTATTCACCACGCGAAAAGGGAGGGCCCATGCCCATTGTGGGTGTAATTACCTAATACTTAATGGAAGCAGCCTCGCGAATACAAATTCTCTTTCATATTTTTGTGCCCGCAAAAATTGGGTTCGGCTCCTACATAATAGTATTCCAGATGTTAGTAGAGAGACGCTCAATAGAATGCGTTAAAAGTAACAGAAATGTCGCAGTAAGTAAAGATAAAACCTGTAGTATCAGAGCTATGGCTAGTTTTTTATGTTATGTTTTATACTACAGCAGAGTGAGAGTCTAGACAAACTGGCAAGCGGGCCAACTGGTGGAAAGGAAAGTGGGAAAGGAACAATACCTTTCCCACCTTTAATTATATCTCTATTGTATATTGTATCTCTTAAAAGCTCTGATGTCCAAATATGATCCAAATACTACGAGCAAGAAGCGTTCTTTCGAACCGTCGCTTGGACACAACTAGAGGGTCCTGGCCCTATACCTATACAAATACTTATTTAATTTTTTAAAGATGTATCTTAAACCATGGTAATAAAATAAAAAACCTCCACATCGCCCTCCCATCGGTCATGGTTCAATCATAGTGAAAACAGGCAATTGGTGGCCCGGTGGCCATGGAGTGGTCACTGCTCTACCTGTATTGAATTTTATAGCTTTACAACTTAGATATATTTTGTTTTATTTTATGAGACGTTTCGTAATCATGTTACAAACTATAATATTTTCCAATTTCTAGTATCGTTATCGTAACTGCGAAGACGATGAATCAAAAATATCCAGCAGAAACCCACATTGTACAAATAAAGCGAAGTACAGCTCGCTTCGGATCTCTTCCATTGTGTCCCTCCTTATATTTCTATGAATTTTATTCTCCCAGCTTTCCTGTCCTCTGAAACTTGACGGGCTGAAAATAATTCCAAATAAAAAATAGCAGTTTCTCTCCGAGAGATGAATGCGGAATATTTAAATAAACCAATTAAGAAGTTTGAGTAAACTTAGTTCAGTTTGTTTGTTCATTTGGAAAATTTGACGTTTATGTTGGACAAAACAATATAGGTACCTTTGTTATTCTAAGGATATATTATTTTATAATTAAGCAGATCGCCCAACCATGTGTGATGTATTATTCGTGTAGGGTATTATGCGTTTAGGGCATTGTATGTTTAGGATTTTTTTTTATGAATTATGTTATTATGCGTCGCGATGACAAATATACTATACATATCAGTCAAGAACTAATTACCTCGTGAGCGAGAGGACATCCGGTACATTAACGCCAAGATGATGAGATGATTTAAAATATGTAACGAATATGTGGAATAGCGAATGTGTTGAATGTCAATTGTGCGGAATCCATATTGTGTAGAATCGCGATTAGGTAAAATTGCTTTTGTGTTGTACATCGATCAATTCATACATTGACAATGACTACCGAGACGATTCTTGATACAAGGTTAGAGATGACACCTGTCATTAAGAATTATTATACTTTTCCTTTTCAAATCGGGTCCTGCATAAATAAAGAATAGCTACAACCTGATTTTTCCCACCCCTCCTCATCTTAGCGATTCAGAGGCTAGCGGTAAAGGAGGACCCTAGCCTATATGACCAATAATGTTGAGCGATATCTCATTGGAAAGGATTTTTTATTTTTTATAACTTTTACTATGGCGACAACTCTCGAATCGCTGTGAGAAATAAGTTATGGTCAATTAAACTAAAAGTTTTCCAGTACAAATCGATGTGCACTTTAATTAACCATCATTCCCACCGCCGTTCGAGAGTTGTCACCATAGTAAATGTTGTACAAAATGAAATCCTTTCTAATAACATACAGCTCAACCTTATTGGTCATATAGGCTAGGCTGCCGGACCTCCTTTGTCAGCCAGGGTCATCTCTTCTACTAGGAAAGAACATTCAGATTTCCTGAATGCTACCAGAATTCTTAATTAAAATTTCTACTAGATTTTTACTCTACTGTACTGTATATCTATAAAATATAAGAGTGTAATAATTTCCAGTCAAAATTGACGTAATGACTTGGGAATACCCACCTCACCTGCTACTCCAATCTCCAATACATTACGAGCACTTCACAACCATCGTTTGTGATCAAACAAAGTTGTATTACCATTCGGGGCCATATCGTATCTGAAGCGGCCATGATGATAAATCACGAAACTTCGCCTATAAAGGGCAGTGCCACTGACAGGAGATAAGGGAATAATTACATTGTAACAAAATAGATAGGCTACAGCAAAACAATAGCAGGTTCCCGCCCCCGAGAGTCGCGTCTACACCTCATTACTGGAGCGGACAAAGCGCTATGCCAACAGTGGCTCCCGGACTATTTATTTAGGATTAACTTCGATATCAATGGCTACTATGATTAGCTATGGGCTGCGGGTAATGATACGGGATATAGCTCTCGTATTTATCGTGTATGTTTGTATGTTTGTATCGTGTCCTTTACTGCGCAGTAAAGTATTCCAAATGGCCATTCTTATTTGTCCGGCAAAGAAGACTATAGAATGGTACTTACCAATCCTTTCCAAACATGGCCGCTGTACAAAAGGGCTAAATGTTTTAAAGTCAGACCTTGTCAGATCTTCGGGGCAAAGACTTTTGTGTTTGTGGAATTTTAAGACTGTGTTCTATACCTAACTCAAGAGTCTGGCGTTGAGATTACGGTGAAAGTAAATAATGAACATTTGAAAGTAAACAACAAACCATAAATGATGATGATGACCGAAAATGTATATATACCGTCACAGCAGCATCCCTAAGTATCAGGGTACCAATATTGAATTTCAGTGAGAGATGTATATAAAAGCATTTATCTGAAAATGTGTTGAATTAAAATGTAAAATTCATTAGAAGCATTTTTTCAAAATTATTGTCATGGACTTCGCCATCGCATTACTCAATACGGTGAGTATATTATGTTAGTCAATAAAAACATACTTTTATTATTGACTAATATAACATCTAACATTAACGAAAATGCGGAACCACAAATGCGTGGTCACAGTGAGGACTAACATGATATGCCTCTTCTGCAATTGTGCTACCTTATCGTTCATACCTGACAAAGACCTTGTTTTAAGACAATTTTAAATTTAGTATAAACTTCATACTACAATTTAATAAAGCCATAGTCAGTAATAGTGGGCCCCGTGGCTACTCTATCATCCCGCTTAGCTCATTACCGGGACACAAACAAAGCGATTCGCTGACAGCGGCTCCGCGGCTATTATCATGGGATTAGGAGACGCCCCTTTCGTGGCTACGGACAGATGGACGGTGTAAATTGTAATTTTATCGTAGTAAGAAACGTTGTAAATGGACTTTATGGTTGCGGAGACCGAAAAACGAATGGACCCGGGACCCTAGTTTGTTCATAGATCTTTTACAGATATAAATGATTATCTGTTTAAATGCTTACTTTGTTACATATTTATGGTAAAATGATACGCAATCTAGTGTCAGATTGAATAGATAAAGAATAAATAAATATTCATTATTGTTATATTCATGTGAGTTTTGAAAAACAAATAATATTTTAATTTTAGAAAGAAAACGATTTGTGGAGAAATATAATGAGTTAAGGTTCGTATTCAGCGGGCTTAACCACCGGATTAAAAAAGAATGTTGATCAGAAGTGTACGTAATTATACCGTTCTGTTCGCCAGCTCCTCATTTATAAATCAGAGATTTAAGTAGTTACCTTATTATCCTTATCCTTTTTAAAAATTTGCAAATAAAAATGGCTATTATAGATTAGATAGGAACTTTCGCCCACGCACACCTAGGTTGTGGAATTAACGACCTGGAAAGGTTTTCCCT
Organism: Blastobasis lacticolella; assembly: GCA_905147135.1. Taxonomy (NCBI): domain Eukaryota; kingdom Metazoa; phylum Arthropoda; class Insecta; order Lepidoptera; family Blastobasidae; genus Blastobasis; species Blastobasis lacticolella. The sequence continues at coordinate 6,206,585 of LR990058.1, forward strand.
GAAGATTACAACATGGAGTTCTTCAAGAAAGGCGTGAAAAGGTTTTCACGGGGTCGGCAACGCGTGGGTGATGCCCCTGGTATTGCAAACGTCCATAGGCTGCGGTGACTGCTTACCATCAGGCAGGCTGTAAGCTTGTTTGCCACCTTAGTAGTATAAAAAAATATGTCTTCTCTTTTTTTCTTCTGTTCTTTATTTTTTTTCTCTCATTATTTTTTTTTCTTTTTTAATTTATTTTAATTTTAAGTAATTTTTTTTTATATGTCTGAGCTAAATGCTAAATAAACACCTTTTTATTTCTTTATTTTATTTATATTTTATCTATAAATATTTTCTGTTTGTATTTGTCGCCACCAAGAATCCACTAGAAAATTCATTGGCCGACGAATTAAGGAACGGCCTAAACAAGGCTAACTTTACCCTTTAGCCAAACTTCCGTCCCTCTGTTCTTAATAACTTACAACGTTTTAAATTGTTCGCGAAGACCTCGTAAATAAGTTCCAGCGAGGCCTCTTCATAACCCCGGAACTGTATTAGAAAATGATAATACCTGAATAATACACTATCGTTCGTACTTGATTATTGGGTTATTTACATAATAATCAAACTTCGATCTATGGCGTGATCGAAGAGTTTGTAAATATTCAATTCAATTCGTTTATTGCGATTCCATGTGTTAGTAAATCATCGTCATCTCGCGGTACGCGGGGGCCGCCTTCCTGGCCCACTTCGTTCGATTTTCGGCATCTTTGGTGGTGACCTTATTGACACGCATATCATTCTTGACGACGTCAAGCCATCGCTTCTTGGGCCGATCTCTCCTTCCTGTGCCTGGCGCGGGTGACATGGCCAGACATTTGTTCTCACGTAATTAGCTGGTCTGCGCAGGATGTGGCCATACCATGTGTTAGTAAATACTAGTCCTTAAATATATATGTTAGTACAAGACATGGAACCCTGGTACGGATATAGCAATTTATTACATAATAATAGAGAGGATGATTTGTTTTAAATTAAATGTCAATTAATTGTAAATGTGCTGGTTATTTTTAAAGTAGGTAAGGTACTCTTATTGCCTCTACCGCTCGCTAAAGCTCCTTTCGGCTTGTCTAAGGTTAGCTGGAAGAGATCCCGTTGTGGGATAAGTTCGCCTTTGCTTTGTAAGTGTTTCCTTTTGAAATGTACTATGTTGTTGCAATAAAGAGTTTACATACATACATTCATGTCAAAATAAAACAAAATTCTCAATTATAAAAAAATGGCATTAAATAATATATGTAGTTGTGATAGTTAAATATAGGATGATCTGTGTGCCAACTACTATCGATATTAGCACAATTGAAACACATTCAAATGTAGGCTAAGAAACGATCTTTAACTTTTGTGCAGGGTAGGTCAATTTTGAGTTCTGGATTCGCGAACTTCTAAGTAGGTCACCTCATTATGGAACAACTTTGAGGGACCTTAGTGGGTCAACATTACAACTCGAAAAAGACTACGGAGTGAAAAACTCGGCATACCGCTATTATATATTTAAGTATATATTGAAAACTAGTTCATCAGTTGTCTAACACCCATAACACAAACTTTGCTTACTGTGGGGCTAGATGGCGCTGTGTGAGATGTTCAAGCATATTTATTATTATAATTGTACAAGAGGATTAGCTTTTTCGGATTTCGTGTTACACATTTAAAAACCCTTCACATGAGTCAAATCGCCATCCAATATTGTCCGTAAGGCCTAGCTATTTTGGCGCAACTCTTTCGTATTCGTATCCCCAAAATCCGAAATAAGGGCTTGTTATCAATTGCGGAAGCCCTTTTGGCCACACCTGACGTTTCCTACCGCGCCACCCCGGGCACACGACCCTTGCGGGGAGGGATCTAGGCGACAGGAGAGTGTCTGATGGGCCATTTCTGGATTTTAAATTTTTAACTAGTATTGTAAAAGAGTATTAGCTTTTTCAGATTTCGTGTTACAATTTAAAAACCCTCCACATAAGTCAAATTGTCATCCAATATTGCCCGTAAGGCCTAGCTATTTTGGCGCAACTCTTTCGTATCCCCAAAATCCGTAATAAGGGCGTGTTATCAATTGCGGAAGCCCTTTCGGTCACACCTGACGTTTCCTCCCGCGCCACCCCGGGCACACGACCCTTACGGGGAGGGATCTAGGCGACAGGAGGGCCATCAGAGGCCATTTGTAATAAACATTTTAACCGTACGCAAGGTCAACGGCTTTCTTGAGGATGCTCTGTGCATGAGGTTTCGAGGTTTACCAATGATAGTGACGTGGTAGTGGTGAAGTTGTGCACTAGTGGTGGCAGTTGTAGTGTAGTATAGTGAACCATTGACAGGTGAGATAAAGATCAAACAATTTCAAAGTATTTTCCGGAATTTTTTGGTACTTTAAAAAAATTTAAAAGTGTTTTGAAAAGTGTCTGCGATAGTTAACAAAATACAATTCTGATAATATGCTCTTCGTTCACGATACAATAGATGTAATTAGAATAATGATTTTCTGTTGATTATTTTGAACATTTGCCAAACTTGGAGGTTATGGCAAAACCCTCTGCTAATATGGTGGAGACTGAAGTCCTGCAGTGGACTCTCAAGGGCTGTTGATGTGTGGTGTGAAAAAGAATTAAAAATCATAAAATAACAACACCATAATGAAGTTAGGCCGGCTCGCTACATGCTAAAGGCCAGTGGTAATTGTCTTTATACATAGATATAGAAACGTGATACAGAAAAAAGCCCTATTAGGTCCACGTCTCTCTCAATACGGCTCTGTTAATTCGATCCCATCCTTCCCAGAACGTTGAATGTATTAACTACGGGTTGATTTCACAAACACCACCTCAGGCCCCGTAACCAAACAGCCGGTTAAGGTCACGACTAAAATAACATCCAAACATTTAATACCTATGTTTATATTTCTTTAGGATTGCAGGAGGGACTAATCTTTTATTCATTTACAATTATGTTGATAGCATAATACAGGTTGATTGGCGGACCGTGTTTGCAGGGACGACTCATTTTTCAGCAATGATGTTTAATCACGTGCCTAAATCTAATCTATACATAGTTTAAAAGGTTTTCAACAATAGATAGGGCGACTCAAGAGTAAGGTTTATAAGGAAAAAAGGGTAGCTTGATATATTACTAGCCACGGGATAATTAAAAGTTCTGTATTTTGTTCATTTCAGGTTAGAACTCTACTATTTTAACATTTGAAATTTTATATTAGTAACAATGTAAGAATAATACCTTTTTTGTTACATTTGGCCACACTGTGCTGCACTGAACAAAGGCGATTATGTCATAGAGCAGATTATGTATTACATTTGTAAACATGAAAATGGGCAGCAGCAAGTTCTGTTAATTATTTTCAATATTGCGCTCTCCACCCCTCCTACTAAGCGTAGAGATTATGGCTATGCCAATATGGATGTAGCTAACTGAAACTTTTGTCCAAGTGAAGAAATTCTGTCCACAACATCATGTAAGGATGGGTAAAATATCAGGCCTAATTTTGATAAACATTACACGCTTTCATGTCTGGGCTATCTAAGCTTGGGATTTGTTGCCTTTTGCTTATATTAGTATTAATAATCTATGCTTTTCATGAATGTCTAGTAATTCTAAACCATCTTACTTTCTTACATTTCTTTTCTTTTTTCTTTGTTATATGGAACACAAACAGGTAAGCGGGTCACCTGATGGAAAATGGTCACCGCCACCTATGGCAGCAACACCAGGGGACGCTACCAATGCGTTGCCCATACATATTTCCGTAAATATCAGATTCTGAATTCAAACTACAATTCGAAAGTCAACATTGTTAACCGAAATCTAGCAACCCTTACAAGGCGGTTGCGCCCCAATCGCAGCAGGCGTTTCACTTAAGCTGTCGATCGAATCACAGATCTTATCCTCGCGAATACAGAGATATCTGTAAGGGCTGAAATAGGCGGGGTCGAATGTAGGGCGCCGTGGCTACTTGTAGCTAAACAGATATAACGCGGGGTCATCCCGTCGATACTGAGGGGAGACAGGTGCGGAGTTGCGTTGACAAGTCGCCTCTGTCAAAGTTTCTCGTCTAATTGAATCGGAACGGTCCGCTACTCGGAGTTTATACGTTTTGGGGGTAGGCTGTTGTGATTGTGTCAAGGCACGTCCAATAAACGATTATTGGTTTTCATTCATTTCGGTCGTATGTTGCGAGCAGAGAGAACTATAAAGATGGGACAGTGCCGAATTAAGACCCGTCCTTTTTTTTTAAAAAGCGGATAACAATTACAGCCGGACCTGGCAGTAGCCAATGCATGTTACGTGTTACATTATAATTATAATTATATAATGTAACAGTTTTTCTAAGTTTGACCAATGCACGATTTCTTTAATGCCACGCAATGGCAAAGGAGCAGAGAGCCCACCAAAGCTATGGTAAGTGTAACTGCCGCCCATAACATCTACGATTCATGCATTTAGGCTGCAGTCAACCAAAATGCAGAACCGCAGTTGCGTTGTCATTGTGAGGATTTTATTGTACTTTAGCTGTGTTGTGTGTAAAAGTCAAAGTAACACTGCAGAGGGAATAGGTATCTCCTAGGCACGCATGCAACATCTTTGACCTCATCGTCGCTTTCCATCAGGTGAGTTGAGGTCCAATGCAACCTATTGACCATTAAAAAACTGCTACGTACTACTCTAGGAGCAGCTACAAACATTATTACATTCGCCACCAACGTAACTGAGCGCAAACAATAAAACCGCAATTTTTGTTGGACACAACATTTATGATATCCGCGATTTAGGCCAACTATCGTGGGACCTGTGCGCGTAAGATGGCGAGATTACTCCGAAGCCTTAAGAGATTTCCGGCTTACGCAACTTGGACCTTAGCCTCTTAGTGAACTTCGCAATCAGGGTTGGCCTTAGGGCGGGGGCGCGGGGCGATCAGCTGTGGGCGAAAAACGACAAGGAAATATGCGTCCACGTATGGCGCGATACTTGTTTTGCGAAATGATTGATTTGGACAATATTTTTGTGTAATTGGTATACAAATAGACAAGTGGGCCAATTGGGAAAGTGGTTATCGCTGGATATTAGCAACGCCAGGGGGTCCGCAAATTTATTAATGGCTTAATCGAATGTCAATTGGATTTTCATAGATAGTTTGACACGTTTTTGGTATAATGCTATTATTTAATTTAACACCGAAAATATACCGGTACCCTGTGAACGGTTTCCTAACTAGTTAGCCCTAAAACCAGGTTTGGCCGCAAACGTAAATATTCACATTGTCCCGGTTGTACTCTCGCGAAGGTTCGAGGCGGCCGGAGTCCGCCTTGACCATGATCCAAGATTTGGCAGATCAAGTAATTACAATGGAGCGACTTCTATCTGACCTCCGTGACCCTGTTTTAAATGGGGAACCTGAATAGATTGGATCTTCAGTAACCTGAGGCACTGTCCTAATTAGCAACGGTCGTGCGACAATGGTCGTATGACGGACGCCGCCCGACCAAATAGGAGACCTCAAAAACGCCCACCTCACCCACCATGGTCACACGATCTTTGTCAATTATGACAACGCCTGAATATACAGGTTTATAACGATGTTTTTTTCGTCACCGTAAGAGCAACGGTTAGTGTTCAACTAATGTACATAACTCAGAAGAGTCATTGGTACATGGCGGCACAGGGGTTCTACCCGATATCTCTCGCTTACGAGTCGGACCCCTTAACCACTACACCACCGATGTTCTCACCGAAATATAATATTTACATTACTTATTCGAATTTTGACTTGATTAACAGAAAATCAATCCGTTGAATTAAAACGTTATGCGAGATAGAGGTTTATGCGGCAGTATAATAATATGATCCATGTCTGGAAACGATAACAGATTACACAGCGGGAAATGCATTGCTATAAAACAAGTGAAACAAAAGGGTTTATCATGATGCATTTAAAAAATGGATAGTGATAGTAGAGGTTATTGCCATAATCTCCACGCTTGGCAGGCGGGTTGGAGATCGCAGTGTTTAAATATAACGATGGTAAATGCTGCTGCCCATTTTCCAGACTACGGAGACTCTTGATCTTTTATTTCGAAAACATTAGTCGCCTTGTACGACACCTATGAGTGACATGTGTTCGGCAGTACCTACATAGAACCAAGAATTATTTTTTGTGATAGTGAGCCTACAAAAGTTTGTACTAAGTAATTAATTGTTAATAATGTTTTGCGTTACATTACATATTTTAAGTCTTCGTCGATCGAGTCGATCTTAGCGCTGTTTTCGATTCAATCTATATTTTAAATATGTGGAATACATTCCTTTAAATAAGTAGGCCCCTTTATATACAAATTTTACGTGTATCTGTCGCTGCACGAAAGAAAGAGGGATACAAATAAACCGGCAGAGTTCAGCCACGCCATAGTTTATTTTATGAGATGAGGGAAAAATGACATCCATCTGACAGAGGTTGTTCTTTATTTATGCGGGGCCCAATTTGAAAAGGAAAATTATTCACAATGACGTATGTCATCCCTGATGCCCTAGTAACGAGAATGAGTATGGGTAGATCAGTTTTGGGTCCGTATAATGTATACATAAAAGACTTAATCACCTTTTGGTGGATGGTGGTTGCTACCGGCGTTTGTAATGCGTCTGAGCCGATTTCGAAAAATATAAAATCATAGCCCTTAGCGTTTAAATTGCGGCGCCTCGTACGCTTAAACATTTTGACTAAATAAAAACTACAGTACTATCAAAATTAATTCGTTTTCTTACCACGCGACGACTTAAATTTGTTATACTACATGAAAATACGTACAGACTCGGGTAGGGCGTAAGCTATCATAAACCAGTACGATGGCTACTTTCGGATAGGATGCCATGCGTAAAAGCTCTAAGGGCTCATTAAGTATATATTTGGAATAAACAAGCTTAGGTATACAAAATAGAGTTTCGAAGTAATTCTAGGTATAGCAAAATTTGCTTAATACATTTTCCCTAAACTAACTAAAATGTAGTTCTCTTAATTCTAAAAACCCATAAAATATTATCCGAATATTTAAAAATATTATATATCCATCTAAAATCACTTACAAAATCTCATAATCACTTTGAAAGTAAGGTTTTTATCGTTCCGTAGAAGTCTTAAGGAACATATGCAAATGAGGGCTCTAGCAAAGGGCTCTAACTCGGTAGAGCCACGTAGTGCCGCCACTAATTAGACGCGACAACTCGGCGCCTCAGACGCCCTCCAGACTACAGAACTACAAACTCATCAGACCCGGTGGCCAAAACTGGAACTAAGTAGCGCCATTTTGAAATACCTAGTCAATGCCAACAACAGCGACGCCGTCACCAGTCCAGATAAGTTTGTGACACTTTACGTGTGAACTAATGACATTTTAACAACGTGTAGATGCCTCGGCATTTTACATTCTGTTTTCTATTTCCTTTTCGCGGTTTATGGGATGTGTAATAGGACGTTTTTATATCCTTCATATGGTCGTGGCAGGTTGCGGGGTGTCTAGATACAGATACACTTTTCCACATCGAATAAAAAGCAATTAATTTACTAAATTAAACTCAATAAATATTTATTGAAATACTTACTTACTTACTGCGCTGGCTCAGCGACCCAAAGTAGATCTTGGCCTCCGACACCAGAGATCTCCACCATTTATTGAAATAGGGTTACCTATTCAAATTCAAATAATATTCTTGGCGTTAATGTCCTGGTTGTGCTTTCGCACACAAGGGCCCAGGGCCCGCCTTGACCGTGATCGAGGACTTGGCAGATCAGGTAATTACAGTGGAGCGACTGCCATCTGACGTATTCAGTCGCCTGAATGTGCAGGTTTCATCACGATTTTGTCATCGTGGTTTTCCCTCACTGTAAGAGCCTCCAGGATTATTCCGCTGATTCAACAAATACCTTTATCCTAATACTATCAGGAAGATAATATTAGGACCCTCATCTCCAAAACAGAGTTGTTCTTCACAAAACCGACTTTTACGTAAACAAAACAAAAATAGGATTAAATAATTCATTCATAATATTAACGTGTTGGAGCAGTCGCGATGGTTTACCGCGATGACGGAGCGACCTAGCACGTAACCAGGACGTTAGGCATGATCGTAGTCACGATCACGTCACGCGATCGTACGCAGTATCACGCAACGGGGGCCGCATCCAGGACCATTTCTTTTTATTCAACTTCAAACTTAAAATTCAAAAGGTGACATCTTATTTTGTGATACACTCTAATGTCGCCCATAGTATTTAGTATTTAACTTACGAGTCATCACAGCCCATAACAGTCCACTGCAGGACTTAGGACCTCTCCCACGAAAGGGGAGGTTATTGCCATAATCTCTACGCTTGACAGGCGGGTTGGAGATCGCAGTGTTATAAATATAATAATGAAAAACGCTGCTGCTAATTTTCCAGCCTACGGAGACTGTTAGATCTTTTGCCTCGAAAATATTAGTCGCCTCTGCGCCTAGTGCTATTCTACACTGCCACGGACACCTAACGACTATGGCGAGTACTTACGAGTACCAGATCCGAATTCGAGAAAAGACAGATCTAATATAGTCCGTCAAGTTTAAATACTTCGTCTGAATACGAAAACACAATATAGTACATTACTTTCAAAATTAGTAAATTTTTAAGCAACACGACAACTTAAACTGGACGGATTATAGAAACTATAAAGATCGGACTAAATTTGACGTCTAGCTGCCATAGAAATGGTACTGTGGCTTCCGTACCATCATCGCTTCATTTGGCTATGGATGCAGTACATAACATAAGCACCCTAAATATAAAACCGTTTGGGCAAAGAAAGTAAAAAAATCCAAGTATTCTTGTTTTGCGGCAGAAATAGACAAAAGTGGTGGTAGTACAGATATACAAAAAATAACATTTTCTATTAAAAAGCCAAAATAGAACAAGCCAAGCCAAGCCAAAATAGCACCGAAATTATAGAAAACGCGTTGAAGAACAAACATGAACCTAATATTTTCGTTATTTCTTCTTTTAATACCTGAATACCTCCACACGCTCATGGGTTTGCACGCAAATACTGCATATTTTATCATTGGATGCGCTTGTCCGTCACAATTTCATGTTGATTTTTGCCACGAGCCCGACACATTTTCGAGTGTACATACGTTATTGGGCAACGCGACAAAAAAAATACAAATGGCTCTTGAATTCTTAATAATGTTATGCAGAGGTGCTATGATCTGATGCAGTGTGGTTACGGCAGATTATAATATATACCTACATACATAATAATATCATGCTTGGACAATTCACACAGCGCCATCTAGCCCCAAAGTAAGCTTGTGTTATGGGTGCTAGATAACTGATAAACTACATACATACTTTTAAATGTGATGGCAATGAATACATGAATATAAAATACATACTTGTTATACATATAACACCCAGACCCGTAACAGAAATTAAAATTCATCATTGCAATTTCTGCGCGGCCGGGAATCGAACCCCGGACCTCTGCGTGGCAGACCGACATGTTAACCAACTGAACCACTCAGGTCGTCAACATTGCAATACAATTCATACCACCCCTACTCTTTCCGCGAGTATCGTAACAGGCAAACTACCATACATACAACATTCAACAAAGAACGGGCAGCCCAATCTGCCTGCCAACTCACCAACTTGCACACGTGCCATGTGATTCTCAAACAACGAAATTCCACCGCAAACTTTCCCGCCGCGTAACGGTCTTTTCAATTAGTTAGGTACCTTAGAAACTCTAGACCTCCTCCATCCATGTGCATCTGCACTCAGAAAGTTCTCAAAGGGAGATTCAAGGTATCTAAATTCTTCCTATTGTATGAAAATTTTCCATGTTTATTATAGCGGGGTTTTAAGTAATGCATACATGAGGAAATAGAAAGGTAGAGTTGTATACATTTTACATTAACTGTCTTTTTTTATACCACGAAGGTGGCAAACAAGCTTACGGCCTGCCTGATAAAAAGCAGTCACCGCAGACTATGGACGTTTGCAATACCAAGGGCATACCCATGCATTGCCGTCCCCGTATATCTATACAACCTAATCTAAAGACTGTATAGAAAATCCGTTTATTGTTAATTTATCAAAGTTTAGCGACTCGCCCCGGCCCTTACGGGTGCTCTCTTAGTTTCTCTATTATAACATGCATGTAATAAGCACATATATCTTCCGGAAGAAATTCTCTAAATGGTAGTGAAAACCGCATCAAAATGCGTTGCGTGGAGTAGGAGGAGTAAGCCGATATACAGATAGACAGACAGACGCGGAAAACGACTTTATTTTATACCCTGTATGACTAGGGAAGTGGAGTACGTTACGAACATGATTTCGTTTACATGCACGTGTTGCGTACTTCCCGACACTTTGTCGTGAACGTGAACGATCGCTCGTTGCGTCTCCGAAGTGTTGCTAGGTCTCTTGTGTTGAGTGAAATGGAACGTAAGCACAGTGTCAATATTCAATAACACTGGAGGGCTCCCGGTGTCGGCTCTTGTATCAAAGGGGATGGAAAGAGCATACAGGTAGAGCAGAACGTATTTAGATTATTGAATGTTTTGTATTAATGTCTATCACTTATTTATTATAGAAAATATGTAATGTGGATGAAATAATACAGCGCCCACGTCGCACTAGGGCCCACAGAAAACCAGCGCTGTGAGACGCCTCGCGGTTTTTATGTATGATGCCGATTGTCCCTATTTTTAAACCGTACCAATGTTGGAAATGTGATTTAAAAAATCTAAAATTTATAGTTCTATTCAAAAGTAGAGCTCGTTTACAAAAATATAATAACTAACTCTGGTCCGATAACACAACTATTCCTCTCACCGATCTGTTACAAGCCTCCATCAGCCACTAGAATTCGCTAAACTGTACAAATTGGATCTAAACTAAGGCCTTTCGCTGGCCATTTATCGTTGCCAATGCCAAGAAAGGTTCGCGGGTTTCTCCCGTGGCGCGTGGTAAATGATCTAATGAACGCCTGTTAAGGCCCGCTGTGGACCACTCAGGGCGTAGCGGAGCAATGGATAGTACGAGTTGGAATTGGCTCCTCTTCAAACGATTCACCTAATAGACGATTGTGGCTGCACTTTTGCCCGGGGCCATCTTTATCATGACCTCATACTGTGTAGCGAGCGCTGCGGTTTACTGCCAGTCAACTCATGTTTTGTTTGTTTTAGATCGATCTATTAGAATGAGTGCTAATGGATTTGATAGTTACTCTACAGATTTCGGTGGTAAATCGTTTTCTTCCCTGTAACAAGCATGGGAGAAAATACAAACCCAAAAGTAGTTGCTGTGTATCTTCTTTACACGGTGAAAATAAAGTCGCTTCCCGCCGTCTGCTCGTCTGTACGTTTGTTTGTATGCATGTATGGGTATACGCTAAGATCTAATCTTTTAAACTTTTTACGGATTTTGTTGACCTTAAGAAGTAGTGTTCAAGTAACAAGGGCCCAAATCCCACGGTGTCGTAATAAAAAAAACAACACCTTCAGAACGGAGAGATTTATTCCAAATCGGTCAAGAGTCTTATTCATATGTTTAGGCGTGGTCACTAGCGCGATGTAGAATACAGTTAGCGACATCTAGTGACCGAAACATAAACTAAAAACACTTGTAATAATTTAAACATTCTACATACGTAGTAATGGGCTTGAACATTCCGCCCGCCAAAGGCCATATATTGGCCTTTTACCTTATATAAACATAAATTACAATCTAAATTTTTTCTAAAGTTAAACAGTTGTTAACAATGGATAACAAAGTAGAGCAAACTACAATCAATAGGTACACTATTTTTCAACTATACATTAACAGGTATCATCAACAATTTCAATGCAGAGCTAAGAAATCAACGCAGAGCTATTCTATTTTTGGAAGCAGACATAACTTTGAAGTTGGACGCTTTATCAATGAATTCTTACAACGCAGGGTAACAACTCTTAATATGCCGTCTTTTCCAGGGTGAACGTCAACAATTTTACCATACAGCCATTTGGCTGGAGGTAAATTGTCCTCTTTAACAAGCACAACGTCATTAATATTAGGTTCTTTTGTTTTATTAATCCACTTGTACCGTTGTAAAAACTGAGTCAAATATTCCTGGGACCACTTTTTCCAGAAACACTGAACCATTCTTTGAGTCATTTGCCACCTACGTAAACTACTAATATTTGACAATTCATAATCATTATCTGGTGCTAAGATTAACGGCTCTCCAACGAGAAAATGACCCGGAGTTAGCGGTGAAGGCTCATTTGGATCGTCGTTAATTTGTCCTAATGGTCTGGAATTTAAGCAGGACTCAATCTGACTCAACACTGTAGTGATTTCCTCGAATGTTAGGGTCGATTCCCCAATGACTCGCTTCAAGTGATGTTTTACACTCTTAACCCCGGCTTCCCAAATGCCTCCGAAATTAGGTGCATGTGGCGGTATAAAATGCCATTCGGTCCCATTTGTTGCTAAAATATTTGCTACTTCAAGAGTCATTGAGGATGCTTCATTTAGAAACAGATCTTTTAATTCTTTGGAAGCGCCGACAAAATTGGTGCCGTTATCGCTCCAAAGATGACTACAACGTCCTCGTCTAGCAACGAACCGTTTGAATGCGGCCAGAAATGCTTCAGAAGTGAGGTCTGACACTACTTCAATATGGATGGCTTTAGTAACCATACAAACAAATAAGCAAATATAACCTTTATAAGATCGTTGACCTCTACCTTTAGATACTCTTATTTTAATTGGGCCTGCATAATCAACCCCAGAATTCAGAAAAGGTTTGCTAGGGTTAACTCTACATGTTGGTAATTGACCCATCTGCTGCACATTGTTGGTTGCTGAATGGCGAATACATGGTACACAGTTACGAATGTGAGCCTTAATAATGATTTTGACACGAAAAATAAAATATTTTGATTTAATATAGTTTAAAGTTAACTGTAAACCGCCATGCAAGGTTTTTTCATGTGCATCAGCAACTATCAATTTACTCAAATGTTCATTGTACGGTAGTATGATCGGGTGTTTTGTCATTTCAGGTAATGATGATTTCTGAATACGACCACCTACTCGCATTATGTTATCTGCATCAATGAATGGATTTAATGTTTTAAGTATACAGGAAGAATGAAGATTCTCTTTTTTCAATATAGAGTTACGTTCTTTTTCAAAATGAGTCCTTTGACATTGACGTAAGCAAGTAAGTAAGGCTTCATTAATTTCTAATGCGGTCAAATTTGGCGATTGTATAGTTCTCAGATTGGAACCTTGTTTCATTCGAAGGAATCGCCGACAATAGGCAATAACTCGAACTAATCGAGTTAAAGAAGAGTACTTCAACCACAATGCATCATCAGTTTCAGCTACTGTAGATGTGTGTATCTTCAAAGACTTTTCTTCCAGATCAGTGTAGATTCCAAAATTTCCTTGTTGTTGTTCCAGATTGTCATCTCGTAGCCATGGAGGTCCGTCAACCCACAACTGACTGTGTAACAATTCCGTCGTAGACATGCCCCTAGAGGCGCAATCAGCAGGGTTATCCTCGGATCCTACATGAGACCACTGGCTTCGTTGAATCACACTTAGTATTTCCGAGGTGCGGTTCGCAACAAATGTTTTCCAACGGCTGGGGTGGTCACTTAACCACGCTAAGACAATGGTAGAGTCGGTCCAGGCGAATAAATTTGAAGTAGGTACCTTCAGCACCGATGCAACCTCCATCAGTAGTTTCGTGACGAGGACAGCACCACACAGCTCCAAACGTGGAATTGATAGTTGTTTTATTGGTGCAACTTTCGTTTTGGCGGTAACCAATGAAGTGTGAATTTCACCCATGGAGTCCACGATTCGAAGATAGATCACTGCGGCGTAAGCCTTTAGGGAAGCGTCGCTAAATCCATGCAGTTCCAGTCTAGCATCCGTGTCGAACGTTCCATACCATCTCGGTAAGTAAAAGTGTTCTATATTTGATAGTTCATTATAATATTTTCGCCATTCATTAGTTAACTCTTCTGGTAGATTTTCATCCCAACCTCTTTTATTAATCCATAGTTTCTGAATGAATATTTTAAAATTGACTATACAAGGTGATATCCAACCCAATGGATCATACAATCTACTAATCTGTGATATAATTTTTCTTTTAGTTTCAGGTTCCATCGGCGGCGAAGAAGACAGTTTTACAGTGTAAGTAAATTCATCAGAGTTCCGGTTCCAGGTAAGACCTAAAACTTTGGTAATATCGTCTGTTTTAAATTCCAAATCTCTTTTTGTGTTTTCTTTAAATTGTTCTAATATTTTATCTTTGTTACAGGTCCATTTCTGCAGCTCGAAGCCTCCTTTACTCAACAATTCGTTCATTTGTAAATATAAAATTTCAGCTTCTTCTTCATTTTGACAGCCAGTTAACAAATCATCCATGTAGAAATCTGAGAGGACTTTCTTTGCAGCTAATGGATATTTGTCACCCTCATCGTAAGCCAACTGTTGTAAGCTTCTTACCGCTAAATATGGAGCACATGACATACCAAATGTGACTCGTAAAAACTTGTAATCTTCAATTTCGCTATCCCGATCGTTTCTCCATACAATCCGTTGATAATCAGTATCTTTATCCGCAACTTTTATTTGACGATACATTTTCTTTATATCTGCTGCAAGACTAATGGGATACATTCGCCAATTTAATACAATATGACGTAAATCTGGTTGTAAACGTGGTCCGACCATCAAATTGTCGTTTAACGAAACTCCATTCGTGTATTTGCACGATGCGTCTACCACCATTCTGACCTTGGTAGTTGTTCTGTCTTGTTTGACGACAGCATGATGAGGTAAGTAAACAGCATCCGTTTTTATATTTTTATCATTTTCAGATACCTTCATCATGTGACCAGATTCAACATAATCTTGAACTACTTCCGAATACTGTTTTTGTAGTTCGGCGTCTTTAGCAAATCTTCGTTCAAGACTCGACAATCTCTTCATGGCAATTCCTTTTGATTGACCATACTTGCACATTGGATCTCCGCATCTAAATGGGAGTTCCACAACATAGCGACCGGTATCATCCCGACGTGTTGTCTGTTTGAAGTGTTCTTCACATGCTCGTTCCTCTGGTGTAAGAAGCGCTTTTTTATCGATTGTGAGTTCTTCCATCTCCCAGAATTTTTTCAATAACTCGTTTTCTTGAGTTTGAGCATGCATACTGACAATCACGTTATGGTAATTTTGCTTATTACCTTGCTTTTCGATGACTTGGCCTGATATTACCCATCCTAGGTGGGTGTCTTGTGCAATAGGAGATCCTTGTGGCCCTTTATATAAACCTTCTTTTATAATACGACAGTAAATCTCGGCCCCTAATAAAATATCAATTTTATTCGGTATGTCGAATTGCGGGTCAGCGAGACTTAAAGTACGCAACAATGGCCAGTCATACATTTGTAACTGACGCTCCGGTAAAATTGTAGTCAATTTACTCAAAACATGCGCCTTGACTTGAATTGTGAAGGTGGGATCGTGTATTGACTGTATGTTGATTATAACTACATGTTTAGAAGTCAATCCACTTACGTTCCCTCCGACACCTGAAATAGAGCTACTTGAAATTATTTTCTTCAGGCGCAACATCTGTACCGCAGCCTCAGTGATGAAAGACGCTTGGCTACCTTGATCCAAGAGCGCTCTCAATATCTGTGGATACCCATTATCTGACTCAGCTTTTACAATAGCTGTGGCTAATAAAACTTGGTTCTGAATTTCTCCCTTCAGAAAATGAGTTGCAATATTCGGTACAGACTGTGTATTTGACATTTGTTTGCTATCCGTACTCATGGTTGTAGCTGCTACTATAGCTGCTGTTCCTACACCATCTTGTTGGGACTTGGGGTGTAATAATGTGTGATGTTTGTGCTTACAGATTCGGCATTTGATTGGAACTCGACATACTTTACTAGAATGGCCTTTGGCCAAACAGTTAAAACATACATCGAATATCTTTACTAAAGAACGACGCTCATCAATAGTTTCGCTTGCGAATTTTTTACAGTGTGCTAATCTATGCTCTTCATTACAGTGAGGACAATTTAACTTTGTAGCGGTATGGAATGATTTTGTTTGTGAACTGTTATTACTGTTTACCTTTTGTTTGTATTTCGGTTCAATGAATTCTAAAGCGCGGAATCTAGACTCTAAAAATTTCGTAAAACAGTTGAAACTTGGCAGTTCATCGGATGTAGTAGTGACATGCAATTCCCATTGCTTCCGAGTCTCTGGGTCCAACTTCAAAGTTATGACATAAATTATTATGACATCCCACGATTTTACATCAATTCCTAGGTTAGATAACTCATGTAAACAGTCTGTTGTTGTATCTAACAATTCCTTAAGAGACTGTGACGACTCCATAATCATATTGCGCTGACTAAACAACCGCTTCAAAATACATGACGACATGAATTTTTTATTATTGTAACGCTTTTGCAACAGTTCCCAACACTTTTGATAGTTGCTTTCGGTAATAGGAATATGCTTTATAAGTTGTTCAGCTTCACCCGCTAACTGAGTTTTTAAATAGTGTAGTCGTTGTACATTATCTAAAGTTTTATTATTGTGCACTAGAGATATAAACAAATCTCGAAAGGAAGACCACTCATTATACTTACCATTGAAGGTAGGTATTGTTATCTTTGGCAGTTTAATCAACGACTCATTTTGTTCATTAGTAGGTGAAACGTTTACACTTTTCCCTGGACTATATTTAAGCGTGGACAAAGCAGTTCGTAATTCAACTTTATAAGTAAAATAAGTGTCGGATACATTTTCAAAGATTTCATCTTTATAATAGGCAGTTTTCTCTAAATCCTCTCTACTGAATTTACTTATTAATTTTTCATGCTTTTCCGTCAAATCAGTAAACAATTTTTCCAAAATTTCCAATCTAACTTCTATATAACTAGCTGTAATTCTTTCCTTTGGCGATTTTTTGAAATTCAATAAGTTTCGATTAACTTGATCTTTTAAATCTTCTATAATTCTTATAAGGCCTTCCATTTTATGATACAATAACTACTTATTTACGTTACAAGTTCAAACTCACAAAATAAATTTATAAATTTTTACAAGTTGAAAGTTAGTTGTAAATATTCTAAGTGTTTTACACTTCGATACCAAAACGGGCGTGGATTCCCCGTATTTCAATTTTTGGTTAAACTATTCTAAGTCCAAACAATGTTATTTAAATTTTTTCTAAGTTACTGGTTAGATTCACAAAATTTTACAAGTCCAATTTGTTCAACTCCAATATTTTCTAAGTTCTTGATTTACTCGATCTTCTATTAAAATAACACACCAATTGTACTCACTGTTTTATCTTCAATATAGCACTTCACTATTCAACTTCAATCTGTACTGCACCTTTGACCGCCTTTGCTGAGCCCACTCAACCAGCTTACACACAGCATGAGCCAGCGCGCCACCCGCAACAGACAGCTTCCTCCAGTATGCACCCGCAACACACAGCTAGCGCTTGGTAGATAAATCAGCAACACTGCTTGTACTCCAGATGAAATATTGAATCACTGCTACTTTGTTTACTATTTGATTAATCAATTAACTGTATTCAGAGCGTATTCTTGTCAAAAACCGATCCTGGGTTCTATCTCGAAGGACCTTTTGTTCAAGTAACAAGGGCCCAAATCCCACGGTGTCGTAATAAAAAAACAACACCTTCAGAACGGAGAGATTTATTCCAAATCGGTCAAGAGTCTTATTCATATGTTTAGGCGTGGTCACTAGCGCGATGTAGAATACAGTTAGCGACATCTAGTGACCGAAACATAAACTAAAAACACTTGTAATAATTTAAACATTCTACATACGTAGTAATGGGCTTGAACAAGTAGATAAGTCATATATAAAGTAATAGTTTAATTTATAGTTCTTTATGATATTTTAATACCATAACCTATATAAGCACACTTTCCCTACGAGGAAAAAAAAGAAAAGAAAAAAGAAGGTAAAAGATTAAAAACTGATAAAAGAAAAAAAAAACCTAATAACTGATAAATTGTTAAAAGATTTTTGGTAGAAACGAGGACATTAGGCATATCACTTAAACGCCTTTATGACCTTCTGAGCAGGGCATTTGACCCGATAGATAGCGAGCCTTACTTCTAAGAGGTAAGCATTCGAGAAAGAGTATTTTTGCGGGGTAATCAAAATTTAATATCTTACTTGAGGCGCCTCATTATCAGCCTTTATGACTGAAACCGGTGGATAAAGTTGGGCGAGAATATCTGTAGAATTTGGGGTAAATAGACTTATCGTGTTTCATCAACTTGCCTATGAGTACCTTAACTAATATCTTATATTAAGATTCTAAATCTTAATAACATTTAAGTTCAGCGTACCTTACTACCCATCAGAGCTTGAATGAGTGATTACCTGTACATGTAGATTTCGCTTTCTATCACAGATATTATACGATTTTCGTTGTATTGACAGTCATAATATCTATACGTTTCTTATGTAGATAATTATCTCATTACCATCCATCACGACCGATCGCAACTGCTTCCTATAAATGGCGTTCTAATGAAATGTATGGCATCGCTTCCAAGGTCTGCTTGCGGCAGCGTGCCAGCGACGAGTCGTCGGCTCCATACATTCCATGCATCATAGCTGTGATCGGTCGGATATTTAGGCACGATTTCCTAGGTGCTTTCATAAAGCGGGCATACCTGACATGACAGAAATGTTTTAAATAAATACGCTGCAGCACTTCGCTCTCTAAGAAACGGCGCCATATTTTTTTTCTTATTAACTTGTAGATTTTAATCGTCTTGGCGTCTATACCCCGGTTGTGCTCTCGACCAAGAAAGCCTTTGCCTAGACCGTGATCCAGGATGTTGCAGATGAGGTGATTACTGTACACCGACTGTAAACAGGGGAACCTAACCAGATTGGATCATGGTTACAAATTCAGTCGCCTTTATGTGCAGGTTTCTTTACGACGTTTTCCCTCAATCTAAGATCATCGGTTAGTGTTCAAACGTCATTAGTACATGGCAGCACTGGAGACCAAACTCGGTAGCTCGGTACTCTTGCAATTAGGCCACTGACTCTCTAACTTATAGTATCTAATAACGACACTTAAGACAGAGCTTTTGCTACACACATGCTCCATCATCGGCCGCATCGTCACTCACCATCGTGGTCAAATATATAAATATGTTTGTACAATTCACACAGCCTCATCTAGCCCCAAAGTAAGAAAACCTTGTTATGGGTTCTAAATAACTTATAAACTACGTATATATTTTTAAATACACACTTACTTTAGCTACACATAACATCCAGACCCGTAACAGAAATTGATATATCTCATTTCAATTTCCGCCTAGCTAGTCCAAATAAAAAAAACACCTACCGTAGACTCTCAATAGGTATTATGTACATTGTTACAAAAGCGCCACACTACATTAGAAGGTAGCCTTAAGTTAGGCCGCTCTCAATAACGTGCTCGTACAATGGCCGTTAAAACACCATTTCCCAGTCAGCGCAAAAATTGGCGATGATTCGAAGGCGGCCCTAACAAAGGGAACCCTTTCTTTACGTTGGGTAAACGGGTAAACGTCATCAATTTAGTAACGTGAGGCTGTAGGAACAATGAGATGTGGCGTGCGGGGGCGAAGCGGTGAGATACAACGTACGAAACGTTATATAAGCATAACAGAATGAGTTCTACTTTTTGTGACTCGTTTTTGCGGGCGAAAGCGACGACCATGCCGTTCCATAATGTTACATTATGATAAAAATGGGTTTGAGCGAAATAACCACACACGCTTCACGCCCACCCTGTTACATTTGTATAGTGCTCAGATTTCCCTCGAGAAACGCCAGAGCACTATTACATCTACCGACTGTCCGAAAATTTTACAATACGATTGTATGTTTACTCTAAGATGTCCGTTCTCCACACATTCTTTAAGGCAATTTTTGTTGCCTGCTACCTAAATTTATGAATCATAGTTCTTATGGGCGACAGAAACCGCTTACCTTACCACCAGACTGTCTGCTCGTATGTCACTGCGTCACCTATAGAGATTACTGTGAACCGTGGCTACCTACTGTTGATGATATTGATGACTGTAATTACAAACTCTACATCAACACCACGTAACATCACGGTACATCAACGCCACGGAAAGCGCTTGCGAGTGTGCGTACGCCTCGCCGCAGACCATGGCGCATTTGCTCGTCTGCCCGGCCTGCCCCGACTCCTGCTCGCTCGGCGATGTATCATGCTCGAATGCCTCAGATAGTGCCATCCGCGTTGCTAGGTTTTGGTCTGGGAAAATATAAGTACCTAATAATAAACAAATATTTTATTACTTAACCTATTGATTATTATTGAAACGATAAGAAGAAAAAGATTACAAACTCTTCGATATGTAGATCCGTGTAGACATCGTTAACAAGCTTCATTCAGAGGATATCCGTGGCAGTCTAACTTTCATACGAGCCCTCACTTTTTGTGTGCCTGACAGATAAACAATCATATTATTTTGTGAGTAAACTAGGGTAGTCGGATCCCTTAGGTATCTTCGGAATTATTTGAGCCTCGGTCTGACGGTGAAAACAATGGGCAAAAAGGCCCGTCCAGCTTCTGAGATGAAATGATTGACGATCTCCTCCGGGGGCAGAGGTGAGGCGGGGGGCGTAGTTTATAATCTGCGAGGAGATGTGTGCCTAGATCATGCACACATTCGTCTTGGTGCTAAGATAGGGTAGGATAGACGGAGTTTTTGTGATCATAGCCGTAGTGAGTCATAATACCTAGAAACTGAGAGGCGAACTGAGGGGCGCTCTTTCTCTCTCTCTCTGTTTCATGACACAAGTAGGTTTATGTATGACGTAGGCCATAAGTTTAGTTGTTTAGAGCTTTCCTGTACCCAGAACATTAGCTACAACAGCTAACATCTAGCTAAAGAGTTTCAACATCTACAAGAGGAGGACCTAGCATCTAGCAGGGTAGTAGGTAGAGCTCGTCTAGTCTAAGATGACGCGCCCCACTACTTAGTTAGTTGATTTCGATGTGTGAGTGCAAATATTTATAACGACACTTCATCTGTGTGGAAGCCAATGAACGACGCGTGATCCTACGTTTGAATCTTACCGGCAACTGAATGACCAATTACAACGGCATTTGTAAATGTATTGCGTCCATATTTTAAACTTGCTTGTGTGCGTTAATGCGATAGTGGGGCGCGTCATTTTAGATTAGACGAGCTCTACCTATGTCGGTAATCATTTTTCATTTGAAACCAACTTTTGCGCGCGACTCCACTCTGGCTGTATTAGAAAAACTGTAGTCTAGTCCTTTTCTTAAAAATCTATTAGCAATATTATGATGATCAAACATCATAATTGGTCCAGTCAAAATGTCACCAACAGACATTTTTTCTCAAGTAGTAGTTATCATTAGGTTTTGTTTCTTTTAATTTAGTATTTATTGTCAACTAGCACTCACATAAAAAAGAATGCTATAGATAGAACAATTCGTTCCTAGTAAAATTAATGAATTCACCTTTTTCCTTCGATAATATAGTAAAAATGCACATTTACCTACATTAGTTTGAAGAAAGCCTTAAAAATAACATAAGCGGAATATATCAATTTCATGCTAAACTACACCCATAGCTTGTGTTTATCTATTCGTGCGTAACAATCGTGATTTATTTCATCTACGTGACGGTATTCAGGTATTTTTGTCAAGACTGCCACATTAATTTCTGACCTACTACCTTCAACATAAGTACGGTTTTCCTCTAAATCCTGCAATTCACAAAATCGTGTTTTATTAATTCCAAGAAATTACAAAAAGATCTTCGTACAATTGATTTTCTTTTAGCAGTTTTAAAAACGTCCATTTAGACAAGCTAAGCCAAGGTTTTAACCGCAGCTTTTAAGCTATGAATGTTAAATTAACTTCCTTAAAATGAGCTTTAGACACCAACAAAGTAAGTAGTTGTGTTTAATTTTCTATAGGCTTCCAATTAATTCCTTATTTAGGTACAAAAGCGTTATTTCGAACGCGTAATTTGCACTGCATTCCTGCTTATTTAGGCGTAAACTGAAGTATACCTATTCATTATCCAATATTGTCTGGTTTCCCTGTTAACAGGGCTGGCAGTCGCTCTACTGTATATAATTATTTGATCTGACGACCGAATTTGATGACCTAAATGGTTTAGTCGGTTAACATGCCGATCTGCCACGCAGAGGTCCCGGGTTGGATTCCCAGTAAAGCAGAAATTTAATTTCTGTACCGGGTCCGGGCTTAGTATGTACTATAATAGGCATATATTAAAAAACTTCTATAAGTGGTTTATCAGTTATCTATAACCCATAATACAAGCTTTGCTTACTTTGGGGCTACATGGCGTTGTCTGACTTTGTCGAATCATTTTTATTTATTATTTATTTATCTACCAAATCCTGGATCATTGTTAAAAGCGGTACCTGAGCCCTCGCGCGCACGACAGGGATATCGACGCCAAGATGATCATGAAATCGCTAAATCATCATTGTCACTCATTTTACGATGAAGGTACATTACGCGACCGAAATTACTCCCATGAGCCGCCAGCCTTACTGTCACTAATTGTGCCCTTAGCCTTACTCTCAGTTAGTCAGCTGTTTCAACAATTATATACAAGTCTTTGAAAAGGACACTTGAAAAAGATAGTTATTCGGAGCTATTATGGTACCTATCTACATTAATAATAACTGTTTGTTTTGACGTCCTTGTGGGGGTTGGTTGCCGTCCAAATTTAGACAGAACGCAATTTTTTACGCTCCCCAGGAGGATTGAGCCTCGGTGCTCTGGACAAGCAACAATAATGAAACGTGTTTATTTTTAGGCCGTCTTGTGTCCGGCGAAATAGAACGTACCACCAACCATAAACTGATCAGCTGATACTGCAGAATTTATACCGAATCCTTTTTTGTAAAATGCTGCACAGTAAAAACAAAAAGAGGTTCTTTGTCGACAATAATGTAGGTACTTAGAAGGTACCCACACGTGTAAAATTCTTGTCTTGTTGGCCATTGAAATGTATTCTCGGCACTTAAGTTTTTTTATATGTAAAAATGTGTGCATAAAACATGTAAGTACTAGGATTACGTTGTACTACCATTCCCGGAATTAGGATTGGAGCCAAATTTTATGGCGGAATGTTGCTCAGTTCCAATCTGGTCGGTCAGGTTCCCCTGATAGCAGGGTCACGGAGGTCAGATGGTAGTGGCTCCACTGTAATTACCTGATCGCCAAATCCTCGATCATGGTCAAAGCGGACCCCGGGCCCTCGCGCTCGAGAGCACAACTCGGACATTAACGCCAAGATGATTATGATATGCTGCTCAGTAAAATATGTTACGATGCAAAAAAGTATTGAACCAGTATAACGAATAAAATAATTTCTATACCCATTAGCTTTCTACATTTACCTTACATACCGATATACAAAAACACTCTCGATGAATAATGCAATGATTTCGTATTATATCTGTCTAATATATGTAAGTATGTGTATATGTATTTGTATGTATGTATGTATATGTATTTGTTTTCAATGTAGGTATATAGGTATGTATTTATTTATGTATTGTATTAGTTAAGCATCATTATTTTGTTTTTGCTACTGTGCATGTCTTTACTGCATTTAATTATCACGATCTCTCTGCTGTAGGCCTGCTGGAAGAAATTTCTTTATAGAAATAAGTTGGCCTGTTGTGTCTAATATATTATGTAATATATCTTTTGTAACAATCTTGTGTACAATAAATGGTTAAATAAATTAAATAAATATATACTTAATCGCTGTTTAACTTATAGAAAGTTCCTAAAGAGAGTAGGTATATTTCATTTATAAAATACCCAGTGACAATTTCTTGCCATACTGCATAGTAGAACAGAGTGATTTTTTCCCTGTTAGTTCAAATAAACAGTAGAACAACGGTGAAATTACCGTCTGGTTGTAGAGTTTATTTCTTAAGTTAATATTTGGCAAGTTATTGTGTTACTATTATCATCCTTTTTTATGTTAAAATATCTGAAATTGTGCTACGTCAATGCTACCAGTACTAAAGCATACATTTCCTTCACACATTTTTTCAGATTCTAGTGCCAAACATTCTTAGTCGACCAGTGCAGCCATCTGTTGTCGAATAGCAGTACTAATTTGCAACTGTGCCGCTGTTTCAACCAACTCTTTTTGAACTTCAACTTTCTCACACCGGTGGCGCTTGTTGATCACTATTTAATTCGAGAAAAAACTTTCACTCTGTTACAAGCCTTGGTTACAAGGGCGGACGAAATGAACAAACCACTATTGTGCTTTTTATTAGTACGGTTACTAGTAAATTATTGTTTGAATGAATCGGAAAGCGGGTCCTGGCAGAAGCCAGGATAAACGCTAGGATGATGGTGATGATGATGATATTCTTTGAATACCTATTTTACATACATTAGATTACATTACATTACAGTATTACGTTGTTTCAATATTTGGTACAAGACATTAGTTACAAAGTTGCGGTGGTAGGTACGTGCGGTATACCTACGCCTACGCGTAAAATGTAGGTACACGTTCGTTTAGTCTTAGGATTAAATTTAAAAAACAAAACATCACTTAAAATGTTATTTTTCTAAATTGAAATAGCTATTTGATAATTATCATCGGCCTCTGCCAGTCCGCTTTCCTACCCATTCGTCTCCACTTCGCCCGGTCTTCGGCATCCTCGCGTCGTAAGCGGTTGGCTCTCGCATCCAACTCAGCGATTTCAATCCATCGCTTCTTGGATCGCTCACGGGGCCTCTTTCCTGATACCAGTAGGTTCAGGTACATATTTTCCACGTATCCCTGAGGCTTATGTAATACGTTACCAAACCAGCGCAGGCGAGCCTCCTTGATCTTGTCTACGATATCCCTCACGCCAAGACTGCAACGGATATATTCATTACGTACTCGATCGAGCCACATAACTCCCACTCATTCACCGCAGCATTTTCATTTCGTTGACGTGGAGTTCGTGAAGGTGTTTCGTCAGCGCTGGCCATGTCTCGCAGCCATAGAGCATCACAGGTCTAATTATACTCTTGTATATAAGCCCTTTGAGCTTGACAGGAATTTTAGGGTCACAAATGACTGCCGTGAGTTTTCGCCATAAATGGCTAAAGCCCAAGCTGCAGAGATGCGGAACTTGATATCTTTATCTTGATTATTATTCCTGAACAGACAGGCAGTTGGAACAACTGATATGTCTGTATCTCATTATCCTCAACCCATTAACATTCTTAATTAATTAAATTTGGTTTTCTTTAAATGTTCATCCAATCGATTCTTAAAGGAGTTATATTAATTAATTTTTTATCTGTGCTCGTGACTTTTCGCCATCTAGGTATCTAGTTCGGGTCTTATAATATTAGACACAGATATTTAAATTAAAACAAAGAAATATCAAACCTAAAACTAAATAATACTAAAACCTAAATATACACATGTATCCCCAATGTCGCCGCCACTGGGGCCGGCCCCGGCCGACACTTTTCCAACTATAGGTAGGTACTACAATAAAGAAAAAAATATTCATGAAAAATTCAATATTTTGATGCTTAAATTACAAAAAATGAACTAAGAAATGTTTTATGCTGAAAATCAAAATTGGAAGCCGTTCGACTCGAGGCTAGCCGTGGATCATTCCTACAATACACATGGGAAACAATAACTATGGCTTACAAACGGTACAAGCTAAAGTTAGTCGATCGCCGCATTATAGAAGAAGGCCTATTGTACCTACATCACAAAGGCCGCCGTTCAAGGGCGCACCGCCCCCTTAGCGAAGGCTGTTTGTTAGCCCCCGATACTGCAGATTAGACCCCAGGTGCGGACTTTCCTGGGTGTAGTAGGGGGTCGAGGTATTTGAGCAACATATTCTTTTTTATTTTATTTTTTCGAGTTTATGACAAAATCCTTGTAGCAATGGGAATGGAAATTTTTTGCTCATAGAGGTAAGTTTGACAATTTTTTAACAGTTTGATGATTTTCATGCTTTTATCACAATCTACAGCTTTTTTTTCGTGAATCGCTAGCAGTACTAGGGCTCTGCCTGAGGAGTCGGAGGAGAGAAACAGTGAGGAGAGTGATAGTTAGCCTGCATGCCTACCTGTAGGCTAATTACTTAACTCTGTTGCCAACAATTATATAAATAAATAAATATTCGTGGACAAATTCACACAGTGCCATCTAGCCACAAACTAAGCAAAGCTTGTGCTATGGGTGCTAGATAACTGATATACTACTTAAAATACTTTTAAATACATACTTATTATACATAGAACACCCAGACCCGTAACAGAAATTAAAATTCATCATTTCAATTTCTGCCCGGCCGGGAATCGAACCCGGGACCTCTTGCGTGGCCATTGAACCACTCAGGTCGTCAATGATTTCAATGATTGAAATTTTAATTGATTAAGATTTTAATGATTGCTAACAAAGTTCCATTGCAATAAACTGAAACTATTAAATCGATCATACGTAATCACAATTAAGGTAACAATTTCAATAATTAAAAACAGAATTGTTGGCAACTGGGTTACGTAATTAGCCTATTGGTGCTGTAAAAAAATATTGCACAGCCCCGGGACACCCATTGATCCGCGACAAATCGACAATGAATATCACTCCTGCATTTTATGTCTTGTGGCTGCCCTGCGTCGCCTACCTTTTTGCAAGCTTCTATTTAACTTGCACTTTTCGTATGTATGTAAGTTGTATGTCAGCCATTTTTTTTACAATTTTTGTTATCCGATTGAGCTAGAATTTGGTATTGGAGGTGATCTGATGATGGAGTCGAAAGGTAGTCATAGGAACTAATGAACACAATAAGATAACCCCATCGTATTTGGGCTCTTTGGAATGGTCTTGACGGAGTCGAAAGGTAGGCACTTTACCGCGCAATAAAAGCTTGTTATGAAAGAATATTTTTCAGTCACAGAATCTCCTCTCTCCGTTTATTTCAGGCATACAGTATTACAAGGTTTAAAACAAACATTTTGTTCATATTACTTTATTCACAAAATGGTAAATTATAGGCTGCTGCTGATATCAAACTATAGTTGTAAGTATGACCCCCCACTGGCCCACTGCCACCGCATGCGCACCTGAAGTGCTTATAAAAGATACGCCGATAACCGCCGCGTGACACCGCGACTCCCCGTGCTGCTTAGCGTGATTAATTGCTTAGGAGAAACTATTTATGCTGTATGTCATGCGAAACGTATAAATTTTATACTAAACACTAGCTTTTACAAGCGACTTCATCGACTGCAGCGACAAAAGTCTGTTATGACGTTCCAGATCCGTTCCCGCGGGAAACACATTGAATTTCGGGATGAATTATAGCATATGGGCTTTTCTGGGCTATAAGCTATATAACTGCCGTACTTCATAATAATCCGTTCGGTGACAGATAGCCTGCATATCTACCTAGAGTTGCATAAAAATACTTCACAGCCGCAGAACATTTTATATCTTGTGGATGTCCTGCTCCGCATAACTTTTTCATTCTTAGGATCTCCTGATTGACTGGTAGATAATGATGTTTCAGTTTTAAAGCAAAAAAAGCATTATTAAATTAAATTAATTAATATAAATAAAAAAATATTTAAAACAATGTATTCGTTTATTCATAGTTTTATACACAAAATGGTAAATTATAGGCTGCTGCTGATATCAAACTCTAGTTGCAAGTATGATACCCCACTGATCCACTGCCGCCGCATGCGCACCTGAAGTGCCTATAAAAAATACGCCGATAACCGCCGCGTGACACCGCGACTCCCCGTGCTGCTTAGCGTGATTAATTGCTAAGGAGAAACTATTTGTGCTGTATGTCATGCGAAACGTATAAATATTATGGATAAGCTTTTGTATTCGACTTCGTCCGCTTAAAATTCATTTATAACGTTCAAGACTCTTTCTCCCGAGAACCACATTGAACTTTTTTTGTAATTAGACTAACTACGCATTTGACCACCACCTCACCTGGTGGTGAGAGACGATGCGGTCGATGAGGGATCATGCCTGTCTCGGAACAGCCTATTCACTCTGGCCTTGAAGGCGTCTAGATTATAATGATCAGGGAACACACTCGCGGGCAATGCGTTCCATTCCTTGGCGCAT
This sequence comes from Blastobasis lacticolella, assembly GCA_905147135.1. Classification (NCBI taxonomy): domain Eukaryota; kingdom Metazoa; phylum Arthropoda; class Insecta; order Lepidoptera; family Blastobasidae; genus Blastobasis; species Blastobasis lacticolella. The sequence goes on from LR990058.1 coordinate 6,234,926, forward strand.
TATAAAGATCGAACCAAAGCGGCTCGTGCGGATAGCTGGAAGATTCACGACATAAGGATGAAGCGCTCGCCCAGATCGCGTCTCCCGATGGCGGAAAGGTGCCAGCGGAATGAGGTCGTGCAACTGCTTCGCACTCTCTCCGAAATGCAATCTGTAGAAGACCGACAAACGCGCAACCCTACGACGGTGCCCTGCATCTTAGCTTCAATCAACTGCAGATCACAAATTAAATTCTTTGTACGTTTTTCCACCGAATCCAAAGCGGCCAGTTGGTATTTGGTTTGGTAGTTTTTGCGTGAAGGAGTAACAAACTTCCAAAGATCCATCCATCCTTACAAACTTTCCGCGTGGAAATCGTTTTTAGGGCAATTTATCTTCTTCCTGGACGACCATATAAATGACTAGCATTAAAAGCTAGTACTATGGAGAGGTCAAGCTGGCTCCCTGGCTCTACTTAACCGAATTAGATAAAACATGGCTTAGATTTTACTTTGGATCCCAAACTACTAAATTGTGAAAACCCCATCAAATTCCATTCAGCGCCATTTCCATGTTTCTTATAGTTTAGCTGGTCTATTATGGTTCTACACCAGTGTTCCAATTTCCAAAATCAATTATACCATAGGTATATGTAGATTGATCGATGTACAACACAAACGCAACTCTACCTATTCGCGATTCTACACAAAATTTGCCCAGGCTTAACAGCTACACAACAACAACATTTCATTCAAATCCGTCTAGTAATTCCAGAGATTATCAATGTTTTATTATTTGTATCGCTAATAGTAGGATTTAAACATGCATGTACAGTGAGTCCATATTTGTGAATATTTATATAACATTTTACTGTGCACAATTGTATACAAATTTTTCGTCGTCATCTCCACAGTTAAGGATCGCAAATTACAAAGGAGTTGGATGGAAGCTTGTATACGATTTACTTGGTATATGTGTATCCCAAGTGAAGTTGAGCTGATTTAGCTCAGTAGCCATCCACCACCCCCAGGGGGGGGGGGGGTAAGGCATTCTACTTGGTATGTATGTATGTAAACTCTTTATTGCTTAATAAATACAGTAGTAACAAAACTAATTTTACAAAGCAAAGGCGAGCTTATCCCACAATGGGATTCTTGGTCGTGCAGAGATCTAATCTTTTGACGATTATGGCGTTGTTATGTGATTTGGTCAGTCCAGACCCCAGGGGGTGGCGGATGACTACCGGGCTTAATCAGCTTAACTTGACCTAGAATACACCTGTACCAAGTAAATTCATCGACCTAAATAAAATGTTGACCTAACCATAAATTGGGCGCCACTACAGACCGGACTATAATAGAATTAATTAAATATGCAGATGCCAGTAACCAACCAGACGGAGTTCTCAGCTTTACAAAACCCTGTTATATCATCATCATCACAGCCCATAACAGCCCACTGCAGGACTTAGGGCTTCTCCCAAAAGGGGAGGTTATTGCCATAATCTCCACGCTTGGCAGGCGGGTTGGAGATCGCAGGGTCATAAATATAACAATGGAAAACGCTCCTACGGAGACTCTAGATTTTTTGTACGACACCCGCGAGTTTAAGGGGTTGGTGTTATTCTACTCTGCCGGACACCACACGGCCCTATTACATAATAAGTAATATTGAAATCATTGACAAGACATTGATTGATGGGTACACTCGCTGGTTGCGGTGCTGAAGTTCGATTTGCCTCAAAGCACGAAATGGTCACCCATCCGATTACTGTTGCTTAACTTTTGTTATCAGGTCCTCAAGCACGCTGCCTGAGACGCTTCTATCTCTACCATCCATAACTGCAGTAACCGCTCTGTAAACGAGTCACCCGTTATTAAAACTCGGTTAGCCTGCCATAGGGGAAAGCGGGGAAAGCCACTTTGGCCACACAGAGCGCACATAAAAAGGAAGAAATAAGAAAATTCCGCGAGTGGCCGATTGATGCGTGTTTTATACGAGCCGCTGAGAGTCATCATCGTTATGTTGCCCTCTCTTTCGCTAACGAATTGCTTGCGAACTTTTTTTTGTCATCTCATACGTTTTTATACGTAGGTTGTGGGTACATTTTACCTCATTGTTTTTTCCGCATTGTTTATATATAGCTTGATTAGTGCGTTATATATAGATGACATGGTAGCTTACCTGTGACTTAGGTAGATATTTCAAACTGTAGGTATAAGAAAACCTTTTCATTTTAAGAATTTTTTATCATCTCAGACGTAGTGGGTACTTATCGCCTCATTGCTTTTTTAGCATTGTTTACATATAGGTTGATTAGTTCTTTATGTATTTACGACATGCTAGCCTAACTGTGAGTTAGGTAGGTATTTCAATCTGTAGGCATAGAAAACAGTCGTACAGGATGTCATATAGCAACTACCTCTGTTAAACTACTTCGTCACAGAAAAAATACAATAGGTACTAATATGAGTGTTTCCTTTGGACTATGACACGGGAGTTCGTTCTCGAATTGAAAGGGAGTATCTGTGAAGCTGTGAGGCAATCGCACTTGTACGATAGATCGGCCAGCGATTACTGGAGAAAATATGTAATCCCCGCACCGGGTCGTTCCTGCTGCAGAGGGTGTCCATGGCCATGCAACGCGGCAACATGGCGAGTGTGTGAATTTTTTGACAAGATATAAACTAGATTAAGAATGACATTTGTATATTTATGCATACGCCATATATTTTCGTCCCAATTACCAGAGTGTCTCAAGACGAAGGTCTTTGACCAATGTGTGTTGCCAGTGATGAACTACGGAACTGAAACGTGGCCGCCTTCTGTGGGCCTTATTAGAAAGCTCACTGTTACACAAAGGGCAATGGAAAAGGCTATGCTCGGCTTCTTGTTGCGCGATCGAATCCGCAAGCGAACCAAGATCACCGACATAGCTCTGGATTGCCAGACTGAAGTGGCAGTGGGCAGGGCACTCTGAGGGAGTAGCAGTGGGCGTCTTCTGGATATCAGTCATCACATGATGACGATGATGATGATATGACATGTTATTGCTATATTTATATTGACATTTACGTTTGTTGTTTGTGTCACTAAATATTTATAAACGGTAAAAGTTTAAAAATCGATCAGACGTTCTGAATTATACCTTGGCTCGATTTAATTATTATTGATTTATTTTATTATTTATTATTTTATTATTGTATACCTACCTACAGTAGCCGTGGTCCCGGTGCATCTGCTTGGCAGTGGCTTTTTAGTAAAAATAATGTAAATTATGTATGGTTCTGGTCCACTTATCTAAACTTTAAAGCAAACTTTGTACTTAGCTTTCGCTCACGACTCTCGTCCACTGTCCAGTACACCTAAGTATAAGCACAAAATATATGCTATTCTTTATACCATGATCTAACTAGGTCAGGTTACCTTGTTAACAGGGTTACGAAGGTCAGATGGAAGTCGCTCCACTGTAATTACCTGATCTGGCAAATAGTGGATCTTGACCAAGGTGGACATTAACTCCAAGACTATTATTTATATGATTTTCTTAGGTATATACCTGTGAATGAAATTTGATTTACATCTATGCGGTACTATATAAATAATAAACAACTGAGCTAAAAACATACTTACTCTAACTAAACTACTTACACTAGGGATAAAAAAAAATATGTTTGCGAAAATGTGCCCACAAGGCTGCCCGCGTTGCCTCGCTCGATGGCGAGACTTATATGTGCTGACCTTAATAGAGCCAGCCTTCTAGTCTAATGACTAGAACTACTACTAATGTCGAAGCGCTTTATTAGTTCCCGAAATAAGAAATGTGTACCTGACTCCCGTTAAATGGCGCTAATGTACGGAGACATGTGTATTGTTACCGTTTGGCGATTTTAGTAGTGGCGGCACCAGCCACCCGCCCCAGCTTGACACGCGGTGACTAGAAGATGGGACGGAGCGACGGATCGAATCAGGACCTGTCCCAGTTTCCAAGGCGTGAGTGTCATTGATACCAGAAACCATTAGTAAAAGAAAATTGAAAAATATAATCTTAAATCCCATTAAAAACATATCATGTATAAGTTGTTGTTGTTTAGTTAAGCTCCGTAAGCTCGTAACGGTGTCACTGAGAAAAAGTTATCAAATCTCACGAAGAGCCAAGCTCTTAACTATAAAAAGCCCAACTCTACAAACGTTACGTTTTCGTCAGATAGTAGTTTCAATTATTAACTCATGATAGCTACGCGATCCTGAGCTTTCTGGCGTTATCTGGACCGAGGATATGTGAGTCTGAAAATCCGACGAAACGCTTCAAGAAAGCGTAGGTAGTGCCACTTCTTTTTGCTCAGCACTTCCGTACTGCCAAAACTAGAAAATAGAATAACTAAATAAACACAAAATACAAACAAGTGCTTTCAAGAAAGTAAACACGGGAACTTGAAATGCAAGACGAACGAAAACACAAACAGATAAAATGCAAGTGCAATTTTTTCTCCATTAACTGCGTTTAAAAGTTTTGGCGAAGACACAAATGTCAGCTGTTGGTGAATCCCGGCCACGAAAGGGGTGGGTCTTGTTCACTAGGACAATGGTGAAAGTCTGCCAGGGAAATGGTGCCAAAATCACTTTAAAGCTAAAACGCCAACATGCAATGTGCGTAACGCGATATTTTTTATGCAAAGTTTATTATATTTAGGTAGGTAAAATTTGAACGAGGCTTGACGTGTATCTAAAAAAATACGTGTCTACAACGCCACGATGCGTAGCGTAGCACAAAGCGATTACGCTGCTGATTGCACGGCGTATTAAATAGCATTTTAAATACAATTAGGAAGATTAAACAGCTACATTTTCAGTTAATCGACTGTACATTTGTATCCCTGCCATCCTGCGATCATATTGATCGAAGCAACCTCCCGTTGCCCTCTTAACCGGACATGTTGAATTTTAATCAATCAGCTGGTCCGTGTGAATTCGGTCACAATGACAGTTTTACGGTACGCTGTCCCATCGATGTTTGTATGCATCGGCGGCGGCGGGGCAGCGTCGGCGGCGCGCGGGGCGCGACGCGGCAGTGCTCCCCCGGCCTACCACCCGCGCGCATGTCTCCGCGCTCACAGCCCCCGCCGTTACATAACCCAACCTCTTAAACCCTCAAAACTGAGCCTCCATACTGTGATCGATACAAACAATTTTTGCACGATTTACACGCGTAGTTCTATAAGTTAGCGTTACATAAGCCGCCGTCCACTAAGCTTCGCTTGCCACCGCTTTTGTGATATTCGGTTGTGATATTCGTATTAGGCTAGCTTATTGCTCGTAGCGGTAGTTCGAGGCACTGTTAAATTTAATCTAATTGTAAGTCAGTATTTTGGGTAAATTTGACTGAGGTATCAGTAGGTAACCTGCCCGACCCGAGTGTGGTAAATTTATAGCCATCCATATCCTGTCCTCACTTGTTGATCCTTTCCTTGGTCCTTTGGCGGTTTGTGAGCGTGAGCGTGGGGCGGCGTGGACCCGGCGTGGACCCGGCGTGGGCTGGTGATGCACGCGTAGCCCGGCCCGATAGTGGCTCGTCACGGCTTCGCGCGGCTGGTGGCGGCCCGCCACGCCATCTGGCGGCTGCGGCGCTCCGGCAGCCAACCAAACAACAATGAACAGGAACAAACCAACCATCTGTACGTCTATCTTCCTCTATCTCTGTTCTTCACTGCTCGCTTCTTCTACCTCTTTAACACCTGTAACGCTCCGGCTCAGTGTCCCACTGGCTTCTATCCGTGCTTCTGTACGCTAATCTATTTTTCCTTTGTGGTTGGATGCGCTTACCGTGATAAATAAATTAAAATATCGATAGATTTTTGTTCACTCATATACTTTGTTCACAAATGTCTTTCGATGTTACCGTGCCCTTGTTAGCGTATGTTGAATCAATGTCGTTGCAAAACTTGCGTAACACCCAAAAGCAGCCAAGGTGTAGGTACGAAATATATTGCTCTCTTACGCAACTATCCAAGATTGGCCTTGAATGTCGTATAAAGCTTTTAAGTAGCTCGGTTTAAACGGCCTTCAAGTTACATTATAATAACAACTACAACAGCTGGCTGTTGTTCGTTTTTGTTTACTAGACTGCCTATTTATACTTAATGGAAGTTAATAATAAAGTCACTGGGTACCAATCGGCACCCGAGACTGTAACTAAAAAGTAAATTCAATGTTTTAAAATTAACGTTATGGGCTATAGTTGCAGTATTTCATGATTTTCCAAAACTTATTTTATGTATGTATGAATCTCGGAATATTCTATACTCGACTATTTTCTTTAAATCCAACAATTTCAATTCATTGTAAGTCTAAACTTCTAAATTTTAAAATGAGTATCTAACTTTTAAAAGACGGTGGCGAATGTGGCGACAGTAGTGCCTACCTATAGTTAAACATGAACCGTAAATCCTGCAGTTTCAGAAAAAAAAGTCATAATGCTACGTAGGTATTAAAGAACTTCCGATATTTTCTTATATCGCCTCTTCCTTGGCCCACACAAGGCCGTGTCCGGACAAAGTTCGTTCGTCGGCCGCCATCTGTTCCCGCCGTCCCTGCATTACCCCGCTTTCCCATTTCATAATCTTTCTTTTTCATATTCTCTCTCCCGGTTCGTCAAGTCAGCTGTTCGGCCATTATGAGAGCACCATAATAAATGTTACTCATGAAATGTTGTTTTATTTTGCGCTTTTGTCGGCGGAAAGCGTGCGCTGAATGTTTACGCTAGGTGAGTGCCAGCTTGTATGTTGCATGCAGAATGTTCTGTTTAGAAAACGTGCGGATTATCTTGGGGTAAATTCGAAGTGGCTCCTATGGTAATGTATTTAAGGTTGTGGTGCATGACAAAGGCGGTAGTAGCTTCGCTCACCGAATCGTGTGTTAAAATTATTGTCCTTGCTCAAATGCAAAGAGGCCTGGCTGTCTGTTTGTTTAGCATGGACTAAAAAGGTTACAAAGCTACATGGAGCTGGGGAATGGCATGGGCTACCTCTTGGATATAGAAAGTTGCCAGTATTTAGGTAATCCAAGACAAATAGCTATATAAGTAGTCATTATTTGTTATTGTAAACGGATACAATGGTACAAAATTATATTTTGGGGCGCCATTTTGAATCATCAACGACGCGATTGTCAGAAGCTAGTGATCGATTCAAAGTAAGCCGCTCGAAAACAAAATTGCGGCCGAGTGACATATCTACAATTTTCCTTTAAGAGAAAAATAAATTCAATTTCGTTTATTCATAAATTAACATAGGTTGGATTAATACATTTTGTCACTGCTTCTGACATTTCAAAATATATATATTTCACCCTCATTCCCCGAGGACCTCATTTTATTAAGAACTTATTTTAATTAATTTTCGATCTGCTTCGGTACAATATAATCCGTGAGCAAGGAACGGACTTTTCACTTTCCTTTTTTACAAGTTCAGTTTTTTAATTCATTCGTAGAAGATTGGCCTTCGAGTTCATTCAGGACGACTTCTTCCAATTTAAATTCTTAGCGTTAAACGCGCGCGAAACGCAATGTTCATGTTTTATCCCTAGGGCTTAAAAGAACTACTTTATTTCCTGTTATTGGCGAATAAGAAGTCATTGGAATAGATAGGATGAATACTAAATTATACACGTGTAACCCTTACATAGAAATTGTAACAAGTATGATTATTAGGGGTCCACGTACCTTGATTAATGGTGATTATAGTTGTCTAACCGCATAACATACAATTTCCTTTTCTGATAAGCTGATGTATATTTAAGTGCTATCCTTTGACCAATTACCGTTTCCCCTGCTCTGTCAATTGTTTTTGAAGAGTTCGTGTCTAAAATGAACAGTCGATTAAGTATCAACGACTTTATACAGGGGTTTTATTAAATATTTAAAGTAGATACTTTCCCTTCAGGTACTGTTCTGGTAAAAATACTGCCCGATATGTAAAAGGGCATATATATCCCAGTGGCAGGTAGGTATTCCCATTATAACCAAATATATTTAAATCTAAAAATTCATATGCAATAACGACCCTATAAAAAAGCATCGCTATTTACGTAGTAGTACATAGTACTTCAATAGAAAACAATAGGTATTACTTATATTATCTAACTCCCAAAGTCATGTGATAATAACAATACCTATAGGGGGTGAAACTGCTCTTTAAATCTGTCACGAGTCCTCGATATTGACTCGTATTCCTTTTTATTATTAATACCTAGTCTGGAACCACTTTATTGGGCTGCATTCCCTGTAGGCTTCCATTTCACAACCTTGGATGTTACTTAATTGCTTCCAAGGATTTTAATATCGTCAGTATTTCTCCGTTAGGCTTTATTTGTAATAAGCCATGCATACGTACATCTTTTAGTATATTTCAATTATCCCTTGAAAGATAATCTACGCCCCGGTGACGTATTCGATTTTTAAAAGTCTATATAATTCTCTTGTTTATGGTGCCACTGCACTTGTTTTTCATGCCAAGGGGCCAACTAAGTTTATTTATATCAAGCTTTCCGGAACTCAGGCAAGTACAAGAAGTGGTTTCGTTAGAAAAAAAGTAGATAAAAAAATGGGAACAATCGACCTTTATAATGCGTACGGCTAAGGAATAGAACGCGTTGCCTGCGAGTGTGTTCCCTGATCAATATAATCTGGATGCCTTCAAGGCTAGAGTGAATAGGCTGTTCCAAGACGGGCATGCTTCATCTTCGGCCGCATCGTCACTTACCAACAGGTGAGATGGCGGTCAAATGCCTGGATAGTCTGAAATTAAAAAAAAAACCATAACATAATGCGCCCCTCGACGTAGGTTTAACTTTAGTGTACTATAAAATAAGATTATCTTTCTAGGGTTGAAAGAGAATGTTTTTATTTATACCACTCTCGAGAATTAGGCCTAAACGATGATTGTAAACCTGATTTAAAACACAACAGAATAAGAAAATGTTGAACATTGGGAGGCAATCAGGCTTTGAATTGCTTATGAAATATGCATAATGGGTAATGTACACGCGTGCTCATAAGTGCATTACCACTTTTAGAAAAAATATGTTGTAGCTACTGCCACATACAAGATATTAGGTGCATTGTTCAACAAATGGAATTTGCTAAAGAAGGACCTATTGTGTGCCTTAGGCACCATTAACTACTCGTAATTCTTAAACAGCTGGATTTTTTATTTAATAAAAACATTGCCTTAATGAAATTCTATACATTGTCTTATAAATTAATATTAAAATATTTTTTGTTAATTATGACATTATTATTATTATTGACATTATTATTTTATTGTAAAATGATTTCTATTTTATTTCTTTTCGAACAGTAGGCTACATGCTATAAAACATTTTATCAGCTGCACAAGAATGTGAATTTTAAGGTGATATTGCACTTATGAGGGCGACAGTACCAATCATAAACCGAGAAAACATAATTCCAACGGAGAAAAAATGCTTTCTCCGTCCGTATTGGTGCTGGAATATTCAGTACAATACAAACTTTTTCGAAGGCTTTCAGCTTTCAATAGACGTAAACGAGGTTTGCATATGAAACTTTTTCTCATTATTTGAATAGGTACATTCTCATGAAATTCTTCGTAGCCCTTGGGTTGCGTGGAATAGTAAGTAAGATAGTCGGCGGTTATCCATAATAGTATCCCAGATATGAGTATAGATAGCGGCTCTAACATAAACGGATCCATCACGAAAGTCGTGTTTTGCGAATGGCAGGTCTGCTCGCTTTGGAACCTTATTTCATTTAACAATTTATTGCACACAATATATAGTATACAGAAATTACGAAATTAAAGACGACACAACAGGCACTACTTATTTCTAAGAAGAAATCTCTTCCAGCAGGCATATAGAAGAGAGGCATTATAGATTATAGGGGATGAGACGTGCGCAATAGTTAAAAAAAATATATTTATAAATGAGATACTAAATACACACAATGGTTTATACATAAATACACATACATATATACGTAATAAAATATATACAGGTACTGTAGAACATTCAGGCACATAAGGAAAGATAATGTGCCTTTACACGCTTTTGCTATAGATTGTTAACTTTATTAAGTGGAATATGCAAATACCATCAGTAGTCACCTCACGACCCCGGCGATCAGCTGTTTCATTGTTAGCAATTTTGGATTATGGTACAATAAATGATAAAAAAGGAGGTATAAATGATCTAAACCCTAAAAAATAATTTTACAAATCAAGTACAGACCTATTTGTCGGATTTTAATTTAAGACAATATTAACCCGCGGCCTTTATGTAAGTAGATATTCCTTATACATTTACTAACAGTAAACTAAACACAATAAGAAGAACCTTGAACCCTGACCAGCCCTCAAGGCTGCCGAGCACCGGCTCACTCTGCAAAAGAAATATTATTTCGTTATGGATGTTTCTGTTATTCTGCGCAGCTAACTTCATTACGTTGAGAAACATTATCTTCCTGGACTTCCTCCTTCCGGAAACTAACAACAACACATAACATTCGTACATACGAGTTTTACTATACTTTTATGTACTCATGCATAACCCGTCTCTTATGGGGATAGGGATAATGGATTGCTATGTTATGCTAAAAGCTATAAGCTGGTACCATCTGGTTAAGTTATTGTTCTTTATAATGCAATTTAACACGTTGCACTTGGAAATAGAACTTGTTAGCACAGTATTCAAAGAATGACTATAACTATAAGTATGATAATGCATTTTACTTTACTAACCCGGTGACGTTATCGCTATTATTGACAACGGCATGACATTTCAAAATGGCGACACTTTGCTCCAGTTTTGGCCGCCGGGCTAGATAAGTTTGGGGCACTGTATGTCTTCTCTCAGAACGGAACTAAATTCAGGTAATTGGCACCAAAATAAGGAAAGTCTTTATTTACTTACTTGCGCATATATATTCGTGATGTCTTTACCGCCCCACTGCTGATATAGTCAGGGTGACGGTGCTCTCTTCGGTTGATGGATGTGCTGGCCCACTGGGGATGTGAACGTTGGAAGTCTATCGATTTATGATTCTAAGGATGTAACGAGAAAGTAATTCTTAGCTTTTTTTTATAAAATGAAATGACTTTCGGATCGTACTATTCGGATGCGGAATGAGCTGAGAGAGAATGAATGAGCACCGCATTGGTGGCGCTCCTGGTGTTCCTGATCTCCAAAAGCGGTGGTGACCACTTTCCATAAGGTGACCCGCCTGTTGGTCTGCCGTAACAAAAAAATGTTAGTAAATTGATAATGGCCAAGGCGGACCCTGGACCCGCGCGCGAGATCAAAACCGGGATATTGACGCCAAGATGATTATTTAAGTTAAAAGCAAGAAATATTTTCCACCGGAGGCCCTATTTAAGAAAATGCTTGCACTACACGAGCACTCGCTTTCTAATGCTTGTCTTTTCTATCTCTAGCAACTCACCACAGCTGTGAAGGAGATAGGTAGCGCACGCGACCGCCCGCGTGGATACTCGCATCCAAAAATAGAACCCCAGATCGTTTTAAGAAATAAGGTCAATAAAGGTTGCTAAATATTTCTAAGGTTTCAATGGCTGTGTGTACAGCTACAGTGCCAATAAAGCTGAGGGGGGAGGCGGGGGGTGGGGGCGGTCTTTCGAAGGCTTATCACGTAGGGGCCTTACCGAACCGACTCCTCTGGCGCGTTCGATAGAAATAGGAATTACGGCATATTCTTTTTCGGAACACCTACCTTCTTATTAATAAATGCTTACACATACTTACTACCTCAGGTCTGTAATATATCACTTATAGCGGGTATTTCTGCATATTGATAATAGGTTTAGATGTCGGCGGTAATCATAATTAATGCGCATCGGCTAGTATGGCATCCTCAAGCGTCGATTTTGACGCTTCTTTACTGCATAATATGGAACTTTAAAATAAGGGACAAGTTTGGCCGAGCGTCGGCGTCGCGCGTTGTGCTGGCGACAAATGTAACTTTAAAATTTTATGAATTTCCAATGAGCGCGTCGACGAGCGTCGCCGTTATAACTTTTTGCCTAATATTTCAGTGTAGTAGTGCAGTTTCTCTGGATTATCTTGCTATGGGCTTTCTTCCAGCTAACCTTAGATAGGACGGAAGGAGCTTTGTGGAAAGGTAGAGGTAATTCAATCAACAGTCACAATTACAAAATAAAATGCCTGTGTACTCATTACTATTTCTGAGGCAAAAATAGCTAAGTCTATCTTTTGGACAGTTTCATAGCACACGTTAATGACTCTCGGTAGCTATCTAATGGTTCTATCCTTATTGGTAGTTATTTATAGGAAACTAACTGCCCGCCGTGACTTCGTTCGCGTGTGGTCCTATACACGTTCTATACTGTTCCTCCAATTGTTGAATCACTCTATATATTGTGAAAAACCGTAGTTAAATCCTTTTCGTATGTTAAATACTATATTTTGGTTACTATATTTTGGTTTCCTATGGATTTCAATTAAGAATAGCTGAGGATACGTATGGCGTTTTGTCTCAAGAGTGAAGAGTCACTCCCACGAGCGTGTATGAAAATGTTAATGAATGAGGAAGACTCGAGAGAGATTTGTTAGGACCGTAGCAAGTGGATTAATGTGATCTCTTCCTACTCCAACGGGAGAAAGGTGTGACGTTATGTATGTATGTGCATATATGTATAATTTACACTAGTTAATTTTGTAAATAGTAGGGGTTGGTGCTTTGTTTCTGCTAGACATCACCGATCAGCATCAGGAACGATTTACGAAAGGCTGGATTTGGAGGCTGGATGCGGCAAACCGAGGGCAAGATCCAGGGTTGGCGCCTAATGGCGGAGTCCTATGTCCAGCAGTGGAATAATATATACTGCTGATGCTTATCATACGGCTATATACAAGAAAATATACATGTGTATGCAAACTAAGTGCGTAATACCTAAGTTCATTACAATCATGTCGAGATAGTAATTTGAACAGTATTTTTTATCGGAATTGTGAGAGATTACGATCTTGTAATTAAAGAAATTGAGAAACTAGGAACTGCAAAACGTAAAGGCTATTCAATCGTATTCACCTTGCCTCATTGTCTGGTACTTGATGAATAGACCATCATGCAAATAGTAGAAACTCCAATAGTAAATTAAAAGCCGTTTATTTCACAATAAACAAGAGAAATAAGAAGAATATAGTTTTCCCATTAAGCAAACATCGTTGAAAAACTACAAATAGTGTAAAAATTAATTTAAAATATTGAAATAGTTGGCACATCGAAGCGTAGCACGTAGGCTGCTCACGTAGCCGTTCTACGGGCGGACTGGCGTAGCAATGTGCTACGAGTAAATAGCTAATTTAGTTCAATGCGAAGTAGCGGAGATAATCTATTTATTTAGTTTGCTGTAAATTGATTTTGTTCCGTAGTAAGACTTGAGGGTCTCAAATGGAGAGAAGCCATACAAAAGCTAGGACCGTTACACTGTGCTAAACCTGCTAGCACTACATTCGATCTGGATCAAGGACATACTGTCCGGAGTAGCCACAGGTGCACTACATATGAGAGTACTGCCATCAAATTTACAGGAAAGTCACAGATACCGACCTAATTTTGATAGTACTGTGTTCTATATTTATACGAATTGTATCGTAAAATGAAGGAAGCGTCGCCTTTGGACCGCCAATTTAACTTGAATCGGATACAATGGTCATGTGTAGTGTAGAATAGCACTAACCCCTTACATTCGTGGGTGTCTAAGGTTTTCGAAGCAAACATTTTAGAGTCTCCGTAGGCTAGAAATCAGGCAGCAGCATTTTCCATTGTTATATTTATAACACTGCGATCTCAAAGTCTAGACAAAGTCAGGCGTTTTTTATTTGGAACCTCGTTTTCTCACGAAACGAGTGGGTAGAGAGTGGGCGAGTGTCTGAATGGGTGCTGCTGAAGTTCTGATAAATTCTAAATTATTACGTAAATATGTGATTAATGTCACAAATACAAAAGACGCTTCGGAGGTAGCAAACTTTCCTATTGTTTTATTATTAAAGTTTAATTGAGTAAAGTTCGCCAATCATATTCATTCATCTCAGTTCTCACAGTGACAATGCACCTGCTGTACAGCATTTTTGTTACCTGCAACCTAAATTTATGAATTGTAGATGTTATGGGCGACAGTTGACACTTACCAACCGGTCCTCAGTTAAGAGCAGACGTATCCATTAAAGTGTATAATAAAGCGTAACATTCAATAATTAAATAGTTTCTTGTTAAAATCAGTGATAAAATAGGAGTGCATATATGCGAAGAGATCTTTTAACATATGAAATCCACTGTCAAGACAGCGGCTCTAAGAAGACTGGACGAACGACTCAATACTGTTTGCCACCATTACAACATGAACTCTGCTTCATTGCAGTGGTGTGAGTAGACTACACACACCAACCTTCTGTTACGCACACAGCTTCATTCCCGTTTTCTATACGTGTGCGTCTTCGCGTATTTTCTGTTGCCCTGGTACAATACATCGAGATAAGGTGTAGGATATACGTAAATCAAGGCTTCCTTTATCACACACAACCTCAAAAATTGGAATAAGCGAGAAGGTTTGCCTGTTGAATCCCTAGTACCATTGAACAAATTTCTATTCGAAATAAAGAACTTCACAGTACAGGCTGCTGTTATTTTTCCGTTTTCCAAAAAGGAGACTTGCAAATAGTAGCCATATCTGAGGATTTTCACGCATTAACAATAGTGTGATTTTCGAGAATGGCACATTATACAGGAGGTTTAACTAGAACTCCTCCATCGAATTTATTACTAAGAGAATCCGTCTCACAGCCAGAATTGCCTACAAGCCCTCATTCGCCTGAACTTGAATCTACCACTGCACAAAGAAAGAGGAAATATCCGGAAGATTCAGTGGAGAATCTGACAAAAAATATAAATGATATGTTCAAAAGTTTTACAAACATGTTCCAAGAATTTAAATCAGAACAAACAAACAAACTCACTGAAATATGTCAGGAAATTCATAGCCTACGACAGCAAAATAATAACATTCTAGCAGCTAATATAGATATTAAAAATTCCATTGATATGATTATTTTGCAACAAGATAAATTAAAACTAAGAGTCGAAGACTTAGAAAAAAAAGATAAACGAAACACGGAAAAAGTCGAAACGATGGAAAATCAGATGGAAATTTTACAAAGAAAAATTCGAGAGACTACTATAGAAATAAGAAATGTTCCCTCTGAAAACAATGAACAGGCATTAGCAACAATACAGAAACTAGGATTGATAATTGACTCAGAAATAAATACACATGATATTAAAAATATATATCGCATATTAGCCAAAGGGAACAAATACCCAAGACCTATCATACTGGAATTTAACACACCTAATCTGAAAAACCATTTTATGAAGTCATTCAAAGACTATAATAAAAACCATCCAGACGAAAAGATTTCTACTGATAAGATTGGTATAGAAGGCGAAAAGAGACCCATATACATAAGTGACCATCTTACAAACAAGGCCAAAAAATTATTTTATCTTGCAAGGGAATTCGTTAAAGGAAAGGAATCTTATTTCTGCTGGACTACGGGTGGAAAAGTGTATTTGAAGGGGGAAGGGAGCGATGCGGTCGAGATTAAAAGAATTGAGCAAATCGAAGAATTACAGCAGCTTTCTATGGAGACTTCAGCATTTCCAAAAGAATGACTAGACGTACAGCAATTAATGTGTTTTTTCTATTATGTTTTCAACAGTTTCTTGCATGATTTTACTAGGTTAAAGATTTGCACTTTGAACGTAATTATATATAAGATAGCGTATAAATTTAGAATTAAATACACTTTGATACACACACTCACTCACACAATCTCACATTTTCTACAGAACATAATACTAATTATCTACTACGCACCGATAGTATACCCAATCTCAGAGCTGCTAAAGCATGCTAATTTAATACAAATGGTATGGGCCAAAACCCACTGCAATACTATTCAGAAAGCCTGGTGGTTTGCCGGCAGTACGCATTGCTTATTATTATTATTATATAATTTTAACATTGATGTCCGTTAATCAGACCCTAACGGACCTTGACGAGGTCAAAGTCTGCAATGCGTATATGGTCGGTGAACCTGAACACTGTATGAAGTATCTTAAATATGACAATAAAAGGCATTTATCTATAATATCACTTAATATAAGAAGTATAAAGAAAAACTTCGACAATTTTCGGGTCTTATTGGCAAGAATTGGATTCGAGATAGACATAATAATATTAACTGAATGTTGGCTTAATAATACGTATGAGCCCCCGAATCTTGAGGGCTATAACAAGTTTCACTCTAGTACTTACATAAATCAAAACTCAGGTATAGTCATTTATACAAGTTCCGCGCTTCCTAATTGTTCAGTGTATGAGCCTCCACTATTGGAGTCTGATGCCATGATTATTGATGTGGGGAAGGAAAATGTTATTGTTGCGTTATACAGGTCTCCATCCTTTCATAACGCTTCTATTTTCTGCAATTCATTAAACATGTTACTACAAAGTCTAAAAAACATACCTAATGTATTCGTTATAGGAGATATTAACATAGATGCTAAAAATAGGAATAATGTGGACATGAACGCAAATGAGTATTTAGATATGATAGCTTATAATGGAATGCTACCTGGGCACATTTATCCCACAAGAGACCGTAATTGTTTAGATCACTGTATGATCAGGTCAAAGGCTGTTTCTGATATTGTGGTTCTACCGGCAACTATAACCGATCATTCACCCATTTTAGTACAAACACATAAAAGGCGTCTACTGGCAACGAGTAATACTTTTAAAAATTCCTACAAAGTGATGGACTACTGCTGTATTGAGAAGGACCTATCTAGTATATACTGGGACGAACATCTAGACTTCTCAGACTTGAATTCGGCGACTAATACATTTATCGACGTCCTAGTGGGCATTATAGATAAAAATACTATTTTAAGGCAGAGATCTAAACGTAAATCTAACCTAAAGCCCTGGATCACTCCGGGATTGATAATGTGTATGAGACGTCGAGACAAATTGAACCAGCGGCATAAAAAACACATAGAAAATGATGAATTTAGAACTGAATACATACGATATAGAAATACTTGTAATAATTTACTTAAATCCTTAAAAACGACACACGAAAGACACGAACTACAAAAAAATATAAGAGATAGTAAGAAAACCTGGAACAATATTAAGACTATGTGTAACTTCTCTAAAAAAATAAACCCTATACAAGACCTGGTAAAAGATCAAGGGACCAATGCACTAAATAACATAAATGATTACTTTGTGAATGTTGGAACAAAACTCGCCAGCGCTATTCAACAATCTACTAATCACACTCGCATAGAGACAAATCCTAAACCTACTCAGTCCTCTTTCGGGTTCTTGCCTGTAGATGTTGACGAAATTGTACGCATTATTAGAGACCTAAAGAGTGACTCTTCGCCTGGTGAGGATGGAATCGCAACACGATTTCTCAAACAATATATTGTGTATTTGGCAGAACCAATACATAAGATTTGTCACACCAGTCTGGAAACTGGAGTGTTCCCTGATGCCCTTAAGCGTTCAGTAGTGTGTCCCATATACAAGGGCGGTGATGCAACGATTCTATCTAACTACAGACCAATATCATTGCTTTCATCATTGTCAAAGATTCTGGAGAAGGTAATGAACGGACGTCTTAAAGATTATTTAGAAAAAAAAATGCTCTTGTCTGTAAACCAATTTGGCTTTAGGAACGGAAGATCCACTGAAGACGCGGTACTAAATCTAACTGAGCTTATAACTCACAAACTTGACGAAGGCAAAAGAATGGTGGGAATATTTTTAGATCTGGCAAAAGCATTCGACACAGTTTCAATTCCTATTCTATTAAATAAGCTTGAGTCTATGGGAATCAGAGGAACACAACACGAGTGGTTTTGTAGCTATCTGACAAATCGCCAACAAAGGATAAAGGTGGGTAACCAGATAAGTGATTACAGGCTAACAAACTTTGGTGTGCCGCAGGGGAGCATCCTTGGTCCAACTTTGTTTCTTATTTACATAAACGATATGTGTGACTTACAGGTAGAAAATGGTAACATTGTTACATATGCGGATGATACAGTCTTACTTTTATATGGCGAATCGTGGAGTGATGTAGAGGTTTCGGCAGCCAATGGTTTAAACGTGGTTGCTAAATGGTTAAGGAATAATTTATTAACCATAAACCCTAAAAAATCAAATATAATTACTTTTTCCATAAACGCAACAACGCAACCACGTACCCCACTAGAAATTAAAATCCATGAGGACAATTGTGGAACAGAGAGTTGCTTGTGCCCGACGTTGTGTAACGTAAAAGAAATAAAATATCTTGGGGTTATCTTAGATGCGAATATGAGATGGAATAGCCACCTCGAGGTTCTATCTGGAAGAACCAGGAAACTCATATATGTTTTCAAGCAACTAAGACACATAGGAAGTCGAGATGTAATCATGATGGTGTACCATGCACTGGCTCAATCAATATTGTCTTATTGCATTGCTAGCTGGGGTGCTGCTGGAAAAACATGTTTTATTGCCCTGGAGAGAGCACAGAGAGCGCTTTTGAAAGTGGCGTTTTTCAAACCTAAACGATTCCCGACTCACAAATTATACTTAGAACATAATATACTAACGGTAAGACAACTGTTTATTAAATCTACTATCCTTAGACAACATCGTGCTGTAGATGATGCTATTGTGTTGAAAGTATCGAGAAAGAGAAGAAAGGATATAATCTTCGATGTCCCCTCCACGCGAACTACGTTTGCAAAAAAAAAAAGTATGACAGTCCTAGGTCCAATGTTATACAATAAAGTTAGTAAAGAGCTTAATATGGTCACACTCAGCCGTTATGAATGTAGTAAAAAATTAGCAACATATCTACTCCAAATTGACTATGATAAAACTGAAAAATTGATTAGCATTAAATAAACGGCTCGTCGGCTCGAGCAGCTTCAGTCGCGTGGTGTCCTAACTTTGCCCTCCTTAACCCTACCTTACCCCTACTAACATTACCCTTACCCTACCCTTACCTTACCCTATCCCTACCTAGTAGCTTTCCATATCTCTGACAATAACAAACCTCAGACCTAAAAAAAAAAGAAATAAAAACCCAAAAACATTTAAAAATATATATATACCTATATATACATTTCTAATCCTCTTAATTAACAAAATACAAAATACCTTCTCTTGAAAATATCAAATATTTTACCCTATGTTACTTGTTATACAGATACTAATTACACAAAAAATTAATAAATCCTAGGTGAATACTATAGTGCAGTTGTTGAATTTAATTGCCATCTAAGGCAGTTCATAACGGTTGGAACATCCTATACTATCGGCTATCACAAGTACACGTTACAAACACTACATATCTCACTTACACAAATACACCCCACTCTCTCTCTCCTATGCGAAGCAAATTCATACACACACACACACAAATATCCACACACTCACAATATACACCTTGCCCACACATTACTATGATTTATATAGAATATGCATGTACTTGTCACTGACAATGATGATCTCGGGTGGGTATTAATGGTAACAATTTTTATGACCTACCCGGATTTCACTATATTTTAATGCTAGACATTGTGTTTGCGTTAGTACTAGTATTTTTAGCTATTAATTAGTTACATTACTGTCGATATCCCGTCCCATAGTGTTTGTTGGCTCTTACTTACACCCAAATTAGTAATTCGAAACTGAAAACGGTATAGTTACCAGTTCAATGCTTGTGGCCGACACGAAAAAAGACAGCGGGATGGCGATATGTGCTTGCTATAACTGTAAGTTTTATATTAAATATTGAATTTAGTCATAAGTGAATTCACGAAGTCAATACCTAAACAAATAGGCCGGTGGAAGGTACTGTAACCTTACAATACAGGTCATCCTAGTGTAAGGGACAGTGCTCACATGGGTTGGGTACACTATTTAATACATTATAGGTTTCTAATCTATCCACTTGTAACTCATGTTAAGTACTTAGTTTGTAACACAACAAAATGTAGTGGTGCCTATGTGTACAACTCAATACTCATGAAATTGTATTACTGTGAAGATGCAATAAACTTATATTATTATTATTATTATTATTATTATTATTATATATATTGTTTTCATGTGGATTAAGCGAAGTTAGCTCATTATCATTCCGATTACAGACGAAAAGCGACGTATTCTACACTAAATTTCCCGCTGTTGCACGAAGTTGCATAGTTATTCAAAAAGTTGTTTAGCGCGTTACATATAATATAACGTCCTTGTGATTATAATATTAGTGACCAGCTGTTGCCCGCTACTTCGTCCGCGTAAAATAAGATTTCAACGTTTCGGGTCCGCTCCCGGATAAATATATTATATGTGCCATTCTTGGTTATTCTAAGCCACATTACTGCCAAATTTGATCAAAATCCGTTCAGGTGTTTTATTCTTACAAACTTTCGCATTTATAATATTAGTAGGTATAAAATAATATAGTAGGATTTAGTTGTGATATAAATAAAAACTTTACACGCATTTACCGTGATTACAAGGATGGGTTTTACCCAAATACTAATACAACATCCTCAAAACCACGCTAAGGGAAATATTATTACCCCACCAAATTACCCTGTCTTCAATACTTTATCACGCAACCATAGATTTCTATTTCTGCCCTCGAGTTCCCATAAACTATATTCACTCAGAAGTTAAGCGACACGTGATATTAAGACATGGCTATAGCTTTCTGTAGCTGGAACTTTTTAAATCCATACCGATATAATATTCTTGGCAGGGTCAGAGAACCTACCAACCCCTCATTACATTTGTTGTATGTATATTTTTATTCTACTCACAAACGATAAAAAAAATCTTAGCGTTATTTTCCCGGGGTTCACCTTGACCATGATCCAGAATATGCGAGGAAAACACGGTTGAAACCTGCACATTCAGACGACTGAATGTGAACTCCCGGACCTCGTGCGCGAGAGCAAAACCGGGACATTAACGACATGATGATTATTTTATTTTATCCTACATCACATCCAACAACACTTCAGTCCACTAGCACTTCTATAACACCGTTATAAACCCAAAAGAAACTAAGCAAAATGCCGTAAAGTGATACAGTGGCAAGGGCGAAGGACTCCAACAATATTGATTTAGTGATTATTCACGCGGCGCACGCCACGAACGAAAGTGAAATCTGATTTAACACTTTCCATATTACGTATACCACCATATTACGACTTCTATAGCGCAAAATATAACTAATTTTAGTCGGTCGTGAGCCAAAAAGTGACAGCCCAATTTTATTACAGAAACTTTGTTGAATAGGAAATTTCGCTTGTTCTAGACCTAGGTGGTGACTTAAGTAATCTCTATAGACATACTTATTTATGTCTTATAATAAACAAACATTAAGTCGGTCATTCATACTACGCAATTATAAATCTCTTAAAATAAACATAATCGACTAACGCAGTACAAGGTCGAGGTCACCACATTTGTCTATTTCTCCACCAATGACCGGAATAGCCAGTTTGTTAACGATAGCGACCTTGAACTCCCTGACACTTGACCAAGAGCAGTTTTCCATAGGTCAAATTCTTCAAATCTCTATCGTCGGTTTGATTATATATCTCGTAGATACCTTATTATTTATCCCAAGTTTTCGTGTTGAGAAATGAGACTACAAGTTGTACAAGAAAGCTAATCAGCGTCAGCGTTTAATACCTCGCTATTCAGCGGGGCAACGCGGCCAGCCTTCTGGGGACCTTTCCAAATTCGGGGGACCTGGGTCAAGTTTTTTATCTTTAGTTTAGTTAGAATTAAGGGTTTTGGTGTTAGAGTAAGACTTTTTTAAATGTTAATAATTGTAATTTAAAATGTAAATAGACTATTTACGCAAATTAGGAAGCTAATTAATAAAAATTTCTTAAATAACATCTAAGCATGAACAAAACTTTATCCAAACCAAACTATAAGTATACTTACTACAACGTTGCAAAATTAACTATTAAATTATATCTAAATCATATTATACCTGTACATAGTTTTCAAATTTACTCATTATAACGTGATAGCTCAGAAAGATAAACTAAATTTTTACCGATCACTATAAAACTTGCAAAAATGTGGAGAGCTTCGATATAAATCTCGGTTATGTCCATCCGATGTTGGACTAAATTGGTTCAGTAGCTACAAAATCGCGTCGATATGTCCAGAGGGTGTCGTTGGGAATTGTAGGTTTCCTGCAACAATGTTGATCGGAGATGGTCCGTGGAAGAAATATACATTACATGTCTCTATTCTGTATATTGTTTTCAATTTCCTATGCACTTGTTTAATAACTTCGTATATTTTATTTTTCTGGGTAATTTTGTATGAATTCCATCAAATTTTAACACATTATTAGCCATTGTACGCTTATTACAAACCGCGTAGGTAGGTTTGGTTACGCCTCTCAATACAGAAGCGTAGCGACCGAAAAGCGAACTAATTCTCGTGTTTCTAGAAAGATTTTAAAGCAAGAGTTTTCAATAGGTCGAAAGGCGGACGTGGCATTAGTAAAAATATTTTAAAATAAACTTTCTGTCCCGCAATCCCGCAATTGCTTAAACATTTGGGACAGCATGCCACCGTCCGCCACAGAATACTAATGCTACACGTTCCGCGCAGAAAACCATAAACTAATTTCGTACGATAAGTCAACTTTCGATTTCTGTGGAAGCAAATTCACATTTCTTCGTTTCATTTATCCGCTGCTAACAATCTTGTAACCCTAAATACGGTTTGTAAACAATATCTATACTTCTTGTACAGTTCTGTATGCTTTGTATTTTCTAATAATAAAATACAATACTAAAGACAAATATAGACAAATAATATTCTTTAATTAAGGATGTTACACTGTTACCGGATTTAACTTTAGATCTCGAACTCCACACGAGCAACTTTAGAGCCAAGCTTCAAAGCCTACTAGGAACGACAGGGAATAAATGAAAATTCGTTCAGTAATTAGTTCACCTTGTATAATACCGAAGCCCATCAATGCTATTTTAAATAATATTAAGTGAGCTATATTTAGTGAGTAAGGTCTCTGGGGTGAGGAACCGTGAAGTTGGCAGTGAAGAGGCTCAGTATTTTCTTATTTGCTGCGATGCATCTTGTTCCGGGGTTTTAAGGTGAATGAGGCATTAAGGTGATCAAGGTACATAATCATGCATTTGGGGTACCTATTGTTGGGGCTGGAGTTGCGATTAAGTGCGTTCGGGATGTGTGCGGAGGTACATACGGATGACTTTTATGCCATAATTCGAAAACAATCAGCTTATATCCTGACTCGGCTCCGCTCACCACCAACAGTCTCCTAAATGTGTTCAAGGACCGGTGGGATTCCCCTCTGCTTCGTCACTGGTGAAACTCCACACTGAACACTAGTTTTCAAGACAAATCTTTTATATAATAACTACTAACACTAGTATGAAAGAGATATTGTTACTAACACTATGGATCAACTATTGATGTCCCTACATATGAAATAAAAAACTTCAATCGCAATTTCAATTTGCGATAGTGTTGTCAATGGGCCGCAGGGACCACTTTCAATAGCATGACCTGCATGCCTGTTTCTCTACCGCAAGACATAAAAATCAACATTTCATTATTATCTACTGGAAAATGGCTTGAACTGATGAATGTATATGGTTTGTACCTACGCTGTATACACAAACGAAGTGTCGTCGACCGAGTGAATGGACTCGCAGAGAATGTTGAACTCTAGGCATATATTCACGACGACATGACATGAGGTAATGGAACTAATGTAGCTTCCTTTACGAGCATCTCCCATCGTGGCTCGTTCCTACATTGCTGCTGTAGCGAATTTTCATTCTTGTTTTATTAGTCAGAAATAGGAATAGTAAGATAAACAGACAATTAATATTAATAAACTTAATTAATTTTTTGCCGGCGCCATTGTCCGCATAAAATTCAGTTACGCCGCGTTTCCACAGGAACCACATTAACTTTGGGGGTAAGTCGTATTAATAACTCTTTTATTATTCTGGGATTTATCTAAGCCACAACCCTGTCAAGTAACATCAAAATCCGGAAGACAGAACAAACATGGATGTTTAATGTTTATAAACATAGATCCTTTCGCATTTCAATTCTAACAGCAAGCAAAATGGAGTAAAAGGTTTTTTATGTAATACGGCAGGTAAACAGACAAGCGAGCCACCTGATGGAAAGTGGTCACCGCTGCCTATGGATATCAGCAACACTAACACCCGATTTCTGAAACGCTTGTCAACGCAAAAATTACGTAACAACTTGTTAATCTCTGATTAAATACAGTTTGGGTTTCTGAAAAGGCCAATTGACAGTTTGTTAACAGTTTGTCAAGGGATTGTCAATTCTCCAATTAACGGCCGATTAAGGTAATTTTGGGTTTCCGAAATGCTTTTTCTCATGTTAACTGTATGTGATCGTCTTTTTATTTTAATTAGCGAAAATCGACCAACTAACAGATTGTCAAAAGAAATTATACCTAATTTTCTTGGTCATGATCTCGGTCCTGGCCCTGTTCTAGGTCCTAGTTTTGGTCCAAGGCAAAGTCCAGGCCTAGGACCAGGTTCAACCCCAGATCCAGGTTCAGCTCGGAGAACAAATTCAGATTGTACCTTGGTTTTGATCCATTTCCACGCCTATGTCCAGGTTCTGGTCCAGAACCATGACCAAAACTTGAACAGGTATCTGAACCAATGCCAGGACCAGGACGTACACCTGGACCTGGATATAAGATTGGCCATGAACCAGAACCAAGACCTGGACCTGGTCTTGGTCTTGGGCCCGAACAAGGACCTTGATCACAATTTGAGCTTGAACCAGAACCAGGACCTAGACCAGTGCCAGCACATAGACCATAAACATTAGCTGGACTAGGACCTGGATTTAATCACCTGTTAATGGTCGATTAGCTAATTTTAAGTTAATTGGCCTTTCAGAAACCCACAGTGCTAATCAATGATTTGACATACGTTTCAGAAACCGGGTGTAAATGCGTTGCCCGCCTATAAGGAGACCTGTAATATACCTCTTAAACGATCCCATGTCATAGTCCAAAGCACGAATCGTACGAGCAAAAAACGTACTTACGGATGTCACAAATAATTATGAAATACTTATTTGATAATAATATTATTAAAGTACCTAGTTAAGTCACAGTGTGTAATTGTATAAGTTAAAAACAACTCAACTAGGTTTCCAGAAAGATAATACACACGTGTCTTTACTACCCATTTTTATTCGCACGCACTGCCCGTAAACATAACCAATTCGGTCTAAAAATAGAGTCCATTCCAGTTTCCAGACGAGCCTCCTCATGCGTAGGTGTAAATGTCAACGTAAGTGAATGTGGTGCGGCAAAAAGGTTAATTTTGGAAGTGTCTAGCCAGAGTTACTCTGGGCCAGCCAGACTCGGTGCCGCCGTCACCTGCTGACTCACCCAGTTGGATCACGTAACTAGTGAGTCAGTGACTCATCGAGCGAAGTGAGCGCTCGACCGTTTTGATTTAATTGCGCTACGGAAATTGGGTTGCATATATGCATATGCAACGCAGACTGGGAATGACGTTTGGGATTTGTGCAAATCGTAGACGGACTAATGTATCAGCGCTGAGCTACGTACTAAGTACTATCGTTATGTTGTAGTGCAGCGGCTAAACTGCAAATTATGGCGTAGGATAGGCGCTTTGAGAAGCAGGGGTAAGTTTTATGTACGAAAAATGATATTAACTTTATTCGGCATAAACTTATTTTTACACAAAATGTAGTTTGTTCCACACGATAGTTTCTATCAACCCTTGCCGAGTATAGCGTGGGCCAGGGGTCCGCTTTACTATGGATTTGGTAGATCCAGGGGGCATTTGCGATAGCTTTATGACTTCATCTCGGTTGCTCCATCCACGCTTTACAATGGGCATAGCAAGATGTCCAGGTCATAATTAAGCGATAGAATTCGAGTTGGCCGGTCGGGCCACAGGTTTACATTCATTACAGTAGAACGACTGCCATCATACCTCACGGATAGCTACTGTACCAAATTGTTTGTTTTACTATTCGCGAATGATAATTAGACTAACTTTATTACAATTTATTAGCAAAAGATGCCTGGAGACCACTCCCGAACAATGAAATTTAAGAACCCTGTCGACAGTATTCACATATCCTAACATTCTGTAGCTACGATCCTACAGACAAACACGAGTATACACAAAATGAGGTGAACTTGTGGTAAAAATGTTTATCCATAGTAAAGCTTTCCCCACCCATGTGTTATCTAATGACCATATATTACTAACCCTGCTTCAAAGTAACGCCCAATAACATTGAGCCACCTGAAATATTTCGCCTCATATTAATAGCCAACAAAATTACAATGTCTAATGTAGCCTACAAAGTAATTGCAATGTAACATGAAAATTAATTAACATGTTATTCGGGCGGAGTTACAGCCGCTAAGTTATTACGAAATGGAACACTGTAGGGAAGGAGCGGACATTTTAATACCCTTAAAGCTATGATACGCTCAAATGTAAACTATGATAAAATCCGCGCTTAAATGTAAGCTATGATATAATCCGTTAGCTGGAAAACTTGTATGCAGGGATTTGGTTTGTTAGGAGCTTGGTTGGCTGGGTGAAAATGGAGTAGGATGAAATAGGCTTCTAGGTACTCGTAGTGATTTAGTCTACCTAGAATGTCGGTGGACGAGAGGTACCGGATTCAAAACCCACTGCAGGCATGTTTCAATGACTCATTTCTGAGTTAAATTAAGAAAGGGGTGAAAAGGTTTTTAGGGGGTCGGCAACCCGTGGGTGATGTCCATAAGCTGCGGTGATCGAATCTGATCAGGTTCACCGGTTATGGAGATCAGATGGCAGCTCCACTGTAATTATCTGACGGACCCTGAACCCTCATGCCAGAGAGCACAACCGGGTAATTAACGCCAAGATGAATTATATTTTTAGTGATTTAGTTTACTTACGGGAAGTCATAAATTAACCTGATATTGATTTCCCCTAGTAAGACTCTTATTTCCCATATACCTAAGCATGGTACTTAAATTAGTTTTACAACAACAAAACAAAGCATCATTGAAGTTTTCCAACCATTTCCGCCACCACTGTCAATACGAGAACAAAAACAGACAAACAATAAACAAAGAAGTCAAGAGAGCGAGATGGGTACCGGGTGCTTCGTTGATCACTTACTCCTCTAGGACTAGATGCAGTTAGAAGTTTGCTTTGAAGTCGAAGGAAACTCAGACTCGGCGCCGCCACCCGCCATATTGTATTGACCCGTCTATATTTAGACACGTTTCTGCGAATCAGATTGGTATCGCGTAAAATGTTACCACCACTCGGTTTCTTGAAGGGATTTTGTGAGTTATGTTCAACGTTTACTTGTAATTTTATAACTGCGGGTGTTAGGATTGAATTCAACGAATTTTAATAGCACAAGCAGTCGCTATTCAGCGTTTTGAGGGTTTAAGCCCCGCTTGCACTAAATTCTTAAACACTTTTAGGTATGACGTTTAACGTTTTGTGTATGAAGTGTTATGTTTAAGTATTAGCTTAAATGCGTTTAAGAATTTGGCGCAAGCCTCCCTACAATTATACTGCCTTTTGCCAGGGACTTTGTCCTTGTAAAATTTGTGTAAAAAACTATAATATTAGTAGGATTTATTGCGCAGCTCGTTGATGTTTATAGTTGACACCGTCTCGATACCGAAGTTTACGTTTTCTATCAAGTTGGCTCGTTCGCTGTGTAGTATAAAAACACTGTAGGTACAGAAAGCGTGAAGGTTGCCCCGCGCAATTTATTTGCGAGATGAGTCGTTCGTGTTTTATAATTTCAACAAGTATACGGCTCTTCTCGCTATACGATGTAATATCAGTAACCACCGTAATCAGAAAACTAACTTTTGCCTACGCTTTCTTCTCACAAACACAGATGAGAAGTAGCCACGTCCTATAGTGCGTCCAAATCTCGCGAATGGGTCGTTGCGCTGCACTGGAACTGCGCGCGAGCGGCGCGTGTGGACGTGTTCAATGGTTTCATACGGTGAAATGCAATGCAATCTTACACGCAATTGTAATGTGCACGCGCAGCGGCGGGCGAGCCGTTGCTACAACGGCGCATTCGAGGCGCGTTCATGAGATTTTAACACACCCTCATATTCTAGATTAAATTCTACCCATCCATGATATAAAAATCTATGCTAGAAGAACGTTTTACGTAATTGCAGACAACCCAAGATACAAATGTACAATTTCACACTTATAGAAAAAGATAAAGTAGGATGAAACACCAAAGAAATGAGCTACATTATTTTTATACTCCACTCTCGCCAGACAAGGTCACTATTATTGCCATTACTTATTGTCGTTTATGTCTTATGAATATGCTTATTATACTAATTTAATCTTGTTTTTGCCTCGTAATATGTTCGCGAAATATATTTATTATACTAAATGGTAGAATCTGTGGCTCTATATGGGTCTGTAAATATTTGCGTGACTTGAATTCGCTCTTGTGGTGATGTTCTTGAAATAGCGAAAAGTACAGTAACGATCACTATCGCCTGTTGCGGACGCAACAAGAAAACCATATAGACTTCTTGATATAGGCCATTGATAATGTTTTTGCTTGAATTTAATTACAATGGATATAGGTGGATCTGTGTAATAACTTGGTGGCCGTCGCAATAGAAGTCTAAAAGTTAGGGATGTATGCTGGTGTGCGTGACTGGATGCATAGATACGTTTGTGGTAGTGTGAGTGAGTGTGCCGGGTGCACTACTATTATTCAATAAAAAAAGAGGTATCTTTGGCGCAGACATCGCCGAATTTCGAGTATTTAAGAAATACTTCGTACGGCTAGTCGTATAAAATAAAACGGCTTTTTAAGTTGTAGCTTAAACTTTCGACGTGACGAGTTGTCACCCATTTCAAAGAAGGAAGTCACCACTAATAAATTATAGAAGAGTATTTATTCACGAACGGACATGACATAAAGTTCGTGTGTAGTCCCCTAAAAAGACAAATTAGCAGGCAAAGTGTTTGTGTTTGTCAAAGGTGTTTGACGAGCAACCCAAATGTAGACCACGTTTACATAAGACGCGATGAAGGTGCGTATTTGAAGAAGAACTAGTATAGGTTTAGTGGCATTCCCACTAGAAAGTAAGTGCAACCAAATAAAACATGGTAAAAGTGTCAGGGAGCACGAATGTGCCTCCGCCAAGACCAGCAAAGTAGAGGCACTAACTACCTTTCCATGATTGCTTACTTACTGCGCTGGCTTAGCTCAGAGACACAAAGTGACACATTATTCACCATTTACCATATATTATTATACTTTTCGTGTAGTTCTCGAGGGAATACGGCATAGTAAACTATGTTAGGTGTACACCACCGGCATAAATGTATGAAAATGGAAGAGGTGTCTTGGAAGTGATCGAAGATTTTGGTTAGTCTCTACCTAAGCATGTGGGATGTGGCAGATACATGCCTTCTGCATGTATTTTTAATACCACAAAGGTGGGAAACAAGCTTACGGCCTGCCTGATGGTAAGCAGTCACCGCAGCCTATCAACGTTTGCAATACCAGGGGCTTCACCCACGCGTTGCCGGCTCCGTAAAAACCTTCTGTATGAATTTGCTTTTCATATCCCGCCATTTTATGATAAGCCGCTTTTCCCTAAAATAATAACCAAATTCCCCAACCCAGTTGCTTTATTACTGAGTATATTTGGCTCTACCGCCATAACATTATTACTGTGTGTGCCTATAAACCAATTTGGCAGTAACCCGATGAATGTATCGCGTAACACACGTAGGTTTAATGATGATACTCTGAGGACATTGAACGTGATTCTAGTACCTACTAAATATTTTTATCTCCAACTTTGTAGTATTCATAAATTGCTGCCAGAGCAAATTGTTTCGAGGTGTAAGAGGTGGATAACGTATTGAAGATACTCCTGGTGTTGCGAATGTCCATAGGCATGGGTGACCACTTTTCATCAGGTCGCTCGCTTACCTGTTTTGTACCGTATAACTTAAAAGCTATTACAGCAGTTGAAGATAACCAATAAATTGCTCATAAAGTTTTGAATTTCACGAATGTAAGGTAAGATAAATAAAAATAAACTTGTGAATTGACTAATCAGTAAAAGGCACAAAGCACACAGTAAATTTAATTAGTCGTGGACGGCAAAAGTTTAAGGAACAATGCAAACAGCCATATGGGCAGTGGCATCAATTTAGGTAACATTTGTACATTTATGTGATTTTTAGATTAGGGTTTTAAGGTTTATATGTATAGTTAAGTTTTCAACATTTTATATTTAAAGTTATAAGTAAAGTTTATATTTTTTTGTTGTGTGTGTGTGTGTGTATGTTTATTTATTTATTTATTTTGGAAATAGACTGTCACATTTCATATTACTTGATATACTTCATATTAATAGACCTAGAGTTCCAATTCTTAATTAATAAGACACTACATGGGTACCCATGATACAAAACTAGTTGTTACTTAATCTCATATCAGCAACAGTCCATAAAAAATAGAATCAATCTCCCAAAGAATCACTATCGAAGTCCCGTCCCGTCCCGTAACCGAAAGTGAGCGGTGTCCGCCTCCTCGTAGCGCCTATACCTACGACATAAGAGCCTGTACGAGTACGGTACGACATAAAATATGTCGTAAACCTTCTGGCGGGAACACAACGTCCAATTACCCGTGCTACGCCCACTTAATGGCTGACTGAATGGAGACTCGGCCTAATTCGTTCCTTTGCTACGAAAGCTGAGCCAGTTCGCCCCGTATTGTGTTTTTCTGAGTCTCTATAAATCGATCAACCAGACAGATACTATATCGATGCGATGCCACTGACCTAGCTACTGAAACTCGTTTGGACAATAACAAGTATATTTCTTTCGTACACTGCTTATTAGGAAACTGTTGATAGACATACCTATAGTTAGGTAGTTTACTGCCGTCACATAATTGTCCTAATTCTCGCACTGTGACATCTCAATTCAATATGTTTTCTACCCACATAACTGCATTAATAATGACATTACGTTCATAAAATATTTTCTCAACTATCTTCAACAGTCGTATATCGTCGAAAATCGATTTCAGTGACCCTTAATACAGTTTTTAGCTAGAGACAATCTCGAATTTGAGATGTCAAAACGCGAGAAACGCCCCCTAACGTTATTTTTAAACAATCTTTACAATAGAGAAACCATACTCTGTTCGTCGTTTTCCGAATTTCGTTAAGTGTAAAAGTCGTTTATTATGGATAATCCCTGCTTATTAGTTAAATCCTATTTGTTACTGATAAAATAAGTAAGCAACTTTAGTAAGAGTCAGGCAAATTATAACTTAATTTATCCTCTGTAGATATTCTGTGCCTCGGCTTGTAGATAAGGTTATTGCTAAAAATAAAATTACAGTAAAAAACTACACGATTAATAAATTTTCTTTGTTTGGAACACCAACAGCTTAAATAACAATTGTTTGTACAGGAAAATAAGTGTGAACAATAGATATTAGGTCCACGCAAATAGTAAACAATCTCACTGGCTTTCTTTAAAACACCTTGAGATCATTATGACGATGATCGTATAATAACACCTTTAACCTCTTTGGCCTCTCACCACTTTATCTCGTTTTACGGTACTGTAAACATTAAAACGCCCAAAGTTAGTACTGGAGTCGCCTCGTCCTGAGCACTGTAAAACTACATGGTAATCAAACGCGAAGTTTGAAGAGGGTACCTTATTACCTGCAGGAAGTTGCCGGGGATGGTATTAAACAAATGGAGCGTGATACGACAAGTCATAACGCACGCCCTTTGGCTGCAGGGCCGGGGTCACCAGGGACCGTCGCAGGATGTGCCTGACCCCCCGTACCTAGCCCAGCTTGTTTTCTTCTCTTGTCCTAACGGACGTTAGTGATCAAGTCTGCAAATTTAATTTCGTCTTTGGTCTGTAAGGATGGAGAGGCTGCAATCTTGATGATGCCTCGCCTGTTCTACACTGTTACCAATTAGGTATGCCAGTGGTAAAGATACCAATTATTAATCTGGGCATTTGTAAAACAATTTTTATGTTTCCGCAAAGATTCCCCCTCTAAAACTTTCGTTGATAAATACATACAGAATCAGATTGAATATAAACTCACTGTCATATTATAGTTTATTTTATTTGAAACTGCATTTATTACGAGTATAGTGAGCTGAGTAATTCTAGTTAACAGCTGCAACAAATTCGAATGTAATGTAGCACCGACAACTATGTAGTATCCTGTAGATTACTTAGCTTACTTTATTGCACTTTACTTTTGTCACTCATAAATAGAAAACTATATTTCTCAACTATTTACTCCTATAACCGTTTACGGTTTTATCATAAAAATTAAAAAAGCATGTATTTCACGGAGGCATTACAAAAAACAAATTTGGAAAATGGCTTATAATCTACAGTTGAAGCCTGTAGTTGCATGATAGCAGTGGTCGTCAGCTGGCTGTCTAGACTGAGATTAACCGAATTACCTGTCGCAGCATACTTCCATTTGCAGTTGTTTCCTGATTACGTCCCTGTTGATACCCACACGTGGCACTTAAGGGCAAAAAGAAAGCGAGTTGTTCGTTTTAAAGGGTTATCGAACTCCTGTCACGTGCCGCGTTGACCCGACCGGGAAATCGGAAATCGTTATTTTGTTATTCCCACTACCTGACTCAGCTATTATTCAGATGCGATAGTTGTATTTAAGGAGAAAAGAAATGAATCCGACCGCTGCTTAACAAAATGTAGATTTGTGTAGCCGGTGCATTCCTTCGCGTGCTGTGTCAATTAGAAACTACAAGATACCTCAATAAATCGTATTTACAGGTAAAAATCTAAAATCTTGTTTTTACAATTATTTACAGAAACTTCATATGGGTCCGATTTTTATTACACCGCTTTACAAAGTAGTACGGTCGAAAAAATAATTATAATTAGAAGGCTACACATAGGCTCTATGCAAAACGACACATTTTGTTTAGAGCCTCTGTGTAGCTGTATATTTGTTCGACTATACATATCCAATTAAAGTAATAATAGTACCGTTTGAAAGAGAGCCAGGTGTTAAAATTAGTGAGATTTCAAAGATAAGTAACATTGCCTTGTTAGTACCTCTTTCTAGGTGTTTTCTCTAGACCTCTGCTTCGCGCTGGTAGCGCTACGCGGAAAACAGAAACTCAATCAGTGCATGAAAATGCCCACAGATGGCGCTCGGCGTGATACTTTAGTATTGATACGGCTACTCGACGCTAGGTGGCACCATATTGTAACAAAGTAATATTTGTGTTTAATGTATAAAATGTATTTGAGAGCTAAAAACATACATACATTACTTACATAATAATTAATTTCAATAGTGAAATAATTTTCCTGCTTGTTATTAGAAATAAATATCTACAAAACACCTACGTAACAGCAGATAATTAATTTTTATCTTGTTTTTGCTTTTCTACACTACAGTTTTAATTAACTTTTAGAAAGATAAATTTATGATGTCAAAAGGTAAAATGATATTTAGATAGGTACGATAGGTATCCATTTATTGTATTTAATTAAAGACAGCCCATAATCATAACATAATAGTCCATTGAAGGACTTGGAACCCCTTTAGTGGGATTTGCCGTAATTGCTTACACTTGGCATGCAGAAAGAAAATCGCATTACTTATTGAAAATACCCAACATAACACGCACTTTCATGTTCACATGTAAGAAATGTCATGGCAAATCCATTACTAGGCTACCTAGTTTAATAATAAACATATCTTGGTGTTAATATACCGGTTGTGCTTTCGCGTACGAGTGCTCGGGGTCCGCCTTGACCATGGTCCAGGATTTGACAGATCAGGTAATCACAATGGGGCGACCGCCGTCTGACTTCCGTGACCCTGTTAGCAGGGAACCTGATCAGATTTGATCATGGTTGCACATTTAGTCGCCTGAATGTGCAGCCTAATTTTCGTCACAATGTTTTCCCTCGCCGCCGTAATAAGAGCATCGGTTAGTATTCAACTATCTTAGAAGAGAGTCATTGGTACATAGCGGCACTGGGGTTCGAACCAGGTACCTCTCGCTTACGAGTTAATCTCTACGACATCGACGCTCTTCTACCTAATCTACCTAGTCTAATGATATAAATAAAATAAACCATTCAATTCAATTCAATTTATTTATTTGTTAACATAGGTGTTACAAGGTTGTTACAATAACAGAGATTTATTCGTCACATTGCACGTTACGGCATAAGACAAATTCATATCTATTAAATAGACAAAGCAATTTCGTCACTAAAACAAACCCATCTGCATGAAATACGAACGTTGGCCACCATCCAATAACTGGAGAGCCTAAACGAATTACTGCAGGTGAAACATGCTTTTAACGCTCCGACAGTACTGTGCATATGTACCTTGTACTTATATTTATAACTACTATGCTTTTAAAATGTCTTCAGCATGCAAGTAGTGCACAGAGCTACTATTCCATTTGATATTTACATACGGGCTTGCACTTGTACGAGTATTAGGTACCTACTCCCCAGATGTAGAATAGTGCAGAACGTAGACAAATTAATAAGTAATACTATATTTTATGTAGACTGGAGTTACTACCTGTGATACGTAACACTAACGTTGATAAGGGAAAGACCGCTGATTATCAGTAATAATACATTCAGTCGCCTGAATGTGCTGGTTTCATCACGATGTTTTATTACCTTCACCGTTTCTATGTTATGTACATTCAACTAATGTACATAACTACGACAATAATTGGTACATGGCTACAGGGGGTTCAAACCCGGTATCTCTCGCTTACGAGTCGAGACGCTCCGCGTTTTTTGTGAATTCCAAATGCTTAGGAATATCTTAAGGGCTCAACTTAAAAGTTGCCTACGTTTAGTGCAATCGAGCATAACAGAAGTGAGTGACCAATGTTTCTGTTGCGCTTATTACATTAGATTAAATACAGTAGCCTAAATTTAGAAGCAAAAAGCGTTTGAGCAAATAAATTAATTTTCGCGTTTTTTATTACCTTTAGCTTTGGTGTACGAAATGATGAAGACCAAAAACGACAGAAATAGATTCCACACACATACATATAGGATTAGTTACTGTAGACACATCTACAATATAATTATATTAAAATAAATAAGATATAACTCATCGTGACTAATTTTGGACGCACTTGAGCCGTCCATTAGACGCGATGATCCTCGTCATGCGATTCGCGAATTAGTAAATCGAGCGCTAGATTTCACTTTATGTATTTTAGTTGTTACTTCGGGGTCGGATAGTGGCAGAACCTAAGGTCGACGTCGGCATGTTTCAACTAGATTTTAAATAAATAAATGTGATTCGACAAATTTATACAGCGCCATCTAGGCCCAATCTAGACCTAAAGTAAGCAAAGATTGTGTTATGCGTGTTAGATAACTGATAAAGTACCTGAGGGTCGTCAAATAAACTACGATACTTAACGTTAAAATTTAACAGCTTAATGAGAATAATATAAATCCAATCTTTCTTAATATCCAAGTGCTAGTGCATTGCGCTAGAACTCAACCGGGATTGACGCCAGAACGATGATGAGAAATCCTATTCATAAAATGTTTAAAGAACTTATATCACCCAATCTGTTTCAACGGTTCAAAAGTGGCTGTTTGGAGGTGGGTTCCAATGCATATTGTGCTTATTATGTCATATCGATAGAGATTTCCTAGCGATCGCAGACTCGAAACCGTGATATCTTTAATATTACAAAACTCAGCTACAACATTTCCGCACGTCTGCGATGCGATTGCACTCACACTCTGTATGGCGTAACTATTTTATCAGAATTTCACCTCTAATCGTAACGTTACTTGCGTAATGAATTTTGTAGATATTTAACATTTCTGCTTAAGCGACACTTTCGCGGAAAGGTGAGATTTGCATAAAATCGGTGCAGCATCCATAGCATAGCATAGCAGAACCTTTCTATAACAAGTTGCGTTATCGTTATTACACCGTGAATAAAACCTATGATATGCACACAATAGGTTAAACGCGAATTTTAGGTATGTAAGTAGCATTTAATGTGTCCACATAATTCGTTCATCACAATCGATAAAATTATAACTAAAACACTGTGACACACATATCTGTGAAAACTTCTATTAAAAAAGAATCCATAGTATGCAAAGATTAGATATTACCACTAATATTAAGAAAAGCTACTGTCGGTAGGTACTGTACATGAAACTTATTGAGGTCCCTCGCGATTTTAACGCGTATGCATTTCGAAACTCAGCTAACATTGGACTATCCCGTGAAATCTGTTATAACACTCGAGAAAAACGTACTCAATACTCAATACTCGAATGTTTATTGCTTCATAAAAGTAATTTACAATTATGACCCTGACGGGCACTACAATATTAAAAACTTAAAAATACTAGGGTTATATTATCTTCTAATTTTAATAACAGTTTGGTTACGAGTATATTATCTACCTACGGATGGCTATTAACGCGGCTTGTTGTATGTTATAATACATATAACTTTAAGACAATGTGGCTAGTTGCTAGTTCGTGTGGTATGGACCCTTTAGTTCCAGATTTAGCCACTGTACTAGATAAAATTGCTATTCCCTGGCTCAGGTGGTACGCGACCTCGCGTGCCAGGTCACGGCCGATGGGCATCAGACTGATATCAGCCTTATATAAGTACAGTTATAGTTTAATATCGATTGCGCAAAACAGATTGCGAAACACGAAGGGGGAAAGCTGCCGAGCTTATTGAAAGTGGCGATTATAGGGAGGTGGAAATATTGAAATTGGGGTCGTCTTCAGTACATAGAGTAGAACTGTAGTAGAACCATAAGTAAGGACACAGCACCAACCACTTCAGAGACCCTATTTTTGAACCGCTCGCATCCACGCGAACTTTCACATTCGTGGTAAGTTTCTTGACATAGAAAAACAAGTATTAGAAGGCTCGTGAGGTTCAAAAACAGGACCTCTATTTTCGATTGTCACACAAGGGGACTTATTCTTGGAGACAGACAAACAGTTTCTGTTGTGTGTTTTCGACACGACGATGTCAGCAAAACATTTCACCATATCGCCTCATGCTCGTGCAGTGTACCTATATTTAATGTGTTGAAATCGTATGACACTCGTGTGCATGTGATTACCTCGCACTCGACCGCATTACATGGCATTACACCCTCCTGCAATCGCGACTTGGCAACGTATGGTATCCGTGGTAGCCGTGTGGTATCCGGCAGAGTAGAATAGCACCAACCCCTTACACTCATGGGTGTCGTACAAGGCGACTAATGTTTTCGAGGCAAAAGATCAAGAGTCTCCGTAGTCTCCTCAGCAGCATTTTCCATTGTTATATTTAAACACTGCGATCTCCAACCCGCCTGCCAAGCGTGGAGATTATGGCAATAACCCCCCCTTTCGTGGGAGAGGCCCTAAGTCCTACAGTGGACTGTTACGGGCTGTGATGAATTATATAGTTAGGTATTATTTTGTAGTTACCCTACACAGCAGACCAAAGGCACTATTTAAGGGACCGCTGGCCTTGTGTCGAACGGTTTTGATTTATGATTTTCGCCATTAAAAATTAAATATTTTGATGCATGACGCTGATTATTCTTATTTTTGAACCGTCTGCTTTCAAAGTTGCCAAGGTAATTGAAATAAATAGAGACTTTTATGGCAAAAATAAAAAATGGAAACCGTTCGCCTTGAGGAGGGCGGTTCAAAAATAAAGCTCCACCAGACACTATCAGTAATGAGTAATGTCCATAGGCTGCGGTGACTGCTTACCATCAGCCAGGCCGTAAGCTTTTTTGCCACCGTAGTGGTATAAAAAACCTACCGAAGGACGGACTGACATGCAGTATTGATGATGTCAGTAATAATGACATCAATATTGATGTCATTATTACTGACAGTGTCTGGTCCTCCTATCACCAAATCTCGTATCCCCGAAACACGATCAAGCCCAACAAACTTCCTAAGCTACGAAAACCCACGTACACTTACAAAGCCTCTCATTATAACAACAAACCCGACGCGCCTTCATTAAAGAACACCACACTTGCTTCCCTCAAATTAACCGCAACCCTCCGCTAGTCGTATCTCTCATCGATGACTTTGGCAAACAAGTCGTGTGACGTCACAGCAGGTAGAAGCACCCTTGGCCCAGTTGCCGTGTCGAGCTTGCATGTTCCCAGGCACGGAAAGCTGTTAGGTCAATGTTGGGCTGAAACACGAATTTCGACAGTGTAGTTCGAATTTCTAGCTAATTTTCAATCTTGCTCAGCCCTAATCTGAGTTTTGAATTGAACGCCGTTAGAAGTTAGTGTTGGGGGTGAAATAATAATATGATATGTGTAGATTAGTAGCGAGGATTACTAGCAAGAGCGTCGGTGTTCTAGTGGTTAAGGTATCCGACTCGTTAGGGGGAGGTACCGGCTTCGAATCCAGAAAATTATACTTTTCTGAGTTATGTCCATTAGTAGAAAGCCAACCGATGCTCTTACGGCGAGGGAAAACATCGTGACGAAACCTGCACATTCAGGCGACTAACCATGATCCAATCTGGTCAGGTTCCCCTGGTAGCAGGGTCACGAAGGTCAGATAGCAGTCGCTCTACTGTAATTATCTGATCTGCCAAATCATGGATCATGGTCAAGGCGGACACCAGGCGCTCTTGCGCGAGAGCACAACCGGGACATTAACGCCAAGCTGATTTTATTATATGAGTAATTGATACGAGAACGATAATATTAGGAACTAACAGGATTATTGTCGCGTTCGCTTCTTTTATATTATATAAAGGTTAACAATAAGATTGGAAAGTGAGTTACCTTTGCGGTTACTGCCAAAGCCACGGTTCCCCAAATCCGCACCCCATGGAGACCTTACTTACAGGCAGGAACTGATATTGCTTGGCTTCGTTCTCATCAAAAAGACAGACAGACAAAAAATATTATTAACAAATTTTTTGGGCATGCTTACGTCCCAAAATCTTATCCCGACTATTTTTTCTATAAAATCTTTAATGTACAGACACGGCTTTTCTACAGTTTTATAATATATCCGTTCTTGGCATTGTTTGGCTGTGGTATTTTGAGCAAACAGGCAGACATTAAACAAAAATTTGAAATATAAAAATTTTTAGGTATATCCCAGAATCCTATCCCGACAATATTTTTCTGAAATATCTTCTACTAGTTTTGGAGTTTATCCATTACAAACAAACAAGCCGACAAACAATCTAATCTTTTCTCTTCATATTATAATGATTATAGAAGTAGAGACTAGGCTTTTTTACAGTTTTTAATATTATACATACCTACCATAGATAGACTACCGTTGCACATTTTACACCGCACTTGAAGTTACACAAGACCAACATTTTACCAGTAGGTATCTGTAGACTGTAGTAGGTACCCAGGCCCCACCCACGCTAACAAGAAAACATATTAACGTTAGACACAGGTGTTCCCCGGAGAAATTATATCTCATTTTCATCACAGACGGGAGCGTGGGTAAAAACCACACGGAGCTTATGCGTTACACGTGTTACTGTTGCGTTGCTTACTGGATAGCTTTTGTGTTTCCAAATATACAGGTATATGTTCAGTCAACAACAAACCAGTATAAGATGACCTAGCCTCTCTATAGACGCGCAAAGCAATGTTAGTTCCTCTTATACTGGGAATTGAGTCCGCTAGTTTACTTGGTTCGATCGAATTGGACCCGACGTGACTTCGTTCGCATACACCTACTTTTCCCCTACCTACCCTTTTTTCTTGCATATAAACCTTCTTCTTAAAGCACTTATTTGTTGAAAACGCGTTAAAATCAGTTTAAAAGATCTAGGCGTACACATATACATACGAGTACATATCTGTCAGATAGGGACAGACGGCGGGAAGCGTCTTTGTTTTATACTATGTATAGAACATTATTATTATTATCGCACTCGATTGTTTTGTCTTTTTCTATATTTCGCGTCCTAGCCTTTTTCTTTTTATAATTCAAGGCTTAGGACATAGAGCAAGTGTAACGATAAGTTAAACTAAGTTACGTTACTTTCTGTGATTATATTGTAATTACGTTACCGATTGTAAATGTGTAACCATGATCCAATCTGGTCTGTTCACTGAAAATATGTTATCCACCAAATCTCACCAAGACTCGGGGCCATCGCGCGCTATAGAACGACCATATTAACGCCAAGATGATTGTTCATTAAATAATAATTAGTCAAACGTGTAAAATATTTTTTATTAAATATGATTTGTCAACAAACTTTCGCCTTTACATAAGTTGCACTTATCTTGCTAACAGAATATTAACATTCTATCCGGATATTCTATCCTATAATAAAATGTAGTATGACTAATCATCTTAATGTTGTATAAAAAAAATTTCGGTTGTGCCCTCGCGCACAAGGGCCCGAGGTCCGCCTTGACCATGATCCAGGATTTGGCAGATCAGGTAATGACAGTAGAGCGACTGCCATCTGACCTCCGTGACCCTGCTATTAGTGGAACCTACCTAACCAGATTGGATCATGGTTACACATTCAGTCGCCTGAATGTGCATCTTTCACCACTATGTCTTACCATAAGAGCATTGGTTAGTATTCAACTAATGTATATATCTCAAAAAAGAGTCGTTGGTACATGGCGGCAGTAGAGCAGTATGATGCATAATACGCAGATATAATCAAATCATGATCAAATACACCTACACAACGTCGACCATAGCAAACAAACAATGCGTTGTTGTGCATGAACCCTTGATTACCTAAGCCCGAGTAGTCTAGTCTAGTTACTTAGCTAAATTAGAACAATTAGAGCATATCGTATGCAAATTTTAGCTGTCAGGTTAATATATCCCCCGGCCACCGCCTGCCCTCACCCCTTTAAGGAGTATCCACACATCGCCGTGCAAATTGCGTAGAGATTATGGCAAAAGCCTCCGCTAATGTGAACGGGGCTCGATTCCAGCAATGGACTGTTACTTGTTATTGATGATTATACCACTAAGGTTGCAAACAAGCTTACGGCCAGCCTGATGGTAAGCAGTCACCGCAGCCTATGGAACGCGAGGGTGATACCAGGGGCATCACCCTCGCGTTGCTGACCCCGTAAAAGCCTTCTCTCCAGGGAAAACCACAACTAGACAACTTACTGACTGCCTCTTCAGTTGTTGTTATATTATTCTCAGTTAGTCCTTATTAGTTAGTTGGGTTATTGATGATGGTGCAGAAGGTTAGATTTGTTGGGAAATTTGTCCATCAAACTTGAAAATGATGCGGATTTATATAAAATTTCGCACCTTAACCTGGGAGAGCGTAGGCAATTTCGAGGTCTGAGCGGACAAAGTCGTGTTTACTCCGATAACATCCGACGTAAACAGAACTCGTGATATTTTACATTTCATGTAGGCAAAATTGAGTTATTTTAATTAGCATATTTCACTTATAATTTAGTTTACCTTATACCAACCGTTGTATTTGTTTGCATCCGATTCGCCTGAGCAGCAGCAATGCAGAGGTAGCCACACAGTTATATTTCGTTGATAACGTACGAACGAAAACTAATTTCAAAAAATAAATGCCTGGCTTAGCTTTTACAAACATTAGCTATATAGCTAGGCTAGAGACAATAGCGCCTCTCGTCCTAGAAACTAAATGTTGAATGAAAAGTTGACTAGTTCTCGGACAATAGATTCTTGGGTTTGAATGGGATGCAGTGTGTTTCTTTTTTATATTAAATTTGTAATGAAATCATTTAACAGCTTGATTGTAAATGCTCTTCTCATACCGTCACCTTCATCTATATCACCTATAATCGCTAAATCCCTTCCTATCACAAATCTTAGTATTAGTGAGGCATACGAGTGCTTAGTACGTACAGTAAAACAACAAAAGTTATATATTTACAAAAAAATACACAAACTAAACATTGCTGCCAGTAGGTAAGTATACCCAGTATGCTAAGTGTAAATGTCACGCTAGAAAATAAATGAAAAAACCACTGCCAAAACAATCCTCTAGAAAAACTATACTATTTTTCATACAAATTCCGCATATCATGGACGCTAACGAGAGAATTTCACTTCACTGCCCTTACACAAAACCGGAGGTACTTAATTGAAACTTCTTTCGTCTTATTGTTTCAAACTACCCCCAACATTTATCGTTTAACTTGGAATTTGACGGTAGCTCGGTTTCGGTCCCGGGGCGCGGCCAATTTTGACAGATGAGATAACACTA
Organism: Blastobasis lacticolella; assembly: GCA_905147135.1. NCBI lineage: Eukaryota > Metazoa > Arthropoda > Insecta > Lepidoptera > Blastobasidae > Blastobasis > Blastobasis lacticolella. The sequence continues at coordinate 6,277,456 of LR990058.1, forward strand.
ATCGACTCGGAGCCCCGCGGAGCTTAAGCCGGCATTAATTATGTCAGTACTTCGGTAAATCGTTCGAGAAACGTCAAAGTGAACTTATTGGAAGACTACCAGATGGATAGATAACTATTTTATTATGTAGCCTCTTTATCGTACAACAGATTAAACCTTTACATGTGGGGAACGGAGTCGATAATTCATACAAAGATCAGAGGGTATCACTAACGTGTTGCTGACCCCGTAAAAACATGCATTCCTTTCTTGAAGAAGTCCATGTTGTGCTCTAAAGGGAAAACTTCCAGGGAACTAAATTCACAAGCCACAATTAGTCGATGTGGGAGAAAGTTCCTATAGGCACAGTTCGCGACTAATTTGGTTCTAAGATGTGAGGATGAACTCCCGATCGAAGGCGACCGGTGCGATGATATAACATAGCTGTGAGCATTATGACAAACAGTTCCTCAGAACAAAACACCATTCGTTCGCACTTATCGTTACCGTGCTCTACATTTGTCTTTTTCTATTGAAACGTACTTTATAGCAGTTAGACGCTTTTTATTAACAGAACAACGATACAGAACTGTCAAAATCAATCCTTTTGATCTTGCGCCTGTTCCTTAAGTCGAAACTGACACATTTTTCCCTAGACAGCGTTGTTCTCAATTAATTTTTTACCATAAACGCCACAATAAAACACAAACAGCAGCAGTTAGGGCTGATACAATTTTTATTACTGACTACGGCCAGTGACTCGAGAGCCCTGAGCGATTTAGTTAGAGCGTAGCCTTGGTGTTCTTCAGGGGTCTGGTTATGCTGGTGATAAAAGTCTGTATGAAGTGAGGCGCTTCGTTACCGGGGGCCATGCGTCATGTTTCTGCCGCTGTTCTCCCTGGGGTACAAGAGTCGGTTTGAATGGCCCTGAAATATACTCCCGGTAAGCTTGGCAACCAGATTCACCTCGAGGGACCAATACAACAATACGTTGCGGCTTCTACAGTAGTCCGAGTTTCAAGGCTGAAGGTACAATGAATGATTGCTTTATGATGGTAAAATAGTAACATAATGGAAATTTATTTGTACATATTTGTACGCGTAAGTGAAGTTGAAGGTGTGTTAATTTTAGTAATGTTGTAGGTGCTTCTATGATATTTATACGTTGCAGTTACTTGATTTTAAAGATAGATTTTATAAAGGCGCGAGCTTACATACTGTAAGTAGATAGATACCCGGTTCCCGGTTTTATATCTTGAAAATATTGAGGGCTACATGGGAGAGAATAACTTTTAATCTAACGGGAAAAATTTACCCGGACGTGGATGCAATCCGTGCCGGGAGCACAATGTATAAAAATGTATAAAAACTATAATAAAATAAAATAAAATAAATAAATATTTGTAAGTAAAAATGGAGAATTAACTCAATTCCTAATATCACAATTTCAAGTAGTTCAACGTTTCCTATTAAAGAAGAAATTGAACGCGATTTTTCTGGGTTATGAAATCTTGCCCTCAGTTCAGCCTCGACAGGAAATTTAAAATGAATAACGAACTTTTGTTCGTAGTGACCTACTTATTCGATACTCGTATATCTGCTGTAGGTATTTGATGAGACTTCATAAAACTTACGAACTAGGTGAGAGTTATAATTTGTTCTCCGTTGAGGGATTTAGGTTGATGCTGTAAGCGAGAGCCTGACGTGAGTTATGGGTAGCCAAGGATATATCCTTCGATATAATTTTGTGTTGGCCGGTGTCTGGCAGAGTAAATAAATAAATATTCGTGGACAAATTCACACAGCGCCATCTAGCCCCAAACTAAGCAAAGCTTGTACTATGGGTGCTAGATAACTGATTAGTATACTTAAATACTTTTTTTTTTAAATTCATACTTAGGTATTATACATAGAACACCCAGACCCGTAACAGAAATTGAAATTCATCATTTCAATTTCTGCCCGGCTGGGAATCGAACCCGGGACCTCGTGCGTGGCAGACCGGCCACCATGTTGACCATTGAACCACTCAGGTCGTCAAATAGTAGAATAGCACCAACCCCTTACACTCTTGGGTGTCGTACAAGGCGACAAATGTTTTTGAGGCAAAAAATCTAAGAGTCTTCGTAGGCTAGAAAATGGGCGCGTTTCAATGTTAGTTTTATAACACTGCCATCTCCAACCCGCTTGCCAAGCGTGGACATTATGGCAAGAACCTCCCCTTTCGTGGGACAGGCCCTAAGTGGACTGTTATCGGCTGTGGTGATGGTGATGATAATGTTGTGACTATGAGATGGGATCGTTCAAGAGGTATATTAGAGGTCTCTTTAGAGGCGGGCTACGCATTGGCAGCGCACCTGGTGTTGCTGATGTCCATAGGCGGCGATGACCTCTATCAGATACAAAAAAAAGTTTATTAAATAAGTTTATTTATTAAGGTTATTAAATTACGGTGGTTCGTTAGCGCTATCGTCGCCGTGTCGGCCTGTAGGACCTTACGACCTATGACAGAATCAACTGTCAGCCTTATAAATACGATATTTACAATTAAATAATTACAATATAAACATATACCGACCGATATGGTTGGTACACAAAGATTGTCTGGAAGCGATAAGGGTGCCTTTGCGCGCATATAAATTGATGTTTTATTTTCCTGTTATGTATAACTTTGAGTTTATACTTACTTAATTTTACTTACCGACTGATATGCACAAATTTAAACATAATGCGACTTTAAAATATCACTTGCCCTTGCAATTCATGATAAATTCAGACGAAGCATCCTTGTGTTTTAATATAATCGTCTCGCGCCGCCGGTGCGCCTGCTTGGTATTCCGCACGTTATTTGAACTGACACCACTTCAACTGTTGAGGCACCCGTTCTAGGAAAATTCTGAAAACTGGGTAACTGCCATAAAATAACCCGCCAGTTTCTATTATTCAGTGTTCCCGGACTATGAATAGCCGGGATTTTCGGTGTTCTCGGAAACCGGTTTTCCCGGAAAATAGGTAGATTGCACTCTGCGGCCAGTTTTAGGAAATTAATGAAATTGTTTTTAGTGGTCTCTGGTGCAGCTTTCGATGCCCGGTCACCAGTTAGCGGGAAATTGGTAGTTAGGAGAGGAAAATGGCAATCGATTTTAGTCGATGCGTTGAGGGTTGACTCCAGTGAAAATTCGTACTGAGAGCATCAGATAGCCCTCTCTGCTTGTTTGCCTCTGAGTATTAAAAAGAGAAATTGAATACGTAGTTGACAATAAGTTCATTTTCATCATTTACACTTTCTATATGAGAGACTTTCTATATGAGCTATTATTATATTATCCTTAGGTACTATATTTCCATAAAATTGGTCCAGTAGGTAGTTTGGCAAGCATTTCTCGTAACGTCTAGAGTGGATATGAAATATCTTACTCGGCGATATAGGTCAGATTCTCAGAACAACTGATTCTGAAGCGGTCCGGTTCTTATTTAGTCAGTTTCGGACTACGTCAGATTCTGAATAGGTCAGAAATTTGTACAGATACTTACACAACTTACAAAAATAATATAAAATACTTTTTATATTACGATTTTATATTAACTTTTAAGATAATATGCTACAAGTACTTACATCAGCAATTATGATTGAAATAAACAACTAGGTCACCGTTCATAAACGATTAAATTTTAGAATGATATCCTCTTAACTGTTTATGGAAGCGTTTGGCCAGAAATAGCCTTTTTACACCCTCGAATGTGGTTTAATCCGATTGGATTTATGCTTTAAACGACCCTGGCTATGTAGAAGCTGTTTTAACGACCCCAGACGGAAGTGCAGCCGCATAAAACGATTTATTTCTCGCCATTACTTTGAAAATTATATTGAATTCCTACTAATGTATCTCTTCCGAATATTATATTGGATACATAGATAGTGCATGCATCTGAAGATCTCGTAAGGAGGATTTGTATAGCTGTCCCAGAAAATGTGTTAGAAAACGTAAGCGATAGAAATTGTCGGGAAATCCCCGACCATGTTTACCGCTTTGAAATCGGTCTATCCGTTCGAGAAATACGATGCCACAGACAGACAAGCATCACACGTATACAGAGACACAGATACACACACATGAATAAATAAATAAACGTTTATTTTCTCCCATTAATTTACAGATCACAATTTACATTTTATTTAAACACTTATGGGAGACTGATGCCTAAGCTAGGCAAGAAGCCTGTATTTAAGGTTACCAGGCCCCCCCTCGCACTACTGTACATAATATAATGTTTGCAATATCTCGTATCATCATCACCATCACAGCCCATAACAGTCCACTACAGGACTTTGGGCCTCTCCCGCAAAAGGGAAGTTATTGCCATAATCTCCACGCTTGGCAGGCGGGTTGGAGATCGCAGTGTTGCAAACATAACAATGAAAAACGCTGCTGCCCATTTTCCAGTTTATGGAGACTAGATATTTTGCCTCTAAACGTTAGTCGCCTTGTACGACACCCACGAGTGTAAGGGGTTGGTGCTATTCTACTCTACCGGTCACCACACGGCTACAAGGGAATGTCTCGTATGTTAGGGAATAATATATAATAAATATATGCAAACCAATATAAACATTCAGAGTATCTACCTAAATGTTTACTTATACATACATAAATGATATACATATAATATAAATACGTATTTTTGTGTTAGTATTGTTAGTAATATTTTTATTTAGCTAATAGTTGTAAGTATCACTAACAGAAAGTTCTGTTTTGGTGTTACTAGTGGGATATGTGGCAAGGTGGGAACTTAAAATTTGTTACATTTTTATAGTGATCTAACTAACTGGTATAAGGATAGACTCTGTTCTATCATAGCTGAGGTCTTTAAGGTAACTGGTGACTATCTTTTTGCAAAGGAAATAGTTAAGCGCATAGATGATGAGTACTTTATTTACATTATTGTATATAAAGCCTCCCAGGAAACAGAAAAATCTTTGGCCAAAACTTGTTACAATGGGGGGATCAGGATGTGGCACCGTATACGGTCTTCTACGGGCTTTTGTGGTTGAGGATGGGGGGATGTATGTGACCGTGCGGTGTTGCGAAAGTGTTGTGTGGAGAATAAATAATTGGCGCACTGTCAGTACTGATATCCTTTGATAGAATTCAGAGGATCTAAATGGGAGAAAACACATTACTTTAAGTAATGAGCGTTGGGCTCTCTCCAAAGTCAAAAGTGTGGTTTTAGGAGCACCTCCCCATGAAGTAATGCAGTAGATTAAGAGGGACTGACAGAGCGCAAAATAAACAGTTTTCATTAGATTTATGTCGGAAATATGTCTTAGTGTTTTAAATATGTATATTAACTTACGAACTCTATTTGATAATGTTTTTATGTGGGAACACATGAATCTTACAACCCCCTTCTTTTTTGGTCGGGGATTAAGAACGTTTGTATGTACCGTCCCCCAGCATAGGTGCATCAAATATATGCTAAGGGTACTCAAATACTCAAATACTCTTTATCCATTATCCATTCACTCTGCAGTTGTCTCTACGTCGGTAAGTATCCAATGGTGAAACTATCTCTTGGTGAAACTAAAGGCACATCAGTCTTCGTCGTGCCGTGAATTACCCCATTCATGTCAACAGACCTAATAGTTTACAGTTACTATTCACCGAAGATTTTGCGAATGGTCAGGCGTCCCGTAGACACAGGGCAAAAAAAAATTTACAGTCTATGAAGGTATCTAACTTTCCAATCTTTTTGCTTGCAGCTCTTACCTCTTTAATGCTTACATATAACACTGTACCAACGAAGGTACCGATCAGACTATATTAGCACGATATTAGACTAATTAAATCCCCCAACCGCAAGCCCGTCACTACACGTCGGTTCTCCGAACCGCTAATGCTGATGTTGAGGCAACCACAAGTAAACACCACAACTGCGAATGAGAGCCTAAAAGCGGTTATTGAACTGTGGAACCGAGGGAATTGGTAGAGATTTTGTTGCTTCTAGCTAATATTTCAGAGGAAAATTACCTATTAGGGCTTAAGTAGTACTAGAAGTCTATTAGAAAACTCATTGGAGGTAACTTCAAATATGTAAGGTAGTTTAACCCACATTTTTTGTACAAGTCAAATTCAATACTTTTTATTGGTTATTATATCAGTATAATTTTTTCTCTCTTCTCATTGCAAATTATTTCTCTGTCTTATGGCCAAGATGAAATATTTTAACTTCTTGATTTTTTATGATCCACTTCTTTGACTAAATGTTCACTGTCAATTAGCATCTTTCTGTTCAAAAGATTGCGTTATGTGCATTTACCAAACTTGTGTTTAAATTGCAAATTGCAAGAAATCTTTTTGACATATTCTAGACTTCATGAACCGGAGAAGGCTACATATCTACATAATAAATCAGAAAACGACAACAACGTGGGTACAAGTAAACACACAGAAACGCCATAGACTATCATTGCTGGTGATGAGCCCATTGATGGCACAAAGTTGATCAATGTTTCCTTCCGGTTAATTGAGGGTCTGTGCCTCGGATGTTTTGCGGCTGAGATGGTCATGTTCATCATAATCTTGGTGTCAATGTCCCGGTTGTGCTCTTGCATATGAGGTCCCGGGATCGGTCGCCTTGATCAAGATTAATAACAAATCGAAAAGGTAGTCGCGTGTGAGTCCCGTTTAATATAATAATATGTGTAACAACACGACTTTAGTTTGAAACAAGTACAAGATCTAGGATTTTCCTTCACCCTCAGTGACAATGTTAACAGGACAACCTTACAGTACCTGCACATTCAGGCCACTGAATTCATCACGATGTTTGCCCTCACCGTAACAGAATCGGTTGGTGTTTACTAGTGTACGTAACTAAGAAAAGAGTCATTGATAGTTGTCACTGGTTTTCGAACAGTCGGACCCCTTAACCGCTAGTTCACCAACGCTCCAGACGATCACGATGATCACCCCTTACAATCTCTTCCACAGATGCGAGGATGGTGGAGGCGGCGCGGCGACAGGCACGGGCGGGCGCGCGGCGTCGCTACGGCTGGCCAACGGGCGGGTGTCAGCGCAGTCAGCGGAGCAGTTGCCGCACTCGCCGGCGGACTGCGCCTCGGTGCGGATCTCGATCGACAACACCAACACCTGCTGCACCGACTCGCTGGTCACCGCGCTCGACGACGAGACCTTGTTGCTAGGTGAGTCGCTAAGGGACCGACCAACTGTGGTGTGATTCTCTAATCATTAGAATCTCGATCGATAACCCTAACAGCTGCAGCACCGACTCGCTGGTCACCGCGCTTGACGACGAGACCTTGTTGCTAGGTGAGTCGCTAAGGGACCGACCAACTGGGATGTGATTATCTAAAGTCGCTAATTGACCGACCAACTGTGCTGTGATTCTCTAATCATTAGGATCTCGATCGATAATAGAATACCTATTGCACCGACTCGCAGGTCACCGCGTTCGACAACAAAACCTTGTTGCTAGATGAGTGCGATACTGCAGTGCTGTAATGTACTCATATGAGCGACCGATACAGCGCTGTAGCTGTGGGAAACGCCCGAGTAGGATCGCGGTTATTAACCTTCACTAGTCAGTACTTCCTTGCTGCACTGACTCGCTGGTCACCGCACTCGACGACGAAGCCTTGTTGCTGGGTAAGATAGCTACAGTGCTGTAATATACTCGTAGGAGCGGCCGATACAGCACTGTAGCTGTGGGAAACGCCCAAATAAGAACGCGGATATATCTTTCTAGTTTTTTATATTCAGTGATTGACATTGATATTTCAGACATGGATTTACTTGTGAAAGATATTACCTTGGTTAGTAAGTGGTTGTGAATGAAACCGGATGAGCTAGTACTGTAGTGCTATTCTTTTAACTATAATGGTGTAACACGTAGTTTAGCGCGACGTGGGTGCAAAGTATTCTAGCTACGATAGGACTTGCGCGTGAAGCACCTACTCTTCATTGTTGGATAAGTTTCTGCGTCTCTGACTCGACATATTGCTATAGGAGAGCGATTGTGATGACCAACTGTATCGCCATTACTCTTCACTGCTGAATTGTTTCTTAGGGACGGATTATATCAAGCGTCGGCAACGCGCGTTGTGGGGTCAACAATAAAAAATCATCATCTTGGCCTTAAGTCCTGGTCTGCCTTGAACATGATCCAGGAGTTGGCAACTGCCTTCTGACCCTGCTGCCTGGGGAACCTGACCAGATTATATCATGATTACACATTTAGTCGCTTGAAAGTGCAGGTTTTATCACGATGTTTTTTTTTCTCACGTAAGACCATCATACATTCATTCAGATCATCATACATGACAGCAGTAGGTTTCAAACCCAGTACCTCTCGCTTACGAGTCGGATACCGTTACCGATGCACCGTTGTGCGGTCTACAATGTCACTTTAAAATTGTATGAATTTCAAAAGCACGCGCACCGACGCTTTATTTATCTTAGACCATACTGCATATACGTTTTAGTCACTCACCAATAAGACCTTATTACCAGACGAGTGGCCGTGTGGTGTCCGGCAGAGTAGAATAGCACCAACCCCTTACACTCGTGGGTGTCGTACAAGGCGACTAATGTTTTCAAGACCAAAGATCTAGAGTCTCTGTAGGCTGGAAAATGGGCACCAGCGTTTTCCATTGTTATATTTACAACACTGCGATCTCCAACCCGCCTGCCCAGCGTGAAGATTATGGCAATAACCTACCCTTTCGTGGGAGAGGCCTTAAGTCCTGTAGTGGACTGTTGATGGGCTGTGATGTGTGACCAGACGAGTGAGATATGGTTCTAAAATAACAAATGGCACGGCACAGAACATATTTTACTGACATATGAACTCCCTTTTGATAAGAGAGTCATGTTTTGTTTTTTTTTAGATAGGAGGTACCCTTCGCGGTCGAAGTTCTTCATCCTCTTATCTAAATATACACCTCAGTCATGTGATGTTATGTTTGACCACTTGTTTTGTTTTGTTGTCGAACCGGATAGTAATTGCATCGTATTTCATCTGTATAATGTGACCAAGGGTTTAAACGTCTAGAAAAAACAATGCAAGTTATTACACCTCACATAACTCTCGAGAACAATTCAACATAATCGTTTTGAATTTACGTCGGCGAGTTTTAAATCAACTTATTTCACTTAGGGCGCTGCTGTTTGCAGGTGAACACAAATTTCCTCGACAGCAAAAACACTTGGCCACCGTAATTGGGTACAAATAGCGACATAAACTGGGAATTTATTATGTCCGCAAATGTTCGCGCCGTAAATCCTCTCACGGAGGTCCAAGTTACACTAATTATGAAAGTAGGACAAAGAGAGGACTATTTGCGTTGTTAGCGCACTCGGAGAACTCCCGATGCCATAAGCGCATTGGTACTTTAAATATTTGTAATTCGAATTCTGGGGAACTGTTAGTCATGGGTTAGCGAAGCTCGCGTATACTAGGTTATGTTTTGGCACGGGTATATTGGTAGGTATCTGGTATAGTATGGGAAGGTAGATTGAAACGAGTTCTATCGGAGATAATGATCAACTGATCCTAGCTACGACTTAACTAATGTAATGTATGAATTGTAGATGTTATGAGAAACAGTTACCATTTACCATCAGGTGGACTGTCTGCTCGTTTGTCACTGAATATCATAAAAAAAATTGATTCTACAGACAACATCAGCCTTAACCGTCGCGTCGATCGAGCACTAAATGCAGCCTTGTGTCATGCAATAGTTCTATGAAACTGCCAAGTCATACTTTCTGAGCAAAATGTTTGGTTTGTGAAGTTGGGTTTTGTAGAGTTAGGAGCTTGACTCTTGAGATCTGAAAACTTTTTCTCGGTGAAACCGTTTATAGCTTACGAAGCTTGGCTAACCAATTTTACATAAATATCTTTGGTGGAAATAGATTTTTCCCGACATCAAATGCTTGCCGGAGCGTTTAGTTACAATTATAGTAACCTATCACACCGAAAGTAGCGCAGCATGACGAATCTACTGATAGGAAAGGCGCTAATTGGATTTTATAATTGCATGTTCCTTGCCTCGGCTACGTCGATGACCTATTTACACGAGTGCAGTGATAATGCAGATGATAAAAGTGCACTAATAGACCAAGATATAGGGCCTTCGAATTCATTATAGCTGTTGTTATAGGACTGCCGGAAAGTTATTTGCTTAAACCTCATCGTAGATTTATTAACATGCGAATAAAATGAATTCACTGGGTGGGCCGAAGTAAAATTGAAATTAAGACAACAGGGTAAGGATCTAAAATGTGGGATCAGTGGAACACTTTTTTAGGGTCACTTCACTCCGAAACTGTGTAAAGTGAAAGAAAGAAAATTTAGTTATATATTTTATTCTAAGCAATTATTTGAATATTTCTATTTGATTTAGAAATAACAGATATTTAATAAAAGGGGTTTGAGTCACTATGTCCTATACGTTTATTTTGTGTTCTATGTGGTGTATACAGTGGATCAGCCCTGGGAGGAAACCGTTAGTCAGCAGGGTATATTAATGTACAAAAACAAAGTTTCATTATTTATTATGATTAATTTTTTTCAAATAAGTATTTGCGGTTAACATAATCAGAAATTGTAATTACCATAAAATGACTATAGATAGAAAAGACGCCTTCGCATTCGCGACCCTTCTGGTGTTATAGTCAACGTTATAGTCAGGAAGGCTCAAAGTCGCTCAAGGGGTAAATCTGAGAGTTCCGCTCGGAGTTCCCTTTCGAGACCGAATCAGAAATGAGATAAGCGTGACATGCCGTAATAGTTCTAGGTATAGTGAATAATTATCAATGGGCAGTACTTTGATAATAGAACTGGCAGCGCAGAAAGTTCTCGACCTGCCACTAAAGACTGGAAGACACGGTGTTAGTAGATCCCATGCCTTCCCATCAAGACAGGAAAATACAGTGTCAGCAGACATACTTACATAATTTACCAACGATCTTTAGATTTTCATAGAAAGTCTTTCGATATGTTCAGCGTGGCACCGATCGTATCTATGGGAAAGCTTTTATGCGACATCTTACCTGGGGCCCGATGTTTGTACCGCTCGATTCCATGCGAGCGCTCTCCTTCTAATGCCTGTCTTTTCTATCTCTACCAACTTACCACGAGTATGAAAGAGATATCGCGCTCCAAAAAAGAGCCCCTGGTTCGCAAATTGACCATACCGACGATTGATCGTGATCGGGTAGCAAATACGCAGGCAGTCCATACGTTCTAGCTCATGCGTCTTTTGCTTCTTGATTTACAAAATCAATCTGCAATATTTTACATAGCGTCGACTCTCGCAAATTTACTAAGCTATAATATATACACTTGTTATACTTGCCACAATGGTAGATAATTATATTATTTAGGTACTTAGTAAAATCTCTAATGCTATAGTTTATTAGAGATATCCGTTCTTGGCTCCTTTACTGACAACATATTGAATCAATCTTTAATAGAATAAGTTTTACATAGAGTCGATATTTAAAAATAAAGCCACAAAGTAAAAAAGACTGCTGTAAAAGTAACCTTTGATATATTTCATTCAGATTTCTATAATCGATATTCCATTGTTCAATGTTGGTCCCATTAACCTGTATTCGAAATTCGAATAAACAAACACGCGCCCCAATCCGCTCCCGGCCAAACGAATATCGCTTTTGCAAGCTCTGCACAACGAATATACCGGGAGTTCGTTAAAGCTACCAAGTTTAAGTTGGCGTTCCAATGGCGGCACAGGCCTACGGAATACTTTATTTGAATACTGAATACTTACTATCAAAATTAGTTGTTTTCTTGCCAGGCGCAACTTAAACTCGGCAACTGTAAGGAACTCCGACAGAACTTGAAAACTTTAGATCGTTCACGTTGTGCCACAGAGTACGCCAAAAGAATTTGCAAGAGATTATTGGTCATTATTAGTAGTAGGAGCATCGGTGGCCGAGTGGTGAAGGTATCTGAATCGTAAGCAAGAGGTACCGGGTTCGAATCCCACTGCGGCCATGTACCAATGACTCTTTTCGCTTCGGATTCGCTTTTCGAATCGGATGCAGTACGTAAGTTCTCTTAATCAATTCGGATAAATTTTCTTTATTAGGCCTTCTTATCGAATCGATGGACTAAACTCCGACTTACACTTTATGTGTATTCGGCAACGCATACAGCGTTTGAAGTGGCCTCGAACATGTCCTCCATTGTACAAGTTTGAGGACACGCTGAGCATGAAACGAGGTGGTTCACGGTTTGCGGAGATATGCCACAGTCGCACAGAAAACTGTCATTCGTATATCACCACCTAAAGAGACTATCTTTATATCGGCCCACCTGGACTCGCCTTAGACCTGAAAGGCGGTAAATAGGCTTATTTAGCGACTTCCAGGTCTTATTAGGTATAGTTTACGCTTATCGCAATGTCGATGTTATTAAGTCGTGCATTTATATACGTTCCTGATAAAGTTGAATTAGCAATTCAACACACAACACTGCAATATTATAAGACCGTCATCTGTATCTTTAAATTCGTTTGGGCAAAGGCCTACACAATTTCCCGTTTTCAAAGAACACACAATCATCGGATAATTGTGTAAGCAATGTTATGTATAAATATTTACTATTTAGTCAATGTCTTAGCAACACGATGCGGTCAGGGGATGCCCACGTTATTATACACTCATTCTTCATGATTCTTTATGAATCATACTTTATTTAACTCGGACCTTGTCTCTTTCGTCCTGTACAGTTTATCTTATATTACATTAATCAGAAAGAACACGTTGTCTGCAAGTGTGTTCTGGTATATTCCATTTTCGACCGCATCGTCACTTACTACTAGGTAAGATGGCAGCCAAATGTCTGAAAAATAAAAAATGTTTTCTCTACAGTCTATCTGCTCTATCTAGCTTTTATCAGGTTTTGATCTATTTCAGAATCATTGCATAATTGCTTGTACTGTGCTTTCTCTCTATAAAATTTGGCTACATACTGCATAGAATAGGAGGCAGCATTGAAAATAGTGGCAGCTCCCATGGGTCTCATTCATTTGCGAGTGCAATGGTCCAAATGTAGTTTCACATTTACAGCAAAGATCAGAAAACAGACAGACAAAAGTCAGACAGAGGTAACCAGAAACGGTTAAAGACAAAAAAAAAACTGAAATTTCCAAAACTGGTAGCACAGTTTTCCGAATTAATATTCGTGCCAATATCACACGAACTCGCGCCATCAGGTTGGCGCGATGGCTGCGGACTGCACGGATATGAAACCCATTTCCGGATACAATTAACCGGTACCGTCATTAAAGTTGCGACGACTGAGCCAGGGATCGAGGCCGCAGTCACAATTGCGAGGTCTTTACTTTACCTGGCCAGAGGGTGCAATAGACATTATGACAGGCTTGTAGCGATCGGAGGTAAAGATTTATGTTCTTGAAGTACCAATCAAGCTAAGCTGGGGGGCGATTCTCGCACATTCGACATTTTCTATAACCACAAATGTGTATTAAAAATTACAATACAATACTCTATTTTTTTCTCTATTACAGATAAAAATGTATTCTCTACGATATTCCCTAATCCTTTATTATCGAAGATCGTTTTCAATTTAATTTTTAATAGAGAACTGACAGCTAATGTTTCATTTGTATTGAGGATTTTGTAGTGACGTCTAAGCTACCACTTTACTATCGACAGCAGTACTTGTAACATTTGTGCCAACTAGGATTCGACGTCAAGTAGGTATTTAGGCTAATCTATGGCTGGGTTAGATTAGCTTAATTGGTACCTAACTAAATTGCTTTGTAACTTAATGTCAATTGCTTTGTTACAGAAATGTTACAAAAAGATAATCCGATAATTAAGTACCTATGTAGGTTCCTTGTTGTTTTATGTTAAACATTGCAACAACACCTGTGAACATTACTACTAAGGTACAAGTATCAGTTCATCTATGCCTTAACCTTATACGCCAGAGGATTTACTTTAACTGCAACTTTAAAATGTAAAATGAACTTACTGAGAGTTACTTAAAAACAGGCGTCAGTATAGTTTAACTTGCAACTTTAACGTGTGGGTGATGCCCCTGGTATTGCAAACGTCCATAGGCTGCGGTGACTGCGTACCTTCAGGCCGTAAGCTTGTTTGGCACCCTGGTGGTATAAACAAAAAGTTGTTAATAATTTCTTTATCATTATTATTTATAACATTGAAAAATGTATAAAAGGCCTTAACAGCTACATCACACTCCGTTGGGATGTGTCTTAAACTTAAAAACGTTTTACTATAACGTACAAAGAAAACGGAAAATCTACTACGAAATTACTACACTAAAACTATTAAATATACAATAAAGGTCACAAACATAACCACAACTACATTGTTGCATACAATAAATCATTATGTACCTTTCGCTGCAGTTATATAAAAGGTACGCAGTTACGCAAATTTCGATTATTTTAGTCAATAATCTCAGAGCTCGCTATAGCTTTAAGAAAACTCAATACTACCTAACAAAGAAGCCGCCTGTTGCTGACTATTACTCTACAAATTCTAAGATTCGTATCTAAAAGTAGGTTTATCCCCGAATAACTGTACCAACGCCAAACATAACTGTTCAATAGCAACGACCCAAATTCAAAATTTCCCAAACCGTATACACATATTTTGCGAACTAATTTCGCTCGAGATTTTGGCACCGACCGGGAAGGCTAGGCTAGCATTGACCGTGAAAGCGGGAGGAGCCACAGAGCAGGCGAGCACAGAGGCGGCGCTAGAGCGCAAGCGGCCGTCCGGCCCGCATGCCGAGAACCCGCCGGCCGGATCAGTCCGCAAGCGACCGCCTCGCGAGCTGACACGCCGCGCAACCCCGCCGACACCCCAAACACGCGAGACTAACACCTTAACAACAGCCCTCAACAACAAACCCGGTTCCCGAACCCCAACTCAGTGCAGTGCCGTGCCCAGTGACAACCATGGCGGACCTAAAGCACGTTCGTAAAAATTGCAAAGTGTAAGCTTCCTGTTGCATGTCGTGTGGGCTAAAACATGTCGCCAGGAATACCCCCTGAAGGAATCTAATATAGGTAAACATTAAGCAGCAATGTTTGTGATGCCATAAATTACGTTTCATATTGGTGAGACGTTATCGCATGATTTGTGGGCCGAGTGTTAAACAGCCATGGTGTTTTTATTGGTTGGGATTATAAGAACTAACATTGTTGGTAAACTAGCGAGTTCGAAACTGGGTTAATTTTTATAGTACTACAATATGCCACTCGTTGCCAAATAGAGACGGCGGTATGCAACTGCCAAAATAAACACACTTAGAACAAGCTCATCGATTCAACGAACTGCGAATGTGCATACGAAAGTTGCTTACTCACGGTCCATTGCGTAATTATACTACAAACCGTACTACAAAATTTCTTCGTTATTCATGAAAGTTACAAAAATACATTGGTACTTCAATACATTTTTGAATATGCCGCAAAGTGTTACGACGTGTTGCTATGTGTATAACTATTGCTTAAAGTAAGTATACATTAATGAACATTAGAATCAAGTACCTAATATGATTTTGTATTCTATTTTTAGCTGCTTCATTTTATTCTAAACTAAATAGTGTAAATAAATCATGAATGTCCGATTGCACTAAACGTCAGGCGGCGCAGGTAATTTAAAATATTCCTGACAAGAAAAAGCATTTAATTTTAAGAATATCTGACATTGTTTAGGCGCCAAGGCGCCAAAGGCGCATCACCTAAGTTAATGCAATTGTATATTCATGATTTATTTACACGTTTTAATTTAGAATAAACCGCAAAAATAGGAAACAAAATCATATTATTCAATTGATTCTTATTTTGATTACCTAATGTATATTTTCTTTATGTAATCGTTACACACAAACACATCGTCTCATTCCCAAAGGAATAGACAGAGTATTATAGGGGTACCTACCCCATAACAAATATAGAACCTAATCGTATTCAGATGAATTTATTACACACACACACACACATTGCTTCAGCAATTTCTTAAACGATTTAAATACGAAGTCAGGAACGAATTTTTCAAGTCGTTGAAAACGGAGGGAAAATGAATTGATGAATAAGTAAATAAAGTGGATGGAAGTCGTGGAAAAAATAGCCCACGCTGAGAATGGCGCAATCCTGCCGACTGGCTCTGAAGCTTGAGACGAACAAAATAAATCTGTTACACATTTAAACCGCTCACGACGGCAAGAACGCGAAAAACGCCTTTTTCTAAACGTTGAAGTTTTTAATTTGTGCAAAACCAAAATCAAATTACGCAAATGTTCGCTCCGCAGTCGCGCCCTTGCTATTTTTCTTCTTTTACGTAATATGTAAATAAATATACTTAGATACTTTTTTTTGTTTTTCAGTAAATGAAATAAGTACCTACTCATTTCTCGACAAACAAAAAATAAGTTGATAATTTTACAAGAATTATTCGCAAAAACCTTTCGGTTAAAGCCACTTTAGTAGAATATAATAACATTCAGGTACGACTATGCACTCATCCGAGAATAAAATAAGGAACAGGCGAAATAAACATAGACATTTGAGCGTCGCTCTCACGTTTCTTAGAATAGAACAAAGCGTACCTTTCACCTATCCCGTTCGCCTGTTAACACTCAATAATGCTACTGTCTTCTTGTATTGCAGGATATTGTTTCGAAGCACTTGAGTTGTAAAATTTTATTTTCTTATTGCACGTAATAACGGGAGTGTTTACCTGGGAAGTGTTATAGTAAATTTTTATATGGTTACGTTACTTCGGAGTTACATATTGCATAGTTCAAGTTGAGACTACAATCAAAATACATTATTTGATCTAGATTTTGCCCGCGATTTCGTCCGCGTAAAATGCTGGTATAATGTTCCAGCCCAATTCCGCGGGAACCACATTCAATTTCTTGATAAATAATAGCCTATGTGCAATTCTGGGCTATAAGCTAGATTACGGCCAAATGACATCAAATTCCGTTCTGTAGCTAGTGTAAGAGAAAGAAACATTCAAATATCAGCTATCGTTCAAACTTTCGCATTATTTGAATTACCTACTTAAGGCCTTACATAATAGGCCAATAAAGTAAGTTCAAATGGCATAACGATAAAATTGTATAAGTTAGAAATAGCTGATTGTATTGGCTAAGTTACTGAAACCTAACCTTGTAATTGAAACGCAGACATTCAATTCAGTGTCAGTTGACAGAACCCCGTCTCCTCGGTGCAGGGTCGAACACAATCTACTTCGATCTTACTTGGAACTAAAAAAAATTACATTGTAATAATTTCAATACAGGCACTTGTTCCTATAACTTTAAAGCAAAAATTGGTAATGCTATTCAAATACGGGCACACGTCAAACAGATGCGGTAAGACAACCGCGGCTAACATTATTGTTTTAATACAAAATGGCAAGAGAGACTATTATTAAAGGCAATTTATTCAAGCTTGTTCCTTTTTTTACTGCCGGTGATGAATCTAATCTATCCCATCGTCGAAGGATGTGGTGGTGAAAAAGTCACTCGGAACATTCCTCGAAGAACAGAAATGTCGACGACTCGTAATTTGACCATTTTTTATGTTATACGATAGACAAACAGGCAAGCTCGCCACATGATGGAAAGTGTCACCACTGCGTTATCGTTATTATAATTGGTAAAAATAATAATTAATCTTCACATAACTATACTAAAACAACATAAACCTTAATTAACATACCTACTTTCAAAATAATCGAACCTAACTCTTGAATCTGACGTCATTTGCCGATCGACCTAATTAATATCACGGCTCACGAAGGCCGGATTTGACATGTAAATTGAAATGCATCTCTATCCATTTAGGTACTCAGGCACTGCAGTTACTCAGTACCTACTCTAACCGAAGATGGGGCTTAGCTTTATCGACCTCAATAGGTCCTAATAATAACCTTTTTAATACTACTCGCTGTGACATCTCAAATTCGAAATTTTTAGCCAAAAAACTGTAACTGTTAAAATGTCTCTGAAATTACGACAATATACGAAATGTCTAAAATAGTTATATAGAACAATATATTTGGCTGCAATAGACATTTCCATTTCATAATTAATGGAGATATGTTGCTGAATAAATGTCGAATTCGAGATGTCATAGCGCGAGAATTAAACCCCTGACCTGATTTAAAGTCATACGAAACAATTATTAATTAACTGCATTTCGAAGCTGCAATGTCCAGATGGACGTAAAGGCCCACAGGCACAGGGACTTTACCTAACTCAAACATGCCACATATGTATCAAGTAATACCCACAAACACAAATCAATTATTTAATTAAAACACCATTTTGACTCTTGGAAGTTATACTCAGACCATTGTGACGTATCGCATGTCATCACCACTTCGATACAAAGTTACCTACACTCGCTTACGTAAAGCGGCGATAACTGCTGTAAGTACCAATTAATTGCTTGCCCTCCGCATATGTGTAAACAACAACAACGCAGCTAGCACATAAAAATAAAATAATATAATCATCTTGGCGTTAATGTCCCGGTTGTTCTCTCCGCCTTGACCATGATCCAGGATTTGGCAGGTCAGGTAATTACAGTGGAGCGACTGCCATCTGACCTCCATGACCCTGCTACCAGGGGAACCTGACCAGATTGGATCATGGCTACAAATTCAGTTGCCTGAATTTGCAGGTTTCATCACGATGTTTTCCCTCACCGTAAAAGCATCGGTTAGAATTCACCTCATGTACATAACTCAGAAAAGAGGCAATGCATCTAGCACATAGCAGCGATAAAGATTCATCTTTAGGTGGGGATGCTTAGTCTTTCTATAGGACTATTAGGTATGGTGGTTACTTTCGGTTCGTTTTGACAATTACGAACCATAAGGAAATTAAGCTATGGAGCGCTTACTCCCTACATCCGATCCGATTATATCCTTATATAAAATGCTGAGTTCTGTCCGTGTTTTCTATAGTCCATCAAGTATTTAAGTTGTCGCGTGGCAAGATACGAACCAATTTTTATTTATTTATTTTTTCGCTACTAGTGGACCCGGCGCGACGCTCGTGTACACCTACTTTAACCTTACCTTCCCTTTTTTTGTTTATAAACCTTCCTCTTGAATCGCTCTATCTATTGTTGAAAACTGCATTAAAATCCGTTACGTAGTTTAGAAGATCTAAGCGTTCATAGATACAATACATATATACGTTGGGACAGACGGCGGGAAGCGACTATGTTTTATAGGTACTATGTATAGATTCGGTGATCTTAACTTCTGACCTAATTAACATTACAAGTAATATCCAAAAGTGTCTCGTATGTAGAAGGGAATTGAGGCGAAAATGAAACGATAGCTTCGAATTTTACATTATTTAATTGCCCCAATAGACATTAACGCTATCTTTTTTACCCGAGACCTAGACCGCGCTAATAAAGGTCAAAGGTTAAGTAAATAACTTGAAAATGTTGTGATTTCAAATTAAAAAAAAACAATTATAATACCTACCAATAATACCAGTACCAATACAATATTATACGATATACTAACGACCCGCCCAGGCCTCGAACGGGTGTTCTCGGGGTTTCTCATACATATAAATTTTAAATTATTTTATATTAACCTTCCGGAAGAAATTCTCTAACTAATGGTGAAATTGTAGCAAAAATAATTAATGTTCGTTGCGTTTAGAAGGCTTTAGCGGATATACGTAGAAAGCGATTTCATATTTTATTATATCAGTACTATTTAAGGAAGGACTAGCAGTTGCACGCTTAAAATTCAGTGAGGCCGTGTACCTACGGAAACCACATTAATATAATAATAATAAATAAATAATTTGCATTACAGTCTGTTCTAAGCTAAAAGCTACCACATTGTAAAAATCCGTTCAGTAATCCGCACTGCAAAAATCCGTTCAGTATTTTTGGCGTGAAAAAGTAACAAATATCTATTCTCGCATTTATAACATTAGTAGGAATAGGGTATGTGTGTGGCAAAACCACATAACATAGGTATGTATCCACATCAAATACCATGACAGATCGAAACGCTTTCATCATGGTGCATTTATTCTAGAATATACAGCTCTGAGAACAAAAATCGTATGAGTGAGCCAACCACAGTGTTGACCACACTCTTGACCTAGTCGATGTGAACGTACGATGGCGAGGGTGTCAAGAAGTCTAGTCAGAAACCTCGCTAGACATTACGTATCCCACTGTGTGTTACGTCGTCTTACTTGACATGGTTAATAACTTGGGGATCCGTTGGTTAGTTCCAGGGACAATCATGCCATAATATATGACATCATACAGCAAATACCTCATATAAGTATACCTTACCTTGAAGTGAGATATGTATCTGAAAGAGGTACAATACAGCTCATGGCTCATTCAAAACAGGCTCACAGATTACAAAGCATGCTGATATTTTGTACGTAGTCACGCATGATGTGCTGGTTCTAAATTTGTAATACCCGAAAGCATTCATCAACCGCTCTAGGAGTTAGCTGAGCTTCATACGCGTACGCAGCCCACATTACTACGATATTATTTACTGTGCGGTCACGTGTCACTTACTAGTCGCAATTAATTCGTATTTATTATACAAATTAACTAGGCGACGTGCATTGGAACGTGCCCCAGTGATCTTCACTCTAGCTACTAGAAGATAGTGCCATCTTTTATTTAGATGCGAAGATAGTTCCCTCGCTTGATACTGGGTCGTGTGCGACAGTGTCTACACATATTTAAAGCGTATAATGGTTCATACCCCCTTATCTCTGTCTTAGAGACTGAGTGTGGCCCTATTACACTTCACATGGCACAAGTAACGACATCTGGTCATCTATATAATATGTTACTATATGTTACATACTACTTCCATTTGGTGCTTCGAAAACTCACGAACGTGATGTTGCTGGAACGGCGCATTTGCGGCGCGTTCGCAAGATTTTGCACGAATCCTTAAATAATATATTAAAAACTTTGCTATAATTTTTAGTTCGAGGTATGTTAATTTTTTTTTGTTTAGCTGTGTGTCAGAGTGGAATAAAATGTCTATTACTGTTACTTTTTGTTTTAAACTCTGAAACAAGTCGGTGATGACTAGATGTTGTAGGTAATGAGTTTTCACTGTTCAAAAATATCGCATCTATATTTCATAACAGAGCCAACCTGCGGGTTGCAACCCGCATGACAACAGAATTTACGAGTATACCTTCAGTAGAATTCAGACAATTTCCCGCTACGAATACCACTTTAAAATGCATATGTATTTAGACGTAGACAGTACTTTATTCGGTCCAACACATGTTGTCGAGTCGTCATTTAGGTTAATCGTAACCAATCAAAGTTACAAATAAAACGGATCTTTGACATTTCATATACAAACTACTCATATTGTGATTGGATTTAAATCACCTATTAAAAAAAATCGTTCAATAAGTTTAATTTATGCTTGTATTCCTTCAACGCACGTGAAACTTTTTTTTTATAAAACTGAGGTGGCAAACATGTGCAACTTCTGGGAAAATATTCCTTCAGGGGTCTTTAAGCTCAGCATGGGGCCTTAAAAAGGGGGATATTGGGTACTTTTCGGTCAGCAACGCATGGAGCAATATGATTTTGTCTATGATGTAATTTTTCAGCAGGTTAACGACACTACGACGAGTACGAGTATTTACGGATATGTTTATCATAAAATTTTAATATTATGATAAACAATTATAATCATCATAACTCCTAAACACGTTAATAGGTAACTAGCTAATCATGGCATAAATGTATAAAATGAATGTGGAATACATATCGGAGAGGAATGGCGCCGGATAGTGAAGCGTGCTGCCAACCCTCAAACGACGACCACGACCACTCTGTCAAAAGTGTAGCGACTTAGAAGAGACAAATCGGTAGCAACATAGAAAATAACAGGCGGCCTTATCGCTTTAAGGTCTCTGCCTTGCCCTGAGGTTTATCTAAATATGCTTATTCAAACAATATAACAATCGCACCTAGTTGATCGATATGATATAATTTAGCAATACTACGTAGACACACGACATAGTGCAAACGACGTGATCGGGATTAGCCTAGTTAGCTTTTATGACAGTGCGGTTACGGTTAGCTGGTTTGGACGATTGCATTTGCATCACGGATCCACGGCTCCAGCGTTTGGGGACAACTGTTAGTGGATTAATTCGACTATGTAGATTTAATCGGATCACACAAAGTATTTTATAACTAGTCAATATTTTCAATAACTATGATGATGGTGCACGAAATATACATGGGTTAATGGATGCCGCAAGGCTCGAAGTTGGGGGCTTCAATTTCAATTTATATATAGGTACCGCTGGGGTATGTGGGGCATATGTGCCTGTATCAGGAAAGAAACCCCATGGGCGGCTCAAGAAGCGATGGCTT
The DNA here is from genome assembly GCA_905147135.1 of Blastobasis lacticolella. Classification (NCBI taxonomy): domain Eukaryota; kingdom Metazoa; phylum Arthropoda; class Insecta; order Lepidoptera; family Blastobasidae; genus Blastobasis; species Blastobasis lacticolella. The sequence continues at coordinate 6,299,921 of LR990058.1, forward strand.
GACATCGTTGAGTCGAATGCTAGAGCCAACGGCTTACGAGGCGAGGATGCCGAAGACCGGGCGAAGTGGAGAAGAATGTGTAGGAAAGCGAAACCTGGCAGAAGCTGGGCTAAGCGCTAGGACAATGATGATGACCACTGGGTAGTTTATTACCTAAGGAGGTCCACCGTTAGACGGTCCACTTGGTGGAAAGTACAACCATACCATGGTCCAGGACATCTGCAAACTAAGGGGAGCGCATGCAGTGCCGCCCTTTGAGGTACCTACTTGTAGGCCCCAAGTTGTCGTGCAAAGAAAAGACTTCGGGCGGGAAATCATTCTACATCATGCTTATGCGCGGTAAAAAGGTTTTTAAATATGAATGTAATATATCCGATCGCCAGAGGATGCGATGGCGCAAAAGTGACCGCGGTACCTTCGGGTAATTCCCCGTAGTTCAGACGGTGGAGAACACACAGATAGCCAACGTCTCTGCGGCCAGAGGCCTAATAGTTCCAAACCACACTTAAGCAGGATATTGTCGACGAAATAGTAAAATTGGGATGAGCACTGTAAGAACCTGCGCCTCAGTTTGTAGCGCAGTGTCAGTATCAGAAATAGCCACTTGCCTGCGTCCTACAAACCATGCAAAGTAATATCATATGTCAATTAAACAATCCACTTTAGGGATGAAAACTTTGAGCCTTCTCCTAATAGCTGTTGTGTAAGTTTGCTTATTATTTTGTTTACTTCAATTAAACTTGCGTCTGGCTGATCTTACTACGAAAATTAAAGCTTAAGGTTTTAATAATAAATTACTCTCAGGGATTTATAGTACATAAGTCTTATTTACTTCTACATTGGTGAAAAGGAATGGTATTTTACGTTTTAGAAGAAAAATATTTAGCATGGTCTACATATTTGTGATAGTTTTTTAGTTAGCCTACGGTAACTGCTTACCATCAGGTGAGCCGTAAGCTTGTTATAAAATAGTCATATTTCATTTAACTCGGCGATCATGCGCAAATCCTAGCAGTAACAGCAGTAACACTGGTCATCTTGGCGTTAATGTCCCGGTCGTGATCTCGCGCGCGAGGGCCCTGGGTTCGCCTTGACCATGATCCAGGATGCGGCAGAGCAGAATTGAGCGATTGCCATCTGACCTCCATTACTCGTGTTAACAGGGATACCTGACCAGATTGGATCATAGTTACACATTCAGTCGCCTGAATGTGCAGGTTTCATCACGATGTTTTCCCTTACTGTAAGAGCATCGGTTGATGTTCAACTAATGTACATAACTCAGAAAAGAGTTATTGGTACTGGCACTGGGACACTGGGGCACTGGGGTTCGAACCAACCCGGTGGTACCTCTCACTTACGAGTCCATGTTCACGTTTACATCCCCCTTAACCATTAAGCTTCGCGATGTGAATGAGTCTAAACGGGCGATATTTCTAATGCAATTCAGTGCAACAGAGTAGCGTAGAAGAGTCATTGGTGCATGGCGGCACTGGGGTTCGAACCCATGTAGCAGTAACACTATCAGTACATAAATCTCACTGCTAATTCGACAAAGAAATCAACCTAAGTAATGACAAAAAACACATTGAAATTATAATTCATGAAACAATCCGCGTAGTGGTTTGCTTTGCGTCCGCATATTTCATAATTAATCCAGAAGCGTACGAAATTAATTACTACAACGGTAATAAATTATCTGACTTATGCCATTATCATGTAAACCAATTCGCAGATTATTCTGTTCGACGATTCAGATACGCGAATCGCTGCGTGGGCGTGAGAATGGGCTACCAAACCAGATTTTGGCGGAAATACCACAATCCGCCGGATATTTCTGGTTTAGTTCTCAGTGCATTAGACCTTGAATCGACTATTATCAAAGCATTAGTAAATGGCCTATGAATACGTTTTTATTTGATGCATCCCTATAACGACGTCAATTTGGTAGTTGGTCACGTGATGCGTAAGCCGAATAGGATATACGTGGAAATGGGTACCTACCTAACCTGCCGGCCTCAGGAAAAAGGTCATGACCCAATGACGCGGGAGATCCAAGAAGTGATGGATTGATATCTTAGTTAGAGCAACACGGCCATGATCCGGTTCGCCGGTGACTAATATTGCTCTAAGATTGACATCGTTTATCCGGATGCGAGAGCCAATTGCTTACGACGTGAGAAGTAGAGAAGAAAGAGCAGGAAACTGGAGCCTGCCAGAAGCCGGGATTAAACGCTCAGATGATAACAACGATTTTAGCAGTTTTGCAATAATTCGTTTACATTAGCTTGATTTTTACTATTACAAGCAATGTTATTCTGTAAAATTAAAGAAAAATTAATTGTTTACAACACCAGCGGCGCGGGACCACAAAATAATGACATCGCGTAAAGCCCCAGCGAATTCAATAATGAGCGGTCTGGTCCGTACTAATTGCAAAATGACATACATCCAACCGTGTCGATATCAACTGTGATTAATATTATTAGACTCGTTACCCATTGTAGATAGATCCAAATTCATGTGATCCTAATTAAGCTAGTCTGACTAATGCCTAGCTCGCTTATTTTGATGGCCTCGTAATGGTTTGCGTATCAAGTTATCAAGGAGCCGCAAATCGATGGAGGCTTGATATATGTACATTTTATGAATTACATATTATTACTAGCTAGCGCGATTTCGTTCGCTTGACGTCCAGTAGGACAGTAGGGGTAGGGAGTACCTACCCTACCCCTCACATCACAGCCCATAACAATCCACTGTAGGACTTCGGGCCTCTCCCACGAAAGGGGAGGTCATTGCCATAATCTCCACGCTTGGCAGGCGGGTTGGAGATCGCAGTGCAGTTGATGTAAATCTACCCAGAAAGATGCTGCTGCCCATCTTTCGAATTTGTCCCTTAGTCGCCTCTTACTACACCCACGGGAAGAGATGGCGGGTAGGCGTAGGGATACCCTACCCCTACGCCTACTTTACACTTACCTACCCTTTATTTCTTGCCTATAACCATTCCTCTTAAATCACTCTATATGTTGATGATTCTGCATTAAAATCCGTTGCGTTTTTTAAAAGATCTAAGCGTATATAGATAAAGACTTTAGGTTTAGGTTTAGGTTTAAAGATAATTTAATTATTCTCATTAAAGACATAATTAGTCACTTACACGAGAATAAAATACAGGTAAATAGGTATTAATTTAAACATTCGCATCGCACTGAACATAAATAAGGTACTTAAGGCCGCAAATCGATGGAGGCTTGATATACATTTTATGAATTACATATTATTACTAGCTAGCGCGATTTCGTTCGCTTGACGTCCTACTCCTACCCTACCCCTACGCCTACTTCACACTTACCTACCCTTTATTTCTTGCCTATAACCCTTCCTCTTGAATCACCCTATCAGTTGATGATTCTGAATTAAAATCCGTTGCGTTGTTTAAAAGATCTAAGCGTATATAGATACAGACTTTATTTTATATTACATAGATAACATGAGTAACATATGTAATGTGCATAAAGTTTTAAATAAATAATGCAGGTCTGCCACGAAAGAGGTTGCCGTTGCCGGGTTCGATTCCCGGCCGGGCAGAAATTGATATGATGAATTTTAATTTCTGTTACGGGTCTGGGTATTCTATGTATAATAAGTATGGATTTAAAAGTATTTAAGTAGTATATCAGTTATCTAGCACCCATAGCACAAGCTTTTCTTAGTTTGGGGCTAGATGGCACTGTGTGAATTTATCCACGAATATTTATTTATTTATTATTATTTAATAAATAACAAGCGGTTCAGATAATGTTTTGAATTAAAGATTACGTACCTTATACCTGATGGAAATTTGCATTTTTCGGGTTCAACTAAGTAGCCTCAGGAATACCATGAACATTTTTTGAAATAGTTTCGGTAGTTCCAGTAATTCGCATTTTAAAACGTACAAACGATAAATTAGGACGGAATTAAAAAAGTTTTATTTTCAAAGTTAGCTATTGACTAAGGGATGCTTCAAGGAGGCTATTATCGTATAATCTAACTTAACCTTTCCATCATCAGGAGACGCGATCCGTACGAACACTTCATCCTAATGTTGTGGATCTTCCAGCTTTCCGCACGAGCAGCTTTAGTTCAACCTTTATAATGCGTACAGCTAAGAAATGGGACACGTTCCCTGTAGGTGTGTTTCCTTATCACTATAATCTAGACGCCGTTAAGGCTAGAGCGAATGGACTGTTCCTAAACAGCCATGCTCCATCTTCAGCTGCATTTTCACTCACCAACTGGTGAGATCAAATGCTTGGCTCGTTTCACTATATATATTTTAAAAAATCAAAACTGACAACGCCGAATTTGAAAAGCGAAGTGTAGAGAGAGAAGCTATCGGAATCCTTTAGTTTGGAGAACCGTTTAAAATGTTTGTAATTTACTATGCGTCGAAGGGTTTAGATAATGGCATCAATCGTCCCAAAAGACACCGACTTACCTATTCGGAAAATTTTCCCAATAAATTAAGCTATGTATAACGTGACTCCACTAATTCCACACTTGTCGTCAACGCAGGCCACGTGCGAGACTGGGCATAATCGCGTTTTAATGTATTCTTTGTCAATAAATAAATACTTTATTGGCGGTAAAGTTGTTACACCGGCTACGATTACTCCTTCTCAGTATTAAAGTAGCTGTTAAGCCAGTATGCCGTCTGCGATTGAGACTGTTCGATTAATCGATACGAGTGTAGCTATTGTGCGCCGGAGTTGATAATGTGTACGAAGTGCTTTCTCGGTTGTGCCGAAAGAATATTCAATGGTGTGAGGTGGACTAAGATGTTCGCGAAAGGAATGTTTGTGAAAGCGAACTACTCTCCACGTAAGAATAGCTTTTTTTGTATTTTCTCGGAAATTGTAACGATGTAAAGGTTTTGTGTTTCTGAATTTGAAATATTTCCAGGGACGTATTACGCGGAGATTTTTACCTAACCTAATTTTAGCTTGATTAAGGTACGCAGTCGCGCAACAAAATGTAGATTTTATTACAAACTAGCGACCTACCCCAGTTCGTACGTATAGTAACTTTAACAAATTGTACACGTAAGCGTTCCTCAGGAATTACTCTGTATATTTGTGAAAACCGCGTGAAAATCGGATCAGATGTTTTGAGTGAGATTTTGTTATCCAAATATGGTATGGAGAATTTAGCAATTAGGGTTTTGGGTTCATTTAATTTTTGCTAGATAATTAAGTTTTCATATTGATTTAAGTTATAATTTTTGTATGTTGTTCTTTAATAAATAAACGCGTAGACAACTCGAAAGAAATGTTGCAATAAATCCGGATAAGGATAATGGAGTAATGACATAAGACGCAGACAATTTATTTTGGACTTAAAACTACTCTCGCAACATGTTTTAAATACATACACGTCGTCGATAAAATATGTGACCTAGTAAAGTGATTGCTTTTTTGTAAACATGAGCAATAGCAATTTGCTGACATTTAAATGTTATCGCATGGTGAATTGTAAATGGTTTTTTAAGTTATGCAACACGCATGTTCAGTTTAACAAGAATAAGCATTAGGAAATGTAGCTAAGTAGAAAGCAAAAGGTCACCGCTCCCATGACCACAATCAGATGACTAAAAAACAATTTCTATCTAAGTACTGATTAGGATTGCGGAGACATTGGCACTTGATCGCAAAGAGTGGAAGAATCGGGGGTAGGCCTTTGCCCAGCAGTGGGATGATTCAGGCTATTGTAATAATAATAACTGATTTAATACAATTTTTTAGCTTATGAAGATAGGAATCATCACAGTCTTCAATTTAAACACAACATAAGTCCAAATTAACCAAACGTATTTAAACTGCAATTAAAAATAACCACCTCTCTCTATGAAACTCTCTAACTGAAACAAATGACGCCACACAATGAGACTAGGTTTTCTTTTTCTTTTTCATCTTCGTATCAAAAGAGATCAATCATTTGTAATAATATAAGATAGGTAGCACAAATTAAACTTTTAGAATTTGTTTAGGTTTGTCCACCCACTTCCTTCCACGAAGGACTTCATTTCAAATCTTACGTAAATAAACTCGAACTGTCATTTAACTCTAACTGTCATCAACAAGCACGATAGCTAAACAATAGTCCATTCAAAACGGCCCGTCTGTGCCAACATCGGTGGTCGCAACAAATCCCCACAATCAGCTGAAACGCATCCCTCTTTTTCTACAATGGCCTGCGGGTGGTAACATCCGGGCAAAAACTATCCGGTGCTATCCGCCCCGAACCAGATGTGCTCATTCTATTGCCTGTTTTTGCCCCACATAATGAATGATGCCGTAACACACATACTTTCTATTTCATTGATTGGCCGGCTAATATGGCAGAAACAAATCGTCGCTTGATTGGATTCTGTTTTTGTAAGATTTTATCTCGTAGTCCAGATAGACGAGAATTAGTTAGGTACATCAGAAACAGATTCTTATATTAAAACCATTCAATCATCTTGATTCCTGGCTGAGTCACTACAAATTGTAATGGGTGACCGAGTTTAGCTTTAATGTGTACCTATGCAATTATGGTTAAGTGCCCAGATTGCAAAGTGTTATGCAACTTCTCATGAGTAAGCTTTGAGGAAAAATGTGTAAACTGGATCCGAAAGTTGACTACAGATTCACAATTACATAAAAGGAAAGGAAATACCCGTCTATGCAGGCACGTGGGGTGGGCAGTGTCACTTAATCCAAAACCCAAAACATAAACAAGAAAACACTCTCATCACTCACCCATCTGCACCTGCACTTACATCAGGTGAGATGGCTGTCAAATTCATGACTATTATCAACAAAAAAGAAAAAAAAATAAGCAGCTAAATAAATACACACAGCGCCGGCGCGAGAGTCGCAACCTCGGCAAAACTTTCAATACCAGCTACTGATGTTCGCTTTCAGTCAAGCGTGTTATATTTAAATTTAGTTCGCGTAAACCAATCTCTAAACATCGCGCAGGTAGATACCTACATGTTATGAAATTTGCTATGTTTATTCACGGGGCGGGAGCGAGGATTGATAATTTAATCTAAAATGAATCTAATCAAATATTACAAAGTGAAGAGATTTTATTTTTTACTAGCCGTTCTCAGCAGCTTACACCCGGGCGCTGTTCGGATATCAGTAAACAATCAACTTTCCCGCAGGACCCTATCATTTTGGCGGAAAAAAAATTGCCCATGTTACTCAGTGATAATGTAGCACTCTCGTATGCTTGTAATCTTTGAAATTACTGAACCGATTTCAAAAATTCTTAGAAAGTTGACTTCAAGTTTATGCCTCGTAAAGATAACAGGATCCCGCAGAGTAATCTAATGTTAGCAATATTTTTGCAGAATTAGCAAATTATATCTGATTTTGTACGCTCTACCCGTCCATAAACTTGTTACTGCGCATTGTTAGATAACATCGATTAAAATATGTAATTATTTACATTCTTATAAACGTAAATCCGCGTTAGAGCCACTCCCAAAGTAATATGGTTCTCCACCTAGACTAGACAATACCAAACCAAGTACGAGTAGTGTGTAACAATGGTTCACTAAAATGAAATTGACTGTATTTTTAGATTGTTTACTACTCTAGTGTCCAAGTAAAAGAAAATTACGAATAAAGTAAGTCGTGTTACTGCCGAGATGGCCACAAAAATCTCCGAATTTAGCGTGTATCGACAACGCAATGCAATTTGCTTGCAGCCATGTGTAATCTTATTAAAAATAATGCCATTATAAAAGACTGCATTGACTAATATCTAATATTATTACATGAAAATAAAAATAAAATATCAGGTTTCATTTTTATCTCAATTATTTTGTTGATATTTGTTAGAGTTTTATTAATATATCTTGATATGAAATATTTATAAAACTAGGAGAAACCTACTGATCTAATCTCCTTAAATAGGGGGTAAGTCCCTTAATCCCTCCCTGCACATGATTACATTAACGAAGGTTAATATGAATTCTGACAGAGTAGATATATAAACACAGCTTGAATATTACACTACTTTTCATGTTTCCAAGGGCACCAATGTCGTGTCGTGTCACACTTGGTCCCTATATTTTATACTTACTAAGTATCTATTTGAATCTGTTCGAGAAACTAATACATATGGCAAACTTTTGGAACAAACTGTGCAGACGTCTGTATGGGCTCTTACTAAATTACGTATAGGTTTCTATGGTGATTTTGACTCAATGTCTCTCGTTACGAGTCCGACCCGCTAGCTATAACTAGAGGCCACCGAAGATATGGATAGATACCTACCTACTTAATGTGTAAGTGTCAGTTGTATCCTTAGACATAGTATGAATGGTCGCAATAACTACGTACTTTAGACACTATATCTGAATAGTTTTGCCATTGGTACTCAACATCCTTGAACAGAATTTTATTACCCGATCCCTGTCATAGTTTGTCATCTAAATCGATACAAAAATACTAATTCACTTTAGCATCAGAGCCTTCGTGCTTACAATCATAATGTTATTTTAGTCACACGTGCCGCTCGTCGCATGTCGCACGGAATTGTGGGAAACTTTTTTTGTGCGACCACTCACTGTTTAGTCAGAAAATGATGTTTTTCTCCACGATAAGGTTACTAGTTCACTGTACTCTCGGTATAATACTGGATAGATATTGGGTTTATCAGGTGGTAGGACTCTGTCAAGCCCAAATAGTCCGCCTGGGTGAACACCACCGCCTTATCTAATTCTGCCGCCAAGCAAAAAGGCTTGGATTGTGGTGTTCCCGTTTGAAGGTTAAAATAGCCAGCGCCATTGCAGGCATTTCATCTTAGTCCTCACCGTTACAACGCACCTGCGGTTGCAACCTAAATGCATGAATCGTAGATGTTATGGGCGACAGTTACCGCTTACCATCAGGTTGGCTGTCTGTCCGTGTGTCACTGTATAACTTTAAAAAAAACTTACAACAATTAATTTACGTTTTTATAAAGGTTTGCCATACCTACCAATAATATAAAGGAAGCATTGTTGCTGTTCTATTGTTATTCTGCACTGCTATGTGCTGCTGTTCTGATTTATGCAGGAACTTTCTGTTCCACTTTCAATAAATATTTCCGCGACTTCGCCCGACTTGACTTCGATATAATGTATGCTATCCCATTCCTGTCTAAACTTAGATCATTTATTCTATACAGATCAGTTTATATTAATACTGAAAACTCAAACATAACAACAACATGTAGGTAAATAGCGATGCGTAACAGTCAATGTGGCTCGTAATCTGATATATCATAGACAATTTGATGCAAACCATGATATGGGAACCACCAGCAGTCCGGGGCCAGAATGTTAACCACCCGTCTTTGTCTTCGTCGATTTGCATGGAGAAATCCAGTAAATTCTTGGAACTAGCGACTTACGTCTCGTGTTGAGTTACAAGCACTACAAGTTACGACATGGTTACGGCATACAAGGGGCTTTACGAGCAAATTCTAAACGTATATGTGGGTATGATATCACTGAATTATGAAATAGCATGGGGGCCAACATGGGGAGAATGGAGTAGAAACCGGGTTATTTTACATGATAAAATAATAACGAAAACTGGTTATCGTCTCCGTTATCAAACTTCCTGTCAAATTTGGAAAAGGATGTGTAAGTTTATCCGGTTTAAGTTGTTGTCCAGCCGAAACTATTACGCACAATTATGTCGGTCGACTTAGCAAAACAATATCGCGCCATCGTTCGACATCGTTAATGGCAGATTTTATTTGATCAAACAAACGCGTGGCCTCAAAAGCCTTAAACCGTTTCGGCGGCGCATTATGTTGCAAATGTTCTGACAGTCGTGGAGAATTCTGACTGATCTCTTTAGTTACGATCCACTCCGTTGACGGCGAGTTATCCGCGAGCATTGTTCCCGTGTCTTTGCGAGAGACCTTGATCTTGCCAAACCGTGATCCGTCCACGCCATTCTGTCGTACAACATTCTGTAAACAGATGTGTGTCCGAATTGTTTTTGTTAATAGGCGGGTTTGGCGTCACAGCTCGGACTGTGTGTTTAGCTTTTCTGTTTGTATAATATAAACAATTCCCACCAATAATGCGGAGGAGGCTTAACTATTATGAGATCAGATTGGATACTTACAGTGGAGCGACTGCCATCTGATCTCCGTGACCCTGTTAACAGGGAATCCTGGCCAGATTGGATAATGGTTGCACTTTTAGTCACCTGAATGTGCAGATTTCATCACGATTAGAGATGAAACGGATATCCGGTTGCTATCCGGTATCCGGCCTATCCGGCCTTAATTTACTATCCGGCCGGATACCGGATAGCGCGTTGATATCCGGCCGGATACCGGATCATAAAAAATGTATGAAAACTCCATAAAAATGATTTTGCTCATCGGCTTCCTTCATTTCTGTGATCAGTAGCCGCGTCAATGATATTATCCTTCAGGTCCCGTTAGACCGCCGTCAGACAGGTGGCGTGTGGAGTCTCTCGCGACATCACGTCATCGTCGACAAATTTAGGGCTACTAGCACCATAGTGGTCTTTGGGGTGACAGAGTACATGCCCATACCATCGCATTTTTCGTTCTCTAATTTTTTCGGGGATATATGAGACTTTGTAACATCCACGAGTGTGGAAAGTAGATACATACTTTGCCCAACAGGGTGACACCCACTGACTAGCGTAAAAAGTGCGCATTTCTGTCGTGTGTTGTTTTGACAAGTGTTCAAGGTTTATACTGGATTCTATTTAATATATACAAATTTATCTATATTTAAAGGTAATATACGATGTCGTTTGTCCTCCGATATGCTGGGAGCATGTGTAAGCCCGTATTTCGAAACAACCAATCGTTTCGAGGTCGAAAGAATTCTTCGGTTCAACGTTCAAATTATTCTCATTGAAGGAAGACCTGAAATCACGTAAACACATGCGTCGTCTAAAGTCCCACCCCACGACTATAGCTTGCACAAACTTGTTCAGAGACTAAGTCCAGCCGAATATCCGGCCGCCGGATATCCGGCTATCCGGCCAAGAGGCTGGCCGGATATCCGGTATCCGGCCTAACCACTATCCGTTTCAACTCTAATCACGATGTTTTCCCTCGCCGTAAGAGCATAGGTTTCAACTATAAGGTACATAACTCAGAAAAGAGTCATTGGTACTGGCTGGCACTAGGGCACTGGGGCACTGTGGCACTGGGGTTGGAACCCGGCGGTACCTCTGACTTACAATTCCACGTTTAGGTTTACACCCCCCTTAACCATTTAACCGCCGACGCTTCGCGATGTGAATGAGTCTAAACGGGCGATATTTCTTATGCAATGCAGTGCAATAGATTACCCCCTGGGCCCCTGGGCCTGGACCCCGATACTATTGCAGTGTATGACACACACTGCAATAGTATCGAATAATGTCAATAACGATTTTGACATCACAATCGAATTAATCGAATCGTGTATTAAGTACCACGATTCATCAATTGCAAGCACCGTCGGTCAGTGGCCACGACACAAATTGTGCGACACAATTTGCCGTTATAATAATTTATAGAACTCTCGATGACAACTTATTCTACGTTTGAATTTGTGACTTTTTTATTTTATCACTTCCCGTTGTGTCATCTATATATATACACTCTATACCACTTGTATTTGGATTCGTGCCTTCGCTGTAATGGGTTTCTATTATTATATCATCGTTGTGATAATATCCTTTACTAATATTAATAGAAATGCTGGCCTTTATTGTCATGTCTGTGTTCGGTGTTTTTTTACAAGATTTTATTTAACATGCAATGTTTGTAACTATGTATGTATGGGTTAATTTGACGGAAGGTGGCCATAGGAAGTAATGAAAGTAACCAGATAACCCCATCGTGTTTGGGCTGTTTGGAATGGTCTTAAAGAGTACTATGCCACGCGATCAAACTTGTTTTAAAAGTATATTCTTCATTTGAGAACTTTTTATTTATATATTTAAAACAGTTTTAAGTACTATTGTAAACAACAATATTATGGCAACAATATTATCTCTTTATGTGATCGCGTCCAGATCTCTACAATACTGATTTATTTATTTTGGAAAGGTAACATCTACTCAGTAGGTATGTATAGGTAGAAATATTAGGTACAATGGATCGCCAATTAAAAGTGTGAATGAATTTAACTACATTCAGTTCTTTCGCCCAATGTTTAAGTTGTATTTATACGTAGTATTTTTTCTCAGTAGTTGTACGAAGAAAGGCTTCCACAATACTATTTACTATTCCACTATATTAATTACCAAAACTATAAATTGCGGTTTGTAATTGGCATTACAACTTAATAATGTAACCTTTTTGAATAATATTTTATATGCTGTAAAACTGTGAAAAAAAAGAATAAAATAAATAAAAAAATAAAAACAATCAACTAAATACTTGTATTCTATAATCGGTTATATAGAAAGTGTGCCGTGCCCGTGACCTTGTCGCTCAATAACCATAAGCAATTTCTGGCCGATAAGCCTGCCCATTACTTACACAAAAATATATACCTACTGCCGCCGCCCGGATAAGCCTTAGCTGCTAAACCTTACGACTTTTGTTCCAGAAGGGCAGTAACCTAACCACGGCCATTTCGTATTGTTCCTTACCGTAACTGTGTACTACAATGCCATTGGACGGGGGTCACAATGAGAATTTCGCCTGGAATCAATTGCTTGGCGTTCAGCGACCTCTAAATTGTAGTTAGAGCGTCTTGAAGGCTAGGATTAAGGTTGTGTTTAGGCGTACCTAACATAATCAATAATTAAGATTCGAAATAAGAATTCAATGTTTTCAGTCGCCTAATTATTTTGGCTTCAATGTTGTGCTCTCGCGCGCGAGCCTCGGGATCCGCCTTGTTCATGATCCAGGATTTGGTTGGCAGATCAGCTTATAACAGTGGAGCCACTGCCACTGTGGTCCTTCACGATCTGGGGAACCTGACCAGATTCTAGCATGGATACACAATATTCAGATGCCTTAATCACCTGAATGTGCAGGTTTCATCACAATGTATCTTCTTAAGAACAGCTGTTAGTGTTCAACTAACGTATGGACATAACTCAGAAAAGAGTCATTGGTACACGGCAGCACTAGTATTCGAAACTGGGACCTTTCGCTTACGAGTCGGACCCCTTGTCCATTAGGCCACTGACGCTCTACTCGTATTTACTCTACTCATGTATTATTTATTCATACATCAAACCACCATAAACTGTTATGATTACGCTATAGCTTAGTTCCATCAATTGAATATACATAAATAGCCTTTATTACTTAGACCTAAGCCTCTAAAGTCCAATGTTATTAAAGCAATCCACGTAATCCACTAAATGTCTGGACTGCGTTGATTAGAGAGTCAAAGTCAGTCAAGATTAAGGGAAAATGCTAGTTATGATAGAGTTTACTTGCACCTTAAAACATTTTTTGCAAACTTCCTGTAAACCTGCGGAACACAATAACATAAGCATTTTACTTGGAGACAGAGATAGATAACATCAATATAACCTTACACTTTAGTGTGTGTGTCCTATAATAAAAAAAACACGACAAAAAAAATATAGTAAGACTATTAAGTTGCAAAGAGGAAAATGTAATTTCTCATAAATCCTGTCCTTAAACGTAAATATTGCGAAGGTAAAGGTAAAAATCCGACCAAAGTTTTAAATATTTGGTACCTACCATCCAATATAGTGATCCTTAATAGAAGTAAACAGGAGGACCCTCAGTGGCCTAGAACTAATTCCGTTCAACAAGATTATTAAACTCGAAGCAGTAAGGGCCATGTCAATTTGGCAGTTCACCACCGTACCCTACTCAGGCCCCGTCGAATTAAGGGGTCCATGTTAACCAAATGAGATTATTCTGTCACCGACACGGCTGCCTGGATGAAAACACACAATTAGAAAGAAATGTTTTCATTCCATTGGGCATTTACATACGTCGCGATTAAAACGGCAGGCACAAACCGCGTAATGCAGCGCGTGTTACGTGAGGGATGAGTCTGCCGTCCCTTTGGGCGCAGGAAAGGGTGGATTAAAATGAATGGCTGGCGAAAGATGGGTCAGAGCGTCAGGTAAAGTGACCTTCGCACGGCGTAGCCCATATTAATAAATAATAGGACTAATTAATTATAAGCTACAGTTACTGATGTGGCTTCGTCTTTCATCTATTCGCAGGTTTGTGTGTAATTCATGAGAAAGTTCATTGAAGGTGACGGTGATCAGTTTACATTAAGGCCGGCTATACACAAAATTTCATACAAAATGACGTTAAACGTCAAACGTTAAATGTGTTTAAGAATTTGATGCAAGGCGGGCAAGTGTCTACCTTTGATACATGTATGTATCTATAACGTCACTGATGGCCTTACGCCTATTAGTAATGCCATAATCTCCACTTTTTTGAGACACAATTTGTAGGTGCCACCACCTTACAGATGTCGGCTTTAAATGCACAACGGTTAATTCAGCTTCGTATCTGTAGCACACGTAAATACGAACCCGAAGCTAGCCGATGTGCGGTATTTATTTTACGAGTACTGTACCCAGCTCTGCCAGTTTATTTGCCATCAACGTGTCTCGGTTCGACTGGTAACTGAACCAGCATAATAACAGTCCTCACACCGCATTACTTTTTGTTACACATGATGAAGTCTACCTACATAATGTTTTAATGGTAATGACATCGTATGGGCGAGACTTACCGCTTTCTGTGGGTGGGTTAGCTGCCGACTGCCCTAAACGCCGTTAAGTATTTACATGTACTTTCCTCTGGTAAAGATCGCGGGTACCACCTGGATGCCTAAGGCACAGGACCGGACTTTGTGGAGAACTCTGGGGAGGCCTATGTCCAGCAGATATGATGATGATGCCCCTACTTTCTCCAGATATTATAAATTTAGTCCTTAAAATTATGGAAATAATTTTGTCATAGACGGGTTAAAACTAATTTGAATAGATCCGTTGCTCTGTTGAGTTGCTTTCTGCGCAAATTTTAAACACATTCGCCTTTGTAAATTAGCAATAATGTACCAACTTCCTATTAGGCATTCATTGTAAATTCAGTTAACACCATCGCATCGACGTCTAATCCTCTACTTACGCATTCATAGCTTCTCAAGTCTCGACTACCCGCGGGTGAGTTGTCACTCGACTCTCATAATTGAGTCTCTATTCTGGTAGAGCCACTGTAATATTAAAATGTAGAGCAAGTTACGGTTCACGGCGATCTCTGGTCGTAACTCAATAGAGAAATACAACCCCTGATCGGTATTCAGTTTCATTTTGCCTGTATATTTGGGTAGATATACAACCAAGACGTGATGATTATTATTTATGCGATAATGGGGATGACGTACTTTCGGTAATATTTCTTTATACAGCTTTTCAACGTTGGTTTATACCACGTTACGCCATATAAAATGCAGCCTTGAATGGAAATTGCCAATGAAAACTATAAAATCAAAAATTGCCGTAACAAATTGTTTAACTTACAACTGTTTTAGAAAGAAAGAAAGAAAGAAGACATTTATTACACGTAAACACCACGACACGACAATAAGGTACAAAAAAAACAAGGTAATTTAAGTACATAAAATAAAATAAAAAATTAGGTTAGCAAAAAAATATATAAAAAAAAACAGAATAATAATAATAAATGTACCTACAGTTAACTATATCCAGTTTTAGTAATTCATTATTTTGTTATATACAAAATGCATGACGTTCCGTAGCAATGATGGACTCTCTAAGTATACCTGTAGGCTAATTACGCCAACAATTCTCTGATTTCAATGATTGACATTGTTACTTTTGCGAATCTTGTCTTGAAAGGTTTAAATCTTGTAACAAGTACATGATATCAATACCAGCTTCCTTCCGCGACTATCCGCATAAAATTCGGTTTAATGTTGCTGTGTTTCCGTTGGAATTTTGAAATAAATTATTATTAGATTTAATAGCTTACAGTTATTCTGAGATTTACGCTCAAAATATATCAAAACCTAAAATAGTTTTTGCGTGAAAGACTAACCAACATCTATATACCTAAATTCCTACAAATTTTCGAATTTCGGAAGCAGGATGCCATAGTGCTGTAACTGATCCGGATCGGACGCATCAACTCGTAAATAAGTAAAACAGGTGTCCTGTAACTCATGGTTCAAACAACACAGTTTACTACCATCATAGCTCGCTATTCAGTGAACTGTGGCTTCCATTACTCGCTGTTAATAATTCAGGGAACCGAGATACTTCGAGAGGTAATCTTGTCCTTGATCGTAACAATATACGGTCAAACATTGATAAGGAGTGTGGTTTAATATTTAACATCTGCCCATCAGAGTGTCCAGCGTTCAATTCCCAGTAGAGAGAAGTGAATGTTTTGTTCTAATAGATGGGAGGTTATAATGGGAAATCAAATACGGAATTTTGTAATAAAGGAGCGTGCTGGAGTGAAAGAAGACGTAGTGACTGGATAGAGTAAAAAATGCTGAGTTGGTTTGGTAATGGAGAGGATTAACGAGCGTAGATTCACGAAATAGGTATGTAGTAGAAGTGAATGAAAGCGTTAGAAGTGGAATATCGACGACTCTACCACATTGCTACGATCCACTATAAAATTGAATAAGCTTTAAAGAAAGGTCAGGGGTCTAAAAAGGGCACATTAGTATTTCATTATATGAATAATATTAATTTGTCACAAACTTCTTCGCAGCGTCGCTTGACATTGACCTTTTCAAAATGCTCAAGATTCTTCGACCATAATTTATATTACTTTTTAAAATACTTATTAGCTAGATGAAATGATTACGCCCATTTGAATGGTTGTATTAAACTTACGAAAACATAACCTACCTACTTCACTCATAGGTATAAGTACATGCTACTAACCATAGCTAAAGGAACATGCTCACTAACATAATTCAATTTAATTAAAATTTGTTTTAATGTTATGCTAAAGAAGGTAGAACATAACATAGTAATTTAATCAACAATTGAGTTGAGTTACTTACTGTAAATACTTACACATTCATATATATGTAAAGATAATTTGACATTCAAATATATGATATTCATATAAAGAATAGGTATTTTTTTCAAACTAAACTCGCGTCCCTTACACATATTATTATATTAAACGGGACTCACTCGTGACGTACCTTTTCGATTTGCTTTATTTGTTTCGCATCTATATGAAGGTAGGAAGTCTACCCCCACATTACCGCAGCTGTCACCTCTCAACTGCAGTCTTCTCGTGACCAGGTGGGTGTAACCCTACCGAAACGTCGGGAAAACAAATAGAAAAGTTGCGTCGCATGTGAGTCCCGATTAATATGATAATACAAGAATAGATACCTGAGCTTCACATATTTTTCTTGTAGGGATAGGCAGATACTACATTATTCCGCTTCTGCCACATTCATCGAACTTTTAGACATGCTGATCTGTTTAGAGTAGGTACTCTAGACTTAAACTTTCTTTAGAATTGCATAAATAATAATATTTATATATTTTCTTTTAAGAAATGGAATATTACCAAGCTAAGGTATAATTGATTTTTTCAGATAACCCTAAAATTAACGTCCGTAAAAATAACTTAAATAGTTTTTTAAGATGTTCCCATTAGTATTTTGCATATTAACTTTGAAATGTGTTACCTACATAGCGTGATGTTTATTTAATTACATTTTTATGAAGTCATTATTCATCACAATTAATTAGGCACAACGACACTGACAGTTCAAGTAATCAAAATATAATAACTTTAATGTCTGTACAAATTGTTCATCAAAACGCACAATAAAAAGTATAAGTACCTACTTAAAATATAAATTTTAAAGTAAAATATTATTAATGTTTACCAACATATTTTGAGACACGTTTTAGCTGATACTGATACAAAAAACTTCATATAAAAAGTATTTCTTAAACGTGTTTAAGAACTTGTTGCAAGCCGGGTTTGTTGTTAGTCGATCTTAGAAACGTCGCTCAAAATATGATTTCAAAATGAATTCCCCTTTCTTACCGATTCCTAATATTGTTTGGAAAATAATTAATAATTGTAGAAAGAAGAACAAGAATTTTATATTATACGTATATTTTGTACGAATATATTATATCCTGAGTAAGGTCAAGGCTGAGGCTGCAATTTATCAAAACCTACGCGGTCAAGTTCCTCGGAATTATCTACAAATAAATAAATAACTCTTAATTTATGTTTTTTTGGATATCGTCATTTTTCATCAGGTGAACAGTCTGCCTTATCTAGCTCGTGTCTCATGCCTTATCTACTAGCTATCAAGCCAAACTTTGTTTTATACTATGTAAGGATAAGGATTAACTACTTTTCCTCTCATTAGTTATTAATAAATCTCGAGCATCCTCAGGATCGTTGACCATAAGTCGATACTTTACCTCTTGCACGCTAATAGTCCTTCCATATCACCAGAACATGGGCAGCTTCGATTTCTGTGGAATATTTTCTACACTACAATTTCCAACCCGTCTGCTAAACGTGGATATTTGGAGTTAGAGCATTGCCCTACAATTATGTGGAGAAGGCTCCAATCCAGCAGTGATCTATTTGGTATGTTAAGAGGTGTAATGTAATCTGTGCCAAAAAAATTGTCAGTAATATCCCAGTTCGACATCAATAAAAAAAGGATAACAACTTTCACTTCAAAGCACATAGAACATATAAAACAGGAAAGTCTCATACACCGGCGCGTGCGCAAATTCGCTATGAATTTATCACGCAACGCCAGCCCCGTCGTCGCCACGAAGTGCCCCGAACGGTCACGAATGCCACGATCAATCTCCGAAAGGCCACGGCCGCGGCAAGGTTCCTTCCTTCCTACTGAGGACGCAGATCAGCCGCATCCGAGTTTGAGGCCCGGATGTACGGAAGGCGAACTAGAGCATACATTTGCTTTATAGTAATTCGTGTAGGTATAGCCAACATTGTAACGTGGTACTAAAATTATCTAAGTACATACATTTTAGTACCTAGTTTAGAAATTTAATGTTACAGCTGTAATTACGAAATTTGATTTAAAAATACGTCAAGGCTATTTCTAGATATTTACTTATAAACCTACAATTCACATAATGTATGTTTGCGCATAACATCAGAACGGCTGCACCTATTTGGCTAATTCTCTTTTTTAATTCCAGACTAAAAAAGAATGGTGTTATAAGTTTGACGAATGTATCTGTCGATCTGTGTATCTGTGGTGGCGTAGCTCCCGAACAATTAGATCCGATTTCTCTATGTGAAATCCAGTTTAATAAAGATAAAATCGGTTTAATAGTCTAGAAACAATTGACGAGAGCCTCGGTACGGGGTTCGAATCCCGCTGCGGCCATGTACCAATGACTCTTTTCTGAGTTATAGAAATGAGGGAAAACATCGTGATGAAATCTGCGAATTCAGGTAACTAAATTTGTAACCATGATCCAATCTGGTCAGGTTCCCCTGGTAGCAGGGTTACGGAGGTGAGATGATAGTTTCTTCACTGTAATTACCTGATCGCCAAATCTTGGATCATGGTCAAGACGAACCGAAACCCGAGGCCCTCGTTCTCGAGAGCACAACAGGGACATTAACTCGAAGATGATTATTATGATTATTATAGTTTAGAAAACATTTGAGTACCTATGTGTAAACTTGGTCAAGGGTTATCCGACTTTATCTATCGGTTAGGTTATTGTTGGGTTATTTGAAGGGCAACTTAGATATAAATATCTCTGTAATATTACACTAAAGAGTAAGATACATCAAATTAAAAGATGTCGTGTTAGAAAAACTCATTAGTAAAAATTATATCTACCGTTTAACATCTAGCCAAATCGTTTACAATAATTAGTAGTGTGCAAAACAAGTTTAGGTACATCATATGCCTTTTGACAATTTCGGAGACACGTACCATACCAAATGACGTGCGGAACTAATTTCATTGTAACCAAAATACTGGTCACTTGGCGACATTTTTCTTTAATGTGTTACCGAATACGCTAAGCGTTAACCTGGCAAATATTTCATTAGGTATACGAGTAGGTATCGCCCTAGGTAAGGTGAAATTGGGAAAGACGGTAGTCTCACCTTGTCAGGTCTTGACAGGTCTTCTTACCATGGCATAATGATGGGGACTCATAGTCATACCTAGTTTAAGAATTTGGGGGATTTTTGGAATGCAAATATTGGGTAACTTTTTGATTCAGGGGGTAGGTGCCTATGCATGTGCTTTTTTTTACAATGGCACCACTAAGAAAAAATCAGGTGTTTCATACAAGACACTCGATGGAGTCATGGTTCTCCTCGAGACGTGCCCGAAGAACTTGAGAGAACGGGCTTGCATGAGTATGGACAGACGCCGCTCAATGCCGAGTTCTTGGAGTATAGAAGCATTTTTTTTTTAATTACTAAAGGCATCATCTTGGCGTTATTGTCCCGGTAGTGCTCTCGCACACGAGGGCACGGGGTACGCCTTGACAATGATCCACGATTTGGCAGATCAGATAATGACTGTTGAGCGACTGCCATCTGACCTCCGTGACCCTGCTACCAGGGGAACCTGACCAGATTGCATCATGATTACACATTCAGTTGCCTGAATGTGCAGGTGTCGTCACGATGTTTTCCCTCACCGTAAAAGCATCGATTGAAATTCAACTAATGTACCTACAGTACTCAGAAAAGAGTCATTGGTGCATAACCGCAGTGCGATTCGAACCCGGTACCTCTCGCTTACGAGTCGGATACCTTAACCACTCGGCCACCGACGCTCCTATGTTGTTCGCAAATTACTTGTCGGCTGTAAATAATGTACATCGGTTGTTTCATCTTTGTATTTACTGACACGCGTTCGACAGATAACCGACGAGCCGATATGCATTAGTTATCACTGACGTTTATAAATTCTAACCTTGACGCTTTCTTAATTGCCTCAAGATTGTCGGTTACGATGATCACGGAAGACAAGTCAATTACATTTCAGTTTGAATGATTCATGGTTTAACCATAGTAAAAACTAAAAATATATTCTCTCTCTGCTAAGGTAAAACTATCTATGAGATCCTGTGGTGTTCCGATAAAAAGCGGCCATTTTCAGGCCGTCCCACATTTCCACGTCATTCCCCCGGATGACATGGTATCCTTTGAAGAATTCCTCTTTAAAAAAAAAGATATAATATTGTCTCTTTTCCGTATCGTTCATCGTTGCGTGCGCATTGACATTTAGCGATAGAAATATTTATGCAGTCGCGCGAGTATTCCTCCCATTGTTAAGATTTATGATGGAATCAATAACAATATCCTAAAACGCAATCATCGATAGGGATTTACATAAGTGTCATTTACCATATTTTTACACAATTTGATTGGATTGAGTTTCTTCCTTGTGCATCATTGGGCTGTGCAACATTTTTTTTCTTCATAGAATAAACTTTACTCCAAGATCAGTGTCATCATCATCGTCACAACCCAAAACAGTCCACTGCAGGAATTAGGGTCGCTCCCATGAGAGGGGTCGTTATTGCCATAATCTCCACGCTTTGCAGGCGGGTTGGAGATCGCAGTGTCGGTCATATAAAAATAGAAAACGCTGCTGCCCATTTTCCAGACTCCAGAAGTTTAGCCTCGAAAACATTAGTCGTCTTGTACGACGCCCGCGAGTGTAAAGGGGTAGATGCTATTCTACTCTGCCGGACACTACAACATATGTATGTAAATTAATATAGTAGCAGGTACTATATATATCACGATTTAACATTTATTTTTAATTCCAATAACGCTTCGTGGCGATGGTAATGTAGCGATAACTGTAATGAATTCATTAGGTAATTGTTTATAAAATAATGGAGTGCGTTTCCCGTGGGAAAATTATTGAGACATTTTAATAACACAGATCATAAAATTATTTCAATTGATGATAAAATACCAGCCATTTCACCGAGTTTTCACACGGTCAGAATGTGCCTTTTTCCGGGATCAAAAAAGGTATCCTAGAACTTTAATTTTCCGATTTCGAAACAAATACACGCGCATCAACAATCGACAGGGTTCATGCCACGTTGGAACCAAATTGGTCGCGAACAGTGCTATTCCAAAGGAACTTTCTCCAACACACACTAAGGTGTTGTAGAATCATCGCCCTGGGAGGCGTTTCCCTGGAGTACAACATGGAGTTCCTTCGAGAAAGTGGTGCAAAAGTTTTTGAGTTCCAAACGTCCATAGGTTGCGATACTTACCATCAGGCAGTTCGTAAGTTCGTTTGCCACCTTAATGGTCTATAAAAAAAGGCATCCCTTATCGTATATGTAGATTTGTGACTGTTTATAAGGACTAGTCCCACTATCTATTTAATCAGTTTCTGATAGCTGAGTAAAGAATTTGAGGGTTTTTAAAAAGCACTTAATAGCCGCCACTTCGACCGAGATACTGCTGTAAAATTTGCCTCAAGTCCAAATTCAAGTGGTAATTTTAGTCTTTGCCATATACTTGATGTTGTTCGAGGACATTCTGAACTGATCTCGATGCCTAATTTTCAGTTCAAGTGGGAGTCCTTTAAATTGCTTGCTAACCAAATTTATTTGGATTATTTTATTATTAGAGGCCAATGTCGCTGACCACTTCCGCTACTTACTTAATACTAAATAATGAAAATAGTAATGGATTAGGTAATTATTATGTAAACAAAATTACGCACAACATCGCGAACACAATACTGTTTCCTTTGAATTCCGATTCCATGAGCCAACTCCACATCGGTTGCACAAAGCGGCCGGTCGCAATCGTAAACAATGCCACGTTCCCGGCGGTTGTGACTATCAATTACCTACAGAGAAACGGCGATCTGCTTCGATTTGGTCAGTCATTGACATTAATTGATGTGCGTGGTGGCGTGGCAGCGTGTATCGGGGTATCAGTGCACGGTGGCGGGCTGGCGCGGCGGCTGGCTTGCAGTGGTGCTATTGTGGGCCGCGCCGGAGTGCACACGGGGCCGGCGCCCGCGCTCCGCCCGATAGTCGTGCCACCAGCCGCGGGCGCGCGCGCACCGCTCCACACGCGCACACGCGCCGCCACTCAAAATGACAACAACCGCGATTTGACTTGACCGCCTCGAGCCGTCTCAACATCGAAATGCCGTTCAAAGAGAAACGCTCCAAAATGTGCTGTGCCAGGTTCACGAACTATCTGTTCCACAAACTGAGGAAGTACACCTGCGGCCTGGCCAGGGAGAGTGAGTACCCGAGTGTTTTGTTCCCACCCGCGAAACGGGCGATAACTTCGTTCGCTCGCGGCTCATAAGTAGTTATTTATAGGTTTGCTTACATTTTGAAGCCATCTGAAGTTCAATATTAGGTTAACCGACCACATCGGCTTATAAAATATTAATGTGATTAGGTACGAAATGTCTGTGCTTAAAATAGGACAAGGAAGTTACAGAAAAGTTTGTCCAGAAGGTAAGGATAATCAATATGAATTATTTCAACATGACTTGATGTCTTTTTCATCAAACTAAAAGTTAAAATAAGATTTATTAATTAGAACGTTGCCGTTTTTGCGTACTCTTTTAAACATTATTCATAATACCTAATCCTCAATCGGGTATGTGAAACTAAAACAAAAAAATTTTTAACTAATATTTACTTAACATTTTAAATATATTAAAAATATATTTCATTGAACTTGATTTTGCATTAACACCAAGATGACTATATTTAACTAATATATTATTTAAACAAACTTATAGCGTAACAAAAACATTTAAATCTATAATTATTATTTCCATTACGCTTTAAAATGTCGTAACTTAAAATTATTTGAAATTCGTATTATTTTATTCATAGTCGGTCACCAACTTTCTACTTATTTCTTAGAAATAAGTAAAGTATACACAGAACACATACTTTCTTCTAAAAACAATGTTACGTAGTAAATTGACAAAGCCTATACTACTTAATATACTTACATAATATACAGATGGCAGGATAGTGAGACCTTTATCATAATAATATTATTATTAAGCATTTGCTTAGAAAAACGCTTTATTAACTGATGGTTGTAATCATTTTATTATGGTTATGGCTGGGTCACTTCTAAGGATCAAATTATTAATTACTTCTATACATAGTATAAAACAAGTCGCTTCCCGCCGTCTGTATCTATGTACGCTTAGATCTTTTAAACTTCGCAACGGATTTCAATACTGTTTTCCACAATACATAGAGTGAGGTTTATAAGCAAGAAAAAAAGGGTAGATAGGAGTGAAGTATTTGTACGCGAACGAAGTCGCGCCGGGTCGACCAGTCACTAGTATAAATAATAAGTAAAGTTAGGTACAAACACACATATAATAACACATACCCATCGTAAATTGACATACCAAGAATATCGTGATATTGAGATAAGAGCGAATTCACTAATCGTTTATGTCTTACAACGCTCACTGAAGAATTAACCAATGTTCGTACATACAGAGTGTACCAAAATCTATAGTAGGTCAATATATTATGTGAATGATCTTTCTATAAATAATAAATAAATAATAAATAATCGTGGACAAATTCACACAGCGCCATCTAGCCCCAAACTAAGCAAAGCTTGTGCTATGGGTCCTAGCTAACTGGTATACTACATATATACTTTTTTTTTTTTTTAAATGCATACTTATTATACATAGAACACCCAGACCCGTAACAGAAATTAAAATTCATCATTTAAATTTCTGCCCGGCCGGGAATCGAACCCGGGACCTCTTGCGTGGCTGACTGGCATGTTGACCACTGAACCACACAGGTCGTCATCTATCACGACCACGTTGTGTAGTGAAACAATTATTATATTATATAGGTATAGATAGAAAGATCATTATTATCGGGTTTATTACCACGGTTAGTATTGTTTTTAGTTTTGTGGTGTTGTGAATAACCACGAAAGTCTTAAAACATGTATTATAATTGTTTATCTGTATGTTTGTAATGAATAAACTCAAAAACTACTAAATCAATTTTCAAATAGGCTATAGTTTTTCCCGAAATTTCATATGTTCTCCACGGCAACAGTCCGGATTCCGGAACGTAGTAACCGAATTGTACGCGAAGAAGTAGCCGGCAAAAAGCTAGCTCTTTATATCTTTCGAAGATTTACTTCGACAACCACGTTGTTTTATATAAATCGAAAAGCTTTCACAAAATTATTTATTAATTATTTTATTTGCCAACAGATTTACACATTTTGTTACATTTAAATATTACATGAAAGATCTTAAACACTCAAATGTAAATCCAATAACAGGCAAACTAACTTACTTAGGTAAACTTATTATAATGGCGAAATAGTGTTTATTGACTTAACAATCTTTCAATGCATAGATATACTTTGCGATGATTGCTGCATGAATATAGTCGCGGGCAAAACTAGTTCTGAATAAGTACGTACAATCATTGTTCAGTATTGTTGATGCGAAACATCGTTTTAGCAATATTACCAGTGAGTAACGTCTGGCCACAAACAATACTATCATAACAATAGATCTCCGCAAGTTTGTATGCGTTTTTATGCCAGTTCTGTTGTCTTTCGGGTAATTTCTAGGTAAAAATTGTTCATGTTTATTTGTTCCAGTCCGCGGCTACGTCTGCGTATAATATTAGATTTTAGGGTAATTGTGTTGGAACTACATATACACACATATTATTCGATGATGATGTTTTCCGCGGTTCCCCTTCTATCCTTTTTTTCGTCACCACTTTTTATGCTGTTTTTTTTTTCAAAATGTATCTAGAATGAAATTGCATTATCAGATCGTTTAGTGCAAGTAAGGGTCAGGTTTCCTTACCAACTTTATTAAGCACCCTGAACTTACAACTTTAGTAAGCGCGATTCCAAATGGATGACAAACATTTTACATACACCTACATATTTCTGTTTTAACTATTTAAGCTTGAGTGCTTGCGCTTATTACACCTGACTAAATTCAGAAGCAAAATGCGTGATAGCAAGTCAAAGTGGTTTGATCATAGACAAAGGTCCATTTTTGTATCACTTATATTATGTTTTGGGTCGCTTCTCTTTTCAAAAAGCGTGATACAAAAACGGACCTTATATTATAAGCACTACAATCCAGTTTGATTTACTCTTACTTCCGAATTTAGCCAAATATATTTGAAAAAAAGAGACAATCTAATCAGTGGCGATTTGTGTAGTACCTACTCAAGTAGTATTATCCTGAACTTGAAGTTCAAGTTCAGGAGAATTATGATTCATCGCGAAAAAGTTGATGTTTCCGAATAGTCCTATTTTAAATATTACTTTCGTATTTTTAAGCCTATCACATTATCATGATTATTATCAACAACTAATATCAAAATTTGGCAGACGGGATGGAAATAGCAGCGTTGAAAGTTCACTATAAAAACAATCCTGATGAAGGTAGTCGCTTTGTACGACACCCGTAAGTGAAAGGGGGTAGGGTCTAATCTGCTGAACAGCTAAGTTAATCCTGTAATCCTATGATTGATGGACAACTCTGGGTGAGATTGGTTCCCAGGTCGTAAAATACAAGTCTATAAGCCCACTTTACGGCCATGGAATGCTTCGCTCACGCCTTAAACACCAGGACAGCTTCCTATGGTCTACCGTAGCAATTAACGAACCACCTAGGGAACATTTATTGACACGAACAACACAACATTGAAAAATATACAAGATAAGAAAAACTACAATTAATACCTACATTTAAAATACCAAAAATATATACAGTAATACATATAAAATATACTAAACTAAACCCTTATAAGATATAAATATTTTATTATCTAACTAACCTAAATTAAAAAAGATGTAAAAATCCAGGGCCACGCGGTAAGGTGCCCATCATGGCGGCGGCATTCCCGCGCTGGATGGCGATACTTAACCGCTGCGCGAGAAAGCTGCCGGCACGTGAGTCACCCGTCGCCTCCCTGAGCCGCTTACCAAGCTCCATGAAGAGCGAGTGTGCGCCCGGGCCCCACGGACCCAGTGTCTCGACACCAAATGCGACAAACTCGTATTGGGCGCCGAGACAACTGTACTTGCCCACCTTCGAGCGCTCTCGTATCTCAGCCGCCGCGCCAGCCCGTTTAGCGGTTGCCGGAAGATAGGTCGCAGCTAGTGTGTCGGCGCACGTGGCGTCCCACACCAGCGGGCGACCCATCCTCCATGGTATCATAGACATCCCGTCAGGTCTCTTGCCATCGTTCCGTGCAATGTGTTGAGGTTCCAGGATTGCGGGGACGTTGGCGCTGACGAGAGACCGTCGCAGGATGTCATTGATCGCGGCGTGACGGGAGAGGCGGCCAGCGCTCGAAGAACAGGCAAGCCCATGGTGACCGAGGCGGTCAACACTCGCTCCACAAGAACCACAACTATGCTCGATACAAACCTCGGCTCCCAGCCGGAGACCGATGGCGAGACGGAGAGTGGTCGGGTCGATGAAAGTGCCGGTGTTGGGGGATGGGTAAGCGTGGAGCCAGTGCCCGGATTCTGGTCTGGCAACTGCTTCCAGCCTGGCGCGGTCTTTTAAAGATGGTGAGATATTAATAAGGGTGTCTAATATGACTTGAGAAGAAATGTTGTCCCAGGCCTTTTGAATTTTGGGCGTGGGAGGAAAATTTGGGCTCGGTCCAGCTAGCCAGGCAGTTTCAGCCTCCGCCAAGCACGCGACCTCACAGTTTGTAGCCGCGGGGGCTTTAAGAATATTACCTGTGAGGTCGGACGAGCTATAGATAGAGGACAGAAATGCCGGCAGTGCTACACTAGAGATTTTGCGGGTTCCCAGGCCACCATACCTAATTGGCAGGGAGGCCTGGGTCCAATGCCCAGCGCCTGCTGGATCGTCCACACACACCGTATCCCTACCACAAAGACACAAGCTCCAGTGGTCAACCTGGTTCACGAACGCAGGGTTGGCCGCTGCAAAGAACCTTTGGCTAAATGGGGTTTCACCGAACAGGCACAACAGCGATGCGACTGTGGAGATCTATTTCAGTCTATGGCGCATCTGCTTTCTTTGTTCTCATTGTCCTACCACTTACACTAGGGAACTACTCTTACCAGATTTGTTTTCAAAACTTACTCGATGAAGAAGTACAGTAGATACTACAAAAAATAATTCCCTTTATTGCCTTAAAGTTAAATTAATTTGCGGGCTATACAACACTCGGATATTGTAACATGTAAGCTGTCATAGAAATTGTATTGTACATCGGACAGCATTTTCTTAGATTCGGATCGTATGCAGTCCGTAAACGCTCATACACATGAGTTTCACTCTTTCACGTTAATCTTCAGAGTGACAGACCCAGATCATGTACTTTACACATACCTACCCTCTTGCATACCAAGGTTCTATTTATTAATCGAGCGCTCGCTTCTTATGCCTTTCTTTTCTATCTCTAGCAAGTTATCACGAGTGTGAAAGGGAGAGGTATGTGAATGCGAGCGGTTCAAAAATAGGGCTGAGCTGTAAATACGTTTCGCTCTCGCGCGCGATGGAAAAGGGACCTTCATGACCATGATCCAGGATTTGGCAGATCAGGTAATTACAGTAGAGCGACCGCTGAGCAGATTGGACCACGGATACACATTCAGTTGCTTGAATGTGAAGTATCCACCGCAGACCTACGCACCACCAAACACCACCCTAAGCCCATCCAGGAAAATGACATCGCTATCTGTTTAGCATGACATTATCAACCCGTGTTAATTAGTAACTGAACGTAATGTTAATTAAGATAAAAAATACGCAAATACACAAGTAGGTTCGTGTAATTTCCTCTTATCGCCATCCATTACCGACATAAACACTGTATTCTAATTCATATGTTAGCGACAATATTTTCATAGCATGCCAGTTGGTATTAGTGTTAACGTGGTTCAGCTATTTAAAATGATGATTAAAATCCAAAGACTTCTATATACTTACTAGTAATAATCAAAGTTAAGATATAACGGCCATCTCGGCAAACTTACTAATATAATATAATAATGATATACAAAATAACTTAAAATTTCAAGCGTAATCAAGCAGCAAATATGATTGAAAACTGCTCAGTCTCCTGTCGTCACACGAGCTTAATCTACCTAAATCGTGTGTTTACCAATTAAATTTATTTTTATATGAAACCAAATGCAACGCAACTTACGCGGACGAAATTCACGTCACTTTTTCGTAAACAATAAGGTCGCAGGGGTAGAGGGGTAAATCAAAGAGAGAGATATTGCTTATCCAGCAATTTAAAAAAAATCAACATAAAGCACAAAACCAAAACACAATCAACTCTCAAAGAAAAAAAGCCGACAAACAAACAACTATTACCTATTGTTACATAACGTACCAAACGAATCGCGATCCAATAACGCTAACCGGGCCAAAGCTCGGCGATGAAAATAAATTCAATTCATAAATCGTGCATGTCAATTTTTATTTCCAATTGGCCAAATAAAGCGGTGCGACCTTGACACGGCGGCCAAACATTATCCTCTTGTCTCAATTGGCGGGTAATTGTCTGGACGACTTGTTGTCTATTCTTGGACACATTTTGCACTTACTGGGCCGCGCAAATGTCAAATTGCACCTGATAGGGGGCTGGTTGGCTCTATTGCTATGACGAATGGGGGCCGAGTCACGGGGCTGCCGTGTACTCTGCGTAATTGCGGGTACTCGCGTAATGACTGGTCACTTCGGTACCTGTAATCACGCAGAGACCTCAGAGAATCATCATAAATCATCATCTTGGTTAATGTCCCGGTTTTGCTCTCGAGCACGAGGGCCCGGGATCCGCCTTGACCAGGATTTGGTGATCAGGTAATTACAGTGGAGCGACTACCATCTGACCTCCGTGACCGTGCTACCAGGGAAACCTGACCAGATTGGATCAACATAGACCACAGAGATTGCACTACGTTTAAAAGGTGTGTCTGAGTTGACCTGCAACCTCATTAAAGTTCATTCAAATTTTGACAAAGGATCTGCGTTGCATCAGAACCTAAATGTGTTGTTCGAAGTACGTGGTTCATACAGACAGAAATAGAGTTACAAACCCAATTTCGAAATTTTCATGTTTTAGCAATGACAATGAAATAAACGAATCGATTTTAGGCAATATTTATATTTCCTAGGAATTCTATATTATGACGGATTGACGGATTACATACATTTACTATTATATCAACAATAAAATAATATATGTAGAATAAAACACATTTATTATACACTGCCGGACATTATTTATAATGCCCGATCAATTTTAGTATTACAATCGTTTTCTCACATTGTCTACTCATATTGGGCAAATAATGCCCTATTAATAACATTGTCCATTACATTACATATAGCAAGCATAGGTAGATAGATGACCCTAGAAGAATAGTCATCACCATAGGTCAAATCGCAGTGGCCTTTCAAGGTTTTTGAACTCGGTTCCATTGAAGCGATAACGTCTGACGAATAACATAACATGAACGTTGTTTAATACAAAAAATTAGAACGAAATAGAAAAAAATCAAGAACTTAAGTAAAAATATTGATAGTGGATTTTAACATATATCCAAGTGATATATTACATTATATTATAGGTAATGGTTAGGGCTACATCCAACATTGATACCTACAATGTGGTTTTTCTCGTTTCCAGCCAAAAACGCCAAAAAGTAGTCAATTAAAACTTAAATCTAGTGAGAATATTAGTCAAGTAGCTGTTTAATTAGATGTAAATTCAAAACCAGCATTGAAAGGACCGTTTCGTGTGTGCCGTTTGTGTTTTTGCCTTGTGTTTTCGTGTTGTCAACGTACTGTGTGTGATGTACCGATGAGACAGCATGGCGAATGGAGGGACCTGACTGGGTGTGACAAACTAACAGCACGTGCAAAGGAATATTGAAACAAACCCACCAATATGCCGAGGGTATCAGGTAAGTCGATAATTGGAAAAGGCTTTAAATACCATTGTTTACCAAAGGCATGTAAAGCTATGCTATGTTATCGCCGACTACGACTGTTGCTAACAAGGTACAGTATAAGACGGTAAATTGTACACATCGGCTAGTCTCGACTTCCACTCATCCAAGAAGACCATATACCTAATAAAAATTAACTACATAAGACAAAGACGATCGGCTTTCGCTCTACGAAAGTTAACAAGCCGACGTGCGTTATTTACTGCCGACATCTGTTACAGTACGAACCCGAATTCTCCAAAATGAATGAAACTGTGTGAACTTGATGTTTGTAGACTATTATGGCAAAACGATGCTCACCTTTTGTGCCAAATCCCAGCATAGGCTTGCAAAATCTTCGTATGAATCACTCAAGATAACAGTTTTTTAAATTTTAATCGTCAAGATACCAAATGTATAACGTAACTTGTACACAATTAGCATCGTTTGGTTGTTTCGGAAAACGATAACGACACCTGCCAGTCCAATCGCTTCCACTGGCACTTGTCGATTAATGCTTCTCGATTTGGCACAAAAGAACAACATGGTAGTGTCCAGAATAGTCTACTCCAGGTTTCATTGATTTCGGTGCGTTTAGATTCGTAACCTTGAACTTTTATTCTTAACACAAAACGACCATTTAATGTGCCTTAATTTAAACCCGTGCCCCCAACACCTGTGTTCATGTTTCCTACATTCGCAAGCAAATGAATACTGATTCCATATGGTGTCCGGCATCATAGAACATTTCACCAATCCCTTTGACTTTGAGTGTCCTAAAAGGACTAATATCCTACTGGCAGATCAACTACATACTAATTAAATAAACCAGAAAATGGACAGAGCAGCATTTTCTGTTAAGTATTTTCCAAGCCTGCCAAGCGTGAAATTATGGCATTGCCCACTGCTAATGTGAAGGAGGTTCAAGTCCAAGTCGGATGTTAAAAATAAAACCCGGCTTAACCAGAGCACTACCTCAGACCATAATTTCACCTTACGTATCACCGTTGATTGGTCAAGGTAGTATAACAATTTGCACCACAATTGCCGTAGCGAGCAGTGACAACTGAACAACTCCTGCAATTTCCTCATTGGGATCACTGTAACTGGTAGTAAAACTGACGATGTTCTTCTCCTCCGTTGATAACGCCAACTAAATTGACCACTATATGACCTGTAGAATTGTAGTACTGACATGTGATCCTTTATCCAGTTAGCGGTTATAGTGGCTCCGTGGGCAGCAGCTGTGTGTTATACCTGACCGCGCCCACTGTACCACATCAGTCTATTGATTGGTACACCATAACAAGTCACTCGACTCACGTGGCAGCAATTATGCACCGGCCAATGTTGGAAACTCTGTTGGCCATCGGTCCCAAGGTCAGCGGTCACTAAACGGTACCAAACACTGTGCAAAAACCACACAATTGATGCCATTATTCTCGCAGCATTCAGTGAAAGGTTAAACTTTATGACGTACTCACTAGGAAATATTATGATGACGTACTCAATTGAGTTACAAAGAACGTCTTATTAAAAGATAAATTACTCGTAATTTCACAAGAAACATCTCGCAAACAAAAGTTTAAGAGCAAGTCAATGTACAGCAACCAAAACCATTTCAAAACATCCAGAAACTGATTTAACTAATACAATGAAGAGAAGTTCTTTAAGCCCGATGTATCTCTTGAAGAATTGATTTAAATGTTTAATTTCAAAATGAAACTTGGTATTTAATTAAAGTTGCTCGATACCGATAAATTAATATCGCGAGTAACATCTGATGCTCCGATTGCGAACGGGACCCCGTCGCTGGACTCAGAGCAGATGGTTGTTTAATTAAATATTATGATTCTACCAACAATCACCGTGATGTCATTTGATTTTTAATAGGGAAATCATAAACCCCATCGACCAGTTCTTGGCCTTTGGTATACAATATAGTTAACGGCATATTATAGGTACTTCGCGCTCCTATTAACTTCATTGAACTAATTCAGAAACAAGACCGACTAGATAGAAACGATATCGGGATATCTAACATCTTGAACCAAATTCGAAAACGAATTACGGAATCAAACTTAGAAGAGCTCGATTTTGCTATTAGAGAAGTACACAATACCGCGGTTGATTGGCGGTCTCCAGTTACACTGTTGACGCCACTTGAATCAATGAAGTGCCATTGGCTCATTGTTTAATCGTCTGTTTTATCAGCTGTAATGGACGTACACAAGACGTCCGAGCTTGTGACTTGTTAACCGACGCAAGCCTCAAATGCATCCAACTCTTCACTTGTGCCATATGTTTTTAGACCGCCTTAAATTTGTCGAGTTACCATCTGGACCAGTTCTAAGAATCCTGTTGACGTATGACGTATGAGTCATAGCTCATAAGTCACTATCCATATGAGAATGCTGTCTGTTTTCATATCTTTTAGGACATATACCTACTACATTTTACATTTGACATGGTCGAGTCGTGGAGGTGGCGAGTGGCGGACGCCTTGCATTTTTTAAAACAGACTCCATAAGTATGTTGCGATTTTCCTAACATTTTTCTCCGTTCAATTCGACCCTACCATGG
Source organism: Blastobasis lacticolella (assembly GCA_905147135.1). Classification (NCBI taxonomy): domain Eukaryota; kingdom Metazoa; phylum Arthropoda; class Insecta; order Lepidoptera; family Blastobasidae; genus Blastobasis; species Blastobasis lacticolella. Next base: position 6,333,545 of record LR990058.1, read on the forward strand.
AACTAATCCAAACAAACAAAATCTATTGTTATAAATTCGTGGAGCTCAACCGATTAAATCAATTTTACAAACGTATATTGTTTCCAGCTAGAACATTTACTATGAAGTAAGGGTTATAGCCAGTTATCGTTATTGGGAGCGTCGGTCAGTGGCTGAGTGATTATGGTATCCGACTCGTAAGCGTGAGGTACCGGTTTCGAATCCCACTGTGGCGATGTACCAATGATTCTTTTCTAAGTTATGTATATTAGTTTATTACTAGCCGATGCTCTTACGGTGAGCGAAAACATCGGATGAAACCTGCACATTTAGACCACTGAATGTGTAACCATAATCCAATCTGGTCATGTTCCCCTGATAGCAAGGTTACGGAGGTCAGGTGGCAGTCGTTCCACTGTAATTACCTGATCAGCAAAATCCTGTATCATAGTCAAGGCGGATCCCGGACCCTCGTGCGAGAGAGCACAACCGGGCATTAACGCCAAGATGATTATTTTATATTGTGTCCATCTAGAACATTTAGTATGTACTAAGTAGCCTTATCGCCAGGCCTATAGCTAACAAACTGACTATTTCAGCATCATTATAGCTCTTTACTATTCAAACGCTCAATCGGCAGTTAAGAAGACTTCCGATACGGTACTGTCAAGTACACAGGGACAACAATGGCAATAACAATAACATAGACCTAAACGACATATTTAAAACTGTATAAACAGGAAATGTTTTATTTTAACGCTCTGTACAATTGCACATTTAATGCGTGACATACACATTGGACTGCATCAAAGAAGGGTCACAAGTGTGTCAAGACCGGAAAGATATTGCAATTTTATTCTGTAAACGTTCGTTTATTTCTTTCAAAAGCTATGGTTCTCGCCTGTTACTTTTATAGGAATTCACACACTATTCATTTTATTATAGGCTAGTTAATTCGTCTTAATTATCGACACCTTTCTTAGCATTTACAATTTTATAATAGAATCCGTAAATCAATTATAATTTGTGGCCAGTTCTGTCGATTTATTTTAATGCTCTGTACTATCGTAAATTTAAGGCATGACAAAATGTTTACCCAGTTTAGACATACACTGTTATAAGAATTCAGACACTATTGGTTTTATTTGAACGCTTATTTCACCTTAATTATAGACTCCTTTCTTGCGTAACCATGATCCAATCTGGTCAGGTTCTCCTGGTAGCATGGTCACGGAGGTCAGATGGCATTGAACCCACTGTATTATTTGATCTGCCAAATTCTGGTTCATGGTCAAGGCGGTCCCCGTACCCTCGTTCGCGAGAGCACAACCGAGACATTAACGCCAAGATTATTTTTTATCGACTCTTTTCTTACGTTTATAGTTTTACAATAGAAGCCATAATTCAATTATAATTTACAGACTATAAAGATCTATACTAGCTTTCTCCATTCCATATTCAGTTGAAATTCTTCAACTGTAAATAACGTTTGCGGGACTTATTTGTCGTCTAAACTTTATAGTTGTAAACTTCTCACAATTTGTTTCTGAACGTTGACATATGGTTTGCATACGCTTGCTATTGCGCAATATACGAGAGTTCTCGTTCGCTTCCACACGTAAAGTATGTATGTATGTATGTAAACTCTTTATTGCGTATAATTACATAAATAACAATAACAAAAGGAAAATAAATATACATTGCAAAGGCGGGCTTAGCCCACAATGGGATTTCTTCTAGCTAAAGAATATGGAACCCTAAAAAGGTTTTCTGTAAAGGAGTATGGAGATTTTATAAACCGGTTAACATTTTAACCAGATTCGACCAGTTCCCAGCGGAAGACCTTGGTCAACCTAGGTAGAGGTTAAGTAAAATGTATTCCTAGATTTGTTTGACCATTCTCGGGACCCGATGGGCATCCCGTAATGGTGCTCGTAAATTATTAGACGCCGTGCGCATTAATGTGAACTATAAGTTTGTTGCGGGGTTTTGTTTAACACCTATAGGAGTATTAAACAGTTGGTCAGTGGTCCAGATAATGGTCATTTGGCGTCACTCTTGATTAAAAATTCCTAAATTGCTAGAAAGAGGGAAACTTTCTCAAGGAACCATTTGCTCTTTTTGCAGCAGAATTTTGTATAAATTTCATTTACAATTATACAATTACATATATAATATTTAGTAATTATTTGTTTTTGATAGTAAAGTATAAAAGCATTATGGTAACACATTATTTACCCGTAAAAAAATCAAATTACGTAAAATATAAAAATAGAGTTTTACTGCTAAATACGTTCTGAAACTTCTGAACCGCATATTATCATAGGCCATAACTATTTATTTTAGGACTCCGTACAAGCTCGAGCAATTGTTATAGATTAGTACTATAGCGCTAGTTTGTTCTGTTGTCAAGAAACATTAATTGTCGCTTTGCATTCAGCGTTGTAAGATTCCATTTCAATTATAGACGTGTAATTACAGGCAAGAGGCATATACCAGCTTATTAGCCGCAACGACAATACTGTTGTAGGCATTTTAGTTAGATTGTATGCTCGCTCATGTATACCGATCTCATTTGCAGCGGCTGCATTGCAGGTAGCTGCTAAACTAAATGCACTCAACCAAAAACTACCCTCGCCGTATTTAAAGTCTAATAAAATGTCATAAAGGCACTCAAAGTTTTAAATATTTTGTATCAAATGGAAACATGTAGGTATATAAGTAATAAGATACTGATGATCTTTTTTAACAACGTTTTTGTCATCTTGACTTAACATCTTGTCGTCGAATAAAGATACTTTCTTTTTTAAATCGTTCACCGCGATTGTCTCATGTTCTTCTTCAAGTATATCCCATCCTTCATGTAACTGTAGGATATATTACGAATCGCAATAAAATAGCGTTGATGGCCTAGTGATTAAGGGGTCCGACTCGTAAGTGAGAGGTCCTGGATTCGAATCCCACTTGACTTTTTCTGAATTATGTACATTAGTTGTGCACTAACCGATACTCTTACGGTGAGGGAAAACATCGTGGTTACATATTCAGGCGGCTAAATGTTTAACCATGATCCAATCTGGTCAGGTTGCCCTGGTAGCAGGGTCACGGAGGTCAGATGGCAGTCGCTGTAATTACCTGAGCTGCCAAATCCTGGATCATTGTCAAGGTGGACCCCAGGCTCTCGTTCACGAGAACATAACCGGGACATTACCTTGCGCCGCGATCATTATTTTTTATTACCTGACTCTGTCAAGCCTAAATGGTCCGACAGATTTTTTATTCTTTTCCGGTTACAAGTCGGCTAAAGATTCCCTTCTGGACTTCAGCGACTATCACGCCGGTCGGAGCCGGGTATAGCTCAAACAACTGACGCGCGCGTCTGGCGGCCTATCGCGTACATCAAATTTATACGCGGGAGCCCCTTTCCATCATTATTTTAGACATAAACAAATATTTATTTCAACCGAAAACACACTAAAACCCTAGACCTGACAATGGGCGATGCGTCGTCGTAAGAAACTGGACCAACCTCAGTATAATGCTATGACAGGCAGCAGTCACTCACAGTCCTGATTTTCAGACTGACCCAGAGTTGCTGTTTAGTTCTGTCTGCTCGTTAGTCTGAACTAATCTTGTTTAAAAAAACTCTGTTATTATCTCTCCCCTGCAGTTATCCTCCCCCAACACTATGTATGTAACCAAATTCTAACCCCTAATTCTTTCAACAGGCGACGCGGACATGTCCCTAAAGCAGGGCAGCGGCACGGGGAAAGTCCACTTCGGTGGTCTGGACGATGTGTCTCTGTACGGCACGCCGGTGGAGCCCGCGCCACCAGCGTCGGACGCCAAGCAGGGATTCTTGCGGAACCAGCTGCAAGCCCTCTTCCAGCCCACTGACAACAAGCTCGCCATGAAACTCTTCGGCTCGAAGAAAGCGCTGATGAAGGAGCGCATAAGGCAGAAGGCGGCCGGCCACTGGGTCATACATCCGTGCAGTAGTTTCAGGTGAGTTTCGTTTAATGTTATCATGTATAATGTAAATTGTCACCACGTTCGGCATGTTGTAGTTTGTCTTTGCAGGTAAACGTCGATAAAAGTGTCAACAATGAAACTACTTTCAGAAAGTGCTTAACGAATGTAGCTCGCTCCAAAAGGCGCTCCAAGCTTATTTTTACATGGCTCCTAACAATTTTTCAAGTCTAGAACTACTCAGTCTTTGACTCGGAACTTCACAATGTCGTGAACAAAGAGATTAGAAAGTTAGCTACCTTCAGACTGCGAAATTCTTTTTTCTGCTCTGTGGTCGTGAAGCACTTCGCGGAAGCATTTTTTTCTTATGGATTGTGTTGCACCCTGTTGCGTGTGCATTCTATTATATGTGGATTGTAACTATGTGGAGAAGAATTGAATTGAACCAGCGCGTTGGACTTGGGCCTTGCTTGTACCTTGAAAACGTCACAAAAAAAATTCTCAATAGATAGGTAGATACACTCCTTATTGCACAAAAAATTACAAAATAAAATTAATAAGACTTTTCAAACATTGTGGGCAAAGGCGACCTTATCGCAATAATGCCTACAGTACCAACAGAAAATAAAATCAACATTATCTAAACTTATTCACAGAGTATGATACAAATATCTATTAGTTATTTATTGGAGTTATTTACTAGGTACTACTAACCATTACAGTTGTTCTTAAAGTTTACCCAGCCTTGCATACCCGTGCTCTAACGAGGATAATTTGTCATTATGGCATGTTGTATAAATTGTTTTGGGCAGCTTATGTTCGTGAATAATGTACTCGTTATTAATAAGGGGAATACAAGGTTTTATTTACCCTTGAATCAGCTCATTTGTTGTTGTAAATACCTAAAGTCTCACTTACATCACACATGTTGTCGGGTATGTTACCACGGTTAGTATTGTTTTTACATCGATATTTCGACGCAGTTGCGTGCATCATGGTCACGAGTAGACTAACCGTGGTAACAAACCCGATAACATGTGCGTTGAAAGTGTAGTGAATAACCACGAAAATTTTAACCTATATTACCTACAGCTTGTAGCAGAGAGAACAAAAACTGAAAGCTATTCGTTTATCATTCGTTCTTCAAAATGAAAATTATCAATAGAGAATTATTATGCCCTAGATTCACTGTCCATCCTTTAAAAGTAGGTACTTATCTACATGGACGTCACCATACGTAACCATTCCAACAACGTCAACTATTTTTACAGGTGACTGAATGACACGCAACATGTCAGTACAACTCATAATTTACGCAAACGCAAAGCAACTTTGCTCTGTTTACACGCCCTACTATGTTTCCACACAAATGTAAGTAGTTCACGTCTTCTAAACAAAAAGCAAGTCCAAAAAGACCCTAGGGACTAACCGCAATTTGTTAAAAGTTATTGTCTGCAACAGTGACATTTTCACTTGACTACACTTTAAATATTTCACTAGAACCGTGACCCCGTAACGCTAATGTGACCTTTGTTGTATTGTATGAAAGGCTGAATAGCGTGGGTAAATCAAAACCTAAATTTTAAACCACTGCGCGTGTTTTGCTTTCATTAGTTTTTGGCTAGGTACCTAAATGAGATTCGGACTTTTATCGCAACACAACTCAATATAAGTTTATAAATCATAATAAGGTATAATAAATTTCTGTAGATTTAACTCTAGCTTTCTGTGGTTGTCTTTCCCATTTGCAATAAACATGAATACATAAGCTGAACACACGGACACAAGGTGGAGGTACCTTTAGTTAGGTAACGAAATAGAGAACTGCAGCTTCCATTTTAATAATTCAGCGTTTGCTCTTGACATTTCTGCACTCCTAATATCAAACGATAAATATTTCACTGCAATTCCGGCTGCACGAACCGTCTGACTTTGTAGCTTTATGCAAAGAATCACAAGCACCCCCTCTTCCCCCGTCAGTCCTCCCAATCCCCTTTTAACCTTTAAAAGCGACAGGAAAGCTATTAATTCTAATACTAAATTGCTGTTGGGTCTACAAGAATTCTCCTCGGACGGTTTTAGACTTAGGTATTCGGGCAGGCTACTGTTACACACCTAAATCAAGACGTCGATTCTAGATTAATTCGATAGCGCAACAGAAGCTCTCTCTTCGGAGTTTCAACAATGCTTTTAGGTTGCCTTCTTCGTATTTGAGTTTAATGTTCGTACTTAAATAAATTAGGAAACGATTTCGCCAGATGTCCTAGCTACAGCTAATTCATTTTGCAGATCTTTCTAATAATAGACAATCTGTTATTATAATTAGTACTTTATAATGCTCTAATAATGACACATCCTAAAATGGTTGTTACATTTTTGGCCAACAACGGCGGGTGCTGAAGGTTCTCTGTACAGTTACCACTAGGAAAGCACAGCTTACGTACAACGTGCTGGCTTTAAGACTTTCGTGGTTATTCACTACACTTTCACTACACACCACTACCCTACTCGTGACTATGACGCATGCAACTGCATCGAAATATCGTGGTAAAAACAATACTAACCGTGGTAACAAACCCGATAATATGTGGAGTGAAAATGGAACGTACTGCCTACCCTGCTCTTTGCTGAACATGACCATACTGTGCCAACATCCATATCTAGAAAATTTCTTTCTGATTTGCATATCTCACCGCTGGACCACTGGCGGAGCGTTTGACGTTTGCGATTAGTCATTGGCGGGCAATTTGCCCAGCGGAGCGTGTTCTAGGCATAAAGGAGTGTTGCTGTAATTGCATGTGTTTATCTCGTTGACAGTGGTCGCCTGCCGATGGCTGTTTTCCGCTATCGCGTTTATATCCTGACGAATCGCGTATTACCAATGTGTACCGTGACCTAATAATTGATCATAAAATTTACGCGTATCATGAATGTAATTACGTCCAATATTCTGTTTTGCATCCGCGCAATTTTCCGTAAATCGTGGCAACCTTCCCCACTTTTTCATAATGTTTTTGTATTGCAATTTCTGACAGACAATTTACTTCCTTTACATTCGTAAGAACACAATAGGCTTTCAATATTGTTATGCCTGCACAACGACGCTTACAATATCGGAACTAATAAAAGGCAAACATAAAAATTGCAAGTGTTAGCGAAATCTATTGTGTCGTGTCGGAGGCCGTTTACTTGTATCCCCTTGGCCAATATTCCGAGAGCTCTTGTGAAGGAAGCGACACGGACGTCAACTTTCACGAAAGCGAGGGTGCAGGGGTCAAGTCAGTCAAGCAATCCGTGTATACTGACCTCCATTTACCACTCCAGTCGTCGCTTTCAACGTCCTTTCGAAGGTAAATGCTGGGGAAATAATAAATCAAAACATTTGTTCCGTTTCACGTTGGCAAATTTCGCTCAGTCCGTGCAAATTGCTTTGTCATCCACGTTATAATAGGCAGAAACCCGAAATAATTGGCGAATTTGAATACATAATATAAAAGGTAAACCCGCAAAGGCGAAAATTAAACACAATTAATTATGACCTAATATTATCTATGGTTAACCGACCCGCTCAACTGTAGACTGAAGGAAACCCTATTTATTCGCAATTACCATGTTCAGAGTCCGGTTTATTATAAGCTATAGGGGCTAGAGATTTACCTTTGACATTTTATAAGGTCAAAGTTATCTTGGGGTGGATTTTCTAAAAAAATATCGAGCTCCGCTTGTAAGCAGCGATGCTGCAATGATATTTCATGCATTGCTGGAGGCTGTGAATGAGTTAAATCGGCCTCATAAGTCTACGTAAGAAAACTGGCCATATCAGTCTACTGCCTAATTTATTTAGGCCTAGTCAACTTCATTGATAAGTAATTAATATCATATATTTTGTTGTATGAAATATTTATCATCCTACTTAATTTTAATCACATTTTCATAATTTTTGAAGTATCATAAACTGCATCTGATTAATCTATAATATTATAAAGAGAAAAGATTTGTATTTTTGTTTGTAATGAATAAACACAAAAACTACTAAAGCGATTTAAAAAATCTCTCAATCATAGAATGCTACATTATTACCGAGTAACATAGGCTATTTTTTATTCCGGGAATATAATAAGTTCCCGCGGAAAAGTTAATTGATTACAGAGATCCGAACTGGTTTAAAACCGCTGAGATCTGCTAGTTTATTAATAAATTATTATGTGGAGCGGTCCCACGTTGGGCGCCATTATTACAAGCTCTAGTTAAAGCTCCCACTGACTCTGCCCGCAAAATAATAATTAGCCCAGCATCCCTATCGACTGTGAACGAAGTAAGCTTAAAGCTTATGTAGGCATTCCGCGGAAACCGCGCAATTTAAATGGCTAACGAGCTAAGCTTTCCGAGAAAGAACCGTTTTATAAGAATGCTAAAATTATTTGTCATGTTTCATTATGAAGGCCTGTACTTACCTTGTAGATATCCAAGTTGACTAGCTAGAGGATAATATTGTGCTTGGTTTGATATTATAGTAACTGGATAACTTCCAAATGCAATTAATCGTTTGCAATAATTGCTTCCAGAAGACAGGTGCTTTTTACGACAGCCATGTGTGTAACATGGCATGTGTGTACTATAATGTTATGTAGGTCTTCTATTCTGCCGAACACCATGCGGCTAAATCTATGCAAGTAGTAGTAACAAAGCCTCTGTCAGATGTCTGAAGGTGTCGGAAGGTATTGTTGGTATTTTTAACTTGAAAACCTGTTTCACCTAAACAGATTTCGGGAAATATTTCAGCATTGTAGACTTACCGGTGGTTTTCTGACGGCTGTCTGTTAGGTTACCCGTCTTCCACGCCAACCCTTCACTAATGTATAGAAGGATAACGCCTAACGGGCTCTTGTTGATGACTTTATCAATTATCTGTATCATCACATCTCCTAACAGTCCACTGCAACAGGCCTCTCCCACGAAAGAGGAGATCTGGGGCCCTGTTAAAATGAATGTTTAAATCGGTTGCTTTGATTCGAACGGTTTCCTATTTTGATTTTTGGCATGAAAAATTCGATATTAGATGCCTGATGCTGATTTTCCCTATTTTTTAACCATCCGCTTTCGGTGTTGTTAGTGTGATTTAAAAAATATTGAAGTTTTCATACCGAAAATCAAAATTGAAAACCGTTCGAATCGAAGCGAGCGATTCAAAAATAGGGCGGACTCCTGTATGCGTAATACTCGTAGTTATATCGTCTATTATTATATCGATTGTTGACATAATATCCGACGTCCGTCCAGCGAAGTTAAATCGAGTGATCCGTTATCTCGCAGCGTCCGAGTGACAGCTTCCGTGGCTTCGTTCCGATTAGATACAGCCTTCAGGGAAAAGCAATCGATAGTGTTCGACTACGTTGTTTATCGTTTTTTATTTAAAAGCCAGTCAAGGAAGAAAAGAGAGTTTTGGTTATTGTATTTTGTAGGTATAAATAAATAAATTATACCTGGGGGTCACCTCCGCCAGTTATAATGATAACCCAAACTACACGCTTCCACGCAGTCCTCTGGTAGCAGGGTCACGGAGGTCAGATGATAGTAGCTCCATTGTAATTATCTGATCTGTCAAATCCTGGTACATGATCAAGGCGTACTCCGGGCCCTCATGTACGAGAGAGGGATATTAAAGTCAAGATGATTTCTTTTATTTGAATAGTAAGAAAACGACCTACCTCATACCTACTACTTTTTCCATTCTAGTGTAAACCAATATCAGATTTAGTATGAAAACAATTCGCGCAACAAAAAATGCAACAGAGCGGGCGTGCGTCACCGAAAATTCAATTACTTAACGCGCTATGCAACAAATGTGGATTTGTAAATTGCAAACCCGTTTATCGCGGCGCTTACTGAGCGTACAGTGTTCCATTAATAAAATCAACAAAGTAACTGTGTTCATCTGAGCCATTGTGGCGCTCACTGAACAATAGTGAACGACGGATCTAGTACGTAATGGGCGAGCAACGCAACTCGTGCTCGTACGAGTTAATACCCGCCTCTGGATATACAAAGACGCGGTCTAGGGCTATTTTAGGTGTTTAATGGTTTCAAACTGATGTAGACGTGATTGTACTACGTTTAAAGTAGAGCTTGTATAATCGCAAGTCGTCTTTAAAAAGACTTAGACGAAATATGGATTTACGCCTCTGGAGACATATTTCCCTCTCTGGCCACTCAGTCTTATACTTTTTTTATAATCAAACAGATATTCAGAACTTTACTTAAGTCCATAGGCGGCGTGACCACTTTCCATCAGGTGGCCCGCTTGCCTGTTTGTCTGCCGTATAACATAAAAAAGGTTCACCTTTCCTATGGCGGGAGTCTTTAGTACTTTTTTAGTCTTATGTAAACTTACACCCGTATTTACAAACAATTTTTATCTAAGTAAAGTAGCAGTATGCAGTGCGTTCAATACGAGTTAAATACTTTACCTCGAATGACGTTACCTCGACGACCTCTATGGTACACGTCATCGATAGGTCGTAACGTCGAAAGATCAGTACATCGAAATGTCTGTACCTCGATGGTTCATATACAAATAATAATGATTCTACTTATTAGCAAGATCATCATGGTAATGCAATGAAATAGTATATATGGTTTTCTTTGATATATCGAGCTAACGACCTATCGATGACGTGTTAAATAACCATCGACGGAAAGACCCTTCGAGGTAACGACCCAGCGATTAAGTGTACAGTCGAGCTAGAGTCATCGAAGTAATAATCGCCGAGGTAACGTCATTCTAGGTAGTATTAAAATGGTTCAATACAGCTCCATAATTGGTCAATGTTGCTCAGATTACCTCATTTTGACAATTTATTTTTAGGCATTTACTCGCTTCAAAGACTTCAAATCAGAATAGACATTCCTTTCACATCGTTCACCGCTGTGTTACGGCCACCACATGGCGGCACCACTATGCTAGAAAAGACCTCTGTTCCTCACATTCCCAAACCAATCCATGTACAGTCCTCTCCACGTCCCTAATACAGCACACGTGTAATTTGTCGATCCGGATTGGGTCTAACTCTCAGCTAGGCGATTCCGCATTCATGTCACCGTCACAGCTGCTTCGCTAAAATTGATTCCGTTCAGCCAATAACGGTAGTAGAGGCACGCAGCGCCTACAGCGTTCCTCCATCAAGTTATTTGACTGCATAATCGCCATGCATTGTACGGGTAATATTTATTTTACGATTTGCTGGCGAACGGGAGCTTAGGAAAAGTTTCTACGCGTTTGAGTGTAGGCTTAGGACGGAGTGGCTATTTATTGCTACGGGAATATGGGTTCTCAAGTCTTTCAATATACCTAGTTTACCTATCTCGCATTTTTACCCCTACACATAATGTAGATATCTTAAATGAATCTTTGTTTTCAATATGTAATTATGATGCTATTTAGTGCCACTGAGGCGGCAGACAGGCTGATTTTAAGTATTTTAAATACTATTGTACATTGTTATTAGTGATGTTTTTATTGACAGTCGTACTATTGTACCTATATAATTTTGTATTATTTCTGTTGTTCTAATATGGGTATATAATACCTGAAAGTAATGACTATTTATTTATTTATTAAGTAGTTTACAGTACAACGGAATGGGACAATGGAAAACTTATTTTTTTGTGTTGAGCAACGCATTGGTTAACCTTGTGTTACTAGTGCCCACAGACAGCGACGACCACTTTCCATCAGGTGACCCGCTTGCCTGTTTCTCTACCGATGACATAAAAACATGTTAGTTTAAACTAATAGTCAAGTTAATATTATAACACTAAAATGAAACGGTATGGATGGACCCTCTGGTGCATAGCCGTGTCAGCGAGCCGTATTCGGCTCACTGGACTGCGAACCGTCATTTTATTGTTCTTTTTATAGAATAGTTCTGGGCATGTGATGTCCAGTTGTGTCGAAAAGCAACTCCTTCTACTCACAGGTGTTGTAGAAGAATATTATACAGGAATAATAACTAGGGCCTCCGATGTCAAAAGTGCAATGTACACTCATAATTACCATTCTATGGCCGATTGTGGAGATTTAAAGATTTTACAGTGGCAGATCAACTGTGGCTCTGTTGCGATAGTGGCCAGTAGCAATTTCTGTTCTATAGCTCATACATGCATGGAGCCTGCTCCATGGCTGTTCCATCTTCGACCGCACCGTCCCTTATCACCAGCTGCGATGGCGTTCAGATGCCTGGCTACTTCTTATATCGCAGTTTCTTAAACATAACATAGTCTATCAGTGAAGGGTTAACACGGCCTATTGGATCTATGGATGGGGCCTATAGCCGTTTAGCTAACTCTTCTTCTAACTTGAAAATATCCATTTGTCGGTAACGAAGCAATCGAAACATGTCTACGTAGCCAATAATGGTGGCAACTCACTAACATTCTTGTTGATCAAATATGCTTGCTGACCGTGTATCGGGAGATATTCCCGTCAAGTGACATGTCCTTCCAAAATTTCTCCCCACACACGGTCAATTTGGCTTTACCAAACCTATTTAATAAGCTTAGATGGCATGGATGCAGCATGATGGTGAGTGACCAACGAAGCGCCCGAAGCATCTACGTAGCCAATAACAGCGGCACTTATTTGTTTTAACCCTTCGCATTAAATTGGCGGGCGCATATTCCGGCGGCATTGTGTCGCCGCGCATTGTTCTCTGCGCGCACGACGCCGCGGTTTACAAATATCGTGGGTCCGATGCGTAAACACTGCCGGTTTCCCATATCGATAAAGCGCAAGCTTCCTATAATGTTAGATTGGTATTGCCGGTGATTTATTGGTGCTCCTCGAAACGGTAGAAAGTTCGTGTGGAGGTGGATTGGAGAACGGGTTTTGGAGTTGAGTTTGATTGTTAGGTGTTAATATTATAAATGCGAAGTTTTGTTTCGTTGGTTGGTCTCTTTTTCGTTCGCGCAGTCGCGGAGTATCGGAATATAGTTTTTTGGACATATCGAAATTGTATTTGAGTCAGGGAGCAAAACAAAATACGTTATATCGCAGTGTATGTGGCCAAAATCGAGAACGGCAGTTTTTATACAGTTAAATCGATTGAATCGTTGCGAATAACAGTAGCGACTTACCTAAAATATACCGTTAACGTTTACCGCAATGGGCATTAGTTATAATTATAACAACCAGCAGTATTCTTAAGAAACGACAATATCATTACTTCTATCAGCTCAAATTTTTCGTACCCACTGCTTTCCGTTTCAAATATATTAAATAACAGTTCAAATTAAAAACGCGTATCCTTGTTACTAATAGAACGATGCCGTAACATTTTGAACTGATATTACGAGCGAACACTTCACGAAATGGGCCCCTGATATTAAACACCATAAGCGTATCTGCATGCATCATCGGACCATATCCGTATTCATTATCATTAGAGTCGCTGGGTCCGGGGTTCATTAAATTGTAAAGCCCAGGCCTCCCCCCCCCCCCCCACTCCCCTCTGCCCCCTCCGCGCACCCCCTCCATTGTCGACGGCAGACGTTTTATTTCACGTGAACAGCCGTTTCTGAGTCATTAAACTACGCCGGATAATCGACGCAATCGGTATCAACATGTACGCTCATCGTTTCGCGAAACATGAATACCCAGTTTCGATATATATATTTTAATAATATGTCGGGTTTTTGGGAGTTTTCGATTAAAGGGTGAAAGGATAAGGTAAGGTAGGTAGGTAAGGAGTGATGGGGTAATCACACACTTGTTGCCAAAGAAAAGAAAAGTAAGTGTCTTGCATTAAAGAGACACGTTGCTCTGGTACCAAATAGACAAATGCTAGGCTGTCAAAACTACGGTTTCACATTAGGAGAATTGGAGATCTTAAACTCACCGACAACAGTCAGGAACACAACCGTGTTAAAAAACTATTTCTCTGGAGGTAGAAACTTTTAAAAATTATAGACGAAGTGTTTAATTTGGACACACTAGTGTCTTCTAAACCTTTTTACCAGTTCTGTAAACGATAAAGTTGAAATAAAACAACTGATTCGTAAAATCATTGCATTTTATATTAGCACCGAAATATCTATACTTTAACTACAAAAGCTTTGATAAATGGCACTCTATCACCCCATGTGGAAGCAACAATAAAGCGCATTTAATAATTTAACGAATCATTAACCCCAACAACACTTTAAATGCTATCGCTTGAAAAACGGTCTCAAGAAAAACGGAGAAACACCGCCGGAAGGTTACAATGAAGTCGGTATAAAAAGGTAAGCCTTTTTTATTCCTCGGCTTAACCGTTATTGGGTCTTGAGAAAAACGGAACAATCGTTCACCAAATATCAGGAGAGTAGAATCATACATACCGAATTGAGTCCACTCTACGCTAACACGGTTCTCATATTCAATATTGCACACTCGATATTGACTTTTCTTGTTCTTTGGCCACCGACTGGGAGACTCTCGTCCTGACTATGCCTTTTATTTTGTAAACATGAGTGCAAAACCCGACGCAGCAGCCGCACCAAATGAAATGGAAAGCCTATGTTTTGAGTAACGTGAACCTATGTCTTGATTTTAAATATTTCTGATCAAACAATAAGACACAGAAGTATAACTTCAGCTCAGAATAATGGCACCAATCAGTAGTTATAAAATATTTATTTCTTTTGTGCAAGACGTCTAGAAATTAATTAAAAATTATAGCTATTAATATTAAGTAGTAGCCTAGTAGCGTACTTGTATTCTCAAAGCAGTGTCCGTCTAGAGCTAATTGGGTGTACTGAGAAAGTTTTAATTAAATACGTCCAGTGCCACTACAGATATACACTTTGTCTTCCCACTTTGTCCGATGGGGCAGAAAGCCCTTAAGGGAGACAAAGACGGGAATACGTCTTGCAAATGTTATCTTAGGATCGGAGAGGGGTCTGGATTTATTCCAATAGTTTTTCTAAGAACAAAGGACTGTAAGTGTAGTGTATTTATAAAGGTTACGAAGATAAGACTGAGAGGGTTATTAAATACTTACAAGTCTTTTACCTAATCTATTCACCATGGCACTGCGTACCAGATGGCACGTTTGCTTTTCTTTGCTATCTCCTACAATCTTACTTATTTCGTAAATATGTTGCCGACCAACCTAATAATTTTGCCTCGCATCCTTCATTTTCATTAAAAATACTGTAACACTGTTTTTTATTTTCTTTCATTCGCCCCGCCAGCCAGGTGTAATCTAGTTAGTCCCCTGCGAATTCAAATGTGGAATGAATAGAAAAGGTCACGTGGAGGTCTGAATCTGTAGGCAGGGTCCTCGTTAGGCGCCCTCCCCGTGCATATTCGCCTTAAATATTGAATACGCAATCCACCTTTGAATTTTGCATGCATTTTGGATCACACAAACAACAAACAAAATAGAGGCCTACTTAAATTCTTCGCTTAGATGTAGATTTCTCTTTGTAACGCTGACGATAACAGGTTATGGTGTAGGTAATAATAATTTTCTAAAGACTTAAACTTTTAAACAGCCATGTCATTTAATGGTCAAAGATTCTCTTCGGATGTCTACAAGTGGATGTGTCTAGAAACCTATCCTATCCTTTCTCCTCTTGGCGTGTCGTCTCGTACCTATCTTTTATTAATCAATAAGAATACTTATTTTATTTATGTTAAGCGATGAAAATTTTGCGATAGAATTTTATACCCGTTTCTTGTGCTATTCAATGACAAATGAGCAGACAGTCCACCTGATGGTAAGCTGTCGCCCATAACATCTACAATTCATACATTTAGTACAGAAATGCAGAACCACAGGTGCGTTGTACCAGAATTAGGAAAATTCAATATTAACCATAAATTGTTCACGGTAATATTTTACTTATATAAGTAATCGACCGTCTCCTAGAGAGTGTGGCTAAATTATTTACCTCGTCGCATTGTTCCGTAATAAATATTTATTGCCTGCCATGTTTTCTAAATCCGTTTCGCGAATTGAATGACTAAATTGGCCGTATGCTGTCGATAGAAAGCTGCAGATAAAGTAAATAAATACTGGCCATACTGGCCACACTGACCACATAACAAACGTGAGTACCTGGTATTGCATCCTCATTAGCATGAGGCTACGACAAAAGCTTCCACAAATTTTGAGTAGCCTCAAGTTTTGTTATGGACTATTACGAATGTTGAATACAATAGAGCATGTTGTTACAAACTTTTTTATGCCATACCTGCCGTATGCAAACAGGCAAGCGGCCATCTGATGGAAAGTGGTCACCGCTGCTATAAATTACCAATTCTTTTTTATTAGACTTGTCAGGCATTTGACCACCATCTCACCTGGTGGTAAGTGACGATGCGGATTTACACCTACACTTACAAAGTTCCAATTAAACTAAAAATAAACGCGAAGTAAAATGTCTTAGCAACATTTTTAACTCGATCCCCTTTTATAGCATCTGTTAAACGTTAAATTCGCCTATCGTGCGCGGCCGTAAACTGGGCAATTCTGTGTCAGGCATTAAAAACTTAGTAGAAAATGTTAGAGAAATCCCCCGGGCGGCCACGGCCAGGCACATTGTCGTCGGCGATTTACGACAGGCTTGTATTTACAAAACGCTATTTCCGCGTGACCGCCACCGTTGCTATAAAAAGGCAAGAATGTCACCATATTACTGAATGGTATAAGCTGAATGGCCAACAAATTCAGCCTCGCAGACCAAATTCCTCAAGATTAGTCCGCACGCGCAGTATTCGGTGAAATTATATCCAATACCGAGTGGTGTCCGTCAGTAGAATAGCACCAACCCCTTACACTCGTGGGTTTCTTACAAGGCGACCAATGTTTTAGAAGCAAAATATCTAGACTCTCCGTTGACTAGAAAATGGGAAGCAACGTTTTCCGTTATTATATTTATAACCCGCCTGCCAAGCGTGGAGATTATGACAATAACCTCTCCTTTCGTGGGAGAGGCTCTAAGTCCTGCAGGGGACTATAATAAGCTGTGATGATGATATCCAATGCCGGTTATAGCAGTTCGTTCGATATCTGTCTGCATATCCGCTAACTCCTCCCAAACCCACGGATTTTGATGCGGTTTTAATATTATTTGGCTAATTTCTTCTGGAACTATCATACACCCGTACGAAGCCGGGACGGGCCGCTAGCAAACTACCTATTTGTAACTTGTGCAAACTCGGTTGGAGCCGTAGGTGTAAATTTGCACACAGCGCTTTAATTCCGCTGAACAAAGTTGTTCATAGGAAACAAAAGGCTGCGGTTTTCTTTAGTTGAACTGAAACTGAATGGAGCTCGTTACAGTTGACCTATACGATGTAGTTTAACCGATATGACCACGGCCGGCAAAGTTATTCGTCTGTATGCGATTTGCATTTCAGAAATACTAGTTTTGTTGTAAGTAGTACAATATTGTAGAAGTTCGGTGGCTTATCTTTGACAGGGATATTTTTCAACTTGTTTCTATTAGTACCTATTTTCCACCAATGATGTGAAAATTAGAGGAATTAAGTAGTATGAGGAATCTAACATTTATTTAAAACCTATCCGACGACAATATCGATGTCTTAACAAACATAAGGCTAAATAAAAACATGAGGCTCGTTACAAAACCCGTAATTTTGCATAGATACAGATCCTGTTTGTTCGACCGTATGGGAAGAAATGTAAAAATATTTCTTCAAAAGACAATTTCATAACTTGACATATCAAGCCAAAAAATTACATTACAGTTTTTACTCATTGTATTAAACTGCGGACAGGTGGCCGGACATCTAGACTGACAAAGTCGCCGACACTATCCTAAACTATAAAGTCTCTTTGTTTTACTACAAAGTGCTAGCAAAGTAAAGTAAAATATCAAGTGGAGTAAACATCGAAGCAATACCCAACGGCTTTCTCTATGTGGTTACAACGTTCGATACAATTTCCATGTTCGATATTCGAGCGTCCAATGCGCAATGAAATGTCGTGGAAACATGGAACGTCCTATTGGTCGCCGTAATCCAGTTATTTTCCAACCGAATGAGCATTGCACTTGGTGGAGATTATCTGAATCATGAATTGGGTATTTGTTTACCAAATTAGCACTTGAATATCAGCATTAGGACGATAAATATACAAATGCATACTTACTCTGTACGGATGGCTATGCAATCGCATACATGAATAATTCTAGGTATATTAGTGACAGCTGCCGGTTTAAATTCCATCAGTTGGACTGTGCCCGATGAACATTAGGATAGTCGGTGTCACATACAAAAAGTGTTACGGTCAAAGTGGCTTCCCGCCGTCTGACCCTAGTATCTATGTACCCTTAGATCTTTTAAACTACGCAACGGATTTTAATGCGGTTTTTGACCATAAATAGATTGGTTCATGAGGAAGGTTAAGGCAAGAAAAAGATAGGGCCGGGTCCACTAGTACATGAATAATTCTTGGTATGTTGTTGGTGACAATTGCCAGTTTTCGTCAGTTGGACTGTGCTCGATGATCTTTACGATAGTAGGTGTCACATACAAAAAGTGTTACAGTATAATTCGTAATAAACGCAAGTTTTTTAGAATTTTTTATTTTTTATTTTACCGAAGCGCCCAGCTAGTACGTCCCTTGCTTTTTAAGTTACTTATATTCTAGAATCTTAAAAGTGCTTCTTGTAATAAGTACATGCTTAATTAAACCTTGGGGTGCCTGGTGGGTCTGTCGGGCCCGGAAACAATTTTATTCCTTTTTCTTATTGTTATTATTTAAATGTTGATTTGTCAAAAAACTATTTTGTTGTTTAAATATTGTCTATTCCATGAAGTGCCGGGTCTGTCAGACCCACCAGGTACGCAAAGGGTTATAAAGCGACCACGCAAACGGTTTTCTGTACGAACGGGTAATGTTGCCAACACTACTGGCGGAATATTATTTTGCCGGAAACGCGGTTCAATTTATTTGGTAACGGACTGCATAATCCATTGTTTGTGGAATTATTGCCGTCTTTCCGTGTAGGTAGGTACATAGTCGTACATCACCACCCATAATAGTTTATTGTAGTGCTGGCATTTTAGCGCATTCGGCGATAGATCTAGCGGAATTTCAGGGTAATCAACTCACATTTTTAATATATGCGTTTTAAAATCTAGCGCTTTATCGAAATAGTTGTTAAATATAGGTTAAATATACCGAAATATGTCGTATTTTTGCTCAAAAGACATGGGGTTAATGATATAGGGTTCATGTTTGTGCCGTTATAGTAGATAAGATCAGTCAAACACTAGGTGTGGTTGTGACACGTATCTTTTAAAAATGCATTATAATTTAGCACATTCTTTAATAAAACTTGTTTACAGATATCTATTACTACGCACTATTTTTTAACTGATCTATCGCCCAACATTCAAACAGCAGGTCTGTTTTATTGTATTACTATAGTACCTTCTTTTGATGTGACTTCATTTGCACAGGTTTAATTTTTCCAGGCTTACGGCCTGCCTGCCTGATGGTAAGCGGTTACTGGACGGTTACTGGACCTATGGACGTGGGAAATCAATCCCATATTGCCGCGATATTAACCTTTTTACCCCTTTCTTGAAGAACTCCATGTTTTAGATAGGTACTACTCTACCAGCCGTAGTTTCCGCAGAAGAAAGTTCTTTGGAACCGCACAGTTCGCGACCAATTTGTGTCCAAGGTGTGTCAAAACAGGGAAATTGGACCATAGAATGGTTAAATTTAGTAGCTTTCAATGGGAATATTTAAAATCGGTTGAATAGTTTTCAAATTTATCCATTACAAGTAAACGAACGAACAATCAAATCTTTTCTCTTTATATTATTAGTATAGGTCAATTATTTTCCCAAGAGCTGTGTTCGGTATTCTAACATGAACTGAGGTACAAATTTAAAAAATTATATCCGGTTTAATCGCGATTTTGAATATAAAACCTTTCTGAGCATCGCTAGTATAAAAGCATACATTCAACGAACTAAGATGGGTATCTTATTATTGCTTTTAAAATAAAAAGTTCTCCAAAATTCCGTTACGTCTTAGATTTTGATTATGCAATAATTCCGGTAACAACATAACATGCGGTCGGTACCACCCAGTGCTTGTTTAGAGAGAATATAAATTAGGCAAATAGCGTAGTAGAAACACGTAGTACAGTATGACGAATGGTGACAGTACACGTAATATTTCCAAATGTACAGCTCTGCTCTGCATTGTGAACGGTTTAGAAATTGACATAGATATTATAGAAGTTAATGTCATCATCACAGCCCGTAACAGTCCACTGCAGGACTTATGGCCTCTCCCACGAAAGGGGAGGTTCTTTGCCATAATCTTCACGCTTGGCAGGCGGGTTAGAGATCGCAGTGTTTAAATAATACGTTGGAAAATGCTGCTGCCCATTTTCCAGACTACGGAGACTCTTGATCTTTTGCCTCGAAAACATTAGTCGCCTTGTACGACACCCATGAGTGTAAGGGGTTGGTGCTATTCTACTCTGCCGGACACCACACGGCCAAGTTAATGTATTTATACCTAATAGGTATCTATCAAATATATTAGCACTTGATCAGGGATAATCTGAAAATCAGTGCAGCAGGGCTTCAGCGATCAGCGTACACCAAGATTGGCGTACACTGAGATTGTATGTGCCCTTCCAAAATGTAACTATTATTATTAGTTATAAGTTATAGTACTAATTACCTATTTGTTGCTCACATAATTATGTTCTCGTGTATTTTCCTATTACTTTTAAAATTAAGCTATGTTTGTTATGTTATGTTTGGTTGTGTGGAATAACTAAAATTTGATTTGATTTGATATTAAACGTTTCTTTTTCAATTATCAGTCCAACCATGAAATTTTTGAAAATATTTTGAAATAATAATCCCTAGACATTGTTTTCCAACTCCCCAACTTATTCCTGAACATTAATCTCATAAAAGTTGCAAAATGCAAATGTTTATTATTCAAACGACGGAAAAGACTGCTGAATTATGAATCCGGCACAATTTTCGGCGCGGAAGGTGGCAGCGTGAATGCTAAAGATCGAGCAAACAGATGTACCAAGTAAATCGGGAAGCGTGTGCAATAGAGTGTAATAAGTTATCCCGGCGCAAGAAGCTTTCGCATTCGTTCTGTGGTACATTATGCATGGCCCGCTTTACGAGCTGAGCTCAAAATGCTCCCCAATAACAGTAAAGTTTAGGAGAAAATCAATAGTGAGTTCACATGTTATTGTTTTTGTGTAAATCGAGGTCAGTATTTGCGTGTTTCAGTTCGCTGCGGGGATACATGCGGAACCATTTTATGTTTTATTATGATTATTAGAACTCAAACTCTAAATTTCTTTTTCGTGTAGAACATTGAACATCTCTTTCAAAAGGAGATAATATAGAAATGTAATGGTCCTACCGGCACAGGAGTTATATTCTATGATACAGGTCAAAGCATCAGTAGGCCATTACGTAACTCTATTGCCAACAATTGAACTGAACCAATGAAATCGATGGTATGAAATCGCAAGTGTCAATTTTACTCATTGCAATCAGAGAATTGTTAGCAACATAAATACGTAATTAGCCTACTGTTCACCAATTCATTCTAGTTATAATACAATTGCTTACTTGAACCTTGTACCTTAAAAAGGAGCTATCAAAATTCAGGTCGCTCTAGACTTTCCATTGAACTTTTCGCGAATAAAAACTTGGCCTGTGAAATTAGGACGTCAGATGGCTATTTGTCGGAAACTTTTCCACTTGTCGTACGCTTGCTCCCCGAGAACAAGACGAAAGTGGCCCCTCCCTAAGAATACTCCATCAACAAGAGAGTGTATTTAAACCAACAGTTCCAGCCTCGGAGCAATCCAATTCCAGTAAATAAACGTGCCCGTCTACGAGAATATTCTCAGACCTCAGATGAAGATTCAGGATTGCACATGGTACTAAATAAATTTAGCTAGTTGAGGAATAGTTTAATTTGGGGAAGACTCTAATTTAAACTTCACCTATTTATTATAAAAGAAAGATTTTTTCACTGATAACAAAATATCTTAATTCTTAATTAGAAAATTCTTTCACTAACAGGAAGCTACATAACACTACTATACTATTCCCAAGTATAGAGTACTTATGATCCCGGAAAAATTAAAAAAGGGGTAAAAACCATAACGAAAACTACGTGTAAGACAGTTAGATTTCTATTGACATGAGATTTAAAAAATATTTGACAAATGTTGCTTCCGCTATGCTAGCAAAATAATCTCCATAATTTCTCTCCCATCAACGAAGCCCGCGTTAAGCCAGCCTCCATCCGCTAATTTCCACAACTCGTCCGTCTGTTGTGATCCCATTTGCCAGATTGGCGTGGGTTCGCGCCACCTCGTCGAGATAAACTTTTGCTCTTACAATCCATTTTTCAAACGTCACCACACACAATGTTGGCGACATTATCTCGCCATTTGCACTGAATGTGTTTTTCCTAACGGCACTGGAGTATTTCAACGAAATGCTTTTCCACCAATTGAATTTTGAAACTGGTACCTAATGGAATTTGGATCTTCCGCTTAAGACTAATTAGAACATAATACCGACATTTTCATCGATTTCAAATGGTAACAGTCATTTATATTATGTCAAAATCTTTGATAACTACTCGTTTTACGATAAAGTCGCAACAACTCAAAATATTTAGGGATCTTAATATTACGTAGAAATCTTAAACATTTTTTAAATAAAATTCCTACGGCTATTTTACTCGCTGATAATGTGTAGCTTTTTATTGGTGAAAGAACGTTGACAATCTAGTTTTGTGTTTGTTTGTAATGAATATCTGTTACAAACATAAAAAAATGAAGTATTTTCTCTTTGTATTACATATGTAGTCTTACTTTTTATTAACTCCCTACGAATAAACGTAGTGTGTTATAAGTTTGACATAAGAAAACCGTATTGACGGTCGATCATCAGCTGGTTTCCATCTAGGTAACCGACAAGTTGAGTTTGAAGAGTAGGGAGGTGATTGCGATAGGTCGATAGTTAGATGGGTGCGGTTACTCTTTTTGATGATGATGGTGTGTTTAGCATTCTAAACATAGCTTGTTAAAAAAGAGTTGGCATAAAATAAGGGCGCTCCTGTCGTTTCACTTGTTCCATCTGCCACCACGGCCAACTGTTTTTAACGAGCTGTATATAACATTAAAATAGTTTTCAGTTTCACACTTTGGCCTTACTAATAAACATGGCATAACCTGACAGGTAGGAATCTATTGCTAATTCTAAACATGGCCATAAAAATTGCTATTGCTAATCCAAGGTGTAAAGTTACGCTACCTTTATTAATACGGGGGTTTGAGACTGCGCACATTTATTACGGTCCGGACGCTGTATTTATATCCAAGATATTTGATGGCTGTAACCCTATTACTCTTGCTCACAACTGACCACCCCGTAAACAGGGCTGCCTCTAAAACGTTCGTTCGTCAAAACACATAAACCGTTTATGCCACTCGAGCTGCCTTAATATGTATTTACGTCGGGAATAGCCGTGTGAATCGGGTGTAAGCCGTATTAGAGGGTAGATACGCAGATAAATGTCAATTTCGAGTATTAATATACATGTAGCCGCTTAAGCGACACCCATTTATTTGTTTTGGTGGTGATATAACACCAAATTAATTACTTACTTAATTTAATTAATGTTACTTTTAGTCTGTTTTATGTTCTTTTCTCAACTTTTTTTGTTGCACCGCGTTGTAATTTTTTTCGTCCGTCTACGTAGTTTTAATTAAATAAATAAAAATACTGGTAGAGAAGCTGTTTCTCGGTGTTTTGATTTTGTTAATAAATGTACAACAAAAAGAAGTAAAAAATATTCTTAACCTTCTACGTACAAGTTTAGAGTCCATTTACCAAAATTTACCAACTCGTACGTAAAAGGTAAGGAACAACCGATCTTGACTAGTAGAAGCGCTACCAAATAAATTCTAACAAGATACTTTCATCCGGCAGTAATCGAATGGAGCGTTTGTCTTAGCGCTTTCCGAGAATTTCCCAAAAGGATTTGTGAAATTATGACTCTTATCTTATTGAGCGAAAAGAAGTAATAGTCCAGTAGATACCGATGATTGGATAAGTTATCTACTGCATTTTAAGAGTCGTGCAGGAAGACTTAGGAAGGAACCTTTAAAACTACGAAAAGCTTAGGTCAGAGCCATTTAGGGCGTAAATGAAACCTCCACCCGTGGCCTATGTCCAGCAGTGGACTAGTATAGGCTGATGATGATGAAAGTAAACACAACATAAACCAGACACCATTAAATACATTACGGGCACAATGGCAAATTATTTACTTCAATTATCACCAAAAAATTCCAGTTATACTCGTACGTCCAGTAAGATTTTCACGAATCAGTTCTAAGTTTTCAGTCACGTTTCGCTCAAAACCGTTTAACAAAGAAATGTCCCATGAAACGCATTAGCAGTTTGGTGTAAATGCTTAGCCAATTACTGGTGTACTTATTTATTGTTATCTGTATACAAAGTAAACCTTGATTCAGAAACCTTCTACCTGTTTACCATTTATTTAAAGTAATGACAAAGTATTTCTTTGTGATACTTATTCACTAGAGCTTTGTAAAGATGCTTCCTAAATTTCCTTATGGCAATGCAATTTTCAACTACCTTGATTTTCCAACTATAAATTCTTCACAATTTAGTATAAAACAAAGTCGCTTCCCGCCGCAGCGTCTGACCCTATATATTTATGTACGCTTAGATCTTTACAGCTAAGCAACGGATTTTAATGCCGTTTTAAAGAGGAAGGTTAATAAGTAAGAAAAAGGTTTTTTCGGGATCGGCAACGCGTGGATGATGCCCCTGGTATTGCAAACGTCCATAGGCTGCGGTAACTTACCATCGGGCAGGCCGTAAGCTTGTTTGCCACCTTGGTGGTATAAAAAAAACAAGGTAACGTAGTGGTAATGTAGGTATAGGGTAGGTATAAGGTAGGTGTAGGGTAGGTGTAAAGCAGGTATAGGGTAGGGTGAGATATGAGTAAAGGTAGGGTAATGTAGGGTAGGGGTAGGACGCCTCGCGAATGAAGTCGCGAGTCGTTGTAAAACATATAGCATATGAAAGAGAATGCAATTTTAAATACCTAACGAAAAGAGAATAACTGCCGCACAACTGCTCCAGTTCCAATTCGAAAGAAAATACATTATTTTCTTTGAGAATTCAATTTGATCTTGTACTAGTTTAAATTTAAAATGCAGCCAGTGTTGCGGAAAATGCTAGGCAGTTTCAACTTTATTCATAAGGGGCGAGTGCATTTTGTATTCCACGGCTCTATGGTAGTTGGAATTTATTATTCAATAGGATGTAAAATTCAATAGGCTCTACATGGACTCTACATATTTTTTGATTTGACGTTAAATGTGTTTGTTTCGTCGTATCGTATATGTTTATTTGTACATTATTCAAGACTTTTTGTTATTTAATTCTGCTCACAACAGAACAGTATTTCGAGACGTAAAGTCCGGCTTCGCACGGGTAGTAACCTAAACCAATTATGCACCTAACTTTCTCGTGAATTACTCTGTCTATGGGTGAAAACCGTATGAAAATCCGTTCAGAAGTTTTTTAATTTATCGCGATCAAACTAGAGATAGAGAGACAGACGCGGCGTGGGACTTTGTATTATAATATGTAGTGATGATGGTAAATAAAATTCGTAAGCTTATGGCAGGGGCATGAAGAATACGTAATTTTAAGATAAGGGCATGGATAAAGGTAATACAGTGTAATTACATGCTCGCTATTTTTCGGCTAAGTCCTCATAAAGACAACGCACCTGCGTTTCTACATTTTCATTATTTGTTCTGTTTAATTTTTATCTTAATATTTTGATTAAACTAAAACAGTTGTGTTCAGTGTTTTTTAATGATTGAATGAATGATTTATTGCTTCAAAATATGGTACAAAGAATATGTAAAAATAAAGCAATAGCAAGCAAATATATGTCATAGTAAGTACACCTATCTCTTTTTACATCGAAAGTACCTACATTTAAGAAACATCGTTAATCCGTACCCTAAACAAAAAATAATAATTTGGCTGTTCTCTCGCTCAGCTCACGAACTAAACCAGGTTAAGTGCTGACAATACGAAGCCTGTTGCTGTGTGGCGAAATTTTGAAGAACCGACCGACATTCTCCCGATTATTATAGTGGACGAGGGGTCTTTTGATCACAGTGTAGCCAGTAGCAGGCACTTAGTGGAAGCACACTCAAATGTGAATAATCCGAGTCGCTCCGCTCTGCTTGCAGCCTTTGCACGAGTGGGATTTAGAAAATCCAAAGCTTAGATTCACACTCGTTTGCGGGATTGCGGCAGTGTTCTTGTGATGTCTTTTTACTTATTGTAGAAGGCTGTAATGTAATTGGCTGTTCCCTGGGAGATTGTGACCAAATTTTATTCTATTGTACATACAATATTAACTTAATTTAATACAACGGCTGTACAATGGGGAGTGTTCCGATGAACTTTTTGATCTGGTTCCCACGGCACAATGGGATCGTTCAAAAGGTATATTATTAGAGGTCTCTTCAGAGGCGGGCAACGCATTGCTGATGTCCATAGGCGGCGGTGACCACTTTTCTTCATAAAACATAAAAAAAGAACCTTCGTTTCACCCCTTCCCGTAGAACTTTTTTGGGATTTTCCAAATAGATTAGGGTAGGGGTACAGTAGCATGAGTTTTTGTAGACTAGGGAAAAGCAAAAATCACTGATTGTTTAAACTAAAAATTACATTTAGTTGTCTATACTAAAAATACCCCATTAGGGCGTTCTGCTGATAATAACTAAAGGTACAAGCTGCCCAAAAAGAAGGTGTGCGACAAATAATTTCAGTTGCTTCCATTAAAAATAACCCCATTAAGACGTAAAATCTCTGCCGCTAAATTCAACCTACTTAAATGTCCAAGTTGGTACTAGTGTGCAATGCGTATGGAGACCGGGACCATGCATTCACAATTCAAGGGCTCGGGTAACGACCCTCGGACAATTCTAACTCGCAAATAGTGCTCTGAATAAAACAATGAGGGCGAACTGAATATTCCAAATGGTACTTACGGAGGCTCGATACCTATTTTAGTTGTTAAAAGGTCAACGTTATCAAGTATGTGCCGATAATTAGGTAAATTTACACAAAGTTTTATTGTAAACATTGTCTTTTAAAAAAAGCGCAGTAAAAAACGACGTAGAATATATTTTATGTCAAAACGAAATACCGACAAATTATGTATTTTCGACGTCATCTTGGCAGTCTATATGAAATCTTGGATCATGATCAAGGCATACCACGGCCCCCGTGCGCGAGAGCACAGCGTTTAATGCACTTTTGAATGTTTCACTTTAACTTTAGTACCTACTACTACTACTACTTTCTTCCGACCGGTTTCGGCCATGGCGACCTCTTCAACCCCTAAAGGTTGTATAACAACTATATGTATTCGAGTCCAGATGTCACAAACAAGTTCCACTGAAACTATTTTCCCCGAATGTTGTAATCCCGTACACCTATGTGCAATGTCAACCGTATCCTATTATGCAAAGCTAGCTCTCAGGGTAGCCCGTGACTTGCTTGATTTCCATTTTGCATACCCTCTCTTTCTAACTAAACCTATGTATCTCCTATATATTCGGTGTTTCAAAGCGAGAGCGAGTTAGAATACGGCCATTGTAATTCAGAGCCACTGAAATGGACACGACACGATGCAAATTTTTGGCTCCTTTTAAAAAGGGAAAACGTCGTCCCATTCTTCGTTGTAGTTTATAGGTCTTGGCTTGAGAATGTTTTGTTAAAACTACTGAAATAGTGAACTGCTCCTTTCCTTTGTTTTAAATATTTGTATCGGTCTTGTTTTCACCAGCGTAGGAATCAAGACTCTTTGAAATAGTTTGAAATTAACTGTTCACGAGTAATCTCTCTATAAGTACAATCAGGCAGCCTATACCACGAGTAGCTTAGGTGAAGAATGTGTAACACATACATATCTGATAAAAAAGAAGTGCTTTTGCATAAACTTACAATCATCGCGTAAACCGTAGTCCGCTCCGCTGTTAGCAGAGACATATCGAGAGAGTTATTCTAGAACAGATACGAGAGTTCTAATATCCTTTGGGTCCACCCACATTACGTATACATAATATAATAACCGCAACAAAAATGAAACTACATTTCTAGCCCAAAATGAGGTTCCTAGGGTCTGAAGGTAGCTGTTGAAAAATGTATTCCCATTCCCAACCTACGCTACATCATTCGCAATGCGAAAATATCAAGAAACTAATTTGTCATCGTTTGAATATTCCGGTGGCAATATCGGGGACAGCCCTGCTAAAGGTTGGCCGAGTTCCCTTGACATTCGGCAAGTGCGAAGGCGAAACGAGATATTATATTTTTATGCTGACTACACATCAAGGTTCCTGAACTTATGGTACCTCGGACTGTACGCCTTGTAACTCACGGCTACTTAGAGCTGCTGTGGAAATTATTAGGTACGATTATACAATTCGTTAAAATAATGCCGTACTTACCTATTTGATATGGCTTTGAAATAAACTGTTTTAAAATGAAATGTCGAAATATAGTAATTAACAATAGTCAATAATATATTTATTTACCCTGACGAATCTCAGAATTATTATTTATTTATTTTAATTGTACCATGTTGTGGCCTGTGTCTACCCCTACATGAAAAAGCATTGACGATATGTATTTATGTATGTATGTAATTATAAGTTACAACATATAAAGTTATAATATTCTAAGTGTCTATGTCCCGGTTGTGCTCTTGCGCACCGATACATACAGGACTTGGCAAATCAGATAATTACAGTGGAGCGACTGCCATCTGACCTCCGTGTCCCTGCTACCAGACCAACCTGACCAAATTGGATCATGGTTATCATAAGTTATAAATTAGGTTAAACGTAATCGAGATTACATTTACTTGTAAGATTAACTTCTAAAGTTGCCGGTTGAACATCGAATACACGAGAGGGAATATAAAGTCATCAATTTAGATCGTGTAGCAACCAGACACAATCGCCATTTAGGTCGTAACTCGTTAATCTCCTAAGACCTAACTTTTGAATGTACACGCTTCGAAAACTTCAGTGGGTATTGTCAATTGCTCATATTAGAGTAACATCAGATTAAATAAGTGTCACTTAAGGAAATATTAAGTGCAAGAAAGAGTGTTTTTGAAGAAGAGGGACGCGGACGGACGGTCCATCTGATGGTGGCCATTTACCATCGTCGTCCAGGACATCTGCAACCTAAGGGGAGCTGATGCGGTGCCGGCCGTTGAGGTACCTGTAGAAATGCCTGTTGAGGAAGCCCATGTTGTAGTGCAGGGGAAAGACTTCGGGATGGAGCTCATTCTACATCTTACACGTGCCTGGTTAAAAGTCTCGTGATGCCCGTACGTTAGTTGGTTTCCAGTGGATTAAATCTGTCCCATCGTCGGAGAGTGCGGTGGCGGAAAAGTGACGGTGGCACCAATTTAAACAGTTCTTGATTGATTAAGGTTTTTATGCTATACTTTAGTTTTTCCTAACATATTTTAAAACTATGCGGATTGTAAACCATGTGCATGTGTATGTGTAAGTCCGGCAAAGTGTACAGAAAGCCATGTAAATCGCCCGAGAATGTTTATATTGTCTTATTCAACCATCCTACAGAATGGACTGAAATATTCATGTGTATAAAATACCGTATTACATAAACAAATCGTTTGTTACTGCTAAAGACTAAAGGCAGAGCTATTTGCAGCGAGTTGGCTTCAATCGTATCAAGTTGCTAGTAATTGAGATGGGAATACACTTGAGTGCTCTCAAACACTTCAAGGTCTAGGCACTGACTGTGGCTGTGACGTCACGTTGTTAAGCACTGAGATGTAGCATTTCCAATGTCAATTAATAAACATATTATACATAAATTGTCTATAAATCAGTTGTTAGACATAGGCAGATTGCTTGCGCGTGCAAAATTATTGGAAGTAAGGATAAGGTCGTTGAAGATGGCAGTCATATTACTAAATTATGTTATAGGTTAGACCACATTGGAAGGTTCAAAATCACTCACCGTGCGACAAAAGGCTCTAAACACGTAATAAGATTAAAAATGACGCAGGCAGGATCTAGGCTGTAGGTATAACATGCCATCATACAACGGCATCGGTTTCCCCGAAAGAAATTCACTACCCACAGTTTTGTGCTGCACCCTTCCCGGGACACTTTTCAGATGAACGTCATCTGGTCGCTGAGGAGCTTCCTAGCCGACGCTCCATCTTTCTGCATTAAGATTGCATTAGGCAATCTACTAGAAAAGTTGACGCTATTAATCATCTCACCATCGTCCATACAATTATTCCATTGACACCTATACCGCTTGACATCGTAATTTATAATGGTATGCTAACAAACGTATTACGCATATCACGTGACTAAATAAGCAGACACTTAGCTTGTGCAATGTTTACCGTATGCGGCGTCAGTGGAGGCTGCATTAGCAAATAATAGTTCAGTCTAGTACACGGGCCGTGCAGCACAGCTTTCATATTGCAAGTCCGAATGAAAGGGAGCTGCATTGTGGATATTAATCCGGCACTGTGTAGGTCTGTCTAGCAATAATAAATGTGCTTGGACCAATTCACACAGCGCCATCTAGCCCCAAAGTAAGAAAATGATAGATAGATATCTGATAAACTACTTATATACTTTTTTAATGCATACTTATTATACATACTTCACCATGACCCGTAACAGAAATCATTTCAAATTCTGCTCGGCCGGGAATCGAACCCGGGACCTCTGCGTGGCGACCGGCATGTTAACCAATTAAACTACTCAGGTCGTCAAATAATGTGTATTAGCCCGACGCAAAATGTCAATCATATTCAATGTCAAATATTATCAACAGCGCCGTTATCGGGCAATGATACCTGTAACTGCGTCGAAATATCAGGCTACTCGTAATGCCTCGTAAAGCATAGCTTTCCCTAAATTAATATGCTTATAAAATTAATGACGTCATAGTACAAGGCTTGTCAATTGTGATAGGTCTACCAATTAGTAATTATAAGGATGTTACTTCGTTTTAAAAGTCTCTTGGGAACAAATATGCTTTACTCATTCTTGCAATTAATCATGGGGAACGGTTATCTCTGTTCTTATTTCCATGTCATTAATTATGCAGATAACGGATATGACCCTGACTTCGACGTCGTACAAAGTTCAACTGGTGTTTATTACTATTTCCGTTTATGATTAAGTACATCTTGTTATTCATTTAGTTACTTTTTCCTACAATTTTACTGTCTGACAAGACAGCATTAAGGAAAGGGCACTCGTTACCAGCTTTGTGACAAAATTGAATACGACAACGAAGACAATGGCTGTGTATCTATTATTCAGTATAGTAATTACGGAAAAATTATAACAGTAAGGAAGGTAAACTTTCACTGTAAAAATCAGGTGGTAGGACTCTGTCTGCCTTAGCTACTTCTGCCGCCAAGCAACGATGCCTGCGTTGTTGTGTTCCGGTTTGAAGAATAAGGTAGCCAGCACAATTACATACAGGCATGAGGCATTCATCTAAGTTCTTACAGCGACAACACATCTACGGCTCTGCATTTTTATTGCCTACCATCTAATTACCTACACATGTCAAACTTATAATACATTAGTCATGCGTTGGGGTCACGATTAAACAACACAGTTCCATGCTGTGCTGCGAATGCTGTGCACGATCGTATAATGCTGCGTTGCACAGCACAGGCTGTGCACGAATATTTCCAAGTTGAATTCAACTGCAAACTAACCCATTCCCCACCTAAAACATCAAAATCGCCTTGCGAACACAACTAATGGACACAAAGGCCTCCTTTGTACGAAGATTTGCACGTTAGCATGACACAGTTGCCTCCGAAATGGTATTATGTTCCTCACACAAAGGTTAATCTAGCCAGCAACATTGCATTAGCACTAATTTGACTGCGAACTGAACGAGCGGGAGGGTTTGCTCTGTTGCAAATTGAGCCTGCGGGTAGGCCCAGCTCCCCAGCTATTACTGGATTTGGATCTGAATCTATAGATACTACAGATGCGGCATAAATTATGTAGACAGGAAAACCCCGCACCTACGTAACCTACACCTACACAAGTTACCTACACCTACGTAAAGTGTTGATATTAACTTGTAATCAACAATAGGTGAGTCCTAAATATTATAGTATATGGCATATAGTATTCAAATTTGGCGGGGTATTGAAGGCTACAGTTTCAGAAATATAACAAAAGTGTGGTGGATTAAGTTCCCATAAATGCAATCCTCGAAACGTCTTGCTTTTTTCGATGTCCAGCAGTAGACAATCTGCGGCGAGTATATTTATATTATTCATCTTGACATTAATGTCCGTTAGGGCCCGGGGTCCGAATTGATCATGATCCAGGATTTGGCATATCAGGTAATTACAGTAGAGCGACTGCCATCTGACCTCCGTGACCCAGTAACACGAGAACCTGATCAGATTAGATCATGGTTAGTATATTGTCAAAGCACGTTAAACCAATAGCAGATAGATAACAGAATCAATGCAATGACAGCCCCGTCATGTCAACATCGATGAGCACAATGCGACACAATTGCAGTCAATATCCACAAATTAGCGTCAATCACCAAACACGACGTGCATCTATGATCGATGCTTTTATCTAATCGGTGCATCGATCTATCTATTCCGACCAAGCGTGCAATCTAATGATGATGCTTCGGTGATTTCGGGGGATATGTACTACATCATCCGTCGAATCGTCATTTACTGGAGATAGTGGAGAAACATTGCTTATAATTATATCCGATGCTACTTAAAAATCAATTTTGCTAAATCGTCCACTCCACGTCCACATACTTAATAAGAATCTGCTGCAAATAACTCTTCGTCGTTGTTGTGTCGTCTTTCATTTTGTAATATCTCTATGCTATTTATTGTGTGCAATATTTGTTAAACAAATAAATAACTTACGTTCTGAACTCTACTCGGCGATGTGGGTCAGATTCTCAGAACGTCAGATTATGAGGAGGTCAGATTTTTATTATTCATTCCTTTTCAATGACCCACACAATGGCGCTGCCACCTACCTACGTCCTACCCAACCCTACCCACACAACCTACGCCAAGACAGGCCGGAATCACTGCGTGCGAGTCGACTCAAATCAGCATAAAGCTTCGTGACAAAGTATGTCAGTCATTAGCGTAAGCACAGAGTTTAACGATATCCGAAATGGGCCTAGGACGCCACTCCGACCCACTGTTTAAAAATTCCAAGCCGTAATGGTTGTAATCACCGCCTAATGTCCCTGATTAAGCTCGCACTAGGGGTGGCAGTTCTGAAAATAACGAAAACGCTATTCGTATATTACCGGATAAATAAAGAAACAAGAATGCTGGTGCAATTATATGCACTGGTGCACCTAGGTGATCTGAAGATATTTAACCATTCACAGTATATGAAACATGTAGTAGCTATACACAGTCTGTTTCTAGCAGGTAGCTTAACTAACTTGAGTACGTTTATGCAAATATCAAACCAACAAAAACTATTTGGCACTAAAAAGCACTTGGTACCCAAATAACCCCGATTACAATTCACTAACGGTCAGAGGTTCCGAAATGTCATGGCTGTAACTACAGGGCCCCATAAGCCCTATTTTTTAAATCGCTGGCATCCACGTGAGCGCTCGCCTTCTAGTGCTTGTCCTTTCTATCTCTAGCAACTGTGTGAAAGAGATAGGTAGTGCACGCGTGCGCTTGCATGGATGCGAGCAGTTTCCAGCAGTTTATACCCCATATAATGGCGGTAGATAATAGACATCAGCTAGTTCCGGCTTTGTATTTACTTCTACGCGACGCCAAGACAACGCAGAGACGTTCTACGAAGCCGAACTACATTATTATCGTCGATATCTGTAACAACACTCCTCGAAGCCTCCTCAGGTTCCCCTATACATAGACCAGTAAAAATATCAACAAGGTTGTGGAATCAATCACTTTTTCCGGCCTAACTTACGTATTTGACGGCATGTTGTCGTTATTACTATTTGTCAACAGAGCCAAGCTTTTTGTACCAGCCCTGCAGTCACGTGATGTATTAGGTAATCTTCCTTTTGTCTTCTTTATCGGAGAGGGGCGCCTAATAATTGTATTATACATTGCCGTAACGTGTGTCTCTAGTACGTTACGTTAGGTGCGAAATTACCGTATTAACGTTAGTGACTTTTATACTTAGCCTTCTTGTCAAGTACTTCGTAAGAACGACTTAGGACATACAATTCTGTTTAATCACTTACGAGTATAACTTTAGAACCAACCCCTTCCACTTACAAATGTCGTGAATTATTTGAAAGGTAGACCGCGTTTTCTATTTTGTAGTTGGTGTTGTAAAGCTCTCGATATCGGATTGGGATCGTTTTATAAAGGTCATTTCGTTATCTTATCTCTCTGTCGTCCGATCTGTCGGATTCCGGGCCAACGTCGACAGAATTACATAATTGCATCCCAGGGGCCATGTTGAAATTATAGTCTGTTACGGGTTTAGTATAATAAGTATGTATTTAAAAAGTAGCATATAATTAGTTTATCAGTTATCTAACACCCATAACACGCGCTTTGCTTACTTTGGGGATAGATATTTGATATATTTTTTATTTAATACCTACCTTATTTTACTATCTTCGTCAACGTCTATCGCAGCTAAAGCCAGGGTCCGCTTTCCTCACCCCCTCATTCTTTTCCACTTCGTACGGTCTTCAGCATCCTCACCGTTGGCTCTGGCACCCGACTCAGCGATGTCGATTAATCGCTTCTTGGGTCGAAACCACTTTCCTGATACGGCCAGGTTCAGGAACCTACTTCCCACGCATCCCTGCGGCTTACGCAACACGTGACCAAACCAGAGCAGGCGATCCCCGATCTTATACGCGATATCCCTCACGCCAAGGCTGCCATGGATGTACTCGTTACGTCAATCGTTTAAAGCCTATTTTTACACCACCAATGTTTAACTTTGGTACCCGCACAATTCCTCTCGTTTGTGAGACTTAAAACGGAAATCTACTTAATGCCTACAAGCAGGTAAAATAAGTATATTTACATTTATGTGTCACAATGCAATCCGTCGGTATTTACAAACGTAAATTGTCTTTAGTAAAGTAGCGTTACTATGCGTTCAATTAGCGACTTCTAGGTAAGTCAACGCACTGCGTTCTATACCTATATAATCAGTCGTGTGCAATTTTCAAATGGTGTATTTCAGTTTTTCCAGTCGCAGTGAAGGATCTTACACACACACATGTGCACAAGCACACGCATACCGAGTCAGTAGGAGGTACCTCTATGAAAGGTTTTTTTTTCTATTTAGTCATTAGGTTATCATACTGCTAAATGGTTTGATACTCGAAATTTTAAACCGCAGTTTTATTATTGGCATTGCAACTTTGAATTGTACTTTTATAACTAAATTTCATTGCTGTAAAACTGTATGGAAATAAATAAATAAATACGGCTCTATGATTAGACATTTTTGAATTTCATTTTGACGGACGCCTCTCTAACTTTGTCAGTTGGAACCTCGTGAGTTCGCGCGCATGGACCTTAAATATTGTCAGACATCCTCATATAGTGTTACATTTGTCACAATAAACACATTCTCGGTTCATTCAAAGGTACCTAATAATAACTGTAACAGGAAAATATCGCTGTTACAGTATACCTATAACAAAATTACCTCTTGTTACTACATAGGTAATTTATATGGCACTGTAAATCTCTCTACAGAGGTAATGTGCAACAAATTATCTACATAACATATACAGATCGGCCACTCTTGACTTGTCAATGATATAATAGCTGTCAATGAGTGGTGTCATAGTCGTAATGTGTGATGTCGTCAAAGGGTTACAGCAACTCCATGCATGTTTACGGACTGATGCTATAATTAAATTATGATTATGATATTATGATGTGGTGTTTATTTGGTGGTGTGATGTATGGTGTGAATTTTAATAGGTTTTAACATAAGTAATTTTACATGGGAGTATGTATAAATTATTTAAAACAATTTACTTATGAAAGAAAAAGGAGAAGCATTTCTCTAACTAACCTAGGTACAAAACTTTTAGAGAGTGGCTATATAGGAATAAATTGCATAAAGTACCGACTACCGGGACTAATCTTAGCCCGTGGTTCGTAACCTACGAATGTTCTTTGCTGGTGTAAACCATGTTTCATACACTTTGAAGGGTTAAATATCTTCAGATCACCTAGGTATATGCCAGTGCATATAATTGCCCCAGCATTCTTGTTTCTTTATTTACTTTATTTATTGTGGTTCGTAACCTACGAATGTTCTTTGCTGGTTTACACCAGACGAACATAGAGCAAGGGCAGAGCTATAGCGTTCACTCCTGATCTTTTGGTGTAAGCGGTATGTTTACACTAGGCATACTAACGCGGGCCAGAAAACACATCTCATTAACAAAAGAGCAAAATGTAGGTAATTAAGTGATAATCGGCCAACTTGTGACAGATAAGCAAGCACTGCGAATGCGAGCGTATTTTCCCTACCGCGTGTTGAGCTGTTAAAGGAAACGCACCACGCGCATGCGCATCGAATTGGCTAATTAACCCGTGCGCTTTGCAAATTGTTCAGAAATATGCAGCGAATCTAAAACAACAAATTGCCGTACACGTAATTAATACGGAGCCGATAAGAGACGCGTGGTTCGCTTGCGCAATATGTCGACCATGTCAATATTAATACTTATAAAATTAGAAGTACATGATATTGCATCTAGCGAAAGCCCATACAGAGGCACACTATTTGTCCCAAATGTTTATACAAGTTTGTATACTAATGACAGAAAGCTAATTTTATGATTTGTAAACAAATGCATAGCGCATAGTCACCACGCAGCAATTGTGTCGCACCCGCATCGTCGTCGTGCCGCACCCGCATAGTCTCTACGTTTTTATATGTTTTCCCGGACTCGTGTCTTTTATTGTACAAAAGTCTCACCTAATCAGAATCTCACGTAGTCCGAAGCTGACTTAATAAGAAACTGACTACCTCAGAATTTGTCTTCCAGTAAATTTGACCTATATCGCCGAGTGCGTCATGTGCGCGCCAATAAGGCAAACAGCACTTTTTTGTCCGGTTGCTATACGGTAACTATGCGATGTGGGCACGATGCATATGCGTTTTCTAACCTTTGTAAACCGGACGGTTTACAAGCGGTATAAACTGGCCCGTCTCGCTCTAGTTTGACAACGGTACCTCAAAGAACGGCACCACATGTATGAAGCACAGACAGTTAGAAGCCTGATAGGTACATATCATAATTCACTTTGAAATGTTCATCAGTGTTTGCACTCGATTGCAGATGTACGAATGTCAGTCAGTCAGATGGACCATCATTGTGTACAGGAATATGATTCATAGCGTGGTTATGGAAATGCAGTAACTTATAGGAAATTCACAGTAAACCCCTGTGTTGTACATGAGATGTGCTATCGAAGTCAAAACTTGGACTTTGCTTCTGAAATAAGATGTTTTAATACGAGTATACCATTGCAAAATATCCGAGAGTAGGTACATATTGAAGTTCTAATCAGAAACGTAAGTCACCCAATAACCCAGTTAGTAATCTATTTACTTTTGTCATAAGACCTTTATTGCCAATTAAATACGTAAATCAACGCGAGAATAGAAAACAATAATAACGATGAACTACCTATAACTTCCACTGAGATGATTAATGTTATTCTTTTAGTAAATTCCCACAGTACGAGTTATGGTTTATGGCAGCTTGCCTATAAAAATGGCAAATAAGGTTGTGGTGTAGTCAACGTAATAAACATCATTGTTTGCTTTACCGTGAGTAGAAATGGCTACGAAATTGCTGGCATAAAGGGCACCTCTTTTAATTTAGGTGACGTAATTCTATCGATTAAAAGACAAATCATAATGCACTATCATTTAATTAGATAGTAGTTAGTAGGTGCTCGTATCTAGTGCGACGAATACATGATATAGTACCTTTGTCATAGACTTTCTAGTGTCTCGTAACTTTCTATTCGGCAAAAAATTGTGAATAACTACGTAATTCGCTAAATAAACATTAGCAAAATAATATTTATGTCTGCAATATGTGTACATAGTCCGAAACAAAGTGAACTCTATCAATTAGGGCTGAGCACCTCAAACATAATGTGTGATATTGAATCCTTGGTTATTGATACCAACCAAATTGACGTTAGCGAAGTGTTTGTCCAATCTCATGTATATGCCATTTTACTGTGTTTTCAAGCAGTTTTTTATTGCCTATAACGCACAATTTGGAATTGATTTTGCTCAAAATTTTATTTGCTATTACCTAAGTGTCATGTCGTATCTGGGACAAGTACAAGGAAATACAAATAGATCACGACGTAATTATGTAGGGCATAATTGGCAGGCCCATATTGCTCAGAGTTTCCATTTATTTTTGATAGTTATTGGTTTACCTCATGTGTAACTAATATAATTGTACAAGGAAAAATACACACTGGAAACAAACTACGCAGTGCAAGTTTAATACCGAGAAATAAACAATACTTATGTAACAAAAATTCGTCTAAGTACCTGTACGTATACCTGTATGTTAATGTCACGCGTATTTACTGTTCCAGTTGATCCGTGGTACAAACCGGTACAGGGTTTACTGTATCTGTTTGTTAATGTCACGCGTATTTACGACAGTAACAAACAAACGTTGATCCAAAACACATAAAGTCATAAAACTAATACAGCTGTAGATCCTGTCTAAGTACCTGTTCCTATACTTGCCAATACAAACCCGTACAGGGTTTACTGTATCTGTATGTTAATGTCACGCGTATTTACGACAGTAACAAAGAATCGCTGATCCAAAACACATAAAGTCATAAAGCTAATACAGCAAACCCTAACAAAGTAATAGGAACCGTACAAAGGAATGTAAATCCTATTCTTACGCGAAGACTTTAAGAGAAAATATACAACAGCGTGGTGAAACGAGTATTTTATTGAGTGTAACATATTATCGAGAAATGTCTTTGTATACACGGTATGAGATTGGTATGAAAATTAAGGTATAAAGGTTAGCAACTAATAAGGGAAGAAACGAGCTTTAAGCATCTAAAGGGCGACCTACCTTGGGGGGGAGGGGGAAGCAGTGGAAGCCCTGCGCCCTGCTGAGATGTTGATGGTCTAAAAGTGTATACCTAGTTCTAGCGACCCACACGGCTTCGCACGGGTTTCTCGGATTTTCTTTACTACCTATAATATGCATGTACTTTAAATATAAACCTTTCGGAAGAAATTCTCTAACTGATGGTGAAAACTGCATCGAAATCCGTTGCGTGGTTTAGGAGGAGTACATATACAGACAGACGCGGAAATCGAATTTATTTTTTTAGTAAGGATAAGAATAAGAAAGAGCTGTATCCAATGTATCCTACATTGGATACAGCTCCTCCGATCACCGATCACACAGTACAACCAAATTTCGAAATTGATATTTTAAACTTTTAACCACAGCTCGTTATTTTTAAACGAAAACACAATACAAGAGCGAGACATTCGCCGTACGCTCAGAAATTCCAGAATCCACAACCAGCATTATTTAAAGGCGCATACAATCTCCATAAACATAAAATCTCAGTTCCATGCCTACGATGCAAATAAAAATTGCATTAACTCCCGGCCGCCAGGTGGGAGAGGCTGGCAAGACATAAACTTGAAATTTTAAAAGGGACCAAGATATACTGGCGCTGTCGCATCATATGAATATTACAATCTTGTTCTCCGAGATTGTTGCCAATATTAAGACTCTCGTCTTTGTGGTATGGTTGTTATAACTAACACGGTAGGTTTCTTTAGTCTTGCGGCAAATATTTAACAGTAAGTAGGTCAAGTCAAGGGGTGGGGTGCCAATCGAGTCCCGGGATTGTTCAACTAGTATCAAGGTTTAAAACAATAGAATAACATTTTTACAACAATTCTTGTTTTACAATTTTTAAAACCCTTACATATGTGGTTCTGTAATTTTGTTGCCAGCAACCTAAATGCTTGAATTGTAGATGTTATGGGCTACAGTTACCACTTACCATCAGGGCTGCCTGCGCATAAAAAAAATTATTGCACTTTCGGCAAGTTATCGTCTGTCTCTCCGCTTCATGTAACGATTTATGTATTTGTTAGTGTACTTCACAGGTCACCGTTCTAGTTTATTTAAAACTTTTTTCCGCGACACTCATACTTTACCCCAGAAATAGAAGATCCATTTCATTAGATATGAATGATGCCTACAGACCCCACGGCATTTTTATTAGTGCAACCTAACTTTTATGCGCTATCCGTATTACTTCTGACCTCTCGGAGAGCTTGCGAAATGGCCCTCTAGGGGTTCATTTAAACTTAACTTCCCTGGCTACATCTGGCGCCAAAATATATCTAATCGCATACTTAGTGCAGCCAATAAATTGAGAATTATGTAGCCTTGCAAGGACGTCGTTGATGCATGCATATGTTTGTCTAATAGTAGGTTAATTATTGGTAGGTAGTTATGCGATTGTTCCTTACTTTCACTTTTATTTCCTATTCATAAATTTATGAATTTCATGCTGTTAGCTACAGACTGAACGCACAGACTCAACGGAACCCATAGCGAACTTTACAAAAACACATAAATTATAAATACACAATACAGAATTAATGACGGATTTATCATAAAAAGTAAATATAGATAATAATAATCAGTCAAGTTCATGGGAATATCGTCACCAGACGGTAGGTTATCCGTCAGTCATAGTAAGAACTGTTTGAAAACAGAAAACCTATCGTACCTAAGTACCAAAACTTGTTCATACAATAACTGTAATACAGTTAGGGATGTTTACTCGCGCTTAGAAAAGTGGTTTGATAAAGTATTGCGCCAATATTGGTTTTCCGAATGGCGGCCTGGCCCGGCGAACATGCGAGATGCGAAATCTTTTTATTTTTCAAATACGATTCCGTGTTCCAGTATTGAATCTTGTGCAGATCGCATGCGATCTGGACATTGTATTGTCCTGATTATTGGTCATTGATTACAGCCATAATCGTACGTAGTACAGTCGTACCTACAAAATCTTACTCGTAGTCGTACCTGCAATTGTAATTATCAGGTCTGCGAGAATGCTACAACTTTTTTAAGCCTGAGGAGTCCGCTTGGGTAATACCACCTTATCTATGTATGCCACCAACCAACTATGCTTGCATTGTTGTGTTCCGGTTTGTAGGATAAGGTAGCCAACGCAATTACAGGCATGAGACATTTTATCTAATAAAAAAAAAAAATAATAATAAAAATATTTATTTTCTCCACAATAGTCTTATAATATTAGGATACAATAATTCGAACATGAATTTTGTTATTGTGGGAGACTGGAGCTTACGGTAGGTCAACCCTGTGTTGTAAGTCTCCAGAAATCCCTGTATGATTAAATTAAAGTATAATCATTGAGAGAGAGATAGAAACAGATATAATTTTAATTAAAGTTACTTACATACTACATTTTTAAAGAAAAAGAAAATAAATGAAAAGATGTGTAGTGCGTTTGTATGTGTGTAAGTGTGTGTGTTTGTGTGTGTCCATCAGCCAACAACTTGCATAATAGCCTCTGTTTCGTCGTAGTTAACATTTTGTAAAAGTGAAGTTATTTTGTGTTTTGCTTCGAATTTAGCTAAAGTGTAGATTTGTGTCTGTCTATTGATTCTATTGTAAAGAAATGGACCAAGGAATAGAAAAAATTTTTGAGCAAAGCTGGTTGACACTTGCCTTGGACAGAAAATTATGGGGCGTCTGGAATTGAATGTGTTACTTGAAGTAGGTGCATATGAGTGTTGTTTCAGAACTATATTCAATATAAACAGTTGTCGGACAGTCAATACTTTATAATTTTGATATAGTTCAAAAGTAGGAAATCTGTAAGGGCGGAAGGTACTAACTTTAATAATTATTCGTTGAGCTCTTTCTAATCTAATTAAATTTGTCTTGGACGTACCTCCCCAAACAGTGATACAGTAAATAATAAGTGACTGACATAATGAGTAGTAAATGGATTTCAATAATTTGTCATCAGCCACATGACGTAGCGTTTTAAAGATATAAATTAACTTTCTTATTCTGTTTGTAAGTAGGTTGACATGTGGTTGAAAAGTGAGCTTATGGTCAATTAGTATACCTAAGTATTTGTAACAATCAGTTCGTTCTATTTTTGGACAATTACATGAAGTGGTAGAAAGGGAACAAGAGTGAGCGACTAGATCTAAAGGAAGCACAGGCATGCGTTGATGATCCGTCATGGTGAAAGTTATATAATTCGACTTTTGAGTGTTAAGAGTCAACTTATTCTGAACCAACCAACTTGTGACAACGTTGAGTCCTGATTGGGCACAATTGAATACTTCTTCCCAAGATTTGTCATTAAAGAGGATGGCAGTGTCGTCCGCAAACATCAGGATTTTACCATTTACGAGAGGAAGGTTACACAGTCCATTAATAAAAATAAGAAATAGGGTAGGGCCTAGTATGCTACCCTGTGGCACTCCGTGCGTAATTGGAAGATCGGTACTGATGTGATGGTCTATTTTAACGCACTGGGTACGACTGGAAAGGTAACTCTCAAATAATTGCAATTGTACACCTCTAACGCCAAAACGTTCCATTTTCAATAGTAGTAGAGGTAAAGAGACGGTGTCAAACGCCTTAGTTAAATCTAAAAATATGGCCAAAGTTTTTCTCTTATAGTCTAGGTTTTCAACCACATAATTGGTGAGCTCATGAACAGCATCCGCAGTTGACTTACCATTTCGGAACCCATATTGAGCTGATGATATCAAGTTATTGCTTTCTAGATATGTAACAAGTCGTTTGTTCATTAATCTTTCAAGAATTTTAGACAAAGCTGTCAATACTGAAATGGGTCTATAGTTATTAATTACACTCTTATCTCCATTTTTAAATATAGGATGAATTAGGGACTTTTTGAATGCTGTGGGGAAGATGCCATTACTGAGAGAAAGATTACAAATATGAGTTATGGGGGTAGTCAATATATCCTTGTGTTGAATAATAAGATTACTAGAGATGTCATCCCATCCTACCGCACAGTCACGTTTCAAATTGGAAATTATTTCATAAACTTCTTCGCAGTCAGTAGGCATCATAGCCATAGAGTGGCAGGATGGAATTGACTCATTTGGAAAATCTGCTATCGCGTTATCGCTATGTATAATTTTTTCAGCTAGTGATTTACCAACGTTAACAAAGAAGTTGTTCACATCGTTGATTGATTGTTCTTTATCGATAAGCTCTGTTGCAAAATGTTTAGGTTTGGTTCTGTTAGATATATTGTTGATAACTTGCCACAATTGTTTACGATTTTTACCTGCTGTTTTTAACTCATTACGTTCAAAATTCTGTTTAGTTTTCCTAAGTATACGATTACAAAAATTCCTGTATCTGAGGTATGTTAGTTTAAAAACTTCATTCATTGGAGAACCTTTATATTTTTTGTGAAGACTGTCCCGATTCCTTATACAACGTAGAAGACCTGGGGTTATCCAAGGTTTTAGTATACGTTTACGTTTACTTGTGGTTATTATTGTTGTGTTTGCATTAATAACATTTTGCAATTGTGAAATCAAATAATCAGTAGCTTTATTTGTATCTTCTTCTCGATAGATAGGAGTAAAATCAAGGTTTTTT
Source organism: Blastobasis lacticolella (assembly GCA_905147135.1). NCBI lineage: Eukaryota > Metazoa > Arthropoda > Insecta > Lepidoptera > Blastobasidae > Blastobasis > Blastobasis lacticolella. The sequence continues at coordinate 6,377,400 of LR990058.1, forward strand.
AAATCACTTACTAAGGCGTCGTTGTTGAGTCGAGAGTATGTATATTTTACTTTGTTATCAATGCAACCCTGTTTAAGACATAGCAAAGCTGTATAATGGTCTGTTAACGTTGTTTGAGCAACCAGTACTTGCACTAAATGTTTCGTTCTTACAAAATAGTGATCTAAACAGGTGTTACCATGAGTAGGTAGGGTATGGGCAGGCAAAAATCCATGAAAGGCCAGCATTTCAAGGTATGACAAAGAGCTATGATCATTATTATTTGTACTGATATCAATGTTAATATCGCCATTTATAATAACTGTCTGATAACTGTTAGATGTACAGAGCAAATCATTGAGTGACTGTAAAAAATTTTGAATGTTTGTGTGCGAGGGTGGTCGGTATATTGATATTAACAATGTTTGTCTATTTATTTTCACCGTGAGACAATTTGCGTCAGTGACTAATGGTTCATCAAAGTATGCACTAAGCGAGTCTTTAACATAAATTATGACACCTTCATTTTGGGTGGCGTGATTTGTGGTTGCGCACTGATTGTAGCCGGCTATAGTTGGTATATTGTGAACTCGGCGCAACCAACACTCTGTCAACACTATAATATCCCATTCAATAAGTGACGTGTGCAGGATTGTTAAAAACCCAGTTAAATTTTTATTTACACTACGGATATTTTGAGTTAGAACTTTTAAGTTTTTGTCTGGGCATTGAATTAGTGAAGCACAATTTTCTATATTGCAGTATGATGAGTGTGACACCGACATGGTATCAATTTCATTAGTTAAGTGATCGAATTTGACAAATATGTATAAGTAGGGGCATGTTAGATAGGACAGCGTAAAGAATGCGTGTAAATAAGGCTTCAATCAATGCATGAATGCAGAATATTTTATGAAAATTAGTACTTATCTCGTAGACGTTGACTAGAGTGTAAGTCTGGGTTAATAGGCATTTAGGATTTAGCAAGTAAGGCCTATAATATAATAGTGTGTGTATGAGGACATAATAGTAAGCATGAAAGTGTGTGGGTGCTGGTGTGTGTGTAGAATTATATGTGTAATACTGTTGTATTGAGTGCAAATAAATTATTAAGTAGGTAATCATAACACTAGTAAGACCTACTTTTAAACTAAATATCTGAGTTGTGACATAGTATAGACGAGAGCTTTGCAGCGTGCTCATTTGTAATGTGAGAGGGTTGCAGAGAGATTTAGGCAAGATCCAGCAAGGTAAGTGAGTACATTTTATTATTTTTATAAAGACGGTGTTATAACGTTGATTTTTAAGGAAGTGATTGTATAATGAGTTGTATAGTTTCGAGTAAATATATTCGCAATTGTATGATAATTTGTGTGGGTAGGTGTGTTTGTGTAAGGCAGTGTACGATGAGTAAATGTAATAGACAAGTGATTCATGTGAAGTGTGTGTGTTTTGTTTAAGATAGCTTACGTTAAAGTACGTCTTAGTATCTAAATTTAAGAAAACAATTAGAAATTTGTTAACAAGTGACAAATAGTAACAGATATAAAAATTCAAAAACATAATAAACACAAGAACAATAAATTTAAGTTTGTAGAAACAAGTAAAAAAGTGGTTTTTGTGGCATACATTAAGTAGTCATTGTGTGTTATCATTTGGGTTTTTCGATGGAGTCTTAGATAAGTCATTTAATTGACTCTCATTTGTCACAACTATGACCTTTCCGCCATCTTTTTCGCGAAGAAGAACTCTAGCGTTGGTGATCCAGCAGTACTTGTATAGACCATTTTTCTTAAGCTGGCGGGCCAAGTAGTAGAGATGTTTGCCCTTGAAGGTAAGGTGTTCTTCTATGTAGATTGGTTCGCTGGGGCCGTCTGGGGCAATTTGGGAAGTATTCAGCTTGTTACTTTTATTGTTTCTATTATACAGCTTAGCAGCCTGAATAATGTGGTCCTTATGAAGGGTGGAGGCAAATGTTACTAGCACCGCTTTCCTCTCGGTTTTGGAGTGCAGCCGTCGAATATCCACAATGTCCATGGATGCGGTACTCTGTGATACAATCCTCAATAAGTTCGTTGTGGTTTCGAGTAGTTTTGCTTTGGACTCATCGGCAGTCCAAGGAATATTACGAATTTCGACCTTGTTTCCTACAAGCTGTCGCGACTGGTCCTCTACAGTGTCTTCGAGGCACTTTATGCGCATATCCTGGGATGAGACTCTTTTTTCTAGTACCGTAATTGAATTTTGCATGGAATCATATTCAGCTGACAGGTAAGTTAAAGATTTCTCTATATCAGAGCTAGTCTTACAAATGTCTTGAATTTGTGTTTTTATGTTAGACATAGAGCTTTTAATGTCTTTTAATTGATCTTGGTGTTCTCGTTTCCATGCACTCAACATACTTGTGATTTCATTTTTGAATTCGATAAATGAGTCGGTCATTTCGAAGCAGGTGCATTTCTTTGTCGTCCGTTGCGTGATCGTATCTGTCCCCTCCTTAGAGTCCATATTTTGGGACTGTGTACGTTTCGAAGAGGGAGAATAAGTACGTTTAGACTTTTTTAATCTAGGAGTTCGTTCCATTGCGAAATATTAGAGAATTTTCATTTCTTGTGTCAGTAGTGACATCTATAGTTACGTATAGTTACTTTCGAGAGAAGTAATGGTATTTTTGAGTCTTGAGATGCGAGATGCGATACTAGTATCAGTTCTACATAATAGGTGGCGCTGGGAACATAATTTTTGTATGTATCTGTGTTTCCGAAGAGTTTATTATTACATAATTTACACACTAACGTTTTTTGTTTTCTTTAAATGTTTATGGCGATGAATCACTTTACTTACAATTTTTCTTATTCTAATAATAAATAAAAGGAAACAAAAAGAAAAAAAATTAAAATGATTCTGGGGCTAGGTTTTGAACCGCCGGCATCTAGTATAATCCCTTATAACTTGACGTCTTTAACCACTCGAGCACTTCGCGCTTAGTGCTCATTGGTAAATTAATGGATCTCTTGTTTAGCACTAGAGTTCAGTTGGCGTCCTTTTTTAACCGTTAGGTAATTTGAAAAATGTTTGTTTACCTTTTACCTAAATCACAACTTTTACACTTTTATACACTATATTGTTTTAGATAACGCTATTTTCTAATGTTTATTGGTTTAAGAGTGCACACCGAGTGTAGGTAAATAAAAGCTATTTCGTATCACGGAATTAGGTTACATTGCTTTTCATGTAAGTTTGTTACTATGTGAAAGTAATTGCACTATTTTAGTAAAAATCACTGTTTTAATCATTTGAAACTGGTATATATTGTCTTTCTTGTATTGTTAAAGATTGTATAATGGAAAAAAATACTATTTTATTGGTTGTTACTGAGTCAAATTTTCGCGGGTGTTCAGCCTTTTACTTTCATGACGACTTTTCACTTATTTTGATAATAGTTCTTGTATATTACACTTTACACTAGCTATTTAACTTGAAACTATGAAAATAAATAACTTTGAATCAATATTAGTTAAGAATTACTATTTATTAGTAATTAATTCGCGGGAGCTACTTGTTTACACGACGCGAGCGCCATCTCCTCTCTTGGCGGCACTTGGCGGCTCAATCTAAGTCCTCACAGTGACAAGGCCCTGCGGTTCTGCATTTTTGTTGCCTACAACCTAAATGCATAAATAGTAGATGTCATAGGTGAGTTACCACTTATCTAGATGGGCTGCCTGCTCGTTTGTCACTGTGTAGTATAAAAAAATATCTGGTACCCGACCAATCAGCGCAAATGGTTTACGAAAATCCCCTGCGCTCGTTCGAACGAACACTGGCCGACGGCAGACTTATTGTGGTTATTTTTCTGGCTTATTGTCGGAAATTGCAGCCATTTAGCTCTTTGAAAGTTGCGGGCGCTGCTGGCCTTATGAACCGGCGGAGTCAGGCGCTACTTGACTTTTATAACGTCACTTCGGGGTAGATGAGTATTCTACATTGTGCGGTTTACAGTTTCATGCGAAGTATCTAGTTAATTGCTTACAGAGTAGGTACGTAGTACAAGTTTCGTGAGTTCCTTGATCGGACGATTGTTTCGCATTGTATTCTGTATTTATTTTGTTTACTATTTGTTCCATGAGGTTATTATGCACTTGAAGTTACAGTTCACTCACTTTACACAGCCAATTTAATTGTTCGACAATTGCTAATTTAACACCCTGACATGATACACAAACTAATCCAGTCCCTAAGCGCAATTTTAAAATTTAACAATGTCACTAATCAAGCCATTCTAGACAGAAATCAGGAAACCGACCACCATTAGATACAATGTAGGAAAACTACCAATCTAGATGATGACAAATTGCCATCTGATTCACCAAGACAGGCAATCGCGGTGGCGCAGCGGCTGCACAATTATCCAATAGAGCGGCGATTGAGACACCAGCCGCGCGTGAAATTACCTCATCTGCCGGTTGACACTACACACACCTGTGCGGCCTGCAGTATCACTCCCCTAAGGGTCCAGAGTGCATGTCCGGATTACCCTTGACAGAAATAAATATACTTGAACAAATTCACACAGCGCCATCTAACCCTAAATTAAGCAAAGCCTTTGTGTATGGGTGTTAGATTACTGATAAACTACATTTGTACTTTTTTTAAATACATACTTATTAAACATACTACACCCAGACTGTTCCAGACCCGTAAACGAAATAAAAATTTATTATTTCAATTTCTGTTCGGCCGGGAATCAAACCCGGTCCTCTGCGTGGCAGCATGTTTACTAACTAAACCACTGACGTCGTCGATAGAATCGTATATATGTCGCAGCCATCTGGTTAAATCAGCCATTTAATGAGTAGGCTAGCCTGTTAATTAAACGCCGGTATTCAATTGAATGCATAGGCCGATAGTTGATAGAACAATCAACGCTTAACGTTTAACTTGTTGGCTTATTGTAAGCCAGCCCTTTAAAGACGGCTGACGTGAAATCAGGCAGGTGATTTAAATTTAGTTAAAACTTTATCCACTGCGGCACTGGTAGTCATTAAAACAAATTTGGCGTCAGACAGCTCGCACAGCAAGCAATGTTTTTGTATTTTTATCGTTTTAACTAAATTTAAAGTGTGGTTGGTACCTAGATGTTTTTAAGTAAGAATAAGGATAACTTAATTTGTTCATTTTCTGAAAATACTTACAATTAGAAACAAATGTCTGAGAAAGTTTCGTGCCATTTTATATTTAATTTTGTAATATAAGAAAGTGCATTCTTCCTATACTACATTGTTGCAAATAGTTAATAAGTTTAAAGTTATTATTGTGGTAAATACCATAAATTTTATAGGTACTCGCAATGCAATTACTAATTGAATTTGTTGCCACTAATATTTTCGTTTCTAAATATAAATTATATTTATTAATTCGTATTTTTTATCTTAAGTAGAGTTATATAATTTACGAATGGTCACTCAAACCAAACATATATATTCTATTAAGAAAATGGCTAAATAACGTTCAGCCAAGTAGCTGCACGTTACATTCAACTACTTGGCTAGTTGTCCTTTAGCCATTCGATTGAATGCCGGCGTTTAATTAACGGACTAGCCTTCTAATTAAATGGCTAATTAAACCAGATGGCTGCGACATATATATAGAAATCATTGTTCGCCGTTCGCCGATAGATCGATTGACCGAGAGCTCGTTTTGCCGAATGAGCGGTGCAAAAATAAATGTTTCGCCGATACCACGGCTTGTACATAAGGTGCTTCAATGAAAGCTTGACTCGAACCTTGTCCTACTAGGTAGGGTAGGCACAACGTGTCTCTCTCCTCCAATTCAAACTTATCACTGTTCACCTCGTAAGCGAGAGGCGAGAGCTCAATGCCAAATGCGAAAAGTACGCTAATGCATATTTATCACTTGCTCTAGATAAGTAATCGTTACCATAATTTGCATACAGAAAAAGATCGATTTTCGGATTATCTAACAATTTCAAAAAAATATTCGCGTAATGAGCAGTTTTCCAATAGGTATCTAAAGCATTCCTAACCACTCACTAGATGGCGCACCGACAATTTTGTTAATTGATAATCGCTTGAAATAGGTTCTTAGCAAACAGGATATAAACACTGGGTACGTTGTATTGGATAATATGGTATTTGTCAATAGTTTTCAACCATTTTAGAGGTTGGAATAATAATGGAACATAGTGCCAACTTCTATAAATATTTCTTTTTAAACTTCGTTCAACCTTTAACAGTTATGTTTATATTAATAAACATTTTATTTTTAAGTTTAGTTTTAGTTGGCTGCATGAAATCACTGCCACCATCATACAGATTATAAAAATATTACCAAAATTGTAGGAGCGCCATCTATTGATGCTTTTTGAAACCAACTATCAATACCTACTGGAAAACTCCTCATTGGTACTCATCATGCAGTTGCTGCAACTGCGCATTCGGAGCGCGTAATAATGTCTATACGTCACTGTTTCTAGGAAAAAGTATACAATCAAACATGTGGGCCATGAATCGTGATCCATCATTAAGTAATAAATAATTGTGACTTAAAGCATAAACAGTAAAGTTGCTGTGAGGAAAACTGTCACAATCAATAAAGCAACAAACGAAATATCATTGTGTAACTTAAAGACGGCGTGTTTTCGATTCAACTTTCCCAAAGTTTAGATAAACGGCGACAACACCGAGAAGCTTTTGCATCGGGAATACTTCCCTAAAAGTTTGGTGCAGAATCGTTCCATAGCTCCTTAGCTATGAATAATAGGTTCTCGAGTTCTCGTAGGTTCCGTGAACGAGGAACTTGGCTCGTCCCAACCAAACATAAATGAGCAATGCACTATGAATTTGACACGTACTTTTGTAGCTACAATTACTCCAAATTCTTGACCGTGACAGCATCGGTTAGTAATAATAAATAAATAAATATGCCTGTACAAATAGGTGTTAGATAACTGATAAACTACTTATATACTTTTTTTAAATACAAACTTATTATACATGCTACACCCAGACCCGTAACAGAAATTAAAATTCACTTGTGATCAAATAATGTACATAACTCAAAAAAATAATCATTGGTACATGGCGGCACTGAGTTTCGAAACCCGGAACCTCGGGGCACGAGTCGGACCCCTGAACCATTAGGCCACCGATTCTCCTTAAACTATAAATATCGCAGTAGGTACTTCAACTATAAAATAGAAATCGTTGAGAATTCTTGTCTACAGTTTGCCTAGCCAGTCCATACTAGTACAGTTGATGGTATATGAATAATTCCATTCTGCCGAACATTCCAGACCGCTAATACATCACCGTGAAATCCTTCAAAATGCTCTGTATATTGTTCCAGGTTCTACTGGGACCTGTGCATGCTACTGCTACTGGTGGCCAACCTGATCATCCTACCCGTAGCCATCTCCTTCTTCAACGACGACCTCAGCACACGCTGGATAGCGTTCAACTGTCTCTCCGACACAATATTCCTTATAGATATCGTTGTTAATTTTAGAACAGGTCAGTATTTTATTTAAATCGTGCTTGGCTTTGTTATACATAATGCATTTAGTTAAGGTATAATATTAAGATACGATTGAACGCTCTCAATGGATATTTAATTAAAGATTTCTATTGTTTTAAAAACAGAATCGTCCTCGCTTGAAAAAGTATAACAAAAAATTTATAAGAATTATATATGATCCCTTAATAATAAAATAACTACTTGACCTATCCAACTAAATTCGTATAGCAACTACAGAAACTCCATGAATACGAAAGTAATAAATATAACAAAAGAGTAAAGAAATGACAACGTGAATGAACGTTATTTTTCTTATCTTTTCAGGAATAATGCAGCAAGATAATGCAGAACAAGTGATATTAGATCCCAAGTTAATAGCGAAGCACTATTTGAGGACGTGGTTCTTCCTAGACCTCATCTCTAGTATACCACTAGATTATATATTCTTGATCTTCAATCAGGTAAACGTACGTTGCAATTTGGCCGTGTTGTTCTATTACTAGTTTTAAATCTGTCTTTTATGTTATTGATTCTGTTTCAGCTTGGGTGTTCATTTGTTTTATAGCGAATAGTTTTATTGTTGTTTTGGTTTTGTGTTTCTCATTGTCTTTACCCAACCGCCACGCGAACATCCGAGGCGTCATCGTGTGTTCAATTTAGTGTGTCGTATTGTAAAGGGTCTCAGAAAACATGTAAAGGTTTGACTTACAGCACTTTAGAACCATTTCGATCTTATTTTTTTATTAATCTAATATTGTTTCTGCACTTTACAACTTTAAGCACGTTACACTCATTAGTAACCCATATGATTTCGAATGCTTTAAGTTCTTCGCCTTAAGAGCAACCTAATTCAAACCGTTGGTGATCGTATGGGGTACTTGCCCTTTTCTGGATGTTTTTTATATGGATATCTAACGTGCACTTTTCGATTCTATTGCACTGAAAGTTCTAAAACTGTTATAGCACTCTTTGGACAAACAACTTCTTCTTTTCCCACCAAAAATACTAAATATAAAGTAATTTCATCTTAGGTACTTATATGCCAATCTATTATTTCTAATATAACGTTATGCACGTCGTCTTCTTAGTAATTTCCTACTAACTTATTTTATTGTAGGTCTGGTTTTTCACAGCATGTCATAATATGCTTTCTTAAATTGTGCTCATTCTCACCTCTGAACACAATAGTTTGTTGATTACACAAATATCCTTTTTATTTAATTTGAAACCAAATACTACAACACGACCAAATTGACCTACCTATTAACTGTTTGTGGTACATAATTATTAATTTATGTACCAAAAGACACTAACCCACTGTATAAATTAATGATTTCTACATTAAGTAATATGTTTATTACAGCATTATTTTATATCACAAGCGAATCAAATTACAAGCTTTCACTAAATACTATATTAGAGCCCAACAAAAACAAGAGAATACCTATAAATTAACAAATTGAAACCATAACTAAAACATATTTATTATGCTTCAGCACTTTTCTTTGGCTGATATCTTACCAACTTTCAATGTCAAGTGCATGAACTTACACTTCGACTGTATAAAGAACATGCCATTTGCGCGGAGCCCTGCGTGCGTAGGGCTTCGCTGGGCGGCCAAGTCGTTGCGTGTATGCTAATATGTGTCACTGTGTCGGCAGGATTTTAGTGAGAGCTTTCAAATTCTTCACGCGGGCCGTGCGCTGCGGATACTGCGGCTAGCCAAGCTGCTCTCGCTGGTGCGGCTGCTGCGACTCTCCCGGCTGGTCCGATACGTATCGCAATGGGAGGAAGTATATGTAAGCGATCATCTCTACTAACACGGTCTACTCTACCGACTCTACTAACACCGCTCTAAACCACATTGCGAACGCATCTTACTAACACCACTTAACAACTAATACTAACTGAAACCTATTTTATTATACTATGGGATTTGTTTTACTATTATCTACGTCTTTTTATCTGAAAATGTAAATGAAAAAATTATAAAAATTCAAGTCACTTATTTGCACTTATATTGGATTTCATTAATAATTTGTGTATTGGAAATTTTTCTAGCGTTTAGTGGTCCTAATGAAGTAAATGGAGTTTTATTGTAATCCTGTATTATACCATTCCCGCCCCCACTGTATGTCAGCCCACGTCCCGCTGCACTTCTCTACTGCTTCTCTGCAAGCTTCTTTCTGCCTGAGCACGCTCTCACTCGTGTCGTCTAGCTGTTCTGTCTTCGCAACCGCCGCGCCCGCGCCGCGTTGCGCCCCGCGCCCCGCTCGCGCCCGCGTCGTTAATCGCCCTAGCCAAACATATTTCTTTTGCGATACTATTATTCATTGTTATTTTGCCGCTTCTTCGAGCCTCTAGATTCGATTCGCTAATGTCGGAGAAATTATCGAAAACAAACGCAAAACGCTTAGATGTCATTAATTACCTACATCACTCCCGTACAAATACATCATAAACAATACGCGAAACAAAAATACAACAACGATATCCAATCATTCACCTGACATCCTTAGCAGTAGTTGACAGTAGAATATAAACCGGTGCAAGAACATAAGATATTAATGATTTTTAGCAAATTAAATATACTACCGCGTTCATAAATAGTTCACATTGAGCGCCAACGCCAGGTATAACAAATACAAACAATTGATAATCTATTGTTTTAAAATTGATGGCGCTCAAGCGATTACAAAGTCAATTTACGCGATCCATGTAATAATGTCAATGTAAGGCGGTAAAGTTTTGAAGCGTAAAAGCGTGGCGACTAGTTAGTCCGCGAAACAGCGTATTCTCGGCGTCAAGTGCGGAAAGTCAGAGAGAAGTGGAGTCGAGAGGTGGTGCGACGTCGCAGTGACGCTGTTGTGTGCAGATGAGTCCCGGGCCGCAGCCGGGCGAGGACGGCGGCGGGTCGCGCGACCTCGTCTCGCAGGTGCTGCAACGCCGCCATCCGTAGCTAGGGGCTAGCCCGCTCGGTGTTAGTGCATCCTGTGTGTGATCCGTACCCGCACGCGCCCCGCCCGCCCCGTCCGCACACCCGCGAGACCTCGCTCCCGCCCGCACTCTGTCGGGCGCGCCTGGCTCTCTTCCTACTATCTCGTGTTTCTCGCTTGTTTTCTAGATCTTGCAGAATCTTCAAAAAAAGCGCACGGAACGAAGGGGACGCCTCAGCTCCGAGGTTACCAAAAAGAAGGGTGGCACCAAAAGCAATCTGATCTTCAAGGTAACCAGGGTCGGCACGAGCCGGCGCGCATGTGCTCGTTCGCCCGCTTAGCATGTTGCCGGCGCCGCCGGGCGTCCTATAGACCGCTGCGTACGCTTCGCTTCCTCTCTTTTCTTTGGCGTTTCTATCTGCCCCTGGTCATGTCCCGCCGGCGGCCGCGCGGGCCCGGACGCGCGAGGCGGCGTGGCGCGACCGCGCGGCGGCCGCGGTCGCGCCACCCCGCTCCGAGCCGCCTCCACGCATGCTCGCTCGACGATCGCCTCACGCGTTCATACCTTACTTCTCACTACTTTACGAACCCATCGGTAGAAAATCATCGCGATGCTTGTCCTCGAGCGTCCTTGTCGCGCGCAGTCCGCACGGCTTCCTTTAGAGGCGCATCTCCATTTAAGCGTGACACTGAAATCGATTGCCTTTTCCACAGTTCCTCAACATGGCGTCCGTGTTCATGCGGATATTCAACCTGATCTGCATGATGTTACTAATCGGGCATTGGTCCGGTTGCCTACAGTTTCTCGTTCCTATGCTACAGGGGTTCCCAGCCAACTCGTGGGTTGCAATCAACGAATTACAGGTTTGTATATTTGCTATAGCATATAAATCAAATTTAGGTACATACGTTATAAATAATTTAGAATCCTCATCATGCTCTTGATTTTTTAAGGTAGCCTTGCCTTTGCAGACTTGATTTACGAGATATATGGTTACCATTCCAGGAATCGTTTTGGCTGGAACAGTATTCGTGGGCGCTGTTCAAGGCGATGTCCCATATGCTGTGCATCGGCTACGGGCGATTCCCGCCGCAGTCGCTCACCGACATGTGGCTTACGATGCTGTCCATGATCTCCGGCGCCACCTGCTACGCCCTTTTCCTGGGACACGCCACCAATCTCATCCAGAGTCTCGACTCTTCCAGGCGACAGTACCGCGAAAAGGTAAACTTTTGAGATTAACACGTCGATTGATAGGTGTAATGCAGTGCTTAGGTAGGCAGGTTCTTTCCAGTGAAAATTAAACGTATTTAATTAATACGCATATGATTCTGACGTACACACGGTGTGACGTTACAACTCAATGCAAAACGAGCAGACAGCCCACCTTATGGAACGCAGTCTGTCCCTAACATCTACGATTGAAGACTGCTTAAAACTATAGGAAGAATACGTACTGTAAATAAATACTGATACTCATAAACTGTGCTTCTCCTACAAGTGTAGACAAATTAATCTCTAAAAATTTATGCATTAACCTCGAAATTAATTTTAACTTCATTAATTTTCTTACATTACCTACTATTGAGTGGCGAACCGTTATGAACACCTGTGATGAATGTAATAAAAATACCTAGATAACTTTGAAAAGCCTCAACGCAAATTGGCTCACTCTTCGAATAGAACCAGTGTGCCTAACAGTTTGATTTTTGTTTTTATTTTTGCATTGAAACTCGCATGTGTACGAATCACTAAAGCCGAATGTTGCCTGTTTCAGAGATTAGACGTGAGTACAGAGTGAATGTGTGTTCGTGTGTCGTTGTTTCGAATCGTAATACATTTATACCATTAGTAACCCAACTACTAACTCATTGTGTTCACATAACACACGGGCCATCATCTAGAGGGTGTTCATAACAGTTTCCTTCTCAAATCGCACTAACCTCTGCACCCCAGCGGTTCATGATCTCTTTTATCATCGATTTTGGCGTTGTTGTGTTCTAGTTTGATTTGTCTCTTGCGGCTCACGCAGTTGATCCGGGATTGTAATATATTGAGCAAAATGCGCAGGCATGATTCCAGATTCCGAATCTCGGGTCGGCTTAAGCTTCTTCGGGAAAAACGTGAGGCTCGGTTTTTTCTGACGTTTCTTTCTGGTTGATTTCAGGTGAAGCAAGTGGAGGAGTATATGGCGTACCGCAAGCTGCCGCGGGAGATGCGGCAGCGCATCACCGAGTACTTCGAGCACCGGTACCAGGGCAAGTTCTTCGATGAGGAGCTGATCCTGGGCGAGCTCAGCGAGAAGCTGCGCGAAGACGTGATCAATTACAACTGTCGCTCGCTCGTTGCCTCGGTGCCCTTCTTCGCGAACGCAGACTCCAACTTCGTCTCCGACGTCGTCACTAAACTGAGATATGAAGTCTTCCAGCCAGGTAACGTTGGTTTGCTTTATCCCGCTAGCCCTATCACGACTCTTCGTAACTTCAACTGCAACGGGTTTGACCTTTTCCCGATTCTTATTTCCTGTTTATTTAATTAAAACTCTTTTTCTTCCTCTTCTATTTCTTCTTCTATTGGTATTGCTTAGGATATTATTATCTAAATGACTCAGTAAATTACATCCTTTAATAGTAAAAAATACATGTTTTCCTTCTTATTATATATGTCTTCTTTACCGTCTACAAATACGTAGTTAGGTACATAGTACTGTATTTCATTCTCTAGCATGTTAACTTTCTTGACTGTTGTGTCTGTCTATCACTAGTTTGTCGTATTTTCTACTTTTCTATACGTAAACGCATCCTAGTTTAAGTACCTAGTTTTTTAAACGAATCACATATTAATTCTTTCTTTTGCGTGTTCCAGGTGATATCATAATTAAAGAGGGCACCATCGGTAACAAAATGTATTTTATCCAAGAAGGCATAGTAGACATCGTGATGGCGAACGGGGAGGTGGCGACCAGTCTGTCGGACGGCTCGTACTTCGGCGAGATCTGCCTGCTGACGAACGCGCGCCGCGTGGCGTCCGTGCGCGCCGAGACCTATTGCAACCTGTTCTCGCTGTCCGTGGACCACTTCAACGCCGTGCTGGACCAGTACCCGCTGATGCGGCGCACCATGGAGAGCGTGGCGGCCGAGCGGCTCAACAAGATCGGCAAGAACCCCAACCTGGTGGCGCACCGCGAGGACGACACCACCTCCGAGGGCAACACCATCAACGCGGTGGTGAACGCGCTCGCCGCCGAGGCCGAGCACGTGAGCCTCTCCGACGACAGCGTGGCGCGGCTGTCCGAGCGCTCGCTGGGGCTGGCGCTGCAGCCGCTGCAGGCCGCTTCGTGCCGCATGGCGGGCGTGGCGCTGCCCGGGCTAGGCGTGGCCGGCGTGGCCACCGTGGCGGGCGTGGTCGGCGTCACCGGGGTCTCGATGCCGCGCCCCAAGTCCGAGCACGACTTCAGCTCGCACGGCGCCCCGCCGCCGCTGGCCGCGCCCGCCGCCGCCTTCCACAAGTCGGACGCCGGCATCGCGCCCTGACGGCGCACCGTGTGCTAGGCGCCCCGGCGCCTGCGCGCCCGCCCCGATAGCAATACTAGGCTTAGTGCGAGACGCGCCCGCGACGCCGCCGCCGCGACCCGCGACCGCGCCGCCTCGCTAGTTGTAGCGTAGAACGTATTATAGCTGCGACTTCGCCGGGCGCCGCCCGCCCGATGAATCTCATTTTGTGATCTTATACTTAATTCTCCTGTGTTATAATTTAGGTTAAATTTTATATCATTGACGCTGTGAGGAATCGAATACGCGATGTATTACGATTGTATAGATATACCTGTTATATATTGAGGAATACTATTGAATCTTTATAGAGATACCTTGCCATTAAAAAGAAAATGAGAAAAATAATTATATAGACTAGACTGAAAATGTAAAGATATCACTATTTTGTGCTTTGTTGGCGTATGAAATAGACCTCTATCTATTGTTGATACGGAACTTTCGGCCGTAGATAGGTACGAGACGTTTTCGTTCCTGAGACCACGATAATGGTATAGAGTTGATTAAATATTGAATAGACATTGGATCGTGGGCGCGGGCGGGCGCAACCGGCCGCCGGCCGTCGCGGCGCCCGCCCCGCACCGATGCACAGCAGAGCCTCACGCCACACCACACAAACAGTTGCTTAATCATTTTAATTACTTATAAGTAGTCATATCTCCAATAATACATTAATTAGCGCGAGCAATTCTCTCGGTTTCCTAACGTAGGGATCAGTAGCGCTTCGAGAACATTTGAGAGTCAACTTTTATGTAAATATTTGCAATGTGGCAAGGCGTCGGCGCAGTTTGGTTCCAATGTCGTGAGGAGGCTTGAGATGTGGAAACACGCGCTAGCGCAGGCGCACAGCTCGTCTGTGGGACTAGTGGCTAACCAGTCAGCTAATTAATCATTTTAATTAATACACACAAATTTATTAATTAAGACATTTTGATAATAAGTCAATTAATTTATTGTTAATTTTAATATTATTATGTTCAATTTTCTTTTATACCGAATTATTTTTAATATCATTTTTAATTTTATCGTTATTATTAGAGACGTTTTCACAGAGAGCTCTACGTCAGCACTAGTTGACGAATGTCCGTTTCTCCTATGAAGATAACGTGTATAATGACAACTAAGGTTAGTTTAGGTCACAACTTTTCTATTTAATTGTGATGATAACAATGAGGTAATCGAACGTTTATTTTAATCTTGTTTCAAACTACATCGAGGCTATTTTCTATATAATAGTATAGTTAGTTAGATATACCGCCGTAGTACATAGGTACATTGATTGCACAAAGTTTGAATATGATAAAAAAACAACTAATATAAGGAATAACTTTCGAGAGTGTGATTTATTAATTACTTCATAAAGGAAACGGATAGCGACCAAGCCTGCGTGTTCGTGGTGAGGTTTCAAATTGCGGTCGCGTTTTGTTTTTTAAAATACGGTGCAAGGCAAAGGTATGAGACTGTCGGAAATAATGTACGTACCTTGGAAGGGGAACTTCGCGCATCGCCTGTCGTGCACCTATGGCGTAGTGATCCCGTTACGAAGCTGATTAATGCCGAACGGCTATGCCGATATGTGTCCGATCCGATATGTATGTCTCATCCCTTTGACCTTCCGGCCGCCGTTGAAGCCTCCGCGCGACCACGGGTGGTGGCCCACGGCCTGTCAATTATTCCTTGCGCCGGCCGCCACTCCGACTCTCGACTACCCTCATGTTACGTTAAGGACCGCCCCGCCCCGCCCGCCCCGCTGCCACCCCCGCGCCCTCTATTAGGATATAAGGGATATTTCAATTACGAATTCCATGCACATAATGTCTTGAATGGCACCTCGTTATTTATTATATTACTTATAAATATGAATATTGAACTTTTAGTAGAAGTAAAGGTGCCATAATAATAATTGCATTGTATAATAATTACTTGATACAAATATTTAATAATAGTGTTAATGAGAAATAGATTTGTGATTAGTTGTTTTACCGATATGCATTTCTTTTTAATAAAAAAAAACTTAATATACAAGAGTGCCATAATATCAACTTGTATACTTATGTTCTTTTTAGCGATTTTGAAAACGACTATTTTCAAGGAGCCGTATATTGTAAGTGTAAACAAAATACGATGTGCCTCGTATAGGTAACTTTATGCTTAAGTAGTGTTCGGGCGCAGGGGGCCGCGGGGCGCCGGTGCGGGAGCGGTGATAATTGTAGGTGAAAATAATTTATTGTCGATAGCGATCATTTCGTAGAGGTAAGTAGGCCGGAGTGTTAACAAATTCGGACGAATTACGTATGTGATAGCGCAGCCCCGGCTGCGGGCTGCGGGGTGCGCGCGCGCCGGCGCGGCCAGGCTGCGCGGCTTCGCTCCTTCTGCAGTGGCCTTCCTATCGATACGCGACAACACACAATTAGAGACGGCTTCGCAGTACGCTTTTTTTTCCAACGACATCTTGTACGACGATACAATTTACATATCTTAGAGGAGAAACGAGGAGTCGCGCCGGCGCCCGCGCAGCCGACTTGGCGCGAATCATCGTTGACTAATTCTTATAGTGTCATGACAATTTGTAAAGGTGGTTTTGCAAATGTTGAACTTTTAGCCAAAATATAGTTAATGAATGACGAACCAATACGCAGTAGCTTACTCGTAGACCGCAGCCTAGTTCTCAGTTTGGCGACTAACACCAATAGATACTTTGTACTCGTAAGATATTTATACAAATTGAATCTTAGCAGAGTGACTCTTTGTCAATTTATCTACAAATGAAAAAGACATATAAACTGCGTTTTAATTCCCATATAAGCATTTATTTACAGTTGTTTTAAATCTAACATTATAACTGCTTTTTGTAAATTGTATAAATTTTATAGAAGAGATCTATTTTTATTGTGAAGTTGAGCTACTGGATGTAAGTAAAATCATATTTAATGTTTTATTTTAGATCTGGACTGTTATTTATTACATAAACTGATTTCTGGTATCTATTTTCACCAAAAGTGCTCATCGCTGTCAAGAAAATTAGAAAAAATGCATTAAAGAATGAAGAAAACCGCTTTTATGTTTTAATTCCTTTGCCTACGTGCTAAACACACCCTTGGAGCACCTGTTGCCGGGAACGCTTTTCAGGTTGGCGTCTTGGCGTTAATGTCCCGGTCGTGCTCTAGCGTGGCAGTGCCAGGAGTCCGCCTTAACCATGATCCAGGTTTTGGTAGATCAGGTAATTACAGTGGATCGACTACCATCTGATTTCCGTGGCCCTGTTGACAGGGGAACCTGGCTAGATTGAATCACGATTACCAGTGGCGTAGCTTGCCCTCCGTGGGCCCCGTATCAATAGTTGTCTGGGGGCCCCTCTTATTGATACCGCCAACTACAAGCGCAGCGTACTCACATAAATTCGCATGTTAATAATATAAATAACTTTAATAACTGAATTAGCGTGCGTAGCGAGCTCTACATTTGTGTAATAATATACTCTAAATAAGCCAGGTCCGCGAAGCGAGGGAGGCGTGCTCGGAATTTTTATATATTTGCCCTTGACTTGGCTACATTAAAACTTTGCGTGATTATTACAAAAATAAGTAATGTCATTGAATGAGCGAGCGTAGCGAGCTCGAAATTTTTGTAATGTACCCTTAAATCCTTGCGCGATTTTACTAAAAAATACCGTAAAATCAGTAAATGGACGATAGTGCCAGGCAATCTCAACATTTTTGACATTTTGATTGAGATTGTATAATAAAATTAAGTTCACAAACAGTTAATGATCGAGCGCAGCGAGCTTGAAATTTCCGGTAATATTTTGGCGGAGGGCCCCCCCTGGTCTGACATTCTCTATTGAACAATTTTTCCCTGAGGGATAACGAATTTTTGTTTACACACGTTTGGGGGCCCCTATGGCCCGGGGGCCCCGTATAATTGATATGGCTGATACTGCGGTAGCTACGACCCTGACTGGTGATTGGTGATTGTGATTGGGTGACTGAATAGTCATCACGATGTTTTCCCGCACCGTTAAGACCATCATCGGTTAGTGTTAACTAATGTGTACAATCTCAGAAAAGAGTCATTGGTACATGGCGGCGCTGGGGTTCGAACCCGGTACCTCGAGGTACACATCAGACCCTCAAGCCCCCGACACTCCATGTTTTAAATTTTATAATTTTCTAAATAAGAACATGACTACAAAAATACGTATTTCGTCTTTACTCTACCGACCTATACGACCTGAGGATTATGGAACTCTTGTCTGAACTTGAATATTTAGGTAGCCTTACGTTTGGGGAACATTTTGTATATCTAGTCGTTAGGCTAATTTGTGGCGGTACCATACCTATCTACCCTTTCTCTCTTCTCTGAGAATTAGTGACTTGTGGGAAAGTGCCCCTCATTTTATAGGCTTTACTCTAATTTCCTTATTTAAAAAAATAGGCGAATAAAGTCCATGTTACATTTTAGTATCTACTACTAAAGTGATAGCAAGAACAAATTTGGTTTTAGGCCTGGCCGAGGTACACAGAAATTGAAAAACAGTTTTATACTCATGCCTCTTTGACGAGGTGTAACGTGGTATAACGAACGCCATATTCGCACTTCGTCAGGTGTGTAAAACAATACCAAGGTACATATGATAAGCTCAAGAGTCCACGACATAACTGGTTTATTTAGTTATACCGCCGCATAGTATCTAGTAATACATGGTACCTATATATATAGTACCTATAACGATAAAGTTGAAAGTTCCTGTATTGGGCAATAAAAGTGAAAGGAGTGCCATAGAAGTATGTGGAATGTTAGGGCCATGTTTGATAGAGCAAGTACTTATTATCCCCGCAAATTGCTAAAGCACTGGAACCTTTTCAAATTAACATCCACGTGACGTCATCCGTAACTAAACCGTAGGTACAGCTTTGTTTGCCATTTCCAGCGCTTAATTTCACTTAGGTAGCTCAAAGCTGAGTTGCATTTACAAAAATGTTCTCAAAGTAAACTGAAACCTTGTCATATTCATGGAAATAGCTATAGCTACATATAAATTATCCAGGACATGGTACCTACGCCAACACTAAAGCAGTCGTCCAAACGAGGTTGTCGTCGGAAGTTGTGTTTGCAATGTCCTAACAGGGTGTGACATGTAAGTAGGTACTACATAATATTGTGAAATCTTTTTGAAAACTGTGATACGCAATAAATGAAACCATCGTACGTACGCCCTTCCCGATTACTGTAGGTATTCACCAGGGTTCTGTCCTGAGCCTTTACTTACGACTACTCTACGTTGTGCTCGATGCTCAGCTGAAATTCTAGACTTTCTTTCTAGTAATTCTAAATGCCTGCATGGCTTATGGGATATGCAGACGACATCGTACTGGTGAACGGTCTTAGACGGGATCTTGAGACGGGTCGCTGAACGTCTTCAACTGTGTTTGCCCAGGATCTTGAAACCATAAGTATACGAAACGAAGCTAAGCTATCAATAGAACAGATAAATTCAAATAGGTATTTAGGATTCATCTTGCACGAGACGGGGGACGGGGCTCCGTTGTCAAGTCCCCGGTAAATATTATTATCTCTGTGGCTTGAGCCGAATAGCGGGAGCTAACGGCAGTTAACTCAAGAGGATAACTGGGCCTACTAATGCTCTATGGAGGCAAGACTTGGACGGCGCAGACAAAATACATAAACAGGACATAAATGGAAATCTGCGGTATATTAAAGTATCGAGGACGTTCGCCTGCGCGGATTTGGTCGCGTGCTGCGTAAGCCCTAGCGAGATATTTATGCAATTGTCTAAACATGCCGGTATCACGAAAGAGGTCCCGCTGGACGCCCAGAGCTATGGATGCCACGAGTGGCCACGACGTGGATGATGATAACCGGGCGAAGTGGAGGAAGATGGAGCTAGGATGATAATGTTACTTGAGCTTGTTCTACTGTTAAGTATACGGTATCATAAAAAATTGAATCAGGCTTGCAAAACCTAAGTACCTATCTACTTTGTTAGCGTAGCGTCATCATCATCGTCTTAGCGCATATCCCGGCCTCTGCCAGGGTCCGCTTTCCTACAAATTCTTCTCCACTTTGCCTGGTCTTCGGCATCCTCGCGTCGTAAGCCGTTGGCTCTCGCATCCGACTCAGCGATGTCAATCTATCGCTTCTTGGGTCGCCCACGGGGCCTTTTTCTCCTCCTTGATCTTGTCCGCAATATCCCTCACACCAAGAGTTCCACGGATGTATTCATTACGTACTCGATCGAGCCGTGTAACTCCGCACATGTTTCGTCTGCGCTGGCGATGTCTCGCAGCCATAGAGCATCACAGGTCTTATTTCTCACAAGCCCTTTGAGCTTGACAGGGATTTTAGGGTCACAGATGACTGCCGTGAGTTCCCACCATTTGGCTCAAGCTGCAGAGATTCGGGACTTGTCATCGTGGCCGATATCGCCAGACTCGTGCATCACGGATCCGAGATATTTGAATTTATCTGTTCTATTGACAGTTTCGTTACCTATACGGATAGTGTCGGTATCCGCGCTGCAGCTGGCCATATACTCTGTTTAGGCGACGTTCAGTTTTAAACTTTGTTAGCGTAGCGTATTTGACAAGCTTTGTATGGAAATTATATCGTAAATGGAAATATTCTATAATACGTCGTAACAGGCCGTGTGAACTTTTTGAACTGATAGACTCATAAACATGAATCCAGAGCCGTAAAACAAAAAGATAAAATAATTGTCTACAGTTCAACAAGGATCGAAAAGAAACGTAGCGGAAAAAAGAACTAACGAAACGCCATATTGGAAACGTCTATTTTCAACATGGCGGCACTTAATCTAAAGATTCTAGCGCCTTCAATTACGTTCGCTGACGGGCAGTTCATTGCCTTGACGCCGTTTGACGCCCTTGACTGTAGTTTTTCTGTATTCTCTTTGGTTAAATGGAGCGTGGATAAATTGCACCACGAGCAGCTGTTTTCTGTATTTTTTAATTATATACAATGTTCTGCGTTCAATAAAACATTTAAATTAGAAACATTGAACGTGTAAATGTTGTTTTCGAGTGAAAAACTTTAAGTTTCAAACATGTCTACACGGAGAGCTAGAATAAAGGCTGTTGCGGTATTACCACCTAGACGAAAGAATGTCAACAATGCCGAAGTTAACAAAAAACCAGCTACACCTAAGGAAACTGTGGAAAAACTTATCAAAAGCCCCCAAACCCCTAAAAGCCAACCTGACGTGAATGAAGATGATGCAAAATCACCGTGTTTTAGGTCACCATTGCCTACAATAAACCCAGGTTCTGTTATATCCTTTAGTCCTGTTTCAGTGCCTAAATCTCCTATTCCTGCACCTAGAACTCCCATACCATATGGAGAACCATCTTCGCCTTATAACGGACCCAAATCAAATACTCCATTGGAGGTTGTCATTTCATCCACAGAGAAGATATCTTCAGAAAATGTATTTACTTCATCTAAAAGTATTAGTCCCATACAACAACAAGTAAGAAAATTGATCACTTCACCGATAGCTCAAAGGACTAATGATGAATCTCAAGCTGGCAACAGTAAACAAAAACCTTCAGAACAACTTACTAATAATGTCACTTGTGATATGAAACTAGTTGATGATGTATTAAAATTACCACCCAATAGTGTAAGAAAAAGTATACCAGCAGATGGTAAGTGAAAATGAAAATGTTGTAAATGTAATGACAAGTTATTTTGTAGATTTATTTCAATTTATTTTTCTGTACCACAGAATACTCCATTCCAAGTGTACCAGAAAGCATCCCAGGAGATGGAATAATGGACGGCATTGCTCCTCTGAACTCCAATAAAGCTCCACCACCAATAGAATTGTTCAAGAATGAAATTATATCAGAGAATGCTGAAGTATTCTTCGACCCCATTGTGCCTCTGCCATCCCCAAGCAAAGTCAGACCAAAGCTAAGGCCAATACCACGGTTGGGACTCCACAGGAGAAACAGTATGCAGGTTTGTTGAATTATCTTGTTGCATTATCAAGTGGAATAACTAAGTCTCTCCCTACCCATAACCAGAAAACAATGTTACATTATGAATGTATGTGTCTTGAGTTCTTGTATTAGTCCTTGCCATTTTAATACTACTAAGGTGGCGAACAAGGATATCACCCACCTAATGGAATATGGACATTTGTAATATCATTTGTAGTATCGTAGCATGTTGCCGACACTACAAAACATTTTTCACACTTTTCTGCTGCTACTACTAAGCTTAGAGCAGTTTGTGGGGTCGGAACAGTATGCTCCATTGTAGACTAAATGCACACTTGACATCAGGTGTGTGTCTGATAGTAGTCAAATATGAATAGAATAAAAAAGTGCTTGAGTGAAATATGAGTCATAAATCAATAATCAATTGTAAAAGGTAGTTATAATGGTAGGAATGTTGGATAGTAACCGATGCTCTTATGGTGTAAGCTACACTGCTGCACCTACATTCAGGAGACTAAATATGTTACCATGATCCAATCTGGTCTGGTTCCCCTGGATGCAGGGTCACATACGTCAGATGGCAGTCGCTCCACTGTAATCACCTGATCGGCCAAATCCTGGATCATGGTCAAGGCGGACCCCGGGCCCTCGTGCGCGAGAGCTTAACCGGGACACTAACGCCAAGATGACTAGTTATTATAGTAATAGCCTTATTACAGTGACTCAGTGAATAGAGTGAATTACTACAATTACCATGTGAAGCAATAAATAAATGACTATAATGACTTATTATTAGCATATCATTTTACATTGGTTTCTATTGTTTTATTGGTTATTCTAAAGTCACCCAAACAGTAAATTAATGAATAAACAGGGCAGTGCCAGCGAATCTGAGGATGAGTCACGTCGTGCGCTGCTCGGCACCGGACCGCCGACCCCTGCGCCGCCGCCGCCGCCGCGGCAGCGCCACGACTCCCAGACCTCACATATGACTTTGCCATCTGTACCTGCTACTCCTGCCAGGTACTCAAGGAAAAATAACCAATTACACAAGTACTGATAATTCATCATATGGTGCATCGTACATACATTACATAACCTGGGCCCTCGCGCGCGAAAGCACAACCAATATCATCTTAATGTTAATATCCCAACGCCAAGATGATATTTGTCCTTGGCATGGGATAACATATGATAAATAATCGTAGACTAAAAATTTAAAGTATCAGTAATTGGAAAAGCAGCTATCAAGCCAGCCAGTGTTCTTTGGTTGGAAGTCATGTTGCAGTTACCCTTTATTATTATTAGACTTGGCCGTGTGGTGTCCGGCAGAGTAGAATAGCACCAATCCCTTACACTCGTGGGTGTCGTACAAGGCGACTAATGTTTTCGAGGCAAAAGATCTAAGAGTCGTAGTCTGGAAAATGGGCAGCAGCGTTTTCCATTGTTATATTTATAACACTGCAATCTCCAACCCACCTGCCAAGCATGGAGATTATGGCAATAACCTCCCCTATTGTGGGAGAGGCCCTTAGTCCTGAAGTGGACTGTTATGGGCTGTGATGATGATTATTAGACTTAACTCTTACAGTGTTCTCTTATGAAACATCTTTGAAATATTACAACTTTCTGGGTTAAGGTGTTCACACATTTATTCGCGCCGAACGAACGAAACGAATTTTAGAGAATTATTGAATTCTATGAAACCTCTCACACCTGTCCGCACCGAATCATTCTAATCTAGAATGATAGTTTTTAGATCAAGTATAATTTGCAATGTGTTTTACATTACAAGGGGAACATCCTAACATTTTGGTTTTTAAATATCTAAACTTCCTTATGTAACTTAGGGCCTTCACACCACAATCTGGTTATCCAATTAGATTGCAACTTGATTACCAACCTAGTCAGTATATCCCATCCACATGACACAATCTGATTGTTAACAGATTGTAACCAATTCAATTGGCAATCTTCAATAGCCAATTGACTTGGCTATTGGCTACAATCTGATTGCCCGTCCATGATGCGTCCACACGAGTCAATTTGATTGCCAATCTAGTCAGATTGTACGTAAAATTGTGTCGTGTGGAATACCCTAAATTTTTCAATTTTTTTTTTTTCGGGAAACCCCATTACCTTGTTTTCATTTTGTTTGTTTACTAATGCATATGATATTTACAGGGATACCAACAGAACAAGGAATGATTCAGTTTGCTCGAGCGTCAGTGCGATAGGACTCTCGCAGCCACCACCGGCAACCTCTCCCGTCAAGGACAAACATCTGCTCAAGTGAGTTCTTTCATTTATACAATACTGACTCGTAAAGGGGCCATCAAACACATGTGCGTTTTTGTTTACATAGAAATATTTGTACATACATTGTGTACGCAAGGTGGACCGACGAGGTCAGGGGGCATAAGACCGGCTTCTGTGGCTTTGGCAGTAGCGGAGTATTTGCCTTTTTGTTGCCAGAGCAACGTATTATAGAGGTGGGCCATGCATTATCAATACCCCTGGTGTTGCTAATGTATATCTATACTATTGGCAGCAGTGACCACTTTCCATCAGGTGGCCCACTTGCCTGTTTGCCTTCCATACGACATAAAAAATATCTCTGGAATCTGCCCAGCAGAATTAAATATGCAAACAGTAGTTATCCAGGGCTTAATGTGTGAGGGCGCCGTAGGTTATCCTACGTCATCGAGAAGTAACTTTTCTCTTTTGTAACTATAATGTGGCTGAATAGCGAAACTCTCAAGAGAATGTGAGGTGAGGTACCCCGGTTTTTTTTACTTGCCCACACAAGAGGATATGCAAGTATTATCGCTACGAAAAGTCAAAGTCTGAGTCAATCATAATTTTTTTTGTGCCTGGCTGTGCACGGCAGAGCAACGTTTTGTGGGTCTCCTAAACGTCTACCATCACAACAAAGTGGATTTTTTCTTGTACTCGATGATGTAGGTTATACTATGGCGCTCACAGTCTATAATTGACGACCTGAGTGGTTCAGTGATCTGCCATGCAAGAGGTCCCGGGTTCGATTCCCGGCCAGGCAGAAATTGAAATGATTAATTTTAATTTCTGTTACGGGTCTGAGTGTTCTATGTATAATAAGTATTATTTAAAACAGTATATAAGTAGTTTATCAGTAACACAAGCTTTGCTTACTTTCGGGCAAGATGGCGCTGTGTGAATTTGTCCACTGTTATTTTTATTATTATTTATTATTATGTTTATTTTATTAATGTTATCGTTCCACCACAGGGCCCGCCGCCACGAGATGGGCAAGCGCATGTGGCGGCGGCGGCGCGAGACGGTCGCCCGCGACGCGCTCACCATGTACGACCTCATCTTCTACAACCCCACCACGAATCCCATTGTGTGAGTATGCTGTGTTTTTAACATAACTAGGTAAAGCTCGTCTAATCTAAAATGACGCGTCCCACTATCGCATTAACGCACACAAGCAAGTTTAAAATATGGACGCAATACATATACAAATGCCGTTGTAATTGGTCATTCAGTTGCCGGTGAGACACCAACGTAGGAGCTCGCGTCGTTCGATTGGAGCAGTCGACGCTCCCACACAGATGAAGTGTCGTTATTCATATTTGCACTCACACATCGAAATCAACTAACTAAGTAGTGGGGCGCGTCATTTTAGACTAGACGAGCTCTAACACTTACTTAAACGACGGTA
Organism: Blastobasis lacticolella; assembly: GCA_905147135.1. Classification (NCBI taxonomy): domain Eukaryota; kingdom Metazoa; phylum Arthropoda; class Insecta; order Lepidoptera; family Blastobasidae; genus Blastobasis; species Blastobasis lacticolella. The sequence goes on from LR990058.1 coordinate 6,403,088, forward strand.
TTTCCTAAACAGCTCTATGAAGTCAAAGGAACATTGCAGTATTTCATCAAAGCAAAAAGGGTTCAATATCGCTTTTTAACATACTTTTTATCCCATGAAGGTGGGTTTACTAGTTGATAAAATATTGAGGTTTACGCAAATGACCTAGTTATTTCGACAGTGTATTTAGCTTGTTATGTTTTACCCCCTTCAAATACTGAACTACAGTTTTTAACCCTCCAGAAAAAAAACGAGGAGTGTTAATGTAAAGGGGGTGTTAGACGTTTAGCTGTGGCATCATATCTGCCAACGATTCCGATGCTGTTTCTTTAATTTCGAAGCCAGTTTAATTGGGATGGTTCTAAGATGATTCATGAAATTCGGTTCAGTAGTTTTGGAAATATTTGAGTTCGTCGAGGGCTTTACACTGCAGTCGGTTGGGGTATAGGACTTCAGTTCTTAAAACATATTGGCAGAATAATTGCCACAGCATTATAATTTATCATTCACCTTATTTTGTTAGGCGACGGTGACCACTTTCCATTAGGTGGCCCGCTTGCCTGCTTATCTGACGTCGTGACATTAAATAACCACAATCTTCTCAAATCATCTTCCCTCTGCGCCTAGGCCCGACCAGGACGAGATAAAGGCGAAGGAGGCAGACGCGAGAGACAACGCGGAAAGGGAGGCACGGGAACAGGCACAGAACAATGAGGAAGACGCCGACGACCCCACGGAATCAGCCCCCGTGCCCCGGATCAAACTTGGGCCTAATGGGGAGATTGTACTGGATGAGCAGAGCTTGGTATGTATCACTCGCTAGCAGTCCCCCCGGTTTTCAGCCGCGAGCAGTTCGGATCAATGTTCAATTATCCCGCGGTGCATTACTTTTCGGGGAAAAAAGGTGGTTTTGTTTGTTACCATGGAATAAAGTAGGTTCCTATTAATGAAAGAATTTTCAAAATCGATTTAGTAGCTTCGGAGACTTCAGTCACTTTATTATTCTCTTTATAATATTAGTATAGATAAGGCATGTCATTATTGTACAGATTAGCATCAACACACTTGGAAACAATTAACTTAAATTCGTTTTGTTGCAATTTGTTTTGACAAAAAAGTTTCCATTTGTTTGAAAGTTTCGTTTTGTATCTGTAACATTTCGAAACATTGTTTTCACTGCTCCACCATAAGTTCATATATTTTTTTCCGTAACTTCTTACCATATATGACCCCCTTCCCCAGGTAATAAAGCCCACAGCACCCCGGAAGGTGACCTCAGTGGTCCGCGAAGGCGCGTGGGGCGGCGGCGGCGGCCGCTACACCCGCGCCGCCCGAACCGCGGACTGGAGTGCCGACGAGACCGTACGGTTCTACCGCGCACTGGCCGCTCTCGGGACCGACTTCTCGTTGATGGCGCAGCTGTTCCCCACAAGGTCACGGAGGGATCTCAAGCTGAAGGTTGGTAGCACAGAAATCAATATCAAAGTCAATAAAAGATGGCCGGATGGCGATAACCAGCTTTTGCCCATAGTATCTGACACCTGAGTGCTTATTGCGCGGTAGTACAGTTATGCTCAGTAGTGGCCGAGGTGGCGACAAGCGTTCTCTATAATTTGACGCCCCATATGGCATTTCTATTTAGTTATCGTGACTTCTGTGGTAGCTACGCAGTTTTTGACAACTGGCTACTACCTAACAAGCGATTTTACATACAAAGGAGCTTGCACAAATTTTGTCCAACTACAACAAAAATGCTCAACAAGTTTGTCGGTAACAATAATATAACCTGTTTCAACATTTAGTACCTATCTCTAGCCTGGTTACTTAATGGTTAGCTAATGTTTGTAGTTTGCTGATAACCACGAATGTTTTTTAATGACATACCGGCGCATACGCAACCCAAATGGTTGAGCGAAACTCCACTAGATGGCGCCACTGTAGCAAATCGTCGCATTCTGCATCGCGGTATCCAATTCGCACGGCAACTTACTTAGCCTTCCACACCGTGCATTGCATCCAGTACAATGGATCGTAGATCTAAAATGGATCGTGAACACGCAAATTCGCCGCGCCCTCGCCTGTTTCCAATTAAACCCTTATATTTTTATACTCTCAATCAACAGTTCAAGAAGGAGGAGCGTCTGAATGGGGCCCAAGTGGACATGGCGCTCCGTTCGGCCACTTCTTGGGAGCTCTCCCAGTTGGAGAAGGACTTTGAAGAGGAACGGGCAGAGGCCTTGCGTCGCGAACAGGCGGCGAAGCAACGGCTGGCTGAGGACAAGCTGAAGGAAAAGGAGAGATTGAAGAGTAACAAGAAGCTCCGGTTTAGACAAAGTGAGTGCGATATTGTGATACCTAAATCTGTAGACTTACAAAGGTCAAACTCTACAGAGGACTTTTAGAAAGCGCGTATTCGAAAATCTTGCAATTAAATTGGTTATCGAAGCTAAATCATCCATGCGAGATGAATCTGTCAATATTTTTGTTGGCTGTCGTTCTTGTTACGCTGGGTCACCTGCGCCATTATTTTGTGTTTTCCCTAATAGTTTGTTAGGAAACTCTGCCAAAAGTATCTTCAGCCGCGAGCCTAGTTCGCGCACGGTATACATACAGATTTTATTCGGGCATTGTCGCCGCCGCGTTTTCGATCTTTTCCATTCCGCACTTTCCTGAACTTTCCACACTACATTATTTTCGTTTATAATACAAGCCAATTATCGAACTGTTTATCCATTGCAGGTCGTGGCGCCAAAGCTCTGGAGAGCGCGCCAGACATCGAGATGCGTTTTGAGCCCAACGTGACGGCCAACGAGTTAATACAACGCGCCATCATGACCAGAGCAAACAAGAAGAAGCCGCAAAACGACATGCCACCGCCCGTCGTCCCAGCACCGACGCCCCCTCCCAACCCGCAAACGCTCAAAAACAAGACACCAGAGTTCGCCACACTCACCCTAATGGGCCAAACGCAACAAAACAACCAACACAACCCCTCCAATAACGAACTTGCAACGTTATCGCGAGTCGACAAATCGAACGCTTTGAGCAACGCGAAAGTAATAAACAGCAGCATAAACACACCACCGGTGCCTTCCAATATTGAGACTGGCTCCCTAGTAGTTTTAAGAGTAAATGACCCCAATGCGCCGTCAAAGACAATGTTGCAGACGTACATATCCCACGGTGCGGGCAAACTGACTCCGGTCGCGTTGCCTTCCACGTTCCTGAACTCTGTAGTGGGGTATATGAAAATTGATTCGCCTAAGGCTGGTAGCAGTGCGTCGACCACAGCGTCGCCGCTAATCTCGCCCTTAGCGACAACCCAGGAGGCTAGAGCGGGAACCCCTAGCGTCATACAGGTTACCCCCAGCCCGAACAAACGACAGAGACACAGCTCTTTTACAATTACTACTTTATAACATAATGTATTTGAAATCTCCAGTGTATATGAGCACGACTTCAATGTTGTTTAATGTCAGGAAATATTCTGTGAGTCTTTTCTGTGATATATTTACTGTTAAAATCAGTGTTAGCCGAAATAAATGTATCAAGAGTTTTACTATAGTAGTTTACTATTCTTTTTTGCTGGTTAAATCATAATATCGAAGTGTTAAATCATAATATAATAGTGCCGCCCATTTAAACTGTAGATTCCAAATATAGGTGAGTAGTATTTGTAATATGACTGACATGTTAATTGTATTGTCATATATTTATTGATGCTAATTATATTGATTTTTTGTTTTAGATTATAGGTAGTATGTACTAATTGTTGATGAATACCGAGTGTAATTTGTTAATGTATCAAAAATAATGACTTAAGCTTAAATGCTAGAGATATATACAGGGTGTCCCGTAAGGTAACGATAAGTTTGAATAGGGTGATCGAGGAAGTCACTAGGGTCACCAGAAAAATATAAAAAAAAATCGCCTTTGGATATTTTTAAAATTATGTTAATTTTTTTTTATCAAAAATTGAACACCCGTTGAGCCTATTTCAATAACTGTGACTATAAATATTGCTTCAGAAAATAACTTAAATAACTTATTACCTGTCTCACTCCCTCTATTAACAATGTATTGTCCTTAAAACCGGTTTCGTCAATCTCGCTTGTCTCTTGATTTTGGGGTGCATTTCTCGGAATTAATTTTTAGCCGTCGTATTATGAATTAACTAAATAAGTGTAATACTATTTTAGAATGGTGATAAAATAAGCTAACTTTTTAGGAAACTTGCCAGAGTGGCATTGTACATTTTTTTTTCAGGACACTGATAAAGTTGAGTGAAATCGTAATTGTTAAGTCCTTGGCAAGGGACAAACATGATTTTCTTTATGATCTTGGTCAGATATGTATTGTTTTTTTTTATTTCAGATTGTAGAAAGGTAATTAACGTTTACATAACAGTTTTTTATTTTTTTCTAAAGCAATATTTGTAGTCACAGTTAATGAAATAGGCTCAACGGGTGTTCAATTTTCGATAAAAAACAAAAATTGCCATAATTTTCAAAATATCCAAGAGCGATTTTTTTTTATATTTTTCTGGTGACCCTAGTGACTTTCTCGATCACCCTATTCAAACTTATCGTTACCTTACGGGACACCCTGTATAGAGGTGGACTAAAAAATCGACTCTACGTTTGAAAATACTTCTCTCGGCTTCAGACTCTTTTCAGCTTGTATCGCATTTTTTTTAACAAACTTTATATACGGATAGGCCTTTCGAATGGTAACCATATTTCATATAATTTATTTTGATACCATGATCGACTTATTTTTCCGAAAGTCTGGCAACAAACCTAGTAGACTGAGGGCATCGTACGTTATCCTTCGTCATCGACTACAATAAATATGTGTAGTCGAAGAGAAAATATATTTTATCAACCCAAACTTTCGACTATTCGTAGCGATAGTACTTATAGCGAAGTAAAAATACCAGTCTGCCTTACATCATCTTGACACTTGCTCGCCACTTTAAAGTCTCTGTTACTCTTCGACTGTACCGAAAGTGCCAGGTTGTGCGTTGACAGACCATTTGTGGATCTACTAAGCCTCTATTATCGCTATAAAGTGGCATATTTCTTGAACTCGAGGAAGGATAACCTACGGTGCCCTATGATGGTCTATAGGGTAGATTTTTTAGTCTACCAGTTAGATGCATATAAATAAATGCCTTCTAATTCTCCAGCAGATCAATTAAACAAAAGGTGTTCAATAGGAGATTTTCCGAGCCGATTAAAAAAGAAAAACCAGTTCTAATCATCGTAATAGATGGCGTTAATTAGACACGATTCTAAAAATAAATCTGCGAAAGTTAGATATATAAATATGTGAGTATTTTACGCTTTCTTCTCAAAAAAGGTACTAAAACTAAGTATCTTTTCACGAAACACCTTCCCGAGTAACTTCGGTTACCAAGTTCACTACTTGAGAATCCAAGTCTAAGTATCGCGCCATCTAGTGAGGCACGGCCGAACTACACTGTTTACTTTTTGAAGTAGCTGTCTGAAAATCCTCCATTGCGCCGTATTTATTTTTAATGGGCAGTCTCTACTCGTAGGATCCGACCGCTAAAAATGTTTAGGAATTTATACATAGTATAAAATTAATTCGCTTGTAATGTCTGTCTGTCTGTATATATTTCAGTTAACTACGGATGTTGATTCCGGAAAGTTTATATGTATTATTATACATATAAACCTTGCATATGCATATTATATAGGCAAACCTCGAGAAAACCCTTGCGAAACCGGGGCGAGTCGCTAGTTGCATATAATACCAATGTACAGCAGGAACCCAGAGACTCAATGTTGTCAGCGAAGACATACTAAAATTGTACCTGAGCATTAAGTGGCGTTTTTTTTAATGTATCATACAATTGTTTTTCTTATGCCTGTAATGTAATAAAATCTAAATAAAATATGTACAATATTCGTGGCCTATCATTTTAATTTACTTACAAGTAAATATAATAAAATCCAGTTAAATGGAATCATTAATTTATTTACAAATCACTTAGCCTGGCTTGCACCAAATTCTTAAACACGTTCAGGAATGACGTTTAGCGTTGTTTTGTATGAAGTTTTTTGTTTAAGTATCAGCTGAATGCGTTTAAGCATTTGATGCAAGACACCATAATATTACAATATGCAGTCCACTTAAACACAAAACCACCAACACTGGAAGTCCAGACGTAGACACCCTACGGCCATTATCAGTGGGCTTCGACGACGTCGTGAGGAAACCATTGCGAGGACTCCAGCGCGTCCCACAGAGATAATTCGGGATCCAGGAACTCCTGGTTCAGCTGGTCCACGTCTATGGACTTCTTGTGATCTGGAATTTCACATTCAATGGGTTAATTAAAATCATCATCATCGAAAGACGCCCACTGCTGGGCATAGACCGGTCCGGTTCCATCCGCATCCAGCTGGTACCTGCGATCTCTGCCAGGAAAGTACTTGGCAAAAACAGATGTCGCTGCCAGGAGTATTTGGACTGATTTAGAAATTAATGATAGTAAAACGCCTTTAGATCGCTTTTCGATGAGTGTTGCTTCACCAACACAAATGTTTTAGATGTTCAATTCTCGTTTATAGGACAAAAAAAAACTATGTTTTTGTTCTTATTATTTTGTCTTCAAATAATTAAATCCATTTGCCATTGTCATGAATTTAAATTATATGAATCCGAATTTGATGTATGATCGATCCATCATTCAACAACAGTTGTTTCTGTCCTTACCTTACAATATAGCAATGAAATAAGAAACTCCTTTTAGGAGGACAGGATATATGTAAACCTAAACATGCCTGATGTACCTAAAAATAACTATCATAATAACAAGAATTCCATAATCATAACACACGAATCTACACGCTTATGGCCGGTCAGTCAAATTGAAACTAGGCCAGTCCTCCTTACGGTGTAAGGAGTTTCTTATGTCATTGTTACATAGGTACTTCAGCTTACTTCTCAGTATCGAGTGTAATATTGAATCTCGGAAGTTCAAAATAGCGATATGCTGTGTTCAGAAAGTATATAAGTACCAATTATTTACAGAAAGTATATAAGTAACAATTACTTAATTGAGAATGTTCATCACCTCGATATACGGATTTCGAATTTTTTTTTATAAACAAATTCGAAGTTCCATAAATAATTTCATACATCATTTGACAGATGACTGTGATGCCGTATCTTTAATTTTGTACTAACAACAAGGAAACTATTACCTCACAAATTCTACAGCATCCTTGACTCATATTTGAGCGATAGATTATTCCAAGTAATAGAAGGTGATTCTGAATCAGGGTTTCACAGTGTTCTAGCTGGTGTTCCACAGGGCTCAGTGCTGGGACCAATTTTATACACAATTTTCACTTCAGACCTACCGCAAGTTCCTGGAGTGACAGTAGCGACGTTCGCAGATGACACAGCAATACTTGCTACTGATTCATGCCACATCAAAGCTTCAAGGACCTTGCAAATCGCATTGGACGCAATCAATAAATGGTTTTTAAAATGGAAGATCTGCGCTAGCCCATCAAAGTCTGTGCATATAACATTCACGCTACGCAAAAATGACTGCCCACCCGTCATCTTAGGTGGATCTGAGCTACCACATGAGAATACTGTTAAGTACTTGGGAATGCATCTAGACCGTAGACTAACATGGAGGACGCACATCCAAGCTAAAAGAAACGAAGTCAACTATAAATGTAGAGGATTTTACTGGCTCCTTGGAAGAAACTCAAAGCTGTCTATTGACAACAAACTTCTCATATACCAAGCAATTTTGAAGCCGATCTGGACCTATGGCATTCAATTGTGGGGCTCTGCCAGCAACTCCAATATTATGATTATACAACGAGCCCAGAACTGCATATTAAAGCAAATATCCAACGCTCCTTGGTTTATCACCAATTCGGAAGTCCACGAGCTCTTGGGAGTGAGAACAGTGCAGGAGGAAATAAAATCGTGCTCCTTGAAATACAAAGCTCGCCTTGAGAGGCATCCTAACAAATTGGCGATGGAACTCACCATCCCGGATGATATGAGACGTTTGAAGAGACGTAAAATAATGGAAATCGACGACAGTTAGATTAACTGATGAGGCATTACCATTGGGAAATGTTCTCAGCACGCTTCTTGTATTTCAACTCATCTGCTCATAGTCCTAAGACTGATTGCAAGATTTAAGAAGAGAAAAAAAAAAAAACAACAAGGAGACGGCATCACAGATATCACTCACAATTAGATACCAAAATTATCATATCCAAAAGAGTTTTGTGTGTGGTGAATTCAGAAAAGTTTGTTTACAAGCTAACTAAAGTAATTATGATTGAAGGCAAATAATCACAGATAATTTTCCCTGTAATTTGGTGCACAACCGAGTCGTGGCCACTCAATACGTCCGCCGATGTCGCCTCTCACCCACACTCAACCCACCTGATGAGAGGCCGAGAGTGGAAGCCTCGAAGCTCCGCTCCGTGTCGGTATTTTTCCTGCAGGAGTACCGCCGATCTCCGATAGTACGATTCGTAATCCGATTGAGTAAGGACCAGTCGTAACGAGGAAGAGCCAGAGCTGCGTTGCTGCTATTGGTCTCTACTCAATTGGGTCAAGATGGCGGCGTACTATCGGAGTTAGGCGGTACGACACCTGGAGTCAAAGAACGCGAGGACGCGATGCGGATGAACCACAATCTCGCACAGTCGCTCGCAACAACGTCTTTCTTTAACGAAGCGGCCAATGACGGCCAACTGAATAATCCACTATACTAGATAGGAGATACTGTGAGAAAAATAAAAGAGTGCGGATGACTAGCACTCGTGCAGCCTCCGCTCGCAACGCCTCGGAGGCGCCCCTCCGACAGTAGATCCGCCCTAACGTTTCTGTGCATTTTTTTCTATCTATAAACTATATCTATAAAAACAAATGGAAACCAAAGTTAAAGATGTAAATTAACATACAATTACATAGATACATAACGTCACACGTTAATACAAAAAAAATACTGTTGAAAATTAACATACAATGAGACAAAAAGTTATTTGAAATGTGATTGCAGTTAGTTAATGGAAACTAGATGCAAAAGTAGCAGTTCGAAGTGAAATCTAGAGCAAACAGAGTAATTATTGATATCAAAATACCTGAAATCAGTCAACAAAGTAGAAGTTGTACATTTACAATTTGTTACAACACATCAAGTTATAAACAACGAATTTTATTTTAACTTTACAATGTTCACAACATACAAGTAGTTAAATCGAAGTGTATAAATTGATGTGCCAGCATTACATAGTTACCGTCAATTCTACTAAACATAAGAATCAAGAATGGTAGTTAGTTTGCAACATGTACCAAGGTGGAAGACTCCATAACAAAAGTGCTTAGGTGAAGTGTGAGCACATACATCATAAGAGAACTTACCAACAAGCGCGAGCTCATCATTTTGCGCTTTGGGCTGCGCAGTTTGCGCTGTCTCCGCCTGCGCGGTGGACTGCGCGACGGCAGCGGCCGACTGGTCGCCCTGCCCATAGTAGCCAGACCACGCTGAGTAATTTTGCCAATAGGCTGACGGATCATAATATTGGTTGTACTCCTATAATAATAACCGCTCGTCAGTGTCTCTGCTTCAATAGTAACAAACAGACTAGTATACAAAAATGAACGCAGCAAAGCTACAATCCTTGTTACTTCTTGCGAGCAATTTTGAATTTTTTAAATATGCAAGTCATTGATCGTAAGCGGTTTGCGGTAACGAGCGTGATTGTTTCGAAAGCATAACCTGATGTAAGCGTTTAGCTAATTTCACACACAAGCTTATTTAATGGGTTGACAATATGTAAATATGTCATTTCATTTCAAGCAAATAATATAAAGAAAACATTATATTATGGCATGTACCAATATTGAGCTTATAAATTTTTTTGTAGTTATCATATCAATCATGACAACAAAATCAAATCAATTTAAAACAAATTAAATTAAATATCGCATCAAATACTTCTATCATAGTATATTACTTCCGTAATGTAATGCATACCTGTCCGTTGTTGTACGAAGCCTGCGCTGTTGTTTGTGATGAGGGCTGATTCTGAGTAGGCAGTGCTCCTTTGGGCTTGGGGACAGCTGTGCAAATTTTAAGAGGCTTCGTGCCCAAGCCATTATAACCGTTCATGGCATACAATGCATTCCGTTGTTCCTCCTCATTGCCAAATCTGACAAAACCATAACCCTTTGTGTAGCCCGAAGCATCTAGTATTACTGAAAATTTAAAAACAATTACTTTATATACTTTTCTTATAAATCAATTTACTTTATAGCATTACAATATTATTCCAACTTAAATTACCTTTGGCAGTTTTGATAGAAGAATATTTAGATGCAAAAACTCTATATAATGAATAATCATCAACTTCAGGGCTTAAATCTCCTACCCATACAGAGAATTCCCTTTCTTGTTGCATATTGGTGCGAGCCTCTCTTGAAGCAGTATTCAGCCTGAAACGCACCACTGGGAATGTTCCAGGGATCGGTTTTCCATTTAATTTATGCATGGAATCAATAGCTTCTTCATCAGTCTGTAAAAAAGTCAAATACTTTAAAACAAGCTAAGAAGTGGAATGCCTGCGAGTGTGTTCCCAGATCCATATCATTTAGATGCCTTCAAGGCTAGAGTGAATAGGCTGTTCTTTGACAGGCATGCTCTATCATCGGCCGCATCGTCACTTTCCACCAAGTGATGTGGCGGTCAAAGGCCTGGCTACACAAATAATTAAAAAAAACAGTGGTCATCTTGGTGTTAATAATAATAATAATATAGTTCTTTATTCAGCCAATAGAGCCATTGTACAATTACATATAATAATAATAATGAATAACAGAAATTTATGTCCTAAAAATTAATGTCCTAACAGTTGTGCTCTTGGGCCCAGGGTGGCTTGGTTGGCTTCTCAAGTGCGCCTAGACCATGATGCATGATTTGGCAGATCAGGTAACTACAGAAGACCCATCTGATGTCATCTGACTTCAGTGACCCAGTTAACAGAGGATTTACCAGGGGGACTTGACCTGACCAGATTGGATCATGGTTACACATTTGCCTAAATGAGCAGGTTGCGTCACAACTTTTTCTCTCACCATAAGCATAGGTTAGTGTACGTAACTCAGAAGAATCAATGGTACACTGTGGCACTGGGGTTTAGACCGGGTCCCTGGGGATATGAGTCGGACCCTTTAAGCATTAGACCACCAATGTTACCAATGTTACAATGACCAAGCTATAAAACATATATCAGACCATTATTGGAGTATGCCTTCCAGGTTTGGAGCCCCTATTTCCAAAAAGACATTGAAACACTTGAGAAAGTACAGCGTAGTTTCACTAAAATCCCAAGAGAATATGAGAAATTATCCTACGAACAAAGACTAGACAGCCTGAAACTAGACAAGCTACACGAGCGGAGACAACGTGGGGACCTAATAGAAACGTACAAAATCTTAAACGGACATTATGATGTAAAGAACTTTGAACAAATATTAAAGCGAGATCAGAACACTCGATTAAGAGGTCACCACTTGAAATTGGTACGAAGTTTCTCCAACAACAACCCGCACAAGCATTTTTTCAGCAACAGAGTCGTGGCACCTTGGAACAAGTTACCTGAGCAAGTTATATCAGCACCGAGTACCAACGCCTTTAAGAATCGATTAGATGAACATTACAAGAAAACCAAAAATAACTAATTGAGAATGTCAATGGGTTGAGGATAATGAGATACAGACATATCAGTTGTTCCAACTGCCTGTCTGTTCAGGAATAATAATAATAATAATGTTCCTTTTTACAGACAACTTGAACACTTGAAAACATTTAAATTATTTAATAAAAATGGGCAAACAGTAGATACAACACTACAAATACATACCTGAAAATGAACAAATGCGTAGCCAGCTGGTTCTCCTGTAAATTTGTTACGCATAACTTTCACAGCAAGTGGACGCTGACCCATTCGATGAAATGCTGCCATAATGAAACTCTCCGTCATATTTGGCTCCAACTAAACATAAATGAATAAAGAAAGGTTAAACATGAAATAAGAGACATGGGCTATTAAAAAAGGAATTATTTCATATCAAGTTGTCTTCTTGTTACAAAGTTGTGTTGCCTTCTTTGTACAGTTAAAAGAAAAAATATTGTTATAGAACTCAGTGCCAAACAAGCCGGCAGTGCAGCTAATAGAATGATGTCCCTGACACACAACCTGGTGCCATTTCTAGATTTTACTAAGACGTTTTGAATTGTCCCATTTGCATCCTCAGCCCCATAAGTTTTATGTAACAAAAAACTTCAGAACTGCAGATGGATTATCGCTTTGAGGACTAAGGTCTGTCGGTTCAGACCAAATGCCTATAATTTGGTAGTTTTATCACAAATACCTAGGTATCAAAACTTTTCAAGTGAAATGTACCTAGCCTCGTTCAGTGTTGCATGTGTATATATTAGCCTGTTAGGTACACCGCAGTCATGAAAAAAATCATAGCTAAAAAATCGTAGCTGTGATACCTACCAGACTTAGATAATTCTATTGCGGTTTGTGACAATAATACTGCAAAAAATAAGTAGGTTTTTACACTTACACTTCCCATCCATAGCTGACACTGCATAGCCATTTTCGCCGTTGTTTTGGACTGTAATAATTATTACAAGTAAGCAAATATCGAAATATTCGGCAGTTACAACAAAAACTGATGAAAAATTAAATTAGATAGGTACAACAACAGCCGATAAAATCCACAAATTCACAAACAAACCAAACCACAAACTAAAAACAACTGAACCCGAAAAGCCGACAGCCTGACAGACCAAAGACAACCCAAAATATAAAGGTCCCTACAACGTGTCTAGCCCAGATTATCATAGACACAGGACAGATGCATCACATTGTCACACCACGAGTAGATAACTTTATGTTTAGACTATATCCATAGTCACCTCTTTTTAATAATTATGAACGCAACTTTTCTCAAAAACAATGTCAATACAAGTGACGTACCGTACCATTATTAAGCAAACTTCAAAATGATGATGTGATCATGTGAGTCAGACATACAACTGTAGTTTTCCTTTTTATAGTTTAACATTCCACGTAAAAATGTGATCTTATTTAATTAAGTAATACCTAAATGAAACATATTTGTAATATTCTAATTCGTAGAACTGAAGTTGTAAGTTTAGTGCGAAAGTAGTTTTGAGAAAAAGTTTATTGTTTTAAGCGGGTCATTGCTGTGACAATGTCGCATACCAAACTTGACAACATCGACGCTTTAGAAAGCCAATTGGCTGACTTGCAAATGACTGTAAGAGACCACGTCAATTCATCTGGACGAATTAAAAAGATACCACCAGCTGTGCCACCTAAAAAGAAAGCACAACCCCAAGTTCCTCACAGTGCATCAGTAGGAAGTCTACGTGAACCTTCTTACTCAATGAAAATACCATCAGCAGCGAATAATAATATATCAAGTTACAGCAACATGCCATCCAATAGTCGTTCTGTAACTAACCAAAATTATGCTAATGTAAATCAATTTATGATGTCCCCGAATAATTTACAAGAACATTATTTGCCTGCAACGACGAAATATTATAATACAAACTATGACAATATGTCTTATAAAGACAATGACCCAGGAGACAATGAACCAGCACCACCACCGCCGCCACCGCCATCTTTTAACATAGTTTCTACCAAGGGTTATGACAACATCAATGAAGATTACTTGCCTCCACCTTCTCCCGTAAGCTCTAACTATAGTGAGTTAGCAAGAACTACTGCAAATTTAAATTACAATCAAGACAGACCTGCTTACCCTCCTATTTACGAAAATGAATATCCTGCGTATGGAGTTTCTCAAGCATCAACTTATGAGTCTTTTTACGAGCCTATTAATCCCCGGCCCCAAAGTAACTTATCAACTCTTAGCAATAATTCTAATCCAAACTCACGAAATGTAACCAATGCAAACAAGTCACCTTTGGAAGAAGTTGACGCCTTGACTAATTTGCTGGTGCAATCTATAACTGACAGTCAAGATTTGGATGTTTTTGGTACTTGTGTAAAATGTCATGAAAAAGTCGTTGGAGAACATTCCGGCTGTACTGCTATGGGAAATATGTATCATGTTAAATGTTTTTGTTGTTATCATTGCGGCATAAACTTACAAGGCAAACCGTTTTATGCTGTAGAAGCTCAGCCTTATTGTGAAAAAGATTATTATGAAACATTGGAGAAATGCTCTGTGTGCGACAAACCAATACTGGATAGAATTTTACGTGCAACTGGCAAACCATACCACCCTACTTGCTTCACCTGTGTTGCATGTGGAAAAAGTCTTGATGGAATACCATTCACGGTTGATGCATTGAACCAAATACATTGCATTGAAGATTTTCACGAAAAATTCGCTCCTCGTTGCTGTGTTTGTGAACTCCCTATCTTGCCCGAAGAAGGAGAAGAAGAAACAGTAAGAGTAGTAGCTTTGGATCGAAGTTTCCATGTAAAGTGCTACCGTTGTGAAGATTGTGGCTTACTCTTGTCATCAGAGGCAAAAGGAAGAGGATGTTATCCATTGGATGATCACATTCTTTGCAAAAGTTGTAATGCCCATCGCATACGTATGTTAACAAATGTTATGACCACAGACCTTTAATATCTTAGTACGTACTTAGGTACTTTATCTTATTTTATATTACATGCATATCTTACGTATTCATGCGTGGCCGGTTGAGCATTGATTAGGCAGCTATGGTTGCATTTATTTTAATTTATTGCCTTTATTTTAACTTATGAACCCGTTTTCTAGATATAAATACTTTCGTTTGTTAATAATGATATTTATTTTTAAGAATAAAATATTTACCTATATGAGCTTTGCTACCAAGATTTTATTGTAATTAAAATGTGCCTTTTAATTAATGAGATTAAAGTCAATTATGTTGTGATAAGGAAATGAAAGTATAACTTCTGGCGTTTTGTAGTTCAAAAAGTGATATTGGCGTTATCTAGGTACTATAAAGCTAAAAATATTTATGTACAACGACGTAATATAAGTAAACTAAGTCCTAATCCATCCCGGATTAAAATAGAAATATCGAAAATTCTTAATTTATAAAGTTATAACTATTTTAGAAATATTTATATATAAATTAAATTTATATGCTAATGTACGATTAATACAGATATTACAAAAATATTATTTTGTTATTATTACTCAAGTATTTTTAACACCCCGTGAAAAAGAGAGGTGTTATGAGTTTGCCGTCTGTATTTGAGGCTCTGTGGCGGTGCGTATCTTTATATGGCATCGTAGCTCCTGAACGGACGTGCGGATTTATATGCGGTTTTCTCTATTTGAAAGCCAGTTTAATCTGGATGGTTCTTAGCTTTGTTTCAATATTATCGAATTAGTAGTTTAGAAAATACTTAAATAAATGTAAAGTTTGTCGGGGGTTATCCCACTTTTTCTGTCGGTCAGGTTATGTAGTATTTGAGGAAGTGAAGTAATATAGTTTGTCAAATATATCATCGCTTCCATTTAACTATTGTAAAAATGGGTATTTTTAACTTTACTAATAGTGAAAATAAATGTTCTATTAGTCATGTCAGTCAGTCATGAGCTACGGTGCCGAAGCGTGGAAGATGTCCCCTTCGGTTTCAAAGGAACTTTCTCCCACACATCCCCTAAGAGTGGTTGTGGACTGAGCTTCCCAGAGAGTTTTCCGTGGAAAGTGTTCATATCCTGAACGTTTTGTAACTGCTTACCATCAAGCATACTGTAAGCTTGTTTGCCATCTTAACGGTACAAAAAAATCAAGGTTTAATATAATATAGATTTAGATTTCATTTATTTCCCAAAAGTAAATACAATTTCATTCTGATCATATTAAATATGTCAAAAATGTGTTTTCGTCATTGTATATCATATGGGAACCAATTTATCCAGCAGTGAACTAAAGCTAGGTCTTCATGATGGATATTACCGTATTGTATAGTATTATATTATCTTTGTTATTGTGTAGGTACCTATATATTGTACGATCTTAAACTGTACTGAACTGGATTTTCGAAATAATAGAAAATACATCTTCTTACATAATAAAATATTACATTTAATATACAAAGGCAGATACAAATAAATTTCCAAACATATTTTTAATACAAAATCAGAAAAGCTTACGCAATTACTGGCAGAAATTAAAGGCACAATACAAATCACAGATTGAATTTTTACTCCTAAGTTCTTTCTCTCTAGTCTAAAAAACCAAAACGTATAAGCATGTATTAGCATTGTGCGTAGTTCCTACATTCATAATGAGATCCATATTACGGGTGACTGCTTTTCTTTCAGTTTTCAACTTCCTTTTTTTCTAAGTTACAACACGATACTTATCTTATTTTTATAAAATACCTTATAATGATACTGGAAGCAGCTTAATGATTTTTACACTTTATGTCTTAATTTTGTATTAAACTTAGGAGGGCTTAGCACTTGTTTCATGAATAAGGATCGTTTTTCTCTTATATTTTTACCCATTACCGAGTAAACTCTCTGGGTATCAGGATTGGTAATTTTTGTATTATTTGCTCTTAACTGCATGTTTATTTGTTGAGAATTAGCCCCATTTGTATAATCTATTTCATTCTCTACTTTTGCTAGTGCTGCCGCTTTTTGAGTATTAATGTTATTCGACCCCTTATATATGTTATCACCATTTGTATTCATACTAATTTTATGTTCAAATCTTTCCCTTAAGATAGAAAATTTTCGTCTTGGTTTACATTTACCTTTTTTAATGTTTGAGATTTTCGCTGCATTATTGATCGCTGAAGTAGGTGTGTCTTTATGTATAAGAGACTGCAATGATGAAGTTCTAATGTTTGACGAAAACTCTTCATTGGAACTTAGTGGTAATGCATTTTCGGATACAAGCTGCCATAAAAAGTCAATATCCTTGTTTGAGAGATCTTGCAAATCTTGTTCAGAATGGTGATTAGTTGTTTTATATTGATCGGATAAGTTACTCGTACATGTATTTGATTTTGACCGGCGTTTTATGTTTCTGTTAAAGATAGTAACATTTTCAGGATTATCTAAATCCAATGGAATTGAGGTAGCTGAAAAAGCTTCAGTCTTATTTAGATCAAATTTAGAACCATGTACTCCTAATATATTTTCCTTTTCAGGAAGTGATTCCTTTATATTGATAAAATCGAACTTGGATGGTTCTTTCCATAATGCCTCTGTTATATTGTACTCTAAATTTGAAGTACGAATCTGAGGTGAATCCCACATTTCTCGCCTGTGATATGAACTTCTTGGTGAGTTAGTTGCCGTTACTTTACGTATTTCATCGATTGTTGCAACAAGGGAACTCTCTGAATTCAACCTTTTTTTGTTAGATAAGTCTAAATCACCCAAATCATCTAATTCTTCGATAATAGGTTCTAAATGAATGGTATCTTTTGAACATTCTACTAAACACGGTTTAGCCAGAAATGTTTCATCGTTAGAATCAGAACTGGCAGTAATCATCGTATAATCTTCGTGATTACTTTTGTCAAACTTTACAAAAACGTTTGAGTAAGTGTGTGCCTTTTTTGGAAAAGAAGGTGCGGCCAAAATTGCATTTTTCAAGTCCTGAGAAATACAGCTACTAATATCACTACTGCCTGAAGTCAAAGTATCACGTCTCCGATCCCTGACAACACTACCGTCATGAAGCCAGTTTTCTATATCACAGTATCCATTCCAAGACCTTAAACCCCAAGCTTCTCTGGCAATATTTACTGCACAAATATTTTCGTAATCATGAACCGATAACAGTTCTGTTGGAGTATCTAAATCTCGTTGTTTAGAAAGAGCTTCATTGCTCAATCCATTTTTTATTCTATCTTTCTTTGCGTGCATTTCTTTTAAAATATCAACTGCAATTTTTTGAATGTTGACTATGTCTGCATCTTGATTGCCGACTTTAATATTTTTTAATGCACTCAAACATAATTTTTGGACAATATTTTCATTAAAGGTATTAATATCTGAACTGCTAATATCACTGAAACTTAAGTCCAAGTCCATATCTATTGAATCCGAAGAAGTTTTTTTATTTGAACTTTCTGTGCCGTGACTCAATACGGAACCTTCGGTTTTCATTGGTTTACCAAAATTTTGATTTAACATATTACATGTGTCAATACCGATGTTAGTAAAATCCTCTCTTAGTTCATCCGAAGAACAGATACCACGTCGTTTATGAATATTAATATTATTTGAAGTTATTTCATCTATAGAACTTTCAATGCTGTCCAGTGTAGATAATTTTAAATTCAATTGAGTCGGCGAACATATAGTTATTTTATTGGCTTTCTGACAACCTGACAGTGGCGTATTTTCCACTGTATATAATTCAATGCTAGATGCTGTACCAACACTAGTATCTCCACAAGGTGCTGACGTAAATGTAGGTGTACCTGTTCTTGCAATCCAATGATCTAACAAAAACTTTTTATCAGCGTTTTCGTTTTCATTTTTAGATGTGACTTCCAAGGTTTGTTCAGATCTGTAAAACGCGATATTTTTTTAACCATAACATATTGGGCTATAATAACGTTTGTTGTAAATAGTAGTTTAAAAATGGTTGTACCTGGAACGTTCATCTTCCAAATTACTTCTTTTTATACTCTTGAAAGATCTTACATGTTGTAAATTATTATTCTTATTTGCATGGGTATTTTCTGCCACACTTTTATTATTTAGCTCTATGTCTTCTTGCACATATTTCCAAGAAATGGGTCCTTTCGAATGAAAATACCTGTAGTACAGGATCATGGCACACATACCTAAAATTACAAATAGTCATTCATTAGGTAAACAAACTGTTTTTTTTTTAAACTAAAATAAACTCTTTAGAGCATCGGTGGCCGAGTAGTTACGGTATCCGATTCATAAGCAAGAGGTACCGGGTTCGAATCCAACTGCGGAAATGTGCGAATGACTGTTTTCTGAGTTATGTACATTAGTAAAATGCTAACCGATGCTCTTCCGCCATGGGAAAACACCAGGATGAAAGCTGTACATTCTGGCAATGAAATGTGTAACCATAATCCAATCTTGTAAGGTTCCCCTGGTAGCAGGGTCACGGAAGTCAGATAGTAGTCGCTCCACTGTAATTACCTGATGCGCCAAATCTTGGATCATGGTCAAGGCGGACCACGGGTCCTTGTGCGCAAGAGCATAACCGTGACATTAACGCCAAGATAATTATTATTATAAGGTAAAATAAAAGGTTTACAATTACTTTCCATTAAGCCTTTAGCAATATTAAACAAAGCCTTACCCATAATAGTACCACCAATGATACATATAGATGCAGCAATAGACCATGTTTTTCTCTGTTGAGCTGGATGAGTTATTAGTACATATAAGAATAAACTTCCAAAATTTTGTGATACCATCAGTGTATAGAACATCATCAACCGATATCGTGTTTGACCCTCTCGCAGGTTAACGTAACAAAAACAGTACACGAATCCCATTATGATATTATACATAATTTCCTCTACCTTATTAGGGCAGAATGTCGTGCTTTGTACAATAATCCAAAAAGTCATTGCAATCCAGTGCAGTCCTGTAAGTGTAGGTATATTTAATTATTGCTATTAAAATGTAGATATATGATAATGTAAATTATGTAATGTTATATGTATTATGATAATAAGAATCGTATTTGAAAATACAGTTCTTTCTTTAAAACTTACCTAAAGGTAACAAAGTCCATATTCCAAAAATAACAGTGAATAGAATGATTCCTGATATTCTCGCTATTAACATACCAAAGTGCCAGGTAAGTTTTAATAGTAACGATGTCCATTTGAAATTTTTGTTGGTAATCGCTAGTATGCTATACATATAAGATGCACAACCCCATACTACTGATGCATTTGAAGCCGTTAAAGCGAAAACTAAAAAATAACATCGAATGTTAAACATTGCATAACTATATAACATCAGAGGAAAAATAATAGAATACGATAAAAAACACTAAAAAAGGATTTGGTAAAAAAGGGAACCCTATTACTAAGCGTCCGCTGTCAGGCCGTCCATTCGTCCGTCCGTCCGTCTTTATAACTTTATAATTATAATAGTGCTAATACTGAAGTATATAACAACAAAATAAATACTAAAAACAGGTCAAGCGTGAGTCGGAGTCACGCACGGAACACTTTGTATGCGAGTTCGACTCGCACTTGGCCGGGTTTAATTAAATTAAATTCGAAAGTAAATGCTTCTCACCCTTGGTATAATAATTGTTGTCTAAGGAAATTATGGCGTAGCTTTGCAATATAATTTGTGGTATCGTACCGGTAAAAATGTATAAAAAATGCAATAAATTTAAATCATGCCTTTGTGACAATAATTTTCTCGTTTCAAAATTTTTACATGCCATACTTTTATGTAAAAATATGATGTATCTGAAAATATAAACAGTAAATAAATTATTTATCAGGTACTTAATTCTTAATTAATGTCTCATCCTTCTTTAAAAATCTGTTTAAACCAACCGAACTATATTTACAATAGTTTACTTAACTCATTAAAATTTGAAAATTTGTATTTTACCTTTCCATAAATCCAATAAGGAATACGTGAGTTAACCATAGTTTAACTGTAGATTTTTCATCGAATATAAACCATCTCAATGAAAATACATTAATCAAAATATTTGGAGTTACAATAAATAATAGAGTTGTTAAAGCCCAATATAAATTTCCATCTTTATAATATTCGGCGAATACTAAAATATCTGTAAAAATATTAGTTGAAGTGTTAAATTAAAAAAGACATGAGGTTTCATAATTTTAAATTGATATTCATGAATAGAACTATAAGAAAGAATACCTGTTGTCAAGTCAGCAAGTATCGTTACTAACGATATAAACACACACAACACATTGAAAACACAAAAGTTTTCATTTTTGTTAATTTCAATATTGGCGTCAGGCTTGTTCCCGAGCCTACACGCTTCAGCCATTACTTGATTTCATCAAAGTAAAGGGTTTAACTTAAATATTATTCGATCGGCATTTACCCGATGGTGTTTCGAATTAGTCAAACCATAATAATATTTAAAGGTAAACCAACTAGACAAGACAATCTACGACTACAACCAACGCTAGAGCAACAACAAAAAAACAACCAATAGAATTTTACCAATAGCCAATATAGATGAACAAGCGGCGCAAGCGCATCCACTAAATTAAAACAAACTGCGGCGATTGGCTCAGTGTGGAACTACTAACTTTATATAGAATCAAAGCTGATTTAAGTAGAACTAGCGCCGCACTTTAACCACACTCGTTCATCGAACACATTTCAATGATGCGTTCATAAAATAATAATTTGGACCATAGGGTTGCCTGCTTCTGAAAATCAGAAAGACTATCGATAAAAAACGAAGGTGGGACTAGATATAGGTTGGTAATTTGGAATCATTGACAGACATGACATTTTTGTGTTGTTCAATTAATTATTGGTCCTTGGTTTTTGTTTTGACTTAGGTATTGGGTGGTGTTTATTATTGTGATTATCCTAATTTTATCTCCTCACCTCTCTATTTACTTGTTTCAACTGTTAGAAATAAACTAAGTTAAGAAATATTCCCGCAAAGATCTACACACACACAACACATATTTATATCATCATGATTCACGATGCACTTTTGATTCTCTGGGATTGTACTAATGGTACTGAACAGAAAGAGGTTTGTAATTGTAATATAATAGCTTATCTGTAAGTCTTATATTTTCATTTTATCCGTGTAAAGAAGGAAAATCTTACCTGTACATTGTTTACAGAAGAGCCTAGAAAGCTTTGCTGATCAGGGGGATGCTGATTTTTATAAGAGAATATGTGATTTAGCCAAGAGTCATCACAAGATTCAGAATTTTGTTGGTGTAACCGGTTTTCATTGTAGAAAGTCACAAGCAGGTAAATTATTCATACTTATGGGATGCAAAGTAATTGGGTTTTTATTTATTTAAAGTATCACCTCTCTTTCCAGCCCAATATTTTCGTTCACATGGTTTATACACACAGGCACTCTCAGAAGGTATAACAGAAGTGTTGCATTCTTATAAAAGCACTCTAGTAGAAGTTGAAAGCCTGGTCCTTGGAAATCATAGTTTAACTATGGCATTTGTGTACAGTTATGTGGAAAAATATCAAGGAATTTTCAGTATCTTGTTAAAAATAATATCAAGTATAAAAGGACAAAAACTGACCGGATGTCAAATTTTAAGTTTGGTTCATCAAAATATTTTAAACGGAAATGAAATGGTGCATGATGCTGTTGTAAAGTAAGTGTTCCTTTTTTATACAATTATTTTTTTATATGATGCCCTTGTCTTACTTGCTTAACAGTGCTTGGGGAAACAGCTTCAATTTTGTGTTATCCCAGACAATGTTTGATCTGTATTTACTTTATTAGTATGACAAGTATGACACCATGTCATGCGCTGCTGCAAATAATTATTTGGAGAAGTTAGATTAATTTGTAAATTATGTAAATCTGTTGAGAATTGCTCGGATTTGTGAAGTTTATGGTTTTTTTAATGTATCACTGCCATGTTTATGAAAGAAAAGTTGGTTCATTTCATGGTATTGCTGATGGCTTCCATATGACAGAGAGGGATACGGAGATAATGAGAAATTCAACAATAATATCATGGACCAAGTTTTTGAAAATGAGAACAAATTAAAAAAGCAATATTATGACAACATAATTTACATACTTAGCTGCAGCACATTTGATTTGATTTAATCTTATCTTATATTGAATCTTTACTATATGGAAATAGATATTAATTCTATGTGTTTGGGGGAATTGTATGTGATTTTTCTATTTCAGAATTTTCACTAGTATAAACAAAGTGTTTCTCACTCAGCTCTGTACATGGCTACTTTATGGAGAGCTGAAAGATCCTTACCAGGAATTCTTCATTATCCATTATGCAACTGATTCGGAAACGGTCATATCATCCCCTACCAACACTACTGGTGATAAATCACTCTTGACCACTGTAAGTATGTATATGGGATAGTCTTGGAATTTAGTCTGAACTGTTTTTTATATAGCCCTAGTGTGCGAAGAGGCATGTGTATTGTAAGTCCTTTTTCATCCCAGTAGTACCAGTCCTTGTAACTGTAGGGACTACATTTACTGACTGACTTATTCCACATCTCAGCACAATATCTAACAACAAAAGTATTCATTCCTTTACGCGTAATTGAGTATTTTCTTTCTAAACTTGCGTAATTTATTTTTGTTGTGTGCATTAAAGAGTTGTTACACACTTACATAACATGCGTATTATCCATTTCAGTTGCAAGACACAACACTAGAGTGTGGTTACAGCATAAATCCATGTATGATACCCATGTTTATGCCATTGTCTTTAGCTCAACAAATTCTGTTTGTTGGCAAGACTGTCATACTGTTTGGTTTTGATCCAAAGAAAATGAAGAGAAATAATGCTTTGGAAAACAACAAGACCATACTGCCGTTGCAATTTGCAACTGATTGTAGAAGGTAATGTGCGAATAATCTGTGTACCGACTCGATTTAATATAATCAAATATTTAAACAATATTAATTCAACCATTATTGTAAGGAACTCTTGATGACTGTTTCTAAGTGGCTCCAGAATCTATCAGAATCCTAATTTTGTTATGGCAAACACTTCTCTTTTATGCACACGCACACACACATGAAGATGATATTAACAAAATTATTTTAAACCAATATGTATTTGAAAGTATCATTCTTTTAGCTTGAGAGAGAGGTATTCCCTCCAAAAAGGATAAATAATCATCCTACTCAACCAGATTCCAAACACTGTCCCATCCTTGTTACTCGTGTGACCTCAAAGTTATTACTTGTGATTTCTAATTGTGCTATCTTTAACAGATTTACAATTTGGGAGGATAAAGAAGCAGAGTTTCATGAGAAATTACAAAAACTGAAAGATCCTGAAGAGTTTGAAGTCTCCAAGATGAGATTAGTGGTCAGAGAAATTAAGGATTGTGTTACAATGGTAAAGTACAACTTTATAATATCTGTTTGGGCACCAAGTATATGCTTTTTAGTTTATTTCAAGACATCGTTTTGCGTCATGTCAAGACATCGTGTCATGACGTCACACATTAGGTAAGGCGTTCCCAGCGCCCTCTCTTTTCTATCTGTCAAGTAACAAGAATTCAATATTAAAAATGACTATAATTCCTATTGTAAAATTCTAATATCCACTCCTTGTAGCATCTGTGGTCAGTGGCAGTAGAGGAAGCGGCTCTACTCCACGAATTGCGTCTGATGAAGGACTTCTACCTGTTGGGCCGAGGAGAGCTGTTCCTGGAGCTGTTGAGGCTCACTGCGCCGTTGCTAGACAAGCCCACCACTAGAACCGGGACCAGAGGTAAGGACTTAAGAAGTAAAGACCGAACCGTGAGCCACCTGATGGAAAGTGATCACCGCTGCCAAGTCGAATGCCCGTCCAATGCTAAAGCCACGGTTCCCTAACCCATTGGAGACCTAACTCACTAGTAGGAACACAATACTATTTAAAATTGTATTGTTTGGCTGCAATATTCTGTAAGTATAGGTAGGTACTTTACCAGTCAGCCGGCTCCAATTCGTACGGTATAATCCACTATTCCCTTCCTCTCTTGAATTTGTGCTATTACACCCCATACGCGTTTTCTATTTACAGACATGAACCATGCATTCCAGTTGGCAGCCCGGGCCGTGTTTCTCAGCAACAGTGCTGACATAGAGAAGTTCAGTTTCGAATTGCCGTACGTGAAGCCCAACGTCACATTGAACTCCACTACCTCGGAGAACGATAGTAGTACAGGTCAGTTTGTTATTTTAATTTTCGAAATTTTTATTGATAAAGCCAATAATGAATGTTAAGCAATGTATTGGCATGTGGCCGTTTCGTACACCGTTACGCCACTCGCTACGTGTGCCTCTTAATGCCATTGGCAAAGCAAGGTTGCCCAAGGTCTTGTCTTCTGCTGGAGACCCTGCCAAAATTCTCTGTTCCGGTGGTTTATTTATTTATTTATTTAACTATTTATTGCACACAATAAAGGAACACAGAGATATAATATAGATATAACTATTTTTTATGTGTTTAATAAATTAAACAGACAAATATATTTTAGAATCTGTTTGTCGAGTCCCTGGTTAGTCCGAGGCCGCATTCGATCTCCGCAAATCAAGTCCCGAACCATAAAAGTGAAATTTGTCTCCAGTGGCAGATGGGTGGTCGAGCATTATACTGAAGTATGATTTCAAGTGGCCTCTGCACCTGCTATTCACGCCAGAGGTGCTAGCGCGCTACAACGACATGTTCCGACTACTGCTCCGCATCAAGAAGACACAGCACGACTTGCACGCCCTCTGGAAGACGTACAAGACATCAGCTAGGTTTGTTGAAATGGTTTCGGATGAAAAAGGCGACTTGCTTCGATTTCCAATAGATACATTTGAGACTCATTTGACTGTGTGTTGGACTAATTTTGATACGCGATTTTGAAGGGTAAATTTCGACAACCATTTATTTCTATCAAAAATTTTACTAATACATTGAAAGCTCCGAAAGACCAAAACAATAAAGATTCAAGTGAAATCGTTGTCAAGTATTTTAGGCTTGAACGTAAACTTTTTTTTATACCACTAAGGTGGCAAACAAGTTTACTGCCTGCCTGATGGTAAGCAGTCTATGGACGTTTGCAATACCACCGGCATCGCCCACGCGTTGCCGACCCCGTAAAAACATTTTCTTCCCTTATTGAAGAACTCCATGTTGTACTTTCCAGGAAGAACCTCTCCAGGTAGTAAGTAAGAGGATTTATCAATAATTCTGCGATTAATGGACAGATGGTTCTCCTGAAAATGAGAACGAAGTAACATCATCTATCATCATCGTTCCTATTCATATCTACAATACTTGACAACGATTTCCCTTGTAACGTTATGATTCGAAGATTTCAGTGCATCGGTAAAATCTGCGATAAAAAGGAAAATAATTTAAAGAACGGACCCTCAAGTAAAACCTCCACTCCGCAGCTTTCCGATGTGCCAATTGCACAACAAACTGATGTTCCTCATGGACAACCTCCAACACTATCTGCAAGCGGACGTGCTCGAGACCAACTTCTCGAAGCTGATGACCGCTGTCAACAGGACCACGGACTTCGAAGTCCTGAAGAAGGCCCACGCCGAGTTCCTGGCCGACATCCTGAGCCAGTCCTTCCTTACTGTCACTACGGTGAGTTTCGTCAGTTTGATGCTGTTATGGGCTATATAGTTACCGCTTACCATCAGGTGGGCTGTCTGCTCGTTTGCCACTGCGTAGCATAAAAAAAACTTCCGCAATTAAAGCCATGAGGGTCCGCCATATTGTGGATTTTTTTAGAACTAGGTAGAGCTCGTCTAATTTAAAATGACGCGCCCAACTATAGCATTAACGCACACAAGCAAGTTTAAAATATGGACGCAATACATATACAAATGCCGTTGTAATTGGTCATTCAGTTGCCGGTAAGATTCAAACGTCGGAACACGCGTCGTTCATTGGCTCCCACACAGATGAAGTGTCGTTATGAATATTTGCACTCACACATCGAAATCAACTAACTAAGTAGTGGGGCGCGTCATCTTAGACTAGACGAGCTCTAACAGCAACAGTAGCTCCCTAGTATGGCATAGCAGGACATTGGAATGGGAGCTATCGCGCGACCTAAATTCCACTGCATGGCGCCACTGGCGAGGAACGTTCATTGTCAAAATACGTAGCACTATTGGTCAGAATCAAATGCACAAAGTTGACAGATGGATTTCAGCTAATAGAACGGCGTTAACTATGGGGTTAACATTTGGGTGCCAACGGGAATGAACCGTTATTTTGACAGTGACAAGACCTTACTCGACAGTGGCGCCAAAAACGATAGCCCTCATAGGCTGACGACAATGAGTAATGACTCATGCATATCTCAACATATCTTGTTCCTAATCCCCAGACCGCCGAAGAGGGCTCAATGGAGGATGTCATCAGCAATCCGGTATTCTGCAACATCATGGAGCTGATCAAGCTGTGCCACTCGTTCTGCTGCATGGGGGAAGTGGCCTCTGACAAAGAGGCGGAAGACTACTATATCAGGGGATATACCGATAGGTAAGTTAATCTGGCGTTTCCTGGAGACGTGAATTCGCGGTTTGAGATGTAACAAGATCATTATTTGCCTGCATTTATCCTATACATTGGGATAAGTGCAGGACCCACACAGTATGTTTTCTTTCTCCATTTATCCCCATCTGCTGTCATATCAACGCTCACCTATCGCTCACCGATAGCCCTCATCACACAATTCATCCATCTTTTCTCTGGTCTTCCCCTTCCTGCGTATTCATATTCAATACCCTTTTGGTGACATGATTTTATTCATGAAGTTAGGTGAAAACTCAACCCTAACCTCCACCTTCCAGGTTCAACAAACTAGTGAAGCAGTTGCTGGGTTTGCTGGCGGCAGT
This sequence comes from Blastobasis lacticolella, assembly GCA_905147135.1. Classification (NCBI taxonomy): domain Eukaryota; kingdom Metazoa; phylum Arthropoda; class Insecta; order Lepidoptera; family Blastobasidae; genus Blastobasis; species Blastobasis lacticolella. The sequence goes on from LR990058.1 coordinate 6,430,728, forward strand.
ACGCGGGCGGGCGTGCGGCGTCCACCTCGCGAGGTTACTCATCCGGCTCGACTACAACCGGTGGCTCAGCAAGGAAGCGCAATTGTCGCAGTCGGTCACCAATATGCTGCGATATTAGCCACGGGAAGGGAAACAGATAGATGAACGATCTGTTTTACCACTTCCACTGCCATAGGCGTAGGAAGGGGGGGGAGCCGGGTGGGCCGTTCCCACCCCAGAATAGTCTGGTGCCCACCCCAGAATCGGCTGCTCACTGGCTGTACATTGGCTATTGACTCGGCTTCATCGGCCACCTCAGGGGCCAGGCCCCCCCTGGAAAATAGTCCTAGATACGTTAATGTCCACTGCTAACTCAAACGCTACCAGAGATGCTACAGCAGTGCTAAGAATCGTAGCGCGCGTATTAAATGGACCGGCCAGGTGCGTCGTGCGCACACGCGTAGCGCTGATTTCGGACGCAATTGTTGCGTCGGCCGCAGCTAAAGTGTTCAACACCTTATTTGCACAAAGTTGAGACTGGTGTAAACTAGTGAAACTTGTGCGAGTACTAATCACGCTGGGGTACAATTACTCCCTCAGCGAGGAACCACAACTGTCGAAGTCTTGAACGGACGGGATGGACGATGCGTTTTGATTTGAATTATAGGGAAAATAGCATTGAGATTACAGGAAAAATAGCAGTGAGGCCCTTGTGTGATTCAAAAGCCAATTAGGTAATCAAATTATGGTCGATTAAGCTGCCATTTTGTAAAATATATGGAATTATGTTTGGTTGCATTGTACTACAAAATGTTTTACATTATTTAAATAAAAAAATACATACGAATATTTTGTACTTTTATTACATTTTGAGGTTTCTATAATCAGTCATCATCACCAATGTCATCCTCTTCTATAATTCTATTAGTCACAATATTTGTTTTGTCTACAATTTGTTCACTTTTATCTGTGATGTCTTCTGGACCCCTCTCAGGATGTTCTTGCATGAATGTCTTAATTAAGATACACTTGGTCATGTAGCAGTCACATGGCAGTGGGTGTTCCACTTTTTCAGGATCTAGAAGTTCTAATTGCAAGTTGTACCTGTGTGGTAGAAGAAAAGTGTTATTGATACATTACCTTAAGAGACAATACAGGGTATTGGCCCTAAAAAATGACACTGCCTACTTAAGGTATTTGAGTAGAAAAACAATGAAAATCAAATAGGCAGGCTATATTTCTATCCTATGTACAGCAGTGTTTATTCTTAGCTGAAAATATGTCTTAAGTTCATAGTTACTAAATGGTTCTAATGTGATAAATCCTTCAAATATAGTGACTATCTACACTAAAAAAAAAACATTTTGGCGTTAATGTCTCGGTTGTGCTCTCGCGCACGAGGGCCCGGGATCCGCCTTGACCATGATTCAGGATTTGGCAGGTCAGGTAATTACAGTGGAGCGACTGCCATCTGACCTTCATGACCCTGCTACCAGGAGAACCTGACCAGATTGGATCATGGTTACACATCCAGTCGCCTGAATGTGCAGGTTTCATCACGATGTTTTCCCTCACCATAAGAGCATCGGTTAGTATTCAACTAATGTAAGTACATAACTCAGAAAACAGTCATTGGTACATGGCCGGAGCGGGATTCGAACCCACGACCTCTGGCTTACGAGTCGCATACTCTAACCGCTCTCCACGAGTGACTATCTACATTATAGCAACCTAAATACTGAAGTTATATGACAAAAATACCTTCAGTGTACTACATCCTTACGTCAGAAATAAATCTAAACCATGGTGGTCTTGTTTTGAAATCTGTCACCCCGAAAATAATGCCACGCAATGTCTTGAAATTGTAACTATAAATAAATAAGATAACATATTAAAGACCATTTTAAATGTAAAATTATTTACGTAGAACCATGTAAATATTAAAGTTTGTATGTTAGATAATTAGATTTCAATTTTAATTAGATTTTCGCGTGATGATAGCCAATAAGACAATGAATATCTATGTATTTGATTACCTCTTATGTATATTAATTAAATACAGAGGTAATCATTGTCTTATTGGCTATCAAACCGCGAAAACCGAAAACTGATTTGTAATGCCAGAAATGTATGAACTTATAGGGAAAAATATGTGGTGGTTCGATAGTTAAGCTCGCAAGTGTAGCATCTCATCGCTTAGTATTCATCGCATCACTTAGCCAGTGCCCAGCCAGCCAGACCACGGTCCACGAGTCGCCCCGCGCAAAGCATCACGTTTTAACCATGCTTCTCTGTAATCCCGCTAGTCCAGCGGGATCCCGCGAAATTTTCGACCGGGATTAGTCCCGCAAAATGTATGCGGGATCCCGGTATCCCAGTATTGCATTCCCTATCCAGTTTGGATCACATTATGCCCCTAACTGAATCATAAGTTATACGGACATGCAGCTCTTTTTATCATATGCATCTGCAATGAGTTTTTAACTCTTGCGAAAAAAGGCAGACTTGTAGGGAATATAGTAAAAAATAGTAAAAACAAGCACCTTCACAAATTTCGAAAACTTTAGTTAACTTTAGCTCATAAGACAGGATCACTCAGACGCGTTGTCAGAATGGACTAAATCTCAGAAAGGACTGCACATCTTTTTTGCCATACGATTTACATAGTCACATAACAGGTAAAAATGACAGCACTAAAATGGAAGAAATCAACCATATTGGACATCAAGATGTCGCTAACCAAATCAGTTTATTACAACATACAACTCTTTTTATCCCAGAGCAATATGAATGACAGTCCTAAAAATAGAAGATTGCTTCATACCTTCTGTTATTCTGTGTATCTCTAGTCATATCCAATTGGAAGGCAATGGGTTCCCCTGCATCCACTTCCTGCTCCTGAGGCAACACAATCACAGTCTGCTTCCAATGAGTGGGTGGGCTTTTTGGTCCAGTACACAATGTCACTCGGGGTTCCTCCCGACTCTGCGAGAGACTTGGGAAGAAACACTCAAACCACAAACATAAGCCCTGATAAGCTCCTGGCTTGCTTGCACCTGGGAATTTATTAATAAATTAATTATAAATTCAAAGTTATTGCTCAATATTCAGATATTTGTTTCATACAGAATACTCACTAATAACATGCTGAATGGTGAAGGAATTTATATCTTCAACTTTATCTTCTTTTAAACTGATAAAGCACATAGCTACTTCTGGGGCTAATAAATCCTCAGGATTAGCCATCACTATCTCAGGCTTGTGATATCTGTTGTTTCTGAGGTGCTTTGCAAAGGTGGCCATGGATACTCCGTGGACATTGTCCCATTGCTTATATAGAGCCGGGACACTAAAAGTGAACAATAATTTTCATTCTTAACATTTGAAGTAAAAGTCAAGTTTGGATACAAATGGCTAAATTTTTGATAGAATTATTGGATAATAAACATGTCATATGAACACTTTCTTACCTACATGGTGCAATATAAATGACGGCTGATTCAGGGAAAATTTGGCCATCTTCCTTGAGGAACTTGTCACGAGCTACAAGCACGGAGTCCAGCATACCCTCATGGAGAAGGTAGAATCCCATCCACTCTGATACAATTGCATCTACTTTTATATTTTGAGGCAATACCACATCTTCTACTTTGCTGTGAATAACCTAAGAATAATTTAAATAAATGTTTTAGTTTGTGTATATTAATTGTAAATGGTAGTATAGAGTGCCAATCAACTCCAGGTCTGTTCAAGCAGTCTCAGGGTAGCAAGCGGAAGACTTTGGTCATGTCATTGTCATCATCATGGTCAACCATATGTATAGTTAAATAAACGCAAAACTAAATACCTCAATAATATCTTCAAAGTTATTCTCTTTTACAATTTCTTTAGCTAAATTGGCAATATGATTTGCTTCTACTGCATATACTTTTTTAGCACCAGCTTGTGCACAGAATAAAGAGAGGATTCCAGTGCCGCATCCGACATCCATAACAACTTTGTCTTTAAAGTACTCTTTGTTGCTTAGTATTGCATCCTTGTATGCAGAGGTACGAGGGTTGTCTTGGATCATTAATTTGTGAACCTGGAAAATTAAGCATGTTCAGATTGTAAAGTTGTGTAATAAAACGATATGACACGAATAGGTTACCCGTGTTAAGAGTCTATTACTTACCTCTAAATCTTCGTAACTCGCAAAATATTCATTTTGTGTAGAATCAACTTCCATTTCTATATTTAAATCTTTAATAAAATAAATAATATATAAAATTAAACGCACTTAACCTAAAAAATAACGTGACCGTGTCTTGTTGACAAATATGTATCGCGCGTTTTTTTTCCGGTGGCCGAGTTTTTTATATAGTGTGGATCGCCGATAGCTCATCATCGATATCGATACAGCAAAAGTTTGCTATTCACCATCCGACTATAATGACATCGAGATCCCGTAGACTTTATCTCTATGGTTTAATGTTATTTGTCTATGGTGGTAGGTAAGGCAGGGTTTCGGAGTTTGTGGTCTTTAGTATGAAAAAAATCGTGGTAAAATATTGGACTGGACGATATTTTTGTGCAGAAATAATGATTTTTAACAATATTTAATTATATTACTTCTCAAATATATTTTATTCTTTGCCAAAATGGCTAAAGAAAGTGACATGTCTTTGTACAACGACGTATTGGAGCCGTTTCGGAGGGTTATAAACACTGACCCACCTAAGGATAAATTGTCGGCGTCTAATAAACTTAATTTTTCAGACAGTAATACATCTATAAAAGAAGGTGGGTTCCTAATACTGAAGGCTGATCTCATTGTTTTTACTGACTGTTATGTGCATAATGTTATTTTGGTTTCAGGATTGTCTAACCTTCTTTCCATTGGTAAACGAAAGTCTAGTATCGAGGATATTGTGCATGCCACGCCAGAAAAACGTAAACGTACGGAGTCAGTGAACTCTGCGACCACCCCAGCTTCACCATGGGAGGCTAAAAGACTGAAGATAGATTTGATAGCTGCTAAAGCACAGGTTTTGTAACAAAGAACAATTTTTTATGGAATAAATTATTTATATATGAAATATTAAATCATTCGATTAATTTCTATTTACTAAATTGTTATAGATAACAAAACTTGAAGCTCGAGTGAATCACCAACATACAATACGTAAGGAGATGCAAATTTTGTTTGAAGAAGAAAAACAATCTCTAACGGAGCAGCATAAGAGGGATGAACGAGCACTCTCGGATATGGAGGATCGTCTGCAATTAATCAGGAGGAGAGAACAAGAACTTAAAGATGAGATCACAGAGGTATCAAATATATTTTCAATTGATTAACTAAATTATTAAACAGTCAAAAAAGTCACAAATAAAATCCATTATGAAAATAGAGGGTCAGGCTTAGGTGTAACTGACTATAATGAACTGGGTGATTAAATATTTGGTGGTTTATTATAGTAGAGTTTGTTCGCTAGATTTAGTATGAAGTAATGAATTTTAGATGTAGAAATACATAGCGAGGTGTGTTTCGACATCTGCCTGTGTAATTCACATCATGATATCACCAACTCATAACCGTCCACTGCTGGAATAGAGCCTGCTCCATATTGGTACAGGGTTTTGCCACAATCTTCATACCTGATAGGCAGATTGGAGATTGCTGTTGAAAATATGTACTCGACAAAAATTATGTTATGTAGATACTTGCTGGTTAGCCTCATAAGTCACAGACATAACCTCCGTAGAGAAGAAGTCTCCTTGTAGGTTCACCCATAAAACAAAAGGGTAGGTAACATTTTATAGGGAATAATTTCCTTATACATACTTATTTTTAACGTAGCTGGAACAGTTTCCTTAAAAAAATAATAAAATATGATGATGGGGTTACAAAAGGGGAAAAAAATAACTTCTCGATGTGTTTCTACTTCTACATTTCTTTATGTATGTACAAACTACATGCATGCCAAGTTTCATGCTTTATGCTGAATGGGACCATACGCAAAGCTAAGAAGCCAGACTATTATGATGATGTAATGGTGTATATTTTACTTCATATTATAATATTCGTAAGACAATCAACTGTCTATGTTTTAAACTTTTTGCCACTTTATTGGTGTACACAAATGACTGATTAGTGATAAACGGATTTTAAAAGAACATTGACAGCACAATTCATTGGATTTCAGACTACGAAGGAGTTGAAAACCAACAAAATGAACTGGGATAAAGAAAAGGCAGAGTTTCAGAAACAAATTGCTGATCTAAAAGACAAGTTGTTGGAAGCCAATGTGAGCAGCAAGGACCAGATATCTGAAATGCAGAAGGATATGGATGAACTTCAGCAGGTAATGTTTCACGTTCACGTTTAGCTATGGAGTCTACTACCTCAGTAATTTGGTGTTATAATGTCCAATAAAGGCCAGATAGCCTTTGCAGTTAGCAAAGGTTGATTGCACTGTACTCGTTTATTTTGTAAGAAATGTACAATGAAATGTTACCAACTTTTGTTTAGAGATGGAGCAGCATTCTTTGATGCAAAATTTCTATGCACATTTGATGACTAATAAATACACTTTTTTCTAGGTTTTAAACTAATTTTTATGTCGCATGTAATCCAGTTCATCCTTATTATTGTGGCTTACATAAATTTTGTATCTGCAAAGGCATGCATTGACCTTTACCACAGGTTCTCTGAAACCAAAATCTCTCTATGCATCAAAATGGCAGCATGCTATGCTATCGGAGATCGGCGGTAACGTCTGCAGTCTCTCACAAATAAATATAGCTATGAAAATTATTTAGTGCTGACCTGCTTACATATTATTTGTTTGTGAAGAGATAATATATGCTTATTTATTATTATTATTTGTTGCAGGCTCTAGAAAGTGGCCAGTCCGAAATAGATATGCTCAAAACTGAAATCGCAAAGCAGACCAGCAGAGCTGAGCAATGCACCTCACTGCGGACACAATTGGAGAAGCAAACATTCGAATTGCTGCAGGCCACCAACAAAATCAAGGAGTTGGAGTATGAAAAAGATTCTTACAAGGATTGGCAGCAACAAGCAAAGGTTGGTTTGAAGATAACTCTATAGTATTTACATGTAATTGGGAGGTTTTGTATTTAAAAGAGAGAAGCAACTGTTAGTGAACCAGATACTTAAATTTTTAAACCAAGATAGTAACAATAATTTGAAATCTAGAATGAGGTGGTTTTACCATAATATATTTATTTTATTTAACAGTTTATTGATTTGATTGATTGAAGTATTCTTTATGCACTAAAACAATAAAACGAAAATAAATAATACACATTCTTTACACAAACGTAAGTGTAAATGACACAACAGTGTGTCATTGACAATTCCAATACCACCCGACACCACCTGCCACGGCGACATAGTGCAGAACCTTACAACTGTAACCTATGCTTCACAGACTGCCCAGAGCCGTCTCTCCCGCATGGCAGAACTAGAGAAGGAGGTCTGTCGGCTCCGCGCCGCAGAACGCGCGCTCCGGGAGGCAGTTGGGAACAAACTCTTGTTAGAGGAACAGGTGCACGTGCTTGGAGGAAAGCTTGGAGCGCTGCAGCCTGCTCAGCAGGAACTGCATGAGGCCAAGGTATTGTTTAAGAGTTATAATAGTTTTATGACATGTTAACTAACCGGAGCCGGACGCAATGCAAGTATGATGTGCAACAGGTTTTTTGGTTTCAATTCATTCAAATAGCTCGTCACGTAACCAGAACCAGACGCAATGATGTGCAACGTTTTATGTTTTGAATCAATTCAACACATAGAATGGCATCTACTATTTGCATATATGGGGATTACGTTAGGTGCCAGCTAGGGGCCGTACGCTTTAGGCCGATTGAGGTGACATCCACGCGGACCGCGCAAGCGATAAATTTACCCCTGGGCAGAACCGTGTCCCAGATTGTCTCTTATCTTTGGTTATGTTTGGATTGATATAAGTATGTATTTCTTTATCTGTCCCGTGGTAAATTCGACATTCCTAATAAATGACTCGAATTTCAGCGTAAGTTTGATAGATTTATCTATCGTGGCGACAAACTGTGACTTTGGTTCTGAATGTGGTGTTTCCTTTTTTCTCTGTTTACCACCATTCCAAAATTTGGAGATACTGTTAAATAGAAATGCATGCTGTGGTCACCTTTAAGTAATTTAGCACTTAGCTAAGTTTGTACGTCAAAATATATCTAATGCTACATTACATATTTATGTACGAGTGCCTAAATTGTAAGTGATCCCAAAAAAAAAAAATCCGCTTTGGAGCTATGGCGAGGACGGCCAAGAATGGGTTTTATGAGTGGAGATATTTATCATCTATCCAATTAAAGTAAAAACACTAAACTAATGTTAAAAATGCGAAAGTAACTGTTACGTTTTCACGCCTAAGCCACTGCACTTATTTTAATAAAGGTTGGACAAGGAGATAGATGGCAACATGGGGAATGGTGTACATAGGCTTATGTAGGTTTATCTTCAAAAATAACAAAATTTTACGCGAAGTCGCGGGATCACAATATATTTGTTGCATTCCAGTTTCCTGTCTGTCTGTTTCAACAGTTTGTGTGTATTTCAATAGAAGAGACAGAATAATTGAGCTGACAGGTTGACAACGTTAACAATGACCATAAAGGCCAGTTGTCTTTTCAGTTTAGTTTCCCTATTGGTGGTACATTAGTTCCTATTGACGCCACATTTTGTGTTATAGTTCTTGCACTCGATTGTTTTCTGTTTTTCTATTGAAACGCACATTCTTTCCAAAACTAACTGTATATCACGCGTACAAAATCATGAGCGAAAGCTTCCAGTTACATTAATTTATTTAATTTATTCACAAGTAACATGACTCATTATTGTTAGTAAAACATATTTCATATTAAAAATCAAATCTTGTCTACACACATATCAATTTAAGCGATAAGGCCGCCTGTGTCTTCTACTGTTAATTTTAAGTACCCATTGTATACTTTTGATTGTGCAATAAAGCGTTATTCATTCATTCAATCCCCTCAGGTGAAACTAGCCTCGCTCGAGTCTTCTCTAGAGGAATGGCGCGCAGTAGGCCGCTCTCACGGCGCGGAGAGGCCGCGAGCGCTCGCCTCCGCACTCGACTCGGCACTCGGCGGGCAGCTCACCGCTGTGACGGCCGAGTCGCAGGCACAGTCCCAGCTTGCACAGTTGACTGAGGTGGGTTCTCTCGTCTAGACAACAAGATGTTATTGTAGATTTAGTGGCTAGTTATTCTCCGCCTTTCAAAGTAAAAAACAACTTAATTAACTAAAAAATTTTGAAAGTACTTAATCAACAAAGAATTTTGAACCTTACCACCCAGCAATAAGTGTAATTACTCCCGTTAGGAATTGGCGACGGTGAAGCACGAACGCGACAAAGCCACGTCCAAGCTGACCGACCTGCAGACGGTGCGCAAGAGTCAGGAAAGCCTGATACATCGGCTTCAGAAGCGACTCTTGCTTGTTACCAGGGAGCGAGATAGTTACAGGTATGAGAAACTTTGGGGCGATGCAATTTTTTTCTTTTTTGTATACCACTAAGGTGGCGAACAAACTTACACAAGCACTCACCGCAGACTATGGACGTCTGCAATACAACGGGCCGCGTTGCCGACACCGTAAAAACCTTTTTACCCCTTTCATGAAGAACTCCATTTGGTGACATTCAGCACTACCAAAACACAGGCAAGTTGAAGCAAGATGTTTGATAGAATGTTTGATGAAGATAAATAAATAAATAAATAAACATTATCTGCCAAACATCTTGCTTCATCTTTCCGGGATGCAAACAGGCGTACAGCCCATTGACCAATAACTTTCAGCTACTTGATTAGGTTTTAAATAGATTATGAAAGAACATTAAATTTAAAAGCACTTGCCTTCTAAATGCCTATTATATCTTAGTCTTAGGTCTGGCCATGACAGAATACCAGCGGGTGTGTGTTTTACCTTCACCATACGCTGAGTCGTAGACCATTTGGTCTATAAGAAACGTTTGTATTAAATAAATAAATAAACATTTATTTCTATTAATAATACTTGTATAGTAACAAATGCACAAAGTTTACTTATTCTATTTTATATTAAAAATAAGGGGTCTGCGCTCAGTATGGTCATTGTTCCAGTGTCCTATTATAGGACTCACAAATCGTTCCGCTATCGGTGTATTACACATACATTGTTACAAAAATCTGTTAATACATACGCAAATAAAGGTTTCAATTTCTATTTCTTCGGTGAAATCTTCGGCTTACGGCCGGGTTTCGGGCCTATTCCGGCGTCGGCGACCGAAGCCGAAGCCGATTCTTGGTTCGGACACTAATAACACCCCCCTCTACCCCTCAGACAACAGCTGGACTGTTACGAGAAGGAGCTGACGGTATCCCTTTGCGGGTCTGGCGGCGCGGGAGGGGCAGCGTTGCTCCAGGCTCGCGTGGAACACCAGGAGAAGACATTGCAGGGCTACCGGGACCTGTTGGCGCAGACCGACCAGATGGCGCATAATAAAGGTCAGTGGGGTGCAAAAACAGCATAGACGATCAACTGTGAAATGAACTAATCAATAATAATAATAACTGGGTCAACCAGGCAGTAGTCGTCTGTCATTGTTCGGACGCGTTCGACCAGTTTCGCCAGCCAGTTGCGAGCGGTACCTGTATTTTTTGTGTGATATTTATATTTGTTTTCGAATCTTCAGAATGAAGGAAATGAATGCCATTGGGGAGTATAACGATCCTTTTCGTATTTAGATTTTTTAAATTGAATAAAATGCACTTTTTAATACAATATTTTTAGATTATTTTTTGTTTTATGTTATTTTGAGTGCTATTGTATTCGGCAATGTTAAATTTATAGAACGAGATCGAATAAGAACTAAAACCATGAAAGTTATATTAGAACGACACACGAAATCCACTACCACGAAGTTAGAGTGTAACCAACTTCATGTCGTACAAAATCATAAATTTAGGTCCATTCATTCATTTAGAGTATGTACAGTAATGTACACCCTATATTATAAAAAACAGTATAGAAAATCAGGTCAGTCGGGTATTTTCATTTTCAACGACGCATTGTCTCTTGCGCTTTTGGCGTTATGCACCTAATCGTTTCTTTATTATCGATCGCGAAAGTAGAATGCATCCTGTCTAAACCCGTTGATACATTTCAGCATCACGGATTAACCTACAGTCAATACCCGTCTTTCTAATTTATCCGGTTTTATTAGGAGCGTCGGTGGCCGAGCAGTTTTGAGTATACGACTCGTAAGCCAGAGGTCTCGGGTTCGAATTCCGCTCCGGCCATGTACCAATGACTGTTGTCTGAGTTATGTACATTAGTTGAATACTAACCGATGCTCTTACGGTGAGGGAAAACATCGTGATGAAACCTGCATGGTTACACATTCAGGCGACTGAATGTGTAACCATGATCCAATCTGGTCAGGTTCCCCTGCTAGCAGGGTCATGGAGGTCAGATGGCACTCGCTCCAATGTAATTACTTGACCTGCCAAATCCTAGATCATGGTCAAGGCGGACCCCAGGCCCTCGTGCGCGAGAGCACAACCGGGACACGAACGCCAAGATGATGATGATGATGGTGTGATGCGTCTAATCGTTTCTCCACTATCGATCGCGAAAATAGAATGCATCCTGGCTAGACCCCTTCATACACATATACATACACACATACAAACTTAATTCACACAAGTCTTTCTACATCGGTGCTAAAACCAATACTCCTACCCTCAGCACTGGAATCCCTACGCGCGGAAGTGTCGCGATGGCGCGCGGAGGCGGAGGGCGCGCGTCGCGACGCGGCGGCCGCGAGGGCCGTCAGGGACACGCTGCAGGCGCATCTCGACAGGATGGCTGCTTCGCATAGCACCAGGGTATTTACTCTTTATTATTTCTCAATGCATAATGACAATTTTAATACCTCGAGTCCAAGCATGTGCCTAAAAACCGTAATAGCCAAATAGTATTTGAACATAGCAGCCCAAATAGGCCAGGGCCTGTGCTAGGGCTAACTATTCCATTAAGACATAATTAGATGTCAGTTGGTCTACACGTTGATGTTTGCTTCTGAGCTCTGTCTCTGTAGATATAGATATTTACTATTGAGTTTTTATTAAATTTGTGAACGCTAAGGTAAATTAATAATAAAGTTAATATAATAGGATAGGCACATGTAACTAAGGGCGCATTTTCATTGGTCGTTAGCGCCCGTATGCGGGGTACGGGAGATTTCTGTAACGCATGCCATAGGGCCCGCATGCGAGGAACCGTTTACATTGGTCGTTAGCGCCCGTATGCGGGGTACGAGAGATTTCTGTAACGCATGCCATAGGACCCGCATACGGGGAACCGTTTACATTGGTCGTTAGCGTCCGCATGTAAGGTGCGATAGAACCTGAATACAATGTAGTTTGGCAGTTGGCTTTAAGTGAATATCGTAAGTTGACGTGCCGACTAGCCATGGATCAACAATTATTGATATGTGGAGCTGCAGCGAGATGACTGATGACGTCTAATGACCGAGGTGCTATGATGGAGTCCCCGAATGCTTTGTATCGACCAAGTTATCGACTGACTAATTTCATTGGTCGTTATCCCGAATGCGTTAAGCCCCCGCACGCATTGAATCGACCGAGTTATCGACCGATGAATTTCATTGGTCGTTAGCCCGCATGCGGAGAGACCCCGAATTCGGGCTAACGACCGATTTATCGACCAATGAAAATGAGCCTTAAATGTAACAGAGTAACAAACCAATATAAGCCCTTTATTATATATAATTATATATTATGAAGCTACACTAACATGCCTATAAAATATATATATTTGTGGGTATATATATGTATGGCATAAACATTTACTAACTAACGTACGTACATGATCACAAGCATTATCAACTAACTAACGACCAGCCCCGACTTGGGGTAAGAATGACATGCGTGCCAATAAGCTCCCAACCAAGAGTGCTGAAGACCAAGCGAGGTGGGCCAGGAATAGTAGGAAGGCGGACCCCGGGCCCTCGCGTGCCGCGCGGGAGCGCAACCGGGACATAACCGGGATAATGTTCTCTGGATTTCTCTATTATAATATGTATTATACATAAAAACCTTCCGAAATTCTCTTAATGTTAATGAAAACCGCTTCAAAAGTCGTTGCATGTTATAGGAGGAGTTAGCGGATATACAGACAGACACGGATATACAGTTTATTTTACACAATGCAAGGAACACTCTCTAAAACTTTTACATCAGATATTAATAAATAACAGAAAGCCAACAACAGAAGTAGAAGTAAATTATAAATAATATGTTACCACTACAAAAAAAAGGTTAGAACAATTCTAATCTTCTAGTTGTGGTGCGGTTCGGACTTCTAGTTGTAGTTCGGTTATAATAATAGCCACTGTACTGACTCTATAATTTTCTCCAAATTTATCTTTAGATAGAATTGTATAAAGAATTTACTGAATCGACACTATAACAAATATTCTATAATACAGCATTTTTATCTCATATTGCATAGGTACAAAATTCACTGAATCGACACTAACATATAAAATTCTACGTACATCATTTAGATCTCATATCAAAAAGGTGCCGCCATTAATTTACACTCATGAACAAACTCGTGTTCAATGTTCCAGGTGTTGCATCTAACTGATAATCCCGCGGCGGCAGCACAAAAGCAGATACAGACAGACTTAGAATCTGCCCAAGAAGAGGTAATATACCTATCGAGCCAATTGTCACAATGATAGATTTAACCATGGACTTAGTACCCAAAAGGCAATGCGCGCTTCTAAGACAAAAACCGAGCCGAGTGAAAGTCACCATCGATAATCCTGTGTCCCTTTCTAGTGTTGCCACAATTGTTGATGCAAATTCCGAATTACTTTCCTATTCCTATTACTTAGCGCGCTCACCGACCTACCGATCAGGGCCAGGCAGAGCCGGACCGGGTGCAATCTGAAGGTCATATGTTCACCAGGGTTCAGCCCAAGGTTACCGTGCTACTCGGAATCTATTGGTCCTAGAACACTAGTTCCTGTGTGAAATTATAGCACTCCTTGAGATCTACATTTCGTATGACAGCTGTCAAAGTTAAATCTTTTATAACTCGAAACTCAACGGTCCTAAAATACTAGTTTCTAGAGAGAAGTGATAGTGACGTCGAGATTTACATTTCAGATGTCAGCTGTCAAACTTTGTACTGAAATAACTCCTAAATTATTGGTGCTAGAACACTAGTTCCTAAAAAAAGTTATAGTGCTCGTCGAGATCTACATTTCGGATGACAGTTTTAAGTTTGACAGCTGTCATACGAAATGTAGATCTCAACAAGTACTATCATTTCTCTCTAGAAACTAGTGTTTTAGGACCAATGGGTTCCGAGTTATAACACATTTAAGTTTGCCAGCTGTCACTCGAAATGTAGATATCGACGAGTACTATCACTTCTCTTTAGAAACTAGTGTTGTAGGATAAATCGTTACCGAACTCTTTTATCTGTTTTGTGGAACAAAAAGTCGTAGGTTAATAATTACGTCGACTCGGCGTTTGTCAGTGAAACGTTCAGTAGATCAAAAGGTATTTTGACAACTACTTTTCGGATTGTACGGGTTATCCCATAATAATACCAAATTCACGGTAAATATATTTCTCCAATAATGGCAACACCAAACATGACACTTGTCAATTTAGAATGACGGTGATTATGCCAATATCATTGTGTTCTCTCGCTCTCTCTGGCTCTGCCCGGTTTTAGTCAAAGCAGTTCGCAGTCCCTTTTGGGTGGTAAGTCCATGGATTTCACTAACCTATTACTTATATATTGTTTCTTACATTTAGATTAAAAGACTTAAAGCTGCGCTACAAGAAGGCGGAGCGGAAGCTTCTACTGAAGAAGTGCAGCAGTTAAAGCAGCAGCTAGAAAGCAGTAGAATTAAGCTCAAAAGGTACAACTTGTAATATAGGTCATTCGCGATAACAAAATAGTGAGTCATCGTTGTCCGCCCCTCGAACAATCGGGTCGAAACGTCGTCGTTAACGGCAGAAAATATTAAAAATTAACACCTCTCCGGTTGGAATAAACTACAAATACTAGACTGGCCGCTAAGCATAGGGATATCCTTGACTTTATTTTTAATTTGAGACGATGAAGTTGATTTTTATCCATGAATAAACTTCATTTTTTTATAAATTGTTTGAATTTTTACTCCACTGTAAAACACCTTACTCTCTATTTTCTTAACATGAACAGTTATTTACAATTCACTGCCATGGTCATGTCATTTAAAATATGTATATGTTTTATTATTTCAGAATGAAGGAAGAATTCACATCCTCTGCACAAGAGTACAGAGACGTCTGTTATATGCTACTAGGTTATAAAGTGGATAGAACTGGTCATAAGAATTACAGGTAATTTATTACACAATTTGCTTTCTATCAAATCGCTATAATTGCCACAGGTAGAGGTCCCTGGAGGCAATTTATGCGTGAAGGACCGACCTGAGAGAGAGAGATTACACAATAACACAGTTTAGTAAAAGTAAATTCTGATTTGCAACGAAGTGCTACGAATTATCTCATATGAAATGCTTTTATTGGTCATCTTGGCGTTAATGTCCCGGTTGTGCTCTTGCGCGTGAGGGCCCGGGGTCGGCTTTGCCTACGATCCAGTATTTGGCAGATCTGGTAATTACTGTGGAGTGACTTCTATCTGACTTCCGTGACCCTGTTAACAAGGGAACCTGAGCAGATTGGATTATGGTTGTCACACAGTCGCCTGAATGTGCAGGTTGTATGACACTCCGAGATTACTTTTCAAATGTTTACTCATAATAATTCTAAACCACCTACAAAATTTCAGAATATCGAACATGTACGCGGAATCGTCGGACGACTATCTCACCTTCACACTGAGTGACGAGGGCATAGAGATGGTCCACACCGACTACTCCACCCAGCTCGGGGATTTGGTGGAATTGCACCTTCACCACCACCGGTCCATACCGGTCTTCCTCAGCGCACTGACTATGGACCTCTTCACTAGGACCACCATGCAGCAGGTGGAGTGATGTGATTGTGTCTGGATCGTGTTTGTGGATCAGTGAATACATTGGACTCGAGTTTGTAATAGTGTTCGAGTAGGTTTAGTGTGTACAGAGGACGTGTGTTGCTTTGTACCTTTGTAATGTTGACTGATTAAGGAGTGGAATGAAACGGGAAAAGTGTAAGTGGAACATATTTTTCATTCTTTCGAAAATGTCAGAAATCAGTATTGTGATTACCTAACTTAATACATTCATTTCATACAGTTTTATACATGCCATGTGTAACATTTTTATCGTAATAAAACTTTCAACTTGCATCAGTAATAGTTAGGCAATGAATAAAGTTATTTTGATGAGAAACCTATGGACAAAATAATGCAAGTCTACATGTAACAAAATTTTACTTTGTTAAGAAATAAAGTTTGAGTAATTTCCTGTTTAAGAAAATGTAATATATAGCGAAATGAAGTAACCTTTTTTTGAAGTCACAGTTAGAAAGCATGTTTCTTCTTTAATTGTTGCCCCACTTATTTGACTCATTTACCAATAATACTTCTCAAATGATTGGACATGTAAAGTAAAATTATAAATTTGAATAAGTATGGCCTGTATCTGAAGTCATTAACTTCGTTGAACTCGGTGCCGCTGGCGATAAGGATTAATATAAACCAGTAATGAGTCAAATCAATGGGAATGTGCTTAAATGGGGGTTTCTATTTTTATATATTTTTTGTAGATATAAAGTAATTTGCCACTAAATGCAGATAGCAGAAACACATTGAACAAGATTGTATTTTTGTAACTTCTGGCTACATTTTCTTTTGTAATATCTGACATTTGTACTTTTTACGTATTTGCATACAAGAGTTCGCACGACAACTCTTGGTTTGTTAGGTAATTTGTGAATCCTAAGCAGTTTAGTACTGTTGGCTACAGTTGGCTGAAATGGGTAAATATAAAACATTTTGTATACAGTAAATAAGTAAGTGTGGAACATCTCCAACGCAGTTGAATAAACTTTAAAATAACGTATGTAATAGGCAAATGACATTCCTGTAGACAGTCGATTGTAATATCCAGCAATTTAATACACAATGAATGAATATTATAAGATTCTTTAATTTTGATATCCTTTTTTTATACCTGAAATTATTTTTGGTTTTCTTTTGGACTAGGAATAGCGTTTATATGATGGACGATTTTATCCACCTATAGGTACACAACTTCGCATCACTACAACCGACCTGTGGAGCGTAGGCGCTTGCGACCTTTTCGATAAGCAACCCCACAACCACAAGCCGGTAGATTACACACTTTCCCTCCAAAACACAGTTGGAGAACCCGTGTACATCAGCTTGCAGCCGTTCCCGATGTTACGGAATGTTGCGTATAGTTGTTATGGCGCCCAAAAAGGGACTTTCCTCGTGGGGCTATTTAAAGATATAAAAGGGTATGCTTACATTTCAAATAATTAAGGTTTGTTATTCTTATTATCAAGAGAAGGATTGGCAACGGTTGTATCAGGTACTGCTCACACTCGTAGTTTACAATTTAAATACGTAAAACACATTTACATTCCACACACTCTTTTGTCTCCTCCACATTAAGATACTCCTGACTTACCTATTTGATCTATAAACTAGGTTTCGTGTAAAATATTATTATCACGTTAGCTTGATTTCAAGATGCAGTTTAACTATTAGCATGTTTTTAAAGTTCATATTTGACCTATTCATGTGGTTTTCAGATTTTATTTATTTCCAACATGACAGTAATACATATTATATTTTTAAAGACTGTCAAGTAAACTACAGTGACAACTATCTGTCCTCCTTATAAAGTAGTTATATAGGGGCATGGTCGGTCTGTGCCTTGTAATCATTGGCGCCCGAAGAGACTTTTTTTTTAAATAACAGTAATTTTGCTCTATGGTTCAAGAAATGCTGTATTATATACCTAAAGTCATAATTACAATGGCTCCTGGACATAAAAATAATTGCTTACATCCTAAAGGCCGGCAACGCATTCGCGACTTCCCGGGTATTGTGAGTGTCTATGGGTGGGTGGCAGTGATTACTTTCCATCAGGTGACCTGCTTGCTTGTTTGCGTCCGTCGATTAATTAAATAAATGTTATAGAATCTTACTTTTAATGTATTTATTAAAAGGTGCGTTTTGGCGCCCGAAGAGGGACCTAAAGTAAGACCACCTCTCTAATTTATAATCAGACTCAGTAAATAATTATAATTAAAACCGCTAGTTTTGGGTAATAACCCATAGAATAAGTCATAATTGAGAACCATTATGACAGACTTAATGACTCCCATTATAAAGCAGAGCAGAGTATAGGTCCCAAGGGGACGTCCAACGAAGGTCATTAGTAAAATAATCTGGATGGATAGAAAACAAATTATTCAGTGTAAAATATTTATGAAGAAACAAGGACAATATATTATTATACATCATCTAATTCCGCAATGAGTTTAACTACAACAATATAGGTATTATTATAGTCAAGATACAGTTAACAGCTCGATTAGAACTAGAAAATAATTGACAAATTACAAAATATTTATTAGTAGTGTCCACATAACAATAAAAGTAGAAACAGTTGGTATCATTGGCAATTTAATATTAACTTTAAATAGTGCAATAAAATGACAAAATGAGCTATTGTAAAGACAACATACCTATAATATAAGATAGTTAATGACATTAATGACGAATTACATGTGGACACCTGAATAATTCGACAGTTATCAAATGGAACTTTAAACTATTTAAAGCTAAGCAGGACGATAATGAAGTCAACTTCTACACTAGTGACGTCACTCGTTGCTTGGACACCAACGATACCTACACGAATAAACTCGCAAACATACAAAATAAAATTCATGGAAACATTTTGGAAATAATTTAAAAGTAACAATAAATTACTTTTTAGTTTAGTCTACAAACTATAAAAATCCTAAAATTTTTAATGAAACCTCCTTTCGTGAACAAGAAATATTCGAAGAAAATACTCTTAAATTACACATAGATAATACTGAAATCGTATTTTATAAATTCTAAAACTGTGTCCGAATCGTCAAAACCACTGAGAGATGAGTCGTAAAATAATAATAAAAAAACAACCAAGTAAACATTTCCATAATTACAATTTCCAATAAAATTATTGCACTATAACTTAATAATAAATATTGCTTTAAGCGTTAAAACCACGTTCCGTAAGTTACCTTCAAAATGGTGGTAGTAGAATATAAATTAATGTGTTTTATAATTGCTACATTTACTAACATTGCAAAAATATTATTAGGAAGTATCCAAAAGCAGATGGGTACAGACTGCAGATTGAGAAACTAACCTCAAAAAGAGTGTACGACAAAACGAAATATTTATCTTTAGCAAAATACAAATCCATAAAATAACAAGATTATAGTCCCGCCATTTTGACTGTAACAATCGCGAAGTAAAATTACTTAAATCTTAAACCACTAAGAGTTAATTATTAATTATGTCAGTCCAATGAGAGTTATGCTTCATCCTACAAGCTTCGTTTATGCCGCGACGACGATCAACAAGACGGAAATTCTAATAACTTCAAAAAGTATTGTGCTAACTACAGTCCCTATAATATTTTGACTAAATATTAAGTACGATTTGGTGCTCAAATTTTAATAATGTAAGTGTTAATAATTAAAATCTATAGAATTATTTATCTACAAAGTTCAAAAGGTGCATCAGTTGTAATGTAAATTTGTCTAATCTACAATAGGAATATCTAAAAATTTACGAATTTAGAGAAACCTGGCACAGTGATGGCTCGCGAAGCTACTAACCTAACGCTGTCGCTCCCGCTCTGCCACATGCTGTAGGTACACATCAATCTACGCTCGAAGTTGTTTCATTGCCGTTTGTCAAGCCATATTTCAGTACTTTAATATGTTTGCTGTGTCAGAAATCTTAATCAACCAGTATTATTATCTAAGTCACAAGTTGCTCAAAATTCCACATCGAAGTTGGTGTTAACTCTCGCGTAAAATTAATGGCATCAGCCGCTACAATATGTACCTACCTACGTACCGTCTGCAACAGTCAAGACTGCTATTTTCTTATAAGCGACCGCAATGATCGTAATTTGAAATGGTTTCTTCAATAACTTGAATAAATTATCTTCTCAGTCCGCACCGAGACCGCAACTATTTTTGAGATCTTTTGATTATTCAAACGATTTATGCCATTTGTGCCCAGACGGTGCTGTCACAGGGATCGGAAGCCAAACTCTGGTTTTTAGTGATAAAAACGGAGTATCGCCCCGGGCGCTGCGCGGGCGCCGCTGGCACTGCACTCCGCGGAACTATAGGATGCGCTTCGAACCCTCATACTCGCTCTTCCGTGCCACAGACACACTATTGTCCGTTATGTTTTTGCTTCCTGTGAACAAAATATTATTCGCATAAGACTCTGGTTTTTAAGTTAGATTCATAATGTAGGTAGAGACACGTTATTTGACACTCAGTCTAAGCATTAGCTTGTGCACTGTACTAACAGTGTCTGTCTGTGTGTAGGTACTAAACCAGCTAGTCAGAGCTTTTCAAACTATTTCGTCTACTACACACTTTTAGAATAAATTATTCCCTTTACAATTTAATCTCGAATTTAATAAAATCCAAACTGAATGTAGCATATACCCAGTGTGTCATACGACGCCCCTTTTCCACTATGGTCTAGTCTAGTTCATTTAAAGAGTCTAGGCTCATTATCTACCGCCCTGTGGGACTCCAGCGCCCACAAGGGGGTGTCATCGCCCTATTTGACAAATAGAGCTAACTTACCAGTGCAAGGTCCCGGGTGCAGTGGGTCGACGACCCGCCTCGCGTGGCAGGTCGCGCGCTGCAGGCGGCACCACGACGGGTAAGTCCGTCGGTCCGAGCCGCACAGCGCCCGCCGCGCGCCGCCGCCGCACGAGCCGCACGATACGCAGCGCGCGCCGCTGGCACCGCCCGAAACGCACCGCTGCCCCGGTCCGCATGACACTGAGGCGCACGTCGCGTTCACTGGAAGGCGGGGTTTGATTATTTTAGAAATTTCGGCTGTTTATTTAGAGTAGGCGATGGCATGTTGTGACGATGAAGTTAGTTTACATACTCGTAGATTGTTTAGCTTTATAATTGTGTCTGAGCTAAGGGACATCGATAACATTAGCCACTGCAACAATAAGCTTATACATGTCAGATCTCTAAGGCCTCCATAACACGAACTGTTCGTCCCAAATGAACTTTATCTAGGTCTAATTATGAAGGTTGTGAAATAAACTGCCTGGAGAGAATTTTCCTGGAGATTGCAATACGGAGTACTTCAAGAAAGATGTGAAAAGGTATTTACGGGGTTGGCAACGCGTGGGTGATGCCCCTGGTATTGTAAACGTCCATAGGCTGCGGTGACTGCCTATCAGGCAGGCCGTATAAGCTTTGTCACCTTAAAAAAAGACAAAAAAACAAATTCTCACCCATACAAACCCCCCGGTACGCCAAAGGCAGCGCTTTCCCGCGCTCACACGCGGCGCGCCGCAGTGCGCACGGCCCGGCGTAGGTGCGGCCGTCCACGGCGCAGACTGGTGCGCCAGCCGCGCCGCACGCGCCGCACCGCACGCAGTGCGCGCCGAGCTCCGCATCGAGTACGCAGCGTTTGTCGCCGCCGCAGCGCACGCCCTCGCAGCTGCCTACTGTGGAGGTGGAAGCAGTTGGTACAATGTAGCAAATTGAATGAACAGGTGGTCTTTGCGTGACGGAATTTTACATTCACGTAAAAATGTTTTACTTTTTTGAAAGCTTTGGAAATGATAATACTTCTAAGTACCTACGTACTAATATAATTCATAGATACGAAATTGCAATGTCTGAAATGATGAATAGGAAGTAAAGAGCTGATTTATGTCAAACTAGGGTGATGCCTCTGGTATTGCAAACGTCCATAGGCTGCGGTGAGTGCTTACCATCAGGCAGACCGTAAGCTTGTTTGCCACATTAGTGGTATAAAAAAACTCAACTGTTAGTTTGAGTAATCTTATCATAACTGACTTTTTTATAAATTTAATTAGTTTCAATACTACAATATTCATAGTTTCGGATGACAGTTGCCATTCTTACAACCACATGATTCTTACAACCCAAGATTTCGAAGTAACCCCATTTTACCAGTAAATAAAAATATACCACATGATCATGTAATGATTCAAGACACTGATGACTTTCATACAAAAGAGTTCAACGCGAGCGAAACCCTCGTTGATGTCTTTTATATGAATTACTTATTTATTATAATACTTATTTCCTTCCCCTTGGTAATAATAAATACTAATAAAAAATGTAAAAAAATTAAGGGATGTAGGCATTGATTCTAGTATATATGTCTTTGGGTGTAGGACGTAAAATTCGGTCGTAACGATATCTAAAGTATTTATTCCTACTATCTTTTAGAAGAGGTATTAGAAGATAACCCTTAGCTTCCCGGTGGAACTTCGTTCACGTGTTTCAATTTAATGAACACTACCTCTACTCCACCCTTTACTCTACCCTACCCTACTCCGACATTCTGATGCAGTAGACATTCTGGTACAGTGGACGATCTGATGTAGATTCACATTTATGGCATAATCTCCACGCTTGGCAGGCGGGTTGGAGATCGCAGTGCTTAAATATAACAATGGAAAATGCTGCTGCCCATTTTCCAGACTACGGAGACACTTGATCTTTTGCCTCGAAAACATTAGTCGCCTTGTACGACACACCCATGAGTGTAAGGGGTTGGTGCTATTCTACTCTGCCGGACACCACACGGCCATTTTAGCATTTATGGCATAATAGAGTATAATGATGGTAGCGGTACAGGTAGACTGAGTGTATCTACCTATGCTTGAAATTTTTATGAAATTTATGAAATTTTTTACTACCTACAAATTACTTACGTCAAAATAATATACCTACCTACATTAAATACTATTCACATTAGCTGTGTTTGTAGATATATCGCAAGCGTAGGTATATGACATTATATCTTTTAAATAAATATTTAGTGTTAAACAATGGACATCACTAAAGCGCTATTCACTGGAGCGCGGATGGCTTTTCATCGATGGTCGACCAGCTTTTGTCTTTTTCCAAATTGGTGACTGTCAGACGTGTCAAAAAATATGTGGAGGTATTTTTCTCCTTTTAGTAGGTACCTAGGTAGGTACTCGATCGCAACAAACTGCAACAGGATTGTTACCTGTACTTTGGGTTTTGGTACAGGTAACAAACAATCCTGTTGCAGTTGCGGACAGCGCGCCGCCGCCAACATATTTCGTAGCTGATAAATTCATAGAAATCCAACCTCTAATACACTCGATAGCTGTCTAGACTTGGCTTACTAACTAGCCGCTAGTTAGCCGGCCTCTTGTCTAGCTAAGTGGTACACAGACAATAATATGGGCAGGTAACACAAATTTCAGGGCACGAATAACGAATGCTTTGTCGTTTCATTGGTTCGTTACGCAACTCGTGCGTTATTTCTTTACTCTACCTTCCTATAGGTTGGGTTCAAAATTAGCAAAATAAGATGGTCAGTCAGTGTTTCAGTAGATAGGTACTTGTGGAGTATTATAAATGACATTAAAATAATCATCTTGGCGTTAATGTCCCGGTTGCGCCTCGCACGTGAGGGCGCAGGGTCCACCTTGACCATGATCCAGGATTTGGCAGATCAGGTAATGACAGTGGAACTGACAGAAATTTATAACAATATGAGGATTAATATTTCTTGTCTTGTTGAATGTTTAAAATACCTAGTCCACGTATATGATCCGATTAAACTGACTTGTATTATTTGAATTTATTTAAATGTAGTATTTAAATGGATAATGTGCAGCAGTATTCGTTGAAATTCACATTCTATGTGTTTCTTGTATAATTCTCGACATCTATACACAATATACGTAGCGTGGTTGATACGGCAAGTCGTGATTTTGGGCATTGTTTGCTCACCAAATAAGACAAGTCAGTTTAAACGGATCATAGGTACATAGTACTACCTCTATCTATTACTTACAAAAAATAAAAATAGACACCGTCACGGGGCTCTCCATCGTTCAACCGGTCTCCGGGTCAACCGGCCTCCGGGTCAACCGGGTCCCCAGCGGAAGACCTTGGTCAATCTCGCTTCGCCGACGGTATTAGCACACCTGACGAGTGGCGACTACTTATTACTTAATTCGACAAAATTCTGACAAGGTATTTTATTTCGTCATTATTAAACGCTGAAACATAACACATAGTTTTATATGTAGGTAGGTAAATAGCCTTGTGAATACCGAACCCACCTATGTGAAAAACTTTAAAACCGTAAAGACTGTCCCTTACATCACATGAATTACATCCCGCGCCCGAATGGCGGGGGCGCGTAACGGGCGCGGGGCCGGTTTGTGTAATTGCAATAATTTTACACTTAACGATGATATCTTGCGCTGGAGAGACGCATTTGCACTTCGTTAATACGAAGGTTGTGCTAGGTCGAGTAAGCTGGACGTGTCATTTGCGTCAGCTGTGCAGAGCAAATCTAGAACCAGGGATGACCAGGGCCTAGGCGCCGTTTGTTACGATAGTTTCGGACAGTTATTCTGTAACCTCAGTTAATGTAACTACGGATAAGCCGCAGCTTATACAGAACCGAAACGTCGGAGGCACGCGGCGCGGACATTTATTGTCGCCTCGCGAAATCAAAGAAACCTAAAACAAACATTAAGTTACAGGTATTTTTTTACCCCCGCCGTGTGCCTCCGCTGCGTCTCTTCTGTATAAAACACGGCTTAGGCTATTGTGACTTACTTTTACCTTAAATTCTTTATGAGTATACAGCGTAACATGGTTAATAGTATCGAAATACGGACGACAGAAAGGCTTTACTCTCTAAGACTAAATGTCATGTCTGTGCAGACTACCTGCAGATTACATATATGTGAGGTGGGTCAACAGCCACACCATATGCGCCATATAGCCATTCGACCTCATATTACTTACTGGAAAGCAACCATGAGGTCGAAGATGTATCACACTGGCGAATAAGATACCTACCCAATCACTCTGGACTTGAAACTTGTAAGGTTATATTTTTCGTGGGACAGTGACGCAGGCAGAGAGTCTCACTCCTTATCAGCGAGCATTCTCGATAGAAGACGGCTTTGACTTAAAGACTGTAAGGTTATATTTTTATCAGCGAATACTGTCGATAGAAAACCGGCAAGCCGGCGATCCAACGACAGTGACCCAGACTTCCAGCGAGTCATCGCCAATCAGCCTTTTGGTATAACTGTGTCTGGATCGACAGAGTCAAGAGCTTCCAGTTGATGTATGATGGTCCTCCCAGAGGCAGTATTAGTATTCTGTGCCAGAGGTTACCACAATATCTACTCCATACACGTCCGAACTTGCGTTTGGTACAGATTGAGAAGCTGTCCCGACCTTCTTTAATTTGACGAGGATTCCAAGTTTTTAGATCATTTTTCGTTATTTCGCTTATCTACCTTTGATGCTGAGTGTACAAACTTCCACGCTTCCGGAACTTTTCCTATCAGTAGAGACACATCAGGTAAGTAGGTACAGTGCCTATTTTCTGGTCTACGGAAGTCCCTGGCGGTATGTCTGAGTCATTAGTCGTTGCTATTCTACGAGTATCGTACCGGACAAACGGCCATAATATCATGCTAAAATTATAATTTCTATTTAAACAACGATTTTACGACTTACCTACTTAACTATAATTCTAGACGATCTTGACTTGGCTCTTAGAAGTAGGTTGGTAGTATACACACAAATTAATGTCTTCATAAGGCAATTGACATGCCGCGTAGGAAACATAAACGTGCAAATAGCGAGCTAAATATAACCAAGTATGTGCCTATACTTAGTCCAGTCATGTTTATATGCCGGCAGGTTTTATAATACTCCACTTCCTATGCCGTTAAAACTGTATTTAATTTTTATTATGCAACGGTGTAGCCACTGTGGCTGTAAAATTATATTATTTTGCAGAGAATTCTACAACAAGTATAAATTCTAGTTAATTTATTGAGGTTGTCTAGGGGACTTGTTTAGCCTTTAGCCAGACATGTAAAAAGTAAAACTGTGCCTACATAATTCATGGGTAGCGGCTGCCGAGCGTGGTTAAGATATCCATTAATATTCCACTTATTAGGTAGGTGGAATGGATGTATTTAATGTATGTATTATCAATGGATATAGGTTAATGATCCTTACTACAGTTGTTGTCATAATTTCCTTGCGTATACGATAGTTCATTTTCACGGTTGGGCGTTTTCGTGTAATATAAAATGAACTTTATGTATTGGACATAAGGAAATGATGACAGCTGTCAAATGGGGCCGACTATATCTCGCCAACTGTAATATTGTAAACATGAAATTTGAATCTTATTGCATAGTGCTTATTACTATTCGAAGTGCGTACGTAAATACCTATTAACAATGGTGAAAGTGGCATGCATGCTTGTTTAAAAAATAAACCAGTATTCTACTTAATTTTAGTAAGAATCTAACGAAATAAAAAATTTCGAAATAGGGGTCCCACGCGGTTTTCCCCCGTGTTTAATCCGCAAATCTGTTAACATTCGACACGTGATCACATTTTAGCATATTTTCCGGAACATAAAGTACCCTGGGAAAAAGCTACCTTCCTATTACTTTGTGAAATAATTTTCGAAATCCAGTCGTTAATTAGAGACGACTAAAGAGGGGGCCCTCGCGCGCGATTGCACAACCGGGACATTGACGGTAGGATGACCAATGCGGGGAGCTTCGTTTTGCAATGTGAACACAAAATACAAATCTAACGCCAGAAAACTTGAACGTTTCTCAATTTTAAGGGCTCATATTCAATATTTAAAAATGACAGCTAGATCTTTAAGGAGCCGTTAAAGTTAACAGGCATTTAAGTATTCGGGCGTAAGGCATCAAATGCATCTTAAACTTTTGGCTTACGTATATAATGTTAGCAGAATCAGAGAGCAAACAATTTGATTCCTGACTTCTTGACGAATAGGGTAGGTACCTACATCATAGGCTAGCCCACAGACGAAGCTAGTTTAGTACGCAGACATATATGTATTCGGCAACAATCAATAGACCACCCGCCCAAGGACAGCTCTTCAAGATAATTCAAACTTAAAACAACCAAGTGACTAGCTAAAACAATTGCATCGCATCCAGAACGGAATAGCGTAAACACCGACGCCGAGGGATCATTAGGTGGCCAGTGTGAAGCATAAACATCGTGGTCGAGCGCAATTTGCTTTGGCTGCACTATTGCAATTAGTAACCCTTAGGCTGGCTGTAGTCACGGCGCGGTGCAAAAAACAAAACCCGCTTTATAGTTGTAAGTGCATCGTAGTGGAACCACTGGTTCTCGAATGAACCCGCGATTTATGTGCGCCCAAGCGAATGGAATGGAAATCATGACGCGGCCGCGCCAAGGAATTAATAGTAATGGTTCGTTCCCGCTAACTCGATTGGGATTGGGATTTTAATGTGACTTTTTAACTTTTGAATTCAAAGGTTTTTGTAGATTATTTCGGAATAAACGAAATTCTAATCTCCAAAAAAATTTCGATTTTGTACACCGGTTGCATGGAATCAAATTTCCGACGCAAACTTTCCCGCTGTGGCGTACACGGCCTTTTCAATCGGTTAGGTAGGTACACCCAGACTCTTCAAGTACAGATCCAAGGTCTCCAAATTGTGTCGAGTGTATGATAATTGCTTATGTGCCCGTTTTTTTGCAACAGGGTTTATGTTGCCGTGTTACTACTTCTGCTTTACTCACGACCCAATCGAGAACCTACCTACTTAATTCTGCTTAACTAGCTCGCGACCCTACAGCTATTGAGACCCTTCCTCCCTACCTTTGCTTAACTAGCTTGCGACACAACCGCAATCGAGAACCTTTGTCCCTACCTCTGCTTAACTAGCTCGCGACACAACCGCAATCGCGAACCGTACTCTCTATCTTTGCTTAACTAGCTCGGGACCCAATAGCAATCAAGAACCTTCCTCCCCACCTTTGCTTAACTAGATCGCGATCCAACTGCTATCCAGAACCTTCCTCCCTACTTCTGCTTAACTAGCTCGCGACCCAACAGCAATCGAGAACCTATGTCCCTACTTCTGCTTAACTAGCTCGCGACCCAACCGCAATCGAGAACGTACCTATTGATAAACGATGGACATCTGCGGGTGCGCACTTCACTAGAGTGCTTTTGCTCGATTTGGACCGAATTTTGTCTTTTTTCGAAATTGGTGACTATCAGACATGTCAATAAAGATGTCGAGGTATTTCCCTTCTTTTACTACCTACTTCGGCTTAACTTACGACCCAAGCATTCGAGAACCGGCGGTAGCGCCCGCATCCATTCACTTGCATGCACCCCGGGCGACCGGCTCGCCCAGACGTATCGTGCATCGCTACGACGCGGACGACCATTATTGAGTCGATGCCAATAGAGATGTAGCCAGTCTAGATGGCGGATTGCGGCCGGCCGCCGGCCCTCGGCCTAGTGTGCCGTGAGTACCGCTGTGACTGCGTTTTTGTATAGGGATTTTTTAGTAAGAATTAAAAGTAAGTATTTAAATAAAAATGAAATTTAGAGAAATGAGAAAACAATTAGGCGCGACAACGGTACTATAGAAGACGTAAAAATTAACTTGTTTCTAGGCACCTCTCCAGGGTACAGCGGTGTGGATGAATTGCTTTTATTTGCAATATTTTGGTATTAGTGTTTATTATTAATTTATTACTTTTTTAGGTCTTTGTAAGTATTTGGTCTGTAACTTGATACATTTTCACTACTATAATCAAACATCGTAACATGTATCTACCTACATTGAACCATGGTTAAGCGATCTACAAAATCTCCCGCTCAACACAGCGGACGCCCTATGATTATTATAGTCTATTTATATAGTCTACTATAGTTCTAACTAATAAATGAATCACAAAGGTTTGAAGAGGAGGCAAGGATGGTGGTGTCAAAAAGCTCTGTTACCACGACTATTTTACAAAACACCTGATACTTTTCTTTCCAAACCTTCCTCTGATATCGTCTTGTGAAATAAACTTCGATGTAATTTCTAACTAGATATTCCATGCAAGTGACACACTGATTAAGACATTAAGTAGGAAGTTATTTTTTATACAATAAGTACCTACCCCAATCAATCTCTTACAAATATCTAAGAGTAAGTATGACTCTATATTTATGTTACATATGTGTAACACAACTGCAGAACCGCAAGATGTAAGCCTGACAGCCTTATTATCTATAAACCTAAATTCCGAACAAGAAGTACTTGGCGGTAATAGGTATTCTAAATACTCAGTATAGGTAACGGAAGTCTTGATGGCGCAGTAGCGACTTTACATACATAGAATTATTGTGTCTGGGCAAACGTTCTACACTCTTAAAATATGCAATTTGGCCATTGTCGTACGTGTCAAAAATGGTCAAACTACATATTTTAAAACTACATTTCGGATTTCTTACCGCCTACCAAACCGCACCGCGTATGGTCAAATTGATTTCCCGTAGCTATAATGGCTAGAACCCATTCATCCAACTATGGCTGACGTTCGCTAATATCTATTCGCGTACCTACTACGCTAGCGGCTAGCCCTTCCACGCCGATCCTAGCCTAGTGTACTAGCGGCGTATTGAGCTAGGCCTATCGCGCTAGCAGCGGGGGAGTGGCCGGTCATTACATTACGGGACCGGGATTAATGTTGCGCGTGCGCGCTTCAATGGACGATTGTTTCAATGGTAAATTGATTCGCTCAAGATAGCGAGAGCATTACATGGCAAACATGCGGCCGTTGTGGTTTCTCCTATAGTAATAAGTAAGGGATAATAAGTGAGTGCTGATATCCTGGTGCTCACGGAGGTGGTTGCTCCAATATTTTTAATGGCCTAGAGAGGCGCACAGCTTTGATAGAAAATGGTCACCGTTGGTCAACTGCAGCCTACTTATAACCTCACCAGGGGCCGTATTTTTGAACCGCCCGTATTTTGCGAGCACTCTCCTTCTAAAGCCTGTCTTTTCTATCTCAATCAAACTTACCACAAATATGAAGGAGACAAATAGCGAACACGAGCGCTGGCGTGGATGTCAGCTGTTCAAAAATTGGGTCCCAGAATCGGAAACCTCCCACAGTTATTATCACAATTAATAAAACGTTTTTCTAGTTTTTCATCAAACAATTAAGACACTGCTACGCGAATCGAGACAGTCGTACATTACAAAAATCGAGACTCACAATAAACTCGTACAGATACAGATTAAAGATCTGTTCATTACATTAAAGTAGCGTCTTGAAGCTTGGTCTCCGCCGTATCTAGGTCCGATAGTGCATAAAGGCGAAGCGGCTCGTCGGTCAGGCTTCGGCGCGCCCATAATGAGACAGTAAACTTTGATGGGCCTTAAACTGACGTCTCGCGCTAGAGGACCTACGGATATAGTCGGGGCTCGATCGGCCAATATAAATCCTTATTCTTACAGGTACCACTAGAGTTGCCAACTTCTTTTAGACCAAATATAGTATTTTCGGGTTTAGAAGACATAAAATTATAGTAGATAGGGAATTAATAACAAGCAAGTTTAAAATATGGACACAATACATATACAAATGCCGTTGTAAATGGTCATTCTGTTGCCGTTAAGATTCAAACGTCGGAGCACGCGCCGTTCATTGGCTCCCACACAGATGAAGTGTCGTTATTAATATTTGCACTCACACATCGAAATCAACTAACTAAGTAGTGGGGCGCGTCATCTTAGACTAGACGAGCTCTACCTATATTATTTCTTAAATGATTATTTTCTGCTACGTTGAGCTTCATAGCTGTTTTGTTTTATTTGACTTGAGTTTGACGTCACGTCATACAAATGTCCAGACTCAAGATCGTTCTACAATATTCGATTCGCAAATTTTTCTTTTGAGGATCTTATAGACGCGTTCCGTTTTGCGGTAAGTGGTAATGTTGTGCTAATTAAATATAGTAGTTTTGCTTACTATATTTTAATTTATAATTTATAGTAGATAGACTCCTAATATAGTAGGAGATATTATATAGTAGGGTTGGCAACCTTAGGTACCACTATTAATATAAATGGGAAAGTTTGGGAGCATGGATGTTTGTTACTTTTTCAATCAAAACTACTGAACAGTATAGGTAATTTTGCAGTGTTGTAACTCGCTGAATAACAATTACATGGCCCGCAGTATAATAACAAGTAGAATGGATATAAGTAAAAAAAATGGCCCGAGATTCGATACGAGTTCCGATACGAATTTGAAGCGGACGAAGCCGCGGGTTAAAGCTAGCATGTAAGGCGTGGCGATTTATTTTTGAATGCGACTGCGCTGCACTAGTTTTTGGTTTTGTGTCTTTATCTTCGGCCATAGGCTGTGTGTCCCGATCGTGCGTGAGATTCACGATTCTCAAAAATATCTTCCGTAATAAAATTGGCTTCTTTTTCTGTTTGTTACCAATTATTACTAAATTATAACTTCGACTTCAATCGTGCAGATTTCGATAAAATGTAGCTTTTATCCTAAGTCCTAATTCTATTGCGTGATTGACGTAAGAAACATCCAATTATACCTACCTACTTACAAACTTCTACAATAATGTTTTTGTAGAACCGAAACTCGTTTTGTCTATCAATGGCAAGGTGTAGGTACTCTACTCATAGCTGTCCGGCCCGCTGATGGATGCACTTCTCTAGGCGGTTGCTAGGCGCGGGTGGCAGACATTACGTACATCTCGCGGTTGGGCCAGTTCAATGAGTCATTCACCTATTTGCGGATACGTATAATTACGTGGCGCACTGTTGTTTGCGTATTCCGCACACTACGCACTAATGCATCGGCAACGAGCGCGAAATACGTAAAAAACAATACACATATTTCATCCGGCGCCAGGACGTTGGCAAATATCGCGGGTGTCGGGCGAGTATTTTTATTTTGCGGTCCGCAAATAACAAATGTTTTTCTAATTTTCACCTTGAACCGATCGTGAACTCTATTGGCGGGTGTTCATGAAATGTGAAACAACCGAAGGTGAGTTGGGTTAGGATAGAACGGTGTTGACATCTGTGGGTGCAACATTACAGTATTTTAATTTATCACATTTGACAGTTGTCATTATTTCCTTGCGTCCACGACGTAAAGTTCATTTTCGCGGTCGCATGGTTTACGCCTAATATAAAATTAACTAAAAGTCGTGGGCATAAGGAAATGATTACAGATGTCAAATGAGATCTATCAAATTAGTACTGAGGTGATTAAAAAACTTGAGTTCACTGATAATATCACTATTAATTCTAAATTAGTTTGGGACATAGTTTCAACGTTCAAAACACGTAGGTACTAGAGTTCAATGAAATGCCCTATTGCACAAAGCTAGAACAATCGTCATCGTTACATCAGCAGGTTCCTAGTCTAACGTAGGTACCTACTAGACAGCACAAGACGCTTCTGTATCTTTTCTAGTTTTATATTCACATCGTACAAGTCAACCCCAGGGGCCACAGATATTTGGAATCCTTCTGGTATAAATGAGTCGATGGTACCTATTAGAAACGAAGTCCCGTGGTAGACATAGGGTATCGGATATTACAAAGTCAGACATTAGAGCCAAAGGCTTACGACGCGAGGGTGTTGAAGAACTGACGAAGTGGCGAAGAAAGAGTAGGAAAACGGACTCTGGCAGCCGGCATTAACCGCTAGGATGATGACGATCGGTGATTTCTGTATCAGATATCAGGATTTATTATCGCATAGGTTAACGCGTGTGTTAGGCCGATATTTTTACGCAATTGCATGCGTCTTTGACACGGGACGACAACAATACCCGGAGAACACTTTTAAATTGTATAATGACCGACCTGATGAATAGTTTAATTAAAACACGCAAGTGCGTGAGGACTGTAGAATGTCACTGTGAGGACTAGATGAAATGCCTCATGCCTGTAATTTCGCTGGCTACCTTATCCTTCAAACCAGAACACTTTGTTGCTTGGCGGTAGAAATAGATAAGGCGGTGGTACTTCCCAGGCGGACTCCTCACGCTTGACAGAGTTCTACCACCTGATAAAAACCACTATTCACTTAACTTATTTCTTATTTCTGTGCGTAATTCAGCATTACAGTGCTTGGTAGGCAGTATAGTGCTTGGAGGCGCATCGCAGCAGCTGGCACAGCGAAGAAGCCGGGATTTACCGCTAGATTTACTATGTCGTAACTCACCTCTGCAAGGGCCCGGGTAATCCAGCGTAAGGTGCTTGGTGGGCCGTCGGCAGGCGCGCCGCCGCAGCCGGCACAGCGAGCGGTAGGAGCGGCCGTCGGAGCCGCAGACGGGCCCAGCGCGGCGGCAGGCGGCTGCGCACACGCAGCGCGCGCGACCTTTGCGCACCACGCACCGCCGGCCGCCGCCGCATTGCACTCCCGCGCATGATTCTGCACAGAAGGGTTCTTTTAGTCTTTTGCAAAAAAGTTGTTTTGTCAGTTTTACTATTTAAAGTACTAAATAATGATTTAGGCTATGTTTTGGGATCCTACACTACAGTGTTTGTCATTGACACGCTAGGAATAAGAATGAGTTTGGGGGTTGAAAAGTTCACTAGATGTTTTATTCCCTTTCAAATGATATGCCATTTGTTAGGTAGATAAAACCTTTTAATACTTATTGTATTGTATGTACTTTGTTTGTTGAATAATTTGGATTTCTTTTATGAACGAGTATCTAATTGTCTTTTGAATAATTAAATCGAGTACAAACCAAATATAAATTAGGCAGGTAGTAGTATTTATGATCTGTTTGAACTGACTTGTCTTATTTGGTGAACAAACAAAGCCCAAAATCACGACTTGCCGTATCAATCACGCTACGTATATTGTGTATAGATGACGAGAATTATACAAGAAACACATAGAATATGAATTTCAACGAATACTGATGCACATGATCCATTTAAATACATAATTTCCTTAACCAAATAAGACAAGTCAGTCTGGACATATAGATTTATGTGGATAGGATTAAATTGCGTT
Source organism: Blastobasis lacticolella (assembly GCA_905147135.1). Taxonomy (NCBI): domain Eukaryota; kingdom Metazoa; phylum Arthropoda; class Insecta; order Lepidoptera; family Blastobasidae; genus Blastobasis; species Blastobasis lacticolella. The sequence continues at coordinate 6,464,972 of LR990058.1, forward strand.
GAAAGTAACATTGCTTGAAATACCAAAACACCTAGCACGTTCATTAAATACTCCCACCACATATCTGAGTACAGCCAAATGAGTTGGAATTTGTTGACTGCATGATGTGTTGTGTTGTGAATTGACGTAATAAATATCGTACGATTTCGTCTGTAAGCTAGGTATTTCATTATAACAAGGGCGATTGGTGTGCAGTAAACATTTTTATTCACAACAGATTCTTGACAGAGTGCCAAAGCATTTGCGTTTCTTGCAATTGAATACGTTTTACCCGTAATCTAGGTATCGGGCATTGCACTCCATGTCCTGATTTCGGCTTCAACAATGGATAAAGTTATTTGCAGTGGCAGGACTGGTTATCTACAAATCAAGACACACATAACCTACCTAAGTAACCTAACTAAACTGTTGTGTGTGTGTGTGTGTGTGTGTTTTCAAACTGCGATCTCCAACCTGCCTGCCAAAAATAGAGATTAAAACAAACCTCTCCACTAATGTGGAGGAGGCTCAAGTCCAGTAGTGTACTTACTGTTACTGGCAGATGATGATGATGCATGTGCGCCAATGTACCCATCACCCCACCTGGTCGTAGTCTCTCACCCTAAGCTTCTTCTCACTAGCACACGCGCTACACGGCACCCCGCCCGAGAGCGCCTTGTACAAGAATATCTCGCCGCTGTCCAGGTCCCTAGAGCTCCAGGCGGCGGACGCGGCGCAGTATAATAGGCCACTGCTTACTCTCAGTTTGTTAGAGTCCATACTCACCAGCACAGCACCTTGCAGAAGAATCTCGTTACTATCCATCCAGGTCCTTAGGACTACAGGCGGTGGGCGCAGCACGGTACAATACGCCACTGCTACCACTAGGCCATTGCTATACCTTCCCCAATGTGCGCCAATGTACCCCTCCTCGGCCTAAATCGTCACTCCAAGTGTCCGGAGTCTGTTGCAGAAAAATATCTCGCCGCTGTCTAGGTCCCTAGGGCTCAAGACGGTGGGCGCGGCGCGGTATAATAGGCCACTGCCTACTCTCACTCTTAGTTTTGTTAATGTGATACTCACCAGCACACGCGCTACACGGCACCCCGCCCGAGAGCGCTTTGTAGAAGAATATCTCGCCGCTGTCCAGGTCCCTAGGGCTCCAGGCGGCGGGCGCGGCGCGGCCCCCGGCGCAGCACTCGGCGCGTCCGACGCGCAGAGCCGCCACCGAGCTGCAGCGCCCGCCGCGCTCCATGCCCGTCCAGCAAATACCGGCTAAGGGGGGACAACGGGTTTATTTAGTATATTTTTCTTTTTTTCTTCAGGAAACACAGTATTTTACAAATATTACATGCATATACGGATCTACAGTTCCATATAAAATTAAGCAAGTTTAATATTAAGGCGTTTAATAGTCAATCAAATTAACCCCTGACGAAATAAAAGGGGTGTAATAAGTTTGACGTCGTAGACCCCGAATGGATGGACCGATTTTGCAGCGGTTTTCTTTATTTGGAAGGCGGTTTAATCGAGATGTTCGATAGGACAACCGGTTCAGTAGTTCAGGAAATTTTTGAGTACGCATCAGTGATGCTTGTACTAACAGTCAGTATAAGTGACCATAGTCCACCCAGGTGAACTTGTCAGGTGGACCACGGCTAGGGAAAGATAATAACATATAATACAACTGATCTTGGTGAATGGAAGAACGTTAGTATACAGGTAAACTTGGCTGGATAGCACAAACATCAGCCATTACCTTTTCACACTAAAATAAAAATTATTTTTTAAGTTAAGAATAATATAAGTTACTTACCTATACCTACTCATAGGTATAGCTAAATAACTTATATTGTTCTTAACTTAAGCCTTCCTACCTATTATTTATATATACCAGGAAACTACTATTTACTTTAGGTACTAGAATAAAAACAAAACTCTTAAACAATGGATATTTATATGGCTCATAAATCACTGCAACATCCAGTTTTAGATAAAAGTAACAAAAATTTGCATTAAAAACGGAACAATTTATGTTTAATGCATGTAGTGGCTACTTTGAATTCTAATCTAACTTTATACAAAGCTTAAAGTTAATGAGGCGACCTAATGAGCAAGTTTATAGACGAACAAAAAGGAATTAAAGTTTTACAACAACGTTTACGATCAGAAAAACTGACGCTTGATAACATCAAATTTTATTGACATGCGAAAAAATTACAAAATCCCATTAATGCATACCAAAAAGTTTAACAGGAAAACCCCAGTAGTAAAACAGAATTGAGATATGTATAACAGAACAGAAAAACAATGTCTGAGAAAACCAGTAATTTAGATTCGGTTGAATTAAGTATTACCTACTTACATTACATCATTCAAATTCACGCCCGTTTCCCAGACAGAGACTATTGAGTGCCACCAGCCACGATCATGACACTCCTCTTTGGCCTCTTCTCATGCATTTACGCCGGTTGACGTAGGTAGTATTCGTGCTTTACCCTCATACAAATAGATCAAATTTATTATTATGATTCAAGTTGTAGATAGATACGGTACGGATAGGACTACAATAGGACTACACGGGCTGTATGCAAAACGACGCGTTTTTTAGAGCCTCAATGGAGCCATGTTTGTTCGACTGTACCTAGGTACCTTCGGATGTGGAATAAGCTCTCAGCCGCAGTGTTTCCTTTGGACTATGACATAGGATTGTTCAAGAGGTATATTAGAGGTCTCTTCAGATGCGGGCAAAGCATTGGTAACTCCCCTGATGTTGCTGATGTCCATAGGTAGTCCATAGGTAGATGTCCATAGTGCTGTGACCACTTTCCTTCAGGTGGCCTGTTTGCCTGCCGTAAAACATAAAAAACCTACATCCTGAATCAAAAAAAAGCGCGCCGTTGACAAAACCCTAACTCGGCTTATTTAAAATTGCCATAGGCATCCTACTACGATAGCCCCATAGCAATTTGACCAAACGGATCGACTGCATCGCCAAATCAGGCGCATTCCCCAGCGTGAGTCACGCGCGCGGCTAGACGATGCGCAGACGGCAGACGTGGTTTTTAAGTGCGCGCGCGCCGCGTCCGCGCTCGCGGTCATGCCCGCTCCTAAACTCAGCAATTATCAGTTAACAGCGCAGTCTTGTCCGGTTTCGACGACGTAAACGATGTATGGAGTAGATGTGGATGTTTTATGGTCACATCAAAACACAGAGTATTGCAAAATTGTATTCCGATAATAATCTTTATAGAGTCAAATTGCGCACCCGATGGTAAGCGGTATCTTTTGCTAGAGATATCCTATGAGCACGTTCCGGAAGCTATGGAGCACAAAAACACAAGTATCGTGGCTTAGAACCTGCAGGGTTAGAATATAAGATAAACCTTAAATTTTTATTACCAATTATTAGTTACGGGTGCCTATCTATTCAGTTTCAGAAAAAAAGTTGGTTATTTGATAACCGTCCTAAATAAAACAAGTACTTATTTAATATTATTAATAGGTATATTACATCTGAATTATGAGGAGTTACTTGCGGGATTATAGATGCTATTTGTGTTTCTTTATGAATTCGCCTATTTCTATTAGATAACAAATTGATTTAGGTTACAAAATAGTGTACAATAATTTTAAGACATCACTTCTAATTTTTAGATTTGATTTAAACTCTACAATTCGTGACTCCACAAGACGAACGAGGAGTCTAGACAACAAGACAAGAGGCAATTTTTTACTATTCTGACATGGGGCCGTAACTCTAGAGCTAAAATATTTCCACCTCGGTAAGCGTTGGCATCTGGCATCTAAAATTTATGAATAAATTCCTTTTTTCTACAATGCACGGGTACATTGACATTTGACATCCAATTCGAGCTTAATCTATCTGAGCCATCGTAGGCTTTTACAAGTTTGGCTAGGAACGCGGATCTAGGCTTCGTCCCACACATCGTGACGCGTGGTCACGTCGCCATGTAATACTGAGATATCCTTTCGTAGTAGTCTTTGCAATATTTACCACAACAAACCATTTGGAATTTCCCAGCGCCTCGCTCTCCCGGCCTCGTTATTTCTATATAAACTTAATAACAGAAAAACAACGCATTTTTTCGCCTAATTTACGATAGTTTGCTCGTTTTTAGTTGAGTCATACGAATGTATGCTCAGAAAAACAACGGGCCAAACGCTGAACCAATAGGCATACTAGCGCGCGAATGCTTCGTTCTTACGAATTGGAATGCTATTCGAGTTGTCTTATTTATTAGCTATCGCAAACTAAAATGCCGTTACGATTAATGTAAGAGCGTTAGCCTCTGAAATAGTGTGATAGTAGTGGTACGTGTCGGACAGAAATACGATGGGTCCTATTAGCGCAGATAGTGAAATATAATCGGGAACCGTTTCCTGCGCCTGCGCCGGCTAAGAGAGTGAGTGGCCGTCAGTGGCCCTCCTCGGCACCGCACCTGGCCTAGAGATGTTGTGTGTTGGATTGGAGCTTTGCTCTACTCGCAAATATATTTTTTACTCTTTCAGATTTTGCCGTTAATGCTGAGGATCGAGTGTTTCTCTTAAGCTGTAAAACTTTATACAATCAACCAACCAAACATTTTAGTTTAGCTTTGCAAATTAGTGACGTCCCTTTGCCCCTTTTTAAACTTCTTTAAACTCGTCAGTGTAACTTTCCAGCGACTTGAGGCGGATCCTCAAGTCGGATCCAGAGGTCGGATCATGAGCGATTTCACCTTTCAAGTTATTGTTATAATAATTATGTAAACTTTTTAGAGCCAAAATATCAAAAACTACTTGCTATTTTTTAATAAGAGGATTCCAATATATTTCTCGTAATTTTTATCGCACTCCGGCGTCGAGGCTAGCGCCGCCCTAGTGCCAGATCATTGATTTTTATCATGGTTTTCACCATCGCTATCAACATTTTTGAGCCAATGTACCTACATTGATACTTACTCACTTATCCATAGATTAGAAAAAAGTTACTACGTAGTCTTAACTTTGATTTGAAAAATGCTAGATCGACATGCGCCGTGCGCCCGCGCCGCGCCGGCGCGTCGCAGCCTCAGCTCAGTAAACTCGCTATGTAAATTCGGCGTTATTGTTTAAATGCGTGACAGATTGGCGACTGAATCCCATCGTGGGCGCAAAAAATAAACAAGTGTGGCGAGTCAAGTGCGCGACGCGCTTGGAATAGATCAATTTGTGTCACTCCACTCTACTCGGCCACGCGAGGTATTTGCGGCACATGAATGGCCTCAGAATAGAAGCCGTTCAAACTATAATTAAAATAACTGAATGATCGTGGCACTATTTCTGTAGTGAACCAGCAGTATTAGCCGTACACCTACTCGCCATTCATAAGAACTGCATTTGTCAGTTTGTAAATAGGTAGTGGTAATTCCTGCAGAGCAAAGAGGGAATCTACCTAAGCCCCTGTTGGAGAAAAGCGATCAAAATATCTAAAAAAAATTAAAGTTTACAGATGAGATCAACGCTTTAGCAGTGTCTCCTAAACTTTTAATTCCCTAGTGTTGTCAACTTGTCATGTCACCGACTAAAATTTCACCGGATTAGTTCCTAATTATTTTTGACGGCCACGAGGCGCTGATCTAAAATAAATTACTTTCCTAATACGAACCAAGTAACAACAAATTACTGACAGCGCTGATGGATTATTTACTTCGAAATAAAATTATCCCAGGAGAGTTGAGTTAGCCAGGGACAAATTATTTTTGGCAACCGCTATCAGAGGTTCGGGGAAAAGTCGAAGTGGAAACTTATTCATTCCGTAAGACGGATAGTTTTCAGATGGGATGAAAACAAGAGGCGGATTTCCTGTCCGCTTCATTATCCACGTGCAATCGATAATTTGGTGGTTATTTTAAACGCTTTCGAGGGTCTATTCATCTGAGGGAAGATTTATGGTATAGACGCGCTTGCACTGCGCTGGACTAATAAACCATCATTTTCTTTAGAAGCTGCCACGCCTGCGTCAATCTTGTGTTTCTTGTGGCATAGTTCTTATAAATAATTTTGGTCTGCGCACAATGCAAGATCCTTAAACGTGTTATCTCGGAAAATGTTTACAAAAATGCGAGAAGAGGTGAATCGGTCTAGGACACTTTCCAATAAAACGAGAAGGGACACTTGAAATTAGAATTCCAATAACTAAAAAGCAGTCCAGTATGGTCATATTATGTAAATGGGCGGTTATTATACCCAAGCCACCTGCTAAACCGTCCTTCGGAGTCTGTAAACGGTAACTAGGTCGCCTGAAGGCTGCCAGACAATCACAATTTTAAATTAGGAACCCTAACTTTGGTACCTAACATAATCTACGCGTCTGCCGCCAACCATCGTAGATAGCATTGTTGCCGAGCGGATATTTTCTGATATTTCTCGACGTTACGAAGTTACGATGGTTCTAATTTACATGCACTTCTCATAAAAACTAAACATCTTGCGAGTTTACGTTTTGTAAAGATTTTCAGAAAAATATAGGTTATCAGACTTTCGTGGTTATTCACTACACTGTCATCGCACATGTTATCGCGGTTATTACCACGGTTTGTATTATTTTTACATCGATTTTGACGCAGTTGCATACGTCATGGTCACGAGTAGACCCGGTCTAATCAGAAAAATATATAGAAATCAATAAATGAAATGAGGATAGAACACCTACTAGAGATTCTAAATTCTTAATGTTAAATGTTCGTAGACGTCGTGTTTTTTTAATGAGTCATTTTTATGGTCAGCACTTCGATCGATGGTCTGCTGGCTTGTGCAGAACTGGTCCACGTTCCTTCAACCTTCTCCTAATCGTAGAGTAACTTACATTACAGCCACCATTCGTACAACACGGAGCTTCTGTTGCAGTTGAAGACCACGTCAATTTTGCGAAGAAACGCTTGCAAATGAAATATTTTTTAATTTGGACCGAATTTGGTCCACTGTAAAGACCAAAATACCAGCTATAAAATTATGCATATGTTTACGGAATTTGCTTTTGTGTTAAATTAATAATAAATAAAAATAATTAACACAAGAGAAGTAAAAAGTGTATCGATTTTTTTAATGAGAGGCATGCATATGTTGTTTAGTGATTTTACGTTATTAAATAACAGTACATACTTGTTTTAAAACACATATACATTATCGCCAAATAAATCTATATTTTTATAACCTGTGAGGCATCCAAGTCCAAACTAACTTTATAAAACTTAAGTATTTAATAAAATAAAGTTATAAGTAAAATTAAAATAAATTTTATTAATTAAGCATATATTAAGCAAGCATTTACTAGTTTTAAAACTAATAAACTGTTTCTATTAACATTCGTTTTATATTAACATGCCGTTAGTTAGTTTAGTTTAGCCCAAACAAATAAATAAAGAAATTAGCGGAGAGAACGTCTGTAACTACGACAATCTTGGCATATTCAAACGGTAATGCTAATACAATAAATACAACACTGTAACAACTGTTTATTGCACTACAAAGGACAGGTATCGCGGAACTTGAGTAAGAACACAACAAGGGTGGTCTGCTGTTAGAGTTGGACCCTGGTCCGCTTTCCTATGACTCTTCCTCCTTCACTTCGTTCGGCCCTCGGCATCACCGGCCACAAACTTGTCTAAAAGTACCGCTTTACTTCACCTTGAGAAGTGCTCGTTTGCTTAGTAAAGGCACTGTTTAATACGGATAGGTTTGGTCAATTTCGTTTATTTTGACAGACGCATAGTACAATCGCCGCTCAACTATTGTTAGTGGAATGCCATTCGACGCATTGTACCAGAAACGCAAATAAGGGTATAAATCAAATACTGGTCATTTGCAAAAAGAAATTCTGGTTATGTGTGTATCAGGTAGTTTGCTGTTGACAATATAGTTTTTTGCGGGTATGGTCATTTGCGTTATTGGTACAATGCGTCGAAAGGTTGGAACCTTGTGCGTAAAGCGCACTGTGAAACCTCATAGTAACGTCTATGAATATGTGTGAGAAGTGTATCCCCATCGGACCTTTTCTTTCTTGTGGTGTTTTGATTTTTATATGCTGCGATTACCATTTTACCCGAACAGCCGATGGACCAGAGCCTCTTCCGGTATACCTTTCACGGTTGGCCTTGGCCAGCCGAGGTCTCTGAGATCTGATTGTGGGAAAGCTGTGGACGTAGCTAAGTACGGGCCCACTCTCGGCTGTCGTACAAAGCGAACATGTTTTAGGGGCAAACTATCTAGACTAGGCCTAGAAACGCAGCAGTATTATTTAGTAGGTACACTTAACAGGTAAAAGTAGGAATTTGTATGTTTTTTGTTTGGCCCGCACCTCTTTCTCACTTTTGTCTGTCCCTCTTAAATTTGTCTGTAGTTGAAACACACTACGTTGTGAGTAATTGGAAATATCCTATAGTCTACATAAAACTCTTCTAAATACCGGTTTTTATTAATACAGAGGAAAAAATAGTCAAAGCTTTGGTGACAAACCCGTTAAGTGTAACGTTTTATGTGTAGTAAATAACCACGAAAGTCTTGCAAAAGTCATCTAATGCTAAAGTCTAGTCTATTTTAAATAATGCAATTTCCAATGTAAAGCATGCCAAATGTGAAATTTCCTAAAAAGCGACCTAGACGTCATGGACTACCACAGGGGCTACAGTTACCTATTTATTTCCATAAGGTGGGCTTTCTGATTGTTTGTATTAGGAAACTCGTATAAGCTAAACTTGATAGCAATAGATGGTTACGGCACGACGATGACGATGGTGAAAAAATTGACATTAAAAAACTGCTTTGTTACAGGTTTCAAAATAGTTGACCTAGGTGCCTGGTTGTTTGAACTAAGTAGCTCTTTTGGTTGCCACTAGTAGTAGTAGTAGTAGTAGATACATGCTAAACAGGAGCTGTAGCGGGAGAATGGTCATCTTCGCGTTAATTCCCGGTCGTGCTTTGCGCGCGAGTGCCCGGGCTTCGCCTTTGACCATGATGCAGGATTTGGCAGATGGTTACACATTCAGCCGCCTGAATGTTGTGCGCCGCCTGAATGAGTTACAGCGGTTGGAATGAGAGACGTTAATAAACCCATATGATGCGTCACACCCACCACTCATACCTATCTGCGCGAGCGCCCACTAATCGAATACCATTGAGCGCGTCGCTGCAAATCCGACAGAATACCGAAATACCGCAAACCGTACCGTAATACCGAAAATTCCATTCCAAAGCATAGGCAAAAATAAATACGTCATTCGTCATACAAATGCACTACAAAGTGGATGTTAATTTAAGAAATGCCGATGTGACGGCCGGATTCACGGTGGATAACTTTGAAATGACACGAGCTCGAGGATTCCTGAATTATTGCCAAAACTGACACGAACCAGTGGAATTTACACTTAAGAATGTAGAAAACCAAGTCACCGCTAAGCCGTTACAGCCATTCAATGATGATGATGGCACCTAACTCGTGTATAAAGTATTTGACTCCTAGATTAATATTAGCATATATTAGCTTCCTTTATGAAAGCTATACCTGTTTTTTCTTCCTTGGTTGTAACACTCGTAACGGTTTTTACATAATTATTCTGTGCGTGTGTTTATCACCTTACTGCTCCGTAACGGCTGGACCGATTAGGATGAAATTTTGTGTGTTATTTAAGTGGGTCCCTGGATTAGAGCACAAAGAGTAAGGGCAAGACATAGAATGTAGTTGAAGTTTCTGTAAAGCGTTTTGGAATGAAAAAAATATTATTTTGCATTTGAATCGAAAAATAATATATTACTGAACTTATCAATAATCATTATCCGCATATAAAGTATGAAAAAAAAACCGCTGTAAAGATTTCGAATTTTATAGATTATTTTCCACAGAGTAACGCAAGAGAAACGGTATTTTTAATCATCAAATTATTAATTTTACTACACTTACATGTCGAAGTGATATTGTTAAAATGTAAAATATTTTTTTACCCTAGTGAAATTTCTAGAAACATAAATTGTTTGAAATAAGATCTCACCTATGTTCTTTGGCTTATGTAAACGTTAAGTTCAATACTTTTAAATCTATATTCTGTTTAACCTAGTTAGGCTGCATTAAAATCATATAAATTCAATGGTAGGTACATCATCAACATCTACCTAGTTAAAAGGTAAATATATTTCAGTGACCCGGGTAATGTTCTATACTAAAAAACCTCACGAACTCCACAAACAGTTCATTTAGCACGTTGACCACAATCAAATAGCTATGCCTACTCATTAAAGTCAATTATCACTTCGATTTAGAGCACCTCATACATTTTTTTGGTACGGTGTTGATATAATTTCCTCAAAACTCTATATAATCATCATCTTGGCGTTTATGTCCCGGAGGTGCTTTCGCATTTAAGGGCCCCGGGGTACGCATTGACCATGATCCAGGATTTAGCAGATCAGATAATTACAGTGGAGCGAATGCCATCTGACCTCCGTGACTCTGCTACCAGTGGAATCTGACCATATTGGATCATGATTATATCTACATTACAAATTTCGTTAGTAATAATTATTGTCCATTATTTTAGCAGGCACTTTGTATATAAAAATAAAGCGACTTGGAAAATTATAAAATTGTTCGAAATGAACAAGTAAGCAATCTGATTGAATAATCAAGATGTTCGTTACAAAACATGGACGTCTTCATTATTCAAAATCAAGTTGCTGATGTACTTGTAGATTTTAATCACCGCTTAACCTTTGGACAGTCTACCAGTCACAGAAAAGTATTTGACACCAATGACTAGGCTCTCGTATAGTGTGTGCACTTTTTGCTAGAGCTTTATTACTTTATATTAGTCTCTATCTATTCAGGATTAATATTTATCAGCTGTTTGTTGATGCATTTTAATCAAAGAATCGTCCAGATAAGTCTACCCAACGCGTAATTATTAAAAGATCACGTCATAAAACTCAATAAGAAAATAAATACGAAGCTCTGCGTTGATTAAGTACTGCCATGATTATTTCCCAAGAAACGGGCTGAAATGGCAGAAATCCGGATGATATTTTTTTTGTTTCAACATAAACAATAGCGCCCCGCCGCTGATGCACCGACCGTTGCACCTTAAACGTGCATTCACTTTAGTGCTGTGACGCTTCGATTCAAACTTTACGATTTTAAAGTAAATATTATTGATTTAAATTAGTACTAAGTAAGTTGTTGTTGTTCGTGTTGTAGTTGTTTAACACGTTGAGAACGGTGTGGGTTTAGGAAACATATACCAAAAAATATATTATATTGTTTTAAATTTCTTGACGCTTAATCGAATCATACATACAAGACAGTCATATATAGATACAATATAACGATCTTTGCGGTAAATCGTGGCTCAGCAGCTAGCAGCGCAGCTGCCGGCCAGGGTCCGCTCTTCTGTCAGGATAGCACTTTTAGATTTACTGACAATGGTTTCCAATTTGTTTTGTTTTTGATTTTTAGTATTTATTTTATCCGACCTGCAAAACCCGTTAGGCAAAAGCCGATTTACCAGAGCATTGTCCGCATGTCAGCAGGGACCACGAGAAGGTTAGGTTGGCTTATCCCCTTGAGATGGTGGTGAAGTCCCGTAACCTACTTGCTTGGTTTTTGTAATATTATTATTCCGTAACAAAACATAATTTTGTAAGTAACGACTAACTACAAAGGACTAGGCCACTCATACAGTGCCCACTATATCCATAAACTTTCCTCAACAATAATAACTCTATCCGTTGGTTGAAGGTGAAAATCCAATATAATCTATTGTATAATTCAGAACTAAGCGAACAAATAAACTTTTGACTTGGCTAAGATGTGGCTGATGGTTGTTTAAAATAAAAAACCGCTATTGGGTTTTGTTCTATTTAATATATATGGGGGGTAAAATACAGTTGCTGCTTGATTAGTCAAATCCATACATCTGCATTTCTAACACTATTTATGAAAGGCCAATAGGTTTGACTACGTCCATACTGCATACCAATTGTGTTGAGACGAAGCGATATTTGCCATGGGTTTTCTAATATGCACATTACGTCTTTACTAACGGGTTTATAGCTTCGCAATGGACGTGCCGTCTGCATGTCAAGATATCGTTCCGGGTACTGTTTCTTGGCAAGGACTTAAGCGTCGACATGATTTATGGAAACTATCGATCATTACGACGCTCGATCACGATCTCGCAGACGCCGAGCCAATAATAAATTGTCATGAATTTACAAAAAAATGCGAAATAAAAACTTTTCACTGAATACCTACACGAAACAAAGATGCTTTGATATACGCTACCTGAGTTGGAATAGGTAATTACAATTTTGGGAGGCCCATGAGTGTTTTCGTAACGTTTCAGGTGCGATTACATGGTGCATATGCTACGTTCACGTCGTCTCCCCTAGACCCCTTCCTGTGCGCGGTAACGCAGTGGCAGGTTAGGTGAACGCGTACGTGGGGCAATCAAGGTGTTATTTAATTCCGATTGCATACCCTGGTGTGCGTTGGTTGTTATAAGTTGTGTTCACCTTGTGTGTTTCCTTAATCTAGCATTGACATTTTAAGGAAGATGTCGGGTGCGGGGCGAAAACGCCCGTTGGAGCCGTCTCAGGACTTGGTTCCTGGTACGGAGTTTTTACACCCCAGTGCCTGCTCGGGGGTATCTTTTGATGGCGCCTCGGCGCCGGTTGCGTCAGGCAGCCGCTTCTTTCGGTGGGAAGATCTTGGCGTTGACGTTGACGGACGCTTCACCCATTACTGGCACAGGCGAACGTGCGAAGTGTTTACGCAAACGCAACCGCGTGACCAAGGGATACTCTAGTTCGGAGACTCCTTCAACCAAACAGGTTAAAGCAGTGCCTAAGGCGGCGCCCAAACGTGGCCGTAAACCGACCATAGGGCACTCCGTGGGTTTGGCGAAGGCACAGCAAGACCTTAACCAGCTACAGAGAAAGGAGTACGCGCTGGAGCTCGAGGAGCGAATAGCGGCTAAAGAACGTGCTGCCCGAGCTCAGCACGGTTATGGTGTCTCCCTCTGCGAGAGCTACGAAGGCAAAACTATCCCTGAGTTGGAGGCGATGGTCGCGGCGGACTCGAAAATTGAAATCACCGCAAAGTCGAGCCGATTGAAGGGTACCTTGCAGAAGGCCTTAAAAGTCAAGGCCGTTGCTCTCAAGGATATATGCTTGGAGCTTAGTAAAAGGTCGGTCTCCGGGGAGACAATGCAAGCGGCTGCAAGCGACTAACGATCGCCTGCAGGCCGAAGTCGAAAAACTGAAAAACGATTTGTCTGAAATAAAGGCGCAGCAGCGAAAGGGGACATGCATATGTGGCCGCCGGGTGGGGGGAGATCTCCCTTGTGGGAGTTTATTTTTGGCCCAACCGCCTGCTGGCAGAATTTGACAACTTCCTCTAGGAGTTATCAGCGGTCATTGACCGTCTGTTATCGAAGCAGGTTGCCGTCCTTGGTGACCTAAATGCGAGGTCTGGGCGCTGGGGTGATTCAATTCGTCTGCTGGAACTATGGGCGACATCGTCTTCTCTGTCTCTCCTAAATAGTGGGACGACTCAAACGTGTATTAGACGGCAGGGAGGGTCAGTGGTAGACATGTATTTCGCCACACCTGCACTGGCTGCACGCGTTACGAAGTGGGAAGTGGATTTGGTGGAAACCCTTTCCGATCATAGGTACATCCGGATCGAGATATCCACCCAGCATCCCCAGGGCGGGTCCCGCTCGAAACAGTCGCCATTCCCCCGATGGTCTCTAACACATTTAGATCGGGAGATGACCCACGAAGCAGCATTTGTACAAGACAGGTTTGGTGCGCCTGCTAGTCCTGATGTATACGAAGCTGCGCAGCAGCTGCGGGATGCCCTAACTGAGGTATGTAATGCCAGCATGCCTCGGTCCTGCCGGCCGCCACCGCGACGGGCCGTGCATTGGTGGTTGACGGAGATCGCCGAGCTCCGCACGGTATGTGTAGCATCCAGGAGGGCCATATACAAAGAGATCAGCATAATGAGGATCGCATATACGCCTCTTATCAGATGGCAAAGCGTGTCCTCAAGGTGGCGATCGCGGACGCGACAGATCATTCGAGACATGAGATGTTGTAGAGTCTGGATGACGATCCGTGGGGACACCGTATAAGGCAATAAGAAAGAAGTTACGTTCGTTTGGTCCCCCGCTGACCGAGACCCTTCAGCCAGATCTCCTAAACGAAGTGGTCCAGGGTCTGTTCCCGGATCGTACCGATTTTACCCCGCCGCAGATGACCCTCTCTGTGGAAAGTGTACCTTCACTGGATGTGATAGATCCAGTATCCGCGGAGGAGTTTAGCACTTCGACAGCTTGCCTCCGTGCCAAAAAGACTGTGCCGGGGCCGGATGGCATACCGGCGCGTGTGATGGCGATCGCCACATGGAGGCAAGATTTCGGGACCTCTTCTATAGATGTTTCTACGGGGGTTTTACTTTTGTTCCCAAAACCATTGAAAGCTTGCCTGCTTCGGAAGGAAGGGCGGTCGGCGGACTCTCCTTCAGGCTACCGTCCATTAGTGCTCCTGGATGAGAGGGGTAAGATCTTTGAGCGCATCATCAAGGACCTCAAGGAACACTTATCGTCGACCTATCCGGGTCTGTCTGATGCCCAGTTCGGTTTTAGGGAGGGTCGGTCGACGATCGACCCTTACCAGGCTCAAATGTCTGACGCGTGAGGGGGATGGCGTGTTGGCTATATCTTTTGATATAGCTAACGCATTTAACGCGACTATTCTGGAAGCACTCCAAATGCACGGGGTGCCTTCATATTTGCAGGCTCTGTTACATGACTACCTCTACAACAGGGAAGTCTTGTTTGTGGACCGGGATGGTCAACTCCGACGTCACGTCGTTTAATCTGGTGTCCCACAGGGATCGGTTCTCGGGCCGCTACTGTGGAACATCGGGTATGATTGGTTGCTTCGGGGTGATCTCTTGGCGGGCATGGATGTCATCTGCTATGCGGATGACACCCTTGTCACGCGTCGTTGGGCCTTATATTGGATGGTCGGTGGCAGTTTGGCCGGCCCTTTAGCGATCTGTCACCGCGCCTCTTAAAGGCGACTGATGCATTCAGCTGGCTCTTTTCTAACCTGTGGGGGACCAAGCTCAAGGTGTCGGTACCACCATCCGTCCGGTACCACCACCGTCGGACCACTTATATGGCGGCATAATAAAGAGTATGGCGCTGTATGGCGCCCCCATCTGGGCAGATTCCCTGAATAAGGGGGAAAATTTGACCTTTCTTCTTAGGCCTCAACGAGCCATTGCACAGCGTGTGGCGAGGGCTTATCGTACGGTGGGGCATGCTGCAGCGTGCGCCCTTGCAGGCACTTCCCCTTGGGAGCTGGAGGCTAGGGTTATAGCCGTCGTCTACGAATGGACGGCGGTTCAGAGGGCGCCAGGTTAGCGCCCGGCCCCAAAGGAGCGCGACGCCGTATGACGAGAAGCTCGCGTGACCATGTTCCGTCTTTGGAAAGAGGACATAGCTTGCGAGCAGTCTGGGCGCCGAAAGCGCGATGCCATCGGTCCCGTCATCGAGGACTGGGTCGAGCGTACGCATGGGTCCCTTTCTTACCGTTTGGGGCAATTTTTTTTTTTATGTTATTCGGCAGACAAACAGGCAAGCGGGCCACCTGATGGAAAGTGGTCACCGCCGCCTATGGACATCAGCAACACCAGGGGAGTCACTGATGCGTTGCCCGCCTCTGAAGAGACCTCTAATATACCTCTTGAACGATCCCATGTCATAGTCCAAAGGAAACACTATTATTCGGGCACGGTTGTTTCGGATCGTTCATGCACCGAATCGAGAGAGAGGAAATGTAACGCGACGGAGGACACAGCGCAACATACCCTCGTTACGTCCGGACCTTGCGCTTCCAAGCGTAATTAAAGCCATACTTGGAAGTGAAAGGGCCTGGGAAGACATGGCAGCCTTCTGCGAGGACATAATGAAGATGACCCTCTCGCTCCACCGCTCCGCAGACGCAGAAGAGGAGTGAGAAGACGGATGTACGATCGTACTATTCTCGCTCACGGTGGTGGCCAGCGGGCCGGAGGTAGCCCGGTAGCGGCGGTAGCCCGGCGCTTCCGGCTATTCCCATCGGTCCCCCACAAGAGGGGCATGGCGATCCTGCCGCGTAAGGCGGGCGGTCGGAGGTTTCGTGGATGACTAGGCTTCGGCTGCTCTCATGACACCTCTATTCAGACGATGTAGGAGCGCCGCGGGGTTTAGTGGGTAGACCGGTAAACGCCGGGAGTCCCAAACAGGTCCTTCGTCCCCCAACGGAGTGTAACGTGCGTAATGCATTCCCCATTGCAAAAAATGTAATTACAATTTATATGCATTTACGCTTTAGAATCTGTAATATCTCTGGGCATAATGCCATATGTAAGCGGCGTTCCTTAAAGTGTGACGTGGGTAAAACCTGATATAAGTCTAACCTATTTAAAGCAACGTGTAGGCACCAGGTAACAAACAATATGTATTGAGACGAATACAGGAAAACAGTTAAAAATAATTTTCGTAATTAAAGTTTTTACAACATGACTCCAGGAAGCGAGAGACATTTTGTGCCGACCCCACTCAGCGGGATAAGGGCAGTGGGTGATGAAAATGAAGCAAACCATACACACCTCAGCAAATACTTATAAAGTTAACTTCGTCATATTTTTTCACCGATAAAAAAGTAGCTTAACCGTACGAGTTACTACAACAGTGTAATATCAAACTTTTGAATTGTTTTATCGATATGAAGTCGATAGGGTGATTGGGACAACACTAGCCCGCAGGTTGACTGGAATCATCGGCTGCGCGCGGCCGCGGGCCGGCCAGACGGCCCAGCTCTTTAATATTTATTTACGCATGCAAATGTTGTCGATCCCTGCCGTGGGTATCGTTTTATAAACAAGTGAGCGCTGATAAACTGAATGAAACTTCGAACGGCTAATACGAAATCTTGGCGGGTTTCTACCTACGGAAAAGTGAAGTACCTAAACCCTAAACCTAAAAGTCATAATATCACTCACGAACATGTATTATGAAGTACCTAATTACAAATCCGTGGTAGCTCAGCGGTATTGTTACGCATTTACTAATTAATTTTGGGATTGTCAGGTACAACAACGAACATAGGTACCTATAATTATTCCAACTGTTTCAAGTTATAGTAATACTTAAAATATACCAGTTAAGTACATGAAATTATAACTATAATAAACAATTAAATCCCAACTAAATTATTTACAGTAGAGATAAAACTATTTAAAATAAGATTTTTTTGTGCCAGGTCCCCTGAATAAGAGAAGGTAAGGTATCCAGAAAACACAATACATGTTTCTTTCAGAGATGCACAATACACATACGAGTACCTGCTATCTGCTACAATAGACTTCCATAACGTGCCTTCATGCGAAATGGATTACCAATAGCGTGCTTTGATCTCTCTGTCAACTACTGGCATTAGGTATTTCATGAAAAATTTATGAAAACTGTTTCAATCTTTTTATTTCGATATTCATGACTATTTAAAGAGTTACTGCTTTAATAGGCAGATTAATGTCCGCTATAATTGCCAATTTATTTATTTTTCTATTTCATTGAATTGTAATAAGACTATTTATAGAGTTACAGCTATCGGTTAGACCGACAGATTAATGTCTGATATTGCCAATCCATTTAGTATTAATAATAAGATATCTATAAGATAAGATATTAATAATAAGATTGGCTCTATGGGGATTGTGTGCAATAAAGAGTTTTGTATTGTATTGTATTGTATTGGCCGTGTGGTGTTCGGCAGAGTAGAATAGCACCAACCCGTTACACTAATGGGTGTCGTACAAGGCGACTAATGTTTTCGAGGCAAAAGATCAAGAGTCTCCGTAGTCTGGGAAATGGGCAGCAGCATTTTCCATAGTTATATTTAAACACTGCGATCTCCAACCCGCCTGCCAAGCGCGGAGATTATGGCAATAACCTCCCCTTTCTAAGCCCTGCAGTGGACTGTTACGGACTGTGATGATGAATAAGATATCTTGTAATTTTTATAGTTTTAGATTTTTTATAATGTGTAAATTTATACCAAAAAAATATAATAACGTTAATAAACAAAAATATTAATAATAATAATACCTATAACGTTTATTTCAGACAAAAAGTTGGCAAGTAGTATTTTTCACGAACTATAGAATAAAACGAATGTCCACAGTCACAGAATTACTCAATTTGTTTTTCCTTTAAATACTTTCAAAGTGGTGCCTGCCTCAGTATTAATATACCTATATTCTACCTTTTACACTAAATGTAAGTAACAACTACGAACCATAAAGGCTAGACCAGCCGTAGACAATTCACCACATAGCGGATGTTTTCCAGACGGCATACATTTTGTATTACCAGGCGTCATTCATTAAGGGCCTTTTTAATTCAGGCATGGAATAACTACATTCTGCTTTTTAAATATTGTTATATGTATTAGACGGCGGAGTGGTAAAATAATGAATTGAATAATATGAATTTCTGTCATATCATTACACAAATGCAAACACGAATTTCAGTCAATTTAAAATTGAAGTAAGTATGAGTAGTAGGTACGAAAAATATTATTCAGGCACTAATACATACATAGGTAAGTATGGTCTCTTGTTAATAAAAACGTTCTGTTTTAACATGTCATACCTATAATTGTTGATATTGTTACAACTTGTTGATATAATTGTAGTAATTTCCGAATAAAATCGATGTCTATGTCTATATCTAAATTAAATGTGGAACTAGGTATGGAAATAAAAAATTCATAATGCTACAATGCATTAGGTTCGGGGCCCGTACAAAATTACCTATTCTTCTTTGAGATTTTTTAATTGTAGAGTACGGATTTAGGTTGTAGAGTTAGGCTTTTATTTTAGGTATTCACTAATTTGGTTCATTTTCTGTTTTTTTGTTGTTGTTATAATAAAATTAGAAAAGTAATTAAGTGCTAAAAATGAGTACCTATGACTAAAATCATAAGTCACCTTAAATTCACATGCTTATTGCTTTTTACACATTATCTATACATAGTATAACACAGAGTCGCTTTCCGCCATCTGTCCCTATGTAGATACATAGATATGTACGCTTAGATTTTTTAAACTACGCAACGGATTTTAATGCGGTTATCAACAATAGATAGAGTAATTCAAGAGGAAGATTTAGAAGCAAGAACTCGTGTACGCGAACGAAGTCGCTCTGAGTCCACTAGTTGTATGTGATGTATGGATAGGTATGTATAATATCCATTGATATATAACAGATATGAATAAAAAATACCCTGATTTAAATATAGTAACAAAGTGATTTGCTTTTTATTACAACATGAATTGTTTATAATCGTCTGACATGCACTAAAAAGTAATCTAGCTACGCGAATGGACCCTTACTACCTAAAACGAATGGCCCTCATTTCACTTACCTAAAAGTCATAGCGTATTCTAAAGTCATACTCGGGTAAATTTAAAATATTTTATATGTTTCCTAACTATTAACAAAAGTGTATATTAGCGTCCACACCAGACCCTGTAGTACTTCCTAAGTTTTGTTTGTCTGGTATTAAATATATAATCAAC
The DNA here is from genome assembly GCA_905147135.1 of Blastobasis lacticolella. NCBI lineage: Eukaryota > Metazoa > Arthropoda > Insecta > Lepidoptera > Blastobasidae > Blastobasis > Blastobasis lacticolella. The sequence goes on from LR990058.1 coordinate 6,484,620, forward strand.
GGTATCTTTTACCTAGTCCAAATGCACTATAGTTCCAAAGGTCTCTTTTTCATTATTCTTGCCTTTACTCTACAAGTAAGTACTTATCAAACTAGTATACTGTCTCTTAGTAAGAGCGCCATTTTTGCATACGACAGACAATCAGACAACGGGCCACCTGATGGAAAGTGGTCACCACCGCCTATGGACATCAGCAACACCAGGGGAGCTTCCAATGCATTGCTCTCCTCTAAGGAGACCTCTCATTTACTTCTTGAACGATCCCATGTCAAAGTCCAAAAGAGACACTGAGACTGGGAGAGCTGAAGATGGAATTAATGGATGGAGTGAAATGAGCGTTCCACATCCGTATTTTAGTTGTAATAAGTAGTTTGTAGAAACTTGCAAAATATTTAACAAATAGTTGGCCCAGCGCGACTTCGTTCACGTAGTTTCCTACTCATATTCTATCCTACCCTATGTAGGGGACATTACTCTAGCTCTACTCTAGCCTATCCTTCCCCTACCTCGACATCAACCCTACAGCTTCTCTACCCTACTCTACTCTACCCCTATCCAAACCCTACCCTACCCTTCCTAATGTAACCTACCCTACCCAACTCCTACCCTACCCTAGCCCTAACCTACACGTACCATACTCCTATCTACTCTTTTTGTTTAACCTTGTCCTGACAACTACAATTACAAAAAAAAAAAAAGTTAAATATGTGCAGTCGTTCTGAAATTATGGCCGTGTGGTGTCCGGCAGAGTACAATAGCACCAACCCCTTACACTCATGGGTGTCGTACAAGGCGACTAATGTTTTCGAGGCAAAATATCAAGAGTCTCCGTAGTCTGGAAAATGGGCAGCAGCATTTTTCATTGTTATTATTAAACACTGCGATCTCCAACCCGCCTGCCAAGCGTGGAGATTATGGCAATAACCTCCCCTTTCGTGGGAGAGGCCCTAAGTCCAGCAGTGGACTTGTTATGTGTGTGTGTTTTGAAATTATGCGCTCACATGCAACATTTTAATACCTTTGGTTGTATGATTGCAATTTTCTTACGAATCTCAAATAAAAATGAGTTTGTCCATTATTAACGCACAAATAAACAAACAGACAAACAATAAAAAATTCTAGGTATACTCAAATTATAGAAACATTTATTATGACCAACAAATAAAGGTTAGATAATGTTATTTGTTACAATCACGTTGTTGGAACTGTACCTATCATACATTTATTCAAAGAAATGACAATTTTCTTTAAAATAGGTACTTACTACATATGAAATTTAATTTACAACAACAAGTTACTTCTCAACGTTGTAGGTATGTAGGTACCCGAGTTAAAGCGAAAAAGTTTAAATTTCTTGGCTTGGGTAAAAAAGTAACTTAATTACCTAACTACTTGAATTTTTTTACTGTACTTTTTTTTTATCTATATGATATTAATCGATGAGACTGAGTATTTTTTGTCTTGTATGTAGATAACTAAAATATAAATACGTATGTCCAAGCTCGGTTTGAAATCTCACTAGTTTTAGTAGATTGGCTGTTATTTATTTATTCCATTCGACTAGCAGCAAAGAATACATAACAAACAAACAGGTAATGAAGTAATTATGTTATTATTTTGTCGTTATAATTAAGTTACTGTAGTTGGATTACATACATTTTCGACATTTGGATTTGATATAAGAGGTGCTCATCGGGCTAAGCAGAATACCTATCCACTATTTAACAACCAAAAAATATTTCAGATAAAACTTGGCAAAATTAATTTATCAATGATTTGATTGATTAATGAAGAAAAAGGTATCAGTCATGTACTTAGGTGTTATATAAAATAAAATCTTTATTAAATAAAAATTCGGACACTTAAATCTGAGTCTAAAAATTTTCTTAACTGTCCGTTGAAAGCACTGGCCGGTCAATAATTGCACTGGACACATGGTCGAAATTAAAAATTGATATTGGACTCACCAGTTCTCAGCCGCGTGCACTTTAGTAGCACAAACCTGTAAGTTTGGAGCCGGCTACCGGTCTCGACGAATTATCACGCGCGTTTAAATTTAATTAATTATGAGGCCACTGATAGTGTCACCGCAGACGTGATTTACTTACACCGCGAGTTGGGATCCAAGTTGGGAAGGCAAAACGTTTATTTGTCAACTCTCCCTACGACGTAATTTCGACTTTTTAGAGTTGTAAAGCGAAAAACAAACTTTACAACCGAGTAATTTTTTCTTTATTTTCAGAAAACTAATTAGACGCAGCACGATAAACATTACGAATCGCGAAAAAAGTGAGCGTTCCCGCGGCAAAGTTGCGAAGGCGCGCGAAGTTTGTGCCAAAGTTTCGGCAACTTTCGGCTTCCGGGCGGCGCCGTAAAAAAATCCTTGATACGTTTCGTCGCGTGGCTTACCTGCTGCCGGGCGCGCGAGCACGAGCGGCAGCACTAGCAGCGGCAGCAACGGCAGCCGCATCTGGCTAGCGAGGCATGCCAGCGCTGTGCGTCGCGCGCGGGCCGGCGCGGCACTGGGCGCGTGTGGCGGCGGCGGCGCGCCGGCACGTGCGCGCGCCCCCGCGCCCGCGCCCCGCCCGCCGCGCCCGCCTCGCCCGCCGCCCGCGCCGCCCGCACCGCCAGCAACAAGTCCCGGCGAAGGTGCCGCCGCCCGTGCCGCCCGCCGCGCGCTCACTGCCCGCTGCCCGCTGCCCGCCCGCGGCTGCGACCGACCCGCGCCCGCGACCCACCGACGCCGGCCGCTGCAGTGTCCCCGGTGCTAATTACACGCTTTGTCGTTTCTGTGAAATTTATGAGCAGACGTTAATAAGCGCACGGCGGCGGCGGTGGCGGTACCTGATTGACGCAGGCGGTCGCTTTTTTTTCTACACAGCAAATAGTCGTTCGATACATTTTTAGCGTAATCTCCGGACATTAAGTGCAAACTGTCTACTGCTGGACTTGGGTCTCCTCCACATTGTTGCCATTCTGAAATGTAGATGCTAGTCTAAATAAACATTACAACACGAGCCTGATAATGATTCAGTAGAGCAGGGGTCCGTTAGTTCGTACAATATTTTGTCTCGGCGGCCCTACATAAACGACACCAGGCAGGTACGAAAAGTAAAACTGAGCAATCTGAGTCACACCATGATCATCATCGTCAAAATTTCAACCAAAAGATGCACACTTTTCACCTGAGATTTCTACAAAGGCCGTCGGTCCATCTTGAGAGAGCCCTGCCCACGCCTCGTCTTCCAGTACGTGGTCACCACCCGAGAACTTTACTACCCCAGTGGCCATCTTTCCTGCGAGCTATGTGCCTGCACTGACACTTGGGTCTGGCAATCCTATCTTTGTGATCCGGGCTATGTCGGTGCCTTTGGTTCGCCTGCGGATCTACTCATTTCTGATTCAATCGCGCAGTGAGACTCTGAGCTTAATCGCCATCCAGTGTGTACTCTACAAGTAGTGTAGAGTACACTACTCTACATGTAGCGTAGAGTACACTAGACACAATAAACGAAAAGGGGCTACGCAGTGGTCATAATTATCATCTAATACTATATTTCTTGTTTACAATTTGCTATATTACTTTGCTGGTAGTGAAAAACTTACTCGTACAAGTGTAATTCAGCGATGCAAGTGCATGTCTAGAGAATGTTTTTCATTTGAACTCGAAATCTGCGACTTAGTATCTTATATAATACATTTCCTTTAATATGACGATAACCATGTGACGATAAAATTGTTGGTAAACACGGTAAATATGGTGGTAATTACAACATCCCCAAATTAAAGATTGATTGTGATAATAAATATTATGTAGCGCGAATTATTAAAACACTCGTGAACATGAGATGCTGCAGTGACACATTACTGCGACTTAGCTTTCTAGAATGATATCCACTTTTAGTCTAAATATGTTAATCGCAGATTTAATGGGCGGCTGCAAGTGCATTCCGTTAGGTGGGTGGTGTTTGACACCAATTGTTCTGATTTGTGTGCGGTTTAACCTCCAAGTATCCTTCTAAATTCTTGCCCGATCTAATCCAACTAATTTCACTATGAGTGCTGCCAGAGTAGTCGATTTGGCTATAAGGACTCGGTTAACAGGGCTCCAGTGCTAGGTGAAGGTTTCGTTTGCTTGTTTTTTTATAAGGTTGCCTTGTTCCCTTTTAGACGCGGGTATCGCACAAACCGACTATCGTAGACCGGCCAGTTTCCGTCGTTACTTGAGGTGTTCAAAACTGCGCTCTATATTATGTTATGCTGCTGGAGAAGGTTCAAAGCCAATGTTTCGTTTGTTGATGATTGTTTACTATGTAGAACTAGGTTTAGTAAAGCTACCCACTATGAATAAAAAGTAGCCATAGCTAGACAATCGCAAAACTGAAAAGTAACTCGACTAGCTGTTTCATCAGTTTAAAGTTTTCAGTATCGCCTTTTGTTCTGCGCCTGATCTTAACCTCCGATAACGATTAAAGTTGCAACTACTAGCTCAGAACTATTAAACTATGCAGTTTCCCGAATAGCAACAGCCGCTTTATGGCTGTAATGTGGTATCTATTAACCTATTTATTATTTGTAAGTATAACTCCATCTGTTGGGCGATTATTGGAGTTTCTTTCCAGTAATCCCCGCTAGGCTGTGTCGTGGGGATTTCTGGAAAAAGTTCCATGTCCCACACTTAATGACTTCTGGACCGAATCCCCTATGGTCCGCTGTTGGCGTACCCGGCGCGCGCGGGGTTAGGCGCGCTCGGCGCACGCGGCGCAGACAGGCGGGCAGACGCGGTCGGGCGGGGCAGCGTCTGCGCACCGCATTCCTCGGAGGCGGAAGGCCGGCGCGCGCGGTCGTCGACTCGCGCCGCGGCCCCCGCGCCGCACTGCACTGCGACCGCGAAAAACTACCGCCAATACTGGTAACGCTAACATAAACATTACGTAAAATAACATTTTCGTTGCGCTCGCTGAAGAAATGGAGGGTTAAGTAGTTGGTTCGAACGATCACGTGCGTCGTTTTTGGTCGCTAATAACTTGTGCTAAGAATCAACAAACTCTCTGGCTTGTATTTATTTATGAAGTGTCTGATTGGCACGTTTAAAAAGTACCTGATTGTTTACTTGTATTGGTCGATGACGCTGCGCTGCGTCGTGACATGCGCCCGCGCAGCCACGCGGCCGCGTAACCTCACAGCGCGGCGCTTATGACACTGTTACACTGTGACCCCACGTTTAGGTGACTGAAATTGTAATATCAATGACTATTTAATTGTGTTGGTTTATTTATAAACGAAATTAATTAACGCTCACGTTGTAGAAATTCGTATGTTACAAAGGCACCAGGTTAAGTAAATAGGTAGGGTATAACAACGTCTTTTAGTGTCTGAGACGTGTCGTGATGACAGTACTCTTTGCGAAGAGTGCACTGCTAAATTAGTAAGTTTGCCGATAATTTTGGTTGCCTATGAGTCAATCTCACTAAAACAGTCGGTTACGGACATTGACCACAACGGACGGCCTTGTCTATTTATTACCTCACGTTGTCCATCATTGCGCGAACATAAGTATAAAAATATCAAACTATTTAGGTACTTATATTTTGGAACTTGGTTAGTAAGCAAGTGCATAGAAATCAATATGAATAATTAACAAAAATAAAATATACGTAGGTTACATTTTTATATATCTCAAACATACCTACTTATTACCTAAAATTCTTTACTTAGTCTACGTAGTCTTAGTAAACTAATTAGTTTTGGATTAAATACAAAATAAGTAGCTGGCCTATGTATTTTATTTTATCGACGGATTTAAATGGAAAGAGTATCCCGTTGATGTCTTTTATATGAGGCTTCTTACTGTATTGAGATAAAAGCATGTAATTTCTTCATTAAAATAGCGATGAATTAAATGTAGGTATCCGATGTATTACACTTAATACAACATAATCAAATTAAGTAAGACAAATTAGGAGATATTAATTGTCGTTTTGTAGCTGATTGCCGCCTTTCGGACGCATTGACAACTGAACTTTGTAACTGGTTTTGTGTAAATAGTAGCTTACTCTACTACAGAATACTACTATCTAATCTTACTGAAATATGGAATGGTTTGTATGTTGTTGGTCGAAATCTCTGAAATTAATGAACCGATTTGATAATCGTTTTACTAATAGGAAGCTATACATTATTAGAAAACCGCAGGGAAAAGCTAGTATAAAGTATTTATTTTCTCAAAATTGTATATTAAAAACAGGAGAGAGTAGAAAACCGAGAAACAAGAAGCCTGCTCTCGTTAATAATATTTGTAAAAATGCTTTTAAGTTAGTAAGTTAAGTGACTGAGCTGAAATTAATTGTTCTGGAATTGGTTGCATTAAACTGAAATTTAGTAACCAAATAAGTCGACGAACTAACCAGTTAAAACAAATTATATTTTCATCAAAATTAATCTTGCCATCAAAAGTACTGCACGGAATTTCTATGAAAATGTAAAGATTTTTTTGAACATACAACACTGGTTTTCACGGCATCAGATTTCGTTTCTATCGTATAAATCAGCCAACAAAAACGTCTACTCCATGCGACAATAAACACTCAAAAACTTTATTCCGTAACATGCACCTTTTGCCACCAAATTGGCGGTATTACACGGAATGAGCGTCAGTTTTGGGGTGTGCAAAAAACTGTGGTGGGCACCCGCGATTGTTAATTTTTGTCGTAATGGCTCGCAAAGTGCACAGTAGCGCGGGCGCAGGGTAATGGCGAGGGACATTCGCCTGATTACATGTTTGCCCGGCGGATGTTTTACGTACTTATTAAATATCCCGCTTCTTGGCTGTACGCAAGGCAGCACCACCCTCGTTAGAGCGCTCTTATATTCAGCCCCGCAAGAGCTAAAATCAAACTTACATATTAGTAACTTGACGCCGATATGCGTAGAACCGTTCATTAAGAAATGCGACATTGTTGTGGAAGTAGTTGTCTTCTCACGCACCCTAAGGAATATAATAAAAGTGAAAGTCTGTTGGCTCGCTTCTTTCTCCTTCCTTTATGTCAAAATGAAGCTAATATGATTTATATAGTTAAACTATTATAGTAAGTTAGTCGTTAAAATCATAGAAATCGTAAACCTTGTATTATGTGTGTCTAGTATTCATGAGTAAACTATGCTAGTTTGATTTATAAAGAGAAATTAAACTACCCGTTATGGAATTTTGTGCGAATATTGTGGTTGACATAAGATGAAAAATGGTGGTCAGAAAAAGACAACTTAAAATATTAGTATTAAATTCAGTTTGGTTTCATTAGTTCAAAGGAATCAATTACAAAATCCAGAATAAATTCCATTGTATCATGCACAGTTGAATGTTTCGTTCGACCAAAATACATACTTACATCGATAATTACGTAGTCCACATAGGATTAATCACACTTATTAGGGATTAATGATACCGTTTCAAACGATAAGTAGGCACCTACCCCTTTTTTCGCCTAATAACCATGTAATGGACAATACTCCATCGGAGGCATGATTCCAATGATTCACGGGTAACTTTTTTCCCCTCGGAGTGTATTCACAATTGATTTTGGAATAAAAAAGTGCCATTATCTGCCCATAGTGGAGGCGCGTGATCAGTTTGCCCTCAATAACTGGGCAAATGTCATTTTTTGTCCGCGAGTGTACGTCGCGGTGCATCGATAACTCATCCAGTAAAGCATACAGACCCAAAAAAGGTTTAATGATGACTGCCTGATAAGTACCTAGTTTTGCGTTTTTTTTAGTTTACTTGCAGACTGATCAATGAGCAACTAAGTATCTGCTTTAGTTAAAATTTTTAGTATAAAATTGGCAAGCGGGCTGCATCAGCAAAAAGCTAGACAGTAGGTAGGCCCTAGACTAGCCTTATGCAATACGATACCCGTGATTCAGGGTGGGTATAAATATAATATTGAAGTTAATTTATTTATGCAATAATTCACAAGATACATAGTTTTTAGCAGTATATTTTTCGAATAATTTTATTATTAATTGGTTTAACTTTTTTGGGTATTAAATCGGTTACCTACTTTCAATGATATACAAACTAAAAAGATTTCTGTATCAGATTTGTTTTAAGACTGCGCATCTATAATTCTAAACACAATTCAAAACCAGACCGCCTTCGATGATTCTATCATAGACTGCTTAATACAAAAATAGTGCAGCTACAAAGCGCCAGCCCGTCAAGGCTGGCGCAATCGCCGTCGCCATCGCAGACAGGGTGTGTGACTGCGTGGCACTCGTTTGTCCTGTCAAATTCAGTTTGGCGTATTGAAAGTATTGTGCAAGGGAATTTTAGGTGCGGCGGGTGCGCCAATCAAAGCGCATTGTGCCGGTGGTACACTCGGAATAGCCGGCCTCGAGGTAAACAAGAGCTATGTAAAGCTGTCGATTCGACCAAATTCTTGCATCGCATGCCCAGGCGCAAGCGCATATTCCAGCGCATAACGTTTCCCTCGAACGGGCTCGGTGAACGGCAGTGTGGGCAGCCGATTTTATGTTAGGTTTTATAAGTGTAAGTACCTAGTTCTGGTTAGGTTAGGTTGGGATAAGACTAAATATGAGAAAGTTAAAAAAATGGGAATCGTATCGTTTATCGATTTGGTTAAATGGGAAAAATATATGTTGTGCCGGCACCACCTGGGATATGGGCAGGGTAATGAAAGAAAGAAAAACATTTATTAAACATTGACACCATGACACAATAATTTTGCATAAAAAGAAGTCAGTATCTAAAACGCTTAAACAATTAATGCTGATAATGATGATTATAAGAGCAACAAGAACGAAGTTGTATGATCGAATCTAGGATGCAGATGCATCAAGTTGATTTTCGATGATAAATTCTAAGAAACTTATATTTTTTTAATTTCAATAAAAGTCCTAGGATTAGCTTACCAATTTTGCTAGACAACTTTTTAAGCACATTCCTAAAATGGCGTTGCCTCTTAGCAGCGTGCAAGGACAAGATCGCGCGTCTAGCCGGTAAATTGAAGAACCCCGCTTGTCCTAGGAATTCGTTAATGACCGGCGCGGCGTTAGTCCGACGGGCGGACACGGGACCGGTCGACGGTCGCTAGCAACATTGTCGAAGGAAACCACTGTTCATTTACCTACGTGGAACGGCGGATATCGCAGAAGAAAGCGCGCGTTTCGAGAATCTCGTGAGTAATGTGGCAATGCTAGGGATCCGGCGACATTTTTTAGCGGAGGTACCGGTACGGCACCGGTTGGCGGCGGCGACTGTGGAGTTTATTAGTAGAGGATGCGATTACATTCTTATTGGGACCCTGTATATCGGTATCCGGTAAGTAGATATAGTTTTTTTAAGCTACTCAGTAACAAACAAGCAAACAGCCTCACTGTCGCTCGTGACATATAGGTACAATTCATACATTTAGATTGCAGGTAACTAAATGCAGAACCGCCGGTGCGTTATCATTGTAAGGACAAAGATGAAATGCCTCATGTCTGTAATTTCGCTGGCTACCTTATCCTTTAAATCGGAACACAATAATGCAAGCATGCAAGGCATGTATCAGGGAACAACAAGAATTTGTCGTTTAATTTTCTTGGACTTTTTCGTTGACGTTCACAGATGGACATGAGCACTATTTAAATAGATTTCTGCGGATAGTTGCGGAGGTTGGATTTACTTATGCTAATTTTCTAGTCTAGTTAAAAAGCCTCCTCCAAGACAGATGTTCTCAATTTTTTTTTAGTACTAGACAGACCTTAAACTTGCGTATCGCCTAAAGCATAAAACCTCGAAATCGCGCACCCCTCATACGAGTTTAGTATATCATGTCGAAAGTTAAATACTCTGTCGCTAAATATGATGAAAATAAGTCCCCCACCGCGTCCGTCTGTCTGAACAAAATTCGAAAATAACGAACTGATTTTAAAAAGTCTTAAATAAGAAGCTATATATTTCCGAGTGTTTGGTACCTAGTTTATTACCCGAAAAAACAAAAGGATTTCGCGGGATAATCGAATGTTAGCAGAGTTTCGGTACAGAGCATAGTTTGAACAAGGGTGAAAACCGTACCGCGGGAGACCGTTAGTTTATACTAAATTTTAGATCGGCACACGTACCCTAAGAGTGTAAACGTATGTACCACCAATTGGAAAACACTAGTCTAAGGTCGCGGTCACGAAATCAGCGGCAAAGTAGCGAGTAGCGGGGCGGCGGCGGCCGCGGTGGCTAACGTCAATATGTAGTGTTTCTTTCTATACTTTGCGATGGACCGCATCTAGGTCTGTCATAACTTACACTAAAATTGCTGAAATTGCAATAATTGTAGTAAACCTGCTTTTTTGATATGTTGTTTGGGTGCCCTTAGATAATACTATATAATAAATGCTTGTTCAGATTTGCAACAATCCAAAATGTCGGGTTGAGTTATTGCTGAATTTGTTTCACTATAGTTTTGTTTTATGCAAAAAATACTACATGGGAAGGCTCTGAAGTAGAAAGTATTCAAAATTCCCGACAGTTTGAGCTCTAATTCAGTTTTCTAGGTTTATAAATAAATAAATAAATAAATAATCATTTATTTCAGAATTTACAATTCCATATCTTTTTAGATTTTACAATTCCCTATCTATTTAAATTCATTACCAAAAATATAAAAATAATAACAATGTCAAATTCCATACTTATACTTTATACAGGGTTCCCAAAATTAGCTTTTTAGGACAACCCTTTCGACGTTTCCCCCCTCGTCGAAGTTGATTTTGATATTCCTGGGCCCTCAAAGGAGACGCAAACGTTAAGTTAATCCCAGCAATGGTAGTGACCCAGTTACATGTAAAATGTAAAGGTTTTTAAATGATATTATAATTTTTAACATTTTAAAATGCCTTTTATACATATTATTGTATATTTTCTCTTTTTTTCACTTGAATATAATTTATATTGGAATAATAAATGTAACTAGATAATAAACACGTAAAGTAGAATTTTAGTAATTTTATTGTACTTCCCATTAATACTAGATTTCTGTATTTGGTTTATGGTCGTCATCGAATAAATTATCACTCCTACGGACACACCTCTAGTCTCAAAATAAAGGTAATTGGGAACCCTGTATCTTGGGAATTGTTAGACCTAGAAAATTAGATTAGGGCTTGAATTGTCGGGAATATCAGCAATAACTCAGCGCGCTCTCATTGTAGAAACTGTAGTGTATGTACCAATGAATGTTCTATTTATCACCTATCTACTATTCAAATATACGCAGTCTTAATCCCGAAGTCAGTCGTTTCACTAGGCTCCGGCCTCCCACCTTACATGGCGACCCTGCCAGGATTCGAACCTGGAATAGAAATAAATACGATCCAAATAACATATCGAAAAAGCAAGTTTACCGCAATTATTGCAATTTCGAATATATTACCAGCCTAATCGCTCGAGCGCCGTTCCCCGCGCCGCCACCGCACCGCCACCGACGTGGCCAGTTCGTTCCATTTAAATCTATTAATTGAAACGCGCCCCGCATCCGCTGGCTTCGTGGCCGCGGCCTTTAGACATTTAGTCTCCTTGTACGATACACCCGTATCCAGCGGGTTATTACATTACACAGTCAACCTATTGTGTAAGGAAATAAAGTAAAAAATATTCCAGCGATGTATTTAGCTCAAGGCTGGAAATGTGAGAGCATAGTTTAAACAAATAGGCTTATTAACTAAACCTAGTCTAGACTCTAAGACTGTAGATGACCTGTCACCAGTTTAGCAAAATGTTGGCAAAACCATTGAATTGTGGCGGCGGCCGCAGTGCCTATGCAAGCGCGGGCGCACACGGCGGCACGTCAATGCTACAGGGCTGTGCTGAAATATATTCTCAAACAATTACGTCTCTTATTACATTATTTTTTCTTAAACTCATGCTTCGTCAACGCTATAGGGCTGTGCTGAAGTATAATCTAAAACAATTACGTCTATTAATTTTTGTTTTTTCTTAAAGACTCTTAGTAACAAGCACGATACACAATGGCAATTTTCCCGGGACTCCGTATTGAGGCGAATTTTATTTATTTCAATTAATGGAAAGCGGTTTGAAGTTTAAAAAGTCCAAATGATTCCTTGTATTAGGACCTTTTATTAAACCATTAGTGAAGCGTACCTACTGACCATCGGTACCTTTCACTGTTATACCGATATCCTTCAGCCACGACATAACAAAACAGCACCAGCTTAATAAATGTTACTAATACAGTATTTCCTTTTGCTTGCGCGATGTTCAAACATTTTCAATTATAAAAATTTTAACGGACTTGTATATTTAAAATTATGGTGGTGTTTTCTGTACGGACTCCTCCAGCTGGGCAGATTCCCGTTGAATTAAATAATTGTCCTTTGTCTCTAGAGTGTAGACATAAAGCTTATTGACCTTATCTTATTATTCTGTTAAAGCTTCTTCTATGTAAAAATAATATTTTTATGTTAAAAATTGTGAAACATCTAAATCTAATCACGATTGCACTTTGAGTTGTTAAACTTAATTTAATAATTTATCTCGTAAAGTGCCATCCCTATAGAATATCAGGTAACTTGATGACGAATATTCACGTAGTTCAAAGCAGGTAGACGTAAACACGTTAAGTGGCTAGACATCGAAGTTTTTGTTCTACAGTCTAGTCTACTGTAAGTATCTAGACTTAGGTAGGTACCTATTATACCGCCCATACATAATAACTAGGTAGCCGAAGCATAATTGATAGATAAACTACGCAAAATTAGACATCTACATTTTGATACGTCACCGTCTGGCTTGCTATATTTTCTTATTGTGCATTCCTGTTGACAGTCATGTGATTTGTTTGTTAGGGGTGAGTATGTACTAAAACATCTAACGGATAAATGACGTTCTCAGTATCCTTCCAAACAACTTAGACTTCATGTATATAGGTATTTCCCATTGTCATAAGGTTTATTTTTTCGCATGATTTATGTTTTTGTATAGAAGAGTGACAAGTATTTTTAATTTACTTATTTCAAAAATGAAATCGTTGCCTTTCGGTCATAACATGATATCATGTTCTATTAGTCATATTATAGTGTCATTGATTGATTAGACACTTGTTGGTCATAATCACATAGTTGTTTGTGTATGACCAGAATTTTGCACAGATTCAGTTCGGCGATTCATCCGATTCAGCATTGTCCATCCATAACTTCCTGGACCTCCTCTGGGATCTCTTTCTGATTTTTACATATATCAGGGCTTACGCTGCCTGACCGAACCAGCGCAGGCAAGCTTTCTTTATCTAAGCCGCAATGTCTTTCACGCAGAGGCTGTCACGGATGTGCTCGTATTAGAATCGTTTATTGCCTTAATTTAACAAAAAAAAAGTGAAGATCGCGGACGTGCTTCGACGGCGCCGCCCAAGTTCTTTTAATATTAGACTGGAAATTATATTAGAAATATGTTTAGATGGCATTTGATCAACATTGGTAATTGACGATGCCGCCTTGCACTCTAATCTCGCAGTCATTAGAGCATTACAGGCGCTAATGACGCTATTGTTTACTTAGTTACTTACTTAGTTTTATGGGGATTTTGGGGATTTGACCGTGAGTTCTCGCCATTTGGCCCACGCTGCCAAGATGCGGGACGATATCAGGGGCAATATAGCCATTCGCCGGGCTCGTGCAGAACGGATCCGAGGTATTTAAATTTAACTGTGCTAGTGACAGCTTTATACCCTTAAAGGATGGTTTCAAAATTCGCGCTGCAGCTAACCATGTACTGTGTTTTGGCGACGTTCAGCCACGGATAATTTATTCAAACCATCATTTTCTAGTAGTTACTTCCTTACAGGTGTTTTGATCTGTAAATATTTACTCAGCGTGACAAGGACAGCCCCATAATGGTGTGCTGCTGTAAGGAAAACCGGCATTTTCTATTAGGTAGGTATTTCCTTACGTACAAGTGTTTTGATCTGTAGATGTTTACTCTAATAGCGTGACCAGGACGGCACCATAATCGTGTGCTGCTGTAAGTAATTATTTGTAATCTTCGGTTGCGACCCTAAGTATAATTACATTATGTAAATCGACCACTTTTTGCCCCCATAACTCAGTAGTTAATGTTCCGAAATTGGGCCCTGCGGCGACCATTTAGGACCTAATAAATAACGAAAATGAAGAAATAGATTAGCAACAGCCAATAAATGAAAACAAAACGATTATTGTTAGCCTAATTTATGCGGGCAATAACCGTGCGGTGGGTGTAATATGTAATCTTGACTTGACGCAGCGCGTTCCGAGCGCGAATTATGTATGAGCGGATAAAATTTGGCCTAATTTTTAATTCAGTGGGTTTTTGTTTGTGTTTTTCAAGTCTGGGTTTAGACGAGGTTTTTATGAGCTAGTCTAGCCGAATGTCGGACGCCGCGCCGATCCGCGTGGCGGCAACAGTTGGTCGGACTGCAGTCGAGCATGATAAAATATTGCCAGTCTATAGAGAGGCCTTTAACGGTTTTTCTGTAAATAATCAACCTTCCCGCAGATACCTATTATTTTCCCGGTATAAAAAGTACCCTATGTTATACCTACAGTGATTAAAAATCGGTCCAGTAGTTTTTGAGTTTATTCATTACAAAATGATGCAGGATACGTTATGCTGCAACTTAAAACTGTATGTATTGCTAAAGCGTGCCGACGCGCGTAGCCAGCGCTTGATCTAAGCCGCTCCCGTTTTGGGCGACACCATGCAGAAGAACAGAATACAGCTGGGCTTGCGGTATTCTAATATATTCTAAGAAAGCGTATTTTCCCTCGTGCCTCTACACTAGTCCACGCAGAACCGACAGCGATCAGACAGCGTTTAGCCGCTACTTTGGAAATTCCAACAACTACCGGATGTTTTGCAAACTTATCTGTGCGTGTACGCAGACAATGTGCTAGGTTTTTAAACAGAAGTCTCAACTAAATGCTAATATTTAAAAAATCTGCAAATTTGTAGTGTGTCACTGCCGGAATTAAAAATTATAACTCCGTTCTGGGTGGCGTCGAGGTTGTGTTTTTCGGAGGCGAGGAATGCCAGCCCTAACGCCGATTTTCCCGCAACACCAACTTACAAAAGCGTTGGGACAAGCCA
Organism: Blastobasis lacticolella; assembly: GCA_905147135.1. Taxonomy (NCBI): domain Eukaryota; kingdom Metazoa; phylum Arthropoda; class Insecta; order Lepidoptera; family Blastobasidae; genus Blastobasis; species Blastobasis lacticolella. The sequence goes on from LR990058.1 coordinate 6,499,759, forward strand.
ATCTGCAAACTCGCTTTCTCAACGCTTTCAAGAAAGCTCCACCAATGATGCAGATCCAGCTCGTCTACTCGCCATTTCAGAGAAGGAAACGGGATACTGGCTGCAGGCAATTCCATCTCAGAACACGGGTACCCTCTTAAACTGACCCACACTTACATGTTGCCTATATGCTTACGTTTAGGTATAAAAATGAATAAACTACATCACTGCCATTGTGGGAGTGAAATTGACTTTGTTGGTCTCAGGGCAGGCCCTTAGTGTGGGATGCGACCTGCGTAGATACCCTTAGGGCTACCACGGCCTGTGCCGACGCGGCAGCTTCACCGGCAGAGGACCTCAAGCGGCGTAAATATGGATAATGGATCCCTTGGACAGGGATACTTATTTGCGCCATTTGGGGTAGAGGCGATGGAGTCCTGGCGGCTGAGTTCCTGAAAGATCTTGCCGCTGCCGCGTATGTCGTGCAGCGTATGAGCTTGGCAATACAGAGGTAATACCGCCAGCCTCCTAGTAACACTCCCAAATAGCAGCGATTTGGAATCTTTTTCTTTTGGGATTTTGTTTATATTTTTTGTATATGTATTTTAATTAAGAAGGTTTTAACTAGTTTAATTTGTTTTATACTGTATGACTATCATTTACTGGCTTAAAATTTTTGAATAAATATAACGAATAAATAATGCTATTAAATAATCATCTTGGCTGTGTAATAATCAATCACTTGTGCTGTCGCGCACGAGGGCCCGGGGTCCGCCTTGACTATGATAGACCATGATCGACCTTGACCATGACCGCCGGGACCTCTGGCTTACGAGTTGCATACTCTAACCGCTCGGCCACTGACGCACTCACGTGAAAATATTACAATGCTAATAGCATTTGAATATAGTAGTTTATGCAACTGTCATGTAAAATGGGGTATTAAAACATGAGTGTCTGTTTATCTTACGAGGCGTAGCCGAGTTATATGCATTTGCATACACTACTTTCTCTACACTCACATTTTTATGTTAAAATATCGTACCTATAATTTTCTCAACTTTGCTGGAAGTAAGCTGCGAGTCAATTCTGTTGTATCTACGCCTCGAGGATATCAAGCGGCGGGAAATTCACTTTACTACTTTCACATTTATTTATTTGCTTCAAATAAGAAAAAAAACATTCACAAACACAAATTACAACAATTAAAAAAATATACTGTACAGCGGGAAAATAATTACACATTTAAACAGGAAAATTTAAATTTTGAATTTGTTAAAACATCTAGGTATTCAGCCTACATTTCGCCGTGTCCCGGCGCCCGACTTAAATTAAAAAATAAGAGTGTTGAATAATGATTAAAAAGTTATTTGTTCGTTACAGCCGTAGTGAAAATAGTATGGGAAATGCCGTATCGAAAAGTTTTTTTATTTTATTTTATAGACTGGCGTGAAAAAAGTGTACCCTTAAACGACTGTTTTCGAATATGTAATTGGAACATTACGCTATGAGTGTAGATAAATATTTAAAATTGAGCAAACTCCACGTTTTACTATGCAAGATGTAATTTATAGGTCTGTTATTATGACAATATTGAAGAAAACTTTACGAACGTTAGGTGTTCTTTTCGTTAGTATTTTCTAATACATTTCTTCTCTTACCATTCTAATAATGGCGCGAAGCAAGAAAAATTTGCATGCAGGCTTAAGTGTGATCAACAAAACGAATTAAGTAGCCATTTTAATTTTTAACCTTTTCCCACTTAACGCAAAGGTAAATAAAAACTTTTGGGGCAAATTACACAGCAACAAGCTTGTCTTAAACGGTAGGTAATGAACAAATCTCTCAACCACCATACCACCACATGCCCACCGACAGCTGACCGCCCGACGCTCCACACGTGACCCAGAAGCGATCGAGACGCGATCTGACACTCGGGTTTGTTTTCTACTTCTACGAAAGGGAAACTCGCGGAAACTGGCTGCGAGACTGCGTTGTATTTTATAAACCCGCCTTTGTCACGGTGCGACGACGCCGCAATTGTTTAGGCGAGCGGCGCCGGCGACGCCGCAGAGCCGCCAGACGCCCGGGTACCGGCTAGTACTCGTACTTGCGCGCGTATACAAATACAAATAAGTTTAGGCATTGAATGAAATGGTTACAGAAGGTAATGTACCTAATATCATTTATGTATGAGGTACAACACAACTTTACAATAATAAATAAATAAAAAGTCTTCAGAAGGTAATTGTTGCTACAAAATGTGGTGCAATTTAAATTACCTACACAAATCAGTTGTTTTAAGGCCTCATACTAGGGCAACCCTGACTCGTGGAGACTAGGAGTACATATCTGAAGAAACAGAGGTGGAGAGCTTAGGTCATTTTGGCGTTAATGTCCCGGTTATGCTCTCGCGCAAGAGGGCCCGGAGGCCGTCTTGGCCATAATCAAGGACTTGGCAGATCAGGTAATAAAACAGTGTAGCGAGTGCCATCTGACCTCCGTGACCCTGTTAACAGGGGAATCTAACTAGATTGGATCATGGTTACACATTCAGTCACCTGAATGTGCAGGTTTACGATGTTTCCTCTCACCGTAAGAGCATCGGTTAGTTTTCAACTAATGTACATAACTCAGAAAAAAGTCATTAGTACCTACATGGCGGCAGTGGGATTAGAATTCGGTACCTTTCGCATTGCGAGTCGGATATCGTTACCCACTGACGCTTTTAGGTAGAGAGCTTAGGTACTTTGTAATAATTGATAAAATATTTCAAGATTCCGTTTCTTGACACTTGGAAACCGTCAATTAGGCAACTAGTCTTCAAAGGAGAATGCTTAAATTCCGTAGACAAAAACCCAGTTCTTAGGTAGTAACCAGTACCTATGGGGATTACACCCCTTAATTTTCATTTTTTTTCTATTATTTGTTGTTATAGCGGCAATAGAAACACACACTTATTCTGTGAATATTTCAAGTAGCTGGCTGTTACGGTGCAAAAGATACAGGGTTCTGTCAGACAGACAGTGGAGGGGAGGATTTTTAATCGGGTTATTTTTTTACCCTTTGGGAACGGAACCCTCTAAATGCCAGTTGTATTATTCAGGCGTCGACTTAATAAAATATGTTTTAAATCACTTTTAGATACTAGGCCGGTTCAAAAGTTTTAGCCAACGGCTTGTTATACACCCTATAGTTTTAATTTTGGTATCGTTTAAAGGGAAATTTTATTACAAATTCCTAGATCAAAAATCACTATCCGGAAAATCTTAGTTATTTTTTTTTTATTATTAAAAATAACATGTCTGCTATATATCAACCCCTACGACGGAGGTAACGCGGGAGGCATTTTGATGTAAAAAAATGCTTCCCGTATTATTATTATAAATATGGGTTAACGTTTATAGAATCACATGAAAATATTATGAGCCTCTTTGGTGAATTGTCCCTTGCCTATGCTATTGTTGTTTGTTGATTTTATAACTTTAAACGAGGTTAGAGCGACCTGAAACATTAACCTAGACCAGGGCAGCCGCTAAAGTCAGTCACTCCAGAAAACGTCATCAGGGTATAGTCGCTGATAAAAGAATGTCACAATATTACTAGCTGTAAGATTCAGTATTAAATACAGTTTCAAACCCATGTAGTATCCATCATTTTTACGGACCATAGAAAATATGCATCATGAATTGGCACAAGTAACTTTCTGCTCTTCCCTGAGAAAGTGGGCTATTATTCGAAATGCAACCTTTCTAACCTTAAAGAGTTCATGTAAAGTGGTGGAATCTACCTGGGGTGTAACCCTCATTTCATCCTGAATCTCATGCTTGTTGTGACATTTCTCTAATAACGACTTTACCCTGATGATGATTTCTGAAGTGACGGAAGTTAACAGTTGCTTTAGTCTAGGTTCATGTTTGAGGTCGTCCTGACCACGTTTAAACTTATAAAGTCTATAAATGACAATAGCATGTGATAGAGGCAATTCAGTAAATGCGCTGATTAAATTTTCAAGTGATTTTTCATACGTTAACCTTAATAATGTAATCATAATCCATCTACCACGAAATGCTTCCCATATTACCAAAATAGTATGGAATTGTATGGACAGACAACTTATTTTAATATTCGATAAAAAAATAAGTAATAGTCGCCAGCTATTAATTTTTAACCAAGGAGTTTGTAATAAAATTTGCCTTAAAACGATATAAAAGTTAAAACCAAACATTTTTGGACCAGCCAACGTACATCATTTAATTAATATGATATTTACAGTATATTACAGATAGAAAAGTATATTTTGTGTAACAAGTGTGTGAAAAGTGAAAAGATTTTCAAAATTCATTTTTACGGTTGAAAACCTGAGATCGACCTATTTTCATCTGGTCAGAATATGATAATGAAAAGCATAATAAATCAAGGGAAATCCTCGAAAATTATGAGCACATAGGGTGTGTTTGTCTTTTTTTAAATTACTTATTTGTTTGTTTCAAAGGTTCATCATTGCTGCTGATGATGAAGCCATTTAACTCCTTATAACGATTCCGAGCTATGAGATAATACTGCGATTTGTCTACAGAAACTATTCAGTACCTTGGGCTAACGTGATGCTTGAGACGAATTATGTCAATCCACTGCATAGACATTCCACCTATTTAAGTTCCCAATACACCTATATTAGTTCGTCTTAAATACAGCTACAGATCATAAAACATACTTTTAAAGCTAAAATAAAGCTAGGAGTAACGTTAGCTCAACTTGGTTTGGTAAATGGGGCACCAAATCGCGTTTTCTGTCAAGCCAGACTTTAATGTCTAGATCCCATAAAGATCGCCCACAAACGACTGCGTTGCAATAAACTTATCAATATAAAAACAAGTAATTACGATAGACAGCGGACACGAGATGATGAGATAAATCGAGTACGTGGAAGGGAAACCTAAATGCTGGCCAGACCGGGGTCGCCATTAGGGAATCGATTATAAAGTGATCAGCGAATCCAGGAACTCTACACAACACTTGTGGGCACCACGGGACCAATATACTACTTACACATACTTAAGTACGCTATAGGATGATGTAAATGCCTTTTAAGTACTTACCGGATACTGTTTTATCCACAACAGCGTCGGAGTCTCCAGCAGTAGCGTTTTTTTAATATGACATTTTATCGATCTATACATATACATAGCCGTCTGTCCTAATGTATCTTTTAAACTACGCAACGAATTTTAATGCGGTTTACAACAATAGATAGAGTGATTGAAGAGGAAGGTTTGTAGACAAGAAAAAGGTTGGTTGGGGTGTAGAGTAGCCTGCCTGATGGTCACCAAATTATCCTTCAATAATCACAAAAAGCTCGCTATGCGCGTACGTTACTTGGACGAAACGCATAAGATGATGAAGTAGATGACATCTATACATCGTCAGTAGGTGGCGAAAAAGTGACGCTGGCACCAACCTAAACAGTTCTTCAGAAAATTCACCGTTGTACAGGCGGTAGACAATACACAGGGAGCCAACGTTCTCTGGACGCCTAGGGATCCAAACTGCCTGTATAGTTCGGCGTTGGATGGAATCCAGTGGAAGGACGGTATTGGGATGCACTGGCCCATATTTCATGTAGCTCATCAAGCATAACAGTAGTATTTAGATGATAGATATAATATCTATGTAGGAATATTTTTTCATTTCCCTAAGAAACGTTATCACTGAATCTTTAGTTAGTCAAACAGTACAAAACATAGTAAATATAAAATACTGGTTATCTTCCAGACGATTTATATTGTTGAATTTCCGTTCCCATGCAGCATAGATGCAGATCTTCTCGTAAAATACGTTGTGAAGCTTATTTATGTTTCCCAAAGACATTGAATTAAACGATGTTAGATGTATGGATATACTCATGGAAACCACAAGACTGAATTCAAACTTCCAATGATCACAAAGTAAACCTAAAGATAACAGAGAGCCAGATTTCACCTCTGAATCTCACATGATACATGATACATTAAAAGACATGAATATTTTGTTTATATTTAGTATCATTAATATTTATATTATTTTGGGAATACAAGTTAAATTTAAATAATTTAATTTAACAAATACTTATGACATCATAAAAAAAGAATGAAATATACATATGTCAGTAAACTAAAACTTAAATCCTAAAATTGAAATGAAACGAAAATATAAATATAATAATTCGATTGCTTAATAATGATTGCAATTAATATTATGCTTTTTGGCGCTCGGGATTTTATATGGCCTTTGATACCACTGAGTACGAATGGGCACTTTATCCCCTGTTGTTCCCATGCACTGACCACCGCCGATAATTATTGCATCATACAATAGATATGATTGATTACTAGTGGCACCGATAGAAAATAGATCATCAATACTTAAGGTGGTTGACGAATTTTATGAGAAAATTAATTTAAATTCTTAAGTTTATTTATGTAATACCTAGAAGGAGGCTTGCGAGCAATTAACAAAGGAGACAGTGCTAAAAATGGTAAAGGTGTAAATGCCTAAAATCAGGATCGCTGCTGTAGTTCGGAGGAGCGACAAACTATAGAATTCTTAATATTTAGGTCGTACGACAGCTACTTATCGTTTGACAATTTCACGATATCTTTAATCATAGCTTTTTTAATATACCACTAAGGTGGCAAACAAGCTTACGGCCCGCCTGATGGTAAGCAGTTAATGATGTAGCCTTTGCAATTCCCAAGGGTATCACTTGCTATCGTGGCAACTACGCAAAAACCTTTTTACATCCTTTTTGAAGAACTCCAGGTTGTATTATCCATGGCAAACCTCTCTAGGGAGCTTATTCCACAACCTAAGAATGCGTATAAGAGAGTTCCTCAGAAGCTTAAAGAGTTCCAATTCCAATAACGACCTCAAAATCTAAATGAAAACCGATTATCATAGAGTACCAAAGACCGCCAACCGCACCAAAGTATAGCAAGTTAGTATAGGTTCTACCTACTTTATACCGAGGCAGCGCGTGCGCAAGAGCCGATGCGTCCGCGCGAGTTTTTGCGTCGCCGCCGCGTCTGCCCGTTTTTCTGCGCATGGCCGCCGTGCGCCGTCTGCGCAACTCTGTTTACATTCGCCGTGTTGCTGTGTGAAATACAAAACGTATACAATACCGCCTCGTTATGTCCTCGTTTGAGAGATAGGTATATATGCGTACTCGTAATGAGCGTGATGACTGGTGTTATGATAAGGGGTGTCGGTGGCAGATTGGTTAAGGTATCTGATTCGTAAGAAAGAGGTACCGGGGTCGAATCTCACTGCGGCGGTAATGTACATTATTTTTTTATTTTTTTAAGCACTTTATTACACACAATAAAATATATAGAAAAATATCATACATGTAAACGACACAACAGGCACTATTTATTTGTTAGTTAGGTTAGTTGCGCGCTAACCGATAGTCTTGTGTAACCATGATCTGGTCAGGTTCTCCTGTTAACAGGATCACGGAGGTCAGATGGCAGTCGCTCCACTGTAATTACTTGATCAGCCAAATCCTGGATCATTGACAAGGCGGATCCTGGGAGGTACTCGTAATGTACCGCGTGTGTAATGTGATCCGTTCGTCAATACCGTTACGGGGTGCCAATCGTCCCCCGAGACTATTCAACTGGTATGAGGGTCCTCAGCGGAAGAGCTTGATCAGCCTCTCTTAGCCAACGAGGAGGAGCAAGCCATTCGTCGATCTTCTTGTGATTTTATTTAGTTATGTTTTTGCTGAAGACAGGACGTTTATTTTGATCCATCAGAGTTGACTCGTTCCTCGGCAAAGGCATTGCTATCCAGCAAGCCAGCTTTTTACATTTTGAACATATTCCGTAATACATAACACATACAATCCATAGAAGTTTTACAGTAAGTATTATAATATTATTAGGAGTACATTCATATTGTTTTATATTATTATACCTAAGTAAACTAAACAAATAAATAAATTTTCCAATACAAAACTAATTATGAGATTTAATTTTTTATCTTTAACTCCTATCTAATAATAATTAGCTATTTACAGTGGATAGGTTCTTACCTACAATAAAACGTTATGGATAAGATTATAAATACTTTATATTGTTGTACATTCATAGATTATAAATAGTTTTTCTTAACTCTACAGGGTTCCATAGAGTTCTTCCCCTTAAATTTTTATTCATAGTGATCCATTTCAACCAATCATCACAAGGAAATCAGGTGTTCAAAACATAAAAGTGTGTTTAAGAAAACGCAAAAGTGATACATTAACCGTACGTTGATAAAATAAACTCATTGTCAGTACACCTGTTTAATGTAACATTTTGTATGGGTAGAGCTCATAAGCATGTAGAGTAGATACATGTGTTGGTTTGTGCGTACCACAGTAGCTGATATATGATTTCACGCTCGCTCCTCAACATTTTTTGCTTCGGCACTGGTTGATTGATATTTCTGATATAGTCGTTCCCTTTGGAAAAAACAACTGACGCACTACGGGCATTGATTATGAGAAAAAAGTTATTGAATCTCAAATGAAATACTTTTTGTATCGCAGACTTCGGCTGTTACTTTTGTTTTGCGGCTAAGTAATCCCATTTGAGGGTTTTTGTTAGATATAATGGATAATATTGGTTTCTTGTTACATCGGTTTAAAGCTGTACCATTTTTAGTGGTCGTCTTCGCCGTCTTCTTTAATAAAAAGTGTTGCACTTTACAACACCTGTTCCAATTTTCTATATCAAGTACAATTTGGATGATGCACGGAGTCGTGCAGGATCTAATCCATCAGTTTTGCAACTGATTTGCAATGGTGGAGAATTGAGCGCTGATAGAGCTAAGTTGCCAAGCATGAGCATCGCTGTAGTGTCTTTTCAGATTACATTCTTCAACAATGTTCTACAATGTTCGACTCGATAAAGCAGAAATTCTAGAAATAAATATTTTGACTGCTGGCTATTTGTATAAACTGCTTGGACTCGATATTTCTATTGAATCTGGACACGTTAAAGACGTTTATATGCTGTTTTAAGGTTAGCATTTTCTGGCCATATCATAATTTTATCACCAGGCAAGATGCCGATCCGCAAAATATAATGAAATTATGTAAATCCCATTTAAATTTACCATAAAACTTTAGAAAAAATTAGCAAACTGACGATTATCCGCGAAAGTTAGATTTGTGTAAGTAGGTATTTAATATATTAATTATGTATCCAATCCACGACGCATATACATGTTCGAATATCATGTTGTCAAAACTACGATAATGATACCATTTACGTAGTTTTGACAACATGTAATTCGATATAAATATCGATGCCAACATGATTGAATTATCTTCAGGTATGTTCATTCACTACATCAATATTGACTCCAACTATTAAGGCATGTTCCTTTGAGTAAACATAGTTAAGTATTTCTAATTAGATTTTACGGCTTGTGCTTATTGAATTCTTAAAAACAAAGACAGGGAATCCCCTAGATTTAGCCATTAATCGGCCCGCTTGCAAACATTGTTTTTATTCAGACGACATACCTAGCATACCTATCTAGGAATAGTGCAGTGATGTCATGACCAAATATTATTAAGCATATCTGAATATACTATTTACTTAGCCATGTCTAATAGTCAGCTCCTGTGCGCAAATTGGTGTCTTTGCTCGGACATCTGGTGCTAGTGCGATGTGAATATACTACGGGTGGAATTTTAGGTAGGTATTAATGAATTTAAATTCTGCTTCATCTATTAACTGCAAACTATTGCTTTTATTCTGATAAAATTTTTAAGAATTTTTTGTAGTCAACAGCGCTCCAAAAAATCTTTTTGTCTGCTCCAGCAATTTCAGGTTTAGGTAATTGTAAATTACATTAAAAGACCAAACACTTTTTCACGTTACTTTTGTAAGAGAAAAAAAAACAACATTTAACACCTAAAACGACATCAGCGTCATCGTACTAGCGCTAATCTCGGCCTCTGCCAGGGTTCGCTTTCCTACACGTTCTTCTTCACTTCGCCCGGCCTTCGGCATCCTCGCGTCGTAAGCCGTTGGCTCTTGCATTCGACTTCGCGATGTCAATACATCGCTTCTTAGGCCGCCTACGGGGTCTCTTACCTGATACCGACAGATTCAAGCACCTATTCTCCACGTATCGCTGGGACATACGCAACACGTGCCCATACCAGCGGAGAACCTCAGAATTACAAGTTTAGAAGATTGGTATTAGAATAAAGTAACCAACGGATAGAGCTGAATAGCATTATGAAACTTCTTGTTTACTTAGGTGACAGCTGCGGCGATGTGCTGGTAGACTCCTACCCTCACACAGAATTTGTTGTTGATTCAGAACTGCACGGCACACAACACTCACGATGTGCACGGATACGTCCGACGATAATTCTTGAGTCTTAAGGTTATTTATTTTGCACACCACTGGGTTCCACGACGCAGAAAGCTTATATCCATCTTCCCGATTGAAAGTTTTGTACTTTTTAATTTCAATGGCTTCCCGAACCATACGCGGATTTATTATTTATTTATTCGTATGGCATTAATAGCCAAGTCGCTAATTATAACATAGGTAATTAATGAACACGAAAGCTAAATATTGCCGGTCGGTGGAGAGGACATTCGGCGCATGCAGTTCTATCCAGTGGTTTGGGCCAGAGTTGAGCAGGTGGTCTGCTAGTGCAGATTTATTCGTCTGGTGGTTTTTACTGCAGCAAATGCTCTTTGACCCTTACGGCAATCGAACGTTTAGTTTGGCCAATATATGAGCTTCCACAGCTACAGTCTTATGACACCTGGCGTCTGATACGGAATCAAATTCTTAGGAGTACGCAGCAGGTTCGCTACCTTCAGGTGCTGGACATATATTGTTGGAATCGAGTCACTACTGCTGATCCGATCTTATCTGACACCCCTTTCACATACGGTAGGAACGCTGACTGCCGACTTACCTCTGTGAGCTTCGCCCTTTTTTTCCGTCTTGCTGGCTTCTTTGTCACCTTGTACCCGTTCTTCCGTAGTACCAGCTGGACATGTGACAACTCGCTCTCTAAGTGATCCGAGTCACAAAGATCTCTAGCTCTATTTGTGAGCGAAGTTATGACGGAGAGTAAATGTCAGGGATGATGGTGTGAAGAAGCATTTAGGTATTTTTCCGTGTGTGTTGTCTTTCTGTATACCGAGTGCGAAAGTGAAGAAACTTATTACCCATGACTCAAGTCTTAAGAGGTTCTGAGGTGGTCAAGCGACACGGTGAGCACGTAAATTTTTGTTTGGGCCAAGCATCTTGTGTCATAGTCCCAGTGACGTACAGCTCTTTTAAAAATAAAAGACTAACACTTTGTTTTACCACCTATGTAGACGATCGGGTACGACATGGAAAAATGTCTTTTACTGAGTCAAGCTGCTTAGACAAGTGCATCAAGCTGCTTGAGCAAACAAAACAACATTGCGTGATGTAGTTAGGCTGCTTAACCGTCTCGAACCTCTTTCTAAGAAATATGTACTAAAATTCCCACGGAGGACAAAATTCTCACAGGGAAACAGGGGTTATTACGTATATAACCCCTGTTTCCCTACCAATATGACATAAATTAGAAAAATATCACAGAAATAAAAAATACATGATGTGTCCTCTTAAATGATTTAAAAAATAAGCACAGTATAAAAATAATCCAACGTTATTTAATATCCTCTTAATTAACAAATCTTCCAATTACGTTATTTGTCATGGGCGCATAAAGCAATATAACATATAATAAGTAAATACAAATGCCAGCCACGGGGCGTCAATTATCGATGACGCTAATGGGGGCTCATATTTCAGAGGAGGGTAGAGAGAGGCACCGGTGATATTGGCGGTGCGTAGTGTATGTACTGCCCGCGGCGGCCAGTCGGCCTCTGTCTAGACTAGACGCGCGTTGCGTTTTGCGAGATCACGTTTCGGCCGGCCGAACATGCTAAGTGCTCGTCTGGCATACGTGTGCCCGCGGATCGGGCTGCGCTGGATGAGCGAGGGCGAATACGAAACACCTGTCGGGGACACGGGAGCAGAGTAGCGCACCGGAGTACTGCAATCCATTCTTTGGCGGCCTATTCTCGCGCTGTGCTGTGTACGAATTTGAGATATTCGACATTTTCTTAATTGCGACTGTTTGCGTTTTAACCCTTTATAGCTCAACATCTTTAAAACATTTATTATGTTAATAATGAGATAGGTTTAGGGAAATAAAAATACACGTATTTCTCAAAAATTTCACGTGTTCTAATCTGTCACTGTATGCAACGCGCAAAATTTAAACTCACACAAGTCGATAGGTTACCCCATCTATGTTTTTTATTCGATACAAAGCTATTCAGTGGTATGTTATAGTATTGCTACACAGACTTAAATGAACTAAATAAATTCATTACGTAATTTAGAGGAATTATTTGGGTTTGTTACAGAAATATTACAAAAAGCTATAAAGGGTTAAAAACGTTTGAGCTCCACATTTTATTTCCGAAAGACAAATTTTGATTAGCCACTAATGCTAATGCTATTGTCATGCCTACCTTATTTTATTATCTTAGTTAGTAAGGGCTTCGGAGTTGAGTTGTTATTAAAATTTCAACAGTCCGAAAACTTGGCCATAATATTAGTCACCTTGTACGATACCCACAAGTGTAACTGCGTGTCCACCCCAGAATTGTCTGGTGCCCACCCCAGGATGGGGTGCTTACTGGCTGTACATTGGCGATTGACTCGGCTTCATCAGCCACTTCAGGGGCCAGGCAACCCCAGTAAAATAGCCCTAAATACGCCAATGTCTTGGCGTCAATATCTCGGTTGTGCTCTCGCGAGGGCCCGGGGTACACCTTGACCATGGTCAAAGATTTGGCAGATGAGAAACTGATAACCTGACCAGATCTGATCACGGATGTGTAGGTTTCCTCACGATCTTTCTTTTACTTATTGATGTCTATCGATACATGTACCGTTCTACCGATCGGCCCGCTGGGTATCAGGGTGCAATAATAGTTTGAATATTTAGTCAAATAAAAGAAGCAGTATCATAAGTAGCTTTATTTACTTTTAAGTTTATTTAGGTACAAACAAAATATTTACTGAAACAACAAATAAAGTAAAACACACTAAAAATAAAACATAAAAAAATAAAAAGCTATCCACATCGTTACTCCCGAAATGAAGCCCAGAAAGCTGGCTACATTGTCTGGTTGGATAGCAAAACCAATCCTCTGACCGAGGAGCGAGCCAGCTCTCCGGTCACCTATGGCGTCTATTAGCTTTTTGCTAAATCTTTATAAAATTTGACCCCAAATGGCTGAAATATGAAGTTCTGGGCTAGGCTTTCAAATTTCCGCCATTTGAGGTGCTCAGCAGCAGAGGCCGCAGCTCCAGCGCTGCGGGCGGTTGAGGTTACATGGAATGGCGCCGGAGTGTCCACGCAGGTAGCGTCCCACACCAGCGCCCTTACACGTTTCTAAGCAAATACCTATTTTGAAGTAAAAATACAAAAATTTCTAGTTTCACATTCCTTTTTTGTTTGGCGAAAAGTGGTTTTATTTCAAAACCTAATCAGCCGGCTAGACTGCACATATTATTAAGTTGGGTGGGTCCCAAAACCACAGCCAATTTTTTGGCGGTGGTGAGACTAAAGCAGGTAGGTTATGGGTATGTTTTGCCTATGATACGAATCATATACGCATAGTCTTTCTTTTCATTGTACTTTTCTTAACTAGGCTTTGGCTGTGTTCAATAAAATATGTCAAAATAATGAGATACCTAAAGTATGATAGTAAAGTCGATGGAGGAGAGTCCCACTGGTGTTTTAAAAACTCTTTCGTTTATATATTTACAGGTAGAAACTTAAAAGTTGTACTAGTTTTAAGTAAAACTTGCGGCTGTAACTTATAACTGTTAATCATGGAACTGTCAATCAAATTGTGCAAGCTAGTTATGATATCTACAGCTATAAATAGTAAAATATGAAATCAACGTAATGATTTATTGGGATTATGGACCCTACCACCATCCTCTGGCCTAGCTGATAACCTCGCTTCACCTGAAAGCGGTCACCCTACTGACAGACGGACAAGCCTCTTGCGAATGATTCTTTTAGGAAACAATTTACAGTAAATCTGAAAGCGCTTTTCTCATAGTAGGAGACAAGACCACCAGTTTCACCGCTAGTCGCTGAGCCGAAAAAGTATAAACGTTATGATTATGCTGTAGCCTAGCTATCACGTAATGCCTCCTTTTATTTTATTTTATTTTTATTAATATGGAAAACCAACAGCTTTTAATACAAGCATATAAAACTTAAATAAATACAAAAAGCCAATTACAGGTTCTCACTGATAGCAGTATCATAAGATAATGAAGTCGCAACGCACTAGTCTACGAGAAGAACATATAAAACATATAAATACATGCCGTATGTAATAAATACAATATAACGTATGTGCAAAATAATACAATCTGTTAGTTATGCATTATGTTTGGCTAGCATTATTGAAAAACGCCTGACTAAGCACTCGCTTTGCCGTCCGATAGCCTGTGTTGAACAAATCGAAATCCTCATTTTTACTTAACCTAATTGAAACTATCGCAGCTACGCCACAGAAAAGTGTTACGCTTATAGTTGGTAGACGCTTTAGGTAACGATATGATGTCATTAGTGCGCAAAGTCCGGTTAGGCGGTCTGAGTGGTTTTGTTCCAAAAGCTGAGGACAATCAACCAAATTTGAAGTAATCTTAAGAAGGAAGACCAAGTCAGCTATTTCGCGCCTCGCGACTAAAGGAAGCAGATGATGTTTTCTACAGATGTCGATGTAGTCATCAGAGCTGTAACGTACTTTTAAACGATAGCCTAAATATCTTAAAAACCTACGCTGGACACTCTCGATCGATCGATATACGTAAGATAACGTGGGTTCCATACCTGGGATGCGTACTCTAGGTGGCCTCGTACAAAAGTACAGTAAAGAATTTTTCAACATTTAGCTTGGGTAAAATCTTTTGATGCACGCATAATATATCCCAAAGCTCTTGTAGCTTTAGTAATAGCGCCATTAATGTGGCTATCAAATAACAATTTCGCATCATGTACATACATTACATGCTCCATCCTCGTTCCATAAAGATATAGGGAAAACCCCAACTCAAAATAAGTACTTTAGCTAGTTTGTTTGATTCCTCTACTAAACTGTGCAACATATTTTAATACCGTATAAAAATAATTACTCGATTCAAAGCTAAACCTATGGTATCTGGACGACGGCACTCTCGGAGGGGACGTAGATACAGTAGGTATTTAACGACCTCCGTTTCCTCATCGTCGAATTCAGTGCCATTGGTTTAGAACTAAATTTTAATAAATGTGACCTGTATATCTCAGACTTCAAATCGAAAGACGAAAAAAACGAGATAGTCTCGAATTAACGCACTCGCGCCAAATATCAAAATTCAAAACAAGGAATCTCTTTCCCTTTTAGGTGCTGACCATACTGACTGAATCGATTTCTCCTTTAGTTGTTTCCCTAACGAACAAGTTCAACAGCTTTCAAGACCGCCTATTAAAGATTCATCCACATATCGCAATCCGTTTTTGTTTATTCGCCCCGAACGCTATATACATTCTACGCTGTAGTCCCTTGTGGAAATATCCCCATCTTCTTTCATCACTTGACACCGCCATACAAACCACGCTGTTATCCATACTCAATTGCCGTTTTGTTTTTCGTTCATGGACCCAGGCCTCACTGCCCATTCGGTTTGGAGGCCTGGGAATCAGCAAAATTTTAGATTTATTTCTACCTGCTTTCCTGTCCTCCGTACATGGCACGCGCACCTTGACAATGAAAATAATCACTCCGTCCTTGTGCGGCGTCGAGGTGTCGTGCCTGCCGGAGGCAAGGAATGCTTGGTCTATCATGTGTCCTAACGCCAATTTTCCCGCCAACACCAACTCCCAAAGGCTTTCCAAAGGTCATCCGCCGTACTCTTGCCATCATCAACGTGCCAGCTGTATTAGAACCCAATGGGCTGGCTCGGGATGATGGCAAGAGGCCCGACGGCATGACGCTCGTTGCTTGGTCACAAGGGCGGCCCCTGGTGTGGGATGCGACCTGTGTAGACACCTTGGCCCCATCCTACATAAGGGCTACCTCGGCTAACGCTGGCGCAGCTGCATCAACGACGAAAGACCTTAAGCGGCGTAAACATGGTTCCTTATGTCAGAGGTATTTATATGCGCCGTTTGGGGTTGAAACTCTAGGACCATGGCACCCTAAAAAGTGCTAAAAAGATTTTCAAGAGGTTTCTACCCGGTTAATAGAGGCAACCGGAGATCGTCGTGCTAGCGCGTACCTCGGACAACGTATTAGTTTGGCCATTCAACGGGGTAACGCCGCCAGCATTCTGGGAACGCTTCCGCTTGGCAGCGATCTAGAATCAGTTTTTTATATGTAATTTTTGTTTTTGTGTAAAATTTATATTTCGTTAGGTAGTTTTATGTTTCTAAATACCGTATATGGCAGCTTATAGTACATAATAATATAATTAGATCTGCGATGCTTGTTGATAAACACGTTCACGAACTCGACGCCATCGTAATGTAATGCTACGGTGGGTGTTCGTAGTTACGAAACTCGATAAAATACGTAACAAGTGGCAGCCTTGCGGTGAGGGATATCACGGATAAGGTCAAGCAGGCTCGCCTGCTTTGGTATGGTCACGTGTTGCGTAAGTCCCAGGGATACGTGAGGAATAGGTGCCTGAACCTGCCGGTATCAAGAATGAGACCCCATGGGCGGGCTAAAAAGCGAACGATTGACATCGCCGAATCGGAGGCGGGAGCCAACGGGTTACGCCTAGGATGCCGAAGACCGGGCGAACTAGAGAAAAATCTGTAGGAAAGAGAGAGGCCTTGTAGAGGCCGGGACAAGCGCTAAGACAATGATGATGATGATTATATACTGGCAGCTTGTTCCTGTGCGAAACCAGCGAGGTTTATAAGAAATATTTAGGTACACCATAAGATGGCGAGTGTCACTTCTAGAGCAGACCGTGTGAATCGGCCTACATCCGCGGCAAGACGGTATCCAATGACTACATACCCTACATAGGCCTAGCCTAGACGGAACACAGACAAACAATGGTCATTTGATTACCTACTAGACGCTTGGATGTCTGGGCTAGGTGCCTCTAAACACAATGCCGGCTACAAATTGCTTTGTAATTGGATCATTTCGCGTCCTGTCTGCGTCCTTATTATGGGTTAATATGCGGCTAATGGACGGTTTGTTCGTGTATAATGTTACCTATGTAATTTGGTAATAAATCCGACCAAATATGATTAATACTTACTTAATAGAATTTGTCATATGTACCTAATAAATACAAAGAAGATTCGTGCGAGATCGTTACATGCTGATGCTCGTACTTATAAGATATTTTACTTACTAATGTTATTTTATTCGTTCACCTGAGTGTTAGCTTTCCAACAGTGGAACTATTTATGTGTCACATCACACACGAATTCATATTGAATTTTAACGGGGCTTATCTATTCTTTAAAATTTCAGTTCAGGTCATTTCAGGCGACTTAATATGTAACCATGATCCAACCTGGTCAGGTGCCCTCGGTTGCAGGGTCACGGAGGTCAGATGGCAGTCGCTCCACTGTAATTACCTGATCTGTCAAATCCTGGATCATGGGCAAGGCAAATACAGACCCTCGTGCGCGAGTGTACAACCGGGAAACGCCAAGGTGAATATTTTATTTTACATGTTCGTTAAAATATCATATATAAGTATTTACCCTTCACGATATTTTCGTTTTAGTGCTAACCTACTTATAAAATTAATTTTGAGAAAGTATAGGCACTAAATATAAATAATGTATCTACTATAACTTGAATAAAAAAGTAATTCTTACTTGAAGTAAGTATAGGCACCTACTTAGTGTTACCTAGGCAATATTTGCTGGTGGGTAAATCATGTTCAATGGATATTATTTTAAACCCACAAACCCCACAAGCACAACTGATTTTATTCAGTTTTTAAAGAGTTAAAAATGTCATCATAAAAATCATTCGAGCAGTCGATCTCGGCATCTGTCATGGACCAGGGTCTGCTTTACTACTTCCTAGCAGCTTACTACACTTCACCAGGAATTAAGCGTAAGTAGGCTCTCTTTCATTCAACCCAGCGATATTAATTCATCGCTCCCTGGACCTCCCCCGGGACATCTTTACCATACAGCAGTTCATGCACCTATTTCTTCGTACCTATGCCCAGCACAGTGACCAGAACAACGCAGGCGAGCCTTTTCAATGTTATCAGCATTGTCTCTCATGTGTTTACCTACCCGTCTAGCAATGTAAAGCCGCACCAGATGGTAGGACTACGTCAAGCCTGAGGAGTCCGCCTGGGTGAGTACCCTCGCCTTATATATTTCTGCCGCTAAGCAACAATGCTAGCATTGTTGTGTTCCGGTTTGAACGTACCTATGGAAGCTAGCGAAATTACAGGCATGAGGCATTTCATCTTAGTCCTCACAGTAACAACGCACCTGCGGTTTGCACTTTTGTTACCTACACCAACAACAGTTACCACTTACCATCAAATGGGCTATCTGCTCGTTTGTCACTCAACATAAAAAAACATCCACCGCAGCATTTTCATCGCATAGAGTAGCGGGCGGCTAATTAGTCTGCATAGTAAAATAATTAAAAAGCCCTCTTCAAATAGCACCACGTTCAAAAGTACTCATTATCGAAGCCGCGTTACCACACTAAATATCCAAGGAAATCCTGTGACAAGGTAAAATCCCAGGACAAGTAACCAATCTCCTGTAGAAGACTTCCTGTTGCCTTGCCAGTGCAAACTACCATACCTAGACTCAGAACTTCATTACATAACTTCGTAGGCATTGAACTTATAAACATAGATACTCAAACCTGGGACACATTTTAAATTCGAATTTAAGTAACGATGTTAAGGCGGGTTTCAACGACGCGTGATTCTGCGAATTTTCACGCAGGACGACCACAGACGGCCACGTGTAGAGTGCCACAAACTGACCCGGTGGCCAAAATTGGGACTAAGTGTCGCCATTTTAAAATGTCACGGTTTCGACGGATTTTCACGCACGGCGTACGACCACGGACGGCCACGTGTAGGCTACAAACTCATCTGACCCGGTGGCCAAAACGGAACTAAGTGTCGGTACTTAGTAACACGATTTGTTTTTCCATTTTTTTTTTATGTCATACGATATGCAAACAGGCAAGCGGGCCACCTGATGGAAAGTGGTCACCACTGCCTATAGACATTAGCAATACCGAGACTATCGCCAATGCGTTGCCCACCTCTATAACACGTTACTCTGGCAGCAAAAAGGCAAATATCCCTCCACTGCCAAAGACATGGTTCCCCAAATTCCCACCCCATGGAGCTCTGAAAACCTTACTCACCGGCAGAAACACAACACTATTTAAAAGAGTATTGTTTAGCTGCGGTATTCTGTAAGGTACTTCCCCAGTCGGGCGGCTCCAATTCGAACGGGATACCCTGCTATGCCCTACCTCTCCTAAAATTTAGCCAAAAAAAAAAAAAATTCGCCATCGTGATAACGGTAGGTAGTATGGCTAACGGATAATACTAAAGGACAACAACAAAATACACTAATGTAATTGTACTTATTAGTCAGAATTACAATATTAACAATATTTACAACTTACATATAATACAAATTAAATCATAAGCATCGATGATGATCGTTATATTGAAATGTCACTTTGTTGTCAACAGCGGCGACGCCGTCACCGGTTAAGGTTCAGTTTCTGACATGTCTGCGCTACCATGGACGACCACAGACGACAGACACCCTTTCCACGGTGCGTCGGTGGGGGCTGGTCCGCGTCCGTCCGCAAGAGTGACCGTGCATTGTCGAAACCCGCCTTTAAATACAGTCTGTCAATCATCATCACAGCGCATACAGTCCACTGCAGGACTTAGGGCCCCTCACACGAAAGTGGAGGTTATTGCCATAATCTCCACGCTTACCAGACGGGTTGGAGATCGCAGTGTTGTATATATAAGTGTTGTCAAGGAAGTCGTGAATAATTTGAGGGCGCCATCATCCTATTACTTGAATAAAAGTCGAACTAAGTACTATATTCATTAAACATCATAATCATTGATAGTCAGCAAAGTATATTAAACTCATATAAATCATTCCCTGTTAATATTCTGTGTGAAATTAGCATTATCAGAGTGATTCTGTTCTATCAAAAAGCTACATATTTGTTGGTTACATAACAAACACGTAGGCCTGCTGGAAGATATTTATTTTTAGAGATACGTACTGCCTGTTGTCTAATATATAATTTGTACTATCTCTTTAATTTTCTTGAGTACAATAAATTGTTAAATAAACAAATTCAAAGTTAAATTTTACCTTTCAAGCGTCAAGCAGTAGCATAGGTAAAGACAGTAGGAAGGGAATACAGTAAATGCATCCACGGATTAAGTAGAGGTAGGTATCTAATCGCTTGGTAGTGCAAGATAGATGCGTCAGACAACCTGCTAGGTATATTATTAAGTCTATGCAGACGGCTTTTCTAAGTATACCTAAGTTCTGACAGAACGGACGAATTTCTTACCCGGTATCTTGTATTATTATTTTTTGCAATTATTTTGTGCTGTAGGTATGCAAGGTTGTGCAATTATATTGCATATAATCATTACTTTTCTGATTCGTAATTGGCACTAGAATAGTTTTTAATATTATTTTTATTAAGATGTAATTGTTGCTGTGATCTGTAAAATAAACCAATATAAAAAATCCTGGTAAATGTTTATATATTAGGTAGTCAACTATTTGATAGACCTTACTTCAACTATGTCTTCAGACGCAAATAATGTACCTACCTCGGTAGGTAATAAAGGTGTGAAATGTACCTAACATTAGCATTTGACCGTCCCATGTCACCTTGATTAGAGGAAAACAAGGTGCTAAAATTGTCAGACAGTCTAGCATAATCATTTTATTGCGCCTGTTTCGCAGCTAGACTCTGGGCCAGACAATATTGCTTTAAGGTTGTCCTTGTCATTCTTTATATTGTGAGTTAATATTGTTGACTGTCTGTCAAATTTAATTCCTTTGTCATCAGCGAGCAATCTAATCTGACTCCAGGTCTACCTCCCGTAGGCGACCACTTGCTTGAAAGTTTCTTTAATTTTTTTTAATACACTCACCGGCAAAGTTATTCGCCCACCTAATAATTTTCCATATACGCTCATACATTTCTGGCGCTACAAATCAGTCGTTATCTTCATAAATACTCAATCGATTTAATGAAACTTAATCGGCAAAACTTTTTATTAACATACACACTTTTCTGCCTGTTTTTTTATATGTGAGTATTTAGACAGATAGATAAATTTTAATTCGGAAAACATTATCAGCAGCCAGGCAGCCTGTAGTTGGAGGTTCGATTATGTTCTCGCGCACGAGAGCCCGGGGTGCACCTTGATCACGATCCAGGATTTGGCAGATCAGGTAATTTCAGTGGATTGAATGCCACCTGACCTTCACTGTTGAGCGTCGGCGGCCTAATGACGAGCGGCCCAGTTTAAGACTAACGAGTTTTTTCGATGTACAGTCAGCTGCATAGTGAATAGGTGTGGAGTGTTGGATTTTGGTTGGTGGAAATTAGTTGAATACTAACCGATCGATGCTGTTACGGTGAGGGAACACAATCGTGAGTAAACCTGTACATTCAGGCGACGCAGTCTCTAACCATGATCCAATCTGGTCAGACTTCCCTGTCAACAGAGCAATGGAGGTCAGATGGCATCCTGTTTAGGTGCTATTTATTTAAAATTAGCTTCTGTCGGCGAATTCGTCCGCGAAAAACTCATTTAGACACCCACCTTACGATTCGGACCCGTTTATCTGTGTTGATAAATTTCTTCTTAGTAGTTTTTGCTTCAAGGAGTAATAAACATCTAAACTTTCGCATTTATAATAATAATAATCCGAAGGATTTTCTTCTTTGCTACTCAGTGACAAACGAGCAGACAGCCCACCTGATGGTAAACGGTTACTGTCGCCCATAACATCTACGATTCAGGCATTTAGGTTGCAGGCAACAAAACTGCAGAACCGTAGCTGCGTTGTCACTGTGAGGACTAAGATGAAATACCTCATGCCTGTAATTGCGCTGGCCACCTTATCCTTCAAACCGGAACACAGCAATGCAAACATTGCTTGGCGGCAGAAATAGATAAGGCGGTGATAGTCACCCAGGCGGAGTCCTCAGGCTTGACAGAGTATTACCTATATACACTTTTGGAATTTGACTATAACTGTTGTTATAATAGTAGTTTACGATAATATTTGGAAATTAATTTAGCAATGAATTTGTAGTATGACAATAAAATAATTTACAACAATTTATAGTACTCTACTTAGGTTAAGGATGTAATGTGGAACCGAATAAATGAAAGTCTAAAATACAGACTGGATTGTCATGTGAATCCAAAAGCACTTATTCTTAACTAAACTTATACTAAACCATAAATTCAAGAACGTGACGAAACCCGGGCTAAACTTGACTTTCAATGCGTGGGTCAGACAGACTTAGGAACACACGTAGGCGTCTATCGCGGGGTATGTCTACGTATGCAGACGGACCGACATCCTCTGGGCGTAGTTACAGCGTCTGAGCCGCGGCCTTGGTGCGTGCGGACAAGGCTACATTGTTCCATGGAAGAGAGAGCCTTTTCTCCTTAGATAAATAAATGTATAGTAGTAGAAATCAGTAGTAGTAATTTCTACAGTATTCTACAGTAGTAGTAATATAAACGTAACCTAACCTAACCAAATCTCTATTTTTGAACCGGTCGAATCGAGCCGGAACGGTTTTCAATTTTGATTGAAATCATGAAAAATTCTATAGTCACAAAAACATAAGTGACACGGGAAAAAAACGGTTTGAAAAATAAGGAAAATAAACGTCTTGCATCACGTCTTGCATCATATGTCTAAGTATGCAGACGGACCGACATCCTCTGGGTGTAGTTACAGCGTCTGAGCCGCGGCCTTGGTGCGTGCGGACAAGGCTACATTGTTCCATGGAAGAGAAAGCCTTTTCTCCTTAGATAAATAAATCAACAGTATGTGCCTAACCAAATTCCTATTTTCGATCCAGTCCTTTCGAGTTGAAAGGGTTTTCAATTTTGATTGTTGTTGTAAACATTAAAATTTCAACAATAATATTTAAAAACTTTTGTAACACTAAAAATGAACGGGACACAAAGGGAAATCAGCGTCATGCATCAAAATATTAAATTTCTCATGCGAAAAATTATGGCCCATGATGTTGTTTAGCATCGGTATTATAATCTATTGACGTAGGTACCTAAATTTTTAAACAAAAGGGAAAAGAGCCTGGAATTAATAAAAAAGAATTGGTGGATTTACGTTTCGAGTGACAGCCCTCATACATAAAATCGTTATAACTCTCAAACCATTGCTAATAGAACATCGGTTCCAGAAGATTATTGTGACAGTTGCTATTCGTCTCATAGATCTCTATATTGACGTAACTAACGTATAGAAATATTGACATTTACATATAGAAACTAGAGACTGAGATTAATATGACAGCTGTCAAAGTTATGACTTGGAAACTCTAAGCCCCAGTTTATACAGAAGAGACGCGACGGCGGCGCTGCGCGGACATTTGTCTCCTCGCGACTTGATTTGTTGTTGACCAGGTACTACTGATGTTTTAATTTTACGGCTGACAAAAACATATGCTGTCATTATGCTGTCAAAATAGCTTTTTAACTTATTTTACTTACTGACCATATATTTAATAAAGTACAATTTCATTATTTGCCTTTTTTATTATATGCCACTTTACGATCCGACAGAACTTTTAACAACCTGTATTTGTTGTGGGCTGTTGAGATTTACTTACTGCGTCTAAGTAAGTTGGTAAATATGTATTGTATGTATGTTGGCATTTTACATAACTATATTACACTTATACTTACGTGACAGTAGGTGTTAGGCATGGAATACATTACATATATTTAAGATTGGCAACCAGGCACCTCATATAGATTATTTTCTAATATCATGAGCAAATTAGTATCAGTTCAAAATTATAAAGGTATTCTAGAATTCCTGTCAATGATCGTTCGTTGGCATGTGCCAACGAACGATCGGAAGCGTGGCGGAAACATGAAAGGCATAAAAGCTATCGACAAAACGGATGGACGTATGCCGAACCCATTAGTTAACGTTCGTTGAGGCGGTGTGTAGATATCATTAGGGGCATACCAGCTGTGACTTCCGTGACCTGGGCTTTGATTCTGGTACGGAAATCGTCTCAGTTGCAGTAACATTACAATTGCATCGCATGTCAAACGTGTGATTGTTATTGAAATGACAGATGTTGAGTTGCAACTTTCATGAGTTCGAACTTTTCCTCAATTCGTTTTCTGGTACTTTAGTTGCATTATTGTTTTATATGGCTGTTGGTACTCCAATAAATAAATAAATTACTAAGTTGCATCTTTCTTTGTCAAAATGCCTTAAATTCTGTCAACGAAAACATGTCAAAGGTCGAACAATGATTTAACTGCAATTTAACTGGGATGATGCTGGGACTGACTCGATACATCGACGTAGTTATAGTAACATCACAGTTACATTGCAACATAATAACAACTGCATTGCACACCAGAATCGGTACCCTGTAGCCTAATTACGTAACTCTGTTTCCAACAATTATCTGATTTCAATTCTTGAAAGTTAGTTTTGCGATTATGTATAATCGATTTCGTCAATCATACTTAATTACCGTACTGCAAACGGGCAGCGGTTTTATTTTTCTATACACTCAACAATAAATCAGTTTTACCCATGAATAATGCTATGCTATGTACCTATATGTCAAAATCTTTGAAAGCAGCTAATAAGTAGACACGTTTTGCAGTGTTGCCATTTCTAGGCGTGCTAACTCCAAAACGGCGGGCGTAAATAATTTATAGGGTAACAAATCCGAAGGTCGCGACGCAGACGCATTCCCGAGGGATGCGTGTGCCGCCGTCCTTGACTCGCACCTGTTGCACGCCAAAGTAGTTCTACATGAACATTATTAATATTTGTTTCAAACTAAACTCGCGTTTTGTACACATATTATTATATTAGACGGGACTTACACGTGACATATCTTTTCGATTCGTTTTTCCGACATTTCGGTAAGACTCGACGATCATGACCCACCGTGGTCTTCACGTGACCACGGTGGGTGTAACCTGAAAACAAATCGAAAAGGTACGTCGCGTGTAAGTCCCGTCTAATATAAAAATAGGACATTATTAGTCTCGATTAAGTACTTAAGTATTACAATTTATATTACACCTTCAGTAGACGCAGACATGGCTGCGAACCTAAGTAGTTTAATCTTCAGGAAAGAGGGACGACTGATTTAAGGATAATAAAAAAGGATTTTGGCAGAAATGTATATGCCCAGCCTATATGACTTTCGAGACTTTGAGATGTCGTTGGAAAGGTTTTTTATATTCTACAACTTTTACTATGATGACATTTCTCGATCTGTGATGGGAAGAAATATTTGCTCAATTAACATAAACTCCATTTTGTACTGGAAAATTCAGCCTATATGACTTTGAGCAAAATGTCACTGGAAATAATTTTTAAATTTATACAACTTTTACTATAGCGACAACTCTCGAGTAGCTGTGGGACATAAGTTGTGGTGAATTTAGTAACGTTGCCCGGACCTCCTTTAGTGTAGGTACTTTTTTATGTCATGATCAGCAACAGCTCATGATTATCCTCTTGCCTCTCACCTAAGTGCATACCGTACATATATGTCGAACGAACTGTATTGGATCCGCTAGAATATAGTAAGAATAAGACATGACTGGATCCGTAGGATTATGTAGGATTGCTGCTATACCTGCCTGGTATCAGATAGCCTGCAGCAGGATGGACGAGCAATTCAAATGTTGCAACAAATTAAAAATAAATCTTTCGTTCTCTCGGTCTTGGCTAACTTAGTTTTTTACTCTTGCAACAAAAAGTAAGGCAGAACACTCGCTAACCGCAGACACTATTTTCCCAAGGGATTCGCTGTCCTTGAAAGACACCTGTTGCACTTCGCGAGGCTTTACACTTAAGTCATCTGCTTACATTTTTCTCTTAATAACTCTCGTAGGCCTATGACCTGCCATAAAAAAAAATTACGTTTTTTTATCTTACATAGGTACTATAAATTAAAGTCGCTTTCCGCGTCTGTCTATTTGTCTGTTTGTATTATTTCCACTAACTCCTCCTAAGCGACGCAACGAATTTATATGTAACCTTAACAAATTAGGTATACCTACACCTAAACCTTAATCATGAATCACCAATGTTGGTGAAAGCCGCATGAAGATTCGTTCAGTAGTTTTAGAGCTTATCGCAATCAGACAGACAGAAGCGCTGGTAGTGATGGCTTTCATTTAAATGGAGTGCCCCCGAGCGATACAAATGAAGTTTGATCATAAGTATTTTCAATATTATGCAATCAAAGCCATTTAAATTTTGTAGCTGTGATTCAGAAATATTTATGTCTGTGGTTTTCCAGATTTCTGATAAACCGTACACACATTTCCTTAATTTGCTCGCCATAGGCATAGGTTAGGTTAGGCATAGGTTTGTCACATTTCCGGTAACATATACCTATATAAAAATGAATCCTATTTTCCTTGGTCACGTGATAACTTGAAAACGGATTGACCGATTTGAATTTTTTTTCTGTTGGTCAGGGGTGGTTTTTAAGCAAGAAAAGAAAGGGCAGGTAGGGGTAGGATAGGTGTAACTGTACAGTAGGTGTAGGGTAGGGTAAGGATAGAGTAGGGGAACGTAGGACACTACGTGAACAAAGTCGCGCTGGGCAAGCTAGATGTTTTTCTAAAACTCACCTATTTTAAGATTAAAAGAGGAAGTGATCTTTAGCGAAGCGGTAAAATAGTGTACGTTAACTGGAAAAGGACGAATATCTATGAATAGCATAGAAATATGTGAAAACTGTACCTATCACTGTAGAATGAGGAGACTAAACATGTGTATTTCAGACACTTTTGTTGTTCACCCTCGACCTCGTTTTTCGTTAAGTTTTCGCTACGTGACTTTTCAATCCGATGATTGTAGCCACATATTCCAAAGCTGTGAACAGTTGCACAACGTCGGTAGGCACTTGAAGGAGCTCGGGGCTCTAGAGTAGCCTGGATATGAGGATTCCTATTCAGAAAGGATGTTGAAGCACCGTCAGTTGCCGGGCAGTTGTTGCCCACCAGGCGGGCTGGACGCGGCCTCGGGCTAGAACGCAGGCTTCGGGACTACTTCTAACTTGGTGTGAAACTTCAGACTACCCGGCAGGAAGAAGTGGAAGTACGCCACAGTCGTGAGGCGCCCCTGCAATTTGTAAGACAATAATTATTTTAACATATCAGGATATTGACAAACAGCTATAAAACATTAGTGCATAAATGTTATATTTATTGAAATAAGATTATTCATATGATCTTACATGTGTGTGAACAAAAACGAACTGAACTGGATACATTGAAAGTATTATCTGACGAATACCTACGACTACGTATTATACGGACAATTACATATGTCTAATTGAATAACACTCACTCAGTTGTAATAATATATTTGCACAAGCACTTATTTTCTTACTTAGATTTTTTTTTTTTAATATTTTCCTTTGTTTTCGCTTACTTCTAAATTAATAACGGCCATGATGATAAATACATTTTATTTGTGTGTTCATAAGATTAGTTCTAGCTTATTCTTTTTTAATTTTCCGTTTTCTGTTTAGAAAGTTTTCCCGATTGTCAGTAATTCTCTGATAGAGAGAGATCTTGATTGGCCGGTTGGATTGCCTTCTGGCAAGTCCGTGTTATTAATTGAATACCACTCACTCAGTTGTAATAATATATTTGAACAAGCACTTGTTTTCCTGCTTAGATTATTTTTTAATGTTTTCTTTTGTTTTCGCTTACTTCTAAATTAATAACGGCCATGATGATAAATACATTTTATTGTGTGTTTATTAGATTAGTTCTAGCTTATTCTTTTTTAATTTTCCGTTTTCTGTTTAGGAAGTTTTCCCGATTGTCGGTAATTCTCTGATAGAGAGAGATCTTTATTAGTCGGTTGGATTGCCTTCTGGCAGGTCCGCGTAATTAATCCTTGGTATGACTCCGGGATCCCTCTTTAGAATTTCCGCGGAAATCTCTAGAATGTCCACGGGATTGTCGTCTCGAATGTTCGCGAGCTCTATCCCTAAAATGTCCACGGGATCGCCCTCTAGAGTGCCCGCGAGATCTACCTCTGGAATGCCCGCGAGAACGCCCATTAGAATGTCCATAAGATTGTCGTGATTTACTCTTGGAATCTGCAACAAAACGATCTTTAGAAGTAGAACTTCCATGGGATTGCCCGCATGACCTGTCTCTTGAATGTCCTCGAGAACGTCCACGGCATCACCCCACAATGCCCACGCAGTTTCAAGCAGTGCTCGGTCGCGATTGTTAACGCGAGAATTCGTTGTAGTGTCGAC
Source organism: Blastobasis lacticolella (assembly GCA_905147135.1). Taxonomy (NCBI): domain Eukaryota; kingdom Metazoa; phylum Arthropoda; class Insecta; order Lepidoptera; family Blastobasidae; genus Blastobasis; species Blastobasis lacticolella. The sequence continues at coordinate 6,528,429 of LR990058.1, forward strand.
TTAAATTGAATATAATTTTATTAAACGATATTATGATGATAAAATAAAAATACTTGTTCGTAACTAAGGTTACTTAATAACATACAAGCAACGCACGCAGAGTCCAAGAACTGATGGGTGACCATGTCAGACTTTTAAGCTAGTCGAACTTCAGCACCGCCATGAGTTCTAATGCCGATGATGAAGCGAGTTTGACCAAGGTCTTCCGCTAGAGACCCTAGGAATAGTTGAACAGTTTCTGGCACCACGTGACTGTTTCTAGCAGAATAAGAAACCGTAATGGCCACCTTAATGGTTTCTAGCCGGAATGCCTAATCTAGTCTAATATTAAAAAAGTCGCTGACCACCTTCCTTCTCCATCATCAGATCAACTGACTAATAACATAATATTGCATTTTCATAAATTTACATGTGTATGAATTATCTGGAAGTGGGTCAAATCCCAGGTCAGGGAAAGGTTATTCTCAGGGTCTGATGATATAATAAGGTGGCGATGAATTTTTAAAAAGTGAATAAACCGTAGATTTTTATTACGCCTACTAAAGGCATAATGTCTGAAGCTGGTATGGAAAGTCGAATACTCTTGAACACAATCTGAACAGCTTGGGAAGCAATTATGATCACGATATGGCGAGGATTAGATATTGGTCCTTTGCAAGGGACATGTTATTGTGAATGACCTTTAAAATTCTATTCGATCTTTTAAATATCTACTCTTTTGAAAATTCAGAATAAATACAGTAGCAACCCTAGTAAGTCGACAAGTATAGGTAATTATTTTCAAAGACGACGGGAGTTGACCTTCTGTTAGTTTTCTATTTTGTGAACTGAGTTAGCAAATGTTATTCTATTAGAAATATGCAATCGTCTGTATAAGACATAGTCGTAGGTATTCGTGAGATAAGACCTTCAATGTATCCAGTTCAGTTGGAACTTGCTTATAAGATTAATCTTATTGCAATAAATATAATATTTACGTATTAATGTTTATTAACTGTGTTTTAATATCCTGATATGAGTTAAACTAATTAATGTCTTTCAAATTGCAGGGGCGCCTCACGATTGCAGCGTACTTCCCGTACTTCCTGCCGGGTAGTCTCACACCACGTTAGAGTCGTCCCGAAGCCTGCATTCCTGCGCGTCCAGCCCGCCTGGTAGGCTAGAACTGCTGCCAGGCACCAGACGGAGCTTCGATATCCTTCCTGAAGGGAAGCCCCCATATCCGAGCTACTGTAGAGACCCGATCTCCTTCAAGTGTTTACCGACGTTGTGCAACTGTTCCCAGCTTTGGAATATGTGGCAGCAATCATCGAAATGGCATGACCTCTCAAAGTGAAAAATTAAAAACGAAAAACGTGGTCGAGGGTAATGAAAAGGAAAGAGTCTAAAATACACATGTTTATTAGTCTTCTCATTCTACACTAATACAGTTTTCACATATTTGTTAGCTAATTTGCGATTTATAGATATTAGTCCTTTTCCAGTTAACGTACACTATTTTGCCGATTCGCTAAATACACACTTTCTCTTTTAAACTTAAGTAAGTTTTGTATTTATTATAGTAATTTATAATGCAAATACTGTATTCTTTGAACCAGCAGCAACATGGTTCAGCAGCATCTACTATAATCTTATGTCGTACGACACCAAAATCGGTCCAGGCAGTTTCGAGAAAAATGCTTTTTTTGCACATTTCCCAGGACTGATTTTAGTATCTGTCTGCCTGCCTACTGTAAGCATACTGGTATTAGTCCCATACAAAAAATGTGCTGAGTACCTCATTTTTCTTTTCAGAACTGCCAGTAAGATTTTGATACATTTTTATACAAGAATTATTCGAGGCTGAGCGGAGGTGTGGCGGTGGCTCTCCGTCTGAGCTGCAAGGTGTGTGAACCCCACGTATGCACCTGCGGTTCCATGGTGGAAGCCAATGGCCATCACGCACTGAGTTGTCGTCGCTGCACAGGGGGGTTTCCGCGACACCATACTCTGAATGACATAGTCCGTAGAGCCCTGATATCGGCGAACGTCCCCTGTGTACTTGAGCCTCCGGGGCTGAGTAGATCCGATAGTAAGAGGCCGGACGGGTTCAATCTGGTGCCCTGGAAGAATGGCAAGTGCTTCATTTGGGACGCTACTTGCGTCAGCACTGTTGCCGTCAGCCACCTGAGTCGCACCGTTCACTCTCCATCCGCCACTGCCGAGGACGCCAGTTCTAGAAGGAGACTCAAGTACGCTTTCTTGGAGCAGCACTACCATTTTGTGCCGGTGGCCGTGGAGACCTTGGGCTGTTGGAGCGCTAAGAGCTTTGTGGGGGAAATAGGCCGTAGGCTCGGAGATATCACGGGTGACTCCCGCTCCAGTAGCCGTATTCACAATGGCTCGGAAATTGGATTCGACAATGGACCCCGCAAAAGTTCTTAGGAAAATGTGGTTTCAGTAAATTTTGATGAAATTTTCATATGTTCTTTCTTTATAGAAATAAGTTGGCCTCTTGTGTCTGATATATGATGTAATATACTTTTGTAACAATCTTGTGTACAATAAATGGTTAAATAAAATAATTAAAAACATACATACCATACTGAGGGACAGACGGCGGGAAGCGATTTTTTTTTTATATATGGATAGAAATCGCTTGCCGCGTCTGTCTATCAATCTTTCCGCTAACTCCCAAACCACGCAGATTTTGATGTTTTTACCATAAGTTAGGGAATTGTTTTCGATAGGTTTTGAATCTTGAACCTAAACATAAAAAATACTTAGGACGCCTACTACTGACATTCGACCGCGCGTCGGACGCTCCACTATTTAGTTGGCGATAAGTACCTACTGTATTTACGCTGCGTGCGCGCCGGTCCATGTGCACTCATGTTTACCCATGTCTGGTGGGTGTCTGTTGCAAAGAGCACTTGGCAAGGTCACGGCTGCACTGTTTTATGTTCTCACAGCCTGTGTAGATAGTGTTTTTGTTTAGTCGGGAAACGCTATTTCGAGAGTCGTAAACGGTTTTGGAACTTTTGAAGCAGGATGTTGGGATTCGGATGATGTCATGCCGGCTCGGCGATTGATGCGTTTATGTGACTAAGTGCTAAACTTTGTAGGTACTAGTTATGGCGGAGGGTGATATGTCGGTAATATGCCGTTGGTTTTCTAAATAATAAATATAAGTATATAGATAATGCATAGAAACCGCCCAGGATCTAGCTAGACTATCTAGATAAGTACCTATATCCTCCAAGTAAGACCGGACACATGACGTGCTTTATGAAGAGATTGAGCCATTGAATTCAATGATCTGCAAAATCCTAATGAATGTACGAATTCATGAGTCTCCGTTAGAAAATCTAGAGGGCTTTGTCATAATCTCTACGTTTGGCAGTCGGGTTAGTGGAGGTTTGAAAAACAATTCCGTCTACCGTCCATTTTATTTGTACAGTACATAAGCACAAAATATTGATTGGTACTAAACAGAAGACAGCAACCTCCCACAACCAGTATGAGGAGTATGAGCTAGCATCACTATCAAAGCGCGTACAAACCGGAGACGGTCCAAAGCCTAAACAGGGTAGGTTGAGTGCTGTTTTCTGGGTACCGTGTAAATAAAGCTCGCGTGCTTGCCTCACAGAAAATAATACCCACATTATAGTCACAAAAGAGAAAAGTGCCTTTAAGGTGTCTGAAAAGCGAAACTTTCAAGAGGACGTGAGGCACCGTGATTTTTTTTTCACTTATACAACCCACATAAGAGGATATGTAAGTATCGCTACGAATAGTCGAAGTTTGAAACACAAAAAACTTGATGAAAATGTTCTCGACGACGTCAGGATAACTACGGCGCCCTCACAGTCTATTGCAAAATGACATTTGGTCCAAACTCCAAACAGTGCTGTCTGTCAGAGAAAGAAAAGACATTCAAAAAAGAGGAGGTCACCGAAAATCCTTTCCTAAAATGAAACTCGCCCTCGTAAAGAGACACCTCACCCCGCTCCCACTCTCCCGTACGAGGAGAATGCCTCATATTAACTAATTCATAAGCTTAATTACAGGTGCGAGGGTCGCGGGCGGGGCGGGGGGCGGCAGGAAGCCGGGCAGACGCGGGCGCATCGTTAATGCGCGACGCCACCTGCCGGCGGGCGAGGTCACCGTGACCTTTCTCCTGGAGAAAGACTTGCGAGCTAGATAGTGATAGCTGGTGGGTAAAAGGCAACTTTAAACTAGGTACGTGGTAGGTAAGCTATAGCTAATCAAAGAAATGGTACTTACCTAAAGATCTTTTTGTATGTTGGTGCGGCAGGTGAGCGGGCTACCTGATAGAAAGTGGTCACCGCCTATCAGCAATACCGGGGCAACCAGTGCGTTGTATACTTTGACCTCTAAGGCCTCCGTGGTCGTACAACGGACGTCGCCCGACCAAATAGTATATCTTAAACCAGCCCGTCGCACGACCATGATCGTACGACCGTTGTCAATTAAGACACCGCCTAACACTTCTTTAGGGATCCCACGTCATACTTCTAAAGGAAACACCGTGGTTGGATGATGATTCCAATGCGAAAGTAGGTACGTCCTACGCTACGAGCGAGAAACGTTATTTCGAACCGTCGCGTGGACCAACAAAGCGTCTACGTAATGAGGACGAGCACCGAGCCCGTATGAAAATTAGCCATAGAACCGGACATTTGAAGTAACAAGCTGAAAAAAAAAATTGTGCGGGCAACGCATTGGTGACTCCCCTGGTGTTTGTGATGTCCATGGGCGGCGGTGACCACTTTCCATCAGGTGGCCCGCTAGCCTGTTTGTCTGCTGTATAACAGTAAAAACCCCTCTGTAGGAAAATCCGCAATTTAAAAGAAACCGCCGCCATATTAGATTATAGCGACTGAACCGAGCATCCTTTATTCGTTTTTGTTTTAAATAGCAATTCAGATTGCGTGATCTTTAAAAATGACAATTTTAGTCCGTGAAAAATACCTACATAATTATTAAATTGCAACAGATGAAGTTTGTTCTAAAATTATAACAAACTAACAATTCAGAGCAAATTCGTGCGCCCTTACTTTGGCAAAGAGTAGTATATATCCCTCCTCAGAGCCCAAGCTATCGCAGTACTAAGTTTCATCCAAATCTAAAGCGGGTCGCCTGATGGTTGTTGAAGAAGTTGTCATCGTTGTGTAAACACCGACGGTGGTGGTGGGTGGTCGCTTTGTGTGGAGATTTATTTCTTGCTGCGGCTAGGTTGGTAGGCCTGGAGCTTGGTTTACTTAGTACCGAATCCGCCTAGAACGGGTAACGGGTGTTACTGAAAAAATGCTTGTGTTGATTTGTTCTGTTTAGAAAGAGTCAGTATAATTACTGGCATAAGTATATGTCAGCTTAGTTCTCACGTTGGAAATTTATTTTCGGTTGTGCATTTTAGTGACAGTACAGAAACATACATACATGTACGTATGTTGGAGCGGCGGTGGTCGAATGGTTAAGGTATCTAACTCGTAACCGAGAGGTACCGGGGTCGAATCAAAATGCGGCCATGTACCAAAGACTCTTTTCTGAGTTATGAATATTACAGTACTCTTACAGTAAGGAAAAACATCGTGATGAAACCTGCACATTCAGGCGACTGAGTTAGTATGTAACCATGATCCGATCTGGTCAGGCAGGTTCCCCTGGTAGCAGGGTCACCGAGGTCAGATGGCAGTCACTCACTGTAATTTTTTTGATATACCAAGTCCTGGATCATGATCAAGGCGGACCCCGGGCCCTCGCGCGAGAGCACAACCGAGACACCAAGATGATAATTTTTTTATAATGTCGTAACCGTCTAGGAACACCAATGCAGGATACCCGGAAGTAATTATTACTAAAAAATAAAAGTATTTATTCTCGAACGTAGATGGTGGCTGTTTCGATTAATTGTCCCTTGGATTATGTATGACAAATATAATGCGCCAGTCGTCAAAATATTTTTTGGGCCTGAGATATACCTTGCTATAAGTTTTTACCTAATTATTGAAGTAATCATTATCTCAGACCAATTTGGTCTGAGGGCAATACCGAGAAAAAAGGAAGGCATAATGATGATCAAAAATCTCCATTATCATGCTGGATTATATCTTTTCGAAGTATTAGTATTGAAGTGTATCTTCTAAGAAATAAGACAAAAAACCGTTCAGTATCTCGAAAAATATGCTGACTAACCTTCTTCTTGGAAAACTAAATTAGTCATTACATGCTTATTAATTACCAGTGGGATTATTTCGTTATCATTGTGACCTTTACTTATTCATCACAAAATTTACATCGTCATGTATATTTCAGTCAGCTTCAGATTAAACGGACCCCTCCGCCCCCCTGGGTCCGTCCACTTTGCAGCTGACTGTACCTATAGATAAGTATTATTTAAAATGAAAGTAGGCATAAGCCTAACTAAACTTTAGGAACTACTGTGGTAACAGTAGAAATAAATAACTTTAACTCTTTGTAGCGGTAGTACAGAAGACCAAACGGCAAAATTTTTTTTATTTTTATTTACTCTAACTTCGACTTTTTTTGCGATACTTATGTGTGGTTCTAGAAGTAACAAAAATCTATCTACCTCACATCCTTTGGCAGTCTTGCTTTTCAGCCACATTCATCATCACCATCATCTTGGCGTTAATGTCCCGGTTGTGCTCTCGCGCACGAGGGCCCGGGGTCCGCCTTGACCATGATCCAGGATTTGGCAGGTCAGGTAATTACAGTGGAGCGACTGCCATCTGACCTCCATAACCGTGCTACAGATTGGATCATGGTTACACATCCAGTCGCCTGAATGTGCAGGTTTCATCACGACGTTTTCCCTCACCGTAAGAGCATCGGTTAGTATTCAACTAATGTACATCACTCAGAAAACAGTCATTGGTACATGGCCGGAGCAGGATTCGACCCCAGGACCTCTGGCTTACGAGTCCCATACTCTAACCGCTCGGCCACCGACGCTCCCTCGGCCACCGACGCTTTAAAGCCACATTAAAGTCACATTTCTTTTTGGTGAAGAAAAGTAGGAGTCCTACTTACCTATCTTTTCTCGAGAGGTTTCGTTCACTTTTAGACCCTCATATCTTCGGTCTAGACAATGTCAGAAACCTCGAATTTTCACAATAAGATGTACGTTGCAGACTCGTAAAATACTTACACAAGATTGATTGTCTAGCTTTCATACATACTTTCTAGATTTTATTTGCACCTGAAATACATTAATTTCGACAGTGACTGACTGACTGACTCATCAAAACCTCTAGGGCACTTATCGAAGTCCTAGGAATTGCAAGCCATACTATCTCACCAAAATGTAGGGTTTGCAGGTAGAGTTTCGTCCGATTGCACTAAACTTTTCTACTCTTAAGTTGACCGCCTTAAGATTTTCCTAATCATTTACGAGTCACACAATCGGTGCCATAAAGATAAGAATGACTTAGCGAGTTTGGGTTTTACTTATAGTTTGAGTTCGAGCAAGGCTTTCCTTATTTAAGAATATTCTTCATGCTGTAATTTTAGTTTTAAAAAACTGACAGATACTTTTACTCCATACTGAATACGAATAAAAAACAAAGAAAATCATAGCACTTGCCTTAACATGGGAATTGAGCGATTGAGTGTTGTACGTGCATTACGCGACGAACGTAAGACTAGTAACAGACGCTCCGATTTGGAGCCGACCAACCGTCAGTTGCCGTCGATATTAATCCTTGCGTTGTACAAAATAAACTCGCTTTTGGGTTAATTTGGAAACGCAAGTGAATCGACCTTGGTCGGACGTCCGACCACGTCCCCGCACTCAAATGCGACTTCATTTTATACTGCGTAAAGGTGGAACAAATTATCGGACGCGTCCATCAGCCGCGAAAGACGGACAGGGCTTATTGGTATCTACACAGTTCATAAGATACTAAGCTGTGCAAACTATCGGTTGTAAATCGCGGACGTGACCTTGTGCCGTCCTTGAGAGTTCGGACGTCAATGCTGATCTGGCTGGCTGGACATTTCCGAGCGTCCGCGGATGCGACTGACAGTGTGAATAGGCCTCGGACGCGTCCGAGCGGCAGTGAGACGCTCACTGCTCACTTGTTCGCATTTGGATGGAAATTAACCACATTCAGATCGCTTTATATTTATATCATGGACCCAAACACTTCTTATCTTGGTAGACAATGCAAGCCACTGCTAATTAAAAATATCATCCTCGCTGTCGCGGCTTGACATGTTTCCCGGTCGACAGTTCTTTATGGAATGAAAGATCCGAAGAGCCGTCCGAATAATCGTGCACGTTATTCAGCCGAGACAGTTAGTCGCGGCTGATGGAAGCGTCAGATAATTTGTTCCCAGCTTAAGGATTAGTATCAACTGCAACTGACGGTTGGTCGGCTCCAGCCAAAACGGAACGTCTGTAGCAGTTTAACGTGGCGTAAACTGCCCGCCAAGCTCCCCCTTAACTAGTGCGAGCACGCGACACCGTCTGCTACGAAGGAACAACATCCAGTTATTACAACAGTGCACGCCACAGCACTTTTTCATTTAAAAATCAAAGAAACCTCTAGTACAGAGTTAGGTAATTCAAGTTGTTAGGATTTTAACCAAGCTAAAGTAATCTAAGTAGGTACTCCGGTTGAAACTGTTATAACCAAACTCTAGGTACTTTATCAATGTAAGTTTGATTTAACAAAAAACGGTTTGTATATAGAGAAGTAAATCCGTTTTGCTATTTATGACAAACAAATGTTAAAGTTAATACCGAAATAAACGTTTATGAAAAAATATAATAAAATATATAATATAGGTACTTACTACTAAAGATGAGCTTTTGCTTCTAAATGGTGCGAGACCACAGTCAGTATCTGAGTACTTCATCGGTAATAAGGATATTTTACGAAGACAATAGGTAATTAATATTTACTTCCAAATATACAAACATTATTTGAACTTTCCAATTTAAATAATAGTGTTTAAAGAGATATCGATATCATATCGTTCCCCTGCTGCATTGACTTTAAAAGTAGCTGCCGCCGTGTTCTGTTCTGGAGTAGTAGAGGCAAGGGGCAATTTCTGAAGCTAGATATTCCTTCAAAAGCAATTTTTTACAAGGAAGTAACACATTCGAAGCCTAATGACACTGACCTAACTAGGTACCTACCTAGCCTACCCACAATTTTACATACCTACCTACTACATAACGCCACGTCTTTTTTCTGTTGGGGTAGGCAGAGATCATTACATTGTTTTGGCTATGGTCCTGACAAATCTGAAAGTTCATTAACGTTTTCAAACATGAACGTCATACGTTTTACGAATGAAAAACAAAATGCATGTAGACTTAACAAATATATCTGAAATCTAAATTTCAACGCCAGTTTTTATGGACCTTTGGGGCTTTTTCAAACCAATGATAGAGGGGTGTGTTTATTTCGTTGTTACACTAACCAAATCAATTTTCTGCCACGCAAGAGGTCCCGGGTACGATTCCCGGCCGGGCAGAAATTGAAATGATGAATTTTAATTTCTATTACGGGTCTGGGTGTTCTATGTATACTAAGTATGTATTTAAAAGTATATAAGTAGTTTATCAGTTATCTAGCACCCATAACACAAGCTTTGCTTACTTTGGGGCTAGATGGCGCTGTGTGTGAATTTGTCCAAGGCTAATTTATTTATTTAATTTTTTCGAGTGTTCAGGCGTTTCGGACGGGCCTGGTTAATATTTACCCTCAGGCCTTTGGGCCCGCAGTTAAAAATGTCCTTAAAAATTATTTTAAGACTGTCGAGGTAAACCATTTTTTAAACAGAATTTTTAACTGCGGGCTCAAACAACTGAGGAAATATGATAATTTTAGTTAATCTGTGTTCTTCAGAATGTGCTTCATTGGTTTACGATTAATAACTTAGTCTTAAACTCTAAAAAAACTAAATGCGTTCATTTTTGCCTCCCTAATGTACAAAGTAATCAATGTAATGTTATATTAGATAAAACGCAACTTGAGTTGGTAGAGAAAACTACTTTCTTAGGCGTTAATATAGATTCAAAAATTCAATGGGGCCCACATATTGAATCATTGGCTAGTAGGTTAAGTTCGGCTGCATTTGCCGTGTGGCGAATAAGGAGGCTAACGGATGTGAATACAGCTAGATTAGTTTATTATAGTTATTTTCATAGTATTATGTCATACGGCATCATACTATGGGGCAAGTGTGCTGATAGTGACATCATTTTCAAACTACAAAAGCGAGCTGTAAGAGCAATATATGGATTACGTCGACGTGATTCGCTCAAAGAATTGTTTAAAGAAATTGATGTATTGACTTTCTCAAGTCAATATATATTTGATAATATTATGTATGTTAGAAAGCATATTACCCAATTTGCTAAAAATACTGATATTCATAATGTCAATTTAAGAAACAAAAATAAACTGGTAACACCGTTGTTCAGACTAAGTAAAGTAAATTCATCTTTCATGGGTAACTGTATAAGATTTTATAATCATATTCCTGAATGTATTATTAATTTGCCTGAATTACAATTTAAAGATAAGGTGAAAACAACTTTAATGAAAAAAGCCTATTATAAAATTGATGAATATATCAATGACAAAAATGTATGGTGTACTACTAGCTCTTCGAAATAGGAAGTTATTTATAAATTTACAATTTTGTTAATTGGGTGAGGATGATTTGATGTGTAATAGTCATTGAATAACAAATCTTTTTTTAATGTGTACGGCATTGGCAGCACATGCTCACTTAAAAGTCTGCCTGGTGGTGGCATGGGGGTCGGGTCGTTCTCTTCCCTCAAATATGGTTGAATTGAACGATGGCTGGGCCCTGCGTCATGCTCGTGAACGGGTGCTGCCTTGGTGGACTGGCCTGCTTTTGCTGTGCCATTTTTTGTTTTTGAATTTATTTTTATTTTTAGTTATCTTGACCGATTTGTAGAGGTTCACATCATATTCCAATCAAAACAGGCTCACTCAAATTAAATTGACAAATGTATCAATGCAATGTAATCATATTTAAATGTACCTGTGGGTTTCTTGCCGTTTCTTTTTCCCACAGATGGTCATTTTCCTAACTGAAGCGGCATACTGACAGACAGACGACATTCTTTTTACTTATTTGTTCCGAGCTCAGGGGGCGACGCGGGTAGGCCGGCTGGTGCGTGCGGGTGTGAGCGCCGGCGGGCTGGCTGGGGCCGGGCGCGCGCTGCACATGATTCGCCTAGGCGGTTATGTGCGTGGCGCGTATCGGTGCCCGGTGTCTCGCCGGAGTAAGCCCTCGTACGCGCTGATCGGTCTGCATGCGTCGCCCCCTACCTGGATGAGCTCGCTTAACTTCCCTTTGTTTTCCGTTAGATTTTTGACTTTTGAAAAGAGATTAATTAACGTAATCCTAATTCAATAAATACTTTTTCATTTTCATTTTCATTTTCATTTTCATAATCAGGCGTTTCGGCCCGCGAGCCAAAACCAAACCGGGCCATAATACCTTAACACTCTTTTTATAACAACTATACCTACCTCTAAACTCAGTCTAAACTGAGTTACAGTTATTAGAAGTTTAAAACACAAGAACTGTTTCTATCGTTACTTTTACTTTTTCAGTTTTATCTCAGTCCACACTGAGTTTAGAGATATAGTCGTCTGAATAGGTATAGTTTCGTCAATCACTATGAACTTAAAAAAAATTGGTACGGCGAAATATAAAAACGCGCCAGTACGAGCATCAGCCATTGGCATTTCACCTAGGCCTACCAGATTCATTCCGCCATAGCTACACCTCACAGATACCCACCGTACCCCTTTATCAACTCATGTCTCCCTGGCCTGTGCATTCTGTAATTAAATTAATGCGATTTTATAGCGCGCAACGCAATCATTGTCCATTTGTATATCCGGCTGTGTCGAAGCAAATATTTATTAAAACACAGCTGGCGGCGTGCAATTGGTCGCAGCCGCAGTTACGACTCCTGCGCAGCCTTCCAGAGGTTTCGTCCGCCCCGATTATTAAGGCACATTAAAGCTAGATCGAAACGATTGCTCTGATCTAAGATTTGTTGCTGTTAATGATCAATTCAGATACATTACGCCATTCTGTACGTGAATGTTGTGTAGGGAAAGAAGGGAAGGGAATAATTTATCTTATTGACTGTTTAAGCAGTATTTCTATTTTATTTTTGTATTTCCGACCGATTTCCGATCAACTTAATCCTCATAATGGGTTAAGTTAGATCATGTCAAATTTCAGCTCAAACCCGCAAATTCGTGACACATCGCCGGTGTCTTCAAATCAACACAATCTGCTCCTGTAGCACCTTATTTAGCAAAAACTATTTTACCATTATCATCAGCCTATACTATCACCTAGCCTATACTAGGAGGCATAGGCCTTCCCTATGTCCAGCAGTGGACTAGTATAGGCTGATGCATTGGCATCTTGCTCTTCGACTTACCGCATCCAACCGCAGCCTTTCGCAAATTATCCCCCCATCTGGCCGGAGGGCGTCCCACACTACGCTTGCCGAGTCACGGTCTCCACTGATTACCCCAGCGGTTGTCGGTTCATCGGCAGATATGGCCAGCCCACTGCCACTTCAGCCTACTAATTCTGTGCGCTATGTGAGTAACTTTGGTTCTCTGTCGGATTATTTCGTTGCGAATTCTCTCCCTGTTTTCTATTTTTGATAAAATAAAAAACTTGGAGGTCCAGACCAGAGTTTCAGTGGTGGTAGGTCCGACGGCTACAGCGATCTCGCCGCTCGGACCAGCGGCACCAGGGTTGTGGACTTGAGGAGCAGCTAAGGATAAAAGACTGGTACATTCATATTTTCGGATAACAGCTGCCAATCTTGATAATTATCGTAAATAGTTAAGAAAATGTTGCCTTTTCATACAAAAGAGATCAATGCGAGCAACGGTCCCGTTGATGTCTAAAAAGACATCAATGAAAAATCATTGCTCTAATTTAGAGCGCGGTAAAAGGGTTAGCACTCATTCTGACCGCTGCAACTAGGGTTGCCAAATTTTTTTAGACCAAATATAGTATTTTCGGGTTTAGAAGCCATAAAAATATAGTAGGTAGGGGAAATGGGGGGGGAATGAATCTAAAAATATATAGTGGGTTTTTAAATAAAATGTACGTACCTATATTATTTTTTAAATGTATATTTTCTGCTACATTGAGCTTCTTTTGAGCTGAGCTGTTTGAGCTGGATTGAGCTGTTTTGTTTTATTTTATTAGAGTTTGATGTCACGCATACAAATGTCAAGACTCAAGATCGTTCTGAAATATTCGATTTGCACCAGGAAAATTTTTCTTTTGAGGATCTTATGCACGCGTTCCGTTTTGCGGTAAGTGGCAACGTTGTGCTCATTAAATATAGTAGTTTCGCCTACTATATTTTAATTTTTAATTTATTTATAGTAGGTAGATTCCTAATATAGTAGGATACTATATTATATAGTAGGGTTGGCAACCCTAGCTGCAACACCTGTAAAGCCAGGATCTACAGCGACGACCACATACAGCATCTTGAGTTTTGACACTCAGGCACGCCCGAGGACAACCTATTAAATACTAGCAGTCTCCACGATTTTCATTCGCGCGCATTTCGGATATCTGAAACATTCGACTATCCCACGGGCCCTTTAACTTAAGCGCAATAAAAAGTAGCCTATGAATAATGTAGCTTCCTATTGGTGAAAGAATTTGGAAAATCGGTTCAGTAGGTTCGGAGATTACCCCCAACAAACAAACTCACAAACATACAAACTGGTCCTTTTTATAGTATAGTTATCCCGTTGTAGGATAAGCTCGCCTTTGCTTGCTTTGTAAGTAGTTTCTTGTAACGTTCTATGTTGTTGCAATAAAGAGTTTACATACTTATCACATACATACTAGTGGACCCGGCGCGACTTCGTTCGCGTACACCTACTTACCCTTTTTTCTTATAAACCGTCCTCTTGAAACACTATTGTTGAAAACCTCATTAAAATCCGTTGCGTAGTTTAAAGCATCTAAGCGTACATAGATTCGTAGGGACAGATGGCGGGAAGCGACTTTGTTTTATACTAAAATATGTATAGATAGCTGGCCCGGCGCGACTTCGTTCACGTGGTGTGACCCGGCTCTACCACTACCCTACCCCTATCCCTACCATACAGAACTTGTAACAATACCTTTCATTAATGCAATATACCTTTTTTTTGCGTAGATATAAGATGTATTAGCTAAATTCAACTTTACTCTGTTATTTACTACTTTTCTAGGCTTCGTTTGTTTACCCAAGTTACTGTAATTGTGTTTATTATAAACTTATGGCTAAGAAAAAAATTGCTGTTAGATATACTATTCATAAATAAAAAAATTCGAAATAGGTAGTCGCAATATGTGTATGACGGGTTGTAAGTTAGTATCAATATTCTATGGTTATACGACCAGACCGGCAAGCGAACCGAGCTATTAGATAGATTGTAAGGCACTTGCTGTGAACAGCTAATTAAAGGGGACATGTTACAAACTATAATGATTAGTTTCCTCAGTCCACTCGTTTGGCTTACATCATAATTTTGCAGTGTCACGATATGTTCCCGGAATACTATTAAATTAATTACAGCTAAATGTAAAGGTTCTGCCACACTAAGCAAGGTCTTGTGCCTTACTACCATTTAGTCATAACTACGGGTATTGGAGTGCAGGTATAGGTATATCACCGTAAAATTGTAAAATGCGTTATTGTATAATCAATCTAACGACATTTGACGACCTGAGTGGTTCAATAGTCAACAACCGGTCTGCCACGCAAGAGGTCCCGGGTTCGATTCCCGGCCGGACAGAAATTGAAATGATGAATTTTAATTTCTGTTACGGGTCTGGGTGTTCTATGTATAATAAGTATGTAATTAAAAAAAAAAAGTATGTATGTAGTATATCAGTTATCTAGCACCCATAGTACAAGCTTTGCTTAGTTTGGGGCTAGATGGCGCTGTGTGAATTAGTCCACGAATATTTATTTTAAATATATTATATTATACAACTAGCTTTTGCCAGCGACTTCATCCGCGTGGAAAAAGCTTTGCCCACGTGACCGTTTTTTAATGACCTCTCCTGAGGGGAGGTCAACCTTACATAGTTTAAAATAAAGTCGCTTTCCGGATGTAGGACGTGGCCGGACGTTCGACCAAGGTCGGCTCGCCGCGCAACCGAAAGCAAATTTATTTTATACTACTTAAGGACTACTATCAACTGTCTAGCTTTCTCCTAGACCTAGATTTACCCTGCCGTAGTATCGTATGTATAATGTTAAAGTTGGCTAACCAACTTGGACATCCGTATAGACCGGAAAATAGCAGCGTTTTCTGTTGTGTATTGTACAGCGTTTTCTTTTGTGTGTTTCACAGCGTTACTCTGTTGTTTCACAGCGTTTTTTTGTTGTGTGTTTTACAGCGTTTTCTGTTGTGAGTTTTACAGCATTTTTCTTTTCTGTGTTTTAAACGATCTCAAGAGCATTTCCAGGATGGTTGACGCCAGGCAGGCGGCCGGTCATAAAACATGAAGCCAACAATTTTTACCATGACTCTGAGACTTGTTATGCCGACCCCACCTAGTCAGGTAGTTGCCTAGTCATCGTCCCATTAGACTAGAGGAAGACTTAGAAGTTTATGAACAGCAAGTTCAGGAGCAGTAGGAGGAACTGAAATCAAACGATGGAAGACATATAATTTGATCCACTTGACGTGTTTTTCACTTCTCCACGTTCACGAACTTTTTCGTAGAAGCTGATCTCTAGGATACACTTGGTGATCTTACTTTAAAATGCCTTCGATTTTAATGAATTTTAATATTTAACAAATATATATGAAATAAAATTTATTTGCTTGTTGATACGAATATAAGCTATGAATCGTTAACTCTGATTCCATATTTTCTGTTTATTATACATTGAATCGTAAAATTAAATGCAAGTATAACGCATTTAATTTGGTGTAATGGCCCTCACTTATATAAGGGACAAAAAAAAACAAATTATACGGTGTATATACTTATCTTTAATCGTTATATAGAAAATACAACCGGGCAATAAAATACAACGGAACTGTACAATAAAACCATAAACGCAAAACTATAACTTATTTGGGTAACAACAAGTAAAGAATAATATTAAAGTACCTTATGACAAATAAGTCTACTATTTACATGCACTTGAAAAAAGATCAGTGCGTTTGAAAAATAATTATATACATTTTATAGTTTAAATAACGCAAACGATAAATAAATAACAATAAATGCCCGTTATTCAATAAATTAAACAAATGTTTCATTCTAGCCATAGTGCTTCAAAAGTGTAAAGATAATATGACTAAAAGTTACAATTTAAAATAAGGTCCGAGTCGGTATACAATCTGTTTCTACAAAAGAAACACTTCTTATAGATAAGTCTAACTAGCGGTCAATCCATCTGACCAGGCGGATACCCGTAAAACATGGCCGACAGGTCAACTCCATTACCAACCGAATCCGTCAAATCCTCCCCATCCAACTATCTAATTCTGGCAATGGTGCTACTCGATGTCATCGTCTAACGGATCCTGGAAGGCTTTGGCAGGTGGATGTAGAAGCTTAGACCTGGCTGCGAGGCGCAAGGTGGCCGACCCTAGCTGGTTCTTCTTCCGCGGCGGCGCAGGCGCCGGGGCTGCTACCGCGCCCGGGGTCCCCAGCCCGGCCTTACCCTCGTTGCTTACTAATGGGATCTGAAACAAAGTAAATGCAATGCTATTAAACAAATAGCGCTACATACACGACTTCATAGTATTCACTGTGTGGTGTTTAACAGTCAGAGTAGACCAGCACTAACCCATACAACTCCAGGGTGTATTATGTTTTAGAAATAGA
This sequence comes from Blastobasis lacticolella, assembly GCA_905147135.1. NCBI lineage: Eukaryota > Metazoa > Arthropoda > Insecta > Lepidoptera > Blastobasidae > Blastobasis > Blastobasis lacticolella. The sequence goes on from LR990058.1 coordinate 6,545,346, forward strand.
AGGAGGTCTGAGTTCTGCACCCGCAGCATGTCGGGCTCTGTTAGGTTAGCTGTTTCGATCTGCGTTGAATAAAGTGAGGTATAACCTTATCTCGCATCAGGGAGCTTATTCTCTAAGGTGTTCAGCCCCCAGCATGACACCGCCGCAGCGCTGAACTTGACGATATTACATTATAGACCACCGTAGGTTACACATCATGCAGTGCAAGAAACATTCCACTTTATACCCAAACAAAGGTAAGACCGATCTCAATTTATCTAACCTAACCGTGAGAAAAATGACGGGAAATCCCCGACAAAGTTTATATATACTCTAATATTTTCTAAACTACTTAACCGATTTTAATAAAACAAAACTAAGAAGAGGAGCTACGATGACAGACACACACCTCTACACCTAGACACGTCACACTTATCTAAACCCCTATTTTTTCGTCGGGTCTTAAATTGCAGCCTGACGACCTGTCGCGCTTTCCTATACTATAGGTGTGGTGTGGCGAAGTGTAGGTATCAAGATACAAAAGTGGATTCCCAGCAAGAAACCGTGAACGCACCGCCCCACTAGACCGTGACTGATGGACAGGTACCACTGATCGTTGCCAGGTGTCCTGATTGCGTTGGTCCCTTGCATTTGTATTCCGCAAATGCTTAGCTGTTCCAATGAATGCGGACCGGCCAATGGGACTGGGGAGTTATTTATAAACGCATTTTACGCAACTCATGTATATCAGCGGTGGTCGTGAGGGGTGGTGATGCGGTGGGCAAAGGTATAGTGGTCCCGTGTATGATAGGTATATTATTGTGTCAGAAATTGGAGGAGTTCCCAAGCGCCCACAAAATTTGGATTAGCTCAAATGGATTTGGTCTTTCGGATGAGACAGAGTAGGAACTTTCGGAACCGTAAATTGGACGTCTATACATATAGGCACTAATAGGAACATATAATTTTAGATATCTACATAAACATTAGTTGTTGATAGCTGTCCAAAAGTAATAAATTCACACAGCGTCATCTAGCCCCAAAGTAAGCAAAGTTTGTATTATGGGTCTTAGATAACTGATAAACTACTTATATATATTTTTTAAATACATACATATTATACATACTACACCCAGACCCAAAACAAAAATTTAAATTCATCCTTTTACTTTCTGCTTGGCCGGTAATTGAACGCGGGACCTCTGCGTGGCGACCGGCATGTTAACCAACTGAACCACTCAGGTCGTCAAAGTATATGTTTACTTTAAGAAAGTTATCAACAACAAACATTTTTCATAATATCCATAAATAAAGCCTACTTATTCTAACTGCCAGTCTGATTGTAACAAAATATCCGAATCAATAAAGAAAGACAGAATGTCGGTCCCATGATGACAAACCGGCGGACAGACAATGTGTTATTAGAGGTTCATTGTCTAGCCGGGTTAACATCCTAGACGGGCGGAAATACAGATTTCCTGTGCCATACGCGGCGACAGAGACTCTAGCTCTCTAGGCGAGCGTTGGTCGCACCGTATGTTTGTGCGTCGTGTGGTAAATAAACGGTTCTATGAGATTTATGAGTATGCATAATTTTATTATATTAATAATCAAGATGTTTGTGAAAATACATTTATTAATATGAAGCAATTTTTGTTGTATAAATAGAATAGGTATGGGGAGCCCATATAACTGCTGACTGCAAAGTTATTAGACAGGGACTTCTGATACAGCTTGTGTATAACTCCAGTATGATTTTCATTTTCACGCAATAAGTTGTTTTGAAATAGAGAGAGAGAGAAAGAGAGTGAGATAGAAACGAATGATTCGATTATTTAAGTCTACTCCATAATTTTCCACCATTTTGGTATTCAAGCGAATTCATGACTCATTATGACGACGCGCAGGTTGTTGCGTTACTTAAACCGACAAACTAGACGTCATGTACACCTAATATACAATGTAAGACGTAATGGTCACTTCGATAACGATCACTTTAGGTAAAGGTTATTCAAGTAGTCAGACACACTGACCGCCATCTCACCTGGTGACAAATGATGACGAGGCCGAAGATTATTTCATGTCTGCGTAGAAGTCTCGCGCATGTCCTTCAAGGTATCAAATTCGTACTTTGTGAGGAACAGGCAACGCAACGCAATTGAAACGATATATATTAACGAAAATCTGACAAACCACAGACATAGAATAGATATAGTGTTCTAAATCGCGACTACAATATTTCATTGGCTACAATTGGTCAATATTGAAAATAAGGTCAAACTTCATTCGTATAGAGGGCGCTCGGGAGACACCTCGCTTCAGTAAATAAAGCTTAATCAGACAATGGCAGGTGTCTCCTTCCAATGGATATGAAAGGATATCGCAATAAATGAATAAATAAATAATCGTGGACAAATTCACACAGCGCCATCTAGCCCCAAACTAAGCAAAGCTTGTACTATGGGTGCTAGATAACTGATATACTACTTATATACTTTTTTAAATACATACTAATTATACATACTACACCCAGACCCGTAACAGAAATTAAAATTCATCATTTCAATTTCTGCCCGGCCGGGAATCGAACCCGGGACCTCTTGCGTGGTTGACTGGCATGTTGACCACTGAACCACTCAGGTCGTCAATAAATAAATAAAGGCGAGCGTCGCCGCGGCGCGTCGCCCGTCTCCCGCGGGGCAACGGCTCCGATCAAAACATGTCCAAGTACGGCAATCGAACGGCGGCCAAGCGATGGCCAGACTATTTTTTCTGGCGCACGTGCCCGCAACCACGCCACTCGCTCCATTCAACACAGCCAGGGGCTCACACGGACAGGGAAAGCATTTTATAATCAACAAAAAACAACATAACGTGAGTCAGTCGTCAGTCAGATATATTATAGCGAGCTCTATTGATTTGATAGGTATGTACGCCAACCCTACGCCATCAAGCGCGTGATAACGAAATCGCCCCACCGTAAAACATAAACGGCACTAATTATTAGAGGGCACCTAAGTTAAACTATGAACAGGACTCGGATCTCGGACCCCCCCATTAAGTTTTTACGAGAATTTCGTGTTTACAATTGTTGCGAAATCGCTGGCTCCGCGCGCCCTTCAATAGTAGAACGTGGTAGAACGCTGATTTTACTCGATTTCGCTAGGTATTTAAGGTTTTACGACAACGATTACCGCGGCCCGAATGTTATTTCAATTTTAAATGAACACTTGCCGAGGCTGTTTTGTGCCATCAAGTGTGCGTTTTAGTGAATTCTGTTTGCGTATGAGAACTGCGTATTACTGGCATTACCCTTTTATTGGAGTGCGCGTTCCGTCTGGGTGTGCTAAAACTGCTAAAATATGATAGCGGGTCCGGGCAGTCTTAATATGGGTATTAAAGACAATTACAAGGCTCGTGCGCGGGCGGCGCAGCGCATGCGCCGATGCAGTTTAGATAGCCGGCCGGCCGCCGCCCGCCCGTCATAGAGTAATGACGTCTCGTTTTTTCGCTACGCCGCCAACACTATAAACATTATGTTAAACGTGAATCTTGGCTCCTGATACCGACCTCTTGAAACATCAAGGAGTTAATAAAGCTTGCCATTTATTAACTTCCCGATGTTTAAGATCCCTTGGTAGATACGGCTTCGTTACCTATTATGTTGTGAATGTTTTGAATGATTAACTTAATCACATACTTTTACGATAATGTAAATCTCGTTTGCCGCTGGAAATTGACAATAACTTCGGAGTAGGATCCACCAGAGCCGACATCACATTACAAATACACAACCTAGTTGTTTAACCCGCCCATTCATCACAAATCGACAATAAAAACACAACCCCATGCTCGCACCGATGCGAGGCCTTCGAACCTTATAATGCACAAGTCAGCCCGTCAGTGACGCGACGATACGCACTTTAGATACCGTCACGATGCATGAAGTGCAATTTAAATTAGACATTGTGCGAGACCACATTGTGCCGAGACGCTATCTCGCTGCCTGGATGTCATCAAGCGCGCTTAAAGGCGTACGAGTCCAGATAGTTGATCGCTGCAACCTTGGGACGAGTTAATGTCTATAGCGCTCCGGAATACCTAGTGCTTTATGAAGATGTAAGATAACATCCTTGTATGACAAGAGAAGAAGTATGACGATAATTTTTTTTAGCCCTGCTCAATTATGAACTCAGTTCCTACTATGATTATAAACGGCAAAGTTGCCTTCACAGCAACGCAGCTGATCCAGTGATAGTCATGAGCTGCTTTTGGTATCACTACAAAAAAGGGTATGACTATGGTAGGGTGGGTACATGACTACTCATAACGACAATCGACAATTTGGCACAAACTCGATAGAGGAGCAACGTCGAATCCGTACTCGTCAAAGCTATCTCCTCATACAATCTGCGTTGAAAGGGCATCCGCATACGGGCGTTGCGAAATTGTCATACATTACGGGTACATAATGTTATGTTGTCAAGCAACAAATGCGCGCATAAATCATGCGCCGGCGACGTACAAATGAGCCACTTGCCCCCTTTCGATAAATGATGTGACGAGCGCTTGAGTGCAGAGATTTCTCCGGAAACTGTTAGCTGCGGTGCGCTAGGCTATTGATGGTATTTGCATGTGCAGAATGTGATTTAGAACAAGGCAATTGTATGTTCGTTGGTGTGGCTGATGAGTGTGATACGTGACGGTTAGACGGCGTAGAAGGACACATAAACTAATTACAGAGTTACAACAGTTACGTCGCCCACATGGAAATACTAGGTTAATAGTTTTAAGACCATGACCAACAACAATAAATGTTTTAGTGCAGTGCAGCGTGATAGATCAATTTAATTTGAAAACAACATATAGGTACCGTAAGATTATCACTAGAGATCCGCCCCGGCTACGCACGGGTACCTTAACAAATTATACACCTAAACCTTCCTCATGAATCACATTGTCTATTGGTGGATAAAATTATTTCTTAAAAGGCTGCGTAGGCCTCTGTTGGTATGACATACCTAAAGGTTTTTTAGCGCTTCACCCTCCCCAAACAGAATGCTGGCTACGCCATTTATATTGCCAACTAAACTGTACCAATAATATTCCCTATCTTTGATAGGCAAGCAATATAAGCAAGCGAATCCACAACGAGAAGTGACACATACCCCTGGCGAATTTCTAATACCCGAGCCACGCCAATTACGAGAACATCAAAGCGGACGGAAGCATAAAAATAGTTGGCTTGTTACCGACACGTAATTTTTACTAAGAACCCATGAGAAACCGATTCACGTCTCCAGTTTAAATTGTGTATAATTTTCAATAAACACCGGAAAGAGAGATATTACAATTAGCGCAAATTATTGCATGTTGTAGTTTTAAATGGATAACAAGAAAGTCTAGGACCACTATGTCGAAGGTATTAAACAGGATAAATACCTACCTACACATAAATGTTGCAGAGCTTGTTGTGGTGTGTGTTTGCTTCTTGTACTGTCAACGTTAATTCTCGTGGCTAGACGAGTGAATGTCATGCATCCTAGCTACAGTTACTAATTTGAATATCATGAGATGTCACATCCAGAACGACTAAGTACCTGACTATTCTATCAATCAATCGGCATAAATGAATGTGAAGATGTGTAAATGTGGAAGAAGCGACCCGCCCCGGTTTCACACTAACCTAAACCTTCCTCACGAATCACTCTATCCATTATTGAAAACCGCATGGAAATCCGTTCAGTAGTTTTCGAGTTTATCGCGAACAGACAGACAGACAGACGCGGCGTGGGACTTTATTTTATAATGTGTAGTGATGATGTGTAGGCGAAATCGGGTTTAGAATCAGTTTAGTACTTCAAATTATAATTCGTGTCTAACTAAAACGGAAGAACAGCTAGCGTACAATAAATAAACAATACCAAACTCAAGCGTCTATCTTAAATCACGATGGAACTGCATTACAGCTTCAATCTGACGTTTCCTTGCACAAACAAATGTGTATATGTCGGTCATGGAGGCCGGCGCGAATCGTACGCCTGTAAAATAGGGAAATCCATATATTCCCAGGAATGTCGATAAAAGCAGGTATTCGGGTCAATCCCTATTACCCGTAAATATCTCTTAAACGTCTGGTTTCGATATCTTTGGCCTGTGATTACTGTAAGTTTCCACTCTCGGCGGAACATTCACCGGCGCCCGTGTATTGATAAAGAATAAATTTTAATATTATTGCTGAATACCCATACCCAACGTATAATCGTAAAAGTATCCTCCCAATAAAAACCTAGGTACAGCCAAATGACCGTACAAGCATTTAGGCCCTGTGTTTGTGTTTATTACGTTTAAAAGCCGAGGGTGAGAACAGAAATGTAATCAGATTTTGTTCTGATAATGTGGTTAAAGATTTACTGATAAAATATATTTTTCTTAGAAGAAAACCTAATGCGAAAATCGATTGATAGATTGTTTAATTGAATATAATATACTGAGTCATTTTAGAAGCGTCGCCGAGCAGTTAGGGTATAGCGAAAGGTACCGGGTTCGAATCCCGCTGCGGCCATGTCATATGAGTCTTTTCTGAGTTATGTGCATTAGTTGAATGCTAACCGATGCTCTTGCGGTGACGGAAAACCTCGTGATGAAACCTGCACATTCAGGCGACTGAATAAGTAACCATGATCCAATCTGGTCAGGTTCCCCTGGTAGCAGGGTGACGGAGGTCAGATGGCAGTCGCTCCACTCTAATCACCTGATATGCCAGACCTTGGATCATGGTCAAGGCGGACCCCGGGCCCTCGTGCGCGAGAGCACAACCGGGACATTAACGCCAAGATGATACTAAGAAATTTTAGAAAATTATAAACCCATTCTTTCTACAATACGTAATGTTCAACCTTCTTACAGTGCGTCAGCTGGGACAGCGGCAGCATAAAGTATCTGTAGATATCGATCAAAGATTGATCAGCAGATATAACTTACTAAACACCCTCAGGTATCATAAATTGAAATGAGCGTAAATGAAATAAGCGAAATTACTAGAATTTTGTGCTCGCTACGCAACTACCGTCAGCATATTTGCACACCCGGGGCAGTGCGAGCCAACGCTGTCCACTGGCTCTGTCCCTGTTTGAAATCTGGAAAATACATCGATAAAGACAATCGTAAAGTTTCGATTTAAATGTTGCCGTGCACAAGTCCAGCCTTCCAATCTCGGATCGCGCTAAACCTGCGACATAACATCCGTATTAAACCTGTGCCAATAATGTTTTGCGGGATTTTATTATGCACGACGAAGAACATAGAAAATGGCGGTGGCTGTAGGTTTAGCGTAGACCGCGCAGCGGTTCTTAGTTTTCGGTTGCGTCTATTTGCATTGCTACTGTACACAAAAAACTTAATGGACCTTTAATTTTTATTTTTAATAAAACATATTAACGATGATGCTCGTCGAGCCGTTTTAATTATAAAAAGTAAAACTCCACGCTAACAAAATTAAAATGCTGTGGTGGATTATCGATTTTACGACTTACCAAGTACGTACATCCGTGGTAGTCTTGGCGTGAGACATGACGGGTAGATTAAAGAGACTCGCCAGCGCTGGTCACGTGCTGTTTAAGCCCAGGGTTACGTGGAAAATATCTATTATATTACTAGAGTGGACCCAGTGCGACTACGTTCGCGTGGCGTCCTACTCAACCCCAACCCCTACCGCTACCCTACACCTTTCTTGCGTATAACCCTAGGTCTTAAATCACACTATCTATAATACACTAAATCGGTTGCGTAGTTTAAAAGATCCATACATAGGGACAGACGGCGGGAAGTGACTTTGTTTTGTACTTATGTACAGATAATAATAATAAATGATAATAAAATAAAAAATATCTTATTTAATTCTCATTTCATGCAATATACAATTTTGTTACATGCAAGTAGATTTTCACTACACATATTATCGGGTTTGTTACCACGGTTAGTATTGTTTTTACCTCGATATTTCGACGCAGTTGCATGCGTCATGGTCACGAGTTGACTGTAGTGTAGTGTTGAGTGTAGTGAAAGTGTAGTGAATAACCACGAAAGTCTTAAAACCTATAATGCAAGTAGATAATTATTATAATATAATATTGATATAATTAATTAGTTGTGGCTAATTGCATAATTTCTTCATATATTTTTAATAATTTTCATATTTTATTTCAATGTTTTTTTGGTATTTATATTTATTTATCAATATAAATATTTTATTATTGTTGTTTGAAAGATTTCTTTCCACGAGCCAAGCTCGGTTATTTACTAAGCACCCGCCCCGAGACCCTCAGGGAAAAGGTTGCTCAGACTCCTCCTCATTATTAGATATACCCCCTCGATTAACAAACACTGTATCTCCAAGTACCTTACTGATGATGGTGACTGTGTAAATGGCTGCTTGTTTTTGAATAATGTGTATGTTGATGTGTGAATCCAGTTTGTCGCAATATCTGTGTAAGCTTTTGGCAATTATTCCTGTAGCGCCAACTACAATAGGTACGACTTCGGTAGGTGTTTTCCACAGCCGGGTTACCTCAGTTTTAAGTGCATGGTATTTGCTGAGCTTCTCTATTTCTTTCGGGCCTATATTGTAGTCGGATGGTACGGTAATGTCTATTAGATATGTTTTATTTTCAATTTTATTGCTGTAAATGATGTCTGGTCTATTGTGCACTATTGTCTTGTCTGCTTGAACTGGTATTTCCCACATAAGTTTGGCCGTGTCATTCTCTTTAACTTGTGGTTGCTTTAGTTCTTGTTTCCACCAGAGATTAGCAACGTCAAACCCATGTTTTTTCGCCAGTGTCCAATATACATATTGCACGATATTGTTGTGTCGCCTAGTGTAATAAGTACCAGCCAATTTTTCGCAGCCCGAGATGATGTGTTGAGTGGTCTCGTCTTTGGCCATACATAATCTACATCTGCCAGCTACTGCCCTCTTCAACACATCTCTCTCGTGCTGCTTCGTGACAATGGCCTGATCCTGGATCGCGAATATGGAGGATTCTAATTGTCGCGACACAGGTTGCTTTTTCAGCCATTTAAATGAGAAGTCTTTATCTATGTTTTCTTTCTCTATGACCTTATAGAATTGCCCATGTAGCGGTTTAGCTTTCCACTTTTATTATTATTATTTTATCTTTTCATAATTATCTATGTATTATTATTTAAATGAGTATGAATGTAAAGATACGTGGGAAATATTATATTATGTCTACGCGGTCCTGCGGGAAGCCCCAAGAATCGATGTATAGACATCGCCGAGTCGGATGGGAGAGCCAACGGCTTACGACATGAGAATGTCGAAAACCGGGCGAAGTGTTAGGTCGTAATTGTAGGTAGTAATAGGTCGATATCCCCAAAACTTGCGGTATGAGATTAATTAAACGCGTTTTTTGCAATATCCCTACGAAATTCGAATTTTTTTTAACTGAAACTAAACTCGCTAGAAGCATTAATATTAGCAGTCGAGGTGCATCGACCTTTGAAATAAAATGCATCCGTAGAATGGTGAAATAATTAAACGGTGCGCGGAACAGCAGGTAGCGGTTGCAGGGTTGCTGCTATCATGGACGAGTAATGGAGCTATGCACTTCATCGAAAGCTTTGGATCCTACAACAATACCTGACAAGTGGGAGTAACAGATTTCTGCGCTTCGAGGATTCCAAACAAACAAATTTTCAACATTTCATCCAAATCTGCTCGGCAGTTTTTCGTCTGGAGTTTCTTATTCACGGTATGTTTTCAAATAGGTATCTCCAGGCGTTGAAATTATAAATTGTTCCAGAAATACCCACTGACAAATCCCCCACAGTGGGTATTGTTATTTTTTGTCCAAACATATCCACTGACATAGCCTAGTCTCCCTAAAGTAATAGTAATAATCCCTAAATGACGCCACAATATTCGACAACCATAGGAAGCTTTGTTTTGACGGTATAACGAGCAAGTATTCGGTTACACGGCAGCCCTACGGGCCCGGGCGGGTGTGGTCACCGGGCTGCGAGCAGTTTTGCATTGTGTCTGGCGAGTGGCGAGTCTGTTCAAACCGGCCGGTGTTGGCTGGTTTTGAAATACGCCAGACAGAGAATAGTTCGCCATTGGATCGCATTGTTATCGGCGAAATTTGAGTTTCGGGGAAATTAATTGGAGTTTTATGCCAAACAATATTCAGCGTTGAAAGCTACCTCGATTCTAAAAATAGAGACGTGCATCGTTTCTATACACGTCTATATACCACTATTATAAAGAGGAAAATTGAAAGGAACAATGTTATTCCAGTGCTCCATGGAGTGAAATTTAGGGAATCGTGGCTTTAGCAAAGTAAAAGGCTAGTTTAGCTCAAGATTGACTTCAATTTATGAATTAACATAGTAACTTCTACCGGGGTTTTAAAGGTGGGCAGCACACAGCCCATAATCCCAGTGTTGCTCATGCAGGTGACCACTTTCCATCAGGTAGTCCGGTTACCGGTTAGTCTACCGTACCTAGGACAAAGAAAACAGCGTCGACTGTCTAACTGAGTTGCATCAGCTGCATACTGGTTGAAGCCTTGCACACCTGCATAATTAACCGTAATTAAGCTAGTCGTTGCTTATTTAAGCGCAAATAAAATAATGTTGTATTGTTCACCTCACACTCGCATACATCAACAAGAAGAGACCATAAAAATATTATTTATTTACTAAGTTTTACTAGCGACTACATAGTCGCAACCACCAGTAAAAAATAAATAACCAAGTCAATTAAAATGCTGTAATATCTTGCGTGATTGACGGACAATCAACTAAACAAAATATTACATAATTCGACGTTCATGAAGGAATTTATCGATATACCTAATATGTAGGTACTAATAGCATGTTTAGTTCACTGCAACAATACGCTAGCACTTATCATCATCACTCTACCGTCAATACCGGTAACGTCTCAAGATGTCATTACTGGTACTAATGTACAGTGACAGCACATTTTATACGGTAATGGGCTTTTTTACTTGCGTCGACTATCACCCGACTCACACAACCCGTTACGGGAAAACCGATTCGGCAGAGCGTCTTCCGTCTGGGATTTAGGCCCCTGAGATGGTCGTAGCGCTCCACAACAACAATACACTTAGAACACAAATAATTTGCAAATAGTACCCAATGAGTAGTTTTCCAAGAGGTATTTATAGCATAGGTATGCTAGTAAGCACAACAGCTTCGGTAATAATTGTATGCAAAAACGGGATTACAAACTTGATACAAAACATGATTATTACTTATGAAGTTTAAGGCCTGATTGTGTAGTTGTAGAAAAGCAGACTATTTTTTGCGTATACATAATAGAAGATTATTGCATCACAAAAAAAATACAGATTAGAAATTCTTAACAAATAGGTAAATTAAATAAACGTACAGATATTTTATTTTCATTTAAAGACGTTTTACTGAAATAAGTATTTAAAATTAAATAAGAATTTTAATCATTTTTAATCTCTTGATCATTGTTGAGACCATCTGACATTTTGAGTACCTAGTGGAAAACTCATTCCAACATCACGGAATGTTGCTACCTACTGACCTAACACATCGAATCGATCTCAGAGAGAATTGCCCAGAGCAGCCCTCTAAGCCTACACATCGCAGATTACGGGGTACAGGGTGCAACATTGTCGGTCCTACATTATTATATGCACGCCAACAGTTATCTAATATGGTAGATAAACCACAGAGACCGCGAGGTATCTTTGAAAAGCGTTCACACTACATTAGCGCGGTGTAGTGTTGCATCGACCTCCGTGGTTGGGTCTCTAAACATTTGTGTCGAATCCGATATCGTAAATTGTCCACTCCACACACAAATCCACACCGAATCCTAATACGGTTCAACGTCTAGGTTCACGTGTTGATCGGTGTCGTTCAGTCTTTGGCGGGCAATGGATTTTTATTTTAGGAGATAATAAATAGATTACAAAATAAATCAGATATTGTATTACATAAGAAAATGAATAGCAAATTTTATGTGTACCTTAATAAATTGTTCTTTCATTAAACATTCACATCTGTGAATAGTGTTATACTGGTAGCTACATAATTTTGTAACATATCAAGAATTTTTAGCCAAGACTAAAATTAAAAATATTAACAGTAAAACGTTGAATGTTATGAAATAAAACGATGAAATAAAAAGAAAGTATATTCATTTCGTATCATGACGCTGTCCATCGCTCAAACGTTGCAGGCAATGCAACTTTGTTGCCTGGAAACCCAGTTAAAGAAAGAAATATATATTTCCCTTTGTCGAGATTACGTTGCATTTCTTTTTATTGCATAATTAGTGCAGTGACGTGCATTTGCATAATACCTGAGTAATTATAAGGGTTGATTGAGTACAGCATAACTACGTCCACGTGAAGTAGGTAGATGCAATTGGTTACATGTCTAATGCGAAAATAATCGCATTTATTATGTCGTGGCGTCCTTTGTAATAAATATTTTCTTTCTTTCATTCATTTGAACATAAAAAAAAATCGATATTTATAAATTTTGTAAGAAGATTATGTTTGTACGTTGGCTTGCGAGTTCGAATAAATAATTTGAGCTAAGAACAGTACATAATGAGCATACATTTTTATAAAATTATTTCCTTTATCGATATATATGAAGTAATCAATAAAAATCTTTACATAGTATAAAACAGAAACTCTTCTCGCGGTCTGTGCGCTTTGATCTTAACAACGCCATGGATTTTCATTCAGTTTTGACCATCAATTAGAGAATTTCTTCCTGTAGTTTTATATGTAGGTAGAGTACAAACATATTATAGTAAAACCGAGAAAACCCGAGCGAAGCCAGGACGGACCGATAGTTACGTACAGACACAAAAAATAAAAACCCTATAAATTGTTTCTTGAATTAGTTAATTTTATTTCAGAAATTCTTGTAATTTTTTAAGTTACTTTTTAAGTCCAACCGAAACAAGTTTTTGCGAAACTAAAAGTTGGAGACTAGTATTTTTATATGTTAAGTCAACTTCAGTTAATTATTACATCAAATATAAAAAACAATTTCCGAATTAAATACAAAAACAAATAAAACAATATAGTAAACACCAAAAAACTACAACCATCGGCATCGCTGGCCAAAATGAGGTCCCATTAATATCCGATTGTAATTCCTAAATCCGTTTGACAAACCACCCATTCGTGTTGGTTCCATAAAAATGAGCTGTCGCGGCGAACCGCCGCTATCCGAAGCCTTGCAAGCCAATGCAACATTGTTGCAGTGGCAAAGCAGGGATGTCAAGAAACTCTTTAACTATCGGATACCTGAAATAATTTCATAGGCATATTCGTTACCGAATCTATAATAAATATAAAAAAATGGTAAAACAGTTTCTTTTTGTTTCTGTTTGTCTCTCTGTCTGAAAACGCATCACGAAAAAATTACGGCCAACGTTTAGGCTATAAGTAACAAAAGTTGTAAGCTAATAGACATCTGAATACAATAATACATTTCAAAACTTGCCTGAGAAATAATAAACCAGCAATAAAAACCTCTGGTACTGGTTGATCTAAATTCCGAAATAAAAAGGTGGATCCCAAACGACTAAGTTATACTTAAAATTTAGTAGGCTCTATAGTGACAATATTCCCTTTTAAAACTATTTTTAACAAACTGTACCACGCAAAGTATGTGTAAGTGCAAAGTAGTTATTTAATAATTATTTATTTATTGTAAAAATAGATTTATTTAGAATGGCTCCTTCCTCGCCTACTTTCAAGAATTAAACTCATATCTATTTACTTATAACCATCTGCTCGATTTTTACTTTTCAATTTTTAATAGCAGTCCGGATTCTTACTTTGTACTACTTTTCTGTTTTTACATCATAAAAAAAATAAAAACCTAAATTAATTTTATTTTCCGTTTACAATACCAAAAACCGGATATCAGTAGATAACCATTTCCAGATATTTCAATGTCCGTATCCACACCCATATCGGAAATTTCACATCCCTAACATCCGTGCCGCCAAGAGCCGCTTGAATAAATCGGATCGGCGGCCATGATTTGTAACCCGGTAGCTGCCGCCGTACGCGAGTCTTAGTTACTGCCAACTATTTTCATTTATGGGCTAATCCTAGTATAGTGTAGTGAAAAGCAGTATCGGTAACGTGAACTGATTGCAGCTGTTAAGTACTATCAACATTAGATGCTGATACTACTCAACAGCAATTCGTATTCTGACTAGCTTTTTTCCCGCGACTACTTCCGCGTAAAATTTGTTAGTACGTTCCGGATCCAGTCCTGTTGTAATCACATTGGGGATAACTATACCTTGTACTTGTTAATAATGTAGCTTTCTATAGGTGCGAATTTTTTTAAAATCCGTTTTGTTGTTTTTGAGTTTATCCATAACAAACAAATAATCAAATCTTTTCTCTTTATAATATTAGTTTAGACTAGCGGTCCCCTGCGGTTTTCACCGGCATTTAATCCGAAACACTGCTAACTTGACTATCGTGCAGGATTCTGTTAGGTTGCTGGGACATAAAGGTCTTTAGAGAAAGAATGTATCTTCCTATTAGTGAAACAAGTTTTGACATCGGTTCGAAGTTTATCGTGTACAGACAGACAGACGTGGCCGGGGGATTCCATTTTATAATACCTATGCACAGTTATCAATTATTATTTTCTGGGCTGATGCCTAATAATTACAGCCGCGGTGCTTGTTAGCTTAGTCCTCGCAGTGTTAGTGAAAATATCTTTTAAATTTTTGGTAGGTAGGTACACTAAAATATCCAACGCAGGCGGTCAATCGAGGCTACGAGTACGTGCGACGTGCGTACCTACCTACATTCCGTGCATTTTCCCAGACGGAGCTTCAAGCGTGGGGCAAATCCCTTCGTGATTCAGTCCAGACGCAAGAGCGACGAGCCGTAATCGAGAATGCGTGCGCGCACAACATTGTTGCGATGAACGTACAAGAGTGGCCGTGGCGCGTGTCAATCGTAAGAAAATTTAATCTCAAGATGAACACTGAGTGTACATACGTGTGCAGCTATACGGGCGGGTATATTGTATATTGTAAGTTGTACTGTACTGTCCCGCGGGATGGGATTTGTGTCGCATTATTTAATTGCGCTACAAGGTATCGTAGCGACCTAGCGACGTCTAGGGATGTAACCTAACCAACAGAAAAAGTCGGATAAACTCCGACTAAGTTTACTTAAACTCAAATATCTTCTAAACTACAATGCCGATTTTAATGGAACAAAGGTAGGAACTATCTCAATTAACTTGGCTTTCGAGAAAACCGCATCCATCCTCCCGCGGTCCATCCGTTCTGGAGCTACGATGCCACAACAGACACACAAAACCACAGATACACACACACATAAAACTTGTAACACCTCTCTTTTTTCGTCGGGGTTTAATAAGGACGGCGTTTACTTAGTGCTGTCGAAGTATTCGAAATTCAACATACGATAGATATACATAGGTACAACATAGGCTGCGGTGACTGCTTACAATCAGGCAGGCCGCAAGCTTGTTTGCCACCTTAATGGTATAAAAAAAAAATCAAACTATCATCCGTTGTATCGAAAACACCTCGAAATCGCCTCTTCTAAAATATGTTATTTTTCTGTTTCTAGCAAATAGGTCTAGGTCTTGTAACGAGCGAGACAGCGCACCAGATGGTGAGCGGTAACTGACGCCCGTAACATCTACGATTCATTCATTCAAGGTCAACAATTTTTGATATAGAAAAATATTTTATTCGGACACTTATATTACATAAATATTTGAATTTGATGCCTGTACAGTACAATGCAAAGTCTAGCCAAGCCCGTCTACGTTTCCTTGTAAACATTATTTTTAAGCGCAGCATCTCGAAGGTAAACAAATCTGCCGGCTTATCACCGTGACCGTATGTTAAACACTACACTAGCCAGACAGCGGCGGGCATGCATATCGAAACGTGCATGTTTGACCGTCTGCGGTGCACCGCGAGTGTTCTGTCAACATGTACTGTCACCATTTCCCCCGCCCGTCGCGTCGCCCGGTGCAAACTGTAATTATGCTAATGCTGTACTGTATAGGGCGTAAAGTAGTTTCGTTGGTTTAGTTTGTATGAAGTAGGTACGAGAAGTGGCTACATTATTTTTTGTACGTTTTTTTTATGCTACTCTGTGACAAACTAGCAGACAGTCCACCGGTGGTGAGTGGTAACTATCGCCGAAAACATCTACAGACACACGCTTAAACACAAGTTGGTATAATTAAGATGCATACCTAAATAGTTCAAAACAAAATAGCCAATTGTCATTAGCCTTTTCTTCGCGTTCTTCTGAACTACGCCCGGCATTTAAATTTTAAATTTCAATTGATACAAGGACTCGCCAAACTATATTGTATCGATTGTAATCTTTTGTCTTATCAATAAATTAGACTTTTACATTTCTGTGACAATGAATGTATTTCTAATTTCCATGAGAACGTTGTAGAGCAGCGTCCTGTATTAGACGAGTGTCTTGTAGTGTGTATCCATCTGAGAGGAGAGAGCTTGCGTCAAAGATTTGCGGTGTAATGTTTGGCATACATAATGTGATAAACAATATAATAAGTACTATGTAATTTGTTTTATAAGCTGTTGGTACTCCAATAAATAAATAAATAAACAGGCATAACACCCGGTGTCTGTGAAACTTGAAAGTCACAACCAATCAAATGGTGATGTGAAATGTAATTATTCATTTTCTTTACACGAGATGAATCCTTGTAAAATTATAATGTTCTTTACTTCTGTGTGAAACTTGCAACGTCAGGTGTGAGCAGGGGGGGCGTAGGGGAAAAAATACTTTGTTTTGTTAATTGCACCCTTTGGTATGGTATGCTTCTAACCCAACGTCTCAAAAGGCCGAAAGTAGCATTAGGTACCCATATTAAAAGTGAACAGTAAAACTGATAATTTACAAGATTATTCCTTGGCTTATGATAACTTTAGTTAAGCGCGTGTTGAAGATAAGACATTGACGCATCCAATAAGGACCGAGGCTTAATTTAAAATGATAATCGTAATCTTGCCCGCATCGCAGGTAAATTCAAGTGCATTTTGAGTGCTCGGTAATGAAAGTGATCTTCGAGAGAAACACATTACGACTTCTGCATGTTCTTCTTCTTCTTTTTCTCAAAAAACCCCGGCCAGACCACGCGAAACGATGATAAACTTTATTTTGGGACAACACAAACGGCGAAGTCCTAAAAATTCTGGCCGTTTTTGGTTTTATTACAGCCGAAAAAGCCGTTAAAATGAAAAAAGGTAAGGTTTAAGTGAATGTTTACATCTAACGACGATGTGAGACCGAAATTATTAGCCCATAAAAATAAAATGTACGAAAATCGCACATTTTGAGTGATGCGATGGTCCGAGTGGGGTCTGCAATAAATCCTAAAGAAACAAAAGACGAAAAAGAAATACACACATTTTAAGCACAAAATAAATATCAAGACTTATTGTTCCATTTTTCATTATAACCTCCCACACTGCCACACGTCAATTCGATGTTTTGATGAACTCGTATCCCACTAGACAGGATCACAATGTCACAGACCCGTTTCGCAAGATCAATATACACTTACGAACTATCGGGCCATTTTTACATAGGCTGTTCTGATTGCTGCTGTTCTAGTATGAAAAGTGCCGAATAATAGTACTCCATTCAAAAATCGATCTACTAAAAATACTAAAAGAGGTCATCATTGTCTTATTGGCTATCAAACCGCGAAAACTTCGTGGTTCGACAGTTAAGTGAAGTAAAAACTCTTTATTGCACACACAAAAAATTATACATAACAAGAAATAAGAAAAACAATTTATATGCGCGCAAAGGCGGCCTTATCGCTTTAAGCGATCTCTTCCAGAGAACCTTTGGGAAGAGGTAAGTTATCACAGTATCTCATAGTAGTGCAAGAGTAATAAGGGGAAAAAACTAAAAGATGTGCTTACACATGTCATCATAAATAAATATACATATAAAGAGAATACTATAAATTTATTATTATTAAACTATGGATAAACATAATTCTATACAATAAACATAGTTTTATATACACAATAAAATAACTATAATTATTGCAAACAAACAGTTAATAACGAAAAGAAAATAGATAACAGGACGAACGGCATATCAACAATCAAGACAAGCTCCTCGCATCACAGGAGTCGTACAATAACCAGCAAGCATTTTGATGCATTACGGTGTATTACCTAAATGACGGACAGATTTTAATGAAAAATATCGCAATCAGAGGAGCCAATCTATTGTGGAAGGTGGAACTTTGCAACATTGTTGCAAGTTGTCTGCGCCCGGCGCGCCGGGCTGTCCGCCCAGTGCTCACCATACCGCGGCCATGTCAGCCATACCCCTTAACGCTCGAGCCTGACGAGTCCTTTGTAATCCATACCTCCATAGGCGTTTGTGGGACTTTTTGCTCTAACTAGGCGTCTAAAATGTATTCTCGATGAGATAGTGTAGATTGTTGTCCGGTCCAGTGTTACGAATTTTGAATATCGCTGATTTTTGTACGGGTTTTAGGACGTGGTTTTACGATCAAATATAAAATCCTGTGCAAACCTGTATCTCCGGAATTTTGATTCAATTTCTTATTACAAGATTTGTGAGCAGTAACTTTCGAACAACTAGCGACTGAAGAGTGGATAATGTACCCGATAATGATACCGAGCCATCGACCACGTGTAGGTAGCTTTTCGTAAGGAAAGTTGAAATTAGACTCCTTACTCTCTTATATTCCAATCGGTCTGTCCAATTAGAATATCTATACAAGATGCCTCATCAGAGACGTCCGAACACTCAACCTTCACCAGAAAATCCCAGTGAGAAAAAACAACAGCGACATTATTCCATACTATTTAGAAGAATGGGAACACGAGCACAACTCGACCCGCAACTCCCTAGCTTCGTCCAACCATCGTAAGCTGCAGCGCTATAATTGCTGTAATAATCAATGTAAATACCGTAATGGTAATGACGGATAATGCGCCTCCGGCCCATTGCAGTGACTTACAACGTGCGAAACGCCGCTTGTAAAGCTGTAACTTTGTTGCGTGCTGCTGTCTAGGGTATTAATTGAGCCAATAAACTGTGCAACGTCGGGATTTTAAGCCCGAGACCGTTTTATTGTGATTGAGACGGTTCAAGGAGCATGTTGCGATGGCTGAAAGTTGTATCGGGAATGCTTCAGTGAATGCCTGTTACATATTATTAAGGACTTTGTTTGGGGCAAGAAAGTTATCGTGTGGCGACCTTGTACCGGAGACGCATCGTGGGTCGACGCATCCCACTAGGTGGACAGAGGATCTGGTAAACATTGCAGGTACCAGCTGGATGTGGAAGGCACGAGACCGGCCTTTGTGGATATATCTGGGACAAGCCTATACCCAGCAGTAGACGACGTTATTTATCAAATTGATATTGTTCGATTACTATAAGTTTACATCTACCCCGCGACACTATTTAGATTTTCTTCAATCCTAGTGATTAACGTGAGTAATAAGCAGACAGTCCACAAGATGAAAAGCGGTAACATCTACGATGAGACTGGTTGAACAGCCTCGAAAGCCGATTGGTACCTTCTGACATGTATGTATGTTAATAAATAATAATGATCATCTTGGCGTTAATGTCCCGGCCCGACGTCGACCTTGACCATGATCCAGGATTTGGCAGATCAGATAATTACAGTGGATTAACTGCCATCTGACCTCCGTGATACCCTGCTACACGGGAAACCTGACCAGATTGAATCATGGTTACACATTCAATCGACTGAATGTGCAGGTTTCGTCACGATGTTGTCCCTCACCGTAAGATGTTCTTACGGTTAGCATTCAACTAATTACATAACTCAGAAAAGAGTTACTTGTCCATGGCTGCAGTTGGATTCGAACCCATTACATCTCGCTTACGAGTCGGATACCGGATACCTTAACCACTCGGCCACCGACGCTCCAACATACATACATGTATGTAACCTGTAGGTACTGTTACTAAAAATGCACAACCGTAAATGAGTTGTCAACGTGAGGACTAAGCTGACATATACGTATACCAGTAATTACACTGACTCCTTCAAAGCAGAACTAATCGACACAAGCATTTTTTCAGCAGCTACCAGTACCTAACAGGTCTAGGTAGACTCGGTACCAACTACATCAAGTGTACATCGAGTTAAAGTAGCCTCCAGGTCTACCAACCCAGCCTCAAAAACAAATAAATCTCCCCACAAAGACACACGATTCCGCATTAATAATATTAGCAAGGCTCACGATTTACGTCGGACATATCTCTTTCACAAATAACTTTATAGAATAAGTGCATAAATAACCCTTGATAATCAATGTAAATACCGTAATGGCGTATAAATACGCCCCCCGCTCATTGGTCGTGAGTTACGGCGTGCAAAACGTGGCGACTGCAACATTGTTGCACATAGACAGCGACGGCTGACGGAAAACAGTGTAAGACAAAGATTTAATTTCAACGAGTTTGAACGACGGAAAATATCGGATATCTAAGTCACATTGGTAGTTAGGAGTGCATATAGGTAGACTGCAATGACGGACACATGAAAAATGGAGAATATAAGGCACAAAAGTGTCACAAACGATGATGGTAAGATGGAATCGGAATTTCCATAAGTATGGTAATGAAAGGACGGATCCCTAGTCTCTAGATGTTCGTTAAACCCCGTTGGGTATACTTTAGTTTAGTAGATGAATGGACGCGAAGTATAGAGAAAGGTATATGGATATAAAAAAATTGTAATAGAAAGAAACTAATAAACTATTAAGATCAGTCTCCCCCGAGCGCGCTGCATACAAACGTAGTTTAATAATATTTTCAATATTACGCTATCAAAGCCAATGATTATAATTTCATGTGTTCAAGTAACCCATATCTATGCTTGTGGCTTTTCTTCCTTCTTTCTTTTGGATTTTCTTGCGAATTTAAGATTTTCATTCAAATTTTAAATCCTGTAAAACTTTCAAACAATAAATTTTAACGAAAATCTGACAAACCACAAACATAGATATTGGTTTCTAGGTCACGTATACAATATTTTATTGGCTTTGATAGCGTAATGTTGAAAATATGATCAAACAACGTTAGTATGGAGCGCGTTTCGGCGAGCTTTAGGGAAACTAGTTATCGTTAGCCAAAACTAACCGTGACGCCACTGGCGGTCGTGCGTGCTATGGTGAACATTTGTAAAACACTTCTTTATTGAAGATTAGTTGAAGATTCTCAACAATTTGTAAAATTGCTATCGTACAATAATGTTTTGCGAGCAAGTAACGGTTTGCGAGTTACGAGGTTTTGGCCGGGGGAGGTGGGTGAAGCGAGCATGTAACGCCCCGGGTACGAGGCTACGACTGACACCCGACAAATGACTAAATTGCCTCGAAACCAATAACGGTATTATCTGTGGTATTATCGTATCGTATTCACAACAACAACGCCGGAAACCTAGGCAAATAGTAATAATGAAATTAAATAATATACAAAATACATAAACTGTGTGTGATAACATAAACTAAGGAGTATTCTTCTTAGATATAGTCTATAAAACACGTTAAATTATAGATTTTAATAAGTATCAAAAATAATAAAACATCTTAATTTGAGTTTAAAATCTCTTTTTATACCTGTCAGGTATTAAAAAAGTTAACACTATTGAACTAATAGTACTTATTATATTGACCCGCGCTGTTATCGCTTAGGTAAATCAGTTTAGTCTAATGCAGAAACCCAAAAATCAACTTACGTAGCAGACTACTGCTGCACTTGAACGGAAGGGAATGGAAGGGACCATCATAAATGCTACGCTATACCTATTTAGTTAAATATACCCAAAAGATTTACAGCCCAGGACATGACTGCCCGCCGGCAGCTGTAGAAAAGCCTTAGTGCGTCGCGGTTGTGGTTTGCTAAAGGACGTAATACGTGTAAAGACTCGAAAGGCTTCATAAAAACTGGCGGTCGCTCCGAAATGCCCCTCATCTCATTGGCCCGTTGTTATTGTGCAATACGGTGGCGAGACCACATTATAAGCGGCGGCAACATTGTTGCATAGCCTAGGGTTGCCAGTTGCGCGGAATAAAAGCAAAACGGAAAAGGAGTTAATCTTCGTTGAGATACCTTAAAATGTTGTTAGTCTTGGGGGGTCGCATCCGTTTCATAGAAACGGATTGAAATACTACAGATAAGTTAGGTATGATTACGCGCAGTTAAAATAAGTAGATGATTCGAGTTACTTGTAATAGGGTTAAATGGGAGAAACACACATATTGTGAGGATCCTGAATAAGGGCAAGTTGAAAGATGGATGAAGATTTGTGTCCGACTTAAGGTCAATTTCTGGACGAAGCCGAAACCGATGCCGACGGCTTAGAAGCGGTTTGAATTTTTTTTCATGACAAGCCACAATTAATAATATAAATGTAGGTTTATAATTATTGATAATATAAATATTGTAGGTTTATATTGACTGTATATTATAGAAAGGTAATTTAAATCAGCTCTAGAATAGAACAATCTCTCTTGATCTAGAGTTGATAAAAAATTACCTTGCAATTTATTTGTCAAAATAATCAAAATAGTTTCATTTCGAAATAATGTGAATTATGACATTTGTTTATTAAATTATGACGTTTACTAGGAACGGCCGAAGCCGACGTTTTCGTCGAAAGTGTTTTTTTGGCCGAAGGTGGCTGAAGCTGAACCAGAAACTTCGGTTTGAAATAGCTGTACGTACCGTTTACTCTATAATGTACGGTGTAGATTTTCAAGAAATAAGCAATTTGTTTCATTATTAATTAATAACGTTTAGATACTAATACTACAAACGAAAAGTTTTGAATATTTGTTCACACCTTCGCAAGAAGTATATCGGAATATAGTTAGACCATAACCCTAGACTAGCACAAAGGATGTTTTTATCCCGGACAACGTGATACTTAGCCAGGGGCCATTGTTAGCGTCGCCAACGATTTTGTAACACCCAGTTACGGACAAAAAGGGAGTACAATAGGGAATTAAATAAAAATGTTACTAGTTATCAGCCCTAAAGGCGGAGAGGCAGCGGCGATCGCGAATCAAATGTGTCACCTGATTTATATGTATTCACTGGAGCCGGCCGCATTCAAATGGTCTTATTAAGGCAGTCCTTGCTCGAATGATCGATGACAGGCGACCTTAAGTCGAATACCTAAGCCCTTCGGTGGAAAAACAAAAATATTACTCATACTACCGCCCGTGGGGTTGCATTTGGAGATACATTAATAAACCGTGACAAATGACTGATTATCGCCGCTTTATTTAATTTGGAGATGAATCGCTTGTTTTGGGCACGAGATTAGATAAATGAAAATATTTTTTTTTGAATGCGAACTTTATCTTATTTTTGCGATCCCAAATGTAGAACGGAAAATGATTGGTCGTTGTAATCTACAAAGGTGTTAGGGCCATGGTTGGACAAACGAATAGGGTTGAGAGGTGAAGCCATTTGCATTTACTAGGCCACAAATAATGGCAACACAAATTATGTACTGTTGAAAAGGCTTCACAATAGAGATGGTTTGATGGGATTGGAAGAACTCAATTGCATGTAGTTTTTAAATGGACAGTTGGAGGCACTCCACTTGAAGTTGTTGACGACTATACATACCTAGGACAAATAGTCCAGCTAGGTAGGTACAATTTCGAGAAAGAGGTCAATCGATGAATCCAAGTCGGTTGGGCAGCGTTCGGGAAGCTACGCCATATATTTTCATCCCAATTACCGCAGTGTCTCAAGACGAAGGTCTTTGACCAATGTGTGTTGCCAGTGATGACTTACGGAACTGAAAGCTCACTATGGGCCTTATAAGAAAGCTTTCTGTTACCCAAAGGGCAATGGAAAGAGCTATGATCGGAGTTTCTTTGCGCGATCGAGTCAGAAATGAGGAGATCCGCAAGCGAACCAAGGTCACCGACATAGCTCTAAGGATTGCCAGACTGAAGTGGCAGTGGGCAGGGCACATAGCTCGAAGAACAGATGGCCGATGGGGCAGTAAAGTTCTCGAGTGGCGACCACGTACCGGTAGACGCAGCGTGGGTAGGCCTCCTACAAGGTGGACCGACGACCTTGTAAGGATCGCAGGTACCAGCTGGATGCGGAAAGCACAGGACCGGTCTTTGTGGAGATCTCTGGGGGAGGCCTATGCCCAGCTGTGGGCGTGTTCTGGCTGATATGATGAATAGAACCTGTGAGACAGTAGTTTAAGATTTTCGAATATAAATGTTTTTCGCTCACTATATGAAACCATTATAGCGTAAGAGAAGCCGAAGTGACACTGCAGGGAACCGGAGTGTTGCAGTGGCAGGTTTATGCATTAGTATGACCTAGACGTTTCGCAATCAAATAGAAAACGTTTTAAAGAAAATGTCAGGTCAAGATTAAAACCGAGGGGCGTGTTTGAATAAAGTGATGATTGTTGAAACCTCACGACCATGATACCTATGCAAGAGGAACAATGTGGTTTATTACACCCCTTACAGTTGTTTATTTGCAGCTGGCAGTTTGATTCAAATTCGCAACGTCATGACCGTTGATTTGAGTCATGATTTTGATAAACAAAATATCTACACAAGTTGGAATGAAACGATAATGATGTCGTTCAACGATGTTTCCAGAGGCCTGAGGTTGGTGCCTTGCATGGTCACTACAACCTTTCTAAGTCTAGAGCGGGTAGATAGATTTCTTATTAATATACACCTCCCTTACCTGATTATATATTTTTGTTGTTTACTCAACTTAGTGATATATTATATATATTAAAATATTTTTAGCCATTTCTGTCCCACTGCAAGGCAAAGGCCTCCCTTTCGATCTTCCACGACTCACGGTCGGATGCTTTCCTCGGCCAATCCTTAGAAAAGGCGTCCAACTCGTCCCGCCATCTCCGTTTAGGCCTTCCGCGCTTCCTTGTTACGTTTTGTGGGGTCCAGTCAGTTGATATTTTTGTGTACTGCGCTCCAAAACTCAAATCGCTGATGTGGGTTTGAAAGCAGCCAAACTGAAGTGGGACTGGGCTGGACATGTATGTCGCATGCCAAACGAGCTGTGGGCAACTTAGTGATGACAAGCAAATATTGCCCCTAACATCTACGACTTAGTCAAAAAAATTTAGGCACTAAAGTGCATGAGTGCACTAAATTAGTCTAAAATACACAGTGTAACTGCCTAATTAGTACCGATTCTATCGGGTAGAGTCCCATATTCGCCCTTGACGGTGACGGTGCACGGCTGCGCGCGCGCTGCGTCACCGCACCGCCGTCTGGCCCGCTAATGGCCGCCCGCGGCCCGCGCGTTAGACTCAAGCAAAATAAACGACTGCGCAAATTGTTTTAAATGGGCAGGTAGGCGCGCGACGGTCTGACCTACAGACCGCTGATATTGCCCAAAAAGAACTAAATAGTAACAGGGTTTAGGGGCCCGGTTTTACGTGGCTTCAGTGCTCTAATGTGCAACTGCAGCGAACGATCCCTGCGTTTTATGAAGCTCTTTCAATGTAGATGACGCAGGTATTGCGCAGGTAGTATAGCTTCCGCACGGGACTTCGTTCGCAGAAGCACAAGTTACGCAAATGCTTAGAATAGTCAAAGGAACGGTCTAAAGTAGACAGCGGTGTAGTACGCTCTGTACCGTAAAGTAACACCTTAATACTGTAACCTCCATTATAGCTGAGACCATCTAAGTGGTAGTATAAAACAATTAGTATACTTCCTGTTTTCCCGATATAGGGAATAGGCTCCTGTTGTATTAGGAGATAAATCGGGGATAAATAGCGCCGTATATGTCTTGTTCCAGATTATGATCATCCAGTCTTTTATGACAAACATCAAAATTTTTACATTTAAAATAAAGTAATTCTCCCACGAAAACCTAAACTAAACGTAGGTCATAAAATGCAAAAATATACAGAACCCTCGTAAAATTCTGAGTTAAAAATGTTTCTTTTCGTTTTGTTTTCTCAATACGTTGCAAGGTCAGAGATATCTCCAGTCTGGACTAATTAGTCAAGTCAAAATCGGAATGGAGATATAATTCATACTGCGAGATTTTTTAGGTATTCTGTCAGATGACTAACGACTTTATTTCTGTGGGTCGAATGTTGAAAAGATACTTTTGTCTCGTATTTTTTGCTTCTTTTACTCGAGTCCCAAATATGGAATGCGACAGGGTTCAGTGGTATGCAAATGAATATAAAAGAATCAATCAGGAAGTCACGTAACTAAATCTAGCTAGGAAGACAAACCTTCAATAAAAAATTTCAGTGTGTTTCTAAATTTATAAATACGTGCACTGAGCAGCATAAGCTATTCATATGCAAACGGATTTTCTTTTAACCATTAGAAAACGGTCTATAGCAGATTTAACGGGTCGTCACATTCGCAACGAAATCTTGCCAAATTCTGGATCATGGTCAAGACGGACCCCGGGCTCTTTAACGAAACCTTTTAACAGAGTACAATCGGTACATTAACGCCTAAATGGCCTAGTCAGTAAATGGGACGAGGTGCTATGAACCCGATTTTACTTGGGCTTAAAAGCCAAATGTCAATTCCGTCGAATAGTAAATGTATGCTTTATGTTTAAGAGGGAAGAATTCTCAATCTCAGCCTAGATTGAAGCATACTTCTTGAAGCATATATCGGTACGCCTTGGGAGAGATATCGATGTAGCCATGCCGTGACGGAAAACGGCTAATTGCCGATCTTCTCCGCCGCCGATTTGGTTTGTGTGTGGCACTTACGACTTAAGTATACTAGCCGAGTAAACTGACACTGGCTCCAATAGGGACAACACCAATCAAAATTCTGTTGTCAAAACACGTCGTAATGTCACAGTATTTCCACAAAGGGTTCCAAATGGACGACGCGTATTCAAGATGCGGTCGAGATAAGTGGAGGAACTTCTCAAGACAAAAGTAATATTTGAATCGCTTGGTGAACTCGTTGCCAGACGAGATCACCGGCGCGGAATCCATTGCCGCCATGAAGCGCAAATTTAAATTGTACTGCTTTCGGGCGGACGATGGGTGACTTGGTCACTTCGCAACTTGGTTGAGTTGTCACCTAATGAATTTTTATACCTATGTAATGCAAACATTATACAAAGAAGTGTTATGGTTTACTTACGAGAGCACACGGTCCTAAAACTGCACAAACTCTAACTAATGTACAACTACTGTTATCTTTTTACTTAACAAATAATAAAAAATATCATTCGCCATTTACGATTCACGTATCATCGAGGCTGTAGAGACGGCAATACCAGCTAAACAAATAGTATTGTATTCCTACCGGCGAGTAAGGTTCCAGTGCTCCATGGGGTGCACATGGAGGATTTGGAGATCAGTGGCTTTGGTAGTGGAGTGCCTTTCGCCTTTTTACTGCCAGAGCAACGTCTCTTGGAGTTTAGAAGTAGACAACGCGTTGGCGGTATCCCTGATGTTGCTAATGTCTATAGGCAGCAGTAACCATTTTCCTATTAGGCGGCCCGATCGCCTATTTCATCTACCGTATAAAAAGAAAAAAATACACAGTGGTAAAAGAGTGTGTCGTACTCACGGGCTCCGTTTCTCCCTGGTTGTCCTTCCCGAGGCCCTCGCCCTTCGACCAGCCCATCTTCTCCAACAACTTGAACCCTTTGTTTTCTGGCTCTATGAACCTGCCGACAAGTGAATAACAACCATAGAACACATAACTTTAGGACTGATAAAAGGGTACACACACACCGAGGGACGCGGGCGAGGCAAGGAATCGGGCCTCCAAAAATCACCCAGCTCGTAATGTCCACAGCTCAAATAGACTTTGATCTTGAAATTTTGCGTTATATTTATACCCCAGCAACTTACTGGATACTGAAACTGGTTATCAAGTTCCAGTATTCAGAAAGTTTCTAGGGTTAATGTCTGTCCAAAACCTATAAAAAGAAAAAGTATCAAATATTTACTATTCCATCTCTACGAGTCGGGGAGTTCAAACACGTTTTATTCATTCTTTTCAAATTTGTATAGCTACAATTAAAAAATTTTTTATGGTACTTGCTATCCATCTGGTACCGTCGCGTTCATACCGAACAGGAGCTGCAAAAAGTTGGCAGCAAGTAGGGGCTCAAGTGGAGCGATTTCGGCTTTCAGAACGACTATAATCAAAAGCTACTTTAATTTTGAGTCTTGCAAATAGTTACAGCAGTGCAGAAGGAAGATTATTATTAATATTTTATGTCGTGGATCTTTCAGCATCCTAATCCAACCCGTGAATCGTAATATTCGGTTATAACGTTCCAGACCCGTTTCCGCGGGAACCACATTGAATTTCGAGATAAATTATAGCCTATGTGCTATTCTGGGCTATAAGCTATATTGCTGCAAAATTTCATCAAAATCCGTAAAGTAGTTTTTGCGGGAAGGAGTAACAAATATCCAATCATACATATTTACAAACTTTCGCATCTATACATAGTATAAAACAAAGTCGGTTCCCGCCGTCTGTATCTATGTACGCTTAGATCTCTTACTCTTCCTACGTAACGGATTTTAATGCGGTTTTCAACAATAGATAGAGTTATTCAAGAAGGTTTCTAAGAAAAAAAGGGTAGGAAAAAAAGGGTAAAGTAGGTGTATGCGAACGAAGTCGCGCTGGGTCTAGTTTATAATACTCAATACTATATTAATAGTATAACAGGATTGGTGTATCAGGTCAGACGGATTCTGTTACGGGTCTGAATGTTCTATGTATAATAAGTATGCATTTAAAAAAAAAAGTATATAATTAGTTTATCAGTTATCTAGCACCCATAACACAAGCTTTGCTTACTTTGGGGCTAGATGGCGCTGTGTGAATTTATCCACGATTATTTATTTATTTATTTAGATGGCAGTCGCTCCACTATAATTTCATAATGTGCCAAATCCTGGATCATGGTCAACGGACCCAGGGCCCTCGTGCGCGGGAGCACAACCGGGACATTAACGCGAAGATGACTATTTATACTAGGATTGGTGTATCAATACTGACGTTTCAACATCCGTAGTCTGCGTCTTCTCCGAGTGGTGCGACGATCCAACAGTATCCCGCCTCGCCTTGGCCCGGTCGTTGTACGTCCCGTCCTCTATCATGGGCAGCTCTTTCGAGTATTTGTTCTTCAGCCGAGCCAACTCCAACTGGTGCTGTTTCTGTACGCTGCACGTGCGAGTGTAGGCCGCCTGGACTTTCTGTTGCGCTGTGGGGTGTGCTTATCGTCAGAAGACTGTTGCATCACAACAAATTCGGGGTTCGGTAAATTATTTATTTATTTATATTCATTTTATAACTTTAGGAAGACCAATTGCTTGGAAATATAAACAATAGAGAGCCAATTATTGATCTCCACCAATATATAACATAGAAACGATAATAAAACACAAAAATAAAAATACTGTAAGCACCTGACTAAATTAAAATGACAAATATCTATCCAGAATGAAATCATTGACAGATATCTTGATAAATACACATTAGTAATTATTCAATAATAATAAAATGTTGCTTCACGCATATGCAAACGTGATTTGCCATTTCAGAGCGAAAATAAATTACAACTTTGGAAAAATTGTAACAAACTTTTGTCTAATGAAAATGCCGGAGATTGAGACCTCGTTTAAACTGTGTTTAAAAGTTTATCTGATAATTATCCGACATTTATCAAGATAATTAATGTCTTGAACGCTTCAAATACCCGTAACAGTCCACTGTAGAACGCGAGCAACTTCCACATACAGAGTGGAGTGTGAATTTCTAGGATCGCAGTGGTAGGATCTGGTCAGGTCCGCTCCACTGTAATCCTGATCTGTCAAATCCTGGATCATGGTCACGGCGGGCCCCGGGCCGTAGTGCGAGACAGCACAACCGGGACATTAACGCAAAGATGATTATTTTTTTACTTACTCTCCATTATTAGTCCGGGTTCACAATGTCCGCATGTGTCGTTGCCAG
Source organism: Blastobasis lacticolella (assembly GCA_905147135.1). Classification (NCBI taxonomy): domain Eukaryota; kingdom Metazoa; phylum Arthropoda; class Insecta; order Lepidoptera; family Blastobasidae; genus Blastobasis; species Blastobasis lacticolella. The sequence goes on from LR990058.1 coordinate 6,575,458, forward strand.
CGTGTATGTGACATAACAATTTGGTTTCCCCTAGCTGTATTGTGCTCCCATGGACAACCTAAAAAATATTGTGTAAGTTTAGGTACAAATTAGTTAATAGCTAAACATGATACCGAGCTGCTCGGAATAACCCGCGTCACGAAAGAAGAGACTTGTCAAATTGCAGTGAAGGGGATTTCGCGCAGGTAATCGTATACAGCGCAAGTCGAACCACGTGACCCACCAAGTCTCTTCTTGTTTGACACTAGCATATGTTTATTACAATCAAAAAGATACAATGTTTTTTTTTGTTTCTTTAATTTTTTTTTATTTTGTACGGTAAGCGGGCCACCTGATGGAAAGTGGTCACCACTGCCTATTGACATTAGAAACACCAAGAGTATCGCCAATGCGTTGCCCACCTCTAAAACACGTTGCTCTGGCAGCAAAAAGGCAAATGCCACTCCACTGCCAAAGCCACGGTTCTCCAAATCCCCACCCCATGGAGCACTGGAAACCTTACTCACCGGCAGAAACACAATACTATTTAAAAGAGTATTATTTAGCTGCGATATTCTGTAAGGTGGAGGTACTTCCCCAGTCAAGCGGCTCCAATTCAAACGAGATACCCCCCGCTATGCCCTACCTCTCTCAATGTGCTATTAGAGATTTCAATTTCAACTTAAAAATTTAATAAAGCACTAAAATTGCGGCTGGCTATTTTCTGGCTTATATGTATAGCTGGCTTTCCAGTTTGTAGCGATAGTAGACGTTTAGGAGACCCACAAAACATAGGACTGCCCGTGCACAACCTGGCATGAAGTAATTTTTTTTTTTATTCTTTCCCAATCTTGGACTTACATATTCTCTTGTGCAGTATTGCCATAAGTAAATAGAACTGTAGCCGTATTCACAATGATTCGAAACCGTTTCCGAACGAAATTCGTGAGCGGCGAATCCGTGTTGATCGATTCGAAAACTGTTATTCAGAATCCCGATAGATTCCACGGAAACTACTCTCTATAACATATGAAAATTTCATTAAATTTAACTGAAACCACATTTTCCTATGAACTTTTGCGGGACCGTTCGTCGATTCCGTATCCGAATCCGATTTCCGAGCCATTGTGAATACGGCTACAGATCTTCCTCACATCCTCTTGGCAGTTTCGCTTTTCAGCCACATTAAAGTAATTTCAATGACTAAAGTCTTTAATCGTCTACTACCTATCGCTACACAGTGGAATTTTTCTTGTACTCAATGACGTGGGATAATCTACGGCGCCTTCATAGTCTATAGGCAGAGCTCGTCTAAGCTGAAATGACGCGCCCCACTATCGTACTAACGCACACAAGCAAATTTAAAATATGGACGCAATACATATACAAATGCCGTTGTAATTGGTCATTTAGTTGCCGGTGAGATTCAGCGTAGGAGCACGCGTCGTTCGATTGAAGCAGTCGACGCTTCCACACAGATGAAGTGTCGTTATTAATATTTGCACTCACACATCGAAATCAACTAATTAAGTAGTAGGGCGCGTCATTTCAGCTTAGACAAGCTCTACTAGCTAGTCTGTCTCTATGTTATTAGTCACCTAGCTCTATACTAAGCGGACTATGCCGGATGAGTTTGTGTTTGTTTGTAATAAGCCATACACCTCTGATGGTCTCAATATAAAGGCAATTTTAATCTATCTTTGCTACTCACCTCCATAAGTTCGCCAACGACTTGACTTTGAGACATTGGAACACCGTTCAGTATGGTGCCATTCTTAGAACCCAAATCTTTAGCGAAGTACATCCTCGCGGCCATGTCGTATGTAATTTCGAGGTGGTTCTGAAATTGAAAATTGATAGCATATAAACAGATGAAATAATATTAAAATGTTGTGTGGTTTAAACTTTTCCTTCTGTAACCCAAAACTGCAGCTGTAACATGGTCACCCCGTTACCGGTAACTTCAATTTTCAATTGAAACCATGTTAGGACATACGAAGAGGGTATGGTGCGAGCTTAAAGTGATCATTCTATTCGATAGTCGCTAAAAAGCGCGTAAAAAATATGGCGAATTTTTGTAGAACCTGTAGAGCATCTCTCGCTCTAATAGGGAAACTCAACTATACTCACATTACGAGTACGCGAACACATGGTTGGCAATCCTCCGCACAGAGATGGCGGTAGCGCTGACCGTCCCACATCGCGCTAGAGAGTGTGCCAACTTCCGCGACATAAATACTATTTCCTACGATCAACTATCGGACCCTTGGTCCCCTAGTCACAACACCCGGCCTGGTGGGTAATAACCCTTTTCCACCTTTTCCATCTTCGCTTGCCAAAATTGGCGGCTACCTATTTCCTAGTACTCTTTCCGCAAAAACCTCTAGCGGTTTTGCGATGAACAACAGTTCGCCATACAATTTATGCTCTCATTTGTGACTATTGAATCCACAGTGAGCAAGGTGGCAACCTTATTGGCATAAATTGTATTGTATTCCTGCCGGTGAGGTCTCCAGTGCTCCATGGTGAGGTTTGGGGAGCCATGGCTTAGCAATGGAGGGGTATTGGATTTTTGTTGCCAGGGCAACGTGTTATAGAGGTTGGCCACGCATTATGGACCCCTAGAGTTGCTGATATCCATACGCGGCGGTGACCGCTTTCCATCAGGTGGTCCGCATGCCTGTTTGTCTGCCGAATCACAGAAAAAAAAACCCATGTACCCTAGAAACGTTGTTATCCCGTATCACGATGGCATGGTGGTCGCCTTCCCTGCCGAGGGTGCCTCCATCCTTGGTGACCAAGAACAGGGTGCCCACGCGCAGCTTTGGCAGCGTCGTTTCGCGCACTATCACGCGCATGCACGGCGGGTGGTGTTTCGCCACCGCGCCTGTTGGGGACAGACGGTTGAACTAGTAACAGACGTTCCGTTTTAGCTGGAGCCGACCAACCGTCGTTGGTTGATAATAAATCCTTGCGAAGTGTAAAATAACGTCGCTTTTGGGTGAGGGGGACGTGGTCGGACGTCGACCAAGGTCGGCTCGCCCGCGCATCCGAATTCATCCAAAATCGACTTTACTTTGTACAACGTAAGGATTAGTATCGACTGCAACTGACAGCTTGTTAACTCCAGCCAAATCGGAGCGACTGTTTTAATAGCCAGTAATAGTTCTAATAACAATAGCTGCGAAATACGTTTTAATGGAAAAAGACAATGACAGTTCTCGTGATTACAAATTCTTCCAGATGGCGCTACGAAGGTTCGTTTTCAAAATAAATTACAAACAATAGACTTACTAATAACAATAATCATCTTGACGTTCCGGTTGTGCTCTCGCGTGCGCCTCTGCCTTGACCATGATCCAGGATTAGGCAGATCAAGAAATTACAGTAGATCAACTGTCTCAACATCGGGGTGTTGTCAAAATAAACTACAACGATAAATCAATTTCAGCCAATGACAGGGTTTTATTTTGACATCACACCCCAAGTCCCAGTAGCGCTACTGGTGGATTTTGGAATCGCGAAAACCAATATTGAGCGCGGCAACGATAAATGACTCAGAGAGGGGGTCAGTTGATATTTTTTAGTAGTTTATCTATTTGCGGCATTTTAGTTTCTTTTTACGCCACATTCTCTATTAAAATAGAAAATAGTAAAAGTTTAATATGACAGTGCTGGCCAGACTTACACCCGGTTTCTGAAACGCTTGTCAACGCAAAAATCACGTAACAGCTTGTTAAACACTGATTAAATGCAGTTTGGGTTTCTGAAAGGGCCAATTGACGGCTTGTTAACAGCTTGTCAACGGATTGTCAAATCTCCAATTAACGGCTGATTAATGTAATTTTGGGTTTCCGGAAAGCTTTTTCTCATGTTAACTGTATGTTATCGCCTTGTTATTTTAATTAGCGAAAATCGACCAATTAACCGATTGTCAAAATAAATTATATCCAATTTTCTTGGTCTAGATCTTGGTCCTGGCCCTGGTACAGGTCCTAGTTTTGGTCCAAGGCAAAGTCCAGGTCTAGGGTCCAGGTTCTGGTCCAGGATCACGACCAAAACTGCAACCTTGATCACAATTTGAGCTTGAACCAGAACCAGGACCTAGACCAGTGCCAGCACATAGACCATAAATATTAGCTGGACCAGGACCTGGTTCTGGGCCAGGACATGGACCTGAACCACGGCATTGTCAGGGTCCAGGACCTGGACCTGAACTAGGAGCTGGTCCGGGGCCAGGGCCTGAACCTGAACCAGGACCTGGTGCGGGGCCAGGACCTGGTGCGGGGCCAGGACCTGGTCCGAAGCCAGGACCTGAACCTGAACCACGAAGTGATCCGGTTTCAGGACCTGGACCTGAACCAGTACCTGGTCTTGTTCCAGGACCTGGACCTGAACCAGTACCTGGTCCGGGGCCAGTACCTAGACCTGAACCAGGACCTGGTCCGAAGCCGTGGGAGGACTGTATTCAGCAGTGGACCGGGACTCACCTAACTGCCTAAAGATGATGATGATGGGATTACTGATCCACTGGAACCCGTCACCCTATAACATAAATATTGTTATAATTTCTCTTTTCTCGCTCTGTATATATTTTTTTTGATAATATTCGATTTTACACGAAAACTATACAATCGCTATCAGTTTCATCTAAAAGTTGAATATCCCGCCGCTATCAAAAGACCGCTAGAGACAGAGACAAATTAATGCGTTAGACAGAAACAAAACATATATGAGTGAATGAATGTGACTGATTTTAGCAGGGGTAGCCAGACGAAAAAATTGATCTCTTGTTAATGGTCGATTAGCTAACAATAGATTGATTGGCCTTTCAGAAACCCACAGTGATTTAACAGCTTGTTAAATGTGACAAGTCTGTTAGCTAATCAATGATTTGACAAGCGTTTCAGAAACCGGGTGTAAGGGTCTTATACGCTGCCAGAAGCCGCGACAGACCATATGCTTTTTTTGATGGCTCCTATAAAAAACGCTAACTTTATACGCTGATAGCTTACTGGACTGTCCCGGCTACCGGCCTCATGTAATAGGGCATTTAGCTTAGCGATGGATTTTTAACTGTTTGTATAAAAATGACACTTTGAAAAACATCTCTTTTTCATATTTCTTAGTAAGTATTGGATCCTTTTAATTGAGATTAATATTCTTTTTTGTAGCCAAAATAAAAAAAAACTTGATCACCCTCATCACTGGCTGTGGAAGTACTAGCGTTTGATACAAGGTCATCTTCCTCATCTTCGCTTTCAGTTTCACTGCATTCTCCATCTTCTAGGTCTTCTTTCTCTACAACATTTCCATTTTCCTCTCTGTCTTCCATTTCTACATCAGTCACTTCTGTTACTACGTTTTTATCACTATTTTCACTTTGATTTTCAATCACATTCTGATCATTCTTATCAGATTCTCTCTGTATATCCCTTTTCTTATTGGATTTCTTCTTCTTCTTGGGCTTGGGCGCTTCATCTTCCGTATCCTGTAATAGACATTAACAAGTTTGGTATTGGGGGAGAGACTTGTTACCAAAGTATTTACCTAAGGCGGTTTGGCCTCGGAGTGAGACCTTTGAGAAGTTTTTAGTGAGGCTATCAATGTCTTCCTTTTTCGGCTCCTGAAAACAAAATTGATACAGTAATACTAGCCAACTATTGTAATGAGAAAATATACTGAAGTTTCAAATTCTTAATTTTGTAGTGTATACCTTCTTTTGCTTTCTAGCCTTCCTTTTCTCATGTGCTTCTAGAGAAGCAGTTGCATTAGCTACCCTCTGGTCAGGGTATGAGTGGAAAGCAAACTCCTTTTTGTCTTCAGAGTAGGAGTAATAACATCCGGTAGTTGTATGATAGTATAGGCCTAGCTCCTGAAATGATGAATAACCACAATTTTAAAAATCTGTTGTAACCCTATGAGACTGATATTAAATATATCATATTTATTATCATATGGCATATTAAATACTAAAACTAATTTAAAATCAATAACAAAACAGTGTTACAAGTGGCACACAGTGGCAAGTTGTAAGTGGCAGTATAGTGGTAGGTGAGATGGCGGTCAAATGCCTGTCTTACCTAATATAAAAAATTTAAAAAAAAATTATGGCGGCATACACGTATGACGTCATTCAAGGCTATTGTCGTCTAGGTTTAATTAAGAATTTCAAACATTCATATCTTAGATAGATGTATTCGGGCCGTATTCCGCATTCAGGCGAACTCGCGCCTATTCTGCGTATGAGACATGTCTTTAAATTCTTTAATTCACTTAGTCTCTGAGCCAGTGAAGTAAATAATCATCTTGGCAGTATGTCCCAGTTGTGCTCTAGCGCACAAGGGCTCGGGGTACGCCTTGACCATGATCCAGAATTTTACAGATCAAATAATTACAGTGAAGTGACTGCCATCTGACCTCTGAGACCCTGCTACCAAGGGAACCTAAAGAAGATTGGATAATGATTACACATTCTGTCACCTGAATGTGCAGATTTCATCACAATGGAGAAAACCCTCACCAGTCACCATAAGAGCATCAGTTAGCATTCAACCAATATACATAACTCAGAAAAGATTCATTGGTACATGGCCGTAGTGGGATTGGAACCTTTCGGCTAACCCCATACCTCACGTTTGCAAGTCGGATAATGGATATTGAAGCCACTATATTTAAAAAGCTGTTTTACATGAAATAAAAACAGACTATTCACAAACTTACAGTATTATAATAATAACCAGTCTTGTAATCATAGTACATGCCAGCAGATTCCACGTACACCATGCCAGACTGCTGCAGAGCACTTTGTGCTGCTTCTTTCACCTGATCAGCTATACTTTTTCCCTCATTATCGCTCTTTCCAATGTCCCATCCTGTAGACCCCTTTTCTTTTACCTCATTTTCTTCATTAGGTTCTACATTATCAGCTTCAGTTGATACTGAAGCTGATTCTACTACTGCACAATCTGTGAGAATTTTATCATCCGCTATTGTGACAGGATCAGTCTGCGTTGAAGTATCAGCGACTTGTACTTTAATGGCACATGTTGTATCAGTATGTGATTCTACAACTTGATCTGCTGACGTTTTAGACAGTGCTTCAACATTTTCAGGATTCATAGAATTCATTTTCAAGTATTCTTTCTAAAAAGGTGTAAAGAATGCTTATTAAATTCACAATTTGTTTACACATTCTGTAAATTCAGGTAGGCCACTTTTTTATAATAAAGATAAGGACTATTAATTTTTTATATAAGGACTATTAATTCAGACTATTAATTTATTTTTTGACATTTATACATTTTTAAATAAGTTTTACAATTATGTAATTTTCTATAATATTGTATTCATTTTGACGATCTCTTTTATAGATATATGATGATAAATGTAATATTATTATGTAAACTGTAGAAGAGTAATAAATAAATCTAAATCTAAAATCTAAGCAAAGGGTTGGTCATCTGTAAATAGCAGGTATACCATAAATAGTAGGTAGGTCTTCATAAAATGGCAGTTTGCTGGACGAAATCTCTTTTTGGAATAAGCTTACCTTTGTACACTGTATTGTGACTTTGTTTCTGTATGTGTTTTTGTGCAATAAAGAGTATATTAGTATAATTTAACCTACTATTTGTAGATCAACAACCAGTACATCTGTAGATCTCTACTGAATTAAGGTGTACCACTTGTATACACCTACTGGTAGGTGTATGTCTAACCTATGGACAGCAAGATTTCAAAAGGAACATTCTAAACTTTTTTTATAAATAAATATAGATTTTTATAATATAATTACAGATAATGAAAGGAATGTCCCGTGGGTGTATTTTCTCTTTTTACTTAGGATCTAAAGTTTTTATGGATTGCCATTTCTTGGCCGCTATTATTTGACAATAAATGAATCTGTGCATACCTCCAATGTCTACTTCTTGTTTGTGCTGTGCCCCTTAGTTAAGAGATTTTGAAAAATCACTCATAGAAGGCTATTTGTAATTGCAAATGATGTGTCATGGATAGAACAGAATAATTGGTCAGAGTGTCATTTTAGTATTTATTCATCAATTTAAAATTGTACAATTTGCAATACAATAAAGTCTCAACGACATACATTATAGATACATACAAAATAGTACAGATTGAAATACAATAATTTCGTACAATAAAATAATAATCTTTATTGTCAGGACACAACCAAATATTAGAGAACAAAATTGATAACGTTAAGAATAATTCAGGTCACCAGCAATTTTCAAACTCCTTCAAGTTATAAATAAAAAAAAATGTACAGGTTATGTTTTGAATAACAACAAAATACTCACAACCAATTTCATTTGTTCTTTAAATTTTTTCAATAGCATAAATTGTTTTCTGTTACACTGTTTCATTTTTAAAATAAATTTTAGGATTTCAGGTCTATATTTCAAGGATTTACGAAGATATCTCAAACTAAACTTTGTTTTAATTTTTTTCTTTGGCATTTCATCTTTCATGGGTACTGCGGCATCGACCACAGCATCGACTTCCATTTTACTACAATAAAATCAAAGAGAATAAATCAATATCTTGTAATATAATTAAACTCGCAAACAAAACTGAAAAACACAGCGCAAAATAAAATTCAAGATTCATTCAACAACTGATCCACATTGCCGGGGAACAACTCTTTAGAATTGAACTGTCAGTTTGACATTATTCATGCCCATGGACTTACCACGTGCTTACCACCCAAACCTTTGGGTGGTAAGTCCATGAAGTGCATATAGGCATGGACTTACCACCCAAAGGGATTGCGCACTACTTTGACTAAAACCGGGCAGAGCGAGAGTCACCATCGATAGTCCTGTGTCCCTTTCTAGTGTTGCCACCATTGTTGATGCAAATTCCGAATTACTTTTATTACTTAGCGCGGACACCGACCTACCGATCAGGGCCAGGCAGAGCCGGACTAGGTGCAATCTGAAGGTCATATTTTCACCAGGGTCCAGCCCAAGGTTTCCCTGCTACTAGGAAACTATTGGTCCTAGAACACTAATTCCTGGAGTGAAATGATAGCACTCCTCGAGATTTCGTATGACAGCTGTCAAAGTTAAATATTTTAAACTCGGAACACTTGTTTCTAGAGAGAAATTATAGTACTTGTTGATCTACATTTCGGATGACAGCTATCAAACTTAAAACTGTATGATAGTACTCATCAAGATCTACATTTCAGATGACAGTTTTAACTTTGACAGCTGACATACGAAATGTAGATCTCAACAAGTACTATCATAGCCGACATCATTATAACTGGATCTATCATCATCATTTGAACATCAGGCCCGACTTTTCCAACGCGGCGCATGAGGGCCCGCGGTCCACCACGACACAAACTTACAACGACGTTAGTTTAAAGACTAAGGTATTGGTATTCGTGACTTATATAGCAATTCCTCGTGGGTGCTTGATTTCTGGTGTTAATCAAAACAAGAACACCACAGCGCACAATGATGCGTGCGCGCGCTGCCATTGTTAACTAACCACAGACAACAAACAAACAAGGACCAGCTAAAGAGTATAAAACCGATAGATATCTTATCACGACCAATAACTCGATGCGCCGTCACGGCCATTCTTATAATACGACCGTCCTCGGGCGTTAAGTTGTTCTAACAGCTACACCGCTAGTGATCCGCTTGATCATCCTGACAATCAAGATTTGTTACTATGATTGCCAGCTATTTCTTAAACGAACTCAAGAGTACAACAGTCCACCATTGACTCGAGCCCGACGTATTGAACTGCAAACTAAACCTAATTTGTAGTTACCCAACAACAACGTCTAAGTAACGCACACGGACCGATCATGTGCATCCAATGAAACAGCCCCTTGGCACCCATCAACCAAATTTATCTGTAGGTACAATGTACATCCATGTTATCTACTTCGCCGTCGTGAACATCGGGACCATGTAACAAGCAACTCTTGCCATTGAATCCTTCAAACCAAACCCCGCAACAGGGCAGGAATCGGATATCAGCGGCAAAGAACGAGGGTACACATAAACATCAGCTAGTTCTAACTGTTGAATCCTTCAAACCAAACCCCGCAACAGGGCAGGATCTGGATATCATCGGCACAGACCAGGATATATCTACCATCTGGTTCTAATTACTGACTACTCTCCCAACTCCCGCACAGTATATGGTTCGGATGACAGCGTCAGGTGTCAAGGATATGGTACCAACATACCAACTAATACAACGTCTGTGCATTGTCTTACAGGACCATTATTCTGTCCAACTTAACTACATGGTATTATGAAACTTCGTACACAATATCCATTTCTACACGGAGGATCTCTTTATCACTGCTATGATCGCTAAGCACCTCCAATTCTGGGTGCCACTATCTGTAAAATAGCGTTATGAACGCTCGGATTATTCCGAATTTAAATTATCAAAACATTTTTTTTAGCCATTTCTTTCCCACTGCAGGGCAAAGGCCTCCCGGTCGGATGCTTTTATTCGGCCAATCCTTAGAAAAGGCGCCCAACGTGCATGGGAGAAAGTTCTTTTGGAACCGCACAGTTCGCGACCAATTTGGCTCCAAGGTGTGAGGATGAACTTCCTGTTGATGGCAAGCGGTGCGATGATAGAATGTAGCTGTAGGCATCATGTCCAATAGTTCTTCAGAACAGCACCATTGTACAAGCGGTAGAACACACAAAGGGAGGCGAAATCCCTCCATTGGCTCAGCGGCTCAATACCACTTGTGAGCATGGTATCATCGACAATTCTCACAGCGCGCTTTTGGATCAAGTCACAAGGACCAAGCTGATATGCCTGTGCTCTCGCCCGTAGATGAGAGCAATTAAAACTAAATCCAACCCTGTTAGCATGAAAATATTTTCGTACCTATTTAGACACCGAAATATTGTTCAATTTACCAATAATTTTAAATATTTTAGAGTAAGTAGCTTTAATGGCATGTTTTTTAAGGTAAAGCTTTAAGTTCAATAATTGCAAATTCGCACTATGACAATGCATTTTATAACAATTTTTAAAATGAATTCCCGATCTCCGTGACCACGAATGAAATTACTTACCGATGAAAAGATAATCCAGGTGTATTTTTAAACTTTTTACATTGTCTTTTGAATGGTTTGATTTAAATGTTATTAGGATTTAATAAAATTTACACCGATATTTCAAAAGAAGGAATGAATGAATGAAAAATTCTTTATTGCTTATATATATGACGGCGCATCGAGTTATTGGTCGTGATGAGATATCTATCGGATAGATACTCTTTAGCTGGTCCTTGTTTTGCTTAGTGGTCTGTGGTTAGTTAACAATGGCAGCGCGCGCACGCATTATTGGGCACTGTGATGTTCTTGTTTTGATTAACATCAGAAACCAAGCACCCACGAGGAATCTCCAAGCCCTTTCGAGAGAGGATTCTAACTAGAAAGCACTTATCCAAATGGATACGTTGTTAATTGATGGAAAGCATTGCACGTAAATTCGAACATGTTTGTTGTGACCAAAACCAAAATCTGAGAAGTACTCAAAAAGACATGTCAAGCTCCTAGAGTAAGATAAGTAATAATTATTATTATTGACATTTCTTGCTAAACCGAGTAGTGAATGTCTGTAACTACATATGTTGCATTGCTGAGGCTCAACCGCGCTTGCTCAGTGTTGACTTGATTGGTTGGTATCTATATCTTCTGGGTCTATGAGTTACGAACAAAATACAGATCAAGACTTCCCAGCCTACTTTTATCACGCGACAATTGATTTCTTTGTATCATTATTATAGCATAACATTGACTATCCAATGAGACACACTAAAAGAGTCGACAACTATGTCGTGCAGGTATCCGAAGAGTTGGAAACTCCAGTCAGCGCCACACTGTACCAAGCGACGGAACGCAGCCAATGGAAGCAGTTAGTTGATAAAGGTAGGAGTTACGACACTCTGCATCAAATGACCGACCAAGAGGAAAGCCTATGCCGCAACTGTAACTAAGTCTAAACTGACTTTCAACAAGTACGTGCTCCTCTCATTCTACTCATTTACAATTATTAAGGGCATGTGATTTACCACACGCTTTGACCAAAGATAATATGATATAAAATCAGGATCTTCAACCAAACTATGTCATACTACTATCAATTAAGATTTTCTCATGAGGCTTAAAACAACTCGCCGAAACACCACCGAAGCCCCCATACGACCATTAGGCACTTAGCTAACAAAACTTACCCGTCTGGTACGTGAGCCATCAGTTAACTTTAAGAAAATAAACCATAACACAAATATTGATTGATATAACCTTCCTCGACAGTCACCTTGTTCTCACTTTGTATCATCAATTTCGTCCTGTCGAGTTACCACGTCTATTAATCTAGTTCCCCTAAGCATGTAAAATTAAGACTTTCTTTTATAGCATTTCATTTATAAGATTGGGTAAAATTTATTACCTATTATGAAATTAAGTCACAAAAAGTAAATATCTACTACAGCCTTAGCATAATCAATTAAAACATAATTATTTTTCACAAGTTCCACTATCATCAAAATATACTCTACACATTGCGACCGGTTTCTAATAAATCATCATCAGTATCTTCGTCATCATCAATAATATATTATCATGTGTCACAAACTGGCCAAAGCGAGTGTCACAAATTGGCTCCAGACCCTCTCCTATGAAACTGTTGAGTGCCCAATTCATCCTCCAAATTAGTTACCTGCTATCCTACGTTTTACCAAATACATAACACAATGCAATACACAATACACATACATTAGTATAATATAATGCTATAGAATGCTATTAGCTTGTAAGTTCAATGTTCTCTTCAAAAGTACTGTTTGGCAAAATGAACATTATTTCCGCTAGCTGGTGGTATAGCACAGGCTGCCACCTACCTTACCTACAGCTTGATCAATTGTGTATGACTAAGTACTTGCTCAATAAATATTTTATTATAAGCATGAAATTCCATTAAGAATACACTACACAAACAATTATCTAAACCTAAGTAGATCTATTTAAAACTTGAAGTAGTGAGCCTTGACTTCAACTTTAGTGTAAAATCACTAAACACCCAAATCATCATCGTCCACCTGCTCCATCTCAAAAACCGAAATATCTTAAGGCTCTTGACAAAATGTTGATAGAGATGCACAAAAGCATTAAATAATTATTTCACACTTTACCATTATGCTCCTACAATGTTTGTATGCCTCCAATAAGGCTAAACATGGTGTGGTGATACAAAACAACTTTCTGTTTCCAACAAAGACTACTATGGACCACTTGGGTAGGGAGAATCCGCGCAGCAGCAGGGTCACAATTTAACTGACACAGCGGTCACAACATTATTATGGATTTATGATAATACCAGCAACATAATATTAAAGAGTGTAAGTAGGCAAGTACATCCCAAATGGTTCAAATCAGTACTTAAATTCAATATAGGTAGGTATGCACCTGTAATTAAATTCAATTTGAAACTTCTTCATCATAATTTTTTGTAAATAATTTACTTGCTGCTACAATACAAATAATGAGGAGTTTTCCAGTAGGTATTGATAGTTGGTTTCAAAAAGCATCAATAGATGGCGCTCTTACAATTTTGGTAATCTTTTTTGAATCTGTATGATGGTGGCAGTGATTTCATGCTGCCAACTAATACTAAACTTAAAAATAAAATGTTTATTAATATAAACATAACTGTTAAAGGTTGAACGAAATGTAAAAAAAAATATTTATAGAAGTTGGCACTATGTTCCATTATTATTACAACCTCTAAAATTTTTGAAAACTATTGACAAATACAATATTATCCAATACAACGTACCCAGTGTCTATATCCTGTTTGCTAAGAACCTATTTCAAGCGATTTTCAATTACCAAAATTGTCGGGGCGCCATCTAGTGAGTGGTTAGGAATGCTTTAGATACCTTTTGGAAAACTGATCATTGTCTGCACAAATAGCTATGGGTGCCATAGTATTGACACTCCCAGAGAGTTATGTTTGGAATAGAAATAAGCTCCATGGCAATCTAAGATTTAGAATTGCTTATTTATTCTATAGGTTACTTAATGACAAGAAAACTTGAAACATGAAGTTAAATGTAATCATGACTAACTATGTAAATCAGTATAACATTATAGTATCTGCATACATACACCACACATATTCCAAATAAATAATTGAATAAAAACACAAATAACAACCCGTACAATCAAATTTCAAATCAGTCTCCTCAAACCGTTCCAACATGGGAACGATGGGAATCCAACCCAAATTCATTGGCATAGCCTCTTAGAAACATAATTATACTATTCGGCTCTGACAGGGCCTATCCCAACAATCAATAGGTAGGTTATTACATCTTAATCTTCAACTTATTACATCATTCTGCTATTATGAAATTAAATTCAATGTATAAAATTCTCTTGGATATTTACTGAAATAATCAAATCAATATAGGTACCATGACTGGGTATATTGAATGGTTTGGGAGCACATTCAAAAGGAGCACAAATTATGATGGTAGGCTCTATACCTGTACGGCAGGATTTATAAAAATGGGACCAATTAAACTGTTGATACGGGACAATATAATAAAATAGCATTTGACACCACACCTGAATACCATAGTTACCACAATTACAAACCTTATACTTTGTTTTGTTGATCTCTTACACGATGTGATCACAATGAGGGGAACCTCGCATTCCTTTCTCTTCTTCTCTTCCTTGTAGGCATGAGCCATTTGACAACAACATGATTTGCTCTCTGTTTTATTGTAGCGGGACTCGTATACATCAAATAAGAGAGGAATCAGACGTCCAGTGGTAACCAGTTGTCTGTTGGTAAGACTCACCTTTCATAGGAACGACCTCACCTTGGTGTGATTATCATATTCAGATTTCATCTCCTAAAGTGGGCGTCGTGTTGGATCCCACTTTTGATATCGGCGCTCTAGAGTCTAGATAGCCGACATCATTATAATTGGATTTATCATCACCATTTTAACATCAGGGCCGACTTTTCCAGCGCGGCGCATGAGGGCCCGCGGTCCACCACGACACAAACTTACAACGACGTTAGTTTAAAGGCTATGGTATTGGTATTCGTGACTTATATAGCAATTCCTCGTGGGTGCTTGATTTCTGGTGTAAATCAAAACAAGAACATCACAGCGCACAATAATGCGTGCGCGCGCTGCCATTGTTAACTAACCACAGACAAACAAACAAACAAGGACCAGCTAAAGAGTATCTAACCGATAGACATCGTATCACGACCAACAACTCGATGCGCCGTCATATAGAATAAAACAAAACGTCAGGGGCCTTACCATGAACTCTGTCTCGTTCTAAGCAGGGACGTAAACAGAACGGCCCTGCTTAGAACGAGACAGCGCTATACGTGTCACATAAGCTTGTCTCGTTCAAACCGAAAGAGTTACCTTAGCCCTCAGAGGGCTTACCATGAACTCTTATAGCAGGACCTAAACAGAATTGCTTTCGATTTAAACGAGACAAGCTTATGTGACACGTATAACGCTGTCTCGTTCTAAGCAGGGCAGTTCTGTTTAGGTCCTGCTATAAGAGTTCATGGTGAGGCCCCAGGTCTTTAGGAGTTTGAGCAACATGTCGAAAGTTCAAAACATTGCGAGCGCCATTTTCCTACAACTTATTCCAATAGATGAAAAAACGTGATAACAAGATTCATAATCATTGAAGAGTGAGCGAACAGGGAATATTTGTTATTTGTCTAGTCTGTTATGTCTATGTTGGAATCATAGAATTATTTTTGGTGGGTAGAATAATCGTCCATTCCCATTTTACTGTTGAGTGTTGTTTAATTTTCTCTTTGGATTTGTTGTAACCTAAAAATCGTAGTTATCTTTTCTTTGTAAAAACCTTACATAAAAATAAAGAACGGGCCAGAGGGAACAAATTTATATTTTGAAATACCAGCTGCTTATTAAAATTACATACAAAAATCAATGAAGAAGAAGAAAACTAGGTACCTATATTGTGTCGAGTTTTTGATCACAGGAATGGAGCGTCCGTTCACGGTGTAAAGGTTCGGTTCGTCAGACGTCATAGTGCGAAGAGCTACATAATGAAGCTATTGGCGGTGATGCTGACGTTGGCAATGGGGGCGCTCTGTCTCGGCACGCTGTCGATGGCGATCGCGCAGTTTGTGGCGGCTGCGGAGGACCGCGAAGACAAGCCGGCGCAACCGTCGACCGAAATTATTATAGACCGACTAATAGAAACTGACCAGGATGGCGACCCGATCCTGCTGGCCGAGCCTACGCCGCCGATGCCGCCCCCGCCCCCGCCTTTGGTGCGCGCCACCACCAAGCTTTCATTCAAATACGTGATGGTCAGGTGATGCCGGTCTAAAGTGGCTGACAGACGTGCGAGTAAGTACGCGAACTTGTGGCTCGACGACCTTGCTCGCTGGTCTGTCAGCTTAAGTACGCGTACTTTAAAACCACCGAGTAAGTTCGCCGACGATCCAACATGTTTAATTTTTGCTCGTAGCTCGCCACTCGCGGCTTCGGCTCGCGCGTCTGATTTTTTTGTGATATGTCTCGTGCAGTTTTGTTCATAAAATTAGTTTCAGTTTAATTAGGTTTATGTTTTCCGTTGTGAATGTGACTGATTTTCGAAGCTATTGACTCGAATTATTTACGGAATACATAAAAAAGCAAGCTTTATAAGTTCGTAAACATAAAAACAGCGTCCTTTATGTTCGTACGTCCATCGTCTACGTCGAGCCGAGTAAGTTCGCGTACTTTAAGCTCGTACGTGTGTCGCTACTTATCAGAGTGATAAAAAAAAAGTACGTACCTACATAATATGATAATAATAATATGACATAATGTTTTAAACTATCGCGGTTATTATTACACATTTTGAGGGTATGTTCCGGTAGGAAACCCGAAACATACCCTTAAAATTAATAATAATATGATTTGTAAAAAGCGTCATAGACATAGGTAATAGATAATAGGGTATCGGTTAGATTACCAGCTACTGTAGCAAAAACTTGGCACTCTAAGGTTGAGGAAGAGAAGAGCTGCTTCAGCTTTAACAAGTACAAGTTCAGTCTTGTACGGAGGTCTGATACCACCTTTGGGATGGGTCTGCCAATATTGGTGGAGAAACGAGCTAAGAAGATTATTCGTGATCTGTTGATAGACGCGATACTACAAGAACGTCGGTCTAGATTTGTGTGATTGAATATTGGGTACCTATGTTGGTATCTATGATATAATGTTCAAAATTTAGAGCTCGCTGCGCTCGCTTATTTTTATTATTGGTTAGGTAGGTACTTCTATTGCAAATGCGTATGAGGTCGAATTAAAGATCGAAAATGTAAACAAATGGGTTACCACTATAATAATAATTACCCAAAAGGTGGATTATTAAAAATCACTGAAATATTGATTAAAATGATTACATTCAAATTGAAATAAAATCATATATATGGAACAGTGTTTTAAAGAAAGAAAGAAAGAAAGAAAATATTTATTACAAAGGACGCCACGACATGATAATTTACATTTAACGCAAAAGAGGTACATAAAACACGGAGACAATTATAGGGTTCCCAGTAGCATTTTTCGTGGGCATCCAGCGTAAATGGACCGTAAATGGACCCTCCTCAGCATAATGTTTTTTGTTTCGTATTTGTGCTGCTTGAATTAAATATGTGTAATTTTCATTTATGCGACTGGTAATGGTAAGAATTTCTAAACATTTCGTTCGTTGTTACGGTACATTATTGCAAAGGCTCGGGAAGTGAGGGATTGACCGACGCCGAGACATAGGTAAATACTGCTTTTCTCAAATAATTATACATAAAATAATACAAGATTCAAAATGGCGGCAACTTATTCCTAATATTGAACTTCTCTGGACTAATAGTTTTTGAGTTACTTATTACGTTTTTAATAAATTGAATAAATGGGGGTAAATCGATTTGTTTAGTTTTCGAAAGTTTACCAGCATTTACTTCTTAGTGTGCGTGATGCATAACCATTTCGTAAATAAATACATTCGATAAAAAAGGTTTTATACCCCTAGGTAGTCTCTTTGACATTGACAGTGATGTGTTTGCATTTTTGATCTTTAATTTCATCTCCAACCTTACCTATTAAGCGCGCTCCACATGTGGACAGTTTCGCGGGAACACGAGAATGTAGAGGGAGTATTCGTGTAGTCCGGTGCATGTTTGGTATGTCTCGCCTATTTCATAGACTAAGTAGAGATAGTTTATTGTCGTTTCGATTCGATCGATTTTATATTTATATTTCTAGCGCTTTTTCCCGTAACAGGTTCGGGGTACACTTGACCATGATCCAGGATATTAGTAGATCAAGTAATTATAGTAGAGCAGGTGCTATCACCTCTGTGACCCTGTTTACAGCACATCAGCGATATTACACCGATGAATCGATATAATGTCGACGCGTTTTGACACCACCACATCCCTAATAGGCGAGAATGTAGAGGATCGACCAAAGTCCTGGCAAAAGTTTCGCCGGAAGTTTCGGCGAACATGTGGAGCGCACTTTATCATTTCCGCCTCCCTCCCTCTACAAAAAATCGACGTATCATTTAATGGTAGGTATATAACTATTTTTATTTCCTTATTAAACACATTATGGATAATTTTTTATTAGGTTCCGGACTTTTTCTTGTTAAACTATCGGTAACACTGTGGACTTTCCGCCGGGGTTACCGGTTGTGTAGATTGTCTGAAAAGTAAAGATATAAAGGCGCATTTTTATTGGTCGTTAGCGCCCGTATGCGGGGTACGGGAAATTTCTGTAACGCATGCCATAGGGTGATGGCCATGACCGGGGTGCTATGAGGGAGTCCCCGAATGCTTTGTATCGTTCCAAGTTATCGACTGTCTTATTTCATTGGTCGCTATCCCGAATGCGGTAAGCCCCCGCACGCATTGAATCGACCGAGTTATCGACCGATGAGTTTCATTGGTGGTTAGCCCGCATGCAGGAATTCCCCGAATTCGGGCTAACGACCGATTTATCGACCAATGAAAATGCGCCTTTAGGGTCGGCACTGGACCGCTGCTTGCTCATAGTTAAATGCATGGACGAATCGTGGTCAAAATTGTGATATTTTAGTAACCTAATGCAAAGTAGATACCTACCCTACGTACTGCCGTCCTGAGCCTAAAGTGCAGTAATAGGTATTTAGCTATTTTGAGTTATTACTAATGTAATTAATATATTAATTACATTTTGTAAATTTACATTTCATAAGCTATCTGACAAACCAATTCTTCTAGGACTCACGAATGTCGATGCCTCGGGACCAAGCACCGCCTAGTCCACTTCCTAACTTTAAGCGTTACCTAACGGCGATAGTTTTTCCTAGCGGTTGGCGAAACGTAATTTCGTCTGCAATTCCTAAGTAATTGGGAATCGTATTTACACGCGATTCCTATGTTTTTTGATAAAGACACCAACAACAATTACGCGTAGTAAAAAAAATTACTATAATTGTTAGTTAAACTGCATTAAAATACCTGCACGATATTTTGATTGATTTACTAGCTAAACTGTTTTAAAACTTGGTCACACATGCTGTATACAGTGCATCTCGAGAGACGATATTAAAACAGTTTTGTTTGGCTATTTTGTAAGGTGGAGGTACTTTCGTTGCTCTTGCATCAAATAAGCAGGTTAGGCCGCGCCACTATCAAAGCCACGATTCCCCACCCCATGGAGAACTGGAGATCATACTATCCGTCAGGATTACAATACTATTTAAAATAGTATTTTATAGTTTGTGTGTGGTATTCTGTAAGCTGTAGGTACTCCCCTAGTCGAGCGATACCATTTCGAATGGGATGCCATGCCGTACCTCTCATATATTGTTTTTCATTTATTTTAATTTAGTAGTACATTTGTATTTAATTTTTACAAAAATTAATATTTAAAAAAAAATTAGGCCGTACTTTATTTTACTATAAGTACATACCGAACTTTTAATTTATAGTCATAAAACTGACTAAATAGCAGAAAAAGTAAGTTTTACTGCAGGTTATATGAATAATAGTATAAAATAAATACGTGGCCATAATTATTTTATATAATTTTTTTTTAAATAACGAGGAGTCACCGTATACCTACACTGGCCGTCAAAACTAAGTACCACACTTTTTAAATTGCAACTTCCCCTAAACTACAGAAGTTAGAGTTTCGAAATAAAAAACGTTTTATAGGAAATGTTGTCAATTTTCTTTAATGCTTCAATTTATTAACATTTGTGACGTCTTTAAGTTAAAAAAAGATAAAAGTCTAAAAGTAGCCTATTTAAACTTACTGGGAAAAACTAAGACTATGTTTATAAGTATGTTTTACGCTTGAATTACATTTTAATGATTTCTATTGCCTCCTCGGGCTCTGATTACAGCTTCGAGTGGTTTAGCATACAGAAGACAAGGCTTCGGGTGCAATGTTGGGGAATACTCTCCAATATTTCCATTGGGACATGTCTTAGGGTCGTGAAGGTGGTAGGTAGTGGTCTTCAGCTTCTGACTATCCTCCCGAGCTCATCCCAGGCATGCTCGATAGGGTTGAGATCGGGACTTCTAGATGGTCAAGCCTTTAAGCTGATACCAACCTCCTCAATGTGCTTTTGCACGACCTGAGCGGTGTGTGACCGGGCTTTTTTCTGCATCAGCGTCGATTCATTACCCATATTTACTACATATGAGCTTGCATGCTCATTAAAGATATTTTTTGCATAAGTTTCCCCACTCAGGGTGCTATTTTCTATGACCATTAGCTCTGTGCGACTTTGTAAAGAGATGCTAGCCCATACAGAGTGCAGAGCCTCTACCCTACTGTAAGCAGAATTAAATGTATCGTTCACCAGGTCGCCTATAGTGTCTTCGCCTTGCTTCGGGAGTAAATGAGTATCTAGACTCATCGGTAAACAAAACTTTTGACGATTATTGTTTACCCCACTGTTATATGTTAACGGGCGTAGTGCAGTCTTGCTAGTTGATGCCTTCTCTTCAGTTTGGGGACACATGCTGGCTTTTGTGGCTTCAGGTATGCTTCAGCAAGTCTACTTCTTACTGTACTTCGTACTGTTGCTGGACTTCAACTGCATTAAGGTGGCCATTTCTCAACACTATGGAAACAATATAGCGATCTTCTCGGGTCCTCGTGCACCTGGGTCTGCGATTACAAGGTCTTCTCAGATGGTTTACACTTTCTTCGTATCTTCAATTCACCTAATTCTTAAGTTACGCCCATCATTCTTGCAGTACGACGCATACTGATGCCTAGTTCCAGAAAAACCATTATTCTTGCCCGTTCTTCAGGTGTAAGAGGCACGATAAGCAAAGTTTATGTGCTGTAGACACCTTGACTTTGGAATCATAATTCATCGATCAAGAAATAAATGTACAAAAATGAAAAGTAAAAACTATCACATCAACTTTTAACTGCAACAAAACGGAATGGTTTTGTTTACAACGTTTTTTCAGCCATTTCATAAAAGAACGTTATAGACTATACATTTTTTAGTTTAAAAATGAAATTATCTTTCCTTTTTATTTTGAAAATATACCTTGCATACTTTAGAAATGATTGCAATTTTAAAAATGTGGTACTTAGTTTTGACGGCCAGTGTAGTTAATCTTACAGTTATAATTTACAGTTTTAAATTGTGTGTTAATTTTATTGTGTTTTAATTTGTAACTTCAAACGATATATTCTCGAAACGTTAATTTTGCTATTACTGCATTTAGGCTTGGGAAGGCATCGTAGTGGTATGGAAGGTGGTTGCTCGAATCCTGCCAGAAACATGTCTTCTCCAAATTGACTCCAAACTTTCTAGATCGCTCGCTGAATAAAAACCTTCAATAGACTAGAGAACGCTGCGATGGCAGTTGGCATTTTTCAACAATGTTTATTTAGGCTCGTAACTTAACTAAAGGATCCGAAAGGATCCACAATTTAATTGATTTTAAATAGTCACCTTAAAACAGGGCAAATTCGGGTGCTCGAAAAAATCCAAATTTATATGTTGATTTATTTATTCGTATGACATTTTAAATCATTTAACAATATGATATATATATATATATATATATATATATATATATATATATATTATATATATATATATATAAGTATAATACGGACTAAATAAATAACTATATGACTGTTTAACTAGCAAAACGCTTGTAAACAGTCAGGCTAACACCACGCATAATTGGTATACCTACCTATTGCAGATTACTTTAAAACAATTGGCCCTTATTTTGTTTTGACCTATATAACTATGTAGGTACCCAACATTAAATGTAACCGTGAATAAGTAAATGTGAAGAAAATACTTAAAAGAAGATTATTAATATTTATTACAGGTGGCGCGTCCGCCTACGACCTTAAAGTTCGGTTCGTAAGATATGCCGATATTGAAGATATTGGAGTCAGCGATGATGGTCGTGATGGCGTTTATGGTGCTCAGCGTGCTGTCTTTGGGGATCGCCCACTTCGTGGCGGCGGCGGAGGAGCGCGAGGCCCGCAAGCATGCGCCCACTCCCACGCCCACGCCATCGCCCACGCTCTCACCCACGCCTTCGCCCTCGCCCACGCCCTCAACCACGCCCACGCCCTCGCCCACACCCAGATACATGACAACGGAGGCGGATGGGATAGCCGAACTGCTGCGCGAGCCAGTGCTGCCCCCGGCGCGCACCACCACCATGTTCATATTTAAATACGTGATGATCAAAAGGTGATGCCGGTCTAACATAACTTAGCAATAAAATTTAAAAAAGTACGTACGAACCTGTACAAAAAATTATTTGGTATGTAAAAAGCGTTATCCTTAATATAGATTAGATAAGGTTATCAGATACTGCATCAAAAACTTGGCATTTTCTAAGGTTAGGCGTAGTTCACTTCGGAACGGCTGCTTCAGCTTTGTCAAGCACAAGTTCAGTCTTGTATGGAGTTCTGCTGACATCTTTGGGATGGTAATATTGGCTAATGCCAATAGTCAATTGGCTACTTTAGATTCTGTAGAGAAACGAGCTAAGAAGATTATTCGTGATCCAGAGTTGGTAAACGCGATACTTCGAAGCCTTAAACGTTGGCCTAGGGCTGCGCGGTTGAAAGTGTGCAAAAGAATGGTTCAATCTAATCTTGACTTCTTTAAAACTCAAAATATCCAAAATTTTATAGCTTCTAATGCTTGTGATGTTGGAAGTATGCAGCTACTTGCAAATATCTATAATGGTACCTACTTGTGAAATAAATTGATGGGCTCATCAGAAATAATTAATTCTTTCAATTCATAGGACCAAGGCCTTGCAAAGATCGGTCGCCCGGAGATTGGCCGCGCCTGGCCACCCCATAGGGATGGGGGTGCGCACGTAACTAGGTACCTATACTCGAATAAAATGGTGTTAGTTAGCCCAAATTCTGTTCGTATAATAGCTTCGTAGCGGAAACTATTCAAGTCAAATGTAAAATCGACATTGAAGATACTGATCCTGTTTCTCTTGCAGAACTATGTAAAAAGTTGCTGGAAGCGATCTCTACCAACACAACAATAACACTATAATAAGACACCGCAACTCAGACCCGCTTATTAAAAAAAAAACTCTGTTTTGCAACTTAGCCAAGATTATTATCAGTCATAGAACGTCATTCATAAAAATCATAACAAACAATTTGATTTCTGTAGGATTGTTTATTTTATTATAAAATATTATTAAATAATGGGCGAAACAATTAAAAAAGACGTGCGGGAGATAATTTTCAGTATAAATAATAATTTAGACAAAAGTTCAAGCTTATCGTGACAAAATAACTGAATGTTTACAAGAAGGACTGACAAGGACCGATTATCCCCAGATTTTTCCCGTAACAGGTTCGGGGTACACTTAACCATGATCCAGGATATTAGTAGATCAAGTAATTACAGTAAAGCAGCTGCCATCACCTCTGTGACCCTGTTTGCAGCAGATTAGCGACATTACACCGATGAATCGATGTAATGTCGACGCGTTTTGACATCCACCACATCCCTAATAGGCGAGAATGTAGAGATCGACAGTTTTAAGTTTGAGAGCTGTCATCCGAAATGTAGATCTCGGCGAGCACTATCATTTTTCTTTAGGAACTAGTGTTCTAGCACCAATAGCTTAGGAGTTATTTCAGTTCAAAGTTTGACTCCTGTCATCCGAAATGTAGATCTCGATGAGTACTACCATATTACTCCAGGAACAAGTGTTCTAAGACTAATAGATTCAGAGGTATTTCAGTTTTAAGTTTGACAGCTGTCTTTCGAAATGTAGATTTCAACAAGTACCTACTATAATTTCTCTCTAAAACTAGTGTTTTAGGACCAATGGGTTCCGAGTTATAAAAGATTTAACTTTGACAGCTGTCAAACGAAATGTAGATCTCGAGGAGTGCTATTATTTCACTCTAGGAGCTAGTGTTCTAGGACCAATAGTTTCCGAGTAGCAGGGTAACCTTGGGCTGGACCCTGGTGAAAATATGACCTTCAGATTGCACCCGGTCCGGTTCTGCCTGGCCCTGATCGGTAGGTCGGTGATCGCGTTAGTCACTTAGGTAATAAAAGTAATTCTGAATTTGCATCAACAATGGTGGCAACACTAGAAGGGACACAGGACTATCGATGGTGACTCTCGCTCGGCTCGGTTTTTGTCTTAGAAGCGCGCAGTCCCTTCTGGGTGGTAAGTCCATGCATATCCACATAGATAACGTCACGCCTTTTTATTTATTTATTTATTTATACTTTATGCACAAACAGTACATTGGCGGACTTAAAGCTAAAATAGCATTATCTACCAGTCTACCAGGGGACTTTTTCACGTACGGGTAGGCAGATACCACATCGTTCTACTTGCTACGCTCCTGACAGATCTCTCTCGCTCTTCCACATTCATTTACCTGACCTTACTTTAAAATATCATTCGTGATACTTACGTACCTACATCTCGGCCGTCCCCTTCGAACTATTCCATTGACTCTTCCATATGTATATATCCTTCGTTAATCTTGCATTCATCGTCTCTGGGATCTACCAGAGTTTGGAATGTATGTGTTGGGGCCTGCTGTCTAACCCAGCCAGTGATTGGTAAAACTACAGACGTCAATTTTCTAATATGAATTTGGCGTTGGACAGATTAGAGCTTAGATGTTATATAGGACAGTTAGAGTTAGATACATTCCCGTAATTCCGTATTCCGTAAAGAGCAAAAATGCATTAAAAGCCAATTTATCACTAGATCATTTTATTATACTTTAAAATAAAAAGCTCAATAGTTACATAAATTATGTGCGTATTTAATCAAACAGTTATAAACAAAATGATGCAATTCGTACATAAGTATATCAAACAATGAAAATGGTACGGTTTCCAGTGGACAATTTAAGTACTGAACAAAAATCATAATAACAAATCTTAAGTAACAGTGGTGCTTCCCATATATATCGGTAAATAATACTAAAAGATCTATAAATGCAAAATTCTCAAAGAGTACACAGTAGAAAAAAAATACATCAAAAGGAAGAGTTATTTGTATAGCTCATTTAGTTTAACAGTCCCTATCATTTATATTTGTTAACCTTACACCTATGGTAATAATTAGACAAGTACAAAATGATATTTCGTTCTTAAAAATATCTATTCGTAACCTAGAACTAGAGTCAGTTGTATAAATAATTACAATTATGTAAATCATAGTGTACACATAGCTACCTACTAATCAACCCATGCATTAACTGCGTATGTTCGTAAGTATTCATTAAACTCAGTACTGCATAAGTCTCTCAACGTTTCAAGCATGCACACGTTTCAATTATGAGTTTACACTTCATGTTTTACGAGAAGAAAACGGTTCTCAGCAAAAATGCGTGTGACAACTTCCGATAGGTAATTAAAGTAAATTGAAAGACTGAATTCTTCGAAGTATTTGTCGTAGCACCTTATTCTAACCCCATCATATTTGTTCCACGCACACACACATCCACAACCACTACTTATTTCAATATACTGTGTATGGAAGAACTACGCTAAAGGCTAAACCGTTACATTTCGATATGTTTTACTTTTAAATTACATTATTATTAAATAACAATTTCTCAAAACGATGGCACACACTTAGCCGAGTAATCTATTGTTACGTTGTAGACTGCTAGTGAATAAATAATAATTATTGTTACGCGATTTAATTGACGTGTGTCAAGATAGAATGAGGCGAGTGAATGTCGTTGATAAGTACGGTGTATTGTTGTATGAAAACTTACTGGTTTTACAGTCATGCTGACCTGTGATCCCACAGGGCGGTTCAAGCAATACAACTACAAAATAATGTGTATAAAACTCCCAGTCATCAGCGCAAGTCTAAAACCACTTTACGATGAAATGAAGGCGCTCCACACTTACTCTAATAGCTAATGTAACGTTCTACTTCAACAACTCTACATACAATCATATTATTGTGAAGTCTCCAGTTTTTACATTAATTGAAACGTTATAACATCATAATATACCATGTTACCTATGTTACACAAGCTAGTTCGTGTTTCTTGAATACTTACACATTAATACAATAATATTTTTATTAAGAAATTCGTAGTCACGTATTATCAACTGTGAACAATTCCTTGTAGACGAGATTTGCTTAATTTAAATTTCTTTTTTTGTATCGTATTAATAAATGCATTCCAATCGTAACATACACGCACGCGGTTACGTAAATGCTTCCCAAAGTTTTTTTTATAGTTTAGGTACCAAATTTTGAACACAAGGTTCCGCCGATCAGTGTAAGACTAAAGATAAACGACCGAATCGCCGACGACTAGTTAAGCGTGTATCGCAAACTTTCTAAAAAAAAAAAATATTTACGTCGCCGTTTGCGACGCTCTACGCAAAATATTGCTTAAAGAAGTGGTGGCGGCGTCGTCTTAAGGCGGGACGTAGGGTGGTGGTTTCCTGTAGGTGGGCGTGGCTTTAGGGCGAGGGGGGGTGCGGGAAGCGGCGAAGGGGGGTGGGGGGCGATAGGGGGCGTCGTCGGCGCGGTAGTCCGGCGCGGGGGGAAGTAAGGGGGGCTTCTCCTCGCGCATTATGACGGGACTCTTGTGGGCCTGCTCCTCCCCTCGCTCTTCCAACTCGTCCTGGAATATCACGGGAATCCCCTTCGACCGGAACGCTTGGCGCTCCTCTTCGTCGCCTACGCTCATTTTGCCTGGAATCGTGAAGTTATGTTAGACTCTGTCCAAAAAGTCGAGCGACTTGGGTAAATACAATGTGGATTGAAATCAACAAGTAAGCGAGGCTCATTGAATACTTAGGGCGGTTTGCACCATATTCTTTAATGCATTTAAGTTTATACTTAAACAAAAAACTTCATACAAAAAACTCTTAAAACCTGTTTAAGAATTTGGTGCAAGCCGGGATTAATAAAGATGTCCGTCTAGTAGTAACTATCTTGTTGTATACAGACAGACGTCTTCTGTCGCTTTCTTGTTGATTTTAATTTTCCCACGTCGCTTGACTTTTTAGACGGAGTCTAGTACATGGTCCCTGAAAAACATATATCGAGAAAGTGACCTAGGTCGATGCGGTTTATAAGAGATTTCGCGAGAGGTCTGATGTCAAAATAAAGGCCTGTCATTAGCTGGAACGGATTCGTCTTTTCACAGCAATTGTTTCTATCCATCAGCACGGCTGTTTTTGACAAAGGACCTTACCTCACAGTAGTGACATCTAGTGGATTTTGAAATCAGCGAAAACTCTCAATTCGATTTCGACTGTGCCACTGTATGACGCTGTGCTGTTCGCTCTAAGCGAATAATATACAAAGAGTAAGCAGGGCCGACCGACACGACAACTCGTACTTTCGATAAGGTAGGTATGATTTTGACACTTTTCGTGGCGATAACAAACAACGGATCGAGACAATGAGAAAATACCTTCAAACAAAACGCAGCAACCGCACCGATTATGCCTTCTCGATATATGTTCTTACTGGAGGTAAATACATAAATGAAACGGAAAAGAAAACCTTGTTACGTTTTAGCTTGCTAATTTTACGAAAAAATAAGAAAAAAACAATTAATACAGATAATAAAATAGCAAGGCCAAAATGATTACATATTGCAACATCTAATATTAGCCTGATACCTAGGCGACATTTAGCAGAATGTATATTAGCAGTTGTGTAACCATTATTTAATATAGCGGCTCCAAAAGTATAACAGTGACATCGACGTGTATTTACATGTTACAAGAATGGGATAAATAACGATATACGGTTTTAAAAGATACGATTTGTAGTGCAAGCAACAGTGGGCATTGCTATTAGTATTTTAGTACTTGTTCACCTTGTGTTTCGGTGATGTGTCAAGCATTCTGAACGCCGCAACAGCCTATGCAAAAATTCATGTTAGTACCGTCACGTTTAGTGTCCCGAATTGCACACATTGTTAGCTGGCTTGACTATACTTGATGCTTGTTTATTAAGACACTAAAGTACTCTACTAACCCTCCGTAGGAACGGAGATGGAGGGTAGAGCTTGATCATACGTTTCAGACGTAATAGAACTATAGATAGAGCACAGGCATTGCTGTTACTTCCCATCCAAATACAGCCATTGTTAAACGAAAACTTGACTTTCAACAACATATCTGATCACAATCTGCATCCAATTTTACAGTAATTATATAACATCAGGATCCCGATTTTTGAATGCGCTCGCATCAACGCGATCGCTCGCTTACTAATGTTTGCCTTATCTACCTCTAACAACTGACCACGAGTGTGAAAGAGATAGGTAGCGCACGCGAGCGCTGACGTAGATGCGAGCGGTTTCAAAAATAGGGCACCGGACCCACTCCATATCAACCAAACAATCCCGCCACCACAAGAAAAAAAGGAACTTACCAGTCCGCCGCCTCCTATAAAGGACGCAGGCTATGATTCCGGCAACCAATATCATACAGACGATGGCCACAGCTGGTATGACGAACGTCACTAGATACTCCGTATATCCCTCATTACCGCCAGCCTTACTGGTCTGCGTGTTGGTTGGCGTGTACACAGGCGGTGACTTGATACTGGTCTTGGTATTCTGGTCCGTATCGCACAGCCCTAGTGGTAGCAGTCTGAATGACATCACTTTGAAGTCTTCGAACACATGGTCAACGTTTTCCTTGAGGGCGCGCTCGTCAGCGATTATCATGTGGCGCAGCTCCTCGATTTTCTTCTTAGGACACGTGTCCATTGGTAAGCTCGTGTTGTACCTGTAATGAGATGGGACGTATTAACGTTGGGAATCAATTTGATTTCTCACAAAACGGAGCATAGTGTCCAATTAAAATGGCGCGGACGGCCATCTCTGCTTCTGTGTCAAATTAGCAATACAAAGTTTATCTTACGTCTTTTTAAAGATATTTAAGAAAAGAAGTTTTTGCCTGAAGTAAAATAGAAATCTTGCAATAAAAACATCAAGTCAACTACACTTTCACTACACATATTATAGGGTTTGTTATCACGGTTAGCATTGTTTTCACCTCGATAAATAATACGTGAAGTGAAAATGCAGTGAATAACCACGAAAGTCTTAAAACCTATATCAAGTCAACTACCCCAGTCACCTCATAAAACTGTAAAAACCAATCAATAGAGTGACGACATTTTCAATTTTCCAAGACATTTTCAATCCCGTAAACAATCTCCGAATCTCACCAGATAATCGTGGTAGGGTTCTCCGTGATGCTGGCTATCCTTATATTATCTGTATTGGTCTGTCCGAACAGAGCTGCGAGTTTCTCCACAACTTTGCGCTTGTTCCTTGCGTTGTAAGCCAACGAAGGGAGGTTATCCAGAGTCATCTGGAACTCGACTGTCGGCTTGATGGTGGGTGCTTTGACCACCTCTACCATTAGGCTGTCGTACGCGCTTCGCTTTGAGGAGTCCTCCGCAATCTGTAACGTGACGGAAATAGGGTGAGGTCCATAAGATCACGTGAGAAAAAATCAATTGGTATGGGCTGTAATGACTTCCTGTCCTGTGACTGAGTGCTTCAAATTACGTAGGGAACAAATATCTGGCCATGCCACACCAGGCACGAAAGGCCGGCCCAATAAACGATGGCTTGACGTCGTTAAGAATGACATGCGTGCCAACAAACTTACCATCAAGGATGCCGAAGACCACTAAACTAATTAAGTAACTCTGTTGCCAACAATTCTCTGATTTCAATGATTGAAATCGTTACTTTTGCGGGTACGTATACGGGGATAAGACGAAGTAGGACCCCGAGCCCTTGCGTGCCGCGCGAGAGCACAACCGGGATTGACGCCAATATGACAATGATGTTTGTGACGACCAGCGTGCAATCACAACGATTTTGTATGAGATACGAAGCTATCTTACCAGCTGATAATTGACCGAGCCCTCATCCCCTGGGCCCGGCAGTCCGTAGAACTCCTGGTTTTTCTCATCAAACTGTAGCCAGTGTCCGGCCGGCAGCGCCGAACGGTCGCTGTAGCGAAGTGAGAGAGCCAGGTTGCGAGTGCCGCCGTCTTCTGGGTCGAAGAACGTGTCCTGTAGGAATGGAAGATAAAGATTAAAGTAGAGTAGAATTAAAACACTTTTATTCCACTCAGACACAGGGCAAAATATAAAAAAATATTCATAGAGAAAAAATATGTAAAACAGAGACGTAAAGATACTCTAATCTTGGTACCTGTGCCATGTGGAGATTGCAATGAGGCCACACTCAGCATACGCCACGACAATCGCCGTGATGCTGGTTTTCAGTGGGCCCCCCTAACTTACCATTAAACAATCAATTTTTTTACTCTTTATAATATTATTATTATTAGTATGTCTAAACTATCGAAACTTCTACGTATATAATGTAATTTTCCACGGACTATGTGTATTTGGCACGCGAATGACAAGTCAAACGATATAAAAATACAGTCGTGCTACGATTACAACATTGTCAAACAGACAGACAGTCGGAGAATTTATTTCAATACCATTACTTTTAGCAGTTTCATCTACTAAATATTTACTATATTCACTGGTCACTGTGAACTTAACTTTCCAATGCTGCGACCCTATTGGTCGAGGGGCGGGGCTAGGGCCCGGCGGCAAACGAAGCGTCACTATTTTCTAATCGCGAATTTACTATAGTAAACAAAGCTGAGTTTTTTTTTTCAGTTTTACGGCAGACAAACAGGCATGCGGCCCACCTGAAGGTAAGTGGTCACCGCCGCCTCTGGACATCAGCAACACCAGGGGTGCTACCAATGCGTTGCCCGCCTCTAAGGAGACCTCTAATATACCTCTTGAAGGATCCCATGTCATAGTCCAATGTGGATTTACTTACCTCAGGCACCTTATACACGAGCAGATGTCCAACAGTGGCCGTGATGTGGTCCACTTGATTCCTTGGCACCGGGGGGTAAGTGTTGGAGGGCGCGGCAGGGGGGGCCAACGCACAAGCCCCTTCCCCTTGCCAGGACACGGCAAAGACCTTCAGTTCAGGGGACATCGCTCTGACGAGCTGGGGAGACGGACTGCCCGCCTCTGTGTCCGATTCCATTATCTGAAAAAAAGGGGTTTATTGATATAGTTGTATGTGGTGTGTGTTGTGTGTCGTGATTGTGTGACGACCTGAGTGATTCAGTTAGTTAACATGCCGGTCGCCGGAGAGCCCGGGGTCCGCCATGACCATGATCCAGGACTTCGCAAATCAGGTAATTACGTGGAGCGACTGCCATCTGGCCTTCGTGACCCTGCTACCAGGGCAACCTGATTGGATCATAGTTACACATTCAGTCGCCTGGAATGTGCAGATGTTTTCTCTGGCCGCTGGAGGAGTATCAAATGATGTATAATATACAATATTATAATGAATAGAACAGGAAATGCCGGTACACTTATTTACCTCTCTCCCTCTTATCATTATACAAGCACATATCTCAATCTCTCTCACCTTCATAAGCCGCTTGATGTCGTCCATTGGGCACTTGGTGTCTTTCGGCAGCGTGTCGTTCGTCCAGACGAACTCGCAAATGTCTTCCGTCTGCGTCGCCGACAGCACAGTCAGCTGTTCCATGTCGGTGTCCCGGAATAGGTTGACTATGCCCTCTAGTGCGCGTATTTGCCAGTCTGTGGAGGAAGTATGGGTTGTTATTGAAATTAGGAGACTGAAGGCAGAATTGGGTGGAACCTAACCTGAAGTAGCTTCAGCAAAAAAGTTCTGAAGTTTGGATAAGGGTGGATGCATTTACAAATTCGCCAAAAAATCTTAATTATCATATCATATTTGGCGTGATTGATTAAGAATATTGCTCGTCTTTCCACTCATTATTAATAACTACAAAAAATTAGGTCAGAAATCCCCTCAAACACCGAAAATGTATGAGAAGACGTATGAATGTCGAAGAGGCAAAAGAGGTGTGTCAGGATCGTAGCTTGTGGCAATCTATAGTCTCTTCATAATCCTTATGTCCCATGGGATAGGGTGTAATTCTGAAACTCGTAGATCAAAATAGCGATGTAAATTACATATTGAAAATTACGAAGTTTCAAGTTACCGTATGACATAAAGAAATACATAATTTCCCGTAGTTCCGTACATCGTAATGATGAGTATTCTAAATCTTACTACATCCCTTTTCAAACTTCGATAATCAGAATTACACCCATGGCGTGAATGCATATCTCCCCCACTCACCGATAGCGCTCCCATACTGCCTGTTGAGTCGGAACTTCATATGGAACTGGTGGTTGACAGTGCGCCGGCCGCGGTGTTGCTGTACCGTGACGTCGAGCGGGCCGCGCGCCGCCTGACCTAACGCGTCTCGGGCTTCCACCACGAAATGCCAGCGGGAGACGTGCGTGTCTAGCGGCCTGAAAGACATAGACATAAATAAATAAATAATCGTGGACAAATTCACACAGCGCCATCTAGCCCCAAACTAAGCAAAGCTTGTGCTATGGGTGCTGAATAACATAGGCATAATGTTTATTTAGCAATTTCTACATTACAAAATAAACAAACAAAATATTTCTTACTAACTTAAATTAGGTTAAATATTGTAGTAAATATCACTGGAAGAGGCCGGGATGGACCATGATGATGACGATAATTGTAGTACATGTGAAACACCTGTTGTAGAATAAAAAACCGGCCAAGACGTGTCCGGCTTCCGGGGGTTCCGTAGTTGCCTGTCAATGCCTAAAAAAGAGCTTTTTGATACTCTAAATATATTAGAATCTTACAAATGCGCCTAGCTCATGTACAACTTGTATGAAATATTTGCTAACCTAACCCAACTACTGAACTCGGGAACCCAAATGGACATAGGCTCAATATGGTGGCGACAGCAATATAAAGTGCAATCCACGCGGACAAAGTCGCTTACGGGTATTTCGTTGTCAAATTATTCAATTCAATACTCACAATCCATAAACCTCCCGTTCAGTCGGCAAGAATTGTATCCAGGAGTTGTTGCTAAGCTTCACGTTCTCTGCTTCGTACATAGTGAACGTGAGATTGTCGTCTGGGTCCGTGAACAAGTCGGCGGGGATTATGTATCTGGAAAAAGTTATAGTAATGATTCGAGGTCAAGGTTGGCCAGTATTGTCAAATAGAACACCTTGCTAAGAAGTTTGATGCTTGAGTTTAGCCACAGTTTAAGTGCATTGATCAAAATTCAAACTCAAAATAACAACCGTTTATATTTTTGTCTAAGTAGAGTTTAGTTCTATGTGTTTTGAAGTATGTTAACTTTGAAGTAAAGTTATGAACTTCCTGAATTGTAAGTTCATAGATCTTAGGATTCAGGTACAAAAAGAAAATTATTATGATTTTTTGTGTATTATTACGTATCAACGATTAGTATCGCGATAAATATCGAGCGTGTAGCATCCGCCTATCACAACCGTAACTAAAGAAGTGTTATTCACATAATCAAAGAGCAGCAAGATAAAAAAATGCCTGCCATGAAGGTAGCAAACTTTCCAAACTTTTTGCACATAATAAAGCTCTATCCATAAAAACCCTCTTTAGAACCCCTCTCACCTGAAGGCCTTTCCGGCTGTGATGGCCAATTTCTTCATGTGATGCTTGAGAGTGGGCGGCTGGTTGAAGGACATGGTCGGCATTGCAATCGACACGGTTTCCGTTGTGCGCCCGATTATCGTACTTGAGCGCTCGGTCGAGGTTCCCGACTCCTGGAAGAATTTGACGTTTGTATAAAATTCTGGCGGTAAAAGAAACAGTTCACTGCTTGTAGCGATAAGGCCGCCTTTGCTCAACTGTCTGACTGATTTTAACCGTATCTACTGTATTATGTTTTGTATGAGCAATAAAGTTTATCTATCTATCTCAACTGGTAGAATGCGATAACTGTTTTTATTATTATTAATAGGCTCGCATTTGACCTCAACTCACCTGATGGAATGCGACGATGAGGTCGAATATGTAGCATGCGTGCCTGAAGATACCTCTATTCACTCTTGATTATACCCCAATGTGTTTTTTATACCACCAAGGTGGCAACCAAGCTTACGGCCTGCCTGATGGTATCACCGCAGCATAAGATTATACTTATCGGGGAACAGTGACTCCGGCAGAGAGTTTCAGCCTTTTACAGTGCGCATAAGAAAAGTTTTGTCTGTTGTTCTGTCCACAACAGTGAGAGATCTAACCTGGTAAGCGATCTGTTGTATTTACAACTGCGAGTGATTCATTCAGATTGATTGAAAAAATATTCAAGGCTGCAGATGCATTCTCGATGGGGCTTGTTCTTTCGTGCCTTTAATTACACTGGCTACCTTATCCTTCAAACTCGAACATGCACACACTGGACCAGTTACCTGCAGTACCTGCTTTGTTGATTGATAGTTGAAGGTTGACCCAGACGAACGCCTCAGTTAAGACAGTCGGAGGGACAGTTTTAGGACTGTACTAGCAAGTTTTTGGTATTTAAATACTTTTCATTAACTTCTTATTGGTGAACTTTGATAGATTTTGAGACGATACAATTCGTGACGTGAAAAAACGGTATCGAGTCAATGGCTAACAGAAACAATGATCGAAAATAAAATTGCAATAAATGTGCATTGCAAGTTAGTAAAATTTTGAATTTTGTTTGTTAGTGTTAGGAGATTAAGAACCCAAAATGCCAAACCAATAAACGTGACGAAATTTTTGGAAAAATGATTGCCTAATTCTAATTATGTTTTACAAGTTTCACCTGATCTACAGTAGAACAATACAGATTCACTCATCAAGAAAACCAGACAGTGCATTGAATTAGCAAGTAGTCAAAGTGTATTTTAAAACGTGCATGTTTGCCAGTGATCAAGTGCAACTTTGGTGCGCGTACAAATGTACAGTTTGGCCACAACAAGATTACCCGAAAATCATGTTCGTATTTTTTCCACAAAACAAAAACTTTTTGTGAAAGCTGCTTGGTTCTTTTTACCCAGACTCAGGTAACCATGTTGGAGCGACCAACCTACCTGTTTGGTGACCTCCTCTATAGTGGTTTCAGACGGCTCTGTTGTTGTTTGTATCGTTGACGGTGGCGTAGTGACCGCCATCGTCGGTGACATCATGGGCGTCGACGTCATTGTTGGAATCGTGAGCGTTGTCGACGCCGCCAATATGGTGGATTCGGGTTCTGGTGACGTCATTGGCGGTGACGTCATTGGCTGGAACACCACGGTCTCTTCGGACGGCGACACCGATGGCGACGCGGACGTCGGCGGCGACGGTGACGTCATCAACGGGAGCTCATTCGACGCGCGAATTATAACGGTTTGCTGAAAGTGCCATGCGTACTCACACAATGTGATAGTGAAGGGCAAAGACAACGGTAGAAGTATAGTGGGCGTTGATAGCTTTTCTTGTAAAGTACAGAAAATTCGAGTTATTTTTATAGAGAATTCGTGATTTCAGAGAGAATTTTCAATTGTTTTCGTAAAAGATTTCAAGTTACAGAAAGGAAATAGAGTTTATACAATTTTCACCCTCCACCACATTTAAATTTACAAATGTGTACACAATTTATTTACAAGAACATAAACACGACATTGGTACATCTTTAAATAGCATTCTCTTGTAATTATTACTCCATCTGAATTTAAAAAAACCTTAGCTATCTAACGTAACGTTGTCTTCACGCATATTAGTCAGTAATGGATAAAAATTAGATTCTTAGATCGATGAGGGTG
The DNA here is from genome assembly GCA_905147135.1 of Blastobasis lacticolella. Classification (NCBI taxonomy): domain Eukaryota; kingdom Metazoa; phylum Arthropoda; class Insecta; order Lepidoptera; family Blastobasidae; genus Blastobasis; species Blastobasis lacticolella. The sequence goes on from LR990058.1 coordinate 6,611,764, forward strand.
ATATTATCACTTGCAATCCTCTATTCTACCCCGTGTTAAATCGGAACCAAACCCACACACGGTTACTATTAGACTAACTTCTACATTGTGAGTTGATGACTGGTTATTGTTAGAATTTAACTAAGATCGTTGGCCAGTTTGTGCTTTTGGTCTTGTACTAAAGAACGAATGCCTCAGCGTTGACAAATTACGGGCCTTTACGTGGTATAAACTTCATTATGTGGCATAAAAAGGCCAGTTGTTCGATAATTTAATCGTTAAATGTGTGACGTTGCCATCCAGTTACCTATTCATCATAAGCCAATGAATAGGCAACATCATAACACAAGCCCTTAGAGGCCTTATGCGTAAGTGAATAAGGTGCTCAGATTTAATGCTGAAATCGTAGTGGAGCTTTAATTAATTACAATAATAACGTCATTTAAATCCTTTTCACAGGCGATATTTTCCACCATTCAAATTTGATATCTGCGTTTATCAGTTATGACGTCATACGACGTATAAACGTCAAAAGTTAAAAAAGCCCAACACTACTGCAATTACAACCGCGCTAACACCTCCCAAACACAAACTGGCCACAATCTCACAACGAATTTACAACCGCAAGTCTCCATACATACCGTGTCAGGCTCCACAGTAGTTGGTAGGTCTTCGGGCACGATGACGACTGGGGAATGTCCGCTGATGCGTCGCGGTACATTCGGGAGTACGCGAGAGAAGTTCACGTTGCTAGCCTCGGGCGATGGGAATGGTGTGATTTGAACTTTGTTGTCCTGCTGGAGTGGAGATTGGGTTGTGATTGGTTGCTTTTTTGTGGAGAGAAGTGAAGCTGGGTATAGCGTGATTGTGGTTCTTAATGGTTAGCGATTTTAAGAGGAGGCGGGTACGTCGGAACAGTGTACGTTTGGAAAGGCGTATATAGCGGTTACGCATATCGAATCAATGAATTACTCGCGATTTTTCTCTTCTTAGGGATTAATGGCCAAGTTTCGTTCTCTGCCACCCATGCGTGGAGATTATGGTAAAATCTTACTTAGGCTTGTGCAGCATTGGACTGTTACGAGATGGTGAAGGCCCATAAATTGTAATGTGGATTCCAGTTTCAAATAAGACACAATCACGCTATAAACTTTAGCAGCCTACAAAAATCTTAGCTCTAAAATATTTTAATCTGTCATTTTTATTGTATTTTACAAAGTATTTTCAAGTGGGGGGATTCAAATTCATGCTTTACATATTTATTCATGCTAACTAAAATTATATTTAAGAAATACAACTCTAAAACGTAGACAAAAATTAAATCTAAAAAAGTAATTCAAAACGTTGTCCATTAATATCCATAGTATCCATAATATAAATATCATTTTATACGAAAATAACAGCATTCCAAAATTTATAATAATATGTACATATAATTGAAAACATTGATATAACATAATAATAAAATATAGTTAATAAAACAAATAAGTAACTCTTTTCACAATCGCTAATCTAGACGACATACTTAAACAACACGATCTCATTTACAATACATACAAGTACATAAACATGCCCAACACAAAAACACGACCAAACAATCAGTCCACTTCGAATAAGTTACATAATTATGTAATAATTAACGTAACTTTTTTTATGTAATACGTCAACAAACAGGCATTCGGGCCATGGACATCAGCAACATTAGGGGCGCTACCAATGCGTTGCCCGCCATATCATAGTCCAACTAATTTAAAATGAAAAAAGTAATTTACGGAAGCCTAATATTTACAATCATATTTTTTCGAGGTAATTGAGGTGTCTTGCCTACTATCTACTATTTACAACACGCAATTTCAAACTCAAAAATTATTGTTTGAAATAGAAAATATCTTAAATAAAAAAGTATAAAAGATGTGCGAGATACTAATATAGTTCGATACAACATTAGCAAACGTGACGAACAACGAATATCTCCAAACAAACAAAAGAACACAGACTAAAAACCGAAACGAAAAAGACTCCAAAAAACAGACTACTCGAAGTGGACTGGCGCCGTCAAACACTTTGACACAAGCACAAGAGCGGGTTACGACAAACCTCCGTGGTATACGTATTAGTAGTAGCGGGCTCGGGAGTGGTTTCCTGCGCGGTTGTCGATTCCTCGGTGGTAGAGGGCGGGAGCGGGGGCAGTGGGGCGGTGGTACTAGTAGTACTAGTGGTACTGGGAGTTGTAGTGGTACTGGGAGTCGTAGTGGTACTAGAGGTTGTAGGAACTGGGGTGGTGGAAGTGGTGGAGGTTGTTGTTGCGGCGTTCTCGGCCTGAAATTCGTCGGTAGTGATGTGTGTCGCGCTGTAGGGGTCGGGATCTGCTCCCAACTCGCCGTGGTGGTGGCGGTGGGGATGGGGGGTCGTGGGGGGGTCCACGGGGGGGTCCACCTGGCAGCGCGTGCCACGACATACACACTATGTTAGTACTGCCACCCATATTGTACATACCCTGGCTTGTCTGTGGTTATTTCTCGTCTCGAGGGTGAATTATGACATAGTAAAGCATTAGCAGTGTTCTGTACAGTCAGTGACAGACAACAGTTTATGACAGTATAAGGCATGTATGCATTTTAAAAGTAGGTCTTTCGCAATGACATTATGTAAAATGAATATTTGCATTTTCTTTTTATACAATTCAGCTTTGCGTAGAATTAGAATAGCACAACGATTAATAACCACATCCAAAGCTCACATTTAATATAAAAATTATGTTATGTAAGTAGGTAATATAAATTTAGTGTGACGTATATGACGTGATGTAATGATAATAAAATGATGAATAATGAGTATCATTCAATGTTAGGCCGTGGTCTACCAGTTATACCCACTGCTGCAACAACCATGGATCGACAGCGGCGACATAAAAACACACTGAGTTTTGACACTCAGGATAGCCAGAGGACAAATAATTGTCTCGTGAGAACAAATTGATTATGAAATTTACGACTAAATTGTATTGGTAAATGATTAGTTTTCTTGAAGGAATGTGTATGTTGATGAAAGATATGACAATAAGCCGCACAAATATGGGCGGATTTCAGTTACAGGTTTTCGATAACAAGAATGTATCAATGTACTCATAAATGATAAGTTCATTCAACATTCCATGCTACATGTGATACCCTATGGATGCTTCTATGATATGACGTGATCACGTGACATATAAGTGCAAGATAAATGCATTCATAATATTGTGGGTACATTGGATACCTCATTGGATGATGAAAAATAACTTTATTTGTGTTTTCTCCGTTTTAAAGATGTCATCCAATGAGCTAACCAACATTATATGCACTATGATAACATGTAATAGATGACAGTAGGTAAATCATTACAGGAAAAATGGGGATGATCATATCAGATTATATGTTTGGATCATGACAATGATAGTTATTAATAATGTGATTGTTTGCGGTTTTATCACTACATAGTATAAAACAAAGTCGCTTTCTCTGTCCCTATGTCCCTTTGTATGCTTAAATCTTTGAAACTACGCAACGGATTTTGATGCGGTTTTTTTTAATAGATAGAGTGATTCAAGAGGAAGGTTTATAAGCAACAAAAATGGGTAGAGGGTGGGTAGGTGTACGTGAACGAAGTCGCGCCGGGTCCACTAGTTAGAAATAAAAGAAGTAAAAACAAAATCTAATAAGTGAAAAAAAAACGTGTTGTAGCGAGATCTATCTCGTAGCGAACGTTTTAATAGAAATAAATAAATAAAATTTACTTAAATTTTTATTTCAAGGCATTACAGTTTGTCAATTTTGCATTTCTTGCATTCGTTTCGCAACTGCAAAAGCAAAATATATTAAAAATGTTGTTCAAGTTGCGGAAATTATGACAAATGTTAATGTACCGTCATTTCTAGTTGGGTGTGCGGTTAGGACATAATGACGTAACAGCCTATGTGAGGGAGCGACGATGAACGACGTCATCGGCCCCTTTCCATACACACCACATATGGTTTCGCCTGGGTAGATTATAATCTACCCAGTCTCGTCTACAGTTCTTATTTTGTCGAACAAACACTTTGGTGGCACTGTACCGCTGTACCTTGAATGATTTCTAACAAAACCGCAAACGACCACGCGAGCGACACTCGCCCCTAACGCCACAGGCACAACATCCATATTCCCATAAACCAGTACTCACAATGTCCGGGTCGCCCGCGTCCAAGGGCCCGTACTCGTCATCTTCGTCGTCGCCGTAGCCGCTGTAGTCGTCCTCCTCCGCGGCATCCTCTTCCGCGTCGTAGTTGTCGTAGCCGCCCGAGCCTTCGTCCAGGGGCGACTGTGGGGCAAATACGGCGTCGTCACTATCAATTCAATTCATTTATTTGCATATAAGGGCCAATGGAAAGGGCTATGCTCGGAGTTTCGCTGCGCGATCGAATCAGAAGTGAGGAGATCCGCAAGCGAACTAAAGTGGCAGTGGACAGGGCACATAGCTTGAAGAACAGATAGCCGATGGGGCAGTAAAGTTCTCGAGTGGCGACTACGTAACAGAAGACGCAGCGTGCGTAGGCCACCCACAAGGTGGACCGACGCCCTGGTAAAGATCGCAGGTACCAGCTGGATGCGGAAGGCACAGGATCAGGCTTTGGTCTTTGTGGAGATCTCTGGGGGAGGCTTATGTCCAGCTCGCCACTACCATACCTGTCGCTTATGCCGCTTAGGCGGCTTGTGCGCCAGCAGCCGCCAGCCCAGCACGGGCAGCCGCAGCGTCCCGGCCAGCGAGCCGTCGCGCGCCTGCTCCCGCAGACCCGCTACCAGCACCTTGTGACGCGGCCACAGCGCAGTACCACAGCCCACCTGGGGAGGGAGTTAGGGTTACGACGTGACTGGAAATGTAATGAGAGACACACAACACTTTCCTACTAATGTAATGACCACAAGAGCCCGTACGGGCAGACATGCGTGTTTTCAGCGCGAGTGCTCCCAAATGCTTATGCATTTGGGAGCACTCGCGCCGCGATTCGGTGCTAATGAGAGAAAGCTCATTTTATAATTTTCTTTTCATTTAGACATAGACATAGACATAATATTTATTTGGCAATTTCTACAATATAAATTAACTAAAATATTTCTTATTAACATAGATTAGGTTAAATATTGTAGTGTCATGCCAAACTAGAGCTCAGCTCAGCATATGCTGTAGGTAGTAAGACCACAGCGCTGATTTATTCCATCATACAATACAATTCACATAAAACCCCATTGGTAAACCTTTTACAGGTTTGCCAATCTTGCACAAAACCCGCGAACGTCCAGCGTTCGAAAAACAAATGCGCAACGTCCAGTTAGTCATCGCGAAGCGTCTCAATAGCATCTTCTCATCTCATTAGGAAACGCGCTGGTCAAAGCGGTTCGATCAGTGGCTGCACGTTTCATGCTCGGTCGCTACGCGTATACTTTTCGTTGGCTGTGCGTACGCGATAAGCATGCTTTTATAAAATAACAGTATTCACAATCCTATGTTTAGATATGAAAACAGTACAACTCACATTGAAGTAGATGGCGGTAGCAGCATCATTGCGGCGTCGGCGCGCGGCGCCCGGCCCACTCTGCACTACCGTCGTCGCGCTGTTAGCCTTGTACGGTTCCATCCAGAACTCGTCCTGCGAATACCATATTATATTTCATTTTATTCGGAAAATTTACAGCAATAATAAACAAAGATATACTTAATAATAAGGATATTCATGAGCCAAAACACGGTTTGACAGTCCTACCACTAGATTGAGCTCTAGGACGGTATATCATTATTAAGGGAATACTGACCCCATCCAGCGCCATGAAGCTAGCGAGCTCCATCAACGCCCGGATCCTTTGCCGCGGCGCGAGCTTGTGGAACGCGGCATCAACCAGAATGGCGAGCTGGAGACGACTCTCGCCCACCCGGCAGAACCCGTACTTGGAGTGCGGCTTCTCTTCCGCTTTCTTCACCTGGAAATGAGAACCGTAGGCATAAGAAAAATAAATAAATACACATACATACTTAAAGCTCACGCCTGTCTCTTAAAGGTAGGGTAGGCAGAGACTATGGACCGCCACTTAAAAGAAAACAATAAAATATTCAATATTTTTAGGTGAACTAGCGAGGCATTTGATCGCCATTTCACCTGGAGGTAAGTGAGGATGCAGCCGAAAATGAAGAATGCATGCTTGTCTAGAGGCATGTAGCCTATTCACCTTGAAGCTATCTAGAATATAATGTTGAGGAAACAGTCGCAGACAACATATTTATCTTGTGATAGGGATTGGGAAATCGGCGTATGCCACCGTTTGCAGGCTTTCCCTTTTTCTATGGTCGCCAAGGCTCTATATCAACAGGTTAGGGTATGAAGCGGAGGAAATTTCGCTCAAACTCAGCCCGTTCTTAAAAAAATCTTAGAGGGTGTTACATTAGAATTAAGGTCATTCTCTTGCTAGCATACGCTGGCTGTCTCACGAGCAGGTAGGTGGATATAATGTAAAGGCATCCTTGAATCTCTTCTCTCAAAAGTTTCATAATTGAAAAGCTTTTAATATAGATCTGCAAGACCTATAGCTACAGGTTACGAGTGGGATTATTAGACACGTGCATAAACTACTAGGTCACCACGACTTAGGATACCGAGCCGGTAAGCTTAGTGTTTCTGACTAAAATTATGTCGAAATTCTGAAATAGAACTGAAAATTGAAGGATTTCTAAAGGTCTGTCTGAATTTCAAAACACTACGGCGCGGTGGCGAAGAGAGTATGGGTCTATATGGGAAGTGCAACCTAATTCTTAGGTATATCCTTGTCTTTCAATCGTTGAAACAATGCCCGCTCAATACCGCTTGAACGCTTCGCTGCACAGTGTGCTATTTCAAATTCGAAGCACGAAAAATGGATGATATATTTTGACGCTTACGATGACGGTTTACGACTTAACACTGCCTCACTAGTTTCACATTCTGACGGTTCTGATGTATTTACACAAGGTGCTTTGAGAAATACGAAATGCTCAGTCACAAGTAAAAGTATCTGTTGACCATTTTAGTCTTTGATTATATGGCGTGGTTGTCAATATTTATACAACATTACACATTACAGTAGTATATATTCACTGTATATGTATATTATTATTCACTGTACTGTATCATATCATCATGACATTACGTCATGTTCATTAATTATACCACTCTTTAAACATTAATATTGCTCCATTACAAAATAGGTATATTGCGTCAACCCTGATCACACGATACGTGATTTGATTAATTACAAGACAAAAACACTGAACTCTTTGTGTTCCTAATTACAAAAATAAGCAAAGCGGTGTGTAAACAGTACGGATCTCTAAGGGCAGTAAGTAATAATAAACAAAATTTTCAATGAATAATTACACCAGACCGGACACTAAGTCTAAAGAATGAAAAAAAAACGAGCAAGGCTATGGCTAACTCAGTTGGTAACTGAACTTGACACTAGATAATTCTACACTACGTCACCTACGTTGGCCACTGGCAATATCGTCTACCAAATTAGAGTAGTATAAGATATTTTTTTGTCAAATTGAGTTGTACACTGAAATAGCCAATAGCCCTCTCAGATCTGTTCAGCTGCTACGAACGTAGTTCGAAATGATAGAAAAATGCAGCAGAAATAAATTGAGTTACACCCATATTGATAAACATTTAGGAAAGAGTATATGAGACAAACATAGACCATTTCATCAAAATTCCGCACCGAAGTCAAGAAGGCCCTGACAAACACACTACACAATGGTGAGCATAACAGCCCCCATCTAATCGTCCACCTAACGCAGTGGGCGAAACGCATCGCGGAATGCGGCCCGCGACGCCAGCCGTTTCCTCTCGACAGGCAGACACGGCATATGACAAGTTACTGACCCCGGCCTTTGCATTAATGTGCAAGGCATTTCTGAGAACAATATTGTCGTGGGTGCTATGTTTTGTGGGCCTGCTGTGGCCGTTTTATTATCAGGATAGGATGAGGTATGTGAGAATTAATTCTATGATTTCTAATCACGTTCGACTGTCTGTCTTCTTGGGAAAGACCTAAGATTCAAGGGAAGCCTATCCCGAAGGCTATTAGTACTGCTAGAGTAAGGTTATTTTTATAGTTTCTAAACGGGAACCCTATATACTAACACACAGGGGTTACATGTCTATATCTTTGAAACCGTAATACTTGATTTTTTGGAGAGTATGTGTTTTTATCATGACTGCGAAACCGAAAGAGTTGTCTCACATAAAAATATAATTTATTGGGGTGTTTTAGCGTAATTACTTAAAAGCGGCAATATAAAAGTCGTCCAACTTTGTTTTTGAATGCAGTGCAAAGTCTATTTACTGAGTTAATATTTATCTAATTATATTACTTGATCCGCGCGTTCTACTTTTTCTGAGCCAGATGCACCCATCGGGCCAAACTGGCTGGGTCAAACCTGACTACCATCAAAAATACCTAGCCCCCTCACCTCAACAGTGAACGTGTCCGTGGCAGTGAGCTCGTTGGTGGCGCCGTGCGCGGTCACGGTTAACGTGTGCACGCCGAGGTCCTGGTGCTGCGGCAGGCCGCTGAGCAGGCCGTGCCTCGAGTCCACGGCCAGCCAGCCCGGCACGCGGCGGCCGCTGTGCGTACGCACCTGCGTGGCGGAACGGTGGATATATAGTAAAAAAAACCAAAATACACATATATTAACACATAATATTAGATACAGACTGCGGGCTTACCATGAGCTATTATAGCAGGACCTAAACAGAACTGCCCTGCTTAGAACGAGACAGCGCTATACGTGTCACATAAGCTTGTCTCGGTCTAAGCAGGGCAGATCTAAGAGCTCATGGTAAGCCACCTGTTTCATTTAACACATGTTGAAAACTTACTAATAGACTTGGCATTGCCGTGCAATAGTGAGTTGCACGGACCAAAGAAATTGGATTTAGAGGCTTAGAAGAAGCCTACTCACAGCTGAAGTCACAATCTGTATGATGTTCTAGCTTTTTGTATGACATCGAGTTCTTCCTATAAAGTTGTGTTGTGACAGTGACAATGTACATGCTCTATGTCCAAAATCTTTGTCTCAGACCGAAAAAGACATAAAGATGGCACGCTGTCAATAGTGACATGAGGCCAGTTTCGTAAACATGTGTGCATGGCGTAGTTTGGTTGTTAATCGGCCAAAGATTGGTTTTGGTTGTCAATGTGCGCGTAATATACACAAAACATGGCGTAGTTTTGCGTGCCTCAGATTCTGTCTTTTTTTCTTATTTGGTCTGAGGTAGAGTTAAGAGAGGCAGCAAAAAGCGGCACTAGTCTAGTGGCACGCTGCCACTAATCTAGTCTAGACTATCTGGTCATTATGCATATGTTTATCCCGCACCGTCTACCGTTTTCGTTCATATTGTTTTTCACGGTTGACTGGTAGATAAGGCTACTTTAGCTTTAAGTCCGCCAATGTACCTTTAGTGCATAAAGTTTTAATAAATAAATAAATAAATATTGCTACATGTTATGTAACAATATGCATAATGACCAAACAATAATGAAGTTTAGATAATAATTAGTCATTTAGCCCGGGCATTATATTAATCACTTGGTCCATAACATATTATACTATGCTGCACATGAACAGAAGAAAAATGAAAACCAGTTTTTATACAAAGCAAAGAGATATACTTACCAATATAAAGATCGCAAACATACGTAGCCGACTGATGATGCAATTACCGTGAGCTTTTGATGTTTGCATTAAATATTGATGCTGAAGCATCGTCTATATACTGTATACCAAAGAACAATACACAGCACAGTATTCTGTTGTGAATTTAATTTACAATGTTGCGATCTTGAACCCGCCTTCCAAGATTATTAGGTATAATAACACGGATATTCATGTAGTAACAAGTTATTTCAGCCACTTTGTACGTATTGTGGCCGTGTGATGTCGGGTAGAGTAGAATAGCCCCAACCCATTACACTCGTGGGTTGAACAAGGCGACTAATGTTTTCGACATAAAAGATCTAGATCTTCGTAGGCTGGAAAATGGGCAGCAGCTTTTTCCATTGTTATATTTATCGCTGCGATCTCCAACTCGCCCGCCAAGCGTGGAGATTATGGCAATAACCGCCCCTTTCGTAGGGAGGCCCTAAGTCCTGCAGTGGACTGTTATGGGCTGTAATTATGTACGTATGAGACATGAGTGCATGTTCACAAACACGTAAAGTATGAGTCAATATCAACATGTTTCACAGCCGTTGTGTCAATTTGTATATTGCGATCTGCACGGCCAGCACAAGAGTGCCCGCTTTATTTCCTTCTCTCAATACTAAGATGAAACAGCAGTATCTATGTCGCGCATTTTCTCGCTAATCGCGCGCGTGCTAGCACACGTGTGCTAGCCATGTTGATATGGTACAGAAGGCAGCAGCCAACACATCAACGTACCCAAAACCAGTATAAGTTGAGCCAGCATCTCTATGTACGCGCATAGCAATACTAGCTCCTTTTATACTGGTAATGTGTAGGTTGATGTGCCACTGTACTATTTTATTTTCACGAGTGCAAAAGCGAAGTAGGCCGTGAGCCAAGCCACTCACCTTATAAGCTAGAACCTCCCCAGAGAACGCTTCCTTCGGTATCTCCATCCGGAACAGGTGGCCGACGTAGGCCGACGTGTCGGGCACGCCCCATAACCTCTTTAGGCCGTTCTTCGCTATCTCCAAGTGGTTGTGCGTCAAATCCACCTGGAAAATTAAGGGATTTTTTAAACATCGTTACAGGTTAAAAGTGGTGGCTATTGGAGTTCTTGGGAGCGCGGAAATTGTGGAGTAAAATAGAGCGAAGGCCTAACTTTACAGAAAAGTAATATATAAAGTAGGTTACACGGTTTTGTAGGATACCGCGGCCATAAAATACGCCGCTCTTTAGGAAACCGCGCCATATTTTTTTCAGTTAATAAAAAATTTCATCTTGGCTTTCCGACCCGGTTCTGCTTTCGCGTACGAGAACGCGGAGTCCGCCTTGACCATGATCCTAGATTCGGCCGATCAGATAATTACAGTGGAGTGACTGCCATCTGACCTCCATGACCCTGCTACTAGGGGAAAATGACCAAGTTGGATCATGGTTACATTCTTTTCATAGTTAATGTTTCAGTGATATCGTTTACCCATGTATTGGCCGCATATATGACGGCACTGCTTTTCCAGAAAACGAAATAACCTAACCAACCGTAAAACATCGATAACCCCCCCCTACCAAGTTTACATACTTCTTAAAGCTAAGAACCGTTTCGATTTATAGAAACCCGCCTTGAAATCGGCCTATCCGTTCGGGAGCTATGACGCCACAGATGCAGATTTCGTCGAAGATTAAAAAAATTGCCCACTATTCATGGCCTGACTGCATTTATGGAGAATTCCAACTGAACGAACAACCCACTTTGCAATTATGATTTGGGAAACAAACAAGTGCCCTTTGAATAAATTCATTAGGCAATTAACGTTTGCGCCAAAATCACCCAGAAATGTTTACATTCCATTGTGCGTAATTAGCTACTCAATAGGGCGATTTATTACAAATTCAATAGGAATTCGTATTGTCCGCTACATCCACATCGATGATTTAGGTTCGTACCATTTATCAAATACAATAACAAAATGAATGGGAGCCGTGTAGCTTGAAAAGCGAGGCTCCACTATAGACGAATGAGTAATAGCTTTTAGCAACCGTTAACTGTTTCCATACACGCTTTCATTAGTAGGTAATCGCAGTGATGTAATACCTACTGGTCAATAAAAAGTTGTCATTAGGACTGAAATACTAAAAGGGTCAGTATGCTGAGCCCGTGGAACTTAGAGCTTAGAAGGTAGGCGTACTCGCTCTACCAAGTTTGTATGGAAGAGATCACTTCAGTGATGAAATCGCGTACAATAGTACCTACTGTATCTTCGTGTATTTTAGTTTTATGTGCGTTCTTTGGTGTGCAATAAAGTGTTACTGTAGATATATTGTGGTATTGTACATTTTAAACTAGGTACCTATCAATTTTGACATGTAACAATGGTTATCAATAAATAAACTTAAACTTAAACCTACCTACGTAGGTGGCGACCTGAGTGGTTTAGTTAATTAACACCTCTGTTTAGACCCGCAGAGGTCGATTCCCGGCCAGGCAGAAATTGAAACGATGAATTTTAATTTCTGTTACGGGTCTGGGTGTTACAATAAAGTATGTATTTAAAAATATATAAGTAGATTATCAGGCACCCATAACCAAAAGCTTTGCTTACTTTGGGGCTAGATATAATACTTATTTGTTTATTACAGCTAAGAAGCACTGTAAGTAAATGAGTAAGTACATGATATAAAATAATGAAATGTATAAAATTATCTAGAATCTAGCAACGCCTAACTCAAACGGTGTTAAGTACCTACAGTTAATGTAAGTCTTATATCCACTAAAAAAACTACTACTGTTCCCTCAAAGCTTAACGACTTAAAAACAGGAAGAATCTATTCGGGTTGGAAATAAGCCAAAGCGAGAAAACGTCGAGAAATACAAATTAATAAATAAGCTACACAAGAGATTCTACCAAAAGGCGTCGTTTTGCAGACAGCTCATGTGTAGCCTTATAGTTTTCCAATCGTACCTGCAGTGGCAGTCGCTGATTTGCGCAACCCGAATTTTTGTGTGTCATGGTTATTGCTTACATTGCATTACTTGTTTACACTGACGCCTACTTCCCACAGTGGTAGGCAAAGATTCATGAGTGCCACAAGCTAATTGATGACACACCTCTTATGCTTGCAAAGATTTACTCACAGATCCAAGTTAAGCCCGTGGTTGCTATGCTACTATAATCATCATGTTAACTGTAGGACGTCGACTACTGGCTATGGGTCTCTCGAACCTTCCATATCGTTCGGATTTACGCCTCTTGTACCCACCTCTATCTTGCTTTCCGGTACGTGGTTGCTACTCGAAAACCTATCCGTCCCATCGACCCATGGTTCTACGAGCTACGTGACTGTAATTAGCTACTTTAAATATTTTACGACGCATGCTCGTTTTAGAACTAGAGATGAAACGGATAGTTGTTGGCCGGATATCGAATATCCGACCCACTTACAAGCCGGATAGCCGGATATCAGGCGGCCAAATATTCGGCAGGACATAGTCTCTGAACAAGTGTTTAGTAAGGTTTCGTTTAATGTGAAATAAGCTGAACCTGTTATCTGAACTTAGTTCATATTCGTATACTATTTATTGTGCACAATAAACTGTAAAATAAATAAATATTTAATATACGGTACATAAAATAAAAAAACCGGATACCGGATAGTAACCGGATATCCATTTCATCTCTAGTTGGAACTCGGTACCCCTCACTTACGAGTCAGACCCCTTAACACAACACTCTTCATAGGCTTTACCTGCAAGTCGTCAGCGTTGTCGAACGCAAAGTCGTCGTCGTGGCGACTAAGCGCGAGGGGGCACAGCAGCAGCAGCAGCGCCGCCGCGCGCGCGCCGCCCCAACCGCCCATGCCGGCTGCCGCGCCGCGATGCACCGCCCTCATAAACAACGCCTTGGCATCTGGTGGAGAGAGGAACGGCACGTTAGTATACATTAGGCTAAAGTGGCAGTGGGCAGCACATAGCTCGAAGAACAGATGGCCGATGGGGCAGTAAAGTTCTCGAGTGGCGACCACCGGAAGACACAGCGTGGGTGGGTGTCCCACATGGTGGATCGACGACCTGGTAAAGATCGCAGGTACTAGCTGGATGTAGAAGGCACAGGACAGGTCTTTGTGGAGATCTCTGGGGAGGCCTATGCCCAGCAGTGGACGTCTTTCGGCTAATATGATGATGATGATTACTATATATTTACGCTACCCCTGATGGAGCGGTAATTAAATGGCGCCCGTTATCAACGATCAAAACAATTCGATATCGTATGAGCAGCAATTGCGTTGTCACTGTGAGGACTTAGTAAGAAAGAAAGACAGAAGGAAGCATTTATTACACTAAGCTGGTATATCGTTTAAACCGGAACATAACAACCAAAATATTGCTTGGCGCCAGACATAGTAAAGATCAGTTAGCTATTTGCCCACGGTCTTAGCTTGACGACAAAATTCATGGCATGACCAGTACCCCGCCACAGATAGCCTGTTTACTTGTGCTTTAACACTACTGTATTTAGAAAATACGGGAATGCCATTCCTACGGTGGGCGTGATACGTTAAAGGAACGGATATAAAGGACGCTTACAGGCCGACATGTCTCACAGCGCGGCGACGTCGATGGCGACGACTTCATTTCGGCTATTGCGTTGCCGTGGTTCTGGCTTAAGCCAAGAAAAACTAAAAACCACATTACTACGTGATCAACGCCATTCAACTTCGTCCATCACACTACAGCAAGAAAACAAACTTCCCCACCCCCTAATCCGGTTAAAACAGATAGATACAAATTAAACGGCCTAATTAGAGAACAAAGGCAACAAGCCAGGCGACACGTCCCGAGGACGTCATTAGAGGAACCGCAACCGCCCCGAATTAGTGGTACGAAGCCGCCGGTGCGGCGTCTCCTTTAAAAGTATTGCCTACAATCCTACAAATGGGTTTTAATAAAGGAGGCGTTCGTTTTCTGTGCGGGGTCCGGAGTGCGGGGAGGGGAGCGGAAACGGCGCAGTACTGTTACACAGTCGCAGGCGCGTGCTGCTGCATAATGATCGACTCAGACGCAAATAGATCTAGCATCGGATGCCCGCACACAGGTGCGACGGCCGCCGGTACCGGGGACGACGAACCGCCTGTTCGCGGCTCGTTAGTTGAGTCACGTCGATATAATTAGTGTGATGACGCAGCCCCCAAATGAGTCGGCCTCCGAGACTGAGGTGCAACTGTTGTGCTGATATGCGTCTAGTTAGCGGGCGGAAGACCGTTAGACCGCCATCGGCGATGGCTATATTTACAGTAGTATTCTTAATTATCGTTGGATAGCGACTTCGTCAAGGCTTCGATCAAAATTTGCAGCATATTTTGTGCATGAAGATTTAATACATTGATTGATTGATTGATTAATAAATAAATTATATTATTTATTATAAATCCAAAATAACATAAGTGAGATAGTACATTCCTAATGGAACTGTAATTATTGGTTGGCCTTCCGTTATACTATAAATACATTCCTAATAATTTGAAAAGCAGGCCGAGAAAAAAAAAATTGCAGCAGACTGAACCGCGGCGCGCCGGCAGCGCATCAGTATGCGGCAAGTCAATCGGCTTCCTTAGCATGCTGTCGCGAACCCACTTGAGGGAATACTTTTACATTCCTTTTAGTATAATGCTGACACTCGAGAATGCTATTTGTAGGAGATGTTCTATTTAATTTCCGTCTAATATGACACGCGGCGCACTCCCCGCCAAGACTATAAAGCAGGACTTTACGACGTCGAATTATGCTGGCTTTAATGCCAGAGTATCATGTATTTTCATGCGCTTAAGCGTATTGTTATTATTCTACAGTATTGTCGCCACTTTGCAGTTATGACGTGGCGATTTAATATTCTCATTCAGATTTATCACTTGTAAAGATTTTACTGTTATTAATCTATCTTGCGATTACTATATAGATGTCAATACCACGAGACAGATGGCTTGAATACATTTTGTGTTTAGCTTGTAGGAAGACTTCTCTATGCGGGTAGAGCTCGTCTAATCTAAAATGACGCGCCCCACTATCGCATTAACGCACACAAGCAAGTTTAAAATATGGACGCAATACATATACAAATGCCGTTGTAATTGGTCATTCAGTTGCCGGTGAAATTCAAACGTAGGAGCACGCGTCGTTCATTGGCTCCCACACAGATGAAGTGTCGTTATCAATATTTGCACTCACACATCGAAATCAACTAACTAAGTAGTGGGGCGCGTCATTTTAGACTAGACTAGCTCTACTAGATGCACAATTTATGGCCCCAAAAGCTTGTTATTGTAAACAGAGCATGCGCCGCCAGTATTAGTTTACACAGCGGAGATAAACGAATGTCGTCCCTGATGACTTCAAATATAGTGGGGTCCCTCGGGGCGTTAGGTTTAGCTCAGAGTAAACGTGGGGTGGAAGTACATAAGGGTTGGAATAACGGAATATGATATCTAATCATGTACCTAATAGATACGACTTTGTTATTCTATGCCGATTCGAAATTCAATAAATCAACGTTGATTTAGTATCTTCTCAAATTACATCCGAATTAGACAATAGGCCCATATCCATCATTTATTGGAACTAATAAAACGATTATTATCATATTACCTACGGCTCTTATCTCTGAACGTAAAGCGTGACTTTCAAAGTTTAATCGTTAAAAGCATTTGTACGAATTAATGAGAAGAGAACGCCACATTAATAAGTCAGAATCGCGAATATCGGCAAACACATTTAATGAGCGAACAAATACAATATCGCTGTGAGCGGATCATTAAAATTTGTAATATTTGGCCGGATTGCAGACGTTACTGGCGGCCACTCCAATTATTTTCAAGAATACGCAGAATGGGACGCAGAAACATTTGGGAGAGGACGTGCTTGAGATAAAGGTTGGGCCCTAACGGTTTTATATGGTGCGGGCACGACTACGCACAGTGTCGGTGTCGCCGACGACTGCAGCGGTTAAAATAGTCCTATAGAATAATGTAGTACTATCATAGGATTTGCAACTTTACCTACGACTTCAGCGGTGGCTGCGAACACAATTTCTTTTGCTATCTTTCGTACGGGTATTTTGTCAGGTAAGCTCTACACTCAGGTGACATGATTGGGCAAAATAAAATATATAGGTTTGACCATGTCATTTTTTATGTTATACGGCTGACAAACAGGGAAGCGGGAAGCGGACCTGATGGAAAGTGGCCTATGGACATTATCAACACCAGGGGCGCTACTAAGGCGTTGCCCGCCTCTGAAGAGACCTCTAATATACCTACTATATCTAGAGCTGACAGCCGCAAATAAAAATAAAACAAATTTATTTTGCAAACAAAGAGGACAACACTAATAAAAATTCTGGACACAAAACATTTTACATATTACTTACTAAGGTAACGAATTGTCACTTATAGATCAGCCTCAACTCTGTCACTTTCGGCGCTGTCACTTTTCAGATTTATCTATTTTCTTTAGCGTATAAATTTTGTCGACTAATTTATCTACAACACACTCTCTCTATTCATGATGGATGGACAAGCCAGACAACGGTGCTCATGCTCATGCTACGTCACTTTCTCCTTAATCATCATTGTTATAGACGCGCACTTTATTAAAACTGAGGGAATTAAACGATTCGATTAAAATGGTAATAAAACTTTTAATAATAACGTTTATAATCAGCGTCGGTGCCCCAGCGAACCCCAGCGCCGCCATGTATCAATGCTTCTTTAAACTTTTTTCTGAAATGTGTATTAATTCTGATCATTATTTGATCACTAACCGATGTCGGCGGTGAGGGAAAACACCGTGACGAAACCTGTACTCTCAGGCGACTGAATGTGTAACTATGATCCAACCTGGTCAGGTTCCCTTGTTAATAGGGCCACGGAGGTCAAATGGCAGTCGCTGCACTGTAATTACCTGATCTGCCAAATAATGGATCATGGTCAAGACGGACCATGCGGACCATGACGGACTAGCTCCTACGATATAATAGGATTCTGCCCAAAGAAGGACGACTAATATCGTTAATTACGACGAGGGTCGGCCAAATTAAAGTTGGTTGGTTTGATACTATAAGGACACCCACAGCAGGTTCCAGACTCGAATTTAATTTGGTCCGGGGTCTTATCACGCTTTTTTTAAATTTATCCTCGTACGCGACTGCCTACTTTCCGCTAAGAAGATAACGAGGGCGCAGTTCATTTTCCTTAAGTTCTGTCGGCGAATTTTTGAAGCAGAAAATTCATTAGCGCTCTTTGAAAGTTATTGAACTATAACTTGCCGTTTCACCCGAAACTGTGCACACTACCCGCGCATGCGTTTATACGTCTACTATACATATATCTACCTTCTACATTTTGTCCACATATTAGCAAACAATAGGTATGAACACACGATTAGATAAGTTGGTCCATATTAATTATGAAGGTGGAATGAAGAAATTATTTGCAAGCAGGGACCAACATACATTTATTTATAGCGATAGATCTAGTACGTTCATGGCAAATTATAACTAAACTTTATTTTAATTTTAATATATTAGTACTATTTTCTTCAATTTGCGCACCCAAACCAGAGGCTTTGCACATCGAATACATGTAGATAGAGGACAAAATTACAAACAAACACTTTCCCATTGCCAAATCTCCTAGCGTAGGTACTGTAACCGAGATATTCCACTCCAAACTTTTGATAATTATCTATTTCAGAAGCGAATAACTCGCATAAACAGCACGCTAGAAGGTATTGCCATCGAAATTATCTGGTTTTGTAATTATGTCTTCTATCGATCTGCAGCCTCAAGATTGGCCGAGCTGATAAAAAAAAACTACAAAAACAATAACATTTGTTAACAGAAGTTTAGGTATTAATAACCTTTATCATCAACAGCTGATAACAGTCCACTGCTGGACTTGAATATCACATTCGTAGACGGTTTTACCATAACTTCCACGGTTAACACTACCTACATGCTTTAGATTAGGTTCACGTAAGTTCTATAAACTATTTGGATAGATGCTCCTATTATTACAATGTTATAACTTAGAGGTAATTAACATATTAAGGCGATAGTTCAGGGAACTCGTGAACTCTATGTTATGTGTGAGCTCTAGATTCTAGCTAGATAGAGTCAATTAGTATGTATGATATACCTGGGTTAATAACACCTAGGTTAATGACACAAGGCCAGAGTAATACGGATATTTGTAGACATATCTATTCTTATCACCACATGAGTTTCATGATGTAAGTACATTAAAACTGTAAGATCTTTTGTAACCTCATGAATGCAATAAATACATTGATTGATTGATAGATTTCAAGTTATATGCTCACCTACTAACAGTCAACAAACTACTTAGTAAGGGTAGTCGTTGATGACATACCGAAACATATAACTTGTAAACACGACGAAATCACATACCATCCACCCTCTGGCAACCTCTTATACATATCCAAGAACCCTACTGCAAACCTGTTAAAAAGAAAGAAAAAGGAATCTCCTGCTAGAAAAACACAAATGCAATTTCCCACGGAAGCGGAGGAGTCGAGGCGGCATCTGCGAAAATACTTGCATCACCAAGTCGAAGGAGAAAAGTTTCGCAGCAAGCGCCGAGGCATTGCAGGCCGCTGCAATGAAGTGCGCGCGAAATATAGCGCCTTTGAAAGTCTATTTAACACTCAGCCTCGAATGCGATACTGTGTGCTACAGTGCCTACAGTATAATGGCGTCTTGTTTTGGTACATTAGCATCTCCGTCTTTGGTGCTCTGGACCTTGTTGAACTGTATCGTGCTTACTACTACCTATTTGAGATTTCGGCACATTAAATAAGAAACTGACCGGAGTGGTTCAGTGGTCAACCACGCAAGAGGTCCCGGGTTCGATTCCCGGCCGGGCAGAAATTGAAATGGTGAATTTTAATTTCTGTTACGGGTCTGGGTGTTCTATGTATAATAAAAATAAATTTAAGAAAAAAAAAGTATTTATGTACTTTATCAGTTATCTAGCACCCATAACACAAGCTTTGCTTACTTAGGGGATAGATGGCGCTGTGTGAATTTGTCCACGATTATTTATTTTATTTTATTTTATTAAATTTGTTTTCTAGTTACGAGGCTAGTTAAACAGTCTCGAGAGCTGCACCCAGGGACTGTATATTATCATTAACTAGTGGATCCGGCGCGACATCGTTCGCGTACACCTACTTTGCCCCTACCTTACTCTTTTCTTGTTTATAAACTTTCCTCCTGAATCACTCTATATATTGTTGAAAACCGCATTCAAATCCGTTGCGTAGTTTAAAAGATCATAGGAATAGACGGCGGGAAGCGACTTTATTTTATAGGTACTATGTATAGAAGATACGTGTAGCATTTATGAATAAAATTCTTCGTCAATTAATAGAAAGATTCCCAATACCCATATCCCAATATAATGTAGCTGTAAAATGGAATCACGAACACCTACCTACATACACCTAAAAATGTACAGACACGATAGCCATTCGACTAATCCGTAAACAGCTAATACAAACACGAGCGCAACTCTCGTCGGCGGCAAACATAACATTTTATCACTCAATCGCAGGCCAGGCAAAGTTGGATACAAACAAAATTTTCCTTTAAAACTGTTTGCTGGAGGCAGTCGAGGCAAGTTTGCAAGTCGCAGAGCCAACCACTCACCCCTGGTTTAGACGTAGGGGTCGCAAAGAGGGTTCGCACAATGGATCTTTTCCGCCAGCAAAATATCTTACTACTCCATACCTACCCGCCAAAATCTATTATACAGGCGTACACTTTATTTCGCGAGACAGCCGTCTCGTCACGAAGCGTGAAATTCCGAATAGGCAAGTTTAGTGATCCGATACCTAGTCGGTTCGATTGTTCTGCAAAGTCAAAGTCTTACAACAAGTGATTAGATCCTTTTAATGTGGTGGCATTTGGCAATCTCTTGGATTTATTTATTATTGTGTTGGATGATATTACTATTCAGCACATTGCCTAAGATCGAGCGAAGTGGACAAGGAAAAACGTGCAATGAGTCACCATATTAAGGACATATAATCAATTGCAAAACAAGATTAACTCTAAGAAAAATAAGTACCGAAGAAAGTACGCCAAAGTGGAAATACCATACAGTTTTATGTACATACCTACATACACATTCAAACACACACACATCGACGTTACCCTCATTCCAGGGTGATCAGGTAAACAAAAATGCTCGGTCGGTGTGTAATTTGCTCAGAAGAAACCAATGCCAAACAAACGTTAACGACGTCAGAAAAAATACTAAGAACAACAAATAATAGGCTAGATCAAAAAGAGTGGGGGCTATGAGGATAAGAATTTCAATACTTATAATAATTTGGCAAAGTCATTTCAATTCATATTTTTCGGAGAACCAACGGCATAATATATAAGTACAACTATGACTGCGAATTTCCTCATAAATTGTGTCTATGGTTTCCACATATTATAGCATTAGAATATGCTACGTAACAATCTAGTACAAAGCTAAGTAACGTACAGATAATATGGGCAACCCTTTGTAACGAAGTATGGCGACATCATTTTGAAATTGAAAAGAAATTAAACAAAACCTTGAATTGAAATGTGTGTATGAAGACATGGTTTCAATACCATTCAACAGTTACGAAATTTACTCTTTCATAAGTCCCACTGCTACTTTAGTCAAAACATAATTGTCAATATTATCTCTCTTCTGAGATTTGTGTGACAATGACGAGACAAATTAAATCTCATGGACAGTCGATTAGCTTTTCTTGTCACCCTACTTCCTCCTTTTCCCCTTTGCCTAGGGGAATGTCACCCATGCGGCGGCTCGGGGCGCGCGGGGCTGGCGGGCGCTACATTCCGCACCGAGTAATTTGGGTCAACCGGTAATCAGGGCCGTCATAACCTGAATTACTCAACGGGCTACCTATCTGACTGAATTTCGTGCGGAACTTTCGATCCGGCCTTATCCGATGCTGGCGGGGAACCAATTCGTTCCCCATTCGTTTCTCAATGACGTGAAAATTGGCCGAGATTTACGAGTATTGAGTGGGGGCCAAAGCGGTATGTTGTCTTCCTTGTAGGGCTACGTCGTGTTCCAGTTATGTTTATAAATCCTATACTAAAACGGGATGTAAATAAGATTGCACTGATTAAACAGTGTCTATATAGCCGTGTTATAAAAAAAAAGCAAAGGAATGCAGTAGCTTTACGTCTGAAATAGAACAGGAAAGTATTTTTCCAGCTCGCTTAGACGTAGGAAAGAGGATTTACAGTTACGTCCCAAAAGAATTTTCAGTGAGTGCAATGTTCGGTTCCACAGAATCCGCTTCCCGAAGATTTGGATTCATCGAAATGGAATAGGATGGCGAGATCAAGGGCTATTCACTTTAATTCCCCTAAATTGTGAAGCAATCTTTAGGGGGAGCGCCCAAAGATGATTTGGTTTTCAGCAGCCCGTGAAATCACTTGTCAACGCCTTGTCACTCTGACGAGCTCTTTAACGGATCAAACTTTTCAAGAGAGTGATGGGAAAGTCTTTTTCATAAGGTTTCTTTCTCCACGGGGCAAGCAGGGATTTAAAGGACTTTTTTGTACATTTTGGACCCGGCGCGACTTCGTTCGCGTGGTGTCTTATCCCTACCCCTACCTCTACCCTATAAATACCCTATACCTACTCTTACCCTACAACTACTTTACCCCTACCTACCCTCTTTTTCTTGCTTATAAACCTTCCTCTTGAAACACTATATCTATAGTTGAAATATCTATACGTATATAGATACATAGGAACAGACGGCAGGAATCGACTTTGTTTTAAACCGCGTGCAGTATAGATTACAAAACACGAAGATAAAATATGCGCTAAATACAAACCTAATACGTAAGCCATCCTTCCGAGTGTAGGAGGTAGGAGGCGCGCGGCGCGTCGATCTATTTCGACAGCGGAAGTCACGTGTAGCGTACACTGCGCCAGTGTGCATCACAATGTCATAGTTCCTGGTACCGGCCGAGGTGCTATAAATATTCAAACGGCTATTTGTTGCTTTGTTATTTTAACGCACGGTAGCCGAGGCCCACCCAGGCCTTTGTGCCTAATCTTCATGGCGAAAAGAGTATTGTTTCAAGGCCGCAATGCAGGTGACGCGCCTGATAAATTATGACCAGGGTTATCGTGTCCGGGGTGCGCTAGACAAAAAATTAATGGGAGTCTACAGTTTTTTTTTTTAAAGGACGATGTACGTATGAAAAAAAAACATAGTAGAAAAGTTATTATTCCTTTTTGTAGAATAGTACCTACGTTATTTTGTACCTAAATGTAAAACTAAGGCATTCGCTTCAGGATTCCTATACAAGAGAAAAGCATATCTCAAAAAGGAATTGACGGAATACCAGAATAGTTAAAAGTCGAAAGCTGCGAAGCCCTCTAGGCTGGAGAAACTTGGAGTTAAGCAGTAAATCTTTTCCCCGAACCGCCCAAACACATTGACGTCTGACGGTCGGCTCGCCGGGAGATGGTCCTTCATTCGGCAGGCTTGCTCATTCAAGATTAACGATAAATGTTGATGGGTCGAGCTCAGTTCAGTGCTTCGTTTAATAAATTGGCGGTCGGCTTAGGCGGGCGGGGCAGCCCGCGAGGTTGACTACCGCTACAATATCCCAGGTACCGATAGCGATATCAGAAATCCATCCCAAAAATAAAGGCAGAGTTTATATCTTTGCGTGACGTCGATTTCCACACAGTTCCTAAGGCCTAACCAGTCTATTAGAGGCAGTTACATAGCCGATATATTTTAAACGGTTGCGTAACAAGTACGGTCAGACTCCCCTGGCGCAGCGTCGGGGAGGAACTCTGCCCGAGGTTTACGAGGGCGCTTAATTGAGTCGCCAAGTCGTTCCCGGCGATGATTGTTTGCGCCGTTTCACGTCGAGATAGCAACGTGCGGTTAGCTCACAAACTCCGAAATAGACTGCTCCAACACGGATAGTTGTTGGTAATAATCTCGCAACTGCACCGAGAGATGTTTTACGTAACGTGTGTGACAATGCACGGGTATGAAATTACGTTATAAGACCCAAACTGCGTGTGGATCATAATATGAGGTGCCCGCTGTGAATAGAATTTCTAAAGTGAGTTGACATACAAGGCAGACGATATCATCATCATCAACAGACCGTGTAACAATGAACTGTTGGTCTCAAGAGCCTATCTGTTCAAACAGTGTATCTATACCGTAAGGAATAAATTATAAATAGAGGTGTATTGTATACAGGTTCAAGGGGCATCCCTCCGCAATCAAAATTACGTACCTATTTAAACTACTCACTCACCCCTAAATGAGGGAAATAGGTAAGGTAGAATGTTTGCATTAGTGATCGTGACCCACACCACAGCCATATACAATATATATTTATACCTACCTAATCAGAGGTTGCAATAAACATACGTGTTTGTTAAAATTATGAAACTAAGACATTTTGACTTTAACTATCCAGTATCCTGGTAAAGATCGCAGGTACCAGCTGGATGCGGAATGCACAGGACCGGCCTTTGTGGAGATCTCTGGGGGAGGCGTATGCCCAGCAGTGGGCGTCTTCTGGCTGATATGATGATCCAGTAGTTTCGAAGATTACCTATGAAGGATGGACAGACAAGCTCATGAGCGGACCCAACAAGCTTTCCGTTTCCGTTTCTTCGTCGGATTTACGGAACCGTAAACCATAAAAGATGCAAGTAATTCCCCGTCTTATTTCATTTCGGGACGTAGAAACGTTACAACCGCAAATGTCATTTTTTGCTCGACTCCACGTCGACTGAAAAACTCGGGTGTCCATGTAATTACTTACGGCTGGCGCACTTTTACGACATGTCAAAATGGTGCGGTTCAGGGTGTACACGGTTTATGATACACTCGTAAATCATCGCTGCCTCCACTCCTCCTACGTGGCACTCTTTATAAGGGCGCTATTGTCGGAAGGCGTGTGGTCACGCCAAAGCGAGAAACCTTTGTATTAGTCATATTGCCTTCCATGAGGCAATTTTTATGCCTCTTGGAGAGGCGAGTAAAGCGAGTGAATTTGGAAATTGGAACTAAGTATTCTTATTTTACCGGTGACTTGACTCGAAGCGTGACCTCAGCCGCCTTATCTGTTTCTGGTTCCTGCTGCCAAGCAACGATGATTGCAAACTTCAACGATAAAGTAGCCACTTGTAACTGTCCCTAAGTTCAGGCAGCTACCTAAAGAACGTTTCAATAGGAAAAGACAAAAATAGAGCAAGATACCGGTAAGCATTATCCATAGAAATCTAAATAAATTGACGTATTTATATAAATATGATTCTACTTTTTTCTGTGGATAATAAATTAAATACGTCAATATATGTACTAGGTCTTAGTAAGTAAGTGTTAGGTGTCCAAGAATGATGTTAGCGGTATGGATCCAAAAATCATGAATGGAAACAGTTATTTATTATACAAGAGAGCAAAGTTATTATTTGCTGCGAGTGCTGACTTTAAATCACGAGTCTTAAAAGTATTTGCTCTCGTGTTCAACACACAATTTTTCACCTCTCCCGATTTCCGCCATAACCACAGACAACAATAGATACATTGCAAGAAAACCTCTTTGCGCCATACTGTTCTAAAAGTTTATTAACTGTAAGCGACATTAATGTTCACTAGTATTTATTGGAAATATGACGTCTTTAAAAATGCATTGAAGACCATTCCAAAGAGCATAACACTGGGTTTATCGTGTTACGTTCAGTAGTTCCTATGAGCACCTTCCCACTACATCATCAGACCAGATCCATGGTACCATATTAATGCATTGTTATCCAAGTTACATAGCTATACCAAGTTTCAGTTCAATTGGACGCTGGGAAGTGGGTCAATTTAAGCTTGCAAGATTTGTCCTTACCATACATATATGAACATACATATATGAACATACATACCTGAACATACATGTATACCTACATGGTTACAATATATGTATATAAAAACCTTATAAAATGGTGATATTCATGTTATTTAGATTCGTAAAATACGAATCTAAATAAAATCTAAAATAGAGTCAAAATCGTAAAATATAAAGTGTGAAAATTACGTAACACCTTAAAACGTCCAGGGTCTTCAAATGGCCAAGTCGTAAAATGTGCAAGTCCTACCTAATCTCGTCATGACCATATATTGATGCTTATGATGAAAACTTTGGTTCAAAAGAAGGCAGCTAAAATGTCGGTAATAGCCAAGATTTACGCGGGAAGCCTCGGTAATTTGGACAAAACATAAATTTATTCAAACTTCCGCTGTTACGACAGAAAAGGCACAAGAAAGCCAATATCATGAATATCTCACTGCGAAACTAAAGCTATATACCGCCGGTGCAGATATACCAACTGGGAGATTTGAAGTAGAACGTGAGGCAATTCTCATGAATATCTCAACTTTGAAACAGTCTGTGTCGAGTTTTATTAGAAGGAAGCTTCAGGATATTGGAGGAATTCGCGGACTGAGCCGCAATCGGCGGAAATACTCGTGGAGACACCTTCTGCTAACCGGGTTGGAATTTTATGTTCATCCTCATAAGAATGAAACCATACTGAACTTGATGTGCTATTGTCTGTGTATGAGGCGCGTAAAGTAAAAGGAGTTAAAATGTTTCCTGAGTAGATGCTAATATATCGAAGTAGGTTGAGTGAGTATTCTGGATTTGTAGTACAAACCTACTACTATGTAGGCATAGCTACGAACTAGTGATAGAATCAATAGTACCAATCGCTGTTTTGTTTCTAAATCATGACGAACTAGTTACACAATAAACAGTAGCAATCGCTATTTTGTTTCTAAATGCTCTATCTATTGTCTATTGTGATAACCAACCAGTGATGGGATCAACAGTACTAATAGCTGTTTTGTTTCTAAATGGTCTATCTATTGTGTGTTAATATGTCTCTTGGATAAAACTGTAATTTTCACATCAAATATACGCATCCACCACACTCGAATGCAATTCACCTGCATAAAGCTAAAGCTTTTGGCTATCGCATAGCCCATGTGGTTATCTCTGTCCGCAATAACTATTACGTTGTATCGCGCCGAAATAACCTCAATTAACATTCGAGTTAAAACCATAGCCTGGCGCTCTGGATTGCGGTGTTGCATCGACGCAGCTGGCGGCTGCAACGGTGATTTACGCCAGTAACCAGTAACACCTCCCCCGCATCCCCGCATCCCCGCATTTCCCCTATTGCCCCTATGCATACCCTCGATTCCAGAGAACCACGATTTATTCGTCTCCTCCCAATGTGGCCATGCGTTGCGATGCACCAGTGCCGCGAACCGGTTCACCGCTTATTCATGACCGAGGAATTTGTTTTAACAATACCACCCCACCTGATGTAATCACGCAGCTGTGTTTATGTGATACCTAGTGGGTATGATTAAAATTTCCATAACGACGAGATCTAACCATTTCCAGTCACAATATGAAATATCACATTGTAACTCTGTAAGAAGGTAGCATTTCAGTTTATGAATTTCAATACAAGTCTAGATAGAATAGAATCTTTTCAACAAGTTCTGTTCTGACACAATTTCCCAGTAACATACACAAGCATTTTATATTTCTCGCGAAATTATATCCCAAGCGCACTGGATCGAGCGAAACTTTCGCGAGTACGCCGTACGCTTACTTTGTTTAGACGGGATTGTGAATAAAACAATGCGAATTCAATTTCAAACACACATGTCTTCCCAGAACTCATTGTTCTCGCAAAGTAACCGAATTTCCGTCGCTCGAGCGACTGTTTCTGAAGTTAAACACGGTGAAGGTTTCTGCTTTAATTCCATTCCATGTCATAATTTCACGGAGTATCTATATAGGCGAGAATATACTACACGTAACAAAAAGTATTTTCGGAGTAGAGAGATGCACGTGCTATGTAGGCCAGGAATGATTACGTGGAAAATGGATCTTTAAAGTTGGAACCAGGTTCAGAGGAAAACTGAGGAAGTGATTTTGATTGACATCGCTTATTCAGATGCGTTTGATGCAAAA
The DNA here is from genome assembly GCA_905147135.1 of Blastobasis lacticolella. Taxonomy (NCBI): domain Eukaryota; kingdom Metazoa; phylum Arthropoda; class Insecta; order Lepidoptera; family Blastobasidae; genus Blastobasis; species Blastobasis lacticolella. The sequence continues at coordinate 6,639,594 of LR990058.1, forward strand.
AGCCGGGATTGGCCGCGAGGACGATGATAACTCTTGGTGGGTGCATCAGACAGTGAATTTTTAATGGCTGGGATATTGATACACAGTTATAAAAGCGTGACATTCCTGACCATACTTAGGGGCTCACTTCCTGCTATAAAATGCGTTAGAGCGAGCGGGGGCGAGACTACAGTACATGCGCCCTCTAGTCTAGACGTACTAAATTTCACTCTGGCTTTAACTGCATACTCTCAGTATGGCATCGCGTGAATATACATTACCTACTTTATCAAGAAAAAGTGATGAGGATATCCTCTATACCAAATAGTACAGGAAATTGTAAACATTGTAGGTCTACCACAGAATACTAAATATGCGTTGTTGTTCATAATATAACTGTGCTGTGTGTTAAATCTGTATCATAATTTCATATTTCAAAGTGAAAAACTGAATAAAATATTTTCGAAAATGGAAAAAGTTGTAATTGAATAACATAAAAGCGATATTAGCGACATTTATAACACAACAAAGGATAACTTTGAGGTTAGAACCTTCATAAAACCATACGTACTACCTACCACCTGCCACGTTGAGTTTCTATGGCCAAAGCACGATGACCGCGATATCCAACGACTTTTAACCCCCACACGTCGTAATGCGTGGAGTGTAGGTGTGATTTACGAGCGAGCCTCGCTGTGTCCAACCACGGGCGGCGAGCTAAGCCGATAATGTCCACAAATCGGGAAGTTCCGGTCAGCCGTAAACCTAAAAACGCACACCGAACGATTCGGGAACGGCGAACAATTTAGCTGAAGTTAGGGCGAAAGTTTTACAAGGCGGTTTATTGGCTTTGCAAAATTACTTCTGGTTTATCCAACAACGTACTTTATTTAAAATTATGGGGTTCGCGGGAATTTCATGAAGTTCGCGCGGGGCGAGATATTAAATACTTTTCTGGGCCGCCGGTGGCCGTGAAGTGGCTATAGCAAACAATAGGTACCTAGTTATCTTACTTAATAGGTGCTTTGAGAACAAATAAAACGTACCTAGACACGCAAAATAAACTTTCTTATTGAACCTAGTTACACGAGGGTGGTGGGCGACGTTGGCAGCCGCTCAAGCAGTATGAGGCGAGGCTATCATAGGATCAGGCAGTCACGAGCCGTCGCATTACCACAGATATTGCTACTATATTGGATGTTACAGCTCATAGCCGGCCGGATGATAGACGGTCGGCCATATTGGAACATAAAACGTGACTGTTTTACTATTGTTCTTTATTGGGGTAAGAGGGTTATGAGTCTCATTAAGTATTTTAGCTAAGGCGGTGGAGATAGTTGAGTAATTGCACCAACTCATGGCACCAAACATGTGGGTAACATAAAAGTTGAGACAAGACAAAGGTCTCGTTTATCGCTCAGTTTTTTGAACCGAATCAATACATTGATATAACCTTGGAGAAGTAATGCAAGCAGAGATTAAGCGACGAACTGTAAACATGACGTGTTCCGATAACTGAGTAACTATGGCATTTTCAGCCGATATCACTGAAGTAGATATGAGTTATGGTCGAACTTGGCTAATGTCAACTTTAACACCGCTGATGTGGTAGTACCTATATCGATATTTAACTCGGGGTCGGCAACGCGTGGGTGATGCCCCTGGTATTGCAAACGTCCATAGGCTGCGGTGATTGCTTACTCGAAGGCAGGCCGTAAGTTTGTTTGCCAACTTAGTGGTATAAAAGACCATTATCAATGTAAAGAGAATGTTTATGGTTTTGGTCAAAATCTACTGTTACAGCTAAGTAACGATACCGTTGCAATAATTTCCGCACCAGCAACAGTGAAGCGATATCAAATTAACGTAAAAACACTTACTTGTTTGTTTTATAGCCGTGTCCTGACGGCACTAGAGGAACTTTGACCTGTGAACAATAAAAAAATGTAAATAAGTTTTTGTTTGCAAATGCAAATAACGTGGAAAGTCATCGCGTGCTACAAGCAATATGTTGTTATTCGAGACATTTCCTATTACATTAGGCTATTAATTACACAGAGTTATCAAGATTGGTGCTGACCGGAGTTGCGAGAAACTCCCGAGCTGGAGCTAACATTAGCCGTTAAATGAACCCTGGAGTAATTAGCAAAGTGTAGGTTGCACTTAAACTGCCAACTAAACCGCACTGAATTTAGGTTACGCCTTAGAAGATAACTACGTAATCGTAAATGCCTAGCCGTCGTAAAAGTCCAATAAACGTGATGAACAGTTAAGAGTAGCTCGGCAGTTAACAGTGTTGAGAGTAGCTTATTAATAAATAAGTTCTCTAATGAAAAATATTTCGTCATAACAAGCTTTAATCGCGCGGTATAGTACCTACTCATTAAGACCATTCTAAAGACCCCAAATACTCCATCATCAGACTAATTCCATGGTGACATATTAATGCATTGTCATAGTTACATAGGCATACCAAATTTCAGCTCAATCGGATACCAAAAAATGGTTTGGAAATTTTGACGGGCAACTTACATCCATACGAACAGTGTAAGTTAAATAAAGCTTATAAAAAGGTTAATACCAGCGAGACTTGACGGTACGAGGAGCTGCGCGTTACTAAAGTGAAAAAGGTGCCGTAGAAGTGGGGATTTCACGAACAGATCGCGTCCTAAACATCATCCTGATTTGCGGGTCTCAGTCGCCTTCGATGGTTTGGCCACGTTTCGCACATACCGACAAATTACGTCCGGTATGGGGATGACGCCGGCCCAAGAATGGCGTTGTCGGGCAACAAACTCACCACCAAGGATACCAAAGACCGAGCGAAGTGGACAACGAGAAAAGAGTAGACGAATTTTGAAATCTCGAGCGCAGCTATAGAACAAAACTATGACATTGAAAGCCACAATAAAATTGATCAACTCGTATGATCTACTACTACGTTAAAAGAGACCTACGTACACTCAGTTTTGAAAAAAAAAACATGTGGTGGGAAATACTACTACTCAATTTTACTGTTGGCAGATTACGTCAAAATCGTTTCACACAGTTGTTGGCGGCCTCTGTGTTTTTTCGCTAGAGTTAAACCGTCAAACAGTCGAACTTTCGAGCGGCAACTCCACCAACTTCGTATAAACGGCCGCCCAGCTGCGTGCCACATCCGTAGTTGGAAAACTTCTCCTACTACTGACTCAGTGCTGAATATCCGACACATTTGTGTTGGTAATAGTTCAGAATTGCGGACAACATTTTTATCCTGGCGGAGCGAGTCGTTTATTCCAACTCTGCCGGTGTGGTGTGAGTGCGACATCCGGAAGCGCGCAACTTTATCCTGCGCATGATTCAATCCTGGATTCCTGACCCACTTCGCGCGAACAACGGGAATGTGGAATATAAAACTATTATTACAGCAGGCCAGGTACGCAGCGGCCTAGTTAATGCTTTGTTTAATACGGCTGTGTGGAGATAGCTCATAATGGCGGAGAAACAATGAAATTGGCTTTTCGTACTTTTCAGTTTGGTATTCTTGAAACGAAACTTGAGAATTAAGTTATGAAAGAATGTAATCTTGTAGACATGATGTCGGTATATTGCAAGCTGTTTTTTTGAAATCAATAACACTATTTACAGCTGAAGGTGGAAAGAAATTCAAACTAAGATGTTTAATAAATTTTGATTTGTCAGTAAATTTACACTTTGTTGGTAGGTGTTGCATAGATACAGTGTAAGTAGGGCGGGCAGGTACGCTGTTGCTAACAGGATATAATTATATATTGTAGGTACTAAGTACCTACAAAAAAGCCACGTGTAAGATTTTCATAGATTCTGCATACATCTGTAGTAAAACAAGAATAACGTTACTTACGATAGTTTGTATTCAGACCGAGAATCAGAAAAGTAATCTTTGCGCCGAACAAATCGGCAGCTTGTTTCTTCTCCAAAACATTGGATGTGTTCCAAGAATAGGTAACATTAGGCAGATAAATGTTTACTAAACTGTACGTGAACAGAAGTAGCGAGTTCCGTCGCCGGTTGGGCCCCGGGCTTTGTCGTGGTCTCTCATTTATGAACTCCTGTGTAAATAAAACTGCTCGGAGTGTCAAACGCAGCGCGCTGGGACACCAACTCTGATATAGTTACCAACTTAGATTGCTCGTTGCAGAATTTCTGATTTAACTGCATAGTACGTGTCCCGACATAGAGCACAATTTAAGCCACAACACATAAATTAAGCCAATTTAAGCAAAGCTTATGTTATGGGTCTTAGATAACTGATAAACTAATTTTTAATTTTTTTAAATACATACTTTTTATGCATACTAATACTACACCCAGACCCGTAATTCATAATTTCAATATCTCCTAGGCCGGGAACTGAACCCGGGATCTCTGCGTAGCGACCGGCATGTTAACGAACTGAACCACTCAGGTCGTCAAGAATAAAGCTGAATTAACCAGAAACTTGCATCTTTTAGACCACAAGTACAAATACCGTTACGAGACTCGAAAACTAGCGTCGTGCCTACGCAGTACATTTGTAAAACAGAGATACGGCAGTAACTCCGTTCCGAACCGAGGTTGTTTTGCTTGTTTCGGCGAAAAAGGTGCCAGGTACGTTTCCAGGTCGGTAAAGATCTCACGCACGCAAGCGATGGGCTTTTGGATAAAGACTTGTTGATCGAAATCGTCCGTCACTTCGCCCTGTAGGGCCGGTAATGGTTAAAGCGTTTCCTTCCCCGTGCCAAACCTTTTGTGGGTCAAATCCCAACTTTAGAGGTGAAACTTCTGATTTGGAATCGATATCTTACCAAAAGGGTAAGATATCGAAAGCCCCGCATATCTGTAAATGTTCAAGACACCCAAAAGCATACTTAGTTCAAACAAGACAAAGGATGAAAGCTGTTACTTTTAACGTTCAGTGTTGGCGTGATGCCCACCGAACAATGCCCGATCTGTAGTTAAACCGTTACAGTTTTGCTTATCGCATGGCCTGACTGGTGCCAACTAATAGTCGTGTACATTTGGCACCGTCTTTTTATTGCGGAAATAATTGAGAATTTACAACGATATTTTAAATTATCTTGCCAGGAGTTTAGGGACGTAGTTTGCGGTACTGAGAAACGTCTATCCTTATGTGATACACTAGGGGAGCTTTTCAAGACGAAACTTAGAATTTCGAATTTAAAAATACATTAATTTTAATTTTCGTTTTTTTTTACAAGCAAAACTGCATTTCAGTTGAATACTGACACATCTGGGGTTAAATCGATGTCCATAATAACACTTAGTTTCTACTTACATGCCATCAAACTTCTTAGTACTATCAATAATCAAGAAAAAACTTATAACCCTAACTTTCACTGTCACTAACGCTACTACTAGAGTACGGCTGATCACAATCTGCATCGTATTTCAAAAATATATCCATCATCTCGGTATCATCTCGCTTATATGCCATCTGGTAAGCTGTCAACACAGCATTGTTTCTAGCTTCTAGATCCACGGTAGGCTGTTGACAGAGACAAGTCGTCAGCTCGTAATCCTCATAGAAGACGGCGATATGAAGTGCAGTAGCCCCTGAGGTTATGTCCCGGGCGTTCAAGTCTGCTTTTAACTCCAACCAAGATTAAAAATACTTACATGATACTCCTGCAGTAAAAACGCACAACACCACTGCAAAGTTATGAAGGGACATGGTCGTACCTTTCCCCGAGCGATTTTGAACACGTTTTGATGGACAGTTAAGCTATCCTATCCTAGATAAGCATAGTATAGGTACATAATTGAAGTACCTACTTAATTCGTTTTAAAGACGATGAATCGAATTAAGTTTATTTAATTAGATTTAACCACTTATAGATACGAACTTTACGTCATCAATAACGTATTAATATCGTAATATGTTAGTATAAAGTATTTCAGAAAGAAAATAAACATAACAAAATAAACTAAACCGGTAACGATTTAGCCTACTTTAGTAGGTACCTAGTGATTAACCACAAAACCAATCAGAACTAATTGTATTCAATACAATGGGAAGTCCCACAAGTCCCTAAACGCCGACTCTAAAACGAAACATAGATACTACACGAGGCCGTAACATTCGTACAACGCTGCGACAAGTTGGATCATTATTTACATAGGTACCTACTACTTAAGCATTTCAAGGACTTCTTAAGCCACGAGTAATAATGACCGATGTGAAGGATACTATTTGTAAGGAATATTGCAAACACGGTAGCTGTTAAAAGAGAAAGTTTTACAATAACAATTTTTAAAGTACGAATGCAATTTAGGGACGCAAAAAGAAAGTTCCTTCATTTCGCCACTGCCAATATACGTCAACATTATATTATGTGTACCTATACGGTAATACGGTTCAATAAAAGTGGACGTCGAAACGAATGAAGCAATTTATATTTTTATTTAAATTGTTTTAATTGGGTCGTAAATCGATAGCACAGCTGTTACTGAAATATATTTAAGGGCCAATTTAAAGGATGTCGAAAATGGGGGATGTGTGAGGCACTTAGTGGGCGCAGACGTCCGCTTTTATGGTTATTTGTTAATAATAGAGCAATATCTGGTAACGATTACCTAACCTAGTTAAGTATAATGTATCACAATTACACAAGTGTTTAGGAGAGATGGTACATGACATTTTATAAATGATGAAAGTTAGGCAAGTACGGTAGTGTCTGTATTGCTTACTTTGGGGCTAGATGGCGTTGTGTGAATTGTCCAAACATATATTTTTTGTTATTTGTATGTAACAAGTGCCTTTATTGCTTGGACAAATACGATAGTGTCTTTATGAATGTCTTTGACGGAATAAAACATGATGGCATGTTGTGTCGCTCATAAATAACTATTGCAATAATCTAGGCAAATAATATTCATAGAATGTATTGTCTTGTCATGTATATTTTATAGGCACCCGGGTTAACACACGGGTTCAGGCACATCGTAAGCGTATTCCAAGGCCACCTCAAGTTGAAGCTTTACGTCGTGTCAATATTTTATAGAAATTCCAACAACTGAGATTCCACAGTATAGCACGCATCTAAAGAAGACATCTTTGACGCTGACTGGACTGCCGATTGGGTGGGCTCCAGCCTATATTTAATTGAAACTAAACGTAAAACAAGACCCAGTAGGTTTAAACGGTCGCGGCCTATCGGTTTTCTGTTGAACTGGATAAAAAAAGACGTCGGAAACTTTGCATACCTATGGCATGGTTGGTGCGAGTCAGCAGCGAGCCAGTGCAGCTTTCCTGAGCAGTCAATACATATAACACATCATATTTGAATATCGGGATACTAAATAGCACACCGGGTACAAACTGTCAACATGACATAATGTGTAATGAGTCCATGGACTTACTACCCAAAGGGACTGCGCACTGCATTGACTAAAACCGGGCAGAGCGAGAGTCACCATCGATAGTCCTGTGTCCCTTTCTAGTGTTACCACCATTGTTGATGCAAATTCCGAATTACTTTTATTATTTGGCGCGGACACCGATCTCAGGGCCAGGCAGAGCCGGACCGGGTGCAATCTGAAGGTCATGTTTTCACCAGGGTCCAGCTCAAGCTTACCCTGCTAAACGGAAACTATTGACCCTAGAACACTAACTAGTTCCTAGAGTGAAATGATAGCATTCCTCGAGATCATCATTGCGTATGACAGCTGTCAAAGTTAACCCATTGGTCCTAAAACACTAGTTTCTGTAGAGAAATGATAGTACTTGTTGAGATCTATATTTCAAATAACAGCTGTCAAACTTTGAACTGAAATAACTCCTAAACTATTGGTGCTATAACACTCGTTCCTAAATAAAAATGATAGTGTTCGTCGAGATCTACATTTCGCATGACAGCTGTCACTATCATTTCTCTACAGAAACTAGTGTTTTAGGACCAATGGGTTCCGAGTTATAAAAGATTTAAATGAGACAGCTGTCATACGAAATGTAGATCTCGACGAGTACCATCATATCTCTTTAGAAACTAGTGTTCTAGAGACAATAGGTTCCGAGTTATAACACATTCAAGTTTGACAGTTGTCACCCGAATTGTAGATATCGACGACTACTATCACTTCTCTTTAGAAAGTAGTGTTAAAGAGGATAAATCGTTACCGAACTCTTTTATCTGTTTTGTGGAACAAAAAGTCGTAGGTTAATAATTATGTCGACTCGACGTTTGTCGGAGAAACGTTCCTACTGAACGTTTCTCCTATCTAACTATCGATGGTGACTCTCGCTCTGCCCGATTTTAGTCAAAGCAGTGCGCAGTCCCTTTGGGTAGTAAGTCCATGAATGAGTCAGATAGCACGAGTGTCAAAATGTACATGCACGTAGTCTGAAATTTAAAAATTGGAATAATTTGAGTCGCTTTCCGCCGTCCCTTTAGTATACTTAACGAAGCGTAACCTAAAAATTTAAGGGTACGAGTATAGAAACTTAACAGCTTAACGATAAATAAATAAATCGACGTAAATTAATTTATCAAAATAAACTATACACAAACGACACTGATAATGGAAAGAAAAATGGGTTCGGCCATTAAACCAGCTTAACAGTGCGTAGGGGGATTCACATGGGAGTGGCCCAAATTAATACATAGCCCAAGTTTCGACACCACACGCCATCGATTCTGTGTTGTGTGATAGAGTTCGGTTCGTTCGAATTTAATCAAAGCATCGATTGTATTTACGATGTAATAGGGCCATCCGTTGTTCGCATTTTTGTTAGCCTCTTTTTTTTGTGTAACACGACAGAAAATGCGTTGCCCGCCTCTAAGGAGATCTCTAATATACCTCTTGAAAGATCCCATGTCCTAATTCAAAAGAAACACTGTAGGACCTCATTCCAAATCCCTGTCATTGACATTGTCATTTTCGTCACACTTTTATTATATGCTAGTGTGATGTAGCCCATACCGTAGAACTAGATACGAAGACAGAAAGTATCAAATAATAAGTATTAAATTAAACTACTTATAAACAAATAAAAATAGCTCATCAAAATGTAGGTTAGGTTACGGCTACCCGTATACAATACAATATAAAATATTGCATTTGCATGCAAAAACAACGTCGATTGCCCCACCTACATCCAATTCGATTAGCGGACGAATATAGCGTCGAACCGAACCATCCCAATACGAGTATCGATGGTGATGCAACACTACGCACACTGCACAGGGTCCGTTGACTGTGATGTCATCTGGGACAGCGTTCAATTGTCACCGCGGTGCGACCAACGTTGCGCAACGCGACCCACTCGGCTGGCTCTGTGGCCGGTCCAGTTTCTGGCGCCTAGCACATTTGTATTATATTGATTGACTCGTCTATAACAAATAGCCTATTCGTCTATTGGTGACCGACTCGTGTACTGTATTTGTAATTAGACCGTTTTATCGGTGAACGCGGACATTGTTGGTATGCAGCGATTCGATACGATGATGGGAGGAATGCTCTTTGTGTGTATTTGTTTTGATTGGACCCGTTGGTTGGTTATGCTAGTAGCCAGGAGTATCACTGATATTTTACTGGAGTTATGACTGACATTTTCTAAAACACGTTTAATCCATTCAGACACACGGCACAACAAATATAAATATTCACAAAAAAGAAAAAAAGAAACACAAAAAGACGAAACACGTTTACTTATTTTATGTATGTTTAGTTAACCGATATTTTCGTCAAATGCGAACCGATTTAGATGATTCTTACTGTATATTTTTGTTATTTATTTATTTATTTATATGAAAGGGGTCTAAGGGTGGGTTTGACTATCCGAGAGAAAAATAAGAGCAGAGAGCGGCCACTAGCTAGGTATGTCGAGTACAACCTTTGCCAAAGATATGGAACGGGCTAAACTGAATAGACAACCCAAGACAGAAATATCTATTTTTTTAACGTGGTCAAAATCCATTTACGGATCTATTCGACGACCGAGGATGGCGAAAAGATTATGTAGGACTCGCCCATAATTAAAAATGATAGTCCTACTAACTAAAAACCACCACGTTGCACCCTCATATTCTACTTCTCAACGAGATCACGCGCTTCAAAACGAGACGGCCTACCCCAAACAAGACATTAGGGGTAGACTCACTTAAATTTAAAGAAAATGTAACAGCGCTAGATTGAAGAAATAGCTTTAGGGGTTTTTCGATTCTTAGCTGTTTGAATTGAAAGAGCAGCTTCTAAGTGTATTATCGTGACTTCTGAAATTGTAGGGCAAAGAGAACATTCAAATATAATGTACCTACATTAAGCCTATAAATATTCTCCGCTAATTTAGTAATTGAATCTAAAACACAGGGACGTCTCGTCTCAAAGCTTTGATATTCGAGATTCGGCTCAATGTCGTTGGTAATTTGAATAGATGAAACAGTATTCATTCTGGTTCCATTGATTAGCTTGATTAAAATAGAGATCTGACATGGTTACATATAGAAACGATTACAAAATACAAATATTTATTTAGGTATTTGACATAATTAAGCAAGTATATCAATTATCAACATAATTTATTTAGTAAACGATTAAAGAATAAGTGTGTTAGAAAAAACATAGGTACATAATTTTGAAATAACTATTTGATTTCAAAGTTTTTAAGAAAGCTTTCAGAATGATAGACGGTTAAAAAATAAAACAAAAAATACAAATAAACCTCTAAGTACAAACGACATTTTACATTAACTTTGAAATTAGTAGTACCTAGCAACTTTTTTAAAGATTTCTTCTTAGATATTTAGGTTAAAATGACCAAATTCTTGTAAGGGTCCTATTGACACATAAAAACAACGATCCCTTCCAATGTAGGTACCTAACCTACAAAAATTGACAGAATGAGAACAAACAAAATCGCTACTGTCCGAAAATAAAATATTTAAATTTGAATTTGGAACGGAGGCGAATATTGTGTCGTTTAAATCTTTCCTCTGATTTATAGACACATAGAAAACATATCACAGACTTTTCATGAAAATCTTTGTAAAACCGTTATGCCAAGAACAGGTTAGTTAATTAATTAATGAACTTCAAGCAATGCCTTGAAGCTTTTTAGGCAGCTAGCTGGTTGGCAATATATGTATATAAGTACATACTAAATTTGCTGTAAATTAAGTTGTTGAAAGGTGTTATGTAGATATAATAAAATACATGTGAGAAAAGACATTTTCGGCTAAAATAAGTTGACATCAAATTATTTGGTATATGGATAAAAAATTGTTATAGCAAATAATACTCTTTGTCATACTATTAAAGCTTTATTATAAAATACAGAAGCTTTTAAAACACGAGATAATACCAAAATGAGGTACTAAGTTCCAGAAATCGTAAACTTAAGTCGTTTATCACCTACTCTAACTAGAAAATGTATCACAAAGTTAAACTAGAAGCCAAGAAGAACTTTCTTGGTAATGGGAGCACTACAGGGATAGAGCGGAGATGCACACTATTAAGGAAAGTAAACGATTATAACATAGTATACTAGTTGAACTTCGTTGAAGACGGGAACAAGATTGCAACAATCTTACATACAATGACGAAGCATGTTATAAGGTCGTGTATAGGTATAGGTAGGTTGGATTGTGGTAAAGGCGGACCCCGGGCCCTCATGCACAACCGGTACATTAACCTAAGATGCTTTTTAAGCATATTCTTAGGTATATGTTACATAGCACTCTTTCGTTGTTGCACGTTTCAGTAATTTTACTCTTATTGAGCTATTGCGGGACGTTGAAGATCACGATTAGGCTCTAGAATACGCAATTTAATCACAACAGATCCGTACATGAATAACAATGGTCGATAACAACTACAATACGTCATGCAGTCGTGTCAACCCTCAAATGGCGCAGGACTTTAGCTAGCGATAAATTTGGATGCGCCAGCGCCTCGTCGCTGCGTGACCACGAGCACGGTCGCCGGCTACAGCAGCTTAACGAGACTACCGCGATGGCTGTGCACTAATCTCCTTTCTTATACGGGCCCTAAATCACTCAACTTTTCGTAAGAAATGGATAAGGAAGCCCAAGGATTATGTGCAGTGATTCCTTACGTAATACTTGCGCCGGCACTTAATGAAGATAGAGGCGATATTTGCGAAATTGTGACGTCATATCGTAAGCAGTGTCATGCTTGTAAAGACATATAATAAAACACTATAAGCACCGTGGAAAGTACACAGGATCCGACGTTTTAATTAGTAGGCAGCTTAAAAAAGGAAAGGTATCAGCCGTGTGACTGAATTTTTCCCAGCGCGCGAAACATCATACAAAATGCAAACCTCTTCGAGGCGCGACCTCCTTTTGTTTTGTACGTGTTGATGACGGATGGACGGACATTTTTTTGGGGAATGCTATCCGTTCAAATTGGAGAGCGCTTTTTAGTCCCTAACCTAAAAATACCATGTAATTTTAATTTTAACTACTGAGCTACGATTTGTAGCATTTTATCCTTAAAGTTCACGTATTGGGTCCATCATTGTCTGCGTTTCATTAATAGTTAAGCGAATATGCAGGGGGCGTAGTTGTTTAACGGTGAAATGCAACGGTTCACCTGAACAGTTACGAGCACTCGTCTTGGCCCGAGAAGTGCCATATAAAATGCATCTTGCCGTTCTGTGTGACCCCTTTTGGCGCTGCACGCTTTGTTAACCGATCGCCTTTGAAGACGAACGGTCATCGTTCACGTGTAATTGCACTATACCCACGCAGAAATAACATAAGTTGGTGTGACAAACGACTTTTATAGCTTCTAATAAAATATAATACAATAACTTTTGATTAAGAGTAGGTATGTACAAGACAAACAAGCAATAAAATAGTGCTAGCACAATGGGCTGTTTTGCGGTTGATGGATTGCTTGCGTATTTATACTGCACTTTTCGGCCTTCACTGCCTATTTAGACTAACCTTTATTTCGACCAACTTATTTGTGTGTAATAATAATGTTTATTTTTATAATAACGATATTTCAATGTCAAACATTTACTTAGTTGAGATTACTATAAAAACGAACGTATGAACGTCAACACAAGATACAGTTGCAAAAAACTACAATGCACAAAACAAATTATCAAGATCTATTAATATTATAATAATTACTTAATAATTACTACAAAATTAGTAGTAGAATTTGTCTAATGTCACTAAATATCATATTATTACACATATGTTAATGTCAAACGTAATTCAATTACAATTATCAGGTAGGTATGTCATTGAATACCATATAATATTGGTAATAAACATTTGTAACAAGAATTTAATGACATTTGATGTGTAAATTTATGTTTATCAAAATAAATGAATTGAATTGTAAGTATAGATCACAATAGTAGTAATTTGTAGCAATATCTACTATTAATTTCCCAAGAATAACAAATAGCATTGCCTAAAAAGATAAAGCAATTTACCCAAACCAAGTACAAAGGAACAAAATCGGCGACTGAAACATATTTAGCAGAGGAAAGTTTTCAGTTCAAAAGCAATAACATAAAAAGGGAACCACAGCGAACTGTCGTACTTACTGCCCGAGAGAATAGAAGCCCAGTTCAAATCTGACAATTTATATATGAGCGAGGCTTAGCTTCCCCGAGTGGGGCGAGTTGGGGACATTAATAATATTAATTCACACTTACAGCGACGTGTTGGCGGATCAATAATTCTTCATCAGGAGCCGTCGTGTCGCCCGCTGGCGGCCTCCCATCGTCCTAACAGTTAATTAATCCCAAATGGCTTGTCGAAGTTCGACACCTACTCGACTCTTTGCGGGCATTTATGGGTGATTCAGACATACTGTATGTATCGTCTACCCAATTTTGTAATAGAGCTTTTGTGTCACCAGTATATGTGATTCCTAATTCATTTTTTCCGTGTACCAAGTTCGAAACCTATTCGACTCTTTGCAGGCTTTTATGGGTAATTCAGTCATACTCTATGTATCTTCTACCCCTTCCCAATCTTATTATAGAGCTTTTGTCACCAGTACCCAGTGATTCCCAAAAATGTTTTTCCGTGTACCACTTTACAGAGAGACCTTATGCTCGGATTATTCGCTAAAGCACTTTTAATCTCTGTATCCTACACGTATTTGGGAACCACTGAATACCTACAATATTGGGACAATACGATCAACCAATGACATGCGTTTAAGCAATATCTTTTCCATTTACGTCGCCTCGGTTTCCATCATTTTGTAAATAAATAATTTTTTTCTCAGTCATCTTCTCCATCTTAGTATTGGCGACGATCGGATCATCAATAACCCGTAACACTGTTCGACTTAAGCGGACAGCAGACACAACAACTAAAACCTACAAATAGTACCTTCATGTTGTCTGTATTAAGCACTGGTTACACAACGGTGCCTGTACGAAGGAGGCGTGCCGGTACTCTTAATAAATTACTCATTACAGGTCGCCGGGTTAATCGAAGCCCGCGAGTAATAACCAAGGCAGGGACAATGGTCGATTAAACGGCATCTAAACTGCATCACTAATGGCTCAGCACGAAGAGGTTAATCCAGTTACGGGTCAGCCATTGCGCCGGAGACGCCCGTGTCATTTCCACACTTGTAATTTGTAAGGAATCGATCGGTTCAGCTCGTTAAAAACGCTATGAATTTGAATCGATCCAATTGAATATTGAAGCGTGAAACATTTTACAGCCAGATAACATAGTCAAGTATTTTATAGGCGTTGCTAACGAGCTACTTTCCACTTAAAATTATTATTATTTTATTTATTTTTAGCTGCTGAAACGTAATTCGAAAAGAATTGTTAGTAATCATGTAACTAGTATGTAAATAAAATAAGGTCACGGGGCCTAAACTGTACAATCAGTCTCCGGGTCCCCGGAAGACCTTGGTCTTCCACTCGTTTGGTGTGATTCCTAATACCGTCTTCGAAGCGGTTGACTAAGGTGTAAATTTTATAATAATCATAATACCTCAAAATGCTCAGGATCACTCAGCATGCGATCCTACGTCCTGACGACGGTGGCTGCTTTCCACAAGGCAATTAACAAAAACGTAGCTACCATCATGATTAGCTTAGTGATCACGACCAAAAGAACAAACACAGAGACACGCCTCATTCCATTGGAACCATCGTCACACTTTAGCAAGGCCATCTAAGATTCAATTTAGAAGAACGATCCGCTTCACAATCCTCTATATTCTCTCAATTTCACCGGAGTTAGTGAACCGTACTCGCAGTGAATCACTAAGTAATTACAGTTACTCGTAGGTTCGTGCTGGTAATGCTCTTACCGTGTGTTAACTCGCTTAGTGCCCGGATTACAGGCCCCGTGTAAACTAAGTAAGACGTAACTAGAGTGGCGATTCTAAGGATATACAATGGAAGTTTATGAGCTGGGAACCCGGATCGAGAGAGCTCGGTGACTGGGGAATGTTTAGCGAAATAAATGGCATTTATTATTTTAAAGAATCATCATCGTGGCCTTAATATCCCGGTTGTGCTCTCGCGCAGGGCCCGGGGTCCGCCTTGACTATGATCCAGGATTTGGCAGATCAGATAATTACAGTGGAGCGACTGCTGTCTGATCAGGGGAACCTAACCAGATTGGATCATGATTACACATTCAGTCGCCTGAATGTGCAGGTTTCATCACGTTTTCTGTCACCGTAAGAGCATCCGTTAGCATTCAACTAATGTACATAACTCAGAAAAGAGTCATTGGTATGTACCAATGGTGCGGCCATGTGGCCGCAGTAGGTTTCGAACCTGGTACCTCTCGCTTACAAGTCGGATACCTTAACCACTCGGCCACCGACGCTCCTATATCAGTGTGAACTTGCTTAGTGCCCGGATTACAGGCCCCGTGTAAACTAAATAAGACGTAACTAGCGTGGCGATTCTAAGGAAATACAATGGATGTTTACGAGTGCGCTGGGAAGTGGGAACCCGGATCAAGAGAGCTCGGCGACTGGGGAATGTTTATCGAAATAAATGGCATATAAATATTCGTCCCTAATAACAAAGGACTACATTTCTGTGGATCTTCAATGTTTTCATTCGCCAAAAATTTTAAGGGAATTTTTTTGTCTTGCTCAGTACAGTTTTTGAGGTATATATTGCTTTTATTTGGACACGACAGTTCTCCTATTGATAATTTTTATTTGAATATAAATTAATGATAAGGGTCTTGTCGCAGAACGTCACGTAAAACATCATTTTTGCACAACACCATTAGCTATTTCAACCGTGATAAATAATTTATACTACACAAATTACTTATTCATTAGTCATTATTTTTAGCCACAAACTAAGCAATTCGTCTGAATAGTCTCACACACGTACCCTCAGTGCCATGAATTAATTATTACCAGGAAGCGTGTGAACGTATGCTGGTTTTGTACCTGTTAATCATATTATCCTATTCCACTCCGGAAATCACATGGCATTAAGCCCTTCCATTTACGGGTGTCATACAAGGTGACACCCAATATCATAGAGGTAAGGGCAGCAGATATATAATACTGATATCTTGAATACGTAGAATAGCGATTAGGGAAAATACTCGGTCTTTAGACCATCCAAAAGCCATTTGGATGTTTATGTCTTGCGGAGCAAGATTAAAGAAAGAAAATGTCGTTGGAGGTTTATAAAATTTCATGTTTTCTCATCATGAAACATTTATACTTACACTGATGATACGGTACTGACAAGATAGTGTTTTATCTTATTGATATGTATATCTCATTTCGTAATAGGTAATTCACACGATTGGTTGATTAAGGTATTCTTTATTGCACCAAAATAATATTTAAACTCATTTACATAAATATACAATGGTATGTTGATTGTCATTATTACCTAATCTAACTTAACCACCGCAATAGTTAATAGGTACCTCCTACTTTATACATATAGTGTAAAAAAACCTAACCGACACAAAAACGTCGGATAACCTTTGACCTAATACACATACTTTAATATTTCCTTAACTACTGAACCGATTTTAATGAAACAAAGAAAACCGCATCAAAATCGGTCTCTTTTGTCGCTTTACCCACAGAACCATGGTGTTCTGTGGCTTTACCTATCCGCAAACAGCCTAACCAATCAACTCGCTAACCTCATTAAAAATCCATTGCGTTGTTTATAATTCTTAATGTCATTATTTGTAAACACAGGTATATAACATTGTTAAAAATATATTAATTTTGTATCACCATGTTTAGCCTATAAATTCCTATAAATTTAGGAGGAGTTAGCGTACGTACCGACAGACAGATGCGGAAAGTGACTATTTTATACTTAAGGACCTCATGAATTTCGCCCGCGATCCATCCGAAAATCTTCCAACGTTCGACTATCCCGCGGGATCCTGTCACTTTACCGGGACAAAAATACACTCGGGAAGAGCTTCCTTAATAGGTAAAGCTTTTTTTAAAGTATTTTCTAAATCCGTTCCGTTGTTTCCAACTTCGAGTTCAGACAAACGGTCAGACGTGGTGGGGGGATATTAATTACTTCGATTGGGATACTTTTTGAATGTCAAAATTATATGTATAACAACCAACCGACAGCTTGAATGTGGCACAGGTCGTAGCAATCCACTGCCTGGGGCCACAATACCAGACTAAGTTGTCACGACTTAATCGCATTTTGTATTTTACGTCGCCTTTGGGTAACTTGGCTGTTTAATTAAATCGGGTAAAGGGGCCTCGGTGGTCCTGGCGTTAAGGGTATCTTTGTTTTCAGGTGGTTTCGCAGGATTACCTCGCAGAGCCGGGATGAGGACTGTATTTACGACGCTACATGATAATTCGGAAGATTATATCTCTGTTTCTATGCTTGCCCTTTATTTGAGTAGGACAATGCTTATTCAGATTATAAATAGGAGAGAGGATTTTTTATTATAGTTAAGCTTTTGCCGGCATTACGTTTTAAATGACCTCCGTAAACTATGGATGCTAGAACTACGGGGAATCCAATCTAAATTTGCGTGATGCGCGAACAAGCAGACAGACACGAGAGACAAAAATAAAAATAATTCTTTTTTGGCCTATTTATGTCCCATAATCATATACAACAATATCTTCAATGTACAGACATGGCTTTTTTACAGTTTTATATTAATATACACAAATAGATAGATAAAAGACACATGAATACATCTGCAAGCCAGTATCCCACATGAGTATGCGCAGCCTCCCGTGTGCCACAGACATCTGTATGTGGCCACCCAGAAGTTAAGATCCTGACACATCTTTTGCCTTTTACGCACTCATAAATCTTCTTCTTCTTCTTGGAGAGGCATTGACTTTATCATGATATTCATCATCATTACCATAAACATTACCCATCGAAATTACTAATCAGACACTTTGTCGTCAAGAGGAAATACAACCGCTTAGGTATTGGGAAAAATTATCCATGTCATTAATTTTATAGTATGTAGTTCGAAACGTTCGCATACAATAATTATAACAGCTCATATTATTATAGGTAGTTATATTTGTAACCAATTTGTAAGCCGACAAAGCGTCATATTCCGGTGTCCCGTTTGGGAGTTGCATAATTAATAACCAATTAGCGGTTTGTTGGCGGCGTCGATACTGACCGCACGGTATCGACCGATAGCCTACGTACCTATTATTTTGCGTGTTTTTATATTTGTTTTGTCTGGACATGTGGTGTGTTACGATAAGTAGCGGCGCCGTACTATGAAACGCACCTTAAGGATAATCTCTGAGGCTCTAATTCGTACCTACTAACAACGAATCCGGCAGGTCAAAAACTGTCAAATTCATATATTTTCAATACTACTAAGGTGGCAAACAAGCTTACAGTCTGCCTATTGGAAAGCAGTTACCGCAGCCTATGGACGTTTGCAATACCAGGGGCATCACCCACGCGTTGCCGACCCCTTAAAAACCTTTTCACTCCTTTCTTGAAGAACTACATGTTGTACTCTCCAGGGAAAACCTTTCCAGGTAGAATATAAAATTCAAATTATGGACGGTTTAAATGTGATGTTAACATCTGTATCTATGAATGACGGACTTAGAATGACAAGACAGTGATGACCAGACAGACCACCTGCTTTCTAGCGGAATAGAACACTCAGCCAGTAACAATTCTCACAGTGAGACCGCGCCCTGTGGTTGTAATACACGCCAGATCTGCTAACGAAGTGAATTTGATTTAATTATGGCCCCGCACCGTTTTGATTTCCTCGTCAATTTCGAGTGTAATTAATTTTGCGATACCGTTTCAGGATGTCGGGGTTCGGAACACGACACGGTACCTATACCTATCTATTAAAATAATATTTGCGCACCACAGAAACCGCAGTTTTATTAGTCATAAAATCGACGCAGTAGTAGGTATAGGCATTATAAAGATTAGCTGAGTTACTTATTGCCTACTATAGTGACTTTCAACTTTCAGAAATCAGTATTGACGCAAGCAAATGGCTACAATGGAAGTTCGACAAGCCGCCTAATGCCCCGAGCGACATTAGAGCTCACTTTTGTAAAAGAAAAGCGATCGCCTCGCGGCCTAGAGGGCCCCGGACTGGGAAATAAAATAGAATATGTATTTAGCCGGGCCCAATCGATACAGCGAGCGAGGTGGCGCCCCATTAGGTGGGTACACGGGCACCTCTATCGAAAGCGGGTTGATTTTTCCAGATTTGACAGCTCTTTCGGCGGGACCGCTGCCAAGACGTAACTTCGTAACGACAAAAATCAGCGTCAAACACGCCGTGAAATATACGCGCAGGTTACTTCCTGCGGTTTTCTTATAAATAGATAGCTACCACAGAAATCTAAATAAATTGTGGCAGGTACGATCCACAATGTATGATTTCTCGTTTCTAAGTAATGATATTTCACATGATTTACTTGCTATTCAGTTGCCGTTTATTTTTATTGCAAATGGGATTGCCATCGACCAAGGTCATAACGAGCAAAGATGAAAAGGAAACCATAATTCATTTTTAAGCTCGCATCTCAAGTTCAACTCTGTGTAAATGTCTCGCCCCAGTTTTTTTTACACCACATTTAAGAGAAATTAACGATATACTCGAAAAACAATTACTTAACGAGCCTCAGGGCATTTGTTTTACCAGAAACCGGGGCGGAGATAAAACCGTTCCATCTTAAATCGGGCCAGTTTAAGAGCTCGCTTCCTCGGAAGCTGGTCAGATTGAAAATAAAGTGCGGTAATATTTAGCCGGTCACACCGCAATCGATACCGCGGGATGCGTGAAGCGATCTCTGCTTGTGCCAGCTATTGATTTCACACGCTTTGACTGATTGACGTGAGCCCGCAAACCTTTATGGCAACTCCCATGGTAGGGTATACAGTAATCATACCGAATAACCGCCACAAAATAATAACAATCATCACGTTCATTTCAACTCGAATAAAACGCACCTGTCCAATCCTAATTCTGGAAAATATGTGTAGAATAACGGCTTTGGCTCTTTCAGACTTTCCCACAAATAGTTATTTAACGACATAGGCAACGCTCCAGTCATCAATCATACACTGGAAAAGAACAGCCATTAATAATCCCTTTTTAGAATCCACTGCTTAAAAGAGTAACAAATTTTGTACAAGCTTTTGCACTTTGTTGCCCTAAATTTTACACTGAACTGGAAACCGGGCCTTTAACTTTAAGGTTTCCTCGGTTTCTGGCTACATTGCCTCTTAATAGGTCATTGGCGAAATGTTAATAGTGATTCTAACTGTGAAATGCCACAATTTTGTCTTTTTTCTGCCAAACTAACAGTCAGCCCTCTTGATGTAAATCGGTAGTTAAATTGTCATCATCGTGCTAGCCTCCTCCTCCCATTTCGCTCGGTATTCGCATCACACGGGATACCCTATCTCTGGACGCATTACCAGCAGACCTTTACATTCCTATTATTTACTAATCTGGCTACCATCTGAACCATACAGCCCGATAAGAGAAAAGCCGGTTCACTAGAGATTCGTCCGCCTGTCAGCAGCGGGACTACAGGCTTTGAGCCCCTTTAATGGTTGGGATGGGCCGCTAAACGGTGAATGTCGCCCATCAAATCTACGGTTTCAAATTAACCGCAAAACATGATACATATTTTTTAAGAACACTAAACTCGCAGAGAACTGCTTACCTCTCTCAAGTAAGGTCTGATATGAAAATGAAAAGTCGACTCGGCCTAGTTACCGTGTTGACACGCCACACACCGCGCCAGAAGAACAAACACGCTGCCGACAATCGCAGCAACAATGAAATATTTCGAGCGCAATAAAAGACAGCAATGTTATTCCGATAATGTTGTTTCCCTAGTCATCTGTTATTGATTTGATCAAAGGAGTTTTTTAGATCTGTCCCGATTGTGAGGGTCGCGCGCTCCGGGGGGATTCCTCCGTATTGGATAATGGTCTTGTTCCCAAACACACGATAAAAGGTTCCAAAATCAAATTGTCTTCGTTCGTAATTGAAAGGATACGTACGCGTTGAAGTAATTGCTTTGGAGCTGGGTGTCGTTAAACGTACATGGATGATTAGTCCGTTTCAATAGCACCGCAATTATTAGCCGTGGGGAGTACGGCAGAGTAGAATGTGATATAATGCTGAACCATTCCAGTCTCTTGTGTCGTAATTTCTTAGAGGCAGACCAGCAAGAACCCCCGTGAAATGGACTGCATTATATCTGTTGTATATTTCTAACACCGCATGGGTTTTTACGCCAATTCGCCTGCCAAGCGTGGAGATTGTGGCAAAACCCTAAAAACATGGATTTGAAGGTGGCTCAAGGTGACCACGGGCTGTGGATGTAAAACTCTTCTAAGAAATTCCAGAATTCCTATTTAATATACACCGGCCGGGTTTGAACGGAAGAGTATTTACCTTCCTCGTGTAACGTCGTATTTTTAGGTAAAACCGCAAAATGTTTTCATATTATCAGATCTAACACGTGTAGCAAATAATAAATAAAAGAATAAGTTGTATGCAGCGGGTTCAGTTTATTCTTACTGTACGTGTAATGCTTACGAAAAATTTTTATTTCGTGTTTAGGTGGGTCTTATCATCAAAGTTGGCTCTTTAGGAATTTCATGATTGCACAAACACTTTAAACGAGTTTAAATTTTAAATTCTTTTCATATTATATTTTTATTAATTTTCTGCACCTTATTACTATACTTACAGTTAATTTTATTTCTAGTTGCAATTCAATATCAATTTACTTCGCTGCTGAAGACTGCAACTTTATCCTCGAACATAATACTATACTATATTATATATTGACAACATCGATCACACGTTGATTCAGCGGCAACTGACGAATCGATTCACAAGAAACTGAACGGCGCACCGGTGCCCACAAACTCAGGTGCGTGAGGTGAAATAAGATGGAATTCGCGCAGCCGTTGTTAATGCTGTTAACTCTTCTGCCGACGCCAAGTTTGGAATACGAAATGCGTGATGAAATATCGATGGGGTACGAACCAGCCACCACCATAAAATGAGCTAGTATCATTATGGACGCACGTACAAACCGGAGACAACTCAAAGTCGATGTTGAGGTGCTGTCGTCTATACTTGCGAGGGCCGCGAGGCGTGATATAGATCCATAGCACAGAATCCAATAAAGAACTCTGCAAGTAATTTTATGATCCTAAGTTGAACCAAATAAATGTTTCACAATCTAAGGCAAATAAATATCTACGACGACAAGAGATAAATATCCGCAAGAAATAATATTAATAACAATAAACGTTATTGTGATTAATAGCCAATGTTTACAGAGATATTACTGGGAATAGCTATTGTAGGTAGGTAGGTACAAGAGGATTCGATAGCCAAAGAAGTGGAGGAGGAAATGAGGAAAACGGATCTTGGCATAAGCCGGGATAGACGCAAAGATGGTGATAATGGGTTTATTACAAGTAGGTACAAAGTTATTGAATGCGCTGAAAAATCTACTAAGCTTTGTTAACTAGACACCCGTAGATATTACTTACTATAATTGACTACAAAACCTTAAAAAGAATAACAGATTTATTCGCATTCGAGATATTTAGGCATTTAACCGTTTTTGGGTGAAAGTATGTTTAAATAGTGTCCGTATCGCATTTATTGTACGATATTGTAGTGTTGTTTATATCGAACACAAATACAACAGTTGGTACAATAGATAATAGTAACGCACATTGTTATCTTGATAAACCAACGCCACCGCAGTCTTGTTTTGATTTCGTGTGACACACACATGATTCATTTATCGACAATGTGTTATTTACAATATTCATCATGTATTTTGGGAAATCATCCGTAATGCATTCATTAATGAGTCTTGAGTAGTATATCAGTTATCTAGCACCCATAGTACAAGCTTTGCTTAGTTTGGGGCTAGATGGCGCTGTGTGAATTTGTCCACGAATATGTATTTTATTTTATTTATTTCTGTCACAAATTCCAAAGTGTCCATTCGGTGGCGAAATCGAGTGATATTTTTCATTCATGGACACATTAATGTGGTGTATTATTTACCTCATTTACTGTTGCGATTCTGTCATGATTAACCATCGTATTACCAGCAGACCGTGCCAGCAGCGTGAGACACTACGATTATAAGAATTAAGTACAAGTGTATATCATCGCATGCAAATAGCAACGTACGATGCAGTCCATCAGACGGCGTAGAATAGTTTGTCGTAAAATCCAAGTATCTAATCTTGATACTTGAACGCGCGACTGCGTTCGGCTAGTGCGTCCGCGCATGACAGGTTGCGTGCAGGCGGTTGTCATGGCAACGCAGTTTCTACCACACCGCGGCTACCGGATAAACAGGAAGATTTAGAGAGCAACGAACTAAGTAATAAAATAAAAGATTTACACAACTGCGTAGATAGGTACCATCTAAATATATGCATTGATTTATGTGTACCTACTATATTCATAAAAAGCGTTATTGGGTCAAATACACATTTCAAATCGGTTATAAATGTTGTGTATACAAACTGTACTCGGTAGAGATATATAAAAATGCAAAAGATTTGTTTCACTAGTATGTAATACTTGCTGCTAGATTACAAATACATATGTGGTTTCCTTGTGTGGCAAATAAAGTCGTGTAAGATTGGAGTTAGCGAGATACTCGCATCAAGCGACGCTTTGAGAGAGGCACATATTGTACGAAACGTGACTCATACCGAGAACAGAATTACTTCTTACAAGTTATATGCTGATGACCTTCTACATATTACCTAATTATGCAAATACAGTTGTACTCTATTACGTGAGATGATAAGATGATATTCAAACATCTGGTTTATGGCGCTTCAGATGAACTATCTTCTCCATTATTTATAACCATTATCGTTAGGTAAAACAGTAGCAGGCCGAGTTTTCAAAGAACAATTTAAAAAGCAACAGTAACTGTTAATTAGAAGAATGCTAATTAGGTCTTGTAGCTTGCGGGCCTAGGGCGAATGGTGGCATTTTGACGATGAACTATGTAGGTATACTAGGTACATAATTATCTATAATTACTTTTTAGAAGACCCTCCTGTTTTGCTTTGTAATACCTTCAAATATTATTATCCAGGACGTAATAGGAACACCGTATTTACAGAAAAAGCAAGAGGTTTGCGCACGTCATGTTCCATTTGTTGCGATTCTCACGAATTGATGAACTCATGTTCATGATTTTATAATTAAGAATTGTCTTTTGCTGTGAGTAATAGATGATGTAAATAAATTTACTTAAATTTGCCATGACGATCCTCTATGCTATAGAATAATGTTGTACCTATAGAGTCTATAGGTACAACATGATTGGACTTGTGGTGGCTCTTTTGTGGGTTTACAAGAATTTGTTTTTCGAATATACCTAACTCTGGTGGGCTGGGCTTTATTTGTGGTTGCCTGTTATCAGGATGACAATTAGAAACAATACTTACCTATGTATACAATGTTTACCATGTAACATTGCTGACTCAGTTTGCAATATTTAATAATAAAGAAATAAATAACTCTATGAAGAAACAGAATCTTACTATTCTTTCTTTCCGTCATTTCATAATATATTATTTCAACAAGCGGTTTAACATCAGTAAGCCATTTTTTCTCAGCAAATATACGTGGCGGACTTAAAAGGAGAATAATTTTGAGTTCAGACAATTATCCATCTTTACCACAAATCGGACGGGTACCTAATTTAAAATCCCGAAGCCTTATATGAATTGCACGCGTCGAACTGAT
Source organism: Blastobasis lacticolella (assembly GCA_905147135.1). Classification (NCBI taxonomy): domain Eukaryota; kingdom Metazoa; phylum Arthropoda; class Insecta; order Lepidoptera; family Blastobasidae; genus Blastobasis; species Blastobasis lacticolella. Next base: position 6,664,823 of record LR990058.1, read on the forward strand.
TGATCTCGTGTCCTGATCAGGTCAGACCCCTCGACGGATGAAGGGCACCGCTCAATATGCGAATTTTATTAGGGTCGCGAATCAATAGCTTGCCCTGGGCACCCCTTACTTTTTATGGCAACTATAAATATTATAGCGTCAATAATGTGGCGTGCGATTGAAAAAAGTCCTGCAAGCAAGCGCTGTGGAAGGATTAGCCCTACTCCATGTGGGGTCACATTTTATGGCTCCAAAACTATACAATACAACTAAAAGTTAAAGGCCAGTAAAACCAATAATGTTGCCAATAAACACGCTGAAACGATGTTATAAAACTACCTGCTGTATCTTTCAAAGTTTGTTATTTCTAAACTAGAACACGTAGATAAGCAAGATATGAAAAGGAGTCAAATTTATGGATCAATTAAATACGCCCACAAAATCTCGCTACCATAACACGTTGCTCCTCACGTTACCTTGTAACAAATTCAAAATTCTGTCATAACATCAATTATCTACCAAGTTCAGATCGTTGTAAATTATTACTGACTAGGGAATCGTACCTTTATCCGTCGAAAATTGTGGAGAAAGGTCCCAGTGTGATCGTCACGAGTATTTGGTCAAATCGCACTGTGTCACTGCACTGATTGTATCACTGTTTGCAGTCACTGACTCTGTGCCGGCGCGGTTGGTGAGTAAGAGAGACAAAAAGACAACGCACGCGACCGGCAGCGGCGGCGCGGTCGGGGAACTGAAACTGCACGTTCGCTTGGCCGTCGAACGCCGCACGCTACGATGCCCCCCGCTCCCCGCACCCCCCCACTCCACCTCCATCAGCTGATAATCCTCGTTACCATCTATGTACACAAAGATAAGTTTCACCTCAACAAACTTTGCAGTTTGCGCAAGTTTCGAAAATGTATTCATACTCGTAGTCTCAAGATTCATGTCTTTCGGTTTGGCTTCTCACAGATTCAATATGGTTTTTAATTAAACGACTAACATTGTAGTAAGTTGAGCTGACAATTTTACTTAGAAGAGAGCATTTTGTTTTATTTTAATCATATCAAGTTCCAAAACAAAAGTTGGGCCCTGCACAAAATTTCGTAAAGGCAAGAAAGCCATATTAATTGAAAAGAGAGCTCGTACGATATCCGCCTCCAAAGAGAATCTAACAATACAAGAAAGACGAAATGAATAATGTACAAAAAACATATTTCGTGTCTCGGCTCCCTCATGAATGAAGGTTTACACAAGAGTTTGCTTTAACAAGCAACAAAAGGACTTTTTCTATAATGAGTTCCACCGGCTTGTTGTACAAGTACAATATGTACTGACTCGAGAGCGGTCTCGTGGAAGAATTGAAGCGGATCGAGGCAAATAGACGCGAAAATACGTGACTTATTATTTATAATTTCCGTATTAGCACAAAAACATTAATAATTTATCTACCTACATGACCATCATGAGAGTTAGGAACAAAATTGATTATATTCCCTGTTATCGCGTCTGTATATCAGAAAGGAGGATATCCGAATCGACCCCAGCTTTTTTTAGATTTCCCATTTATCTGACTCTATTCTTGTTTTTAGTATTCATTTTTCCTGCAACCGTGGAATAAATATTTTTCCGGCAAGAGACCAAGCCCCACTTATTTCAGGTCGGGCATCTTTTGGAATATCATCAATCACGGACGTACGAAAGAAACACAGAACGGAACAGAAAAAAGCCGATGTCATTACGGATTTACCTTTTCATTTCTGAAACGTTTATGACAAAAGGTGCCGAATTTCTGTATGTTAACCAACTACGCATTGTATAACTTAACGAGATTTGTGAGATTCTCGTCAAACATAAATTTTCGTTCAATTTCATTGTAAAAGTAATGGCAAAGAAATATTTGGCCTTTTCCATGGCTTAAGGAAGACAGGTCTAACTTTCGAGGCTTTGTAGTACTTAATGTTACTCTTAAAGTTTTCTTAGTAAAGTGCTTTCGACTTAACCAAGATGTTCTATTAAAATTTTAAGATAATACTCAAATAATTTTCTTATTAAAGGATATACGGTAAATATTAGTGGAAGGTTTCCATAGATTGAAGTTATATGATTTATTTATAGTTACATTCATAATATTAACGACGATTTGAAGCCCATCAATGATATTCGTCAATTATACATTAAATAAGAGAGACGAGAGAGATGATGTCTCATATCAAATGGCTCGTAAAGTTTATATTACCCAATATTCATGATACATAATATTATCTATATTGCTGTGATTGATTGCCAATCTATCAATACAGATTATCTGTTGCAAAATAGTGAAAACCGTTAATGGATCCACTGACAAATTCTCTTTGACGAAGAATTTAGATGAAAAGGAAGTTAAAATCACGCGAGCGCGTCCAGCCATCCGGATAAATAAAGCACTACGTCAAGCGAAAAAAGCAGCATACCCGTTTGGAGCCGTGAAAATATCTCGATAATGCCAAGCAAATTAATGAAGCAATGGTAAGCAAGAATTTGCAAAAATTTAATGCCACGGTTGAGAGATCAGAAATTCAATATGTAAAAATGATTTGCATTACCTATAATATAACGGCTTAATTTAAGTGATATCCCGGATAACTGCCGAGCTTCAGCACTTAGCAAATAAAGACTACGCGGTACCTGAATAATCAATACATTAAGAACTCTCGTAAAACTTGATTAACTATCTAGAGGGAGAGCATTAGGAGATTTCTCCGCTGCCCCAGTTAATTGTCTCAGTGCGTCGCATCCAATAAATACAAAGCCAAGGAAACGAGAGCCGACACCGGCGGAAAGGGCGTTAATGTATAATACTTTCTGTCTGATGATTACAGAAAATAACAAACTGGCTTCAGTGGGCTTTGAAGTCGAATTGCCGAGGCAAGCTTTTCATTATCAACTCGGGTATTCAGGACAACTCGGATATTTGGAACGGACGACGGGAACACGGAGAGATACCGCCGAGACAGCGGTCTAGTTGACGGATTACATTTACAGTCACTCGAATGCTTATCTCGCTGCGCTTGTTAATATCATCGTTCTGAACAACGGTGTGGCACAGTAAGTAAAGTACTATTTAAATTAAATCGGCTATTCAGTTATTAAGTGGTCCATGAAGAATTCGTAATTCATTGATTAATTTTATGAGCACGGTCGTAATTTCGTATCTACGATAACGCCGTGCAACTGAATTAGCCCACACAATTAATACGCACTGCTCACGCTATAATGAAAATATTTTCTACTCAATCGGCGTATAACAGAGTATGGCATACGAGTGTCACACACATTCTGTTAAGTTTATTGCTCTGTGGGTAGGCTGCTTATTCGATTCGGCACGTCGCCGATGGCTTTCCACACCGCTAGTTCTGCTTGATAGACGGCCTCATTCAATATTCAAGTGCAATCTACCCGGAAAGTCAAAGTACCCAGTTCTGAAAACCAATCTGTACTGGTCGTGCTGTACTTTCTTTAGGTCATAAGTCATATTACCAGATTTATGGAAATGGCACGCACCTATCTACTTCAATTCAGTTACACGTGGATGACTAGTTGTTGATTATAAATCGCCTTAAGGACATACCTATCTGCCTAACTTAACCGACGAAAACTTAATTACAGAGTGACAACGTGTATAATGTTTTATTCTGTCGCTAATAACATCTACATTTGACATTAAAGTTTTATCGACCGATATGTTGTTTTTGTGAGGCTTAAGCTGATATGCATCATGTCTAAACTATCCTTAGCACAAGTTGTTTCTTGGCAGTAGAAATAGATAAGTCTATGGATGGTACCTATCTAGGGAGACTCAGGTGACGCAGAAATATGGAAGGTGACGCAGAAATATGGAAGCATCCATTTAATATTTTATGGGAATAACCAGGTTTTCGAGATTATCCAGGTAGATTAAGTAAAACACAGGTACAGGGTCAAGCATTCACATCTGACGGAGAGGGGCGCGGCAGTAAATGTTGCGGTCAGGGATGGAATTACATCTCTTTGTTTTCTTGATGCGTAATCTAATAGTGCTCGGTCGGCACAGGTTGCCCTGGGACTATAACGTTGACTTGTGTGTGTCAGACTAAAAGTGGCTCGCCTTCCAAAGCTAACCCGAATGACTAATAATCCGGGTAGGTTTTCAATATTTTAATTTGTGATTTGAATTCCAACGTTCAATTTGTTGATATTTGAAATATTGAACTAAGCTTAGCAACTTGGTTTAGGTACCAAAAGAACAAATGACAATAATGTTGGACTTCCTACATCGCCATCCTGCTCCAAACATAAAAAACTTGTACTAAATGCTATGCAAATGTTTGCTAAACACCTACCATATGACAAAAACTCCCATTAAAGTCTTTTGAAATTCGGAGGTCATAGGTAAAAAACGCTATAGGTAACCTATTTAACTTAAACAATGCCACCGTCCCTGTTTCGCCTCCTCATTTTCAACACAATTTTACATTTCAAGCCTGCGTGTTTCAGTACATTCTTGTCAGCCGACATTATGCATAATATTGTCTCCACGCAAACCACAGAAATCAGAGCCGGTGCTTTATGCTTGCGCAATCCTAATGAAAAGGTGTTCATGACGTACCGTCTGTGCCGTTATGTTCGGTTCAAATACAAGCAAGTGTGTTTTTCATCCTGAATACAGATAGGTTTTAAACCTATATGTATTAATTTATTACATCGGTTTCGCAAAAATAAGTTTTAAAGCTACTTTATCGCTATCATGACCGCATTATTGTTTACCAAGTAGCTGCAATTAGAATTAGCTGTGAAACTTTATTTATTGATTGTAATAAACCGCAATTATGACACAATTCAGTCTAATTAATAAGCAGAACCAGTTATTCATGGCATTACGTTGGAATTTGATATTCTGTGGCAACAGGCAAGTTTTTCAAATGTCCGTACACAACGACGACATCCCGTGGTAGGTATCATTATTTATGTTTTTTTTCAACAAGACTCGGAAGTACTTCATTTCATTGACAATATGACAAAGTTCACAAACGAGGGAATAAACAGATGTATTTCAAGAGATCGTCGTTGACTCCGCGCCTCAAGTTTGCTGTTAACATTCAATTACTAAGGCAGTTTCGAGCGCCTGGATCCGACTTTGCAACAATGAGATCCAATTAAGTAATGTTACGGCTAACACCCCGAGGAACTCGCAGTCTGTACCAATAAGGAAAACAGGAATAGTAAACAGAGCCTGCAAAGACTTGGCTAAGATATTTTTAAAATATTTGACGACATAATTTGTAATTAGCTTCTTAGGCTAAAAGAATAAATAATTGCTTGGAGGAAAATTAATTACATGGAAAATAAATTTCAGAAAAATAATATTTTGCAGGAAAAATAGAAGGTTAATTATCTTTAGCAGTAGCAAATGAATAGTATCTACACTTTTAGAGTAACTATGGTACTAACAAGCCCAGAATTTAAACATAAGATAGCCTGTTTCATACTCATATTACGGCAAGATATATTAAATGTGCAAGCGGCCGTGCAGCATGAGAGTACTTCAAAGAAAACGCTTCTTCACGGCCCAGAGATCAAAGCACAGGAATGAGGAATAATTCTTAAGATTAATTCGCCGTTTTAAAAACAGGAAATCTTTTAATTCCGGGAACTTTCAGAGATGAATTGGTAGGTTAGGAAGCAGCCGGAAAAAATTATTAACAGTTTCCCAATAAGTAGGTACTATGTTCAAAGGGCTCCGGAATATTGCTGTGATGTAGATGTACGATGCTGAAATGCTTCATACCTGAAACTATACTGGCTATCTCAGCCTTGACAAAGTTGCAGCACAACAACGCAAGCATAGTTTGCTTGCTGGTTGAAATTACTCAGCCAAACAGATTCCTCAGGCTTGACAGCCTTCCGCTGGTGTGCTGTTACAAGTTTCAAGTATTTAAGAAAACAGCAATACATTTCAATAGACTTACGTGTTGCCAAGACCAATACAAACGGAGTTATTTATTTACCTGAAACAAAATATTAAACAATATTATTTCAAACAAGACATTGTAAGCAGTAGACGTTAATAGACATTCATTTGATGGTTTACAATTTAGTAGGTCTCGGTTGTAATAACAGAAAGTCTCCGGTACAAGGTAAATCAATACTCGAGGCAAAGCGGGCGACCTGGGAGACAGAACACGGAATTGAACAGATGATACGCTTGAAAAAGCATGCCAAAGCACTTCAATATAAAATTACATAATACAATATTGTCGAGGTCGTCATATAGGAAACACACTACACTTTTGCTTACATTAAATGTGATTGATATTTAAATCTATACAAGTTGACTAATTTCATTTGAGAGGCCATAAGTCCTGTTATGATGATGATGATGATGATGATGATGAAGGCCTAGAAGAGTAATACGGACCTCCATAGTCAAGAATTTAGTAGTAGCGATTTCTGTCGTGTATTTTAACCTTCGATGCAAATCCTTTACCAAAGTGGAAGAGGCTCAAGTCCAACAATAATATGTTACGGTCTGTTGATGATGTAGAAGAATTTCAATAAGACGGGAATAAAGAAAAATATTATCGTGATAATGATCTACAATCTGGTACTTTCCACAGTCTCGCTCAAAATTTACAAATAAGAATAAAGCGAGGACTCCCTAAATATAGTCGGCTCGTTTCGTTGGTTCCAGAGCGGCATTTATGATTCTCGGAATTTGTAAGTTACGAAGAATCATTCCGCTGTACAATGTTAGATAATAAAACTATATATTCCACCAAGTTTCGCTAGACGAGGTCCTACTGAGTGAATTAGGTAGTTCCTGATTAGAAAGCATAAATAACTGTCCACCCACTATCTACGCATCGTGGTGTGTAAATTCTAAAACCGAATCGAGGTGAAAAAATCCCTGGTAGTCAGCAATAAATTGTCCCCACAAACAATTGTATGGATGAAACACATTGTGCCCAAACAATAGGTAAACAAGGGTCTCAACCCTCGAAGGCACCGAACGACTCTCCTTTGTACAGACATATTTTATTTCTGACATGTCATTTGTGGGACACCGGGGATAACGAGCTCAATTTTTACACTAGATTACTATGTAAATTATAGCACCATAACTAGAATTTATTCATTGATCTTCTATAAAAACATCATACTTATTATTATTACGTCTTCGCCCACAAACTTTCTCTGCATAATAAAATATCATGCACGTCGTTCAATAGCATAATAGTACAAAATAATCATTTACGACATGTTATAATTATTAATCGACAGTAAAGAGTTAATCTGTCACAACATTAACAAATGTCCAGCATCACGGCTTTTTAGGCCCGGAGACCGAAAACAGTTCTTCAAAGTATTTTAGATGCAACCATGCAATTCCGGATTCCGGGGAAACGCATCCTATTTCGAGTATACGATTTGAATCAAAGCACGATCGTGGCTACTATAAATTGGGGCGAATTAATAGCTGTGATGCATTTCCAAGACAGGCAGCAGCAGGTCAACGTCTCCTTCCCGAAATAGCCTAGGGCCCGGTTGCCCCTGGCCCTCGTCTGTCAGCATGTGCTCTCGGCAAGGGCTGCCGAGTGCCGGCCTATCGTTAACATGTCAGTGAGGTTATCGAAACGTTATAAGTCCCTACGTCCTACTGTTTACATTCCAGCTTCGGCAATTTTATTAACAGGTGGTGTTTATTGTTTTAATAACGTGACGGGAGCAACGCTTAAAGTAAAGCCGAAGAAATATTAATGCTATGACTCATTTGAACGCCGTTGAAGTTAAGTTTTCGTATTAATATTCATTGGCAGCAGCTAAATTCATGGTCGACTAGTTTAATGGCTCATCAAAAATTTAAGACGCCATGGTTTTACGATAAACTTTATGACACTTCTATTCAAATTTCACAATTGTATTGCTGCAATAAAAGTCATTCGGACCATGCTAAGTACGAGGTCAATGCCCAGCAATCGGCGACCTATATTCAGGGCAGAAATAGGTAGCTAGCTACCTACTTACAATCAAGTCAATCCACTCGCTCCTAACAATCTAGTTGACATTCCTTTCATACTTGTAATTACAGCGAGTCCATTTGTGAAATGAAGCCCATTCATTCTATTGACGCATTTTAGTCCAATTTAGAAATGTTGCCTAGGTCGACAAATCACTGACATAATTAATTTATGTTTTTGATTGTCTAGTATTATTTATTAAAATCCCGAATATGAGTGGTAAGGGATATTGGATTCTCGCCGCTCGGGTAGACAATGAGATATTATCGGCAGCAGTTCTTGCAACACCATAAACTCGGGCAGGATTACTGCGACGGTATTATAAGATTGATGTCTCGATTGTGGTCTGGCTCAGTTTGCAGATTAAACGGGTGCCGTAGCCGCGACGCGATTTCCCAGGAGGGGAGTGAGTGAGCCAGGACGTATCGGGCTATGATTGGATAGCGACTGTTCAAATCAAGACAATGCTTGAATCAGACTGATGGCGGCGGCGGGTTTATCACAGGCCAATATCGCTCCGCACTTGTGAGTGGACAGCTGAGTTTAATATTAACAGCACAATCAACGGAATCAAATAGTGAGTGAAAGGACTACTCAATGTAGTTCACTCACAGCTTTAACTTTTTAGGAGATTATAAAATCCTTTCCAGTCATCTATAAATGAAAATAGTGACGATGGTAATTGAAAGTGACGACGCGGCCGAAGACAGAGTATGCCTGACAAGATACATCTATAGTGAAGGGACTAGGACCCTATTCCTTTTCAACATCATTTCTGAAGGATATCCTTCAGAAATGCAGAAAGCTGCACATATGTGCAGCAACAGTCCGATGCATGCTGACGATAACACTGAAGATGACTCAAAAACGCATGAACGCAACGACAAATTTCATGATGCCGCTCGGTTATTAATAAACCACATGACAAACCTGCGAAGAACGAACCGTGACACAGATTCGGCGTGTTTGTTTGAGTTTGCGTGTCTTGCGATCTCATTACCGGCTGCAGTGCACACACGGCCATAAATTAGTGTTATCTAGACAGTTCGCCTATAGGCGGCCAATTCATCACTGTCACTGCGAAGACTGCCTGCATTAGCGAAAGTGAATCGATTCCATGGGTAACAATTATTAGGAGACGAGCCACTGTGCCGCCATATGGGGCGCTGTAGAGATAGATGGGATGTGGCCGATCAATTTGTGTGATGGAAAATTGGATTAAGGAAATATTGACAAAGTTGTTATGTTACGTATTTTTTATGCTTTTAATGATAATAGTAGATGAAACGAAAGACGAAATTATAGCAATGAGAAACGTGGTTCTCAATGAAATGCTCTGATGAGTATAGTGGTTAAGAATATAGTTTTTCACACGGTCAATTGATTAACTAATGTTTGTTTTATTATGATTATCAGTAGGCTAGTTATACCAGGTAATTCCTTCGACCATGTCCATAGACGACGTCGCATCCATTTTTTATTGCGAAAAGTTGCACATCATTCTATATGTATACATATTTTTTATATTCTATATATAAAATTGCCGTGTGGTGTCCGGCAGAGTAGAATAGCACCAACCCCTTACACTCGTGGGTGTCGTACGAGGCGACTAATGTTTAGAGACAAAAGATCTAGAGTCTCCGTAAACTGGAAAATGGGCAGCAGCGCTTTCCGTTGTTATGTTTGCAACACTGCGATCTCCAACCCGCCTGCCAAGCGTGGAGATTATGGCAATAACCTCCCCTTTTGTGGGAGAGGCCCAAAGTCCTGCAGTGGACTGTTACGGGCTGCGATGATGATATATAAAATAAACAAATATGTATGGACAAGCTTGTGTTATGGGTGTCAGAAAACTGATAGACAACGTATACATTTTTAAATACATATTCATTATACATATAACACCCAGAACTGTAACAGAAACTAAAATTCATCATTTCAATTTCTGCCCGGTCGGGAATCGGAACCGGGACCTCTGAGTGGCAGACCAACTGAACCACTCAGCTAATAATAATGATGCATATCTTTCGGAAAACGGTGATTATAGGAACGACAAAACTTGGGAACGTTTCCCGGAGGCATAAACAGATAATAGCAAGAACAAGCACAGATTAGGGATCGACAACAATAGGAACAATGGGATACGGAACACTGATATCCGAACTTAGGTAATTGAGTGCTCATCCGAGCGGATCGGAGTTTCGCTCGGTAACTGTACCGATCAACGGATCAAGAGATTCTTTGTATACTTTTGCGGTACTTTTCGGGAGGCAAGTCGGTAAGAATATTGATTAAGCTCGGAGAATGTAACGGGCACAGCACATCTGTACGTACATGCGTATGTACCTATCTACATAAAATTGAAGTGTTTGCTTGTGATGTCTAAAAAACGGTACGTATTGAAATGAGTACATTTAAAATAGTCTGCCCCTTTGTCTGGTTAATGGAATTTTTACTAAGTTCATAGAGTTTTATCAAGGAAAAAGTAAGAATGCCGCAAGAAGGTTGGGTCTGGTAGAGTTCTCTACTAATGTGAAGGATCAAGCCCAGCAGTGGAAGTGTGGGCCCTTAGTTTGATGTGAAGATAATTAAAAATTGTAGTCATGAATTTAAAAACCGATGATTTAGTTCACGAAGTGGTTCAGGCGTATTTTCAGAAAAAAATATCAGGTGACCTCAGATTTTGTAAGGGCAAAGAGGAGAAGACACTCAGGCGACGTAATGCCTGCAGTATTCTGGGGCTCAGAATTTTTATAGGGTCTCTGTTTCTCAGTTCGGTGGTTGATTACTCAATACTGCACCTTAATAACGAATATGATATGTTTTTCCGATGTGTCAGACCATTCATTGGTTTAAGTTAGTGTATGTCGTCATAGTGTAACGTTACCTCCATTCACATGTAGCACCTCTAAGAGGGATTTATGACTCCACGGACTAAGTTAGTCCATGTTCACCATTAGCTAATAGACCGCTTACGTAATTAATGTTTTACCCATTGTCTGCCGTTCGCGTGAAGTTGGAACGTAATTACTATTTTAGGTCTAGATGTTCATTTGGTGCTTTATGTGTCATGTTAAAGCCAAGGTGGGCGAGAACGTATGGAGATTTACAAAGAGTTGGACAAGGCTTTGATTAAATTACGTGACTTAGTAAACTTAAGCTCACTGACTGAAGGTCGGCAAGCAGCTTCTAGCTGTCCATTTCTTAAGTTTAAACCGCTATCGTATATTTCTTAGGCTTGCATTTAGGGCATATTTCTACAAAAGACCATGGCAGATCATAAAGATCATGAACTATATAGAAGCTCGGAGACGACACGGCTTAATCCGCATGAGATGATAAAATTTATTTCTTGGAAAATGTGCGAGGCGCAATCTAAAGGGTGGCGGCATCAACACGTTTTGAGCATTCAAGTATACAAGTAAGTGCACCTTCATTAAAAAGTTCTGTCTGTACCAGATTCCTTTCAAATAGGCCGTAAGTAGTCTTGTATGAAATCTCGCAACGCCTGGAAAAGATAACATTCACACTGAAATAGGGCGTGCATATTCTAACACGTGCCACGTGGGAATCGCGTGCGGAAGCTGATCCTATAATAATAAAGTTTAATGATAACCTGACTTCTAGATCAAAGGCTACAGAGTCCTATTTATTTTAGCATAGTTGTTTGATTGTGAATACCAAACTCTGATTGACTGGACAGCCCAATATCACAATTCCATGAATCCAATATTGAACCGTGTAACTTTTATTTGGATCAGCTGAACTAACACGAAACGCGAAACGTCCTCAATGTTCTATCCAATCGAATTTCACATCAATTCAGACTGAAAACAAATATTCGGCCGCATTTTTCCAAGCAACGAAAGTTCGCGGTCATGTTTGAGCGGTGGCTTGTTGAGTTATAAGCAAGGCGTATTGTTTTATTAGTTTAGTGCCAGCATGTGCCGGCTGGCTGCCCAGAAATGAAACCCGAGCGGCTTCCACATGCCGTGTCCCGCAAAACAGCGGTATTGTGCAACTTTGAATAAGCTATTATACTCAGTTGGCTGACTATTCGCACATGTGACGAAACATCTTTGAACATTGTGAATGGTAATACTTTTTTAATTATTCACAGGCATCAATTTGTCACACTATCCTAACTAATATTGTGAAAGTGAAGGTCCGTTTGTCCACTTTACGTCGACGTAGGATATTGATAAATTCTACCTTCTACAATACTTCCAAGTAAGCGAAGCTGCGGGCAAAGAATAATTACTTAGCGTTACCGAAAACACTGTAGTGTCTATAATGAAGGTAATTGAAGTCTAACACCATAATAGGTAACTACTAGGTACCTATATAGGTATAGTACATATTATGTAGTAACCCGGGAAAGATACTAGGATGATGTTGAATAGGTATACTTTCAACATTGCGATCTCCAACCCATCTGTCAAGGTGGGCTTGTAGCGGAACCCTCCTGTCATGCGGGGGAAGCCCATTTCCAGTAGCCACCCAACCAGTTACCACGGATTTGTATCCAACATCGTCATCCCGAAACTCAGCAAGAACTAAAAATCCTACTTAGACATACTACGAGAAAGCACGGCTAAAAAATAACGGCACTCCGCCTAAAAACACACGAACTCGAGTTCCGGATAAAGTAAAAAAACAGCTCAGAAAAAATTCATTTCCATCTGTTCGCTTGAGCAAATTAAATTCTTTCCTTCCGTTTGCGACTTTGCATACAGGCACGGGTGGCGGGGAGCGGGCGGGGGCGGGGGGGCATGTGGGAAATGGTCACGTGACTTTGAAGTAAAGTGTATAATTCTGCGCGCGACGCCACGTCCCGCTAGAGATGGGTAAGATGGGTAACATCGAATTCCGCACGGCAACTCAGGAGTTCGGGTGCGCCGGCTTTGTGAGTTAGTGTCGTTTGGCTGCAGTATTATCTAAGGTGGAAATTTCTACTTCTCCAGGTTCCAATCCAAACGAGATGTTCCGATATCTTTATTTCTACATACACCACATCTTACAGGTATTTACAATATTTCTATGTTTTATACCAAATCCAGCGTACATAACCTCACGCCTTTCTTTTTATTTTCCTAAATAAAAACGTGCTGAAGTTTCGAAAAGCGAGCCTTTACAAAGTCTGAGTTCAGTTGCGTTGTGTGTCAATTACATTTTGAAGAAGTATGAGGCAGAAATAGGAAGAAGTAGTAGTCATTAGTAGGCAAACCTAAACGCATGAATCGATGTTATGGCCGACAGTTATCGCTTACCATCAGGCAGGCTGTCTGCTCGTTTGTCACTGCATAAAAAAAGTGAACAACTCATCCGACATCCGACTCAATAGCGCGGCTTACGTAGCGCAGTAGAATAGAATAGAATATTATTTATTGCTTAAAATGTGGTATTAAAATTAAGATTTTCGCTTCACACACTTAACCAGAATCTGGCATGCAATATTTCAATTAAATTAAACTAATTCGAGTAATTTCAGCAACAAAATTCATAAATTATAAAACTCTCAATTTCACAACACTATTTACCCATATAATCATTAACGTAATATAGATATGTTAATCATAATTAATAAATTATATAAATCAAAATTGTCACAACAGTTAAAATATTACAAAAAATATGCCAATCAGATTGAATAAATTATTAAAATTAAAATTGCCACAATAGTTAATTAATTTTACATTAGAAATATGTTAGATATTGTTATTGTGCTACATCGTAATTTTAACGTCCGCGCTTGAATGACTCAAAAAATTCATTAACACTCACACCACATTACAGTCACATCTCTATCGTCCACGTCCCGCAATTCACGGCCGGTTATTGTATGCAAATGGCCGGAGCACTTTTCAACTGACTCCCGGGCATGCAGACTACACACGGTCTGGCCGTCGCGATGTGTCCCCGGCACGGCCATTGAGCAAGCACTTGGCCGGGAAGCGGGCAGCCATCGAAGCAATGTGTTTCTTTGACCACGATCGAACGCTTTGCTCAAAGGAATTGGATCGCACCCGCATATTGGAAATGTAGGCCGGCTATGGAGCAGACGTTTCGTCCGCCCAATTTCTAGTTTGACGACGCGATCCATTCAATCCTTAGTTGGTAAAATATAGCTTGATCTTTCTGTGACAGCCGTAATCGATAACATGCCTAATTATTTTACTACCTAAGACAATTTTAAATGAAAAGATTACTATGGGCGCGTATTCGCAATGATAGGGTGTCACAGAGAGGATTCAAGTTATTATATTTTACGGACTATATACCTACCTATGAATGCTATACCTACCTTATCTCCTTGACCTACGCTCGCTACCCTAGTTGACAGTTACGGATTTTAGACAACCATTTCGTTCAGGCACTTGACAAAATTGCGTAACGTTACAACCCGTGGTCAAACTTTCTGAGCCATTAGGTGAGTGTCCACTCCCCGGGAATGAGTTGCAAAGGTACGAACGAAAGATTGCGATCCATTACTACTAGTGAGCAAAAAAAGCTATTGTGTACACCTGCTCTTCGCGTAGCTCTACTAATGTAACGGTAAATGTTTTTAGTCGCATGTTACCTTTGTTATCTCCCCGTTGGGTCTATGAAAAGTGAAAAGAAAAACTGCAAAATTGCTTTCAATGTAATTGTTACAACTGTAACGGTTGTTCGGGATAACGTTTGATGCTCAAGGATTTGAAAAGAGGAAGCTAACTTTCTCTTGAAACTGAGTGCTGATTTAAAAAAAAAGAGTTAATATTTTAGATGTAAGACGGAATTGGTACATTTTAATTGGCGTTTTCTGTTCGCTTCGATTTCGATATACCTAAAATCGAGTTTTTTTATCTTATGACGAGAACCTATGTATACAAATGATAGCTCTTTTGAAAATGGCTCGGTAGTTCAGAATATTACCACAATCAAACATCTATAGGTATATATAAAAATCAATTGTGGTGCGTTAGTCTCGCTAAAACTCGAAAACGGCTAGTCCGATTTCAATAATTGTTTATTTTTAGTCTGTTGGTGTTAGGTAATACAAGAGTGGTTTAAAACTAAGGAAAAAAAGAGTAGGTAGAGGTAAAGTAGGGTGTCGGGGAGGTGTAGGTTAAGTGTAGGGTAATTGTAGGGTAATTGTATGGTTAGGGTAGGAGAGAGTAGGGGTGCAGCTAAACGACTCATTTTGCGTCCACTAGCTTTGGCGCCATAATAACGCAATTAAATGTTATCTACATAAGTTATACTTAGTTACGAAAACAGGGGATAAAAAATCTGTTGCTACTCGTAGAAGAAATAAATCTCAAAGGAGGCAACTCGGTGCAGGTAAAAGAAGACTTTTTCAAATTAATTTTAGACCGATTTTTAGTCTATGAATTGTTCAACATTGTATCGAAATACTTTTGTTGGAATATAGACAAATTCCTCTACAAAAAACAATCTCCTAATGGCAACACTCACATAACCTTTTCTCTGTACTCTGTGGTTTAGGATCCGAAGTTTACTTCTTTCCGTGTCCTACGATTAAATACAAGCTGTGAAGCTAAGTATAAACTTTACTCTGTGTATTTGCCCCGTAAAATAAAGTGTGTGGCGTATATTTAAATATCTATCTAAACTGACTAATCATTATTGAAATTACAACATCTACGAGTATATGGGTACACCTGACCTACTTATCCTGAAATTATCAAGTATCTATCACTATAAATCTTTGGTGAAAACTTTTGGGGCGAATTCCTGGAGGTTCTATAGACACCTTTTATGGTTTTACACAGCTGAGGTAGTTTGTCACTGTCACGATTAGGTACCACTAAACGGGCAAATAGCAAGTTTGAGCCTTACAAGGGTTCAGCTTTGTACTTAAAGAGGTCGCTGTCGTACCGTTCAGTGTGACCATTGAATGGTAAACATTTAGTTCCGAATTCAACCACCTATGAGTGGCACAAGGGCTGATGAGGCCAGCATTATGTGAAGGTAGCCAATCACAGAGGGCCGACTCGCCGTCATTCTCGCTATTACCAACTATAAGATTAACTTTCTCGCCAGTTGCTACGTTGTTTGGCCGGAAGTTAGTCGCAAAAGTTTCCCGGTTGCCTGTTTCGGTACGTCTCACGGGTAGTTTGTTAGGGATCGTCGGGTTTGTTTTAAAACAAGTAAAACTCCTCCTGTAGAGAATGACTCGACCTTTTTGCAGATGAATATAGCTGATATGCTTGAAGTGTTAAGTAATATAATACTATACGTAGGAAAGTAAAACAGCAACGTAGCAAAACAGCGCAGAAAAGCCTCTCGATTGATGGCGAGACTTAAATTCTTTAGATTATTTAATCAAAAGAGCATTCAGAACGGAGGCGCCCCATCAACCCTTCGGATCCCTCAAGACTGCGGGGAAGCCTTTGTTCTTATTCAACTTTGCAATTAACAAAATACGAGATAGCATGAGCCGAGGCACGGAGCGTCCATTAATGTAATTAACAATATTTTGTGCCGCGTCGGCAACTTTAAGGCTGTGGCCGCTCCGCGTACTAACGTCGTTAGTCAAAACTCTGGAACAAGTAATTCTGATACATAGCGCCCGCTGTAGCGAGTAAGCGAGCTTAATTAGGCAGCTGGCATTAGGAACTTTAGTTATAATAATAATACGGCTTAAATTCGTGTACTCCAGACAAGATACAGAGCATTGCTCGAGGTGAAACTGTTCAACAATTACGTGTTAAACTCGCACCCATATTATCGCGAGTACAAAACACAATGTCCAATTCAAGCGGCACCGAAACACATTACCACTTTGTGGTAGCCGACCACATTATGCCATCGCGTGTATCGATTACAATCTTGATGATTTCATGATCAACGATCTCCAACTTGTAGCTAGTACGAGTAACAATATTGCTCGTATTGCAAGTCATCGACCCGGAGTGTCCAATTGATTAGCCGATGTTTATGATACGAGTGTTCAACTCTTCGCGCGTCCAACGGCGCTCTTTAATTGGCTTAATTGCCTGCTTGGATGCTACCGAACACGAAAGGGTTAACTCGATGCCTGCAACGCTGAGTGACAACGTGCGCCTGATTCATAATGCGTAAAGTTTTTGTCGACATGCTTCACTACATTAGCTGTATAATCCGTTAATCGTTATTCAATTCATACGACGGCAGCGTTTAGCAAGTCTGAGTGGCTAAGTGGTACTTTATCTATTAATTTTCGTGAAGAAAGCAGCAGTTTTGTCTTCTTGTCAACTTGTCGCTTACGGGCTCGAGTTTCGTTTTTATTATGATTAATTGACAAGTAATCGTTGAAGTACTTAGTGAATGTTTTTTTTGTTGTTGGTTACTAACTACTACTAATTTGGTAATACTATGTTTGGTCATCGCAGAGCTTGTCATTAGGAGGGAAGATTTTGCTAAGGTTGCTTAGGTTATATGCACATGAACGTGAAATGATGCTCTGCAGTCGTCAACCAAAGAAAAGATGGATGGACTGTGTGAATGCTGAGATGAGGAGTGATGGGGTTAAATGATGTACCGTCCTCACCACTAGCACTAACACAAGTTAGTATTAGTATCTATTTTGTACATAAACTATAACGTAATTTTCTCTGATCATTATAGCTATCAATCCCGGCTTATGACAGGGTCCGCTTTCTTTCTTCTCTCTCCTCTTCGTCTGGTCTTCGGCATCCTGGCATAGCAAGCCATTGGCATTAGACTCGGCGATGTCAATCCATCGCTTCTTGGGCCACCCTCGAGACCTCTTTCCAGATTCCAGTAGGTTTAGGCAACTATTTACCACGTATCACTGAAGTTTGCCCAATGCGTGACCAAACCAGCGCAAGCTGCAACGAATGTACTCGTTACATACTCGGCCAACTCTGCTCATCCACCGCAGGATTTTCACTTCGTTGGCGTGGAGTTCGCGAACATGCTTTGTCAGCGCTGGCCTGATTTCGCAGCCATTGAGCATCACAGGCCTAATTATGCTCTTGGGGTGGATTTACTACTGCAGTAGGCCTCCTGAAAGGCTGTCAGGACAAAGATTGGAACGAAATTTTCTTTAGTTTCATAATGCAATCAAAAAATAGGAAAGAAACTTAAGCGAAAAAAACGTAACGAAGTGGGTATAATACATATTTCATAAGATTCAAATAATTTTATGAATTTCATTAAATTAGTCACCTATACATAAAAGTATAACTCCAGCAACGTTCATTTTATTAATAAATTACACAATAAATATACATTTCAATATCGAGGTATTCGTTGAAGACTTGAGTAGCGTCAAAGTCTGTTTAGTTTTATAAGCCATTGGGCACATTTAGATGCACAATGCGACGCGAGGACAAGCTCGTTAAAGCTTAATTATCCAGAAATAGGAAACGAAGTGTAAAGGCAAGCAGTAATATAATAAAAGGTTACACAATGTCTTGGGAAGATATTTTGGTCTTGGTTTTGGAAAGAAAAGTAATGAAAATGAAAATGAAAAATTTTGTACATACACGGTTACACGTTGTCAGATTGACAGAAAAACTACGTCTAAGTTTACGAAACCGTATGAGTCCGGTTTCTCGAGTCACTTTCTTTCTTGATCTGACTACCCATTGAAGAGCATTAAAAAAAACAGTCCGGACAGAGTCGTGCAATGTAAACTGAGCGCGAGGGCGGCCCTGAGTGCATCCGAAGTATTCCGAAGAATACTTCGGATGCACGGGGCATGCGTGTGCGCATCAAAGCCGCTTAAAATAACCACTGAGTCACCGCCACCGCGTACTCTTCACTCCCACCCAGATAGTAATACCGAAAGTTGCATTGTCAGTCTGAATCCAACGGTTAGTCACTGGAGCGGCGGAGTTTTTAATTATTCATTGGCAGATATTACTCTCGGGTCGTACCTACAGCGTTACGTTGACTCAGTGCTTGATACGCTACCCGCATGTGGAAGATTTTTTTATATTCTTGGACAAATTCACACAGCGCCATCTAGCACCAAAGTAAGCAAAACTTGCGTTATGGATGTTAGATAATTGACAAACTACTTATTATATACTTTTTGTTTAATTATAGTTATATGTATACCTATACATGGGCACATATTTTTCTCATTTTCTGAGCCACAAAAGAAATAACGGATCGGGCAACGAGTAGGTACATCACAAACTTAATTATCACTTTGTCCGTCCGATAAGATGAATCTCCCGCACACAACGGTCTCACAGCACAATGCGATAATCCCCCAGAAACAGAAATCTCAGCTCTTATCTAATAACCAAGCAGAGCTAATACAAATATGAAGGTTTTAAGCTAATAATAACATCAAAAGCTCATAGGCGTTCAGCAAAATCCAGCGCTTAAATTAATCACAGCGCTTGCAAGGCGCCCAACGCTGCCAATGCCAACGTTCGTCGTTCACCCAGATAGGCAGACGCAGCACTTTGACGACAAAGGGGAACAATGGCTCGTTTGCTTCGCCAATGATAAGCACTAAGCAGATACAACGGAGCGGCACTAGATTAGCCGTATATGGCACGCAGCCGGCCAGACGACGGCAGGCCTAAAATGGCAGAGAGTGCAGGCTAAGGCGGCCACGTTGTCGATAGTTTTTCTATCGATAGATTTTTACTCAAATAGAACTAACATAACATCGATAGGTCGGTCGTTTCTGTGGCAATGCTATCGAAACAGAGCAGTGTCGTTATTATTATTTCTGATATTTTTCTCACTACTCAATCCACAAAGGGCTTGGGTCAAGATTTTTATTTCTAAATATTCTATTATATTCTATTATAATTTAGACATTTATAACATACCTCAAAGCAAAGTGGTGGTCCATAGTCTCTGCATAGTCTTCATATTTGATTGTTTGCAATTTTCAACAGTACCGTTCCATACCCAGTACCCATAAGCCATTACGTAACTTATCAAACTATCAATGGTCCAAACCATCCGATAGCATGGACAGTACTTAGTACAATATCGCTAGCCTATCGATAGTCGTTTATGGGCTGGCATCACTAGTGTAGGCCCTTAGCGAGCGTCGGCCTCTCAGGCGTCTCAGGACTCCGGCGTAGGCCATAGAAAAACAAGACGCGCCTTTATACGGCACCCACCCATCTCTTCTTCACATTCTCACGTGCCCATGTAATTGTTCAGTTCAATGTGTAGCAAAACATTATATTTTAAGCCTAGATTTCTAGGAATAATGAAAATGAAAATATACATTAGTTTTGCATTAAAAAAGCACAATTTATATAAATTACAGTCGACCATAAAAAAGACTAGCAACACAAAACAAAATGGTCCATAGCACAGCTATGGCTGCCAGTGACAACAGCAGGCTCTGTTATTCTACCCTGACAGTGTCTTCCTAGTCGAACAATACAATGCTTACCTACCTGTACAATAATATAGGTACCGAGAAGAGGGTTTTTCCCTGTCCCCAAATGATGAGTAAAGACGATGTCTCATTGGAAGCATATCTCTATAAGCTTCCAATGAGACATCGTACAATATTCATCAGAATAAGTCTACTTATTCTGTGAATATTGTGCACAAAAATAACTTAAAAATTTTGACAAATTCGATTTTTTACGAATAAAATCAAAGCTGATCAAGATCCAACTTCTCCTTCTTACTATGATCCACGTCTTAACCCTTTGGTGGTAAAAACAGAACGCACTCCAGTGGCTGCGATAGTTCCGTCCCTTTTCTTCTTGCTTAGAATGTGATAGGCGGTAGTAAGGTACTACAGATCGATGTACCTACATCTAAAGATAAGGACGGTTTACGATCCCCGATTTTACTACCCTCCCCTGCATACCATTTTACATATGTACCTATTTCGTGTAAAAACTAGAATTCTTATAGAGCGGAATGTAATAAAAAGTTTCCACACAATTTACTATTTCTTACATAATAGATAGAGATACATGATAGTTCGAGAGGTATATTAGAGGTCTCTTTACAGGCGGGCAACGCTTTGATAGCGCCTGTTTGTCTGCCGTATAACATAAACATAACATAATAAAAATGATGTCAAACAGTAGAAGTGTCATTACTTAGCTGAGTTGAATGAAATCACTCATGATCATGACTCATGTAAACTAAAAATAAGTGTTTTTCAAGCAAGAACCACAAGATTGATGACAATTTTAAATGTAACAGTCGCATGAAAAACCTTTTGCTAGTAAAGCAAGTTTTTCATTGCTAATGAAGACTCAAGGCCATATTTAAACGGTAATTAAGTGCGTTCGCTTATCTGTTTCATTTATAGCGAGGTGGCACGCACTGGCTTTATCTGTGGGCAAAGGGTCGGCGACATGCCAGACAGCACTGGCTGAACTGTCTCGAAGGAACCTAGCACAGTTGAGTATGTATCTACTTGATACACTACAGTGTCGGATACGAACGAAATCAGTGATTTAGTCATCCTCAGCAGTATCAGAGATAGTAGGTACTGCTTAGTGCCTACATATTTTACTCACTTTGTTACAGTGGTTTAAAAAATATATGCTTCGACAATTCACACAGCGCCTTCTAGCCCCAAAGTAAGCAAAGCTCGTGTTATGTGCGCTAGATAACTGATAAACTACTTATATACTTATTAAATACATACTTATTATACTTGTTTAACAGGTATGCGTATGCTCTAAGGATAGATTCTGCATACGCACTTTAAATAACAAGCTAGATTTTCGTATATTTCACACTTATCTTTTTGCTATGAGACTCGCTACACTACACTATGCTAAAATATGCCTTCCTTATGGTAATACCTTCACGCTTGTGAGAAATAGCAGTCGAGATACAGCAGACAGAATGTAATAGACCCTTAAAAGGAACAGAGGAAAGTCGGAAAACAGCGAAATTAAACAAGTATCAGGGAACAGGACTGACTCCAGCACTCGGCAAGTCGGCACCCTTATCAGGAGAAAGCTTGAACTCGTAACACATCAACAATGTCAAGACTCGCCTTATCCTGACACCGATTGACAGGCGCCTACTTAAAAGTTATTTATTACGTTCGATAAACGTAATTTGTTATTTGCTCGTCACTGTTTTATCGATCCCCGCGTCTCTTACTGGAGTGCCTATTGGGGAAATCTATTGTGTGAAATGCAATTACTTTATGCCATTTTGATGTTAAAATGATTCTGTCACGCGAGTAGAATAAAATGTGTAAAACATTAGTATTGAAGTACTTATTTAGTGATAGGAAATGAATAAATGAGTTAGAAATATTTCTATGAAAATAGCAAAATCGGGGGTTCTTGGGATCAAGAAATCTATTAAACATAACATGACACATAACAACTTGTTTTAACATTTATTATGTTTTATATAGCTGTTGCTACTACAATAAATAAATAGATATGTGTGTTCTTAAAACTTTAAAATGCAATGCTGTATTTTTCAATAAGACAAGATCATTAAAATATTGTTTTAAAATAATTATTGGTATTAAAATAATTGTTTTTAACACGATATTCAGAAACCAAACAGCCTGAGTATGTCAGTACTCGTAATGTAAATAAGCACCGAAAATTAAATTGTTTATTTATTAGTATGAATGAATAACGCATTCCGATTTACAGGTCACCTACATTGTCCGACTAGGTACAGCATGCGTTAGAATAAACAAATAATATTTTCAGTAATAAAGAAACACTAATGTAAACACTTTTCAACGCATTACCCATTGTGTTTAAATAAATATGACCTGACCTACATACGATGTTGTAGGTAATACCTAAAGAACATACAAAAAGAAAGTATTTTTGTAAAGACCTGACCCAGTTTTAATAAGCCATACGTTACGTTAGCACTTATCCCAATATACAGGAACTCGATGGCTTCAAAATGAAACAACATTATCATACAAGATTTAGATACTACAACAAATGCATACTATCTACGATAAAAAGACGAACGAAGAGCTTTTTTTATGCACTAAGGTAGCAAACAAATTGATGTCTATATTGTTATATGAAATGGGACTCACACGAGACGTACCTTTTCGAATTGTTTACCCGATTATTCGACTATTTAATATAATAATACGTTGCGTCCAAGTCCCGTCTAATATAATAATATGTGTAAAGAACGCGAGTTTAGTTTGAAGCTTATGCCTGATGGTAAGCAAGCAGTCACAGGAAGATCTACAGCTACGATATAAAAAATGTCGCATAGAGAGCATGCCGCAATGACTAAATTAAGAAGGAACCGGTCTGGAACCTTTATTTTTATTATTAAAGTATCAAGACATCATGAGTGTTATCAATGCAACATTGATCGATTGACGTGTGGCTTGCGCAGACGCACGCATCCGGCAGCGCCGGCGCAGCTCTTTGGCTGCCTCGCGGTGGTTCGCGCGCACTCCGCACCGGACGTCTCGGTGCTCAGACAGATAGATATGCATATTGATATCGGTGAAGAGGTGAGAGGTTTGATTGGAGCTAAACTGCACAGCCTCGAGCATCGGCGTAGGGTTGCGCGTCTGTCGGTCTTCTACAGATTACATTTCGGAGTGTGCAAAGCAGTTACACGACCTCATTCCGCCGCTGCCTTTCCGCCATCGGGAGACGCGATCCGGGCGAGCGCTCTATCCTTATGTCGTGGATCTTCTAGCTATTCGCACGAGCCGCTTTGGTTCGACTTTTATAATGCGTACGGCTAAGCAATATAAACTGGACGCCTTCAAGGCTAGAGTGAATAGGCTGTTTCAAGACGGGTATGGTTCATCTTCGGCCGCATCGTTACTTACCAGCAGGTGAGATGGCGATAAAAAGGTATCATGGAATAATCCCGCAAGTCTTTTGGACTTTGTCCATCCATCAATACTTGCCGCTTATAGGATCCGCATATACACATTCAGCTGCACGATTTAAGACCTCAATATTCCCTCCACCGCTTCTTGGATGTCCTTTCAGACTGTTTAAGGTCGGCTGGAAGAAATCTCATTGTGGGATAAGCCCGCCTTTGCTTAAAATTATTTTTGTAACTCCTGTATTTATTAAGCAATAAAGAGTTTACATACATACATTCTCTCCCATTCTCTCAACGTAGTTGAGACCCCTACTCCACCAGCTTTAATCTCATCGATTGGAACAAATCGCGCAGGATAGGGACAAATGGCGAATCTTCGTGTCGGAGGCCAAAATCCATTTCAGGTCGCTGAGTCAGCGAAGTAAATTTAATTCAATGTAGCTTTGTCCAATTTTTGAATTTGCATTGCTGTGTCGTATCTGGTAGAGTAGAATAGCTCAAACCGCTTCGACTTACAGATGTCGTACTAGGTGATTAAAACGTGAGAGGCTAACCAGCTAGAACCCCTGTAGACAATGAGCAGCGTAGAAGAGAATGGGAAACAGCGGTTTCTGTAAAGTATCTTCAACACTATGATTCCAACCTCTATGGTGTGGCAAATCCTTCCACTAATGTAGCGGAGGCTGTGATTTGCTTGTGTACCTATGTACACCTTTTTTACCTCTATCGTGTTTTGTTTTGTACGAGCAACAAATCAACAATTTAGTTCACTCGTAGTACTCGTAGGTGTTACTGTCAACAAATTCAATCCAGAATTAAACCAACTAAAACAATAAAGCTCTTCCCAAGAATAAAGATCACTGGTGAGCGTTATCAATGCAACATTGATCGATTGACGCGTGGCCTAGTGCGGTATGCGCAGCAGACCCGCCAGACGCATACATCCGGCGGCCTGCGCGTTATTAGTATTACCTACCGTACAGCGGCATTGGCGGCGTCTCGCGCACACTGATCCGCGTCGGACATCGTCGGCGCGCGGACAGATGTGGACATGCCGATATGCCGAATTCCGAGGTAGCCATATGACATTGTCTTGGCTCATGACTGTGTTCATGATTTTTAGTCTAATTCTGAGCAATCATTGGTAGGATCGGGTAGACACATATGTAGACGTTTCATTCAAATTATTTCTAATTATTAATTTATCTATAGCACCTTTCCATAGCTACATTTTTAAATCAGAACTCTGTCAAGCCTGAGGAGTCTGCCTGAGTGAGTACCACCGCCTTATCTATTTCTGCTGCCAACCTACAATGCTTGTTGTATTCCGATTTGAAGGTTAAGGTAGTCAGCGCAATTACATGCATGAGGCATATCATCTTTGTACTCACAGTGAATTTGCGATTCCTTCGATTTTGAACTTTTGAATGAATGAATGAATAACGCTTTATTGCACAATCAAAAGAATACAATGGGTACTTTTTTTGAATGCATGCATTTGCATGAAGCGTAGACGTTATGGGCGACAGTTACGGTTCACCATCCGGTGGACTGTCTGGTCGTTTGTCACTGCGTAGCAAAAAAAAAATCCTATAATCTCTATGTCCTAACTTAAGATACCGCCTATCCATATAAAATCCACATTTTATAGACAGCCACGGCTATCTCGATGGCCCTCGAGCGTTTTAAGAGCAACTATTTTCTTACAGCAATAAAGGGGCGTATATAAAGGTGGCTAAGCCGTTGTTCACACGGCGCGACAATGGCGAGGCGATCCGTGCTTTGTTGCCGCACAAAGGTGATGCCGTTTACACAACATTAGCCATCGCCACGCTATTTCCTCCACGTGTTATATCGCCCCCACTACATATTTATGCTGTGTGGAAATGAGAAATACGTAAACACATACATAAAACCGCTGATTGTATTTGTATAAGATTTAGTAATGGGTTAAAAATGTTAAAATGTAAATTGGTTGTAACACACTTCTTAACGGCAACAGACTTGCGCCTGAATAAATAACGAATCCACAATTTTTGCTTCCCATTTCCCGATTACGGTTTCGGATCCCACATATTATCGGGTTTGTTACCACGGTCAGTATTATTTTTACCTCGACATTTCGACGCGGTTGCATGCATCATGGTCACGAGCAGACTCAGTTTATTTCTGATTTTAGTCGTCTTTTACGATGCGAGCACTCGTGACTGTGATGTGTTATACTTACCTATTGTTATAATCTCTCTGATGCCACTTAGAAAATTGTCTATTTGGGGGCGAATGTGTAAAATAAAGATCATACAGGCGCCAATGTTGGCAATTGATGAGATGGAGAAGAAATAATTATTAATACTGAATGTAATTACCCGCCTGGCGGGGTCGCTGTGGCCAGGGGACCGAAGTCCGAATAATGATGCTTGGATCGTAGATATGAAACATTCCATTAGAGC
Source organism: Blastobasis lacticolella (assembly GCA_905147135.1). Classification (NCBI taxonomy): domain Eukaryota; kingdom Metazoa; phylum Arthropoda; class Insecta; order Lepidoptera; family Blastobasidae; genus Blastobasis; species Blastobasis lacticolella. Next base: position 6,691,050 of record LR990058.1, read on the forward strand.
GATGTCGGTTTGTCAGTTGCTGTCAAGCTCATCATCACAGCCCATAATAGTCCACTGCAGGACTTCGGGCCTCTCCCACGAAAGGGGAGGTCATTGCCATAATCTCCACGCTTGGCAGGCGGGTTGGAGATCGCAGTGCAGTTGATGTAAATCTACCCAGAAAGATGCTGCTGCCCACCTTTCGGATTTGTCCCTTAGTCGCCTCTTACGACACCCACGGGAAGAGATGGGGTGGTGCTATTCTTTGAGGTGGCGGCACCACACACCACAGCTGTCAAGCTGATGTATTACAATTCTTTCTAGCCCAAACATGCGCCGGTTTGTGAGGCGGTTGAGTTCACTACATTTCCATTACAAGTGGAGATTTGTAGTCGTCATTCGTTACAAGTGAAATATTAATCAATTGTCTACATTTGGCGCTTTATCCGCTCCCGCGCCGCATGCACACTGCACTCGTGCAACTAATACGCGTACTGCTGAACCCTGGCACAGTCCGCCAGATGTGTACGATGGCTTATGTTGGGCACAAATCAAAATTGAAATACACGAATCCAATTTTGTTGTGATAACAACTTTATATATTGCGACTATACACTGAAAAGATGCCACAACGGGACTATCTAGTCTAGCTGGCGACTGGCAAATCGGCGGAGCAACTAAAACAGAATATGTAGTTTACTTTTCGCTTTGATTTCGCGTCCGCTTTGCGTCCGCTTCGACAGCGTGCGAGGTTCAAAGATGTGAAAAAAAAAAATGAAATGAAATGAAAAAAAAAATAAAGAGCCCGGAATTCGTTTGTGCGATTCGTAGAAACAAATTACATTCGGACGACTACGAATCCAATGCTCTAAATATTAAAAGTTTAAAACCCTATTGGTATGTATCTTGTTAGCGAATGTCTCCAGGTTTAAAAGGATCAGAGACGCACATGGTAAAGGCCTCTAAAACCAACTCAACGTCAAAATATACGAGCAAACGTTTCACTGTCCGATAGAACGTACCTACCTACACATAAAACATGTACTCGTAACTTGTAACCTAATTTATATGTAGCGAGTCCTTCTCATTGAAAACGTGGCAGCAAAGCCGTCAAGTTCAAAGGGGAAACATTCGGCGCTACATAATTTAAATGCGTGTAATGGCGTGAAAAGGGAAGTTGCAACACCGGGGCTGAATTCCTTAACGAAATTTTGTGAACTTTATACGAATTCACGTTAAGTACGATCCGATGCCTGGCTACCTTATTATTATATAACAATATGTAAAGAAAATGTATAGTTTTTGGATAATCATTGCATTGCATGCATGTACTTAGGTATATATTGGCATGGCCTATAATAGTAGATAGGTACCTTCCTACTAAAGGCTAACGAACTAGGAAAATATTAGAAAAATTGCATACAATCGTACTTTCGTACATAGGCCATATTATTCTAGACATTATTAACTTAAATAAATCTATCTACATAATCGGAACTATGTGAACTTTCATTTATCACGTAGCATATTTTTTTTTTAAAGATTTTATCATTTTTGGCAATTGAAAATCTGTTCCCCAATTCCTCAACGATCATCACACCAAACAGAACTACAGAATAGAGGCTGGGATGAGTAAACTAGCCAGTTCCACTGAGATTGGATTCATGTTCCACGATATGGCGTGGCACTATGACTACTTATCTTCTTTAGGTATTCGATGCGAGTTCCGAGAAAATCTGATTTCTCAAGTGTCAAAGCTCAGTAGCTTTGTGGGTAGTCGGTGTTGGCACTCTCTAACAGGTATGTAGTACAAAATCTAAAACTTCAGACTGCTGTTTTAAACTGAAAAGCTACCTAAAGTTTACGTTTTTGATTAAACTGGATTGTCTCAGGTTTATGATAAGATAACATAATAATTTTCCCTTGGCTGCTCTTGATGAAAAGCTTTGGTTTATAATGAAAACCAGGATTTGATCATAAACCTGCGACATTTATATTTTAGAAATCGCCTTTTGAAGACCTTTATTTTGATACTACTTGATTGGTTTTAGAGAAAAGCCTCATTGAGCCGTTAAAGCTGTAACCCGTATCAAACAAATAGACATACAAACATAATGTCGCAATCAGGTAAAAAGGACATCCAGCGGGGTTATGTGCCAACTCCGAGCTAGAATGAGCTAGTTGACGATTACCTGTGTGAGCAATGGGGTTACCTTGTTAAAACACGAAAGAGTGGCCGCATACTATCAAGTGCACTAACTGTCCACAAAAAGGCCCACCCTATTGACGTAAAAAGCTTTTACGTTAACAGAAACGCGGGCAAAATTGACCGTCACAAATAAAAAAACTTACACCAACACTATTTATCTAACACAGTAATAAAACTAAAAGCTTATGTGCCCCTTTCTCATCCCAGCGGTGATTTTACAAATTCATGGGAAACAAAAACTTCGCGTAGCAGTTTCAGAATCTAAATATTGTTTGAAGTCACGCAATTTGTAATAGTTTAACAGCTTTTATATTTCTTTGGAAATTCTTTGTTCGGCGATGTATAGCGTTGAGACAATTATTGAAGCTAAATGCCCACTGATCAAAGACTAGTAGTAATGACAAATATCACAAGTGAAGTGTGATGTATTTGTGTATTAACGATGTAGTAAAAACTAACAGCTTTCCGTATCTATTGGAATGGTATCCCAGATACGAACGTAGTGGGTAGGTTGTACGCTTGTAAGAATCTTCGAGTTTTTGTTCAGAATGGATACGTAAAATGAAACTAGTACTATAATAATCGTCAGGGAGTGCCAATTGGGTCCCGAGACTGGTCAACTAGCCTCAGGGACTCCAGAGGAAGACATTGGACCTACCCTCCATATACATAGACATAACCTCCTTTCGCAAAAGGGAATTAGGAGACTAGTAGCAAGCTCGTTGCGGTGTTAAAATTATTGATTACTGACTACCTCATATAAATATTAATAATAATCTTGGCGTTCATGTCTCGGTTGTGCTCTCGCGCACGACAGTCTGGGATCGGCTTTGACCATGATCCTGGATTTGGTTCGTCATGTAATTACAGTGGAGCGACTTCCAGTTGGTACCAGAGGAATCTGACCAGATTAGACCATGGTTATAATTTAGTCGCCTGAATGTGCAGATTTCATCACGATGTTTTCCCTCACCATAAGAGCATTAGGTTAGGTTAGGTCACCTCTCGTTTACGCGTCGGATAACTTAACCACTCGGCCACCGACGCTTCATACTGACTACCTCATATAATGTTAGCTATATGTGTAGCGTATAACAGCACTATACAAAACAATAAAGCATACCAAGCACTAGCGAAGTGGTGCTCTCTCCGACGCTATACTAGCCAATCCAATTACGTGGCACCGAATGCGGCGGGATTTTCCGACAAAGATCTCGCGTAAAATTGACTGAAGCACGTTAAATGCTCATAAAATACGGACGGGAAATGGGATTTCGCTTTTTACCGACCCATTATCGGTGTCACTGTGATCCCAGGCTTGGCTCCGACGGAGATATTCTAAGCGCCAAGCTGCAAACTTAGCTGGCTAACGAGCGTTGGAGAACTTGGGTACCCACCAAGACGCAGTTTTTAATTGTTTCAACATAAGAACCGAGACTTTGGGACTACGAAAACACAGACGACCGGGTTTATTAGATACATTTGGCACAAATTTCTAATCTTAGAAATGGGTAAGTAATTGCTTTGTGTGTTGTAACATCATAATCGTCCTAGCGCTTATCCCGGCCTCTGCCAGGGTCCGCTTTCCTACTCAAACTTCTCCACTTCGCCCGGTCTTCGGCATCCTCTCGTCATAAAGCCGTTGGCTCTCGCATTCGACTTCTTGGGTCGCCCACGGGTGCCTCTTTCCTACCGGCAGATTCAGGCACCTATTTCCCACGTATCCCTGAGGCTTACGCAACACGTGACCAAACCAGCGCAGTTGAGCCTCCTCGATCTTATCTGCGATATCCCTCATGCTTGTGTGTTGTAGAGTCAATCCGTTAAGGGAGAGTGCTTATGGATAACTGGATTTGTGGGTGGAGAAATGGGCACGCCCAAAGGGCCACCGGCAAGTAACCGTTAATAGGTCTGACGTGGTCCGTATGACCGAGAGCTCGATATAACCCTGGATGGAGGAGGGTTTTCTATTGTCCTTCTTCGCAGAACCGGATCGAGACAACGTGATTGTTGCATGGAATAGATAATGGACAGGGGAGAGATTTAGACTATTTTCGTCGAAAGCTGTGCGGGCGAAATCGGGAGCAAATATAATGTAGGGGTTGGTTATGTAACTTAATCAAATAATTTAAAAAGTAGTATTTGTAAAAAAGTTAAACAAGGTTTCAGATATTCGGCCTTTTCTTAATCCTTACGTATCAAATTAGCGTTTTATACCTATGACAAAAATGAGGAAAACTTTCATTTTCGTACAAGGATATTATTCAATTCATTGTAATCGCATCTCCGATTACATTGAAACTATGCAGGTAGAATCAAACAACATAAAGGTAATTGGTGTATATAATTCTATTTTGATAACTAGGTACCTACCTTCTTCATAGAATTACATCTGATTAAAGAGGCAAAGCTGACGATAATTCAAATGGAGTATTTTCAAACTATTATAAAAACTTTAGATATTTTTTAATTTTATTGTAGAGACATAATATAGATAGATACTCTATTGTCGAAATCAAGTATGTACTATTTGTATGTATTAACTTTAATATTACTTACGTACAATCATTGATATCCGCTATAGATAAAGACTTCTCTTTGCGTACAACTGAAAATATCTGAAACCTGCGAAAAAACGCGTAGGTAAGTCATATAAAAAGCAATCTATATTACCCAGTTTAATGTATAATTCATGTTATGTTAGTTCGTCATTAGCGTTCATATTTCAGCCGCAATTTGAGCCAATCTGCGGTACGTTCGCCAATTTTGTTGATGAACAATGCCTGTGTGCTAATATTGGCTTAGCCTAGAATAAACACGCCTAATATCATGCATGAGTAACGTACTGTTTTCTTAATAGCTTTTAGAAGCACTATACTTACGTGGCCTTGCCGAATAATAAAAACACGTGTTTGGAGCTTAGTACTCTATAAGGTTACGAAAAAACCAAACAAAGTTCATCATAATTATCATCATCACAGCCCCTAACAGTCCACTGCAGTACTTAGGGCCTCTCCCACGAGAAAAGAAGTTATTGTCATAATCTCCATGCTCTTGGGTTGGAGATCGCAGTGTAATAATGGAAAACGCTGCTCCCCACATTCCAGCCTACGGTGACTAGAAGTTTTGCTTCGAAAACATTAGTCGCCGCGTACGACACCCACGAGTGTAAGGGGTTGGTGCTATTCTACTCTCCACACCACACGGAAAGTTACAACTATCAAATTCATACAAAATTAAGAACAGGCTTAATGAATGTAACATTGCAAAGTACGAATGCTAACATTTCACGAGCTTATAGGCAGAAAGCAACCCTCTAAGTCGAAAATGAAAACCAAATTGGACGTAAGTATATATGAGGAAAACGTACAAAATGTGTACAGAAGAAAAGGTACACCTGTTTCCCAGATAGACAACGAAAAATGCCCTCGCTACACACGGTTCTAATTCTGTAATTTAATACGAGAACAGGCAACAGCCGCGAAATTACCTTTTTCCAGCCCTTAATTCTGGTAGGTACGTTCATGGACGGATGACTGTTTCGCGGTGCTTTCCTTCCAGAATTTCGGGTTACCGGTAACCCGACAGCGTCGTGATCAACTCTGTGCGGAATTCGGAACATCCGTACCAGTATCGCACTAGTGTAGTTCACTGAAGCGTAGTGGTGAAAGCTTAATGCTGGGTGGAAATGTGTTAATTATTAATTCCTATCTCGGATGTGTCTTGGGTTGGGTGTAACGCTCAGCATAGGATCCGCACTCAGTTTAAATGTAAATCTACTTATAGAGAATGAAGGAGTATTTACTTGGTCTTAAAGGTGATCATTAGTCATTACTCAACCCATCATTTTGATTTCCTTTTGATTATCTTTTGCTTAGCCATTCATTCATGGAGTGAGGTATCAACATCTAGTGTCGGAGTTTCGAGCAGCAAAAGAAATCTGCTATCCATCGATAGCAACAAGCCAGGACCGACGGATGTGTTGTGTCCTCCGGCGCGAGGCGTGTTGTGGTTAGACTTCTATCTACCCCCAAATGCATCATGAATATGTCGCAGCCGGATGGTTAAATTAGGCGTTTAGTGAAACAGCTAGATCGTTTATCAATTATTCAAATAGGTAACGAAAAGTAATGTCTAACAAACGACAATATCCAGAGTTTGCGGCGCTACATTGTCATAAGACTATCCTAACCAAAGCGACTACAAACATAATAGTTTGCATTAGGTTTTAATTCGGTTAGATTAGGTCAGGAGGAGGAGCTCTGAAAGTTTGTGGCAATGCCGTTCGTTAGACATTACTTTGAAAGTTTTCAAAGTAACGTCTAATGTCTTACGAAATTTACAATCATTCCCTAGCACCATGTAAAAACTAGCCGTTTAATTAACCGGCTAATTTTACCTTCCGGCGGCGACACATACTTAACGTCACGCCTTTTTTCCGTACGGGTAGGCAGAGACCACTTTGTTCCACTTGCTACGGTCTTGACAGATCCCTCTCGCTTCTTCCACACACATTCATTAATTTTTTCATACATGAACGTCGGCTTAGGGTCACAACTCATGACCTGACTTTTCTTTAAAATATCATCTTTTTTATCGTGTTACGTACGTCGGTGACTAGAACGTTTACAAAAAATATGAAGGCTGGAATTTCTTTTTATTACAACATTTTAAAATACTCTCCATCAGTCTCTATATACCGATTCAACCGTTTAAAACAAAGATTGGAAGCTCTGACGATAGTCTTCTTTAGAGAGCTCCCCAACTGCTGCTGTAAAAACATTTCAAGCATCCTCAGGGCTATCAATTTGAATACCACGGAGTCCTAGTTACACTTTTGAAAAAAAAAAAGAAGTTTCACAGAGCTGGGTTTATTCTTGAACCTCAATATTCATCAAAAATGATTGAGTTTCGCTTTGTACGACGATGCATTGTCATGAGGTAAGTAGAGCGCTCTCAACCCCGTTTTAAGACGTTTTTGATTCAAAACACCAAATACGGTTCGTAAATACACTTTAGAGAACCATTGCGCATTAACAGTTTTTTAGTGTCCAAGGAAATTGGCGCTAAATGGGCACTCACAGAAAAGAATGTTGCCATAGCCATCATTTTCTTGCCCACACTACGCCCACGTTTGACTTTCCTGGGAGGTTCTTCGGCTGGAAACCCACAGCTTAGTTAGTACTTAGTACAGTATAAAACAAAGTCGCTTCCCGCCGTCTGTTCCTATGTATCTATGTACGATTAGATCTTTTAAACTACGCAACGGATTATAATGCGATTTCAAACAATAGAAAGAGGGATTTAAGAGGAAGGATAAGCAAGAAAAAAGAGTAGATAGGGGTAAAGTAGGTGTACGCCAACAAAGTCGCGCCGGGTCCACTAGTTATTGATAAACCTAACTTTTATCTCCAGTATAAAATTCAAAATTTATTTATTGAATTAAATATCTCTTTCAATCGTCAAAAAGGAGGGGGGTAGGAAAGTAGGAAGGAGCCACACAGTGACACGCTGGCCGCCCCATGGCAGCAGCAAACTTACCCCACGCCAGTCACGACCGGACCGTGCCCGGCAATGAGAGGCAAAGCCGGACCGCGGTCAATATATTATATAAATATGTCTAGTAAAATTAAGAAAACCCACCTAAAACTACAGCAAGAGTAAGCCAGTCTACCAAGGCAGCACCCGTTCACGAGTATAACGCAGGGCCCAGCCATCGTCCAATTCAACCATATTTGAGGGAAAAGAGCGACCCGGCCCCCACGCCACCGCCAGACAGACTTTTAAGTGAGTATAATTACTGGAATCATCTCCAGTAATTATATCAAATATATTTTCGAATTTCACAATCATTTCCTAGCACTATGTCATTTAACTTCTTTCTGATCAGCAGTCAGTGCAAGAGGAACCCAACTTTCCTGACTTGTAGGTGACGGTGTAAAATCATAATTTTAAGGATTTCTTCTATCTGCTTATAGGTCGTTTTTGGGTATTCGTGTAACATTTTGTTGTCTAAACTGAGAAAGCCATCTAAAAATAGTTACACGTGACGGTGCGAGGTTGCGAAAATATCAATATAAATATGGATATCAACTATGTCACTCACTTTCATTTAAATCAACTTTAGAGGACGACCCAGAAAAACATTCACTCAGTAATGTTCAGTAATCAGTTCAGATCAGTAATGTTCTCAAAAAAGCTGGGGTCCGAAGTAGTAAGAATAAAAGAAGATGTATGAAAAGAGTTGTGGATATATGCGAGGCTAGGGAATTGCGTCAGGACAGAGCAAAGTGGCGGTCCATAGTCTCTGCCTACCCCACCTGTGGGACACAGGCGAGAGCTTTATGTATGTATGTATGTTAAAATCATATAGGTCATCATTGTACGAAAATACTCAAGTTCGAATTCCATTGTTGCGAGGAAAAGTGCGCGAAATACAAAAAAGATATCGACATCATCTTGTTTGTTTCTTTTGGCTTTCAGAATTCGAAATATAAATAATGATGTTTCAAAAAAGATATAATTTAATTAAAAAATTGTTTTTCTTTTTCAAAACCTTCCTAGTCACCTACGTACTTCCGTCTCGGTCTTCCCCTTCCGACCATTCCATTCACTACTGCCATATATAGGTAGTTCATCATCATACCTAATGATAATACCAATATTATGTCTAACTTGAAACACAATATTGACATGTTCTGTGTGCCGTCTGGCTCCGCCTCCCGAACGTCCAAACTCGCAGAATCGACGGAATTATCAGTAAAAATAGTCGAAATTCCCAGCTCATAATGCTTATCAACGCATAATGCACCACTACTAGCTAGAACCACACACCCCGCGCAAGAACCTACTTTGGAATAAGTTGTGACAAGTTATTACAATAGCTTAACGTAAATAAATAAGTACATAATATTGGTTATTATTATTAGGTACGACGATGAAGTAAGTAATTTCTAATAGAAAGAAATATTGCTAGCTAGTCTAGCTAACCTAACCCAATGATACAAAGAGTAACAAACATTGCTACAATTACTAAGTAGGGTTTAAAATTAATAAATTAAAGAATTATTTTAATTTACTTACTTTGGGGCTACATAGCGCTGTGTGAATTTGTCCAAGCATATTAATTAATTTAATAACGTAATCGATCGTAAAATATCGTCATCCATTTATGGTAGATGTCCCACCATCTCGTAGGTACTAAGCGTTTTGCATCCACTTTTCTTATGCGCACTGCAAAGGACTGGAACTCTCTGCCTGAGTCATTGTTCCCCGATAAGTATAATCTTGGGGTCTTCAAATCAAGAGTGAATAGGTATCTTCTAGGCACGCATGCTACATCTTCGACCTCATCGTCGCTTTCCATCAGGTGAGTTGAGGTCAAATGCAAGACTATTGTAAAAAAAAAGAAAAAAAACGAACAATGAATTCTAACTGTTAGACTATAGGCTATCGCTTTAATATGGCGGCGCTGACTATTGCAAAGTCAACTGTCTGTGTATGCGCATAAATTATTCTTATTGACCTTACAATTTACATAGGTACCTGCATGCTCATTAGGAATTAGATACATAAGTACGCACATACGAAATCGAATACACATAATAATAATGTTATAGGATCCGAAAAATATGTCCAATAGGTACCTAAGGGTATCTAGGAATATTTCACCCACACGCAAAATGGGCGCAATTTAGTCGATTTGAGGAAACGTCCGGATACATCTATCTATCTAAGTACCTATGTCCTTAATAAAATCTATTACTCACCTTATATTTTACTACTGGTCGATCATTAAAGCTCTGAGTTAGCCTGAAACAAGAGAATACATTTCGGTTAGCTATCATTAAAACAAAACGCAACTCTTAAACAGCACTACTCTTAAAAGTTATCGCGTGCGGTTTGGCTTTTGCTGTGTAGTTTTTATGTTGTTTTGTATTGTGTGTTGCAATAAAAGTAATGTGTACATCGATTTGTAAGAAGATCAGGAATATCAAACATATGCATTATTAAAAAAACTAGGTACCTAGCTAGGTAGCTAAGATAATTAATGCCCGTTTTCACCAACCAGTCCTAAAGTATCCCTTTACTAAGGCATCCTTATCGTAAGGTATCCCCTAAACCGTTCCTTATCTTAAATTCATTTTCACCAGCTTATGGAGCACTTCTCTAGGTGACACTTACCTAAGTGACATAAATAGTGATTTCAAAAACCGTAATTATCTTGACATGGTTTAACACACTATTTAATTAAAATATTACAAAATAATATTAAAACACGCAACAACATCACTAAAATTAGTAATTCTGATATTAAAAATGTCGATTGTGTAAATTTACGAGGGAAAATGTATATATAACATGGCTGTATGAGCTGGCTGATGAAAATTAGTAATTCTGATGGCTGATGAGCGTAGTACGTATTTGTAAAAAAAAAGTTGATTTGACATTTTTTTTGTGATAATCTTTTCGCGCTGTTTGCTTTGTATATCTATTTTATTTGCTAATTCCTTACATTTACGAGTAATATTGGCAGAAAAAAGAAAGCGAGGTCAGAACTAAATAGAAATGGGGAGTAGTTACTAGGTAGTTAACCTATCTGGATATTACCTGTTATCTGGATATGCTAAATATTGTTCTATTTTTTGAAGCAAAAACGTGACACTTTGCTTAAATAACCAAAAGCAGTTAAAAAGTCTATTTCGTCATATTTCGTGAATAAATCAGTCTCTCACGGTAAAAACGCCTCCGAGTAAACAAATGAGGCCTTTGTATTATTTTGACAGCCTCAATACGGTCAACAGCGTCCAAATAATCAAAAAATCTTCCATTTCGAATAATTAAATATAAACTTTTCTTTGAAAAACGGTCACCTAAGTTTTAAGCGCCCGACATTTGGCCTCCTAAATTTAGGGGGTCACTTAAGACGTTAGGAAACCCTTAAACATTGGTGAAAACGAAATTTCTTTTAAGTGGCCCTTAATTTACGTTAAGTGTCACCTAAAATTTAGGGATTGTTGGTGAAATCGGGCATAAGTCTTTTAGAAGATAACTCCCATTAATTTCCTATTCATAGGAGATAACTTATCGAACTGGCTAACGAAAACATTGCGTAAGCATCATAAACAGTGCACCTTCAAAGATACAAATCAAGAAAATAAATAAATAGAAAAACTTCTCATGGCCACGGAGAGCCTTGTGAATACTAATAGGCATGTTTGATACAGGGGAGAAATTGTTCAAGTTTATTCCACGTCAGGGAGACATTGACGAGGGATAGTAGAACTAATGTCGGAAAACAACTGTAGTACCGGAGCAGAGACGACCGACGTGTTGAAACAAGAGTAGTCCTCCAAAACATTTTCTGAAAACAGAAAGACCTACAGAGCTCAGTCTCTACCTTACTTTTTATGATGACAACCGGTAAGGTAACTTATTAAGTCCATAGGGAGAGACCTGGATAAAAATATTGCAGGAACTCAATAATGTAACTCGAGAAATAATAAAATATTTAAGTAGATAGGAATAATAAAATATAGGTATGAAATCAATGTATTGCGTTCTAATTTACTACACCAAGGGACATACGAGTAGTAATCAATACTAATATTATAAAGAGGAAATGTTTGATTTTTTGTTTGTTCGTTTGTTTGTATTGAATAGGCTTCGAAACTACTGGACCGATTTCAAAAATTCTTTCACCGTTGGGAAGCTACACTATCCCCGGGTGACATAGGCTATATTATATTTTCTAAAAAATTACGGATCATTAATAAAACTCCAATAATGTAACCCAAGGTGTAAAAAAATACCCAAAAAATTCCTTTCATCGCGTGTGCTGCGAAAACTATTGATGATAGAACAAAATAATGTACTACGACTTTGCAGAACACATCATTATCTACAAAAAGTGTCGCGACAGTATATGTCTAACTATTATAGTTATGTCACAATAAGTGTTCTTTTATTTTCAAAATTTAATTGGAATGCCGCCGCTAAAAAACGCTCTTTATTTGTACCTTGGTATTAATCCTTATCAAAATCAATTACCTACTTCATATTCACGACTGCTTCAATACCTTTATATAACTTTTTGAATTAGAACATGCCGGCAGTGTGGTTCGAATCCGGCACCTCGGGGAACCAGTCCGGCCCCTAAACCATTAGGCCACTGATCCTGTGGTATCTATTACGTATAGCAGTGAGTACGGGTGTGTACCCCGTCAATATTTACAGTGGCACTATCGGAACCGCAAATGAACCAAGATCATATTTCACACGCGCTCGGCGACTGGTTAATTGATTCAATTTACCGGCGGCAATACAATGGGCGGACAATTACACCGATTTCCCCATTTCCCAATTTTCCCATTTTCCCGGGATCCGTGCGCCGGCGGACCCGGGCGGACAGTTTTAATCAGAGGCACCTCCCACCTATCCACCGTGGGAATTTCATTACACCAGTCGGTAAGTAATCTTCACAATTTGTTACGCGGATAGTGATGCGGCCCGGCATGCAAATTAAGGCCGGAAATGTTGTGAATTCAAAATTTGAACGCGACGCACTGGGTTGTTCATAAATGGAACTCAACTATTTGTATGAGGGATTGTTTGTGAAAATTCATATCTACTACGAAGGTCATTGTGTAAATAAATAATAAGAAATCTAAAATTTGCTAATATCATTTCTTCCGCGTAAACTTCGATGTAAAGTAGCTTATATGATACAGCGTCCAATGAACCTAGTAGGTATAAAAGGTAAGCGTAGACAAAAAATCAAGTCGGTCTTTTGGCTGCGTGATAGAAAGACAAACTGTTAATGTAAGGAAGTGACCGTTTCCAAATATTACGTCAACACCTACAAACGCTTGGTATCCGTGTCATCGTAACCTAAATCAACCAATATCTATTGACCAAATATCCTGCAAATTGGTGTAGCTACCGTTGTCAGCTGACGTCGTAGTTTCATGAATTTTGTTACACATATTTACGATTGCTTTCCTCAACTTCTTCTTGAGTCAGGTTCAATTATCCAGGTAAGCAAGTTTCGTGATTTCGATATATTAATAAAAAAATAATTGAAATTTTCTGAATTAAACCAGCCTATTTTTGTTTATCATTATTTAATTTTTTATGTTTAGTTTATACTAAATTCCTTTTTCTTTATTTTATTTTGTTTTAAATGACACTGAACGAGAATGTTGTGTCACCAATATGGGACTCGTATTAGAATAACTTTAATGTAAACTATTTACCTATGACGTAACAATATGTGTTCTGCAGGTGTACCTTACTGGAATAAATAAATAAATAAATAAATAAAGCAATCGCGTTGCTTAGCAAACCTAAATTTTCTCGTCTAATAACAGCCTAACTCCAACGTACCCAACCCATTTGAGAATGCAATCGTGGAACAATATTTGCCAAATAAGTACAATAGAACCTCTCATGTTTCTAACCGACTTCCTCTGTAGAAAAACCAGAAACCACGGACTTGGTCATCACTGTTTGTGAGGGCCGGAAACAGGAAGACTTCAAGATTAATGCGTAAACAAATGGTCGACGATGAAACCGTGTTTTGCTGGTGGCATTACTGAAATTTTAATACTAGGCAGACATGACTTTAAAATGATAAATCAAAATCAATCAAAATCAAAATTTCTTTATTGATTAGGACATTAAATATCTCTTTCAATCGTCAAAAAGGAGGGGGGTAGGAAAGTAGGAAGGAAACACACAGTGACACGCTGACCGCCCTATGGCTGTAGATAAACGTATCCCTCGCCAACCACAACCGAACCGGGCTCGACAATGTCAGACAGAGCCGGAACGCTAGTAATGTCTAGTATAATTAAGAAAAACCATCTAAAACTACAGCAAGAGTAAGCCAGTCCACCAAGGCAGCACCCGTTCACGAGTATAACGCAGGGCCCAGCCATCGTCCAATTCAACCATATTTGAGGGAAAAGAGCGACCCGGCCCCCACGCCATCGCCAGACAGACTTTTAAGTGAGCGTGCATCACACATGCTGCATGTGATAGGTAGTTGCTCCCACCCTACTCTATCCTATCCCTACCCTATCGCTACCTTACCCCTACCCTATCCTACCATTGCCTTAACCCTACCCTACCACTACCTTACCCCTACCCTACCACTATCTTACCCCGACCCTACCACTATCTTACCCCTACCCCACCCTATACTACCTTACCGCTATCTTACTCCTACCCTACCCTACCCCTACTCTAACTACTACTAATCAACTAAAATCTCTACTACTAACTACGATAGCAATAGCAATCGAAATAATAAAAAAAAACCTGGCGTTAATGTGCCGGTTGTGCTTTTGCGCGCGAGGGCCCGGTGTCCGAATTGATTTGATTGATTGATTCATGTGCTTATTTTCGTTTAGTCTCAAAATGTCCCAGTTGCAAAATATTTTGTGTGCATTTCTAGGTAGATACAACTATTTTGTAATGGCTCATGCTATTGAGATGTTTGTGCGAATTCGTTTTTTTTTGCTTCGCTGCTCTCTACATAGTATAAGTCTTTTCGGAGCAGACAGTTGAATTCTCAAAATGTTAAGTCTGCAAAAAGTCGAATTTGCAGAATACTGTACCTATCCCAAAATATTGAATTTGCAAATAGTTTAATTATCATTTCCCAAAAAGTTGAATTTGCAGTATGTTGCATCCCAAAATGTTGAATATGCAAAGTTGAATTATCATTTCCATTTCCCATAGAACATTACCCTCACAATTTTCATTTACCCATTTCTATAAGTAAGGATTTATCAGCACGAAATAAATTTATAAAAACTTCGGTAGGGCTTTCTAGCAATTCCCTACGCGCAAGTTTACCTGAGTTGATAGAACAAATAGCCCAAAGGGTCTCATATCACGGGAAGGTTAGAGCTGGGGCTATTTACATGTTATTGCAAACCAATAGCTTCTTCAAACACTCGGGCTACAGCTCAGATCGAACATCCTCCCTTGTCCGTACTTATGTAGATATTCTCATATCGTAGAGAGCCGATAGGCTGATACTGGATATATTTACCGAGTTATTGTACCGATATCTTACCTTTCAGATTACCTAGAATAGTATTTTGACGAAGTTGTGTGTACCACCGTTACAGGATGACTAAGTTTACGCATAGGTACCCTTAGGAAGAGTGCAAATAGGCTGTAACGTCTTTCTAAAAAAATTCTTGTACCTAGAGTAGGAGTCCATTAAAAGCTTGAGGAGTAGGTACGTTTAGTTGCATCATCATCACAGCCCGTAACAGTCCACTGCAGGACTTAGGGCCTCTCCCACGAAAGGGGAGGTAATTGCCATAATCTCCACGCTTGGCAGACGGGTTGGAGATCGCAGTGTTTAAATAATACAATGGAAAATGCTGCTGCCCATTTTACAGACTACGGAGACTTGATCTTTTGCCTCGAAAACATTAGTCGCCTTGTACGACACCCATGAGTGTAAGGGGTTGGTGCTATTCTACTCTGCCGGACACCACACGGCCAAGAGGGCGTTTAGTTGCATGACATCGTTTTATTTGATTTCGATTATTTATATAAAAAAGGTACATTAAGTTTTTCTTTATGAAAAATTAGTGTTTTTCTTTATGAAAAAAGTTATGCCACAGTCACAGTGAACGCTTGCAAATAATAATGATCAGTCCAAAAACATTTAAAGTACCTACGTTTCAATAGAAAATACCAAAGCACGTTATCGATAAGTATTATCCATAGATATCTAATAAGAGCGTCGGTGGCCTAATGGATAAGGGGTCCGACTCGTATCCCGTGGTACCAGGTTTGAACCCCAGTGCCGCCATGTACCTACCAATGACTCTTTTCTAAGTGATGTACACTAGTTATACACTAGTAGAAAACGCCGGACTAATCCTGGGTCATGGTCTACACAGACCCCGGGCCCTCGCGCGCAAGAGCACAACCAGGACATTAACGCCAAGAATCTATATTTATTTATTTAGATTTCTTTGGATAATAGTCATGGAGAACATGCACTTTTTTGCACGACAAATTTGTAGTCCAACAGAAAATAACCTGCCTATAAGATAACTAAATCCAATACACTATTAGATAAGGTATACTACAATACAATACCTAATAATATAGCTAGACATAATTAAATCTGTCCGTAGAAACAAGCTGGCAGAAAGGGTTGGGCCTGTGCCATTCAAGATTGACCCTCACTCACATTCGGCTAACAAATGTTATAAGAGATTATAGGTACGACGCCGAAAATAGAACATTGATCAATATAAAGAAGGGAATAATAAAAGTACCCAATTACTCTTTTCTGAGTTATGTAGGTCTCCGTAAGAGCATCGGTTATATACCTACATTAAGTTGAACATAACCGATGCTCTTACAGACAGGGAAAAAAAAGTGACAAACAACAACCTTTTTTGTACGTGGGGAAAATCCATTTTTAGATACCTACTAGCTGACCCGGCAAACGTTGTTTTGCCATATAAATATAAAAAAATTTAGGGCTGGACTACCCCTAACATTTAGGGGGATGAAAAATAGATGTTGGCCGATTCTCATAGATACCGGATAAGCACAAAAAATTTCATCAAAATCGGTCAAGCCGTTTCGGAGGAGTATGGCAACGAAAACTGTGACACGAGAATTTTATATATTAGAAGATATAAACGGAGAAGATTGTGTTAGACTCGCCTATCATTGAAAATGACAGTCCTTAAGCTCATGGTTACACATGCAGTAGCTCAATGTTCAAGCTACTGCATGTGTAACCATGATCCAATCTGGTCAGGTTCCCTTGTTAACAGGGTCACGGAGGTCAGATGGCAGTCGCGCCACTGTAATTACCTGATCTGCCAAATTCTGGTTCATGGTCAAGGCTAACACAACTGCTACAACTGCACAACGCTAACAAAGGATATCACAACTGGGATTAACGCCAAGATGACCAAAAAAAGCACCGTGGTTGTACAGAACGTCTATAGATTGTCACTAAAAGATATTACTGAATTCTAGTCGATCTACGCATAGGTACAGTTTTTCGTGATAGAAAACCACTATTTCCAGATCCATATACGTAGTTGCACCTCGCAATTTCTAAGTAATGGAGCGGTTAAGATGATATATGACCCAATCGATGGGAAACTGGTTGGTAATAGCCAGCACCTGTCGCAATGACTGACCATTCCGGCCGCCCGTCGCATTTCCCCGTAATCTTTCCTACCCTCAATTTACTTTTACATAAGGTTGACCTGCTTGCGACATTTTCTATAACAATTCCGAGTGTCCTTAATGGCAATAGAATAAATAATAGGTAATAATCTTAGCTTTAATGTCCCGGTCTCGCGCACGAGGGGCCAGGGTCCGCATTGACCATACTCCAGAAACTTTAGTGGAGCGACTCCCATCTGCTACCAGGGGAACCTGACCAGATTGGATCATGGTTACACCCTGAATGTGCAGGTTTCATCACGATGTTTTCCCTCACCGTAAGAGCATCGGTTAGTATTCAACCTATTGTACATAACTCAGAATAGAGTCATTGGTACATGTCCGCACCGGGATTCGAACCCGGTACCCCTCGCTTACGAGTCGGATATCCTAACCTCTCGGCCACCGACGCTCTTAATGACAATAAAGTTGTCCGTTGTTAAAGGAAAGACACAAATGTTTACCACAGAGATTAAGTAAGATTCCCCAAGTTGAAATTCAAAAGCAACAGTACTTTACGAAAGAATTTATCCCCGGCTCATAAAACAATAATAAAAGCGTCCTTGTAACGGCTATGTAATCAGCTAGATGTCGTACCAGTGGCGTGCCTAGGGGTTCAGAGTAAGGCAAGCCGAGAGATGAAGTTTGTGTAGTTTTTACGGTTATTAAAAATAAATCCATCCCCTTGCCACATTACGGAAATAATTTGTTATTTTCTGAGAAATGATTATAAACTTTACCTTTTCCATGCAAATCAAAACTTGTGCACATTTTAAACCATCACAAGGGACTCTACTTCGTCTATTGTTAATCAATCTAATTAAATCACTTTTACTACAAAACACAACACAAACACAACAAAAAACTAATTACTTATCCGCCCAAACGGCTCAAACAAAACAATAGTGAAGTTGGTACGTATTACAGCATTCAACAAACGTACCTACTGCGCATGCGCGAAGTTGCCAATTTCAAAGATCCGTGTACAACTTCATACGCATGCAGGGCTTAAAGTCTCGTACAATTTACCATATAAACAAACGTATAGTTATATCTCATTATAGGACAGTTTTCATATGTAAGAAAGAGACATACCGGCCGGAATCAAAGCCCGCTTACAAGCCAGCGCGTGCGAGCGAGATGACTGACCGAGTCTCAATTTCCTCAACTTGCGTGTGCGTTCGGATCGTGTTTCGTTACCTGGGCGCACGATGGCGCTGCTTTGCGGCGCGGCAGTTTGAAAAGCATTAGGAGCGCGAACTTTAAATACTTCGCGCTCGCATTATCTTTGATTTTTTATCGATAATTATTTTTATAAGGCAAGCCCGGCTTTTGGGCTTGTATGACAGTAACGCCACTGTGTCGTACCCACTTACATTTAATGAGAAATATAATTCCCACTGGAACATCACATAGATCTAAATAATTAATGTAATGTGTAAGTAATTAATATAATGATAAGGCAAAGTATGGCAGTCAGTCCAAACGCTGTATGTTTCGCCGAATCATCATCACATCCCATAACAGTCCACAGGACTAAGGGCCTCTCCCACGAAAGTGGAGGTTATTACCATAATCTTCACGCTTGGTTGGTATATAAAAAATATAAAATGCTACTGCCCATTTTCCAGCTAGATCTTTTGACTCGAAAACATTAGTCGCCTTGTACGACACCCACGAGTGGTTGGTGGTGGAAGGAGTTGGTGCTATTCTACTCTGCCGGACACTACACGGCCAAATACTGAGTCAATAAAGTCTAAGTTAGAGTTTAGTCCATCGACTCGATAAGGAGAAGAAGGCAAGGCATGTTCTCAAAATACACTTACCGGCAACCTGTTTAGTTTATTTAAGTGGGTCATTTGAGCTTAACTTGTGTAATGCCTCTATTTTTTGTTATTGTGTTGTTTGTTTGACTATGACAAAATAATGAAACTTCTTTGATCGCAATTAACTATTTTCGTGTTGATCATAAGTACCAGGGTGACAAGTAAGGGCTAAATTGATCCCTGGGTCTGATTTTTTCTTGTTAAAGACAAACGAGCATGTAGAGTTTTTAATAGAAAGTACCATATAAAACTCTTTTAGTGACATTATGCGCGTATCAACGTGGTAGCTATGAGGCCCGCGACGGGTGTGTTGTAGAGAAGGCTTAAGATGCTGGAGAGTCGAGGATCTACCTAATCCAGCAGTCATAAAAACTTGGGGTGATTAAATAATAATCTCGCTGTCGCATCTTGTTATTCAGGCAATCTTCGTCTCGAAAGTGTGTCGAGGCATTTGTATAAGTTAGGGTTATAAGTGACGCAGAGGTTCTAAAACAGACACGAGGCACGTTTGGCAAACCTAGAGGGGTTATTTATAATTAGCTTCACTTCACATCTTATCATCATCTTCATCATCTTGGCATTGTGATCTGATTGTGCCCAAGCGCGGCACGCGAGGGCCCAGGATCCGCTCCACTTCATTTTCATCAGTGTTTCTTCCATAAACAAAACAAAGAACTAAACGAACAGACTATGCGCTATTCAAAAAAGGAGGAGTTTTTTTTTATTCTGCGCACTGACAAACGATTAAACAGCCCCCTGATGGTAAGCGGTAACTGTCGCCCATAACATCTACGATTCACGCCCATAGTTCTACCATAAAATTGTTCAGTAGAACAGGTGAGACTTAAGAGTTCAGCTTGTTCTATTATTTAAAAGCCTAGGACTAATGAGAAAACAAAATACCACTAGTTCTACCGTAGAACTATTCAATAGAACAGGTGGGAACAAAGGATTTAGGTTTGCTAGTGCATGCCTTGGCGGCAGAAATAGATGGGGGTTATCAATTCGTCGGAATCTTTCGATTTTATATAAGCCTAAAGTAAAATGTAAAATTACGCAACGACTAAACATCTGCTTCTTTTATATGGTTAGTGCTAGCACTCTGTGGCACAAACAACGAAAACAATATCAAACCAAACGTGAACGCAAAAAGAAATAAGAAATGTATTAGATTAAATTTCTAGAATACCGATACTGGGACAGATTCCCGGTGGAGGAGGAATATTTGCCGGGCGGGTAGCTAACTCAAATAATCTTACACATTACGCCGTGATCAGATGAATATTTGATGGAGAGCGCCGTGACTGGAATAGTGACGTTATCCGCAGTAACAGACGAGGTTCGCTTTATATTATTACCTATTATAAGTCTTGTAAGTTGGTGTAATAATATCGTAAGATGATTTTTTTTTGGTAGAGGGCGTCCTCAAGTGTCCTACAAGTAATCGTCAGGCGTCGCTAATTTTCAAGCGGCTCGATTCTTAATTTTTCGTTTCTAGCGCGTTATCATATGTAGTCACACATTATTTTCCTTCTAGAGGCTTATCAAGCTGGCGTAGCTAGCCAGAACCACTGGAACACACGTTTTCTCATACAATTACTTACAAATCTTTCAATTCAGTGATGAAGTATATAAATGTACGTAATCAATGTATTGGAGCGTCGGTGGCCTAGTGGTTAAGGTATACGACTCGTGAGCGCATCATACTGCGGCCATGTACCAATGACTCTTTTCTGAGTTATGTGCTATACACTAAAGGTGAGGGAAAATATAGTGATAAAACCTGCAAGTTCCGGAGACTGAATATGTAATCATGATCCAACCTGGTCAGGTTGCAGGTACCAGGGTCACGGAGGTCAGATGGCAGTCGCTCCACTGTAATTACATAATCTGCCAAATCCTGGATCATGGTCAAGGCGGACCCCGGGCCCTCGTGCGCGAGAGTACAACCAGGACATTAACGCCAACATGAACCAATGAGCATGTATAACAGGGTCAGGGAGGATTTTATCCGCATCCTCATCTCAGATAAGGTTATATAATTGCGTCCTCATTATTGCAGAGGCCTCTCGCTTAAATTGTACCCTTGTGTAATTTTAACGGCCTGACTTAAATATAGGAACTGACCCATATTCGGCCTGAAACGGACAGAGCATATATTATTTACAAACCAAAGGGTTTTGGCTTAGCAATGTGATATCACAATGAGTACCTACATACGTGGTTGACTAGTTTGTATCCCGCACATGTTTCCAAGGGCTGGCTGTTCCCCGGGCTACCCCTCGCTTCAATATACGGTTCATATTTTTGAAGCTAAGAGTCTCTCGTATCTTTTGAGTGGTTGGAGTGCTTTCAGGCTAAGCCAACAAGGACGCAAGGCGTACTAAGTTGTGATTTCTGTACGTATTTTATTACCTACCTGCCTGTGTACTTAGTACACTAATAGGGTGTACTCGTAGGTAAGACGTCAGTGAATTTTTGCTAAAAGGTTGCCTTTAGCCAATTTATAAAAGTGCCAAAATAGGTGCGCCTACATAATCGATTTTTTAACGTAAGTTGTGAAAAGATTTATACTTCGCACAAATGGTACCCAAATCGCAAAATCGCACATTGCCCAATCATACTTCGGACATAAAAATTTCGTACTCTTGTAAAAAAACCGGCAAGGTAGAAGAATAATAGTACCTAAGCAGGTAGTAGTAAAATTGAAGTTTAATATATTTACGAAACTGTAACTTATTGATGGGCAGCATCAATACAGAATTTTCGCTATTGCAGCTACTAGACACATACCTAAACGTAGCCCATTTAGCTTATAATCTTAAACTTGATATATTTAATTATAATTACATTTAATTGTAATTAAAATTTTAAAACAAATTTATTTATTTATTACAATAGAAACATATTTTACATAGTCAAAATGAAAACTTAAAACTAGATCCGATTTTCTTATTAGTTTATGTATTTCTAATTATCTTATTAGTTTTATACCACACTCGAATCTGGGTTACTCAGGTGCGTATCCATTATCCAAGAACGCCGCTGCGCTATATTTACTTTTTAATTTTATCGACACATCCTGTCACGTGGCCAGTGATAGATCGACCGCCCCATGAATAAGGTAACTGGGTCTGGGTCTTTTTGTTTGGTCTCTCGAAACCACGTCGAGATTGCTACAGGTCGGTACAGGCACGAGGTTGTGTTGAAGAAACCAAGACCGAAAAACGTGTTAGGTGGCAATAACCAAATAGGTAACTTTAACTATCTACCTTTGAATGTTTCAACGGAAGTTTCTAAACAGGCGCGTAGCTACCGCCGTATCTGCCGTATCAATTATACGGGGCCCCCGGGCCATAGGGGCCCCCAAACGTGTGTAAGCAATAACACGTTATCCATAATTTCAGTTAAACATTCCCTATTTCCCGATAAAAAAATTTTTTTTATAGAATTTTAGACCAGGGTCGGAGACCCCTCCGCAAAAAAGACAATTGAAATCAAGTGATACAATCCGTTTTCATTCACCTTTCGTTAAAGAGATATTTATCATTTTTATTCAAAAAAAAAAACAAGACGACATCAAGACAATTTCATTGAATTTTGGGTAAACTGTGCGCCTATCAGATGGCAAAAATGGTAACAATTTTGATCTCATATTGAAAATTTTATATTTTCGGAACTATCGGTAGCACCAAGGGTTCTTCCTTAAACGGGTCATATAGACCTGGTTCATAATATACCTTGGCCCACACGCCCACACGCAATTAATCTTTGAATTTGTCTGTTTTCAAGTTAATAATGGAACGTTTTGATAGCAAAAATATCAAGAAATTTCGAGTTCTTACGCTCGCTCATTAACTGTTCGTGAAGCTGATTTTATTATAAATTCTTGTTAAAAATTTCGAGATAGCCCAGCGCTATCGTCATTTTGCTGATTTTACGGAATTTTTTATTTAAATCGCGCAAGGTTTTAATGGATAAATTACAAAAATTTCGTGCTCGCTGCGGTCGCTCATTAAGTTATAAGTATATAAGTTATATAAGTTATAATCGCGCAAGGTTTTAATATAGCCAAGCCAAAGGCCAATATATTAAAAATTCCTAGTCCTATTTAGCCTCGCGAAACTGACTGTTAGAGACTATTGTCACACAAATGTAGAGCTCGCTATGCTAGTCCATTTATTGACTTAAGCTAAGACTAGGATTTAAGTTACTCATTAGTACCCCCCCCCCGTAGTTGGGGGTATCTGATAGGGGGGCCCCTACACAATAATTGATACGGGGCCCCCGAAGGGCACGCTACGCCACTGTTTCTAAACCTAAGCGACGATGGAATGGCAATTTGTGTTTCAGGAGACGTAAAAATTTAATTACACCGAAATTGCTTTCTTACATAGCACCTATTTTGCTTCGAGTGGTGATACCGACGTTCACCTTCAACACAGAGACGTTTAATAAGGATACTGAAGAACGCGGTGGATTTCTTTTTAATATTAGACTAGCCAGGCAATTGACCGCCACCTCAATACTGTGTTATCACTTCGCCAGAAAAAAGGATGCTTTTGGTGCGTAAAAACGCGCAATTCAATAGCTTTTTGCTGTATTAACCGTTAGTAAAAGTGATTTCATTACTTATCTTTTACTTACGGTCGCGTCGCAGCAAAAAAACATTTTGTTGAGAGTTTTTACGCACTTTTAGTGGTCTAGAGGTGAAGAGTCGTAAGTTTCACACGAGAGTCTTTTTTTATATCTCTAGTCTTTACGTCATTTACATTTACAGAAAGCAGTCTATATTAGAATCTGACTATTTAGCTAGCTCGTGATTTGCTCTCTTGTTAAAAAAAATATTATTTTTACTTATATTATTCTGTACTACTGGACCCAGCGCAGCTTTGTGCGCGTGGCGTCCTACCCCTACCCTATCCCTACCTTCATCATCACAGCCCATAACAGTCCACTGCAGGACTTAGGGCCTCTCCCACGAAAGGCGAGGTTTTTGTCATAATCTCCACGTTTGGCAGACGGGTTGGAGATCGCAGTATTATAAGTATAACAATGGAAAACGCTGCTGCCCACTTTCCAGCATACGGAGCCTAGATCCCCCCCACCTATTTTACACCTACTCTATATTATCTGCTGTACACCTACCTAACCTCTTCCTACCCTTATTTGCTTATAAACCTCTCTCTTGAATCACTCTTCTACCTATTGTTGAAAACCGCATTAAAATCCGAAGTGTAGTTTAAAAATCTAAGCGTACAGATACGAGTCCGTAACTTAGGGAGAGACGGCGGGAAGCGACTTTGTTTCATAATATGCAAAGAAGATTTTTGTAGAGACAGAACTCTAAATATATTTCATGAAACTCTATGCCTCTATAGCATTTCCGTTAAATTTCATTTCAAAACCGGCTCTCACAGAGAAGTATCCTTTGAACTACAACAAGTGGACACTTGAAACATAACTAATCCACGTGTAGGTAAATAGCCGAGCACAATCTTGCCCTGGGCAAAACATAATGTACTAGGTAGGTAATAAAACGTGGCCCAGGTACGAATAATGGCGTAATTATCTATTTTGGGTACGCTTGTGGTATTCTGGCGTTCCAATCCAACCTTACAACGTAGAAACACCTACGATAAAATGTTACTATGTATTATTATATAGGTAAGTAGTTTTATGAAGTATCGAAACTACGTCATCTACACGAGCGGGGTCGGTACAGTATCTACAGGTACTTACGTACCACATTGATCCAATTTTATAGGGAAAAAATGGTTTTGTTTGCTTGTTGGAGTAGTAGTTGGTTTATTTTTGTAGTTTACATACATATACGGATAGTAAGATTGAAATGTATGACAATGTTAATTACAAAAAGCTTTATTAACTTGGTTCAGAAATTATAATTTTTCTTTTTTCATATCGTAATTGCAATTTATGGGAAAATGCAACTGTTTCCCGTAACACAGGTCTGTACCTAGCTCGGGATTAAATAACAATTTTATTTTACACATTGTAATGGTATGTTCCGGGTGTCCTACCGCGTACCTTTGTTGGGAAACCCGGAACATACCATTAAAATGTGTATAAATAATAACCGCTATAGTTTAAAACATGATGTTATTTTATTTTATTATTTATTTCAGTTTGGTCAGAAAATTTTAATTTCTGACCACTGTCGATGAATCTTTCGAAAACTGGTTTCCGTTACACACCACACTACACTTCACGTATTTATTGAACTACACACACGTGTCGTTGCGTCTAAATATCGAGCTAAAAACAATACTAACCGCGGTAACAAACTCGATAATATGTGTAGTAAATAACTACGAAAGTCTTAAAACCTACACACACATGGGTGCGCAATGGCTAAGCGCACGCGCATTTAAAATTAGTTTCATGCATCCCGCCACACGGCGCGAAGGTAAAGTCCCGTAATAACAATGATTTCATAGATAATCCAACTGGTATGTGCTATCAACCGGGAAAGGTAAGAATAACCGTCAAATTCCAGGAGTTCGCCGTCTTATCAATGTTTGCCGAAGCAATAGAGCTTGTGTTATTGGGTTCGGTTTGTGGATAAAGGCAAAAGACATTTCAGCTTAAGACTCGAACACGAGGTACTGCAATATCTGCATTTTTGTTACAACGAAGATCCTTTAGATTAGTGGGGAGTCAGCTAATTCGACCCCAGATTTGTAAAAATAGGCATAAAATAAAACTTTTTCGTTTTTTTTACTAATTACATTGTTGAACAAAATTCCTTTTATTAGGTTAATGCGAACCCATGTCCAGTAACAATCTCAAAGCTTCAAAGTTAGATACGACAAAACAAAGGCTACAAAGAACCCATTTTTCTCCACGCGGATATAAATTACTCCTTATTAAAGGAACAATAGGGTTTTGTATTCTTTGTTGTAACTATTTCAATTGCAATTTAACTGGCCACGTAGGTAAGTGTCTAAGCACCAAGTGAATAAAGAATGGCAATTCCATTTTCTCGTCCCAACTTCTCCCTGACGGGGTGTTAGAAACTTCAAACAGCTAATCTAACTCGGCCAGGCACCGCCACGTATCACGTCACGCCATACAAAAGGCTCGCATGTCGGCTAATCAAAAAACTTTCCCAGGTAACGTATCAGGAGAAAATTTGCCAACGTCAGCGCTCAAACAGCTGGATGGACTGCCACGGCGTCTCGTTAGTTGCCGATTTGGATAACTTATCTGCTAGTAAGCAAGCAATATAAAATGGAGGCGTGATTCTAGTGTAGGTAATATTATGTTAGGTAGGATTTCTTTTCGCTGAGATCTGAGCTAAATTGCCTACGACCCACGAAAAGACATGTGAAGAATAATACGGGAAATATAAAAATCGAATCAGACTGAGGTGAAAAGGGCACTAGGTTAGATACTTGGTCAACCGGTCGGTCACTTCATTACGCTTAACTACGCTACCCTAACGAGACTTAAAAGACTCAAACCGACTGAATACGCTAACAATGGATAAGCAATAACAATAAATATAGCGTCTACCTTTTAAATCTAATTAAATTACCAATGCTCCCAACAAGCCATCAATCAGTTTGACAATTGAATAGGGAAGTATCAAATCGAATAATGATCGGCACACCAGTAAGGATGAATAAAGTGAACGTTTTAAAAAATTACTTTACCGAGTAAATTTGCGGGCCTTCAGAAGAGATGGGACAACATTCATTAGCATCATAATATGAATGACATGTTTATCATCAAAGTGGGTCAGTCGAAAATACTATGCTATTCATTATTTTGATTTAAAATAGGAGGCGACACGAATACTCGACAGGCAGAAGCACTGTTTCGACATTTCAAAGATGAGATCATGTGCCAAATGTTCGTAGTGAGGTGAAGGACTGACAGAGCTTGAACTGTTTGAGGATTGTGCGATCAGCTGTTAATTTCTGTTAGACTTTATTATAATTTTATGTATAAGCAATAAATAATTTTTCATTCAATCATTAATTTCATTCTTTATTGCGTATTACTACATCAAGAACAATAACAAAAGATAATAAATATACATTGCAAAGGCGGGCTTATCCCACAATGGGATTCCTTCCAGCTAACCTTACCTTAGATAGTCCGAAATTAGCTATTTAACGAGGGGCGGTAGCAATATCGAGTTTTGTGCAAATTTAAAGTTAACTACAACGGTGATGTCGGTAGTATATTGTTATTTAGAGGAGCTTGACGATTCTTATTATACAAAGGGTATCGAAGTTATTGAGCATCGCTGGGAAAAGTGTATAGAGCTGAAAGGAGGATTATGTTGAAAAATAAATATATTTTTTTCCAAAATTTTTGTGTTTTCTTTGTTGGGCCAGGTACTTCTGAGACCACCCTCGTAGGTACCTATTCATTCATTCCTATGCGTAGTTCAAGCACAGCAAATTTTTTATTGTTTTACTTTGCACTATCACGCGGTCTTTGAAACCCAACTAAGACAATCGTATGCAATAAACATTAACGACGACAATATAAGAGGAAATATCACCGCCACTTCGCTGCATGTGATTTGCTTACAAAGTGTGCCTAATGAATAAACTGTTCACCGGTCAGTATGAATTGATAGAGCTCTTGTATTACCAGACGGCTCATAGAGTGATAGACAATGACAGCTTAATACGCGCTTTGCCTATAGATTCCAATTTGCCAGCTGTACGACTTCCCGTCCTTTGGCTATGTGATTTTTCATGATGAATTTATAAACGTGTGACAGCATTAAAGTATTCGTGGTGGCATAGTGCCTACTAAGGGAAACCGAATTTTCGTTCCACAGGAAGGGGAACACTGAAGAAAAGATGGATGGATTTTGTGATGAGGAATATCAGTGAGCTTGGAGATGACAGAGAATACAGATGAATGGAGAAAGAACTGGGCCGACCTCAAATGTATGGGATAAGATGATGATGTTGTAAAACAATTACATATTTATAGGAATGTTCAAGTTCATCACTGCTTCTCAATGAATTCCTTAACAATATCTGTGCTTTTCAGAAAATGCGTCTAAGAAGCTACCAATATTAAATATCAGTGACAAGCTCATCGCGGTGCTGAAGTTCGACTAGCCTCAAACTACGAAAAGGTCACTCATCCAATTCCCGTAAATTGCGATTCCCTTTTGGTTATCAGTCTCGCCAGTTCGCCACTATAGACGTGCCGCTTCCTACAAATTTTCTCACACAAAATAAATGATATTCGAAAGATCTTATCTGAATTCAAGCGTATCTCATTAAAACATCAAACGCAGTGTCATTTAATTTGAATAATTATAATAACTAACGTTTATCGAAATATAAATTAAAACTATAAAATATTTACCTACTTTGTTAAATAATGACGGTCGAATTAATTCAGCTAGTTAATGTAACTAGTTTTAAAACTCTTGGTTACAGTATAATTGTAATTTAAAACCAGTTATGCAGCAAATACTGGCGATTACCTACGACAAACACATAAATTGAATTAACAACGATTTCGATAGTTTCAGTTAAAAGTGTGATTTTACGTAGAGATAGTGCTGACTAATATCATTAAACTTAGTAGTGTCTCTAATTTCCACGTATTGAGACACAGCTTTCTAACCATAGGCATTTATTTTATATGAATTTCAACACTATTTTCAACACACCGCGAGTTTATTGCGGTGCGCAAAAGCTGAAGATTTTAAAATTTTATCGTTTTGTGTGTAAATTTATCAATTTACAGGGGTGCGACTACTTGGTGTAAATAATTATTTTCCTTTCTATTTTTAGCTGTGTGTTAAAAGATGTGAAGCTAGAATAACTCTACCGTTGCAGCACATACGTCACTAAATTGCATGCGTACATTTTCTGGTATTGTCGTAACTCTCCCTGATATCGTCAGACCGCTAAGCGCCGGTATTTACAGTGTATACAAGTTTATGGGGTTTAAAATGTAAATCCTACAATTTCATAACCTGTTGGGTAGAAATCTGGTGTGCGTGGGCGCCTCGCACGTGGGTTAGGCCACAGACTAGATATTTAGTCACGTGTAGCAGCAAAGTTCCATCTCCTTCGTAGGCTAAAGTATGGCGATCTTCTTCTAAAGATATTTGGTTTCTTTATTTTTTCTGTAGTGTACTCTCTGAAAAATTTTTCCCAGCAGAAATATCTGATTTTGTCTACTGAACAGATGAGTTCGTGGCACTTATAAGATTTCCCTCATTTTGAACTTAGTGAAAAGTTTTTTCGCCCACAATCAGATAACGACTGTTATAGAAAATAAAGTTCAGTTCAGCTACTTTCGGATATTATCCCCAAAGTACAAACTTACACATTTTGCTCATTATTATAATTACAAGCGACCCTGATGATACACCTAAACCTTGCTCATCCCTGTCTTTGGTAAAAGCCGCAAGTAAATCCGTTCAGTACTTTTTGAGTTTATCCCGAACAGTCAGACAGACGCGGCATGGGACTTTGTTTTATAATATGCAGTGAAGTACACATAGATAAAAATACGTACTTATATAGTACAAGTAGACATTCTTAAGCCATCAAGCCCAGTATAGCAACAATTCAACTAGGCACTTGATGCATACTTTATTTTTATCAGCAACGGGATTTCAATCAACTGATTAGTCTATGACCGGCGCGGGCGCACGAGCCGGCCCTACGGTCATCGCCCCCGCTTCCAAGATAAGTTAATGTGAGAAATACACATTTCTCGAATACAACCCGCGACAGTTATCACAATATTTGGACGAGTTAACGAATACGTTTGTTGATAACACCTCCCTGAGGATACATGGGAGAGCTAGTAAAAATATAACGTGATTAATGTATAGAGGATTAGATAAAGTTAGTGAGAGTGATGTTTATTCAAAATACTGCCTGCGCAAGGTTCCGTCTCCTTGTTCTGAATGTGACTTAATAGAGGATGCCGTTCATATTATAGTAGAATGTGTCCGGAGTGAAGTTCCAAGATTATTTGTTTATTGTGATGTTAATATTATTTTTGCTGGGGTGGTAGAATAGCTTATTGGCTTTTCCTTTTTCTAGAGAGACCAAAGCTTTATAAGGGATTGTTAGGCTGGGGATGACAAGGAGATATTTTTTTATTATTAACAATTTATTGTACACAAGTAAATTAAAGAGATAGTACAAATTAGATTTTATTATTTTATATTATATTTTGTGTTTTATGTATTTTATAATTTGTTGTATTTGTTGACTTGTATAATGGAGTAACATTGTCTTCGGACAAAGCTCCTTAAATAAAGATTTAAAAAAGTCTATCTATCTATCCACGAGGCATATCATGAAGGGCATATGATGAATAAATGCACGTGTTCCTAAAGTAGGTTGGTACTTATTCATTACGTGTTCAATTGAAACATCAGTACATTGTTGAATGAGAATGACAATAAAAATGTCATTGCTGCAACTAGGTGATTTTAGGGCTAACACTCACTATTGAGTTTCACTGATTTTAAGGGCGGCTTACACCAAATTCCTAAACTCATTAAAACTGATATTTAAACAAAAAAGATATGATCTGTTTAAACTGACTTGTCTTATTGGGTGAACAAACAATGCCCCAAATCACGACTTGCCGTATCATTCACGCTACGTATATTGTGTATAGATGTCGATAATTATATAAGAAACACATAGAATGTGTTTTTCAACGAATACTGATGCACATTATCCATTTAATTACATAATTTCCTTAACCGAATAAGACAAGTCAGTTTGGACAAATTATACGTTAAATATAATTCTTAAACTTGTTTAAGAATTTGGTGCAAGCCGAACTAAGTGTGTTTACCGTTCGTTTGTAGGTGGAGGTTTTTGTGGAACTTATATTACAAGCGAAATAAGATGGAAGTAGGTATTTTTCTACAGCCTACACCACCAGTGTTCCGAAACTTTTCCTGTTCAAGGTACCTACGAACTCAGGTAATTTTAGAAGGTGGGTACTTTTAAAATTACCAGTATAATATGAGTTAGCATCATTATGGAAGGACGTACAAAGCGGAGACGTTCTAAGTCTAAACAGGGTAGTACGATGTATGGTGCAGGGTAGTATGGTGTACAGGGTCTCCTGTACACCATAAACGAAAAATCTATTTTAAATTGTTTTGTAACTATAGTTACTAACGAAACTAACGATTAATGAATCTAGATTGATTAATCAATTGACTTCGAAAGACATGTAAAATTTTGTGTGTTAAACCTGAGACCCCTGGGGTCATGAAAAATAGATCTTTACTCGAAATTACAAACAAATATTGAAGTTCTATTTTTTTTTAAGTTGAGGTGATCATAATAAATGTAATTTAATTTAGAGCGAGCGCAGAGAGCGCAGACCTTTTTGGCATTTTGGCTCTTAGTTAAGTGAATTTTGAATAGCCTTCTGCGAAAAACCTGAGTGAAATGTGATTTATATTGTTACCATAGTGTGCGGTGTGTAAAATTTTTCACGTGAGCCATTTACTATTCGTTCGCGGGCCAGATTGTGGTACGCACATTGATTTTTAAGTCTTTGGGTACACAGGTCATATTGTTGTAAGGCACATGGTATAGACCTGAGGTCGGGTTGGGCAGCGTCAGATTAGAGGTAGCTGTATAATAAATAAATATGCTTGGACAATTCACACAGCGTCATCTAGCCCCAAAGTAAGCATAGCTTGTGTTATGCGTGCCAGAAAACTGATAAAATACTTATATATTTTAAATACATACGTATTATATATAATAATACCCAGACCCGTAACAAAAATTAAAATTCATCGTTTCAATTGAGGTGCGAACCCGAGACCACTGCATGCATAGGCATGTTAACCAACCCAATTACTCAGGTCGTTCTCAGGTACCTACTCAGGTCGTAGAGTAAACCACAGTTAAAATCGTCCTGCTTTATATTACAGTTTTACCAGTACTTTTCGCCTACGCGCAGTTCAAAGTGGCATCCCTACCCTACGTGAAGCGGCCTTAATTCGAAATGGATCGGCATGGAACACATATGGCCTGAATTAATCACTTTATTGGCCACAATGGTCGGTTGGATGACAATGAGGCAGCCGCTGCGGGATTGGCCGCTCCATTACGATTAAGTAGAGCGTGTGTTGACCCAACTCTTCGTTTAAATCTAGATACGTGCTCATAGCTACGTCTTATTTTCAGCACTTAAGCGCTGGCTGGATGGCCCAATTGTTCTAATAATAGTAATAACAGCAAAAATATACGTGTTTTCCAAGAAACTCCGCTCGTTGAAGCAACCATTTGCATTACAAATTTAAATGCTAGTTGAATTGGAATATACAGGGCCCTCCTCTCGAAGTACTGTAATTTAGTTAATAATGACTTTTTTATTTATTAACTTCTTTAATGTAATGTTTCATGTAGGTAAACCTTATGTGTGGATAACAGCATCGGGTCTGCCCGAAGGAATCGCTCGCTGCACGAATGCGGTCTGATGGTATTTTGTCACATGAAAATGTTATTGTTAAGCTGAATTTTGTGTGAAATAAAGAATTTGTTTCTTTATTTCATATCATTACTTTTTATGTAGGTACTTTAAAAAACTATCTCGTTATACTATTATTAATATCCCGAAGCTTTTTAATAAATATACTAAAATCGACAACATTAGAGCATTTATAAATGCTAACACTTCGAGTGACGGACCCTGTAATACCCAATGTCTAAAACTTAACTCTGACTGTTCGCCCCTAAAACTAGAATCCCTAAAATCCTCTGTAGATGGATGTCGCATTGGTCTACGATGCAATGATCTATTATTAAGATGGATTGCGTAATGGGTGCTGCTCGTTCTGTAGTTCTATGAACTACAAATAGTGCAGATAGCAACCGCCGTCTGAGTCATCGGCCAGCCACCGCGGTGAAGCGATCAAGAGTAATGAATTCTTTCTTTTTGTTACTGCGAGTACCTACCTATATAATTGATTTTATTCCACGCAGTGACAAACGAGCAGACATCTGATCCATGCATTTAGGGTGCAAGCAACAAAAATGCAGAACCGCAGGTGCGTTGTCACTGTGAGGACTACGATGAAATGCCTCATTCCTATAAATGCGTTGGCTACCTTATCCTTCAATTCGGAACACAATAATACCAAGCATTGTTGGTTGGCGGCAGAAATACATAAGGCAGTGGTATGCACCCATTCGGACTCCTAAGACTTGACAGAGTCCTACGACCTGATAAAAATGGCGACGCTTTTGGGTTTATTGACCTACGAAATGTCCTTCAACAAAATCATCCCCGAGTAGTTGCAAAGAATTTGACTTTTCAGCAAACAACAAACGGTTCTTAAGCACAAACTTGCGTGACAAAGTCACAGTAAAACATTCAAGTTTCAACAAAAGAAAACCATAAACAGCGGCCAAAGCTCACATTTCTGTGAATCATGCAACATAGTAGATTTTGCTGCTCAGTAAGTCAGCATTTAATGCCGTAAAATATGAATGCAGGTTTGTATAATACAAATTAATATGAATTCATCTCCGGCGGTGTATGCAAGAGGCACAAAGTCGATTGATGAGTAGGCGTGTGGGAAGGCCTATGCATGTCCAACAGTGGACTTCCTACGACGAATATCCGGACGTCCAACAGCGACCGAGACGACGATGATCAATTAATATTAAAGTAAACATATATTTCATAATAATTGACGATCAGAGCGGTTCAGTTGGTTAACATGACGGTCTACCACGCAGAGGTCCCTGGTTCGATTCCCGGCCTAGCAGAAATTGAAATGATGAATTTTAATATATGTACGGGTCTGGGTGATAAATGTGTAATACGTATGTATTTAAAAAGTATATAAGTAGCTTATCAGTTTTCTGGCACTCATAACACAAGGTTTGCTTGCTTTGGGACTAGATGGCGCTGTGTGAATTGTACAAGCATGTTTATTATTTTTTATATTTATTATTAATTATATTAGATATCTACTGGCGATTGATCAAGTTTGTTGCGAAACATCGCCAGGGGATTAAACATCAAACGCACCCAGATCAGTTGGAAAAGATTAATTGCACGCAATGCATCATCATTTCGATTCAGCTTCGGGATGATAACCAGTCATTTGTTTGCCGGCTGAGGCGGCCACCCGCGAAAAAAGCAATGCGTCAATGCTTTCAACACATTTTGCGTTGTCAGTGTTGCGTTTGCGTACAGAATTTGGCCACCAACTCGATTGTGAGGCCTGGAAATTGGACAACGCAAGAATGAACGGTGGTAGCGAAAAAATTTAGTTTGAGCTTTTTGTATGGTTTCAAAAACGGTTCTCTTATTAAGATTGGTAGGTACTAGAGCGCAACGATAACGGAATTAAATTCGTGGTATCTATTTAATTGATTCTAACGAAATTGAAAGTCGATTAGCTATTGGAAGCATACTTTTACCGTTAGGCATTATCATGTAATACCAGTCCAATAAAATTGTAACCGCTATTTTAGTCTGATGCCGCATGCAAAAAATATCAATTAGTGATCTGAGAAGGTCGAGTTTGCTCACCTCTATTAAGTATAAATGCGTGCGTAACTACACTTTTATCTGTGCAAAACAACTTGTCCTGCCTTCTCAATTTATGATGATTTATTGCATAATTATTTACGAGTTGAATATGTTTTAGTATCTAATCGTTCTCGAAATAATATTCATGTGCTCATGAATACAACTTAAACTAAAAATTTAAATATGAATTCATAGGTAATATGTAAAAATACTGACTGATTCATTTAAATAAATTAACAATTTACGATTAAAAAAATCATCTATTATTTATGACAAGACAGGCATTTGAACGCCATCTCACCTGTTGGTAAGTGACGATGCGGCCGAAGATGAAGCATGCCCGTCTTGTAACAGCCTATTCACTCTAGCCTTGAAGGCATCCAGACTAGATCCAGAGAGAAGGCGCCAGATCTTGGCGTTACTGTCTCGCTTGTACTTTCACGCGCACGGCCCGGGGGGTTCGCAATGCATGACCATGATCCAATATTTGGCAGATCAGGTAATTACAGTGGAGCGACTGCCATCTGACCTCCGTGACCCTGTTGACAGGGGAACCCGACCAGATTGGATCATGGTTACACAATCTGTCGCCTGAATGTGCACCTTTCATCACAATGTTTTCTCTCACCGTAAGAGCATCGGTTAGTGTTCAATTAATGTAGGCACATACATAAAGACAGCAGTAATGTCTTGAAATTGAGAGACCTAATGGACAAAACAATTCCAGAAAATAATGTAAGCTTCGCGGAATTCAACCGTATGTGCATCATTATTGGGTCGCCGGTCGTGGACACTAAAATGCAAATGAAAAGAAGTGGGTCAAGCCGCTTTCGAATCAGACCAGAAGTATACAGACGGATTGGGCACAATTAGTGGTGTGAACCTGCTATAGGTACTAACCCTTCGGCTTAAGTTTGGCACTACATACAGCAACCCTGTCACCATTATACATTCGTAGCATGGACGATATAGACAATAATTATGTAGTTCATATAGGTATAGCGTGGATGTTATAATTTTTTTTTTCTTGTTCGGTCATTTTCACGCTGACTCTATCAGCATCAGTGGCAAATTTATCGCGAAAGGGTATTAACGTTTTATTGAATTACAGGTAAGAGTGTTGTCATTGTAGTACCTACCCAGCAGTAAAAAAAGTGGCCTAAGCTAACACAAGTGAGCTCGAAATTATCAATATTTAGCCAACAGAGCTTGGTTGGTTGTGTGATTAACAACGGAAAACATCAATAAATCCAGCGATCTCAAATTTCTTGAAATTTGGCCTATGCAAATATATGTTTGACTGATTGTAGCACGAGTGCACGACATTTGCCAATCAAATATTAATAATCGTGATCGCAGTGAGCGCGAAATTTTTTTTATTGTGCCTATATTTGCTATACTTTCATTGAATGTCATAAATCTGAAGCTTTGTGAAATGCAAATAGGAAATGCTTCGCTTGCATTGCGTAGGCACATTGGTAAATGGTGAAACCAGGAGCTGTTGTAATCTAATATCACGTATTTCTGTTGCTAAATGCGACGAAAGTGCAGTGTAATTGCTTTTGAACACTTTCAATTTACTAATAGGTAGGTAGGTAGGTTATTGTAATGTTATTTATTAGAAAGACTGCCAGTAACAAATACTATTTATTTATTATAAGTACGTAATGCAATTCCTAGTGAATCGCCGCTTCTAGTAAAATTCTGGTGAAAAGTAGGTATATTAATTACAATAGGTTAGTTTTTGGACAAGGATATAGGGACTGCTGACAGAGCACGTCAACGAACCGCCACCGAAATGAAAATGCTACAGTGGATGTGCGGCATTTTGCGACTTAACCAAGTGCGTAATGAGTACATCCGTGGTAGCCTTGGCGTGAGAGACATCACGGATAAGATACATAACATACGAACACGAACGAAGTGGACAAGGAGTAGAAGCTGTAGAAGGATGGCGAATCCTGAGCTCTTGCGTACCGCGCAAGGGCACAACCGGGATTGACGCCAAGATGATGATGATCAGAGTAACAAGCAACCATCTGGGATACGATTAAGGTGGCAAACAGCGCATGTCCGCCCATGGTAATCAGTTATTCACATCGTTAAATCAAGTTCTTAGGATAGCCGCTAACTGTGGGCCTTATAAGAATGCTCACTGTCATCCAAGTAGCAATGGAAAGGGCTATGCTTAAAGTCTTATTGTGCGATCGTTTCAGAAATGAGGAGGTCCGCAAACGAACCAAGTCCGACATAACCCGAAGGATTGCCATTCTTATGTGGCAGTGTGCAGGGCACATAGCTCGTACAACAGATGTCCGATGGGGCAGTAAAGTTCTTGAGTGGCGATCACGTACTGCGGGGGTAGGCCTCCCACATGGTGGATCGACGACCTGGTAAAGTTCACAAGTTGGAGGCGAAAGGAACAGGACCGGCTTTTGTGAAGATCTCTGGCTGATATGATGAGGTAGGGAACGGTACTGCTTTAAGGTAGCTCTACCTAGATAGGCATAGTTAAGTCAGGTAGATAATATTTTAAACGACCATGGCTTACGTACACGTATCTGTAACAACTCACAATGTTTTGTATTGAAAACCTATCTAAATTTTCTGTCGAGCAATGACATTTGGCCTAAACTGCCACCATGTTGCGCGTCAGGCATGCAATATTAAATTTAGATTATTGGCGAGTTCAACGACTCGTGGTCGCATGGTGATGCTTGTCTAAATAAAGACCAACCTTGGAATTACTACGTATTCCACTTTCTAGTTGCAATTTTTGTTTTGATAGGTATTTTGAGTGAACTTTTGTTTGCTGTGCTGACTGCTAGAGTCTGCTCTGAAGGGGTTTGCCTCGTGTGAGGCAATATTATGCTTTTATTAATTTTAGGCCTTTGTGGAGATCTCTGGGGGAGGCCTATCCCCAGCAGTGGGCGTGTTGTGGCTGATATGATGAGGCAATATTAATAACACATATTAATTCACTCTCTTCTCACACCACTTCAAATTCATAAATACATAAATAAATAATCTATTAGGTACTTCATCTTGGCGGTAATGTGCGCTCTCCGCGCACTAGAGCCCATTCTTACCTACAAAATGAATTTTCCCATGGAATCACAGATTACTATTTACATGAAACTCATAATTCATGTCAAGAGCTCTCTACGTATTAAACACTGGGCTTTGCTCATGACTTTGTTTATATGGAACAGTTTTATGTTTTCCCATTCATTTCTCATACAATATACTCTCAATTCCCTCCGGTCCCATGTATTACATCACTTTTAAGGTAGGAATTTTCCTAGTGAAAATACCCTTGGAAATCCAAAAATCCTTTTTTAGTGTTTCCTTATGTCATATAAGTTTTGGATTCTATGTTGTTAGCAGTCACAAATGCAATTTCCACCCCCTAATTCCCATAAATGATAAATTACATTTTACTTTATTGGTTTTGTATAATATTTATTCATTTTCGAGTAGGTATTTAGGTGCATTGAAGTTATATAATTTTTCATATAAAAACTTCACCTCTTTAGGGGATGAATTTACAAAACTCCATTTGTTAGTTCTTATAAACATCCTTTACACAAAATTGCAAGCACCTGACTGAACACAACAATTTTGACTGTGCATAAAGGTAGGTAAGTAATCTTTCATATATAGGTTCTGGTAGTAGGTACATAGGTAATTTGATAACTGGACTTACCATTCTGTCACCCATTACTATAGCAAGCAGTGTGCTTGATGTTTAAAAATAAATATCAAATTTAATTAAAATATTATTGATATCTGAACAGTGACGGTTAGGGAAAACATTGTGATGAAATCTGTTCTTTCAGAAGACTGAATGTCACCATGATTCAATATGGTCAGGCAGTCGCTCCACTGTAATTACCTGATCTGCCAAATCCTGGGTCATGGTCAAAATGGACGCCAGGCCCTTGCATGTGAGAACACAACTAGGACTGACACGAAGATAATGTTGTTATCATTATTATTATTTCTGAACAAGCAGGCAGTTGAAACAACTGATAAAATAATTGATCTCATAATTCTCCAATTGACACTTCAATTTCATTTGTTTGGAAAAGTAAGTTTAATCAGTGGAGAATATACAAATAGATAACAATTAGTCAGAGAGCAATGTTCCCATGCTTTAAAATAGAAATTACAGTTTCCATACAATAACTCCTATAAAAATATAGTGTTGTATGAAAACCTTGACATGAAATTACAGTGTTTGTAGGGAAACTCTCAAAATTCTTTGCAGTAGACACTATAAACATACAGTAGATTTACTGTTTACAGTGTAGTTGGGAAAACTGTCAATGGGCTACCTCCTATATAAATGGGAGCAATTAAGATAAGCTTAGGTAATTTAGGATCTGATTTTACCTTATAAAATGTAAAAATTGTATACGAATTTCTCAGGGTGTGTTTTACATCGAGTCGAGAAATCAATGAGTCTTATCTTAGTTACGTACTTACTGACTTCTTACTTACTTGAATGTTTGTTTTGAATGTAAGTACCTACCTTAGGAGAAAATGAGAGAGCGTTTGTGTATGTAAACTATGTACAACAATAATTATATCAAGCACGACAATCCTCGTGTAGCATAGTCGGTCCCACGACCGACATTTCAAATACAATTGTAGGCTTTAATTTACAAAAACAGTCACTTACCTTGCACTTCTGTAGTAACAGCGAGTAGATGAATGCAAAACGAAGGAAAGAAGCACGGTTTTAATTCATAAACAAAACACTACAACGAATCAATCACACAATAAATTCAATTCACAACAATCGGTGGACGAGCAGCTGGCTTGGCTGGCTAGCAGTCAGCAAGCAAGCAAGCAGGGAGGGAAAGAAAAAGTAAAAAGGCAAAACCAATGCAGATTCTCTCCTTGTCAATCTGTCAGTCACAGTCAAACCTGCCGCCCGCCCGCAATCGGCCACTCCCTGACAGAATATTTCGCATGGCTACACTACACTACAATGCCACCAACCTATCTGTTCACTCACGTTCAGTAGACAGCGGCGCTGGTGCGACTAGTCGAATAATATTTACTATATGGCTTGTATAGTTCTGATTTTGTTCACTACAAGTTGTCGAATGATCGAATGAAATGAATGGATTGGCGAATAATGGCTTTATTACTACTAGAGCCATCTATCTCTGGACCATATAAGCGTTATGCAGAACAACAGTGCCATCTGTCGCAATCCATTAGTAATACGTTTTTGAACGCCATCTATTAATCCTACGAGAAACATTTAGAAAGTGTCTGTGGTTTGCCTACTCGACGCAAGATGGCGTTAACAAAAAATATTTGGTTACTCATCACTAGATGTCACTAGGGTGAACAAAATATGTTATCACAAATCCATGTTCGTAACTGTTTTTCTTAACCAGTTATACAAAACAACACTTTTTGGGCAAGCCATTCTTTAGCCATAACTTTTTTTCTACTAGGCATAAAAACCAATATGTAATTAATTTTCTACTAGCTGGCTCGGCGCGACTTTATTCGCGTCACGTTCGAGTGGACTACTACTACTACTCTATCATACGCTAAAGGTTAGCATATGATAGAGTAGTAGTAGTCCACTCGAACCCCTACTCCTGGTAAAGCTCTCACGCGCGAGGGCCCGGGGTCCACCTTGACCATGATCCACGATTTGGCAGATCAGGTAATTACGGTGAAGCGACTGAAATCTGATCTCCGAGACCCTGCTACCAGGGGAACCTGACCAGATTGGATCATGGTGGAGAGAGTTATAGATTGCGCAGGACTATTGCTGGATTACCATCAGGTTCACCATATCGGATGTGGAATGAGCTCCCAGCCACAATGTTTCCTTTGGACTATGACATGGGATCATAAAAGAGATATATTAGATGCCTTTGGCCCGCTTGCCAATTACATTACATAAACAAAAAGTGCTGACTTGCACCGCCACACCCTTCTGGGATTGCAAGACTTCAATCTTAAAA
The DNA here is from genome assembly GCA_905147135.1 of Blastobasis lacticolella. Classification (NCBI taxonomy): domain Eukaryota; kingdom Metazoa; phylum Arthropoda; class Insecta; order Lepidoptera; family Blastobasidae; genus Blastobasis; species Blastobasis lacticolella. Next base: position 6,731,837 of record LR990058.1, read on the forward strand.
TTAAGGTGGGGAGTATACGGATACCGATTTCGCCAGATATTTGTCAGATGTATCTAGTCATCATAACAGCCCACAACAGTCCACTGAAGGAGTTAAAGCATCTGCCACGAAAGGGAAGGTTATTGCCATAATCTCCACGCTTGGCAGGCGGGCTGTTGTCTATTTTCCAGCCTACGGAGACTCTTAGATCTTTGGCGGTGAAGGGTAACCGCCAATGTTGGCAAGCGAAGATGGAGAAGGTGGGAAAGGGTAATTACCCACCTGGCCGGGTGTTGTGACCAGGGGACCAAGGGTCCGTATCTAGAGAAAACCGAAATTGGTATCTGACTGGATCAGTAGTCAACAGAGGGTTAAGGCACTTAGCTGTCTGGGAATCAACGTCTGGTACTTTCGGGGTTACACTGTTTACCCGCTGAGTAAGATCTAGCTACAATGATAGTTCGAGCGCGCCTCTTCCCAAGCATGAACCAGTGTCGCCTGGGGTGCTATTCTTTAAGAAACATTCCTGATAGCAACGATGAAACTTATCAGGATCTGTTGGATGATAATATTTCAATAGGCACGTTGCTTGGCAACCTGACCGCGATCTGCCACGTTTCATTGTTGCACTAACGGATATTGTCTTAGAGAATAATATCTACAGCTGGTATAATAATAAATATTAATATAATAAAATATTTTATTTTCTCATCACATAGGCATCATACATACATATCAACAGTTTATTATTCAATTTGCAGTAGAACCTGTGTGAAAGACTGGTGTCCGTACTCGGTAAATAAATACCTGTCCCACAGATAACCAGGCCCTCAGCCCAATGGAATGTAACCAAAACAAAAAGCTTATTTTATAGTATTAAAGGGAATTTTTTAAACATTTCAGTATTAAAACAATAAAAATACAAATAATATTAAAAACAAAATATTCAAATAATTCAATGCATTTTAAATAATTCCTTAATATATTAAACACGTTTGTGTGCGTGTATGTGCATGTGTGTTAGTATGTCTAAATACATAGAAGACGTATGGCGATAGCCACTCCGGATCACCATCACTGAAATCCACCGGCATTGAAATCCACCAGGATTCTTACTGGAGAATCCGTTTATCTTTTAATTTTAAAATAAAAATATGAAATAAAAATACCGGCAATGCACCCTAAACTGTCGAGCCAGTCTCAGGGACCGGAATCGAAAGACCTTGGTCAACCTCGGTTCGCCAACGGTATTAGAAAGCATACCTAACGACTGGCGAGGCTGAAACTTGATTAGACTTGACGAAACGGTCACCCATCCAGTTCCCGGACATTGCGAGTATTGCTTAACCTTGGTTATCAGTCTCGGCAAGCACGCTGTCACTAGACCAGTATCGCTTCAATTATTATTTTATAGCCCCACTGTCATATTTGATCAAAGAACTTGTTCAAAGTGATAATGGCACAAGTGTGTACTTTACCTGCTTTATTTTTTTACCATTCTTAGGCACCAAATAAGTTAAGAGCACATTATTCACCTCATTCCATCTATGAAGGTTCATACCAGCATTAAATATTATAAAATCCTTTACAATATGTAAAATTAATCAACAACTTCATTTTATGAATCCTGAAAAGCTTTGATCGCCGTTCCTGTAAAGTACGCAAATTGTAGATGTGCCATTTTATTAATAACTTTATACTTCTACGTGAGCGATATCAGATTTTTTACAAAACTGGCTGGTCTGATGTTTATTTCAGGTCTGGTTTCCGTCTTTGGTGCTAAAAGTAAATTCCAAACTGATTACGTTATTTCGCCATAGTCTACTTCCCCTACACAAGTACCAACTCTCCTTTCTTTTTATTAAAAAAAAATAAACTCAGGCACAATCAGTTACTAACACAATGACTGAAGTCCTATAAAAGTTTGAAACTAAGTTTTTCTGTTCCCTTTACGGTGAAGCCAACCACAGCCACAAAGTCCACGATTGACGTCAAACCTACAGACCAACGTGACGGGATTCAGAAGGCAACGTGACTTACGATTGCAGAAAGAAAGCTAAAATATAACGACGAAAGTTGGCAACGCTTTCTAAAAACAATTTAATAAAAATCTCTGTGTGCCAACTTACGGTAAGTTTTTTAAACGTTATAGAACGTCATTCATCAAGTATGAAAATGTGTTTCACGCACTATACCTAATCCTTTTGTGAGCACAAGGACCAATCTGAACAGGATCATTAAAACAAAACATCTTCGGTTGTCTTATTAGCAAAATAACCAGGTAGTAGGACTGATTATTTTGCTAATAATACGACCTCTCAGCGACTTCACATTATATTTTTATACATATATTAGTTTACAATTTATAATAATTTGTATGTAGGTATAGGTTTTATCTAGGTCTGTATTTTGTATCAGTTTATTTTGTATTTATGTTGTTTGTGTATTTATAAATATGGGCCTCAGTTACCTGAACTAAATGAATAAATAAATTGACTTTTCACGAAGGAACTACGGACCGTGAGGTCTTTTCGTCACTAGTTATCAAATCGGCGGCATGTTAGGAAAATAATGAATATGGTGTTAAAATGTACTAACATGCCCTTGATACTAGTCACGTTACCACCAATCTATTAGCAAAATAATCCGGTAATAGACAGTGTTGATATTATGTATATTAGCTTCCCTATAGGTATTAAGATGTCGGTGCTGTAAAATAAGATCAATTAATTTGTTAGGAAGTTGTGTCAGGACTAAGCAAAGTAGAGGTCCATAGTCTCTGCCTACCCCACCTGTGGGACACAGGCGTGAGCTTTATGTATGTATGTATTAATTTGTTTAAATATATGTAATAAAGGAGTTTTGTCTTATTGTACGTAGTATTTCATTTTCTCTATTAGCATAAAGTACGTGATTACATTTTTTCAAAATTTCAACAACACTCGTTGCTATATCATTTACATAACCGTTTAAATTTGTCAGAATCCAACCGACCACGCCCGCTAGTACTTATCAAAATTCAAATTCATAACAAAACGCCCGGTTTATCACCCGTGAACATCGTTGCATAGACGATGCGACAAGACACCCCATTACGATGTCGACCCGCGCCCGCCCGCCCAGAAAACTTACAATTAATATTAAAACATGCGCAGTTAAATAAAGGCAAGCAGTCGGAAAGCATTCACGTCAAGCTTGGAGACATCGTGTTGCTTCAAATCACCATTTGCCTGTTGTAACTGAGTTGGTTATTTCAAGTGATTTATTGGTGAGTATTTATTTGGTGTATCTACCTCATCATCACAGCCCGTTACAGTCCACTGCAAGACTTAGGGCCTCTCCCACGAAAGAAATTCGATTCGATGGCTTTTGCCAAGTGCCACAACGCTTTAACCGATAGATTTTATGGGGAGATAGGTAGTTTGGCGCCAATCTGGTTTATGTGGTCGAATCGAGCCCAGCGTAGCATCCTTTTACAAAACTTGGCGGCGAGTTAAGTAAGTACGTAAGTACTTTATTGCAACAACATAGCCTATGGGCCAGTTTATCCTTTTCGGATATACAATAGTTAGATATGCTTACACTAAAACAACATATAAACAGTTACCTTAATTAGTTAAATAAACTATGATAATGTCCAAGAGTCATTTATGTTACTATAATTGTAGGTATGCACCTAAACAAAAATATGCCATACCTAAGTAACGACACAAAGAAAGATAAAAATAAATACTTCGTGCAAGTATTATCCAGTTATATGTATTTTAGAGATAACAAAACACCATTAAATTGAACACTAAAATCTAAAATATTATAACTAAACAGTTATAAATAAAAATGTAGTTAAGTAGGTAAGTACGTACTTATTTTGTTAATAGTAGATGTTTATTTGTCAAAGTATTCTTTTTAGCTGTAGAAAGTTTTAAGATTGAGTTATGTTTTTATATTGTTTTTAAATTTATTACCTTATAACATTTTTATTTCTAGTGGTAGATTATTAAAAAAATGTATGGCACTTCCCAACAAGCAAAATAATCCTATAAAGAAAGATTATAAGCAAATAACGTTCTTATAAAGTCATTATTGTAGACTCGTTTACTAATAATAACATTCGACAAGCTGTAACACACTCTAGAGCATTCGTTTTTATATCTCAGTCTTATAGTTAGCTACAAGAATAACACCCAATACAGTTACAGGATACTTTTAGTAATAGTAACATTTCCTAAGCGTAGATACTCTCAGGAGCATTTGTTTTTATTTCACAGTCTTGTAGTTATCTACAAAATTATCTTATAAGATATTTACAGGTACAATTATCCTATAATTGTTTGCAGAAAGAATAACTAGTCCTGAATTATATTTTGATCCTATAGTAGTATTTTGTAAGAGAACATGATATTATAATACACTAAGCTGAGATTATTATTAGTTTGCATCGTTATTGGTCTTGTTCGAGACTCTTTTAAATGTAATTATACTTCATTAGAGCGATATTGGATCAAACAACCCTATAGGCTACTAGGTCAATCACCTTATTAGTAATCGTCAGTAATTTTGTTCTGATTCAATTGTTCCAATTCGTCTTGAGCAAATTAATAATATGGATTTAAAAGGTTTGAAACGATTTAAAAAGAGCGGTGGTTATAGAAGAAAAGTGACAAATAGGTGTAATGGATTAGTGAAGCCAGATTCTTCAAGAATAATTTCATCGACAACAGAAAGTAAACCTGGTGCGTCAAGTGCAAATACAGATAAAGTAAATGAGGGCTCCGCGATGAAAAACAATTTTTCACCTTTAGCCCATCACTCGGACAGCGAAGAAATTGAAAATTTTGTAGAATAATACGACTCTGTTTTTGAGGAACCCACTCGAAACTTGGAAAAAGGTTCAAAAACATCATAAATTACTTGAAAGTATTAAAAACTGGGCAATAAAATTTCATATATCTCACCTCGCCCTGAATGAACTATCTACTATATTAAATAAAACATTAACTAATGTTTTGCCTAAAGATGCTCAAAACTTATTATATACCTACTAATAAATAAACAGTGCATACCTATTACCTCGGACCAAGGACGTAGTTTTTTTTATTATCTTAGTGTCATGATTTTGATATAGGTACGTGAAACAATTAATACCCGAAACAATTAATCATTTTTTAAACTTCTTTTGTGCTATATTGATTTTTTCAAATGAGAGAGAGATATATATTTTTCTTTTGGTACATACGATATAAATTTTAAATTTTAAATAAAACAATGCTTTATTACAATTATGTCTTTTTATTTGCTCCAAAACTTTTAAATTGTACTGGAGATCAAATTTTATATTTTTATTATACATAATAAATGATAATTAATAATTATTAATTGTGCTATACGCACAATTAAGTTAGTAATAAGTAGTAAGTCAGTCGTACTAAGCTAATTTTATTTTCAAATTATTAATGACAATATTCCGTATTCATTCCTTTAAAAATTCGACATTTTCTATAATAAATGAATGAGTTCCTTACAGCTTTTAAAATGCGAAAAATGCCGATATTCATAAAAAAAATTTAATACATTTTGTCGTCGTTTCTTTGATGTTATTCTACTGGAGTAGCTGTTTTTCCAGAATTTAATCATTTTCCCATAACAAAATTGTTCAGAATAAGTACCTTATTTATTATTGGAAATGTCGCAAATTCGATGTGCGAGACGCTGTCATTCATCTTTTATTTGTAAAAAAATTCTAGCCTAATTTTTGTTTAAGTACGAGTACCTTACTTATTACTCTGACTTATTTATGTCATCCCTTAAAATATTTACGCTTAATGGTCTACACGCATTTACGCTTGGTTTATATGAGTTTGTATAGAGATAGACACGTCAAATCCATACAAATGACATTGCAGGGCCGCGTCGTGCACTCGAAAAATATCACCACCTCTAAAGTAACTGTAAATACAAAAACAATTAATTAAAAAAGTGTAATAGAGGAACCCAAAAATTTTGTCATGGATGACGTGAAGAAGGTAATCCAGTGATTTATACTACTACTACTACTTAATACTAACAAAGTTAATTTACAGATTAGTAGGCAGATTCCGTGAGGAACCCTAACTCGTTTTAATATGGCGGCGAATTCTCTAGGTTGAAACTGCTATAAGTACTAAATAACCTATAATTGTCCCATAACATACTTAATGAAGAGAATTTTCAAAGCATGGCGAATGTCTGTAAGAATTGTCGAAATATTTTAATAACAATATATATGCTATTATTACCATTGATTTCTGGGGTCTTAAGTCGACCCTGCTGGATCCCGCAAATACCTGGAACAAGCGGGCCTCAGATGGTTCAGTCCCGCAAATACCTCGATTGAAATTATCTTGCGGGATTGCATTCCCTAAGTGTGCCCCTTAGCGCAGACGAATTGATAAAAATAAAATATACATTACAGACATAAGGTGTTGGAAAACCCCAGAAAACTGAACATATAAGTAAAATAGTAAACAATATATTAAACCCATTTTCATGAACGGGTAGAAAATGCATCGAATAAAGTCTATCCATTCGGGAGCTACAATGCCATAGACACATGGATTATCAGTATATACGTGACAGATATACACGTCAAACGTATAATACTCCTCCGATTGCGTCGTTGGTTAAAAACAGAAGACAAAAAGCAAGTGACCATTTTTATTACAGATAATGGCAATTTTTTAGATTTATGCGCGACCGACTTGGATCCGCTTGATCACAGCCCATATACCAATCTCTTACACTCGTGGGTGTCGTACAAGGCGACAAATGTTTCGAGGCAAAAGATCTAGTCTCTTATTATTGTTATATTTGTAACCCTAGGATCTCCAACCCGCCTGCCAAGCGTGGAGATTATGGCGATAACCTCGCCTCTCGTAAGAGAGGCCCTAAGTCCTGCAGTGGACAACCTCAGTGGTCTTATTACTGTTAGGTGCGGAGAAAATTAATTACCAACATTTCCCATTGGTGCAGTTGTCTACTTATTACATAAATGCAAAAGCTGTTTTTAATCTATTTTAATTGGCAACTATTCATCTTCATCTGAAGCACTATTCCTTTAGCCTTTACATGAATGCAGCAGCGCTCAACTGCGACAGCTATTCTCAGAAACATTTTTATTACATTAAGCTTCTTTAAAAGAAGTCAAAGGGAAGGAAATTTGTCTTTTCATCGGTAGGTAATTAATTAAGTTTTTAGTATTCAGTCAACACGGTCGCTGTATCCCTGTGGAGCAGTTTTTTCTTCTGTATTACATCATCGTCATTATAAAAGAAAACCTCTATTATATATTATGAAACGCCAATGTGGCCTTTTTAGACCCTTTTTACCCGGTACATTGCACACCATGGCCCAAGAGAATCAATGGTCAATACAGTATTTGCTTGTGTCCTTAATTAAATATCGTCACAGTTTTAAACTGTCCCATTATGCAAAGCGTTCCGGTCCGCTCACACTGGGCTTCTCCCGCGACTTCCCTCGCCCAGAAGGGTGAAACCCCACTTATTTTATTACTACAATGACTCGACATTTATTATCAGTTATGAAAATAAATTCTCGCCCATGAAATAAGGGGGAAAAATTATACTCAGTCGACCGACGAAACGGCATGAAGCTTAATTGAGTAATTTAGCGTCGGTTTGTTGCAGTTTATGAGCTTTTAAATAACCAGGGGCCGGGTTATGTGCAACAAGAAAAGCTTGGAGAGTGCTGGAAATACGCATGGCTTGTGGGAAAAAGTTACGAAAGTAACATTATATATTTTAGCGTCAACAACAGTCCGCAATTTCATTGTTGCACTGTAGCAATATACATATCTACAGTCTACAGTTCTATACTTACTTCTTCGAAACTACTGAACCGATTTTGAAATTTCTTTCACTACAAGGACCTGTACAATTTTATTTTTTTGTTATTTTGTTTGCATTCAAGAGTGTATCTATCTACAAGCTACATTAGGCCCGAGTGTCATAGGTTGCTTTTCGTTACGGAAAATAATAGAATCCCGGAATGTTTACAGATATCGGAACTGCGCGCGGGTGAATACCGCGGGTACTAGTATATAATTAAAATCCCGTCCAATCCGAAAAGGATATTTGTAATTTTTATTTCGGAAAAAGGTCACCGCTGCCTATTAGCATTAGGAACCCCAGGTATATCAGACCCACCTCTAAGACCCCGGGGTACTTTTGAAACGGCTAGCACTCACGCGAGCGCTCGCTTTCTAATGCTTCTCTTTTCTACCTCTAACAACTTACCACGACTGTGGAAGGGATAGATAGCGCACGCGAGCGCTCGCCTAGAAGCGAGCGGTATCAAAAATAGGGGCCCCTGGACAAGTTGCTCTGATAGCAAGTAGGCAATTGCTATGTTTTTCTACTGTCAATGTCACGGTACTCACACGCAGTAACACAATCCTATTCAAAATAATATTGTTTGGCGGTATACTGTAAGGTACATATCTCCCAGTCGGGTGGCTTCAATTCGAATATATTTCGGATATCTCGCCATGCGCTACTTCTGTTAAAGAAGTTGCACATAAGCAATATAATCATAATTACAACAAGGTATCTCTTCAATCTCAAAAGTCTCTAAACGTCTACTAAACGCTTTGTAACTACAGTTCCCAGAAACGTGCAAAGGCCCTATCTCGTTCTATTCCTGAAAAAGAGCCCTGCCCAATATAGAAAGTCCCATATTGCATTTTCACTCAAATGTTCGCTCGAAAACTGGAAATACTTTCAAAGCAAGAGGTGAGTGCACTCGACCGTCGTAAAGGTCGCCAAGGAGCGGTGGTCTCCAGGACGGTGGCCATCCAATCTGCTAATACACCAGCATGTATCCCTGGGGTATCAGAGGAGAGACGGACTGGTACTTTCATCGTCATAGGAGAAATTTTGTTAGACGAAGGTTCTAAGTTTAAAAGCTTTTATTCATTACCTAATCTACCTACTGCAAAGCAAAAAAATTGCCAGTCTTAGCCATGAAGGTAGCTAACTTTCCAGTCTTTTTGCTACCTACCCTAACCTACTTAGATAAGTACCTATATAAAACATAAAGACTGAAAGTAAGAAAATTCTGAAGCTAAGCTAGAATTAAATGTAGATGGAAGATAAGTCGTTAGTTTTAGGATTACGAAGAACCGAGATTTATACAAATATAAATCTAGGTGAAGTACATTTCATTAATTTAGTATTAGTAGCTATTCTTCTTCTTATCGAGTCGATATTAGTAGCTATTAGTATGTATATAATATGATGTACGTATTTAGTTAGAGTATATAATTATTGTGCACGTGGTATCTGCGTATATTTATCACCTGTCGGCCTGCTGGAAGAGGTATATTTTTAGAGATAAGTAGTGCCTGTTGCCAAATATCTAATTTGTACTATTACTTTAATTTTCTTGTATACAATAAATGGTTTCAATAAATAGGTAAAGATATCCAAATAAAAAGCTTACTCAATACCTATTGTTTTTCTTATGGCAGTGATCAATAGAAGAATATATCGTTATCTATTAGACTAGATCACTAGACTAACACTAGAACTAGAATAGGATAAAACTAGAAATAAATCTTCTTCTCACCATGTCAAATTGACAAGCACAGAAGATTCTCAAAAAGGGCTTCAGGTTTTTATAAATGTTTCAATTTGGTCATGTCGAAAATTCTCAAAATCCCAGAAAAGAATTCGTAACTCGAAAACATGTATGGAGATGATTCGGATACCCACGACATGAGGAACGTAATAATTTTTTTGACAAACCTGTATAATGTGTGGCCCAATGTAATTGCAAATACTTATTGCAACAATATACCTGTAAGACACATTATTGGAAAACACATCATTTAAAACGAAAGACATTACATTTTTTTTAAATTTAGGTAGATACGTGTGGTGTCCAGCAGAGTAGAATAGCAATAACCCCTTACGCTCATGGGTGTCGAACAAGGGTACTAATATTTCGAGGCAAAAGATCAAGAGTCTCCGTAGTCTGGAAAATAGGCAGCAGCATTTCCCATTGTTAAATTTAAACTCTGCGATCTCCAACCCGCCTGCCAGGCGTGGAGATTATGGCAATAACCTTCCCTTTCGTGGCAGAGACCGTAAGTTCTTAAGTGGATTGTTATGGGCTGTTATGATGATTAGATACATCTGACAAATATCTGGTGAAATCTGTATCCGTATACTCCCCTACTACCTTAATTTTAAGATTGAAGTCTTGCAACCCCAGAAAGGTGTGATGCCAGAGGCATCTAATATATATCTTGAACGATCCCATGTCATAGTCCAAAGGAAACACTGAGGCTGGGAGCTCATTCTACATCCGATATCATCCTTCAACAAAGGATAGACAAACAGGCAAGCGAGCCAGAGACATCTAATATATCTCTTGAACGATCCCATGTCATAGTCCAAAGGAAACACTGTGGAAGCTCATTCATATCCAAAGGGATGAGATGCGTCTCTTCTTTTGGTCCTACCCATAGCCAGAGGTTTCGCCAGGGTATGGAATATTTTATTCCGTATTCTGATCTTGTTATGAATGGCAAGTCTCGCTCATGATTTAATGCTTATTGCAATCGCGCTGTAGCTACAATTGACCCACCACTCTTTCTGGGCTAAAGCTCGAGTACATTTGTCTGCGGTTACTCGCAAACTGCACAGAGTCTTTAATTTCAATAATCTTTAATAATAGAATTTTCGAAAAAAGTACATACATAACCCAACTAGCAAAATCAGTACATCAAGATGTTTTCAAGAATACTTTTATTTGTACTTTTAAGATACTTGTAAATTGCTATAAAGCTGGATTTGGGCGCAGTTATAGGATTATTATTTCTTATAACGATATTATAAACAACTTGCAGCTTGTCACTAAACTCTATAATACACTTACGGAAGCGCAATTGCTTCTATAATGTTCTGAGACAACACAAATACTCTTATTAGTACCTGACATAAGTATCTTACTAAAGCAATCTTGTTTATAATGCACTAGTAATGTACTTAGTTATTAGTTATAAGTACATTTTTAAAGTTTTGGCCCACTGGCCACCAACCACTGTTGGTGGTGGTTTGGTATTTTAGGAGAAAAAAAATTTAAAACGTAAGTAGGTATACGTCCTATTAATGAAACTAAAATTAAAGAGCATTGAACATTTACTATGGAGAAAATAACCACCCACTTTCCGCCATTTTGAAAAAATATAGATTTTGCGGCCACTCATAAAACTTATGCCAATCGATAGGAAACTTTAATATCTATCGATCACTATTTTAAAAAATGTCGAAAACGGTATACCTTGCGAGATATCGCAAGTCAAAGATGTACATTATCTACCGACACATGGGGAACAAATACCTCCTACTAAGTCTACTAATCTTCTAAACTACTGAACCGATTTCGATTAAATGAGTTAGCAATAATTTCGATTAAAAGACCTTTCAAATACAGAAAACCGCATCGAAATTGGTTCATCCGTTCGGGAGCTACAGATAGACGGATACACGCGTTAAACTTACAACAAAAAACAACTAAAATAAAGTGTATTGTAAAATTATGTGTTCACCAACACACAAAATACTTTATTTCAAAATAATATGCCACTCGGCTCACGAGACTGTTCAATTGGCACACATACCGTTGGCATTTGGCACACCTAACGAGTGGCGAGCTCGTGGCGGTGCTGAAGTTTGACTAGTCTCAAAGTACAAAACGGTCAATTCAGTTAAAGGACGCTATGAACATTGCTTAACCTAGGTTATCGGTCTGGCAAGTTTCTTTATTTTATGAAATAAGATAATTAAGTTAAATTGCATAATGCAGTGCTTACACTGCAAGAGCAAGCTCCTCAACTCTAACTCAGCTAGCAACTCCGCATAGCACTTGGCGTTGTACCTACATCGCCTAGCACTTGCCATGCATATGACGTTAATAATGTGACCAGATCCCAGAAATCGATTTCTGTGTTTTTAGAATTCTTTTTTTCGGGATGGGACATATTTACCTAAGTAAATTACCGACTTGCAATGCGACAGTATCGGGTTCAAATCTCACTGCCGCCATGTATCATTGACGGGCGGATGGTAGTCGCCGCATGTTAAAAGCCAAAACACCGCAAAAAATAGAATGAAAAGATCCTCTGTGGAAGTTAACACCATGCTAGGGCGTCGCCGCTGAACGACGTATTGGCATATTGCCCTACACCTGCGATAAGTGGGCTAGGGCTACCCTGTCACGCGCGGGCAGGGTTAAGGAATTTAGCGCCTAACAGTAGGAAGCTCCGCACAGTAAGAAGCCACCCTAAACGTCGGTCTGTGACCGGTCGGTTTCGAGAGCTGGCTGACTTGTTGCACAGGCGCCGCGTTCAGGTTGCATTCCTGCAAGAGACGAGGTGGCGTGGCTCCAAGTCTAGGGAAATCGGGCACGGATACAAGCTGTTGTACACCGGATCGGCAGAAGGGAGGAATGGGGTCGCTATTGTGGTGGGCGACGAGTTCCGGAACGGCATTCTGGAGGTGAACAGAGTGAGCGATCGACTCATGGTGATCAAGGCGCAAATTAACGATATAGCAACCAACCTCATTAGCGCCTATGCTCCCCAGTCAGGCTGCGCCGACACCGAAAAGGCTGCCTTCTGTAACAGTTTCGAAAATACCCTGCCACGTATACTATCCTCCAAACAGACTGTGGTTGGTGCGGTCATGTGGGCCAGAGGAGCGAGGAGTTTGATCGGGTGCACGATGGATTTGGTTATGGACAGCGAAACAGTGAGGGAGAAGATATTCTCCGAACCTCACTGGCCGCCGACTTAACCGTAGTCAACACCTTCTTCCAGAAACGACCAGAACACCTCCAAAACGAACGACCTACAAAAGTGGCCCGCACCAATCACAGATCGATTATCTGCTTATCCGAAGACGTGACATCAGTCACGTATCCCAGTGCAAGATCATCCAGGTTGAATGCCTCACTACACAGCACCGAGTCCTTGTCATGGTCGTCCGGGTGAGTAGTAGACGGTCTACGGCAGAACGCTGCGTGCCGTCTATTAAGTGGCGGACTCTGAGCAGCACGAGCCAGGAGTTCATGGAGGCAGCCGAAAGCCTCGATTGGAGCGCAAAGGGTGTCACTATCAGAAATCCATTCTCAAACTCGGACAAACAGTACTCGGCACGTCGAAAGCGTCCGACGAATTGACAAGGATACGGGGTGGTGGAATGGTGAGGTGCAGGAAGCGGTTAGGGACAAAAAGGCATGTTTCAAGAAATGCCAGCACAGTAACTCACTATCGGATAAGGAAGTGTACTTGGGAGAAAAGCGGTGATCTAAAATGGCGGAGGCAAAAGCGCGGTCGGCCCAGCTGGCTCCGCTCTACGATGCGTTGGATTCTGTGGAGGGGCACAAGCTCGTCTACAAGCTGACAAAACCGTGGAGTCAAGCCAGTCTGGATGTGACAAAGTGTGTTGCCATAAAAGGTAATGATGGCGTTTTGCTTACAAGTGCAAACTCTATTCAAGACCGGTGGTGCTGTCATTTCAAGGAAATGTCTAACGATGCCAACAACTACAGCTTCAGGCCGGGCTGCAGCACCATGGATCCAGTCTTTGCTCTCAAGGTCCTCCAGGAGTCCCATTGCAGTAGGAATCAACCGTTGCTTTACGCATTTCTCGACCTGCAGAGGGCTTTCGACAGTGTCCCTCGGGAGATAATCTGGTGGGCTCTGAGAGCAAAGTCTGTGCCCGAGGCGTACATTTCTATTACACAGGACATGTATGCCAATACTGGAGCTGTTGTCAAAACCATCGTAAGCCATACTAACCCTTCCCGATTACTGTAGGTGTCCACCTGGGTTCTGTGTTAAGTCCTTACTTGTTTTGCATAGTGCTCGATGCCCTCTCTGCGGAACATCAGGACATGCCTCCTTGGCTTATGAAGTACGCTGACGACATTGTACTGGTGAGCAAGCTTAGGCAAGATCTTGAGACCAGAGGAAACACGTAGAAGGATGTGCTAGAAAACGGTGGTTTGAAGATGAATATCGCCATAACAGATTCGAGTATATGGTCAGCTGCAGCGCGGATCCCGACACTATCCGTATAGGTAACGAAGCTGTCAATAGAACAGATAAATTCAAATACCTCGGATCCGTGATGCACGAGTCCGGCGATATCGGCCCCGATGTAAAATCCCGAATCTCTGCGGCTTGGGCCAAATGGCGGGAATTCACGGCAGTCATATGTGACCCTAAAATCCCTGTAAAGCTCAAAGGGCTTACATACAAGAGTATAATTAGACCGGTGATGCTCTATGGCTGCGAGACATGGCCAGCGCTGACGAAACACGTTCGCGAACTCCACGCCAACGAAATGAAAATGCTGCGCTGGATGTGCGGAGTTACGCGACTCGATCGAGTACGTAACGAGTACATCTGCGGCAGCCTTGGTGTGAGGGATATCGCAGATAAGATCGAGGAGGCTCGTCTGCGCTGGTTTGGTCACGTGTTGCGTAAGCCTCAGGGATACGTGGGATATAGGTGCCTGAATCTGCCGGTATCAGGAAAGAAGCCCCGTGAGCGGCCCAAGAAGCGATGGATTGACATTGCTGAGTCCAATGCGAGAGCCAACGGCTTACGACAAGGGAATGCCGAAGACTGGGCGAAGTGAAGAAGATTGAGTAGGAAAGCGGACCCTGGCAGAGGCCGGGATAAGTGCTAGGACGATGATGATCCGTCTATCTATAGCTCCCGAACGGATTAACCAATTTTAATGCGGTTTTCTGTATTTGAAAGGTCTTTTAATCTTAATTATTCCTAACTTTATTTAATCGAAATCGGTTCAGTAGTTTAGAAGATATTTGACTATGAGTAGACTTAGTAGGAGGTATTTGTTTCCCATGTGTCGGTAGATATTGTACATCTTTGACTTGCGATATCTCGCAAGGTATACCGTTTTCGACATTTTTGAACATAGTGATCGATAGATATTAAAGTTTCCTATCGATTGGCATAAGTTTTATTAGTAGCCGCAAAATCTATATTTTTTCAAAATGGCGGAAATTGGGTGGTGACCGAAATGTACTATGCTATTTGTATAATTGTAGAACATAGGTATTGTAAAATTATTGTACATATAGTGTGTGAACTCGCCGGGAAATTCATTTTTATTGTGAATGTCTACCAAAATTTGATTAGATCTGTCACGTTTCATCGTTGCGCTCACGGATGCTGTTAGAGAATAACATTGCTACGATTTACTCAGCAATCGGAAACTTTTCACTCCCTTTTAGTACCTCATTCTCGGAGCCATCTGAGTTTTACGAAGTGACAGAGTCGGAGTATATTTATAATGGCTTTGCTTTAATTGGCAGTGATAATTTAGGACGTAATCCTATGTGACTTCCAATTTGAAGCGTCCATCGAGCGTCGCGTCGGTGGCCTAGTGGTGAGAGGGTCCGACTCGAGCGAGAGGTTTTGGGTTCGAAACCTACGTCCGCCATGTACCAATGACTCTTTTCTGAGTAATGTATAGCTAGTGTCAAATAAAAAGAGACTTGGCGGGTCACGTGGTTCGACTTGCGCTGAATACGATTTGACTACATTTGAATACATTTGACAAGTCTCTTCTTACGTGACGCGGGTTATACAACAGTTGAACATTAACCGATGTTCTTAGGGTGAGGAAAAACATCGTCATGAAACCTACACATTTAGGCAACTGAATGTGTTACCATGATCCAATCTGGTCAGGCTCCCCGTGGCAAAAGACTCACGGAGGCCAGATGGCAGTCGCTCCACTGTAATTACCTATCTGCCAAATTTTGGATCATGGTCAAGCCTAGGCCCTCGTGCGCGAGAGCACAACCGGGACATTAACGCCAAGATGTTTATTTTTATAATTTTTTAGAATACTCAACATTAAAAGTAATCTTGGGTATTCTAACAAAGGTAACTTACAAGAATTTAGGTTGTTTAGATTCGTAAGACAAAAGGCAATTAGAGTTAAAAGCGTTTAAATTTGCCTTGAGCTTACAGTTAGAGATAGTTAAATTGCTGGTACCTAAGTTTACCTTTGAATTGACAAGCTAGAGTACCAACCAAATAGTACACTACTGCTTAGTTCTATCTGAGCTAAGTTTCCAACACCTACACTTATCATTTTTATTACTTACTCAACCACTTAACAATTATTGTTATCGAGCCAAATCGTTGGGCCCGATGTAAAATAATTTGCTCTTCGTCGACGGTTATTAAAAGGAACAATTCGTTAAATTCCCAGCTATTTGTGAAGCACGAGTGTTCCGTGACCGCGGGCGGGCCGCAGGGTTTAGCACGTTGTAAAGCGGTAAATCTCGACATAAAACACAATGTTGCCACCATGACGGGCCTCAACCCTTCGACTATTACATTCTTGCGATTGCTCACTGCCTCTTATTAAATAAGAACAAACAAACACACTCGATGTCGATGGTGTAGCTGTGTAATGGAATTCGACGACCTGACTGGTTAAGTTGGTTTTCATGTCGTGCAGAGGTCCTTGGCTCGATTCCCGGCCGGGCAGAAATAGAAATGATTAATTCAATTTCTGTTGCGGGTCTGTGTGTTGTATGTATAATAAGCATGTATTTAAAAATATGTATATGTAGTTTATTAGTTTTCTGGCACCTATAACACCAGCTTTGACAACTTTGGGGATAGATGGCGCTATGTGAATTGTCCAAGCTTTATTGTTTATTTATTTGTAAATTTTAAGAGAGGCTCCCGATTTGTGAAGTACCAAACAATACTATTTTAAATCTCTAGGTAAGGTCTCGAGTGCTCCGTTTACTAATTATGTGTAAGTTAAAATATCTAAATTATAATAAAAATATTATCTACTTTCAAACTTGCCTTAAACCCTCGTGACGTGAATTGTTCCCAAAATTCTGACCGCATTGCCTCGCTGAATAGTGAGACTGATCCTTTGACCCAACTATTGGCCAGCCTTTTGTCATGCGATGCGTTAACTAGGCGCTCAGACAATTCTCTAAAGAGTATGGGCAAGGCTCTGCCAAGCGGCGCAACTTGATGATCTCCGCATATTTGCACCGTTTGAGATTTTCTGCTAAGGCGGCCGCTGCCTCCGCTGAGGACATATAAATTTAGAATGGAGTACATTTTAGACGAGGTGGCTATTTTTATGTAATTCAGTATATAAACGGACTAACTGGCCGGGCTAATGAATAGTGGTCACGTCAATGTCTCCTACCTTTGGACATAAACCGTACTAGGGGCGTCACAAATATGTGATATACCGGACCTCTTGAAGTTTTTTGTATTATGCCCTTGGATGCTATTCCACATTGGAATAGTGTGAGCGAGAATCGTCTTTTCGAAACATCCTACAACGTAATAATATTTATGGGCACCCAGCCCACGATGGACTCAGCTCAGTGCTTTCAGTTGTTGATATTTAAGAGTGATATGACCTAATGTTGCAGTGTGAACCCTGTCCATGTAAATAGAAATGACGGCAAATTAGCGTTGCAAAGAAATTTAAATACTGTGCCACAAAATTACTGATCTGGTGACGGCGTTGCTATTGTTGACAACAAAATAACATTTGACGACCTGAGTGGTTCAATGGTCAACATGCCACGCAAGAGGTCCCGGGTTCGATTCCCGGCCGGGCAGAAATTGAAATGATGAATTTTAATTTCTGTTACGGGTCTGGGTGTTCTATGTATAATAAGTATGTATTTAAAAAAGTATTTAAGTAGTATATCAGTTATCTAGCACCCATAGTACAAGCTTTGCTTAGTTTGGGGCTAGATGGCGCTGTGTGAATTTGTCCACGAATATTTATTTATTTTTATTTCAAAATGGCAACAAATAGTTGGAACTAAATGAAACGGCTCTTCATGGAACACAGTGTCACACCACACATCATACGAGTCCATTTCAAAAAGTTAGTATACTTACTAGAGAGTTGAGTGAAGGAGATGATGTAGATATATGTGTGTATGCAGTAATAATTATTTATTCTTGATTTACGTAAAATCGTATTTGTATAACTTTACCCATTGAATAACAACGGAAAGGTAGAGAAATTTCTAATAAGGATGTGAATTGAAAACCTCAACCCACGTAGGAAGTAACAGCGATCGCCAGCCGCAGTTTAGTGTCGTTTTAAAGCCTAGAGTCGGGTTTACAGCCTGCCCCGTAGATTGAGCGAGGGCCTAACAGTTTTTTTGTGTACGCGTAAATCTCTCAGCTTAACGGCCTGGCGCCACGGGATGGGCGCAAGCGAGTTCCAGCTAGTCTCTTGGCGTGCACAGAAATACTTAAAGGTTAGCAATTTTTATCAATCGGAAACGTCTCTATGTTCTATGTAATGAACGACGCCTTCACACATAGCTTGAGGCCAAATTGATCGCGAAGTGAACGGTTCCAAAGGAACTTTCTCCCATGCACACTAAGGTTCTGGAATGAACTACTTGGAGAGGTTTTCCCTGGAGAGTACAACATGGCGTTGTTCAATAAAGGGGTAAAAATGTTTTAAAATAGTGTAGGTAAGCTTGTTTGCCACTTTTGTGGTAAAAGAAAACTACGTAAATTGTTGTCAGTTCTTACACACATCATAGTATCTTATCCTTCTCCGTAAGGGTAGGCCAAGATTAAACATTCATCATTCCGTTTTCTGTGGACCTGTCAAATATTTAGTTCTTGTAGTGAAAAAATCACATGTATTTATCAATATGAGCTCGTACATTATTTGATGGTTTGGAGGGGAAGCGAAACTCAGTGCATCGGCTATTTAAAAATACTGACATTTTTTGATGATTTTTGGCATCTTTGACATAAGTTCATAGACGGCGTTCCAATCCAAAATTGACAATGAGTACTAACAGAAGTATGATGTAGGTGTTATATTGGTGTCAAGATATGATAATATTTCGTATATATATTAATATATTAGCAATAGTCCTGCGTAGTTGTGCCCCTGAGTAGTCTCCTATTCTCACGTGCCTGTATCGCCTCTCACTAGAGATTGGAAGACATGGAAGCTTGCCAATGTGCAGCCCGTGCCCAAGAAGGGCAGCCGTGCAGACCTCCTCAGCGATCACCAGTACGGATTCCGCTGTGGTCGGTCAACTGAGGACTTTCTGGTGTATGCTACTCATATGTGGAGTGAGGCCATTGAGAGGCATGGCTGTGTCTCTCGATATCTCCAAGGCCTTTGACAGGATTTGGCACGCAGCCCTTTTAAGCAAGCTTATATGGTATCCCTCATATGGTATTCCTGCTGGCTTTTGCACCTGGATATCGGATTTTCTGAGTGAACGATCAATCCGTGTAGTTCTAGACGGTTACACGTCTTAACTTAAGGTATCGACGCGGGAGTTCCTCAGGGGTCGGTTCTGTCCGCGACTCCTTTCCTGCTACATATTAACAATCTGCTTGGACCCGGTATCTTTGGGTACGCAGACGATAGCACAGTATCGGATAGATATCTGTCAGATGCAAAAGCCAACAGGGGCGATATTCAGTCTTGTCGAGAAGCCATGGTTGGTCGCTTGAACGAGGCTCTCAAGGCAGTGTCCGATTATTGGGGCGAAGCCAATCTAGTGTCTTTAAACGCCACCAAAACACAGGCGTGTTTGTTTTCCGTTAAACGGAGTCCATTCCATCTAGCTCCGACTTTCGGGAATGTTTCTGTGGAAATTACCGACAACCTACAGCTCCTGGGTGTTGAGCTATCAATCAATCTCAACTTTGGACAGTACATCGAAACAAAAGCCAAGACTGCAGCTAAAAATCTTGGAATCCTCTCGAAGGTCGAAGGTCAAGCGGTACTTCACTTCAAGGCAGTTGCTTCAGTTATATCAAGCACAAGTCCGATCTTGCATGGAGTACTGCTGCCACCTCTGGGATGGATCAGCCAAATACCAACTGGCTGCTTTGGATTCCGTGAAAAAACGTGCAAAGAGATTATTTTTGTTCTCCACAGTTGATTGAGGCTAAGCTGCAGAGCCTCGAGCATCGGCGTGGCGTTGCGCGTTTGTCGATTTTCTACAGGTTGCACTTCGAAGAGTGTTGGAAGCAGTTGCACGACCTCATTCCGCCGGCCCCTTTCCGCCATCGGGAGACGCGATCCGGGCGAGCGCTTCATCCTTATGTTGTGGATCTTCCAGCTATCCGCACGAGCCGCTTTGGCTCGACTTTTATAATGCGTACGGGTAAGGAGTGAAATGCGTTGCCTGCGAGTGTTTTCCCTGATCAATATAATCTGGATTTCTTCAAGGCTAGAGTGAATAGGCTGTTCCTAGACAGGCATGCTCCATCATCGGCCGCATCGTAACTTACCATTAGGTGAGGTGGCGGTCAAATGCCTACCTAGTTAAGTAATAAAAAAAATTTACAATCCGGCGACGTGGACGGTTCAAAACGTTTGTTGCTTTTGCAACTAGGAACTCTTCAAATGCATTCACAACTTTTTTCACTTATATATTTTCCAGCCAGCAGCCGCGAAAGCGATGGACATTGGAACAACATCTTAATGGGCCATGAATTTTTTAATGTCCTCACTAGATGTAGGTTTAAGAGCCGAATACTTACTGTGTTCCTTTTTTATGTTCAAAACGGCTTTGGTGTTTACTGTCTGACAATTAATTGTAATATTTGTCGCTATAAACGTAAATAATACCTAAAACTATATCATTAATTACGTCGATTTGTCTGTTCTTACTGATGTCTGCTGTCTTAATTCCTACTACCTTTTCCTACCACATTCAGAAGATATAGGTAATACTTTCCGTTATATTGTTGAACGACTACTCTGAAAAATGTTCGGTGAACTGTACGATAAAAACCTAAAGAATGTGGTATAGTGCTGTGCCTATGATTGAGTGTACGCGAATAAAATAAAGCAAACTATTTTCATTTTTATCGGCAGTAAATCGAACGTCGAGTTAAACATTTCGAAAGAAACAGAACTAGGTACCTATTTGGTAAAGAAATATGTCCAAATCCACTATCTATTGTATTTCTAGAGCCTATCGAATAAAATGAGTTTACGTTTGGAGAAGCTGTTAATACATTTACTTTATTGTGCAATTATTAAAGGTATGGTAATCAATACGTTACATGACAGAGGATTACGATGAATTTATCTGAAGAGATTTAGCGCACAAGCGAGAGCAGTGAGTCGCCAGTGAGTCTCATCATCATCAGCCTTAGTAAGGACTAGTAAGTCAGTGGACTGCAGTCCAGCAGTGGCTGGACTGTGTCCTCTCCCAATGAGCGCCAATGCACCCTGTCCTCGGTGAGTCTGGTCGTCAGTATTTCCCTAACTTGTGATATATATCACTTAGTCCATCAGTTGCTATTAAATTTTATAATCATTATAAGCCAATTAGTCTTTACCGAGCGTATTTATTAAAATAATGTTATATTGACACACCTTTTTTTATATTGACATACAGTTCATATACATTATACGTCAGAGCTTTACCCCATAGAGATAGGCCGAGACCTCATTATTCTACGTCTTTTTATTATTCTCTTGTCCTGACAAACCTCTTCCACTTCTTCCACGTTCATGCTGGTTGATTTAGGGTACCTATAACTGTACTCATCCTCCAACCTTAAATAGACCTCGCAATGGTCCTAAAGAGCCGTTGGATGCTGAACACACAGAGTCGATGGGCGTGGAGGACGTGGGAGGAGGCCCATGTCCAGCAGTGGACATCACCTACGATGATGTACTCTTACTCTTGACTGTACTCTTAACCTGACCTTACGTAGGTACTTAAACTAAATTATTTATAATTTCTTTTTCCAGTAAATTTGGTAAGACCAGAAACACTAGAAACTTGGTAAGATGATTCTGCGATTGATAAACTGTTCTAAATATTCATAAATGCCAATGATAATGTTAATTGGTCAATTTGCATCTAGGGAACGCGATCGGAGGTACGGCGACAAATATGACAAATTGGAATTTTGGTAAGCAGTTAAAGTTATACAAAATTTTGTAGGGGAAGTTATGTCAGAGAGATCCCTGGTTATGTTGCAATCGAGCAAGCTCGGTTGGTCAAGAATTTGACAATTTTGTCAGCTACCGTAGCTCAGTTTGACGGACGTATAGTGCCGGTCGCTTCTCAAGCATTGTCAGTTGACCTCATAGTGACATTTCTAAATACGGATGTTATGTTACGACAGAAGGAGGGTTATATATGTATGTGTGATTTTACGTGCCTTATTGTGAGCTCGGAAATTTTGCATTTATCACTTCAATCCTAAATGTTCGTAATAAATAAACCTAAACTATAAAATGAGCGAGCGCATCAACCTCAACCATCAATCTGCTATGTGTTTTTGATGCTCTTAAAATTCAGATTGATAACAAGCAAGGGGTGTGTGTAAAAAAGACATTTTTCGAATTTTGGTTAAAACGAGCGAGAGTGAACATAAATGAGTATAAATGAATGAGCGACGAATATTTGGTATTTTGGTTTTTAAAATCCAGGTCGAATACGTGGAGCGGCCAGTGTCATTAGATATTTACCGATTAATGCTTCAAAGAGCCAAAGTGAACATTACATCGGAAAAGAAAGCCGGCCTGCCTGATGGTAAGCACTCACCGCAGCCTATGGACGTTTGCAATACCAGGGGCATCACCCACGCATTGCCGACCCCATAAAAACCTTAAACCAATAAACTAATGTAAGCTTAACATTTTTGGTATTTTGGCTCATAAAATTCAAACGGCTGCACTATCCGTGATCCAACCGCCATAGCGCAATCTTTTATTGAGTATTATACTGACGCTAGCACTACTACATCCAGGCCAAAAACAACAAATTTTAAGAAAACTATCCCCGATAATGAACTAAATTCTTTATATATGACTCCCACAACTCCACATGACATTTATATGATAATTAAAAACCTTAAAAACACGAACAGTACTGGGTATGACAATATTAACACCAAAGTAGTGAAACATGTATCACTTATTATTTCTTCACCAATTAGCCATATCACAAATCTATGCATCTCTGAAGGTGTTTTCCCGGACAAACTTAAATTAACGATAATCAAACCAATATTTAAAAAAGATGACCGTGAGAATATTAGGAATTATAGGCCTATAGCTTTGATCCCTATATTTTCAAAAATAATAGAAAAAGTTATATATGCCTCTCTTTATCAGTACTGTGAAAAGAAAAAAATACTGGTACCCCAGCAAAAAGGATTCCGTAAGAATAAAAATATCAATATGGCCTTATACGATATGCTGTATAATATTCATTTAAAACTAGACAACCGGTTACTAATCACAGCCCTGTTTCTAGATCTAACAAAGGC
The DNA here is from genome assembly GCA_905147135.1 of Blastobasis lacticolella. Taxonomy (NCBI): domain Eukaryota; kingdom Metazoa; phylum Arthropoda; class Insecta; order Lepidoptera; family Blastobasidae; genus Blastobasis; species Blastobasis lacticolella. Next base: position 6,755,205 of record LR990058.1, read on the forward strand.
GTTTGACTTTGTTGACCACAACATATTAATTCAAAAATTAGAAGCTATGGGTGTTAGGTGTGGGAAACATTAACAATTTGTTAGCATCTTACCTATGTGATAGAAAACAAATGACACGAATAACCAGAATATGTCCCAGCACAAGAGTGGAAACCCAATTCCTATCGAACTGCAATACTGTTTACTATGGTGTTCCCCAAGGAAGTATATTGGGCCCATTATTATTTATTATTTATATTAATGACATTATAAATGCAATTAATGATTATATTACTATATTTGCTGATAACTGCACGGTGCTTTGTAATAATATAACTGACAAATAATATTTTGACTAAAATAATTAACTGGTTGGAAAATAACAATCTACAAATCAATCTCAATAAAACTAAAATTATTAATTTTAAGCAACGATACAAGGACACTCAACAAACAAACATTATTCATAACGGTCAAATAATCGAAAATACGAATGTCACAAAATTTTTAGGCCTACACTTGGATCGGAATATGAGTTGGAATACGCACATCGATTATGTTTGTAATAAGATAAATCAATCCTCATACGCGATTTACAAACTAAATAGGGTAGTAAATCGTAATACTGTGCTATTAGCCTATCACGGTCTCGTAGTTTCTGTGCTGCGGTATGGGATTATTTTCTGGGGCAACGCAACAGGGAAGGAAGCTGTATTCAGGGCGCAAAAAAGATGCTTAAGAGCCGTCTGTAACCTGAAACGTACGGATAGTTGTAGACCATTTTTTAAAGGGTTAAAATTTTTAACGATGCCATCCCTCTATGTCTACGAAATTATAATATTTGTGCGAACAAATCTGGATCTCTTCCCGCATGTTGAGAGCGCACGGCGTCGAGACCAGCTCCATGTCCATCCATGCAAGACCGCTTTATTTCATAAGAGTGTTTTTGCGATGGCCCCTAAATTGTACAACGCGATCCCAAAAACTATACGCCAATCTTAACAAGTTTAAAAAACAACTGTACAGTTTTCTTGTTGAAGGGGTGTTTTACACAATTGACGAAATTCTTTTGGCGTGCAAGGAGTATAAATAAACAGTAAGAATGTGACTTTGGATATGTTATGACATTTTATACTATTATTTAATTATTTTGACATTTTTGTCATTGTGAATATTGTAACTGATTTAAGTAAGTAATTATGGTACACTAAAGGTAAGTGTTTCATTAGGAGGGGGAACCGACGCAATGAGCTTAGAGGGGCACAGCATGGGCGTATCTCCTTTGCTATTTAATTGTGTGGTTGAGGAATTGATGATTAAACATTATATAAATAATTCTTATGGTGGCAATAAACTCTTAGCTTTAACAGTAAACTAATATTCAAATTGTGTTGTTTTTAGGGAACGTGATCCTAAATATGAAGCAGGACGTCACGAAACAAAATTTGGGTGTGTTAATTATTTGTTGACCAAGTTACATTGCAACTGTTAATAATTTATTTAATCCATAATAGGTATATAAAAAAGCAAATTTGGTTGTTTGGTGATAGATCTGTTTTTTGATAATTTATTTATTCCATAATAGGTAAAGAAAAACGAAAATTTGGTTATTTGGTAATAGATCTGTTTTAACGTTGTAAAACCCATAAAAGTTTTACATATTAAGAACACTTCAATACTCAACTATAATAAAGTAGGGGCAAACACAGTGCCAAAAAAGACTCAGCATAACCTACGGCAAGTGCTGCAGTGCTGACTTTCAGTGGAATCCTTACTGATGACACCTTACTAGAATACTCACTGATGAGAATTTAGCTATTAACTACATTTAATTAATACTTTTTACCCTGGTAATAATGTGATAAAACTAGAGATGGAACTGATATCCGGTTGCTATCCGGTATCCGGCCTATCCGGCCTTAATTTACTATCTGGCCGGATACCGGATAATAAATAAATAATCGTTGACAAATTCACACTTTTAGGTAACTGACGGTTAGGTAACTGATAACCTACTTATATACTTTTTAAATACATACTTATTATACACAGAACACCCAGACCCGTAACAGACATTAAAATTCATCATTTCAATTTCTGGGAATTGAATCGAACCCGGGACCTCTTGTTGACCACTGAACATCTCATGTCGTCAAAATGTAAAAAATAGTAAAAAATGTATGAAAAAATATAAAAATGATTTTGCTCATCGGCTTCCTTCATTTCTTTGAGCAGTAGCCGCGTCAATGATATTATCCTTTAGGTCCTGTTGGACCGCCGCCGCGCCGTCAGCCAGGTGGTGTGTGGGGCCTTCCGCGGCAGCGCGTCGTCGTCGACAACTTTAGGTCTACTTGCACCATAGTGGTCTTTGGGGTGACAGAGCACATGCCCATACCATTGCATTCGGCGTTCTCTCATTTTCTCTGGGATATATGAGACTTTGTAACTTCAACGAGTGTGGACATTAGATACGTACTTTTCCAAAACGGGTGACACCCGCGAAAAATGCGCATTTCTGTCGTTTGTTGTTTTGACAAGTGTTGTTTAGTATAACATTTTTTCCAAAGTCAATCAAGGTTTATACTGGAGAAAAATACAAATTATTCTATATTTAGAGGTAATATACGGTGTCGTTTGTCCTCCGATATGCTGGGGGCATGTGTAAGCCCGTATTTCAAAACTACGAATCCTTTCGAGGTCGAAAGAATTGTTCAGTTTAACGTTCAAATTATTCTCATTCAAGGAAGACTTGAAATCACGTAAACACATGCAGCCGTCTAAAATCCCACCCCACGATTACAGCTTGCACAAACTTGTTCAAGGACCCGGTATCCGGTATCCGGCCAAACCACTATCCGTTTCATCTCTAGATAAAACACATAGTCATTAACATAGTTACATATTTTTACATATATTAATTTCACAGCAACCATGTCAGATCAGCCAGAAAACGTATGTGGCAATATCGCAGACATGCAATTCCTATTGCAACAGATACAATTTACAGTAAACAGGAGAAACTAAGACAACCAGTAGAGATAAGCGGAACTAGTGAACCAATTGATAATTATACATTCAATATACAGTTGATGCCTAGAGAAAATAATTTTAAAACGTATATTGATAAAGGACAGGCCCATAAAAGGAAAAAACGCAAAGAAAAGAAGAAGAGAACAACAGAACCTATAAAACAGGAGCGCACAAACATAATAGTAAAAAAACGTACAGATTTTACGATTGATCGATTTTACCATAGAGTGCAAGATGAACAGAACACGACGACAGATACATCAATTAACAAAAAACTAAAAGGACGAAGGAAAAACAAAAAGCATAGCCCTGCTGGTCAAAGACATCATCATCATAGACATAAACAACAGAATAGATTTCGTGCCCCGCTATTGGACTCATACTTGGACAATGATACGATTAAAGAGTTGGAAAAAATTGCGAGATCGTCAGATATTGAAGCAGTAGACTTCAGTCAAGAGACAACAACACAGAAGGATAACGATTCCTTCCTAAAAATTATACTAGTACCGGAATCACCAGAAAAAGAATCCAACGAAGAAAAAATAATAGCTGATAGTGAAGAAAGGCCCTTCAAGGATAATAATATATTACAATCAGATAGTATATCAAACAGATATAAAATTACAGAGAATACCGAAACTACTATGGATGATTCTGTAACACTATCAGAAATGTCAGCAACCGATCAAAGTGGAACGAGTACTGTATTTATGGCTACACAAGGGATCCCTGTGGATGAAGACGAAAAACAAACAGACATGTCCGCAATAAATATGGGCGAAGCAAGTATTACATATACTACACGAGATTCCTCCGAGGGTGACACAGTACCAGCATCAAATACTACAGCCAAAGATGTGTTACGAGGGAGCTTTACGGATACTACAACAGACTCCTCTGACGAAAACGTTGTGCTACAATCAGATACTACAGCCGCAGGTAAAAGCGTGATGAGAACTACACATAAGATTAAAAACAATGGCATCGATGGGGACGGTACTAATGACATTGTAACATCATCAAACTTGTCAAGCGAAGCAAATAACGAAAGTCCAGCTACTGAAAAGGAGCACTCAAATAAGAAAACAAGGACACATTCTAAAACGAAAAAAATGGAACAGGCAGCTTCTGAGTTTACAACTCTACCCCCTATAGGTAGGAAGCGACATAAAAAGCGTATGGGGAAAAATAAACAAGGCAAAAAGCATAAAACTCAAGATACAACGTAAGTTTTTACTTATTTCACTTAAAATTCACAAAAATTACTATGAACAAATTAACTGCTAAACTTTTTAATTAGCTCAAGCCTTTTTCAAGCACTTATACCTCTCTACAGACTTGTAAATATGTCAACCTCAATGTAAATAGTAGGTTTATGTTAACATTATTGTCTTTGAATCACTTCCTTAATTTTAGGAAACTGCAGCCTTGCACAAAACATGACAGTATTTCCGATCTGCAATACTTTTGGCTGAAATTGGCGAAATAAAATCACCCTTGCTTTGATATAATGGGGTTTATGGGAACAAAAGGGATAGATACATCCAGATGAATTTCGCTGTAGGTATCGCATTAGAACCTACAGTTCGTTTCAATATAAAAAGACAACATGTCGCCAATAGTTAGACGCTTCCCTCTCGGTCGTTGTCATCGTTTTCGAGCTCAATTATTTTGTCAATTTCTATTAAAAGTAGTAAAACGTACTAAATTGCTTTTTAAGCATTATACGTGAATATAATGATTACCTTTTTTTAGAGTAATACGCAATCGGAAAGAGACAAGTGCCGAAGAGTTTAGTGGTATAATTAGACCACATAACGTAAGTTTTCTATATTCTTATCTCACTGTAACGGAAGAATGAGAGGGGATGAAAAACATTCCAATAACCACAAAAAAACTTAATCTATTGAGTTTTACTGTGTGATATCCAAAAGTGGAAATAAGATACACTGACAGAGAGCGTCGATGGTTTAATGGCTGGCCTAAAGTATCCTAGAGACATACCAGCAAATAATTTGCCCTTCGCCAACCAAGAAATGGGCAGCAGTGTTTTCAGCGTTTCGATCTCCAACCCGCCCGGCAAGCGGCAAGAACCTCCACGAATGTGGAAATGTTTACTACTACTGACTCTGAAAACATCTCGCGGTCAGCCCGGCCAGCTGTTCAACATTGTCATTTCTAATCCATTGCTGTGCTGGCATTTCAGGCCACCCATCGCGCGCGTACCAAACCAGCAATGGATTAAGAACAGACCCGCCTCGCCACTGACCGCGCGCTGTTTCCACTGACGCAGCACAGAGCGATAGGTACGGAACGACAATTGCATTTGACACTAGAATTCAGGACGTAATTAGGCGCTGCCCTAATTGGCAACGGTCGTGCGGCCCTGGTCGTTCGACGGGCGGTTTGAGGTCTATCGGTCGGTCGACGTTTGTATTTCTATTTTGTGCTTACATACGTAAGCACAAAATAGAAAACTTACAGAAGGTCCACTCCCGTCGTCCTTGAAAATTATGACGTAATCTTGCCGACTCTCTAGGGTTGCTACTGTATTTATTCTGAATTTTAATAAGATTATGTAAAAGATCGAATAGAATTTTAAAGATCGTTCACAATAACATGTCCCTTGAAAAGGACCAATATCTAATCCTTGCCAAAATGTGATTATAATTACTTCCCAAGCTGTTTAGATTGTGTTCAAGTGTATTAGATTTTCCATACCAGCTTCAGACATTATACCTTTAGTAGGCGTTATAATAAACTACTCACTTTTTTTAAATTCATCGTCACCTGATTATAATAAGAATAATAATAAGAATCATTTATTGCCTTAAACAAAATATCGTGCCTTACATCTAAACAATACAAATAACTAAGGCAAATGGACCTGGCTCAGCTTATGCTGTCACGGGACGGTATGGTTCCGTACAGCGCTGTTTTTCAGCCATGCCCATTGAGTAGGTGTTTAAGAATATAAACTTTATAAAATAAACAAATAAAACATAACTAAATAGAATAAAACAAAGCAAAACAAAACAAAACAACACTAAACAAAAGATAACGAAACAGCTGTTGTTTTAACAGAAATTAAAAAAAAAAAGATGAATAGTGTTTTGACACATGTCTCGATCTTCAGTTTGAAGAATCGAGTTAAAAATTAGACAAATTGAAAGTATATATAGTTATATGAGATATTGTACATAGTAGCTGAGAGGAGGTACTCATAATATGTATGTGGTTGTTTGCGTATATGTGTGTGCATGTGATGTGTGTGTGTGTTTGTGTGTGTAAGTGAATGTGAGTGGCTTTATTTATTTATTTAGAGGGTCACACTTCAAAATATTTTTTTATAGGTAGCAATTTCCAATAGGCGTGTTTCAGATCTTCTGCGTCTAATTGTCTTTTTATTAAAGCTTTTTTGTATTTATTTTTAAAGCATTCAACACCCATTTACTCTCTCATAGGTGGAGGTAAATCGTTCCATATTTTAGTTGCATTAAATCTGAAACAGCCTCTATATCGCGAAGTTTTATAAGTCGGATTTTTCAACAAGTTTTGAGTAGTTGAACGTAGGTCTCTATCACTAAAATCTTTTATCCATGTTAGTTTTTCAAACAGGTATTCCGGTTTACCGTTCCAAATCACTCTTTGAACTGTACACGCGTACAGTAGGTCTCTTCTAGCATTCATGTTAAGAATCGCTTTTTTATTTAAATAGGGAGTTATAAACTCTTTTTTGCTGACATTAAAACAGAATCTGATACAAGCGTTTTGTACTCTTTGGATTGCTCTAGATTGGCTGTTATTTATGTTAGGACCGTATATTGAGCTACAGTAGTTGAATTGGGAGAGAACCACAGAATCTGTTAGAAGTAGGCGTACATCTTCATTTAAATATAATCTGATTTTATACAAAGATTTTAGTTTAAAAAATACATTTCTAATTTTCATATTAACATGTTCTACATATTTTTGCTCTCCGTCTAGTATTAAACCAATTTCGTGCCGAGTTAACTTGTTCTAATACAATGTCGCCCATTTTAATTCTCTCTTTGCAGTCTCGCACTGTTTTAATTTGGTGTTTAGTTCCCAAGATTAGTAGTTGAGACTTATTTGGATTCAAAACTAAGGAATTTTGATCTGACCAAGTTTGTAAACTTTGTAAGTCGTCGTTTACTTTTCTAATGGCCTCTATCGTATTTTTCCCTTCAAAAGAATAGTACAATTGTGTGTCGTCAGCGTATAGGTGATATTTACATGATTTTATGCATTGAGGAAGGTCTGCCGTGAATAACGAAAAGAGTAGAGGACTTAATAGCGAGCCTTGGGGCACGCCTCTGTCTACAGATCGCAAAGCAGAGTACAGATTTTCTCCTCTTTTACCATTAGTGACTACAATTTGCTCTCTATTGCTTAAAAAGGATTGGAACCATTTACAAGTGTTAGCTGAGAACCCATTATTAGCTAATTTGCATAGAAGAGCTTCTCTATCCAAGCAGTCGAAAGCACGCGAGTAATCTAGTAAAACCATGACGCTAGTCAATCCCATATCTGATGCCGCTGTTAGATCATCGGTAACGTTAAGGAGTGCGGTTTCTGTGCTATGTCCTCTACGAAACCCGGACTGATAACTCGGGATGATATTTTTATCCTTTAAGAAGTCGAGCATTTGGTTAAGAACAGCTTTTTCTATAACCTTTGATAATACTGGCAAGATTGATATCGGTCTCAGATCATTTAATTGGGTAACAGTATTTTTTTTAGGTATGGGCCTGACTAGAGCTGTTTTCCAATTGGAAGGGTAACTATTGGTTTCTATTGACTTGTTAACTATATATGTAATAATTGGAAGTGTTACATCTAAAGTCATCTTAATCATGTCTATATTTAGGCCATCATGTCCTGATGCCTTCGTTTTAATGTTGTATATACATTTTTTTACTTCATTGTCAGTAGTCAGTTTTAATTGAAATTCTTCCCGTTGCAGTACATTTTTATCTAAAGGTATTTGTGGTGGTTTGTTTATTGTTGGTAAATTTAGAAAGTGGTCGGAGATTTTATTGGGATCATCAGGAAATGTGTGAGAACGTTTGACTTCAGATAGTGTTGACTTTTTTAGGTTTTGCCATAGGAATTTGCCATTGGTTTAGAAATATTTTTATTAATGTAGTAATTATAGTATGCTTTTTTCTCTCTTTTAATTGTTGCAGATACTAGATTTTTAAGACTACGATAGTAATTTGCTGAGCTTTCCGTTTTAGTTTTGTGCATTTTTAGGTACGCTTCGTCTCGTAAACCCATCATAAATTTTACCATGTCTGTTATCCACGGTTTTGTTTTACCTCTTATGGTAATATTTTTAGCTGGTGCATGTAAGTCGAAAATTCTTAACATAAAATTGTTTAACGTTTCAACCATGTGATCTACATTTTCTTAATCGTAGATAGATTTCCAGGGGATTCTGTTCAAATCAGCTGTAAATAAATCAAAATTGATATCTTGTAAACACCTCAGAAGTTTCTGTTGTTTGATGTGTTTTGGCTTTTTAATATCAAATTCTACTAAAACCATCCCGTGATCGCTAAGACATGGATTATGGTGTACTGTAACACTTTTACATTTAGATTTACAATCGGTTATCACTAAATCTATAGTAGTTCCCGAATAGCTGGTTATGCTAGTCGGTTCGTTAACTAATTGGTCTAGATTATGTTGTTCACAAAAGGTGATCAGCTCACGTGCTTGTAGTGATTCCATCCGTGCTATATCCACGTTGAGGTCGCCAAGAATACAGGTGTAATCGCAGTGCGCCATAGTATTGATGGACTCACTGAGGGCGTCTAATGCATCTGTAACGCTGACACTCTCCGGTCTATACGCGGTGCCTAGAGCGAGAGTAGACCCCGGTAGTTGTACTTCTATCCGCATTTGTTTCAGCGTGGAGGTTGGATGCTGTCGTGTCCGCGTAGTGATGCCTTGTCTGATGTAGAACCCTACTCCGCCGCCTCTTTTCCCTATTCTAGGTCTATGTATGAATCTATAACCCGGTATTGTAGGTATGGGTGTTTCATTTCCTGCTTTTAACCAGGTTTCATTTATAGCTAGAATATCAGGTTTGTTACTGGAAACCGACACTGTTAACTCGTCTTCACCAGTATTTAAAGATCTAGCATTTAGTAACCCTAATATCAAATACTTTTCCTTTTTGTTAGCCATTGATTAGTAATAGTTGTAAATAAGTGTGTTCGTTACACAAGTTGAATAATTTAGTAGGTGTGTGTGTGTTAGTGTATTTGAGTGTGTGCAAGTATAAAAAAGAGTACCTTATACATATTAACAAAAAATAAATTTCTTTACATAGACGAAAAGTAGAACAGTTACTTATTATATAAATTAGTATCAGTCAACTTGGACATGAGCGATCAAATTGAGTTTTTACCAAAACCTCTCAATAAGTCTATGTCTGATCGTATCCGTGATCTTGTCAGTCCGTCATCCATCCATTATATCATCAGACCCTGAGAATAACCTTTCCCTGGCCTGGGATTTGACCCACTTCCCGGTAATCAATTAAATTGAAAATTTCATACACATGTAAATTGATGAAAATGCAATTTTATGGTATTAGTCAGTTGATCTAATGATGGAAAAGGAAGGTGGTCAGCGATTTTTTTATATTAGACTAGACAGGCATTTCCGACTAGATAGTATTAAGGTGGCCATTACGGTTTCTTATTCTGTTAAAACTGTCACGTGGTGCCTGAAACTGTTCAACTAGTCCTAGGTCTCTAGCGGAAGACCTTGGTCAACCTCGCTTCACCATCGGCATTAGAACTCGTAGCGGTGCTGAAGTTCGACTAGCCTCAAAGTCTGAAATGGTCACCCATCAGTTCTTGGACTTATTAAGTAATCTTAGTTACGAACAAGTACTTTTATTTTATCAAAAATAAATTGTTCAATTTAAGTCGACACTACAACGAATTCTCGCGTTAACAGTCGCGACCGAGCACTGCTTGAGAACGGCGTGAGAATGCCTGTAAACGTAACGTCAAAGTGTGCGTGACGGAAATGGCGCATTGTTTCCAGTGGCCTAAAAAATGTGAGAGACCCGCTCTCGGCTAGCAGTGCAACTGCCCTCTACCTGGAGGAGCTCGCTTAACTTCCCTTTGTTTTCCGTTAGATTTTTGACTTTTGAAAAGAGATTAATTAACGTAATCCTAATTCAATAAATACTTTTTCATTTTCATTTTCACTGTTTTTAAAGTGTATTGCTGACGATATGGTGTCGTGGCTAATTAACCCACTGAAAACCAGCGTTATGGTACGGTTCAAGTGGCCACAAAGTTGTGCAGTGTGGTGTGGGGTCCAATTCTGGAAGCCATGACACGAGAAATGGGATATTTTTTTTGTATGCAAATATTTTCACTGTTCCGGGTCTATTGCGCAAGTCCGTACGATGCCCACAATGCACGCAAACACTGGCAAAGCGTCGACACAGTTGATGAAATATGAGGGGTGTTGGAGACTATTTATAATAATTTTCGCGAACAGCACGTACGATATACGCCCGAAAGATGCTACAATTCAAATTTTTTTATGTTAAAAATCAATCATTGTTAATGGCTTAGTAAGCAATGTGAACTATAGTTATATACCTATTGTTTTCTACTACGCAGCTCGCTAACAAGTGTATTTTTATATTTGTTTCCAGTTAAAAAAGCATATGCAATATTTAATGAAGCAATTCCCGGAAGTTAAAACTAAAATTGAAGTAATCGGTACTACAGTTGGCTACAATGACATTGTAATGCTTAAATTAAGCCCGATAAAGTCGAAATGTGGACATTTTCGCGCCGACGATAAATATGTAAAAGAGGGACCTTCGAAGCAATATGTATTTATTGTGCATGGTCTCAACACAATGGGCATCGAAGATATGCACACTTTTACCGAAACAAAACAGTTTAAAGAGTTGCTGTCCTATTACATTAAGCAGTTGGATAAATTTGATATATTATTAGTGCCAATGGCAAATCCTGATGGATACGCTTACAGTTTGGTAATATTCACATTACAATTATATTGTTGATGATATCTTTTCTAAAGTAGGGTTTTAGATTTTCACAAACAATACAAGTACCGATACTATGTGTTCTCACATTGCTCATCTGCTAAGTGAAAGCACTGCATTCAATAGGACTAATATAATCAATTTTAATAATGTGTCTTTTTAGGCAAGCAGGCAAGCGGGCCACTTGATGGAAAGTGGTCACCACTGCCTATAGACATTAGCAACACCAAGAGTATCGCCAATGCGTTGCCCACCTCTATAACACGTTGCTCTGGCATCAAAAAGGCAAATGCCACTCCACTGCCAAAGCCACGGTTCTCCAGATCCCCACCCCATGGAGCACTGGAAACCTTACTCTCCGGCAGAAACACAACATGTTGATAGACGTATAGTACTACCACTCAAGTATTGCCTGTTGACCTTATGTCACGTTTCGGAATACTGTGTTTGCATCTATTGATATCTAGGATCATGTGATCAAGCTTCAGCTGACATGTGGTCTCCAGCAGAACAAAACATAGCAAGCAACCCGGGTTTAAAGGGCACACAGCCACATGACTGTGGTCTGTGGACCAGGAAAAGGGGCTGTAACTCTTTACATAGAAATTAGATAAACCTCTCAGTTGTGAAAATTGAAAAGGCAGAGGCTATCGGCTATCAAGCACTATCCTGACACTCCTTGTATATTTTTTACATTGACACATCTTCTCACTTATTTACGAGGATACTACTGATTTGCCTTTTTTGGAGAAGGCAATTTCTAATTGTATTTGTTGTGTACTTCAGCAATCACAAAAAATGTGGAACAAGAACATGTCGCCACAAGACGACTGTCCAGGCGTGGCATTAGACCGCAACTTCGAAGTGGCTTGGAAAGAACGCCGCAATGTGAGCTCTTGCAGCCAGTTGTACCCTGGGCCTACGCCGCTCTCGGAGAAGGAGACGCTGGCAATCAGCAGCATCTTCCACAAGTACAGCAACAAGATTTACGCTTACATCCACGTACATCCCGGCACGTACTCTGCGAGAACATTTAAGGTTAGATTAAATTTATGTCTTAGCTTGGTTTGTGGCGAAAGGCACGTGCGTTAACAGAAAATTACATTCAACAACCTGTTAATTTTTGTGGTTGTGTGGCATCCTGCAAAGTAGAACAACGCCAGCGTCAGGAGCTCACATATTATGTGGTAAAAGACGCCATAGAATTCATTTTATTGTTAAGATGGTAGGCATTTATTTGATGTAGGTTTTATTTGCTTGACGGTGCAGTGTCGGTGGGATATTACGGGGCGTAATGAAAACCAGCGTTGTGGTTCGCGGCAAGCGCTCATAACATTATGCTAAGGATGTCCATTTACGCTGGATGCCCACGAAAAATGCCACTGGGAACCTTATAATTGTCTCCGTGTTTTATGTACTTTTTTTGTGTTAAATGTAAATAATCATGTCGTGGCGTCCTCTTCTAATAAATATTTTCTTTCTTTCTTTCATAGAGATGGATCGTCATGAACCTAAGGCGATATGCCCACCTAAGCAACGTGGCTCGTAATCTATTATACTATTACAAGTAACTTGCCACACCAAGCCGATGGTCGTGTCACACCAAGCTCTTTGAGTGTTCAAACTGTGCACACTGTGTGTGTGTAACATGGCAGATAACGTGTCACATTGCTTAGGTGGGCATTATAATTTTAATTTTGAAGTTCTTCCTCTGTGAACCCTGAGAATATTCGACCATTCGCGGGAGCCAACGGATACACCGCCATGATACTGTTATTTAATTTTTTTGATTTGAATTTATTTGACTAATTTTCTATTCAATGTGGTATATTTATTATTTGTAACAATTTGACATATTATTATTATTCAATTAGTATTTTAAATAATTTTAATATGTTATGCCAATTAGATATTTGTATGTCTAACGACAGATCGCAGCGGTATCTCTTAATTGTAATATCTAACTGTACCTGTGTTTCACAAATAAATTATTTGATTGATTGATTGATTGATTGAAAAAATATGTCTAACAATCTGCTAAACTCGCCCACGTTGTCACGGGTGACATTAAGTTGTACGTATCTTTTAGGGCGAGGCAGTATTGTTCCCAAAAGGCTACACTGAAGTTCAATCTGATGACGATAAATACGTGGACCTAAAAGGAGAAATCGACGAGGCGATGAGGAACGCGAGTTTTAACGTTATGTCGGTGACAGTGGACAATCTTGCCATTTGGTACGGAGTGGTTACGGGCTCCAGCGTTGATTTCGCCTCAACGGTGAGAATATTGTTTTACTTGTATCTACTGATTTACCAAAATCAGGGTTATCAATGAACATCAAATAAATGAAAAAGAAAAAACATATAATTATAATCTGCTGTGATAAGACATTAAATAAAGACGATAACTATACGAATAGTCGTCTCCAAGCAGCGCCATGCTAAAAAGTGCCTATTATTGGAGCTGCATTGCCGCACTGAATTGCCAATAGAGTCCGGTGCATTGTTTTCTAGTGCCGACACTTCTAGTTCTTTTTAATAGGAGTTGTTTTCTTTACCGTCATTTCACCTTGTGATAATTTAGATTTTTGCCAAGCTAAGCAGTGGCTTACGGGCTGTTGGTGTGATCTAACTTATGATGTGATGATTGGTCTTATTGCCAGAGCAAGGTGTTATATAGTTGCTGGCGTTGCTGGTGACTATGAAAGGCGGTAACCACTTCCCATCAGGTGGCCCGCCCCTTTTTTGCGTAGGTACTATAAGACGTAAAAAATAGGTATCATTAAATTTTCCAAAATGTGGAGGTCGCAAAATGTAGGTTGTTAGTAACCTATATGCCCAATGCCAATACATAATCATCATCACATCATCACAGCCCGTAATAGTCCACTGCAGGACGTAGGGCCTCTCCCACGAAAGGGGAGGTTATTGCCATAATCTCCACGCTTGGCAGGCGGGTTGGTGATCGCAGTGTTTAAATATAACAATGGAAAATGCTGCTGCCCATTTTCCAGACTACGGAGGCTCTTGATCTTTTGCCTCGAAAACATTAGTCGCCTTGTACGACACCCATGAGTGTAAGGGGTTGGGCTATTCTACTCTGCCGGACATTACACGGCCTCAATACATAATGTGGTATTCAAATTGTAGACTCTAGAAAATAATAATAAAATAATCATCTTGTCATTAATGTCCCGGTTGTGCTCTCGAACACGAGGGCCCGGGGTCCACTTTGACAATAATCCAGGATTTGGCGATCAGGTAATTACAGTGGAGCGAGTACCATCTGACCTCCGTGATCCTGCTACCAGTTGAACCTGACCAGATTGAATCACACATACACGTTCCGTTTCCTGAATGTGCAGGTTTCATTACGATGTTTTCCCTCACCGTAAGAGCATCGGTTAGAATTCAACTAATGTACATAACTTAGAAAAGAGACATTGGTACATGGCCGCAGCGGGATTCGAACCCGGTACCTCTCGCTTACGAGTCGGATACTCAAGCGCCCGGCCACCAACGCTCCTATCTAATCTAGAAGATAATACAACAACATTTAAAAGTAACCACGTCCCTTTCAGATATATGGTATACCTTATGCGATGGAATTCGTCATGCAGTCATACATGGAGTCGGAGGGTGTGGATGCACTAAAAGAAATTTGGCAAAGAATAATAACAGCAACATTCACCGCAATGTATAATAAATATACCAATAAAGAGATTTAAGTACTTTTATATTTTCACTACTTTTTTCCTGCAAGTTCATTCTCATAAAATTCGGTTATTACATTTCGGACACGGTCCCGCGGGAACCAATTATTCTGCCGAAATTCACTAAAATCCGTTCAGTAGGTTTTTACGTGCTGGAATGTCAAAGATCAATTAATCATTAAACATAGATAAATAAAAGTCATAGAAAGAAGAATAAAATGCAGTGAAACAATACTATTGAAACAAACAAAATTGACTAATTTGTGTATTTTTGGTTATTTAATTAATATTAAAAATAAATAGAAATGTATTCGATTAAATTGTACAACTATGTGAAAAACATAGTTCGATCGATTGATCGATTCAGTACTTGGCAGTTTGCAGCATGGAATTCCTACATCAATTCATACATTTAAAATATGTTACACTGCAAGTACTTAAAACAATAATCGAACTTTGATTTGCACACCGTTGCACAATTTAATCGTACATGTTTCTATTTATTTTTACTGGCAAGTAGGTAATATATTTTATTTACTTTGGAGAACTCTTGAGGAATTTAGTGCACAAAAATGTAATACGTACCGATTGATATACAAAATTGCATTCGTAAAAATATCTGACACAATATGGAACACTGTATGAAAATCGTAGTTATGTTAACTTTTTATTTACGTTTAAGTGAGTATCTGTATTCTAATACTAATGTTTGCACGTGAGTTCGCCCATGGAGTCTCAAGTGTGTATTTCTCATTGGAACAACGTTTGGTCACATGCTGCGTTAAGCCCCAGGTCGAGTGGGAGAGTCAACGGCGTGAGCTTGCTGAAGACCGAGCGAAGTGAAGGAAGAAAAGTAGGAAAGGATTGTGTACAATAAATGGTTAAATAAAAATAAATAAATAAATAAAATAGAAAAGCCGCTACCGGCTATAAGCCGGGATTCAGATAATGAGAAAACCAAAACATATCTTCATTTGGAAAAATGCCTCTACTTTAGAATTTGTTGGATGTGTGAAATTCTTTGGAGGGGGGTATGGGATTCCACCACCATCTCAGTGGCCCAAGCCAACCTTACCTGTACGTGGTCCCCCTGCTGGCAGACGGACGAGGAGCTGGCGGCTAGGAGTCGAAGCACGTAAAAAGCCATAACCCCACAGAAATGAATGACATGCAACTCTCGGATGCCGGACACGGATATGGCGTCGCCACAAAAACGAAGCGCAGGAGGATCTCAACAAACGCTTTGCTACCAGGAACGTTGGCACGCCGACAGGACGGGCGCGTTAGCTGGCTGAATTATTCGTCATTCGAAAGGTAGTCTTCCTGCAGTAGACCAGGTGGAGAGGCAACATGTTCCGAAACATCGGGAACTGCTACACGTTAATATACTCTCGTTCTCCGGGGGTCGAGGTGGAAAAGTTTGGAGAAGGCGTCTTCGATGTCAAGCGTGTGAGTGACCTTATGGTTGTAGGCGTGCTTATCGAAGGGGTCGTGACCAATTTGATAATACACAACAACCTTTTAAATCTGTATCAATCTGGCTTTCGGCCCTCGCATAGTACCACTGCTTTGCTGAAGGTCGTCGACGATATTAGAAGGGGTATGGAGGATACATAAGTGACTATTCTTGTTTTGACTGATTTTACAAATGCATTTAACACGGTGGACCACTTTGTCCTTCTTGCAATCTTACCCCAATTCCAAATGTCGTTAGTATCTTTGAATTGGTTCGCGGCCTATCTTCGCGATTGTTAACAGGTGGTCCATTTGGAGTAGGCATCTTCGGACTGGTGTAATTTTAAGGCTGGGGTTCCCCAAGGAGGTATTCTGGTCTCCTTTATTTGTTCTCCATTTTTATTAATATGATTACCATCTGTCTCTCGTGCTTGTACCATCTGTACGATGATGACCTGCAACTTTACGTGCAGTGTGGGGTGAACGAGCTGACGTATGCTATAGATGGTCTTATTGGGGATCAGGACACAAATGTCATGGTATTGTTATTGGTAGTTCTCGGCTCTTGGTGAGGATCGATCTGGCTGCCCTGGACCAGATGTTGTGTAATAATATTGTTATTCCGTTTGCCCCTCCTGAAAAAAACTTGGGACTCCATCTAGACCAATCTCTGAGTTGGAACGTCCAGATTGCTGAGGTAAGTTTCTACTTCACATACTCGTACACGCTGCGCAGTCTCCATAGCTTTAAGTTCTTATTGCCGATGAAAACTAAAATAACTAAACAGTATTGATACAGACTCTTGTTCTGCCTATTTTAGATTACGCTGACGTATATTATATTGATGTGATCGAAGTCTACCTGAGTAAGCTGGAACGTATATTGAATAATTCGTTTTGTATTCGTTGTATTTTCGAGCTTCGGAAATATGATGACATCTCCGAAAACCGAGAGAAGTTTTAGTTGTGGTTGGTGTTCGGGAGAGAAGGAGATCACACGTTTCTCAATTCTGGACAATCCTCTCTCGCCGGGTTATCTCAGGCACGATTTCCGTCTATGGTGTTTAATGCATGACCATGATATCCGCTCCTCCGATACGTTATGCCTTGACATACTCCCTCATCGGACTAACTTCTTCAGCCACTAGACAATACAGACATTTTTCCGCAATATAGGGACCCAGGGGAAATTATAACCTTTAATATTAGTTAGGTTAAGTAAGATTTTTTTTTGTTTTTTTATAGGTTAGTTAATACTTATTGTTTAGTAGTTAAGAAAATAATTGAATAAAACCTACCATAAAGTTTTTAAATAAACAAATAAATGTACCGTGATTCTGATTTCATAGTTAGGACTACTGCCGGTGACACCAACCCGTTCCCTATTACCATTGCGGTGCTTCAGGGGTCTGTGCTCAATACACTTTTGTTCAACGTGATGTTAGACGCACTGTCAGACAGCATCCTAAACTATAATGAGGTACCTCCGTGACTGCACATGTATGACGATTACGCGCTGATAGATCTGACAAGGGGCGACTAGTCCAACGTGTAAAAAAGTGGAAGCAGTCACTTGATAACGGAAGACTGAAGATTAATGTGGCGAAGACAGTGTACATGGCCTGCAACAGTGCAGACTCCCTAACCGTGCGCATAGGCAAAGATGAAGTCAAGCCCACGGATCAGCGGACATCGCGACGTCAAAGCCCTAATATCCGCGGCTAAGGCCAAATGGCGGGAGGTGACAGGTGGCAGTTCTGACCATAAAAAGCCCATAAATATGAAGGTATATAAGACCGTCATTAGACTTGCTCTCTTATAGGGCAGCAAGACTTGGGCCCTACTAGAGCGACACAAGCAGGAGCTGCGCGTCACGAAAATAAATAAGCGCCCACATTCGAGGTGCCTAGCCGTCCGTGACATCGCAGTTAAGCTGCAGGAGTATCGCCTACGATGGTATGGCCACGTCTTGCGCAGATCGGAAAATTACGAAGGGAACAAATGTCTGGTTAGCCCACGATGCGATGGCTTGATATCGTCGGGAATGTTATGCGTGTCAATAAACTCACCACCAAGAATGCCGAAGACCGAGCGAAGTGGGCCAAGAAGTGTAGGAAGGCGGACACTCGCGTGCCACGCGGGAGCGCAACCGGTACATAACGACAAGATCGAAATTCTTTGGAGCTTCCTGCGATCCTCACCTGGCCATCAGTCCATCTTGTATGGGGCCTGCCCACTTTGTTTGAGGATTTGAACTTTTCCAACAAATTTCAATGGAAATTCCACGAGGTGTGCCTGCAACCTTGGCTTTTCCATGGACAGAATACTTACCGCGTTTAAATTAAACGGCGGATACTTACTTTTTCTAGAGCTTTGATTAGTTGTATTAATAATTTTACAAATTTTTCAGGTAATTGCGCGGATAAGCTAGACTTTTGGTGTGTACAAGTTTAAAAATTACTTACATATCTCTAGTTTAATTAACATACGATGATTAGCTGGGCGACTACAAAATTACAAAAAATTCTTATTGTATCTAAAGATTTCGGCTCCGCTCCACCACTAACAGATTCCTTAAACATATTCAAGGACCGGTGGGATTCTCCTCTGCTGCGTCACTGGGTGGATGCTCTATACCGGACACTACTTTTTTTATTTTTTTTATTTTTCTAGAACAGAGAGCGTGCGAGTTCATGTCCGTCGGGCCCGACCTTCTAACTCGAATGGATTGTACATCGAAATCTCCCTTCATCTAACCACAACCGAGATAGATAGCGATGTATCGAGCCTTCAATAATTGCTACACGAATTATTTAAGCGGTCCTGAACGATGGACATAAACTCGTGCGCGCACAGTATGTATGAGTAGATGCTAACACTGTACGGATATATAATTTTTTTTTATAATTTCTAATGTTTAAATCTTAACACCGGTTTGGGATTCCTTTAGGCTAATTACTGCAGGTCTTGGTCATTTTACCCTGTATCTATTTTGTTGTTTACTCATTCAAGCTTGCTTACAGTTACCTATTCAGATTATTGGACCGGTTAATCAAAAAGCAATTTTCAGGGTACGTGATCCAAAGTTTGATATAACAACAGTTAAAGCAAAAAACGAATCTAGTGCTGAAACTGAAAGTGCAAGCGTCGAGGAAAATTATGAATATGAGTAAGTTTTTCAAAATAAAAACTTTATTATAATAATTGTATATATTTATTGATGTACGAATTATTATATCAGGCGATTATTAAAAAAATACCGCCGAAAAAGATTGGATGCTACCTTCACGGTTTTATGGGCAAATCCTTAGTTTACCTATGATATGGTAGCGCCAATGACGACCAAAAAGAAGAGAAATTAATACAGAAAGTGAACCTAAAGAGTTCAATTTCTATAAGCGGTGGAGGTGTTATGGGCAGGGATTAAAGGATGAAAGCCATGTTACAGTAAGATGGTGAAATGAATGTGCAAAGATATATCAGTAGAGGGGCAGAAAAGGAAATACTGACGAATACAGGGGTTAAATGTAATAAAAAGAAATTCATTCTGTGTCAGTCCCACTGAGTTAAGAGCAGGGGAATGATGCTTGTTCATAAACATTGTTATAATAACATGTCAAATTCGTCAATAAAAAGTTACAATACTTACACTAATTACAGGTCTGATCACAGAAGATCCGTCGTTAAACATGACGAACAAACTATTGACAGTTATTCTAAAGTTTCTGAAGAAAAAGAAGATGAGTTAGGTCAAATAGGGCTAAGAAGGTATTCATAGTAATAAATTTAAAAAAAGGGCAAAGGGAATAATTCAAATTTATTTTAATAAACATGTTATTGTAGGTCGTCAAATAACACATCAATAACAGGAAATATTTCTACTGGAAATGACAGTGTACTAAGAGAGTAAGTGAGTTTTAATTTGCAATAAATTAGATTATGAATGTATTCCTACTTTTTTCCCTGTCCCACAGATGTCTTGGCCGAAAATGAAGTAGTTTCGTTAAGTCAATCCGATGTCACCATCGGCTGTCGTCTTGCAGACACCACGGTGATCTTCATCGATAATCACAAGATTAATATAACTTTTCGGACTATATATGTTGTGTACAGCTCAATCACTTGTGAGCAAATGTCGTTTGTAATATAAATTTAAATTTATTTTTTCTCAAGCATAGCATTTGCTATTTACATTACATGCACTAAGATATTTTCGTATCCATTTTGCGATACTCCCACTATTTTATTGCATAACAATATAGTTAAACATCTAGCTAGAATAAGGATGCGGGTTATGACTGTGAACCTCATCCAGAAAACGTGGGCTTCATAACCATTGAGCTATTCGTGTGGAAAACATGACGACCAAATCCCCGAAATAGCACACCTAATATCCAATTTTTTACACCTAATAATACTTTCTACAAGAAGATCCTTGTATCTTCAGCAGTACTTTTGAATAAGTTATTATCATTATGCTTTGTTTTTGCTAGGGCGGAAGAAGAAGACGAAAGACTGCTAGATGAACCATCCATACGTCGTTTCAAGCCACACAGTGTAATTGGGTTGTAATTGCCATACATAATTTTTTGTCAAAGATCGATGTCCGTGTAAACTACATACCTACTTTAAAAAATTACGAGTGCGCTATCTCACTTTGAAGAGTGTAAAATCGAATACGAATCACTTATTGACGATTGCACTAAACACTTTTGGTTCGTAGTCGAAAATGTCAACTCGGTCGATCGATCTTGTAGACTCAATCGAATCATGAGTACGTCTAGATCTCGCGAATGCGCTGTTGCACCAAGAGCCGTTGCAGAGCTATATCCTTGTACTTCATCACACTAAACATAAGACATTCTAGCGCTCTTAATATCGAAGCAACGCGACGTCGAATAGGTAACTGAACCGCAGGAATAAGAATACCATCTACCTATATCAAAGTCTTAGGCGAAGTCGGCACAGCAAGGCTGTTTTTTTCATTTAAAAAATGATCTAATTAAATTTACCTCTATCAGTCGTCATCTCACTTGCTACACCTATCAGTTATGTCTGCTTAAATTTCGGTTTTAACGTATATTTGAATTTCGTGATCGCCTATCTATGTAGTCTAGGAATTATTCTTGAATCAAAGTTGCAAATCTATAACAGTTAATCAAAATCCGTATTGTAGTAGTTTATGCAGTTTTTGTATTATTTTTGTATTTGTATGCAGTATTTTGTATCTTTGCAGTTACTGGCGGATTTAGAAGAATTATTTACTGAATATAAAAAAGAAGCTAACATAACATTCGAAGTTATTGGGAAAACCGTTTCATTTAATGACATAGTGCTCTTAAAAATTGTGGAACCAAAAAGTGAAACGTCACAATTTTTTAGAACCCAAGTCAACGAACAATTTGTGGACGATAACGATGACAAGAAAATAGTTTTCATTGTGCATGCACTTAGCACCATGGGAAGTGCTCTTCTTCCTTGTTTGAGTGTACCGGAACAATTTCTAACATTAGTCAAGTATTATTTTAAGCAGTTGGATAAATTCGATATATACTTAATGCCGTTAGCAAATCCTGACGGTTATAATCAAAATTTAGTAAGTATTGCATTTCAATCAATAAGTCATATAACATTTTTTTTGTCTTTCTCATTTATATAATTTTCTACTTTGGAGTGACAATTCCAACATTACCGAGCACCTCAAATGTCAAAGAATTTCTTTTAACAAAACATAAGCAAGATAATCCCATTTTTAATTAGTTAAGAACAAGGTTACTGGAGCACAGCACTTTACCATTACCGTGGAACAAGAATACGTCGCCTCAGCAGTCATGTATTGGGGTTGCTTTGGACCGAAACTTCGATGTTGGGTGGCACGTAGCGCACAGCATCAGCTCCTGCAGTCAGCAGTACCCAGGTTCGCGGCCCTTCAGCGAGGCCGAAACTCAAGCCATCCGGAGTATCCTCCACAAGTTTGCGAGTAAACTGGTGGCTTACATACACGTACACCCATCGAGCCCAAATTTGTCAACTTTCAAGGTAAGTATATTATATAATAAATACAGATAAAGTAACAGCCCCCCGCTGGACTTAAGCATCCTCTATATACACAATGACTTCAAGTTCATGATACCAAGGGGTACTGTATGCATGTGCTCTTAATAACAAACAACTTTTACTGTGACACCAACTTTGAACAAAACCCAGCTATTTCAAATAAAATTTAAAACGAATTCTGCTAAAATGTATGAAACAGCTGATTTTTTACGATTTCAGGCTTGGTACCAACCAAAATTAATTGGTTAAATTTAGAATTAAATGGTTTAAACCAACTACAATTAATTTAGATCACGTAATATATATTCGATAGGTATGATCGATGTGTTGCAAAGACACACGCGTTGCGCGCGCGGCGATCGTTTCTAGACTAGCCGCCCGACCCCACGGCCCCACCCAACGGTGGCTAGCCGCCAGCGCATGATAATTTGGGGTTCACACAACTACTGTCGTTATACACAAACATCAAATCAAATTAGTTTATTTAATTTACTTAATACGTTTTATATATAAATATATATTGGGACATTTAATTTCTTAACTATTTTATTTATGTTTATTCTATGATATCAATATGCTATTTATAAATTCATTTTATTGTTTAGGTAGTAGGTATTTATTTGATGTAGGTATTGCTTGCTTGACGGTGCAGTGTCGGTGGGATATAACGGGGCCCACTGAAAACCAGCGTTGTGGTTCGCGGCAAGCGGCCATAACATTATGCTGAGGAGGGTCCATTTACGCTGGATGCCCACGAAAAATGCCACTGGGAACCCTATAATTGACTCCTTGTTTTATGTACCTTTATTTGTGTTAAATGTAAATTTGAAATAAATGTTATTACATTTATTACAAATTTATATTTTCTTTCTTTCTTTCTATTAAAACTCATGCTATTTCCATACTTTGTAAATTATATCTTGATACGTGTGACAGATGTCTAATGCACGTCGACCACATGATTTTCGAAGTAGAATTAGTAAATATTAGTGACGCCAAGTTGTGATGTTATGCGATGATGTTGTCACTTGACGTATTGGTGTTATATGATTTTATGATAAATTTGCGATTTATCACTTGTTTGCGACGGTCTTAATGATGCCGCTTAATTTTTGGTACCTACCGTTATCAAAGAACCCCTCAGCCATGGAGCGATTTAGAAGATTTTGATCACGTTGTTGTTTTGTTGTGACATTTGTCATCTATTTTTCTTGTCAAAACGAGTGAGGGGAGTGCATGCCAACACGTGGTTGACGCAAAAGTCTAAGTTGGATAACTCCGATTGGCGAAAAATCCTTCGCATATACCTCGATTTGTCAAATTGCTGTGTGGCCTCTGAATTTTATTTTGAAATACGAGTGCTGGCGCCGGTTTATGTATTTTTTGGACAGACGCGGTCTAATTTTCACGGACTGTTGTTGAATTTCACAATTATCCTCTGCCTATGATTTAGGGTGACGCAATACTCTACCCAAAAGGATACACGGAAGTGACATCTGAGGACGACAAGTATCTAGACATGAAGGGCGAAATAGAAGAAGCAATGCGAAATGCCAGTTTCAAAGTATTATCAGTAGAAGTTGATACTCTCTACAATTGGTACGGGAAAGCCCCCGGTACCAGTGTCGATTATGCTTCCTCGGTAAGGAATACCTATATCTAACTTATAACTTGTATTTAGTTAAAATTTTATAAAGTAAAGCAAATTAGTATAAGTAAGTAAGGTACGCTTCAATTCGTTTCAATATGGGGATAATTTTATTGTAGAAATAATATGAACAAGAGTTTATGTAAATGTATATAGTACATTATTCTTGATGGCTTCGGTACAAGTTTTTGTATATATATATATACTAAAAACTTTATTTACATTAAATGAGATATTTACCACTTAAACATGAAATTACATATGATTTACTTAATTTTTTTTAATGTATTACGTCAGATAAATAGGCATGCGGGCTATCTGATGGAAAGTGGTC
Organism: Blastobasis lacticolella; assembly: GCA_905147135.1. Classification (NCBI taxonomy): domain Eukaryota; kingdom Metazoa; phylum Arthropoda; class Insecta; order Lepidoptera; family Blastobasidae; genus Blastobasis; species Blastobasis lacticolella. The sequence goes on from LR990058.1 coordinate 6,779,494, forward strand.
ACCGCCGCCTATGGACATAAGCAACAGGGGCGCTACTAATGCGTTGCCCTCCGCCAAGGAGACCTCTAAGACACCCCTTGAACGATCCCATGTCATAGTCCAAAGGAAACACTGTGTCTGGGAGAGTTCATTCCACATTCGAATCGTACGAGCGAGAAACGTTCTTTCATATCTTCGCGTGGACACCACTAGAGGGTCTACGTAATGGGGATGAGTAAGTAGGTCGCTGCGGGTGGTGCAATGCCGGATGGTTACTTCAAAATTGTTTTTCGTTAAAACAAGACAATGCCATATGTGTATTATATAGAGTAGAGAGACGCAGCGTAGAGAGACTCGACGTAATGGGACTCAACTTCGCGGGAATAGTTCTGTTATGTGAAGTAAATTTCGGGCATTATTATCAAAATAAAAGACTGTTGACGACAGCGCACCTGTGATGAATGCAATTATTAAATGAAATAAAATAAAATAAAAATTTATTTCGGAAAGAATCCATATCAGTTAGGTAAATACATAGTAGCTATAATTAGTTGGTACATTTATTTATTGATACCCCGAGCCTGCTCACGCCCGACACATCCACACTACCCTACGGCAGTATGTAGTTGCAACCAGCGCCGCAGCATCGGAGAATCCCACCTGTTCGCCAACACGTGAACGATGCCATTAGGACTATCGTGAGACCGTCACAACAGTGACGCGCACCGCTTGCGTATGATAGTAGAAAAGCAATCTGTCCGCGCAAAATCGCCGAGGCACTACAGTATCGCGGCAGTCCCAATAGCACCCTAAATGCGTTATTGTACTGGACGCGCAGCGCGCTGTACAGCCGCTGTGTAAAGTTGGTCCACAGACTGCACGTATAGAAGGTCTGGCAGTATGCTTTAATTTAAATAATGTAATTTTTACCGCATTACTACGCTGTGTAAATCTAAGGGCCAACATGTTGCACCGGGCAGACAGCGCCCTGTGCTCTCTTTCAATATCGTCACAATCGGATAAATCCTCAGCAACCCAGTGACCCAGGTACTTAACGCGTTGAACTTTATGTAGAGGAGTGCCTCCCAGACTAATTTGCGGAGTGTTTGAGTACGATTTCGAGCCTGACTTAAACACCATAAACTCGCTTTTCATCGCGTTGTACCTGAGTCCGTGGATTTCCGTATAGGTCTCACAAATTTTAAGCATTTTACGAAGAGCACTAATCGAAGGACCCAGCAACACCATATCGTCAGCGTAGCTAATATTGTTAATATTACCACCATCCACGTGACCTAAGTAGTTTTAAATCATTCGTCCCATTTCGTAGCCGAAATTCATAGCGACATTATGGGTGACATTTACTGCTATCAATCAAGTATACTTACCTATTTATAATGTCTGTCATTGAAAAAACATGTCACTTGTAGAAAAGTTTATTGGCAACCACTTTTTAAATATTATTTAACTATATTTTTAATCGCATTCCACAGATTTACGGAATTCCATTTGCAATGGAATGGTTGATGCAGGTATATAACGACGACTTTGACGCCGAATCGAAAGAAAAAGAATCCTACGTTGCACTAACTGAGCTATGGAGGGTCACCATAGATGTGGTATTCAAGAATATTAACAAATACCTGTTAAAACCTGCTGAATAAAATCGTTCATTTGATGTGGACATCATGGTTCACATTATTATCCGCATGATTTTTAATTTGCAAGGCGTTATTAAGCTGCTTTTCTACTAAAGGGAGATGAGCGCCGCGAAACTGTCAAAATTGTAGGTGATTTACCTTCGACTAAAATAAAAGTGTTTACACTTCGTTTACTACAAACGAAGAGGAGCGCAGGCGCAACTGTGAAGCAGATACTAGTATTGTAAACAAAAAATTAGGTTTTCAATAAGCATATCATGTCATTATTCAGGTCGCACCCATCCCGCTCAGCACAGCGCGCCATACAACAATTAGGTGATTATATCTATATATGCAAGAATTTTTTTAGAATTAACGGCTTTTTTAAATGTTAATTATTGTATATCTATTAATGCAAATTGATGCAATCTCCGTAAATTTTGCCGCTTATAACTCGTATAATTACGCCCGTATGGCGTCAGCCTTACTGTGCCTATATAAAAAAAACATTATGTCAGATTAATATAATTCTATAGGTGTAATGAAATATTTAAAAAGATATCGAAATATTTTTGTGTTTAAGTAATACATTTTTGGGTTGTGGTGCCTGGTTTCCTAAAAAAATAACTGCTTTAAGGATTACCCACACGTCTGCGATGATGTAAACACGTCTTTTATTGGCCACTGCTCAGTGTTATACATATCCTCACAGTTTTTCGCGTAGGTATAGGCAAATCATCATCATCTTGGCGTTAATGTCCCAGTTGTGCCCTCGAGAACGAGGGCCCGTGGTCCGCCTTGACCATGACCCAGGATTTAGCGATCAGGTAATTACAGTGGAGCGACTACCATCTGACCTCCGTGACCCTGCTACCAAGGGAACCTGACCAGATTGGATCATGGTTACAAATTCAGTTCCCTGAATTTGCAGGTTTCATCACGATGTTTTCCCTCACCGTAAGAGCATCGGCTAGTATTCAACTAATGCACGTAACTCAGAAAAGAGTCATTGGTACATGGCCGCAGTGGGATTCGAACCCGGTACTTCTCGCTTAAGAGTTGGATAATCGACCGCCCGGCTACCGACGCTCTGATTGGCAAATATGTGGGCTAAAAGATTGGACTGTTATATGATGCAACATTGGTTTAAACTCCATGTTGCATCTGGGACTTAACTTTTATTAATAAGAAATTGGCCTACTTTTCATTATGACACTGTAGAGATTTTATGAATTGAATGTTTAATTATGTTGATACCTAATTGACTTTAACAATATATTAAAAGTAATTTTACTAACATAATACAATATAGGCTGTTAATTTTTTTATTTTAATTGGTCTGAAATAAATACTACTCTTACACCCGGTTTCTGAAACGCTTGTCAAATCATTGATTAGCTAACAGACTGTCACATTTAACAAGCTGTTAAATCACTGTGGGTTTCTGAAAGGCCAATCAATCTATTGTTAGCTAATCGACCATTAACAAGAGATCAATTTTTTCGTCTAGCTACCCCTGCTAAAATCAGTCACATTCATTCACTCATATATGTTTTGTTTCTGTCTAACGCATTGATTTGTCTCTGTCCCTAGCGGCCTTTTGATAGCGGCGGGATATTCAACTTTTAGATGAAACTAATAGCGATTGTGTAGTTTTCGTGTAAATAAAAATCGAATATTATCAAAAAAATATACAGAACGAGAAAAGAGAAAATATAACAATATTTATGTTATAGGGTCACGGGTTTCAGTGAATCAGTAATCCCATCATCATCATCTTTCGGCAGTTAGGTGGGTCCCGGTCCACTGCTGAATACAGGCCTCCCACGGCTTGCACTCTGGTCGACTCTGTTATCTTGCATCAATCGGCTCCCTAGGACCTTAAAGAGGTCGTCAGCCCATCTCTTGGGAGGCCATCCAGAGTTCGCCACTCAACAACATCCGCCCCATCGGCTATCGATTCTGTGAGTTTCTCCCAATAATCCCATTAGGTAAATCCTGGTTCAAGTCCTGGACACGGGCCGGTTCGTGGTTCAGGTCCAGGTCCTGGCTTCGGACCAGGTCCTGGTTCAGGTCCGTTCAGGTCCAGGTCCTGGCCCCTGATCAGGTTCTGGTTCAGGTCCAGCTAATGTTTATGGTCTATGTGCTGGCACTGGTCTAGGTCCTGGTTCTGGTTCAAGCTCAAATTGTGGTCAAGGTTGCAGTTTTGGTCATGATCCTGGACCAGAACCTGGACCCTAGACCTGGACTTTGCCTTGGACCAAAACTAGGACCTGGACCAGGGCCAGGACCAAGACCTAGACCAAGAAAATCGGATATAATTTCTTTTGACAATCGGTTAATTGGTAGATTTTCACCAATTAAAATAAGACGGCGATAACATACAGTTAACATGAGAAAAAGCTTTCCGGAAACCCAATATGACATTAATCAGCCGTTAATTGGAGATTTGACAATCAATCAGTCAACAAAGGTACGCGGTAGGAAACCCGAAACATACCCTTAAAATGTCTTTCCATACTTTTTAACTCTCTCCATTCTACGGCAATACACACCTTTAGAAATGTTGAAAGGTCTGAACAGTGAACTGTGACTGTAAACAGCCTTTTCTTAAGGTAACTTGGATTTAGGTAAACCGATAACATGTATGTCCGGGACATACGGGTACGTGGAGGAGCCCAATCTTCGTCGATTTTGGTTTTTGTAACATTTGACAACCTGACGTTTGGTTTGACGACCTGAGTGGTTCAATGGTCAACATGCCGGTGCCGGTCTGCCACGCAAGAGGTCCCGGGTTCGATTCCCGGCCGGGCAGAAATTGAAATGATGAATTTTAATTTCTGTTACGGGTCTGGGTGTTCTATGTATAATAAGTATGTATTTAAAAAGTATTTAAGTAGTATATCAGTTTTCCAGCACCCAAGCACAAGCTTTGCTTAGTTTGGGGCTAGATGGCGCTGTGTGACTTTGTCCACGAATATTTATTTATTTATTTTTAGTTTAGGTAGGTATTTTATGAAAATAGACAGAGATATTATGAGAATAAGTAGGAAAGCGGACCCTGACAGAGGATAAACGCTTGGACGATGATGATGAGCCAGAGGTATTATGAAATTTACGATCTTCGGAATACCGGAACCTTACAAGGTTACGTAACCTGAATGGACCGAGACTAATAGAAAAGGTGCAATGAGGCTTTTCGAGCTTATATAAAGTGAAATTAGTTGTATTCGTTAGGAAGGAAGTTAGTTAGTTCTCCAAAATGAACCACAAATGGTTTGAAAAGGTATATACCGTTTTTTAATATAAGATCGTCATTAAAATAAGATGTTACGTTATATAAACATGGCTGAATGTGCAAATATTTGAGTTCACAGGAGAATAATACATAATTACAAAGTGGATGTGTGGAGTTTCACGGAAGGATCGAGTTCGAGACGCCCACATTCGAGATAGATATGGCATCCGTAACATCGCAGATAAGGCGCAAGAGTGCCGCCTTCGATGGTACCGCCACACCTTACGCAGACCGGTAATACGTGGGGAACAAATGTCTGGCCATGCCACTCCCGCCCAGCAAGGGAAGGAGAGGTCGGCTCAAGAATCGATGGCTTGATGTCGTCAAGGATGATATGCGTGCCAACAAGCTCACGAAGAGACCGAGCGAAGTAGGCCAGGATGAGCAGGAAGGCGGACCCCGGGCCCTCACGTACCGCGCAGGAGCGCAACCGGGACATATCGCCGAGATGATGATGATGACTAAGTGCGAAGAAGAACAAAACAGAAGGCAACGACGTAACCGATAGAAAATGTTAAGTTGTGGATATATTCGTATAATGTAACGATATCGATTGAGTACATAGAAAATGGAAACAGCTAACGGTCGCAATAAAATTCAGTACAATTACACTTTAAAGTAAGTACTATATTATTTTAAAATATAGAGACGCAAACAAAATAATGTTTTTTTGCTTATTTCTAGGGAAATATACTTACAGAAAAGTTTTAAAACAAAATGTGATAATGTACATGAATTCTCGAGCCGTTGTTATTCTAGATGTTGTTGTGGAATAAATATAATGTCACTTAACTTTTTCTTGACAGTGTATTGTATTCAAAGGGGTAGGTATTTTCTTTTGTAATTTGTAAGTCAGTGTTCACGTGCACACTAAGGTAAAAATTATAGTTCGTAGATATAGCTTGATTTCTGACACAAGAGATATTATCGTTGGTTATGTGTGGAGTTGAGGTTAGTGTTACGAGATGTTACCGAATTTTCATCATAATTACAGTACCAAAAACCATTCTGGGTTAAGCTTGTACATGGTTAATGATTGTTATATCAAGAATGTCCCAAATGTTCCCAAAGGTCAGGAGTTTAATTTTTTTTATACCACCGATGCGGCAAACAAGCTTACGGCCTGGCCTGTCTGAGGGTAAGCAGTTATCACAGCTTATGGACGTTTGTAATACCAAGGGCATCACCCACCACCACCACCACACCCACCACCACCCACGCGTTGGCGACCTCGTAAAAACCTTTTCACCCTTTTCATGAAGAACTCCACGTTGTACTCTCCAGGTAGTTCATTTGACACCCTTAGTGTGCTTGGGAGAAAGTTCCTTTGGAACCGCACAGTTCTATCTATCTATATTATTATTACTACCTTCACCACCACTTATACAATACCACCTTAAACGATGGCACGATATATATGGATATGATATACGTAATAAAGAGAGTTTGAACACTATAACTAACAATGTTGTGATTTGTCGACACAAAATAGAGAAAGTCGCCGCTTTGGGAACGTCCTATCCTGCTGACTACACCAGACAGTTTCTTTTGTTAATTAGGTTTTAATTATATTTTGTTAATTAGGTTTTAATTATAGTTAGTCAATACTAACTATAGGTTGGGCTCTTTTATCTGTCTAGTACAAGTAACTATTTTAATAAACTATTTGAAGCAGATGTTCAAAGTATTTACTTCAAGGACGTACTTTGAAAATATAGAAAATGTTTGTGTGTTTTCGGTTAATTTATCAAGTAATCCGTCGAAATTTTATAAGTTTTATGGATGTCATAAATTACAAATAAATTATTTATAGATTATCATTCCTTTTATGTGTAGTTGAAATAACAATTTTTCGCACGTTGTGTTATCTTTATTTGCTTTCCCTTTCTTTTTTTTCTTTTGATATTTTCTGTTACTGTCAGTCTTGGTTTGTAAATATATGTCAAAGGAAACTGGGCAAAAGTGGTCTATGAACCAGCAGCTTTACGGTGATGACCTATGGGTTAGCGTGCCTCAGCTGCATATTTGTACAAGATGGCATCAAAATCGATCCCCTCAGTTTTGAGAAAAAAGCATTTACTTATCACATTTGTATGACAAGTGCCGTAATCTTTGAACTAGCAGCGACATGGATACGGAGTATAGGTTGAGGACCTTAAGCTATGTTCTTATGCCGCACGACATCGAAATCATTTATTAGTCACATGTTTGTATGGCAATTTCCGTATTCTTTGAACCAACATCGACATGGTTACGAAGTATAGGTTGAGTACCTTCAACTATGTTCTCTATAAGAATAGAGTTGAAGGTGTTCAACCCATATACTGTAAGGATACTACCATTGGTTCATAGTATAGGGCACTTCCTATAGTATAGGGACCTTGAGGATGCTAAATGTAAATAATATACCGATGTTGTTATTTGGCCATAGTCCACTTTCCCTACATACTTACCCAGTCTCCTTTGCTTAAACATAAGTACCTAGAGTTAATGTGTTCACCAATATTTGTGTCAATAATCTTGCACCGGCCCTGTAGTTTTTCATACTATCAACTCTCCGGTTGACTGGTAAAGAAAGCTATGCAGCTTTAAGTACACCATTGTACGTAACAGTGCATGAAGTTTAAATAAATAAATAAATAAATAATCAAAAGGATCCCCATTTATGTTTCAGTTGTGTGCCGTATAGATAATCATCATATGAACGAACGGTGAGTATTCATAATTTTATGTAAGCACGTAGGTACTACTAGGGACTTGTAATTTATGTCGTTGACTTGGCATTCGGTGGTGGCAGGACTCATTATGTTTGCATTATTGTGTTTCGGTTTGAAGGATTAAGGTAGAAATTACAGATATTCTCAAAACTTGAAACTTAACCAGTCGTAGATGTTATGGGCCACAGTTATCGCTTCCCATCAGGTGGTCTGTCTGTCCATCTTTATATATATAATTCTTCTGTGAGTGTGTATGTCACTGAACTTCTCTCAAACGACTGGACCGATTTTGATGAAATTTTTTGTGTGTGTTCAAGGGGATCTGGGAATGGTTTAGATTCACAATTTTGTAAAAAAAGTTTGAAATTTTCAAATTAAAGACGTGTAGACAGGACAACGTCTGTCGGGTCCGCTAGTTTAGCTATAAAAATAAAACGAACAGATGAAACGGTACAATGGAAAATGTGTTACTAGTGATAACGTGTGGGCCTTATAAGAAAGCTGAGTATCACTCAAAGCATGGTAAGAGCTATGCTCGGAGTCTCATTGCGTAATCGAATCAGAAAATAAGAGATCCGCAAACGAACCTAAGTCACCGACATAGCCCCAAGAACAATGACAGAGATTCTCCTCGTAATAAAAACACTCATGCATATTGTAAAATCTACATCTGTGAAAGTCGAATTAATGAATACCTATCTTATGTTAGATGGAGCAGTCGCCATCCTAGTGGTTTGATCGAGTTCTCGACGAAACATGAGGTGTTGGCTTCCAGATATTATTATGCAGGTAATGCTGAAAGTGCTCAACCGTATATTCACAGGTAAATAAAATGTTGACATTCGAAATACTACGATCAATGTGGATGTTTGTAATATGAAAGTACGCAAAAGTTTCCTTTTAGATCTAAAGAAACAAATAATCGGTTGAAACCTGCTTATGATCTGCGAGGCAAGGCACATCATAGCAAGCAATACCACAAGGACAATCATAAATTCGATCATAGAATAGAACAATCTACAGATAATGTTCAACAAATAACGGAATCACCATATATTCACAGGTAAATAAACGTTAGAAATACAACAATACAAACAATTATAGTGGGAAATGAATTGTATCCAGATTTGTGAGCTTAAAGACTGTTATAATTGTACCATTATACTATGTAAGGTTATAATTTTGGCAAATAAATTATTATTTATTTATTTATCAAAAGGTATTTATACAAATGTTACGATGTTCGTGATGGGTAAGTACGCAAGAGTTTTTTTAGATCTACACATGCAAATCTTCGATTGAGACCTGTTTACGATCAGCAAACACACCAAGTGTCGTCAAATGTAAGAAGCAAGGCACATCATAGCAAGCAATACCACAAGGACAACCATAAATTGGATGATAGAATAGATAAATCTATAAATAATATTCAACAAACAACGGAATCACCTTACATTCACAGGTAAGTAAACATTAGAAATAAAACAATACAAACAATGATAGAGTCATCATCATCTCGGCGTCATATCCCGGTTGCGCTCCCGCGCGCCTTCTAGGGCCCGGTGTCCGCCTGGGGTCCGCCCGACAAACAATGATAGAGTGATGGGAAATTAATTGTATACAGATTTGTCCCCCGTTTTTTGGTGGCCACACTGGAATGTCCCACTAGTATGATTACTAAGAATTGCTATTATTTATCGTCCCACGTCCTGATTATAAGCACCGGGCTGGTACGAGCACTGAAATATCTTAGTGAGAATTCCAGTACCTGTGTCAGAATTAACGGGGCGTACACGCAATGGTTTAGCATCAAAAGATATTTTCCTATTACAAAAATTACAATGTTTATATTGGGAAAATACTTAAGAGTTTTGTTTTAGGTCTTCACATGCAAATCTTCGATTTAGACCTGTTTACGATCAGCAAACACACCAAATGTCGTCAAATGTAAGAAGCAAGGCGCGTCATAGCAAGAAATACCACAAAGACAATAAAAAATTGCATTATAGACATGACCAGTTGATGGATAATATTCAACAAACAACGGAACCACCTCACTTAGAATATGATGAATATACTGGTCTGAAAAATGTACTAGATATAAGAGAACCTTCTAACAATACTTCAACTGCTACTCTATTTGCACTAGATGTGATAGATGTGGTAGAAAATTTTGTTCAGTCTCACTTAAATGTTTTTACAAAAGATCCTGCAGAAATAATAAAAGAAACTCCGTCGCATAAGGAAACAGAGACTTGGATTAGAGAGCCTGATAAATTTCCAGATGGACATAGCCATATAATAATAAACAATTCTTCAGGTTTCCAACAACCACCAGAAAATATAGAGAAAATTGTCTCAAAAGATGAGATTAGAACAAGAAGACCTCGTATTCCAGCACAATATGAAAAGGTTTCCTTGAATAACAACGATAGAGAAGAAGCAACGAATTCATTTAACGGTGAAATGGATTCATCTGAAATGGCAATGACCAAGAAAGATCGGCAAGACGTTTTGGATTCATTAATAGTACCAAGTAATAAAGTTGCTAACCACCGACCAAGGAAACCTAAACACTATTTATATGAACAATCAAGGTTGGTGTAAAATAATCAACATCGTACATTAAATGCACTAATAGTTACCACTCATCTAGCAATGCAGGGTGGGTATCGCTACTTGCAAAGAGAACGATCCAAATGAATCAAGTTAGAATATTTTTTTATAAAGATGCTTCCAACTCTGCCGCAACTGCGCCGCGAATGCACTATTGCTGCAGCGGCGTATTTGCAGCTATCGCGAGACGCACCCTAATACACTATGTATTTTTCAGGTCAGAGAATATATTCAGGCAACCAACCAGCACATGTAAAAAGATACGGTAAAATCACTTTATTTTTCCTGGTAAAACTACATAACCTAGTTAAAATACTTAACTTTTATTTTTAGAATAGGTAGTTAAGTCAAGTCATAGTCAGCTATATTGAGTTGGACTTACCTTGATTCATAAACAGTCACTTGCGACTGAAAGCTATACCTACCTATTGTCGTCAGCGGGACTGCCCGCGTCACTTCACCTTGCACTATGTCGACTACATTAATCTTCTGTGGCATAAGTTTAGTTCTATTGGTAGCTGCCAGAGAATTTGTGTAGGGCGTAGCACATATGTATTTTAAACGTTAGTTACCTCGAAGCGAGACCGCTTCGCAAACAGAGAGAATACGACTTCATGTCCATACATGTTTTTTCTGAAAACGCCACTAAGCTGCAGATTGAACAGACCACCAGCATACATTTCATAACATATTTTTTCATTATTTGATTAGCCAGGCATTTCTCACCTGGTCATAATATATTCATCTGTTCTGCTCTGCAGCTAATTGCACATAATATTTTAATTCGCAGAACACCTTCTACAACACCGAGAATAAATTCTCTAAAAGATGTGGATCCAGCATTATCTCCTTATAACGTAAGTCTTGACACAATATTGTACTGAATTCAATGGCGGAATTGTACCAATTCGTTTATTAGTTTTTATTACTTTGAATTTCGAGGCGGTCACTACAATGAAATTTTTGGAAGATAATATGTCTGATTGTGCCTTGTGGCACGATGGATCGATGATCTCAAACGAGCAGTGAATGGACGTGGATTGCCCAGGACTGGGAAGAATTGTGCTCTTTGGGGGAGGCCTACGTGCAGCAGTGGACGGCAATAGCCTGAACAATCATGTCTGATTAACAGTTTTGCCTATTTATCGTTGTAAGGCGTCTTTTGTGTGCAAAATAATTATTGATTAATAGAAAAAGTTAGTGACCAGTAGTCATTATTGTCTTCTATTCTAATATTCTAGTGGTACCTCGCAAGTCGCTGTACAAAGTGACCCTGGTCTGCTTTATCATTGATGACTGGATGATATATTTTCAGTTACTAAAGCATATCGCAAATATCACTAAAAGCTTTTCGGACGTCAAAATATTCCATGAAATCTTGGGTAAAACTGAGTCATTCAATGACATAGTGATTTTGAAGATATGTCAAAAGAAGAAACGGAAGAAGTGTAAGAAAAAAAGAGACTTTAGAAAAAACGAACCACAATTCGCAGATGAGTCTCAGAAGAAAATCGTATTTATAGTGCATGGACTGAGTGCCATGGGCCTTTCCCAACTGCAATGTTTATCCCAAGCTAATGAATTTACAAGGCTCCTTGGTTATTACTTACGATACTTGGATTCATTTGATATATTTGTCATACCCATGGCCAACCCTGATGGTATGATTAATCAAAGGGTAAGAATTTATTCTACATTAGGTATGTGTACAGAGCGCGCGCGAGTTCATGTCCATTGGGCACGACCTTCTAACTCGAAAGGATTATACTTCGCCATCTCACTCGTTCAAACCGCAACCAAGTGAGATGGTGATGTATCAAGCCTTCAATAATTGCTACTCGAATTATTTATGCGGTTGTGTCCAATGGACATGAACTCGCGTGCACACAGTAGGTAACAGGGTATAAATAATATTCTCTCTTGGCCAAATTCACGCAGCAAAATCTAGACTCAAACTAAGCAAAACTACAAGCATTGGTGCTATTGAAGTCTATTTTAAATTAAACACCTACACAGTCCGGTCTGTTTAGAGAATCAAAATCCACGTTAGACGAAACACCAGTGTCTCTAACTAGTTCTTTTTAAAATTTCGCCAGGTCTGAATATTGGCTCTAAACAAATTATCAATTTTGCTAGCACCAAATTATTTGGAATAAGAACATGTCACCGCAAGACGCCTGTCCAGGAGTTGCGCTGGACAGAAACTTTGATGTTGCCTGGAAGAGTTCCAAGAATATCAGCTCGTGCAGCCAGCACTATCCGGGACCAACTCCTTTTTCGGAAGCGGAGACGGAGGCGATAAGAAAAGTGATGCATAAATACAGCTCTAGAATGCATGCATACTTCCATGTGCATGCCGGTACTGTAAATCCAATCTTTTTTAAGGTATGTTTGTTGGCACCTTTGTAACCCATACCTAAACTAACTTTGGAAGCGTTCACATTCCGCCTATAGCACTTAACTGAGCTTGATTAATATATCCAAGCAAGCAAAATATAGAGATTTACTCCGTTTGTATAAAGTCGGTACTTACATAAATTTAAGGGGAGATTCTAACTCCAAGTTAAGACTTCAAAGACTATAAAACCGGAGAAACCGTAAATATTTTTGGAAAAAATTTTGCTTAAATTATTTATACAATATTTGTGTTATGCATATAGCACAAATAGTTGCCCAATGAGGAGTTTTCCAGTAGGTATTGATAGTTGGTTTCAAAAAGCATCAATAGATGGCGCTCCTATAATTTTGGTAATCTTTTTTTAATCTGTATGATGGTGGCAGTGATTTCATGCAACCAACTAATACTAAACTTAAAAATAAAATGTTTATTAATAAAAACATAACTGTTAAAGGTGTTGAGTGTTGACCGCCTCGGTCACCATGGGCTTGCCTGTTCTTCGAGCGCTGGCCGCCTCTCCCGTCACGCCGCGATCAATGACATCCTGCGACGGTCTCTCGTCAGCGCCAACGTCCCCGCAATCCTGGAACCTCAACACATTGCACGGGACGATGGCAAGAGACCTGACGGGATGTCTATGATACCATGGAGGATGGGTCGCCCGCTGGTGTGGGACGCCACGTGCGCCGACACACTAGCTGCGACCTATCTTCCGGCAACCGCTAAACGGGCCGGCGCGGCGGCTGAGATACGAGAGCGCTCGAAGGTGGGCAAGTACAGTTGTCTCGGCGCCCAATACGAGTTTGTCGCATTTGGTGTCGAGACACTGGGTCCGTGGGGCCCGGGCGCACACTCGCTCTTCATGGAGCTTGGTAAGCGGCTCAGGGAGGCGACGGGTGACCTACGTGCCGGCAGCTTTCTCGCGCAGCGGTTAAGTATCGCCATCCAGCGCGGGAATGCCGCCGCCATGATGGGCACCTTACCGCGTGGCCCTGGTTTTTTACATCTTTTTTAATTTAGTTTAGTTAGTTAATAAAATATTTATATCTTATAAGGGTTTAGTTTAGTATATTTTATATGTATTACTGTATATATTTTTGGTATTTTAGATGTAGGTATTAGTGTATATTGTTATTATAAATGTAAATTATTTTATCAATAAAGTGCTTCTACTGTTAAAGGTTGAACGAAATGTAAAAAGAAATATTTATAGAAGTTGCATTATTATTACAACCTCCAAAATGGTTGAAAACTATTGACAAATACAATATTATCCAATACAACGTACCCAGTGTTTATATCCTGTTTGCTAAGAACCTATTTCAAGCGATTATCAATTACCAAAATTGTCGGGGCGCTATCTAGTGAGTGGTTAGGAATGCTTTAGATACCTATTGGAAAACTCCTCATTATGTAAATTATCCCATATTTATGGCGAAAAATAAATTACCAAAATGTTGATGTTAGTGAGAGCCAAAGGCTTGGTAATAAGTACGTGACGCTGATCGGGTAAAGTGGAGAAGAAAGAGCAGGAAAACGGACCCTGGCAGAAGCCGGGATTGACTGCTAGATGATGATTATGTATGCATCTGTGTACAGAAGACATCTTAACCTACCCTGTTTAGACTTTAAACTGTCTACGGTTTGAACGCGCGTCAATTTGGCAAATTTTTTAATAACAAAAATTAATATAATTGTGTTTCCATGGTTGCCTCAGGGTGACGCAGTGCTATACCCAAAAGGCTACGAGGATGTCAATGAAGAAGAGATATACATTAATCTAAAGGAAGACATTGAAGATAAGATTCGAGAAACCGGGTTCCGTACATTGAGTGTCACTGTTGACAGCCTCAACCGTTGGTACGGTACCGTATCAGGCACTAGCGTGGATTATTGTTCGACGGTAAGATTTAAGAAATAGAGTAGTTTATTTCATCTAGTAACAGATGTTCCGTTTTCGCTGACGCAACTGACGGTTGCAGTCGATACTAACTGCAGCTCCAGCCAAATCTGTTACTGTTACTGGTATTATACTAATAGTGCAAAAGCACTCAAAAGTCCGCACACAGTTTGCGGTCGTTCTACAAAATGAAACTTTTCAGAAACTCATCTGTAAAGCTGATTTTACAATCATTTCATAAGTTCACACTTTTCTTTTTACCTTCTTCTTTTTCCAAAATCGTGACGCTATCACGCTATGTTTGTAAGCAGGTATTATTTCATAGTTAATACCTATACTACTTTCAGGTGTACGGTATACCATATTGTTTGGAACTGGTGATGCAGCTATACCAAGACGACGGTATGCCGGGATTATCCCTGCAGACGGTTGCCCTCACAGAACTATGGGAAAAGATTATTGATACCATATTTAAAAATATGATTAAAGGGCTAACCTAATTTCCGGCGCTCGTACGACGGTTTTAAATAAAATTTAATAAATCGTGATAAATCGTAATCAATTGGAATAAATTGGCATATATCGGGAAAAATCGGATATAACAGAATAAATCTGAATAAAAGTCGATACTCGAACTGAATAAAACATAAATCGATATAAAACGGAACAAATCAGAATACATAAGCCAAGATTAAAAAAAGTAGCCGCCATTCTGAACTTTGATATTATTAGGTACATAACACGAATCTGATGTAAAATTAAAAAAATGTCCGCTATTTTGAAGTTTTTGTTACTGGACAGATTGTTTTCAAAATCAATATCTCAGCGTCCCTTGGGCATAATTCGGTTTTATCCCGATTTATTCCAATTTATTTAGAATTATTTCGATTTTTGTCAATTTATCCCGATTTTTGCGGATTTAATCCATTCAATATATATTCTTCTTTTTATATTTGTTTGCATTTTATTTTATTTTATTTTATTTATATTATTTCACTGCCATAGAAATCCATACATTTTAATCCAAAAATCAAATTAGGACACTCCAAAGAAACTAGTGTACCTATTTGTTTTTCATGCGACTCCAGTTAAGAAAATGAACGGTATAAATAAATAAATAAATTATTATCACTAGAAACGCCACAACCCAATAGATATATACAAAAAGTAATAAGACACATATATCCACACATAACATGCACAACAAACTATCCATATTACGGTGCCTCAAACGCAAGCGCAAAATTTAACAGCTTTAGTTTGACATTTGTTCCTGAGACGAATATTTTGTCATTAAAATACTGGTTGTCGTACGTATAAGCAATATTTACGAAGTTTGGATTATATTTCAATTTATAATTAGTTTGTATAAAATATCTTTGGGAGATAAGCAAGGACATGGAACATGGACATGGAAATGGTTATATTACAAAATAAAAAATGCTTAGTATGAGGAGTGCCTACAATTTATCTATTATTCAATCGAGAGCATTAACTCGCCTGTACTCAAAGGCACCATGTACATATTAAGACAAAGTAACAATTTTCGAGTGTAATTGTAAGAACTTTAGTGAACTATTAAATACGTTGATAACAATTTAAAATTTATTATTTAGTATTTATATTAGTAAGTATTTTATTTAACATTTTTGGAATGTTTGCCAAAGCAAACAACTGCTTTTATCTAAAAGCCAACCACATATTGGTATTGGTGGGGTAGGTATCCATTTTTTGTTTCGCTTTGATAAAAAATTCGCTTTATACTTTTACTTTTTTTTATCGGAGCATACATATAACTAACAGATACTAGATTTTACATTTTAAGAGTCTGCAGCGGCCACCGTTTTTTTTCAGTAATTTTTTTACTACATTACAATACATTATAAATGTGTACAAAAGAAATGAGACGCAGTTTGAAGATGGAGTGAAAGAAGATTGTAGTGACTGGAATAGAGAAAGGAATGCTTAATGAGGAGTTTGCCAGTAGGTATTGTCAGTTGGTTTCAAAAAGCATCAATAGATCCTACAATTTTGGTAAACTTTTTAAAATCTGTATGATGGTGGTAGTAGAAGGTTGAAAGAAATGTAAAAAAATTGCACTTTAATACAAACCTTATAAAAGGTAGGATCAAGAATTAACGTAATTCAAATATAAATTTGAATTACGTTAATTCTTGATCCTAGCGTCCATGAAACGAAATGACTCAATCAAATTGATGTTTGTTTTTTGTAATAATTTATCAAAACCTCTTAAATTGTTGCAATGTATTGATATGATCCAGTACAAGATACCCAGTGTTTATACCCTCTTTGATAAGTACTTATTTTGAGCGATCTTTGATTACCAAAATTGTTGGGGTGCCATCTAGCGAGTGATAAGGAATGCTTTAGATACCTATTGGAAAACTGATCATTGGATTGGGCAAGAAGAGACAATGACAGGATAGATAGATATACGGTCACAACATTATCATAAAACGTGGTGACCAGATATGTACTTACCAGAAGCATACATTCGCAAATTAATGAAACAAGGTTGAGAAGAAGACTGCAATGAATACCAACACGTATGTATTACGAACAAACCAATTATATTAATATAAATGTCGGGTCAAGAGCTAACGTTCGAGCATGTAAGAAAAAGATTATGAATGTGTAACTAACGAGAGAGATTTGTCAGGATCGTAGATAGTGGAATAATATGACCATAGACCATATTATTCCATATTATTCTTTAATAGTTGCAACGAAGTATGTGGGAATGCAACCTGTTTGTGCACAAAGATGACTCAGCTCCAGTAATCACTGAATGTAGTCACCATCGGTAGAGTTA
Organism: Blastobasis lacticolella; assembly: GCA_905147135.1. Lineage (NCBI taxonomy): Eukaryota > Metazoa > Arthropoda > Insecta > Lepidoptera > Blastobasidae > Blastobasis > Blastobasis lacticolella. The sequence continues at coordinate 6,796,875 of LR990058.1, forward strand.
AACACGACAGTAATATCTTTAGTCTATAACTTGCTGACTTTCTGTGGGTCTGCTCATTTCGTATAGTCATTGACGTATTTGTTCGTATGATTACTATCACTACCATTAACAGCTCATAAAAGTCCACCGCTGGACTTGCGCCCTTCACATTAGTGGCACATTAGAGCTTTGCCAGAGTCTCTACGCACATAACAAGAAACATTGCTGCAACTTTTTGGCATACGGAGGTCGTACCTGATCTGCCTCTAAGAAATGTGTTGCGACTCATTTAGTCGCCTTGTACGACACCTGATGGAGTTGATGCTACTCTACTCTGTCCCAGGCTGACGGACCAGTCTGATCTATTAATGCCAGTGATCGTAGTGAAATTGGCAAGAATGTCGCACTGATTTTCCACGAAAAGGAAATATGAAATACAATCAAAACGGCAAGTACATCATCAACTATAGGCTGAAGACATAGTCTTAATAGCAGTATCGCTGGAGCATCAATTTAACGAATCTATCTTGCTATGACTTTGTACAATATAAAAAATTACAATAACAAATGAAATAGGGTTATCTTCTACATCCTCATACATACATTCTTTATTCTGTGATAATTTTTCTGTTCTGATTAGTTCTGTTCTGTCTACCTTAAACAATATTACAAGTCACTAAATATATATAAAATGAAGGTTTCAGCGTACTGTAATCATGTGGTAAATCTCATACTGCGTGAAGCTGAAGTTTAGTAGTATTAGTATTCTGAGATTGTTGTGTGACGAATTGTCCAATATCTATGCCAATACTCACGGTGAAGCTGCTTTGACAATTTATAACCAAAGTTTCTGTGATGGATTGAATACAATTATTTTTGAGGTATAATTTAGTGGCAGACAAAATGACAGACAAACTCAAGAAGACAAAATGGGGAATTTGGTCACCTAGGTCACCCAATTTGGTCAGCAAAGTGTAGTAACAGAAAATATCTACGTGACTAACCGAAGAAGTAGTTGTGAATAACATTGGATGAGCTATCGCAGCGACTTACGTGAGGTGAACGAGAGGAAATGGAGGACTTATGTCCATGGACAGGGATTACTGGTATACATCGGGAAAGCACAGAGAAGGAGGCCGGCAGCACTTGTGAATAACATTGGATGAGCCAACGCAGCGACTTACGTCAGGTAGCCAAGAGGTATTCGAAGACTGATGGATTGGGCAATCAAATCAGGTTGAAGGCCTCATAAACTTGATACTGATGGATAGGAATTACTTGTACACTTGTTGTTGTAAAGAGAAGTAAGCCGCAGCACTTGTGAATAACATTGGATGAGCCATTGCAGCGATTTACGGTGTTAGGTGGCCGAGAGGAAATAGAAGACTCATGACAGACTCACTCCATGAAGGCACACTCCATGGATAGGGATTACTGGTACACATTGGTGAAGCGAAACAAGCTTAACATGGTTATTAAACATTTTTCTATTTTTAACAGAAATATTACGTTTAGTTTAGAAATAATACGTTTATTACTTTTCCAATAAACTCCGCGAGTTAAAAAAATATAAAAATGTGACATTAAATCTCATGTAAGGCCTTAAAAACGTTCGTAGTTGCTGAAAGTGAGTTCACAATAGCGAAATGTACATATTTATTTATCAGTTCTATAAAAATAAATAGAATTGTTATTGTGAAAATGGTTCTATTTATTTTTGTTAGACGCTATGAATAAATATGAAGTTTTTTATTACATCCACTGTGGCCTTTTATTTTACAATAACACTTATAAAATGTTACAATTATAATTTTGGGTAAGTTGCTCAATTAGGTACTTGTGTTTATTTATTTTGACTTCACTGTGTCTTTTCAAGCAGAGTCGAATGGAACCTAGCATTTCCACTAATGCTAATATTATTGGTGTACAGTCTAGAAATACAGTCCAGAAAATGGGTAGCAGTGTTTTCTAAAGCTTCTTCAACCTTGAGATCAAGTGCGGAGATTATGTCAAACTCTTTAAGAGGGAAGACTTAGGTGAAACAGTTGTTGGATGCGCATTATTCATACTGATGATTTGATTTACTTAACAATCCCGTCTTTATCTAGACAAGTAATATCCGATTGAACAACGACTATCTTCCTACATCTGTATCAACCCTAACATTAAGAATTCCTAAAAGCATGTAATTTTTTCAATTTTTAGCTCAGAATCAGATTCTGATACGAGTACAAGTGAATCAGATGTCTCAAATTCAAATATACAAAATATACAATGGAACAAAAAACCGGGGATGATTGGTAAAGCACTTCTAGACTTAAAATATAAGTATCGGAATGCCAGTTTTATTGGTGTGCAACTGGGAATCGAAGACATATATCGCAAGTATGTGTTTTTATAATTATAATCCACTTTGCACCAAACTAGGCCGTGTGATGTCCGGAAGTGTAAAAGACCAACACTGTAGTGTGTGTCGTACAAGGCGACTAATGTTTCCCAGACAAAAGATGTAGAGTCCAAAATGAGCAACAGCATTTTCCATTGTCATATTTTTAACACTGCGATCTCCAAACCGCCTACCAAGCGTGGAGATTATGGCAATAGCCTTCCTTTTCCTGGGAGCGGCCCTATAAGTCTTGCAGTGATCTGTTACGGGTTGGGATGATGTGATGATTGCACCTAACAGGGTATTCTAGCTAGAATATTGATATTGAACGATTTGTTTACATAGGCGTAGGAAGGGGGGGAGCCGGGTAAGCCGTGCCCACCCCTAGAATGGTCTGGTGCCCACCCCAGGATGGGGTGCTCACTGGCTGTACATTGGCGATTGATTCGGCTTCATCGGCCACCTCAGGGGCCAGGCCCCCCCTGGAATATGGCCCTAGTTACGCTAATGTTTGTTTATGCCTTCCAGGTTAACTAGAATTGAAGGATATAATGTAGATGCATTTAGGGATATGTGGATCCCCACACAGATGCAAAGTAGATATATTAAAGGTGTTATTCGAAAAAGACATCGAATAGCTCATTGGCCTAAGGTCAGAGATAGTTGGATTCAAGAGAGGTAAGATATTAGATTTTATTGTTTACTATGATCAGAGTATGTAGCTAAGTCGGCGTAAAAGTTTCACCGCAGTGGTGGCCACAAGGACGGTGCCACATAGCAGAGGCTAATCAACTGTAAGTGTGACGTGGGATTATCTAAAGACAACGACTGAATAGTTTTGTCATCGAACGCTAACCACAAACTTCAATGTATATTTGCACTGGAACCGGTCATCGATACATATAGGACTAATTCTGCCAACAAGCTGGATATTGTACTGATAGATCTTCATTTTAATTTGGACACAATTACAATCACACACACAATTGATTGGACACAATTACAATCCCTCCCGACATTCTCGTGAACATAATGCAGCGTATTAGCATGTTGTAGGTACTACTACGGTTGAAGTCGTGTATGTGTTGGTGGACGTCACTATTCTCTTCGAAGAAAACCTCGTCAAAGCGAAACAAACAAATATATTATATATCATATCTGAATCTGGCACACGAGGTTATCATATGTTGCAAGTACCGTCCACTGATATAGTACCAGTCGCAGCCTCAACCAAGGGCCTCTCAACTTCTCTTCACGCCCGCCACAAGTCCTAAGGGTACCTACACCCGAAAAAACTGCAAATCGATATACATCCTAACCGTTTGGCATACGAGTACTAGATGCCCAGATAATAAATTTGATCTGTAGTTCTTAAAAACATTTCCCTTGGAAGAGGAGTGTCTTCATTTTTTTAATAAAAATATATTTTTCTATGAAACCTATAGTAGTGGGGTATCCGAGGGCTTTCCGAGAATTTAATTTGTTACTTATTTTTAGGGACACTTTAAAATCTTTGGTATCAACTAATTATTGTAAATGAAGGTGATAAAAGATAAAAATATTTAAAATTATGACAATGTGGCGGTTTGTCTATACTTAGTTGTCTTTGAGTGTCTTTGGGTGACAGAAGAAGGCTGCTTGGAAGTTGCTATTAATAGTAATTGGATCTGAATATATTATTGGCTGTTGATAAGAGCTTGTATTATTGATATTGTACCAGTCGCTACGCAGTAAGAGGAGCTCACACTCCAAAACATTGCATGTTTTCCTCTTCATGTATTGTGAATTAAAATCCAAATTGAATTTTAACTGTGTGCCAAATGGCTAGCTTTTTCATGGATTTACAGTTTTTCTTTAAAATTCGGTTCGTACTCCGACCACTACACCTAAAGAGGTTGGGATTGCGTGACAGACCACTGACAGCAAGCCCCAGTTAGCGCTCTTCCTGGATAACATAGGTTTTAAGACTTTCGTGGTTACTCACTACACTTTCACTACACATATTATCGGGTTTGTTACCACGGTTAGTATTGTATTGTTGTTGGGTAGTTCCTGGATAACACTTAAATTGTCCACCGATGGCGCTGTCCTAAATGGCAACGGTCCTACGACGGGCAATCGTCGTACGACCATGGTCCTATGACGGGCAGTCATCGTACGACCATGGTCCCATGACGGGCAGTCGTCGTACGACCATGGTCCTATGACGGGCTGTCGTCGTACGACCATGGTCGCACGATCCTTTGTCAATTGCCAATTAGGACAGCGCCGATTTCTCTTTCTCATGCCCTGATTACAGAAGGGAGTCCTCAAATGAAAATTTAAAAATTACTGTTTCTAAATTACACCAGAAAAATTTAATACCTACCTGTGTTTTATCGTAAATTCTCAAATTACACTTTCAGGACGATGAAACGAAGTCCACTGTTTCAATTAATGCGCCAGCATCAAACTTTGTAAGTATCTTAATAAATGTTACGTAGAAAGCCAAGAGTACAAGGAAAGATATGTAATATAGTAGAAATCTATATTGCTATTTGGTTTACAGTGGACGTACAACGGTTGAGTTGGTGATGGTGTTTTGTCTTACGCGTCAATCGCGTTCCGGTTTAGAAGTAGCAACAACTTGATCTACCTTCGAAATATATTTTTATTATTGAAATAATTTTTGAAGTGGTTTCAGTATTTGCATAGATTACGATCTATAAAAATGGAAAATATAAGTTTTAAAAGAAAATATGACTATATAGATTATAACACCTTTTATATACCTACTTTAAAACATTAAATTAAAAAAATTAAAAATGTTTTTTTCAGAAATAAAACGTAAGTAGCAATATATTTAAGTACTGAAGTAGGTATTATCTATAAATAAATACCTTAAAATTACTTAAATAGGTAAAATATTTAAGTATATTATACTTAAGTAGGTTTTTTCGAATAAATATTAGTGGAATAGAAGAATTAACCGAAAATGGGGCTTAAGGTAGAACTAATTGCAACAAAAATTATTATTGAAGCAAATTTTAGGTAATACGCTTCTAACCAACATACTAAAACTATACACCTTTATATATATAGTACCTTTGCTGCTTTTGGTGTACTTTTGGTTGAGGGGCCCAAAAGGTCCCAGAAAGGTCCAAGAATTGAATTACTCGTAGTGTAAAAATGTAGTAAAAAGAGTTAGTTAATACTTTTGTGGGAGACTGGAGCTAAACTAGGCCTAAACCTTACGCGCCGTACGAATTGTCGATGATCCCATACTAACACGCAAGTTGGAACCACTGGCAAACCGAAGGGACTTTGGCTCCCTGTGTGTGTTCTATCGGCTGTACAATGGGGAGTGTTCCGAGGAACTTCTCGATCTGGTGCCCACAGCACAATTCCGCCATCGCACCACCCGCCGTGGGCTGGGTACTCATCCTCACTACGTAGACCCTCTGTTGGTCACGACGCGAAGGTTCGAAAGAACGTTTCTCGCTCGTACGATTCGGATGTGGAATGAGCTCCCAGCCACAGTGTTTCCTTTGGACTATGACATGGGATCGTTCAAGAGGTATATTAGAGGTCTCTCTCAGAGGCGGGCAACGCATCAGTGACTCCCCTGGTGTTGCTGATGTCCATAGGCGGTCCTGATAATTACCAACACAACAAAAAAGAATTACTTAAATTGGTGCAGCCTTTCTGAAATTATACGCGAACATACCTACTTGAGTTATGTTATTGCAATTTCCCTTTAGAACTCGTATGTTTTTGAAGATAAAATATAGCCTATATTACTCGCTGATAATGTAGCTTTCTGTAGGTAAAAGTATTAAGTAGTTTTTAAGTTTATTCATTAAAAACAAACAGACTAACCATCAAATCTTTTATCAAAATGTACACAGGAAGTCGTAAAATTTCTATGCATTATCATTTCAATAGATACACAGCACGCAATGTAACATCATCAAATTAATTTAATACTTCCATAGATACTAATTATCATACTACTAATCATAAAATTAATAACTCAAATTTATTACACTATAAGATAAAACTATGTCAAATTATTAAAACTAGGCAAGTATCAGCGGTAACTTCGTCCGATCTTAAATTGCCCAACTCCAAGCCATTCCCGGTGCAAAGGTGTCCATAACACTAGCAGCGTTGCTGAATGGCGATGGTAAACATCTGCAACAAGAATGACCCAGAGCGAGGGTGGCCACCTCTCCCTCGTTCCATGTACCACATTTTAAAAAAAAGCTTCGCCACCTCACACTATCATAAAATGGCTTTATTTATTTCATGAGATATAATGATTTTAGGGAAGTTCCTTGTAACCACCATCATCATCACCATCACAAGAAACGCGAGGGAAACGAAGGACACGACGGAAATGCGGGACATGAGGGAAACGGGGAAGTAGCTTCAGAAGATTGTCATTCATCATGTGAACAAGGTAAACATGCAGATTCCAAAGGCAATTCCAAAGAACATGCAGAAAAGGGAATGGATGATAGAAGAGAATCTAGTGAATACAACACATATTTTACTCCATATATGGTGAGCCGGTTTTCGTAAACCTGTTTTAAAAGATATAATAAGTATATTTAAATAGGTATCGATTAACGAATGAAGAACGATTTACAAAGTGCAATATTTAATAAATGATTATAACGCTCCCCAGGTCCGCAATGGACGAATATATTCTGTATTTCCTTTCGCATACTTTTCAATAATTACCTATCTTTTCGTGGATTATTCATTTATTGGTGCTCTCGCCGATGTGGACTCCAGGGTCCGCATTGACCATGATAAAGGATTTGGTAGATCAGGTTAATTACAGTGGAGCGACTGCCTTCTGACCTTCGTGACCGTTTAACAGGGGAACCTGACCAGATGGGACCATAGTTACAAATTCAGTCACCTGAATGTGCAGGTTTCATTACAATGTAATGAAACCGTAGAAGCATCGGATAGTGTTCAACTAATGTACATAACTCAGAAACGAGTTATTGGGACATGGTTGCACGGGGATTCGAACCCGGTACCGCTCACTTACGAGTCGGACCTACTGTCGCTTTAAGACTAATATTGACTATTTAATATTGAATATATTTATATTAACTATTTAAGACTATTGCATACTCTCATGATTGCGCCTAATATGAGAAGATAGCCATTTTTGCTGAACTACAACCTATACGTTCCTCAAATAATTAAGCCATAAACTAGGTTTTCAATCAATAATTGCAACATTTGATGTAATGATTTCAGCTTCATGAACAAATGAAAAACGTCATAAAACACTTTCCAAATTTGAATATCACAATGGAAACAATCGGCAGGACAGAGTCTTTTAATGACATATTAATGTTGAAAATAACACCTACTAGAGATAATGCTACACAAGGACTTCGGACTGGAGATGAAAAATACGCTGATGAAAGAGATGTGAGGAAGGTCATATTTATTGTACACGGTCTCAGCGTTATGGGATATAACAAAGTTCCATGTTTATCGGACGAAAAATACTTTACCAAGCTACTGGAACTTTATTTAGCTCATTTGGATAAATTTGACTTCTTCGTCGTCCCAATGGCTAACCCCGATGGTGCGAGTAAACTGGTAAGCAGATGTACCTTTTATTTATGAATAAAGTTTATATAATTGTAATATAACGGTGATTATTCTGTACGTGTTATCACAGAACTCCTCTGAACACCTGGATTTTATTTGTGATTGAGTGCTCTGCGTTAACTTTTGGACCCGGTAGGTGGATTGGTCTAAATCTCCACGTCTTCTAAATTATTCACATTGCTGCTATATTTCCAGAGTTATAAGCGATCTTGTCAAAATATATTTATTTGGTTTTTTTCACGTGACTCACTAATGAACGAAATGAAAGACGTTTCACGTCTACAATATCAATAATTATGAGTACGTCGTCGCAATAAAACAAATCAAGTTATGGAATAAAAGACTTGGAGAGTGTATACTCGTAGCGCTAACATATTGTCAAAAGAAGAATTAAGTAGGAGTTTTTAACGGCTTTTGTTAGACCGCAATAGGATTGAGAGCATTGGGCTCACTGCATGAACAGTTAAATCATTAACATCAATGCAGTACCTACATTACTCGTACTAACAGTACGTACTTAGCCGACATTCTCACATCACAAAGAAATACACAATAAGCTTTTTTGCGTATTCCGTTGACTATGTTACTCTTTGTGTGGAGCCTTTCTAGAGAACACTTAATCTAAACAGTTTGATTTAAACTCATTGCTATCCATACAAGTAGCTACCTATGCATCTATAACTGACACAGAAATAGGTATAATTCCAAAACATTTGAACAAGCTGTTTGTTAGTCACATATACAACAAAAACAAACTCACATGTATTTTTAATTAAGTACTCACTGCTTTAACCTACGGAGTTTTTTAAATAGACGGAGGCCCCGCCGATATTTTTCTGTAAGCATTCGATTCATACCTACTTTCTGCATTTTCCATTAACTATATATATGTTCTAGAACTATAGTCCTTTGAAGATGGAAGACGCATTATGGAATAAGAACATAGCGCCGCAGCGGGCTTGCTCCGGCGTGGCAGTGGATCGAAATTTCGACGTCGCTTGGAATAGATCCACGCGCATTTCTTCATGCAGCCAACAATACCCGGGCCATCATCCTTTTTCAGAAAGAGAGAGCCAGGCCATCAAAAGAATATTACACAGGAATAGCAACAAAATACAAGCCTATATTCACGTGCATGCTGGTTCGTACACTGCTGAAGTTTTCAAGGTATATTCTAATTTTTCTAATTTCGAATCTTGTGTATCAAAATGTAATACAATACTGGCTTCTTATACTGTAATATTTGTTCTAGGGAGACGCAGTATTATACCCAAAAGGGTACACCGATGTGACAATGGACGACGATAAATATGTAGATATTAAAAGTGCCATAGACACGGAAATAAGGAATGCAGACTTTCAAGTGCTTCAAGTCTACGTGGACACCCTGCACTCTTGGTACGGTTACGTAACTGGGAGTAGCGTGGACTACGCATGTTCGGTAATGAACAAATTATGTCTGTATGATTTTTTGTATAGATACGTATAGATAGACCACGCAACTGATACGTCTGCGGTGAGGTAGGCGGGAAGGGCAACGTTTCGGGTGTTGCTTACTTGTTGATTTCACAAGCATTTCTCTAAACGGGGGGACGGGGGTACGGGGCGTCCCCTCCCCCCTCATACCGCGATTTTCACGTAGACTTGTCATCAACAATAGCTCGTGTTTTCCGAACAACGTCATCAGATCAGTAATACGTCAGATGTGTTGTCAATCTATAGTTCTTCAAATCATCTGAAAAATACCAATTTATACAGGAGACGAGAGGGATTCTCTCGCAGTGATGAAAATGAACTACGCAAAACGATGATGCCCATTTTCTAGCACGTCTTAGCCAGTCAGCCTGTATAATAAGACATTAATAAGCAGTTTGTTGGGTGATGTTCGGTACCCGTAAATGGAAGCACTTGGTGAAACACACTTGGTGAGCCCTGTAGGGGATAATGTAGCCCTGTCGGACCCTCAAATATTCAAGTTAAAATTTTTAAAGTACTTAATCAAGTAGTTGAAGACCTGTAGAAAGACAAACTTAGCGGCATAATCACTCGATATTACTTGGTGAATTCCAGGTATATGGCGTCCCATACGGCTTAGAGTTCGTGATGCAAATCTACACTGACGACGCCGATGTGGACGACTCTGGAGAAAAGGAAACGAACGTGGTACTGCGAGAGGTGTGGGGCCGAATCATAAATGTCACCTTTGACAACATAAACAAGAACATGCTCGGAATCGACCCCAACGTTGACCCCTATGTGTATTAATGTGTAATGTAATAAATTGTTGTTTCTAATTTCGTCGTTTAAAGTCGGAGAGCTTCGTTTCGATCACCTGAAAGAAGTCGTATTGATATAATACATGAGATTTTTTTGAAATATGATTACGTACATAAATTGTGTTGTTGTTCTATGTCAAAGTTAAGACTACAATAGTTTGTTTTTGTATATACGTATATTTTTGCATTCCTAGAATACAAAAGTTCTATAATCCTCGTTACACTACGAGCACCGTCCTTTTTTTAATTACCCTAGCTAGAGTCAAAACTTTGTTGATTCAGTGCTACCCTTGACTTTGCTTTAAGCGCCCCAAACCCATTAGAATAAACTAAACATAAAGCCTCACAATCAGATTTTTTCAATACTCAGGTGAATACCAAGGCCATAACACTCAAATGTTTAAAAATTGCCATTTCCTCACCACCCAGTTGCTGGTCATTTACCTTTAATTGAGATGGCGGACAAACGCTTGCCTATTATTATTATTATTATTATTTATTATACACTAGCAGCTGCAAGCTGATGCGTGTATATCACAATATTTAGTTCTTGTAATGTCTATCCAGTCTATTTTTAAAACAGTTCACTGATGGAGCACTGATCACTGATTCCGGCAATTCATTCCATGCACTGACAACCCTATTTGGCAAAAAGTTGTGTCTGGGGTTACTGGTTCCCTGTGATCTTGACAATTTCAGTGTATGGCCTCTGAGGTTTTTGTTATTATTTAAGTTGTAGATGGTTTCTAGTCCCTTCACATCATAATGTCCATATAGTATCTTATATGTTTCTATCAGATCACCACGTTGTCTACGTCTTTCCAGTGTTGATAGTCCAAGTTCCTGTAAGCGTTCCTCGTAGCTTTTACTTCCAATCCCTACTACCATTTTTGTAGCTCTTCTCTGTACTCGTTCCAACAGGCTGATGTCTTTTTTCAAATATGGGTTCCATACAAGAAAGCAGTATTCCAGTATTGGTCTGATATATGTTTTATACAGTTTCAAAAATAAGTCTTTGCTAATTATAGAGAAGGCTTTACGAATGCAGTATAGTAATGAATTTGCCCTTTTAGTTATACCAATAATATGTTCCTCCCATTTTAAATTTTCAGTTACAGTTACTCCCAAATCTCTTTGCGAGGATACACTTTGGAGCGAATTGCCATCAATCTTATAAGTTAGTCTAGGATTATTCGAGCCAATATGCAGCACTGTACATTTACCAGTGTTCAGAGTAAGAAGCCAATCTTTAGTCCACTGCGCTATACGGTCTAGATCCTCTTGAATTATGTTATATGATATTAGCGGATTACCGAAGATCTTGGTGTCATCAGCAAATAACAGGAAACATGACACAATTAGCGGGTTAAGATCAGTCAAATACATTCCAAAAAGAAGTGGTCCCAGCACTGATCCTTGAGGAACACCACTATGCACGTTATGTAAGTCAGATAAACAATCTCCCACTCTTACTCTGAACCTTCTACCAGTCAAAAAGTCCTCTATCCATTTCAATAAGTTTCCTCGTACTCCAAAATGTTCCAACTTACACAATAGTCTTTTGATAGGAACCCTGTCGAAGGCTTTTTCGTAGTCTAGGTAAATAACATATGTGGGATGCCGTTCATTCCAGTTTCTCGTCCATACGTCCATACAGCTCAACAAATTTGTAACCGTAGATCTCCTAGGAACAAAGCCATGCTGTTCATCTATAACAACTTGTTCATCATTTAAGAAATTTCGCAGCTCCCCCACAATTATCTTCTCCATTGCTTTACAGCCAATACAGGTAAGACTAATGGGTCGATAATTACCAGCCTCCAGTTTGTCACCTTTTTTATAAATAGGCGTAACGATGGCCTCCTTCCAATCATTCGGCAATTGAGCCTGGGTCATTGACTGGTTCATGATGTCCGCCAGTAAGGAAGAAACAATGGTCGAGCATCTCTTTAGCAAAATAGCCGGTATCTGATCAGGACCCATAGAAGTGCAATCGTCAAAACTGTGGATGATCTTCGATACCTTATCCGGGTGAAAAATGATCTGCTCAATGGAGTTTGCCACTCTCGGCGAATTTACAGAGGGAATAGCCACATTATCGGGTTCTCGGACATAAGCTCGCTCAAACTGTTCAGCAAAAAGATTTGCTACCTCCGCCGGATCATTCAAGACTTGTTGCGTTTGGTTATCTCGTAACGATGGCGGTACTGCCACCCTCGATGAAAGCTGCTGTCGTACGTATTTGTAGAAAAACTTACACCCCCTGTTAACTACTCCAAGTTCGTATGCCATTCTTGCCTTCCGCACTGCAGATACGATTTTATTATTTGCTTGGCGGTATTTTTTGTATAGTCTAAGTAAACGGAAATGTTTCTGTCATTCAGGGCTACATAGGTTACCCATCCTTAGATCAATCCCAATTGATATCCGCATGCTCCTGTTCTTTAAATCACTCACAGTACGAGTGAACATAGGCATGCTACTCTGGATGAGCTTGTTCTACCGCAGACATCTTTAATCGCAGACAGTCAAGAGCAATCATTTGTCGAACAAAAAAAAACTACGGCAACACAGAGACACAACGTTAGGTTTATGTACGATTAATTCTATACTTCCAAACAGGATAGCTAGATGTGCTGACTTGTGTCCTCCACAATTTAATAGCCATACGGAGCAGGTATATGTATAATATGTGTATTACAACGTCATACTGTCAATGTCACGTGTCGGTGCGAACAGAATTATGGCTGCATGATACTGGCCATGGTTGTGTTTAATAGGCTTAATCGGCGTGGAAGCAGCCATGGGTGGTCGGTCATTACTCTCAATTATCAATCAACCGTAAACGGCTATCCACTATTGAGGGTTATGGACTACCGTTCACTTTTATAGACAGTCACACCTCCTGTAATACAGTTTTACTGAACATAAATCAATATGAGACACGGTTTCCTAGGCTAGCTGTGCTGTTACTGTAGTAATATACATTACTGAAGTGTCTGGTATGGAAACTCGCTGTCCTTTTTGACGTCAAAATCACGTCACAGTAGAAATACTTCGCTTTCATTATCAAAACATATTCACACGCGCACAGTTAGTGGAACAGAAAAAGAAATAGGAAATTGAGGTGTAGGAATTTCTGGGCTTAACGCTTCGTTTGATCAAGTCCCAGGCAGTCTCTGTTGTGGATTCATGTCCGTGGTTTTTGCTTGCCACTGCATCATTGGTGTTTTACTTGGAACTATGAGTTACTTGAGTACTAAGTATGAGCATTAAAGGCCTTGCCACATACGAAGCTCGGCGCGAGCGCGGCGTGAGCGCGGTGCGATATTTGCTAGGCAACCACCGCGCGGCGCGATAGTTGCTAGGCAACCATCGCGCGGCGCGTTATTTGCTAGGCAACCATCGCGCGGCGCGATGGTTGCCTAGCAAATAACGCGCCGCGCTCGCGCCGAGCTTTGTATGTGGCAAGGCCTTAAAATTATTTTGAGTAACAATAAATCCATCACTACGCTCAATATGTTCTACTAAAATGTCCCTGATGTATCGATCAGCGGTCAGAGTCCTTTTAGCAACTACCGCTTTTTCTGTACGAGCTCCCAACAATCTCTTACCACACCATAATAGAGCTGCCCCCATACGCCACTGTAGTTCCACAATTTGAATGAATATAACGAAAATTAAAACAAAAAATTATCATACTTATTCCTACTTATTTTTGTTCCGCTAGTCGTGCTGGAGTATTACACTCCCTAACATATGTTTTTTTTAATCTGAGATGTTATTCGTATGACAATGTAAATTATATGATATGGTAGTAACCGTTTTATCAACATCATCATCATCAACAGCTCGGTGTTGGAGTTATTGAGCAGTCCAAGGAGTATGCTGGTTACCAATAGCATGCAATATCACATGAAATATCATTATCATCTTGGCGTTATGTCCCGGTTGCCCCTACGCGCGACACGCGAGGGCCCAGGGTCCGCCTTCCTGCTACTCTTGGCCCACCTCGCTCGGTCTTCGGCATCCTTAGTAAGTGAGCTTCGGCTTCGGCATCCTTATTGGCACGCACAATCACAGGAAATATACCGTAGACTTTTTGAGTGATCCATAATTCATTATTTCCTACATAAGGTTTCTCCATCTGCATCTAAAACGCAATACGTATCGATCGCACGTATTAATACTGTTAAGACTTATCTGAAAATGCCTCGTAATTGTAAAAGTACCCTGGCTACCGGTAGGTATACAACAGTATGTAAAAATATTTAATTTGCAGCCTGTAAGTCCTCCTCATTATCATCATCCGAGCGATTAATCTTGGCCTCCGCCAGGGTCGAGACTCTCACATCCGACTTGGCGATGTCGATCCATCGCTCCTTGGGTAGAGCGCGGGACCTCGTACCTGATACCGACAGGTAAAGGCACCTATTTCCCACGTAATCCTGGCGCTTAAGCAGCATGTGACTAAACCAGCCGAGGCGAGGCCAGTTGAGGCGAGCCTCTTCGATCTTATTCGCGATGTTTCACAAGCCAATGCTGCCAGGATGTGATTCCTGTTTCCCAAGTAAGATTTCCGACAAATTTATCAAATTTCGTCTTTCGTCAGCATTTCGCATATTGTCACTCCATCTAGCCGAAGCGCGTCCCACACTACGCTTACTGAGTCGCGTTCTCCAATCAAGAACTCGATTACCCGCTATGTTAGTAACTTTTGTCCTCCGTCGGATTACATCGTTGCGAATTTTGTCGTGCAGGGAGACTCCGAGCATAGCATTCCATGACAAGCTGAGCAACCTTGAACTCGTGAATAAGCAGTACCGTAAGTGACCAGGTCTCGGTGCCATAGGTCATGATAGGTAGAAAGCACTGTTTAAAAACCTTCATTTTTAAGCATTGTTGTATGGGTGACATGAAAACTCGACGAAGTTTCACGAATGCCGTCCACCCCAGTTTAATCCGCATCTTGGCCTCTCTTGTAAGGTTTGCCCCAGGTACGTGTATTCAAAAACAATTTCGAGGTGAAGGCCATTTACGACGACAGGTCTTGAATCAAGGTGGGCATTAATCATGACTTTCGTGTTGTCTAGATTCATGCCGAAACCTATCCGCTGCGAGGCTGATGCTAGGTTGGCCAGCATCCGCTGTAACTTCTCCAGGACTACACTGTATTACGTATATGACATTCAGCACATTTACTTGCATTTAGCATAGGCACAGTCGGCATAAGTAGCTAAAGGAAACAACAAGTCAGAATATTTTTTTGCAAACCGGTACAAAAAATAATAATTTAGCTCGTATTATTTTTAATAACTTGACTACGTGACGAAGAGGTACAACCCCCCTCCACCCCTGTGACCAAAAATGGTATTTGTAGACCTCCTCCTATTTACATCACTGTAGCGACTGCCATCTGACCTCCAAAACCCTGCTACTAGGGGAAACTGACTAGATTGGATAATTATAATTGGTGAAGATGACCCTCAGGTACGTCCTACGTACCTGGGGATACACCCCACTAGTAAAAGAAACCCAATCTAAACGATTTATTGCATTAATTGATTCTTCATTGACTAGGATTTCATAAGAACATTCCGATTAGCATTATTTCTTACTTCAATCAAAATAAAAAGTAAATTTGGTAGTGGGTTCCTTAGATACCTACTCTACCTATTCGATTTCTCTTCTACGTTTCTGTAATGGTTGCCTAGAAGAGATCGCTTGTAGCGATAAGTCCGCCTTTGTTCAACTGTCTCACTGATTTTAACTGTATCTACTGTACTATGTTTTGTATGAGCAATAAAGTGTTTATCTATCTACTTCTGCTGCAGACTGTACACGTCTTTCAATTAAGACGCTGCTAATTCAACATGATTGGTGTTTATTGAAATACACGTAAGTCCTAGATTCATTAATTATGGCAGTTTTCTTTTTGTACAAATTTGTACTCGCTTACACACTATTATAATAGCAAAAATTTTAATTATCAAATGACGTTCTGGTTGATTCTACTAGGTAAGGTCCTATTGCGTTTACCTACAGACTATTATAGTACGTCGCGGTTTAAACTTCAAACAATTTGTTACGCGATAATGTTTTTGTTAATTATTTTTACTTCTTTGCAGGTGTTTTGTCATGGAATCCAACTATTTGTCGTGGTAACAAATATGATAAGTAAGTAATTACGATATGTTTGAGAGGTTAATTCGTTTTTGAGTGAATTATTTTGTAATTTTTCTGGTATATCTTTTCTTTCTATTATTTATTTATTTATTTATTTATACTTCATGCACAAACAGTACATTGGCGGACTTAAAGCTAAAATAGCATTATCTACCTGTCTACCAGGAAAGATGACAGTTGACAAAAAGGTATGCGGTGCAGGAAGATTACTTACAAGTAAAGATTACACATAAGCTTATTCAACCACAATCAAATTTATAAAAATAAATAAATAATAATAATAAATACACTAAAAGTTAAAAGTAGCAATAGATATTTTACACTAATTAATTAATTAATTCTATTCCTGATTCTACAATACGACCTGAGTGGTTCAGTGGTCAACACGAGGTCAACAGTGGTCAACTCCTGCCACGCAAGAGGTCCCGGGTTCGATTCCCGGCCGGGCAGAAATTGAAATGATGAATTTTAATTTCTGTTACGGGTCTGGGTGTTCTATGTATAATAAGTATGTATTTAAAAGTATTTAAGTAGTTTATCAGTTATCTAGCACCCATAGCACAAGCTTTGCTTAGTTTGGGGCTAGATGTCGCTGTGTGAATTTGTTCACGAATAGATAGACTCGGACATGGGGCGACTAGTCCAACGTGTAAAAAAGTGGAAGGAGTCACTTGAGAACGGCGGCCTGATGACTAATGTGGCAAAGACAGATTACATGGCCTGCTACAGTGCAGGTCCCCTACCTGTGCGCATCGGCGAAGATGAAATATCAAGTGCACAGATCATGCCAGAAACCTGGGATCTGTACAAAGTCAAAGCCCGAATATTCGCAGCTTGGGCCAAATGGCGATATGCCGATACAGCTGAAGGGACATGTCTATAAGACCATCATTAGACCTGCTCTCCTATACGGCAGCGAGACTCGGCTCTCACTTGAGCGACACAAGAAGGAGCTGCGTATCACGGAAATAAAAATTCTGCGGTGGATGTGTGGAGTTTCACGGAAGGATTGCTTTCGAAATGCCCACATCCGGGGTATGCTTGGCGTCCGTAACATCGCAGATAAGCTGCAAGAGTGCCGCCTTCGATAGTATGGCCACGTCTTGTGCAGACCAGCAAAATACGTGGGGGACATATGTCTGACCATGCCACCCCCGCTAAGCATGGGAAGGAGACGTCGGCCCAAGAAATGATGGCTTGATGTCGTCAAGAATGACAAGCATGCCAACAAGATCACCAGCAAGGATGTCGAAGATCGAGCGATGTGGGCCAGGTAGAGTACGAAGGCGGACCCCGGGCCCTCACGTGCCGCGCGGGAGCACAACCGAGACATAACGCCGAGATGATGATGATGATGGTGATGATATTGATACTGCTATTGATCATATTCTCTATTCTACACTCTTCAATTACATGAATGCATTTCTTCCTATTCGCGATTCTACACAATATTAATTCCATACAACTGTCATTTAACACATTCGCGATTTCTCTATAGCACACATTTGTTATTTTTAAATTATCGCGTTATGTGTATTATCTTCATCATTCATGATAGTCTAAGTAATAATATCAAAAAGTACGAAATAACACAATCGACGAATCCAACTCGGTTGGGCAGCGTTCGGGAAGCTACGCCACATATTTTCGTCCCAATTACCGCTGTGTCTCAAGACGAAGGTCTTTGACCAATGTGTGTTGCCAGTGATGACTTACGGAGCTGAAACGTGACCACTCACTATGGGCCTTATAAGAAAGCTCACTGTTACCCAAAGGGCAATGGAAAGAGCTATGCTCGGAGTTTCTTTGCGCGATCGAGTCAGAAATGAGGAGATCCGCAAGCGAACCAAGGTCACCGAAATAGCTCTAAGGATTGCCAGACTGAAGTGGCAGTGGGCAGGGCACATAGCTCGAAGAACAGATGGCCGATGGGGCAGTAAAGTTCTCGAGGGGCGACCACGTACCGGTAGACGCAGCGTGGGTAGGCCTCCTACAAGGTGGACCGACGACCTGGTAAGGATCGCAGGTACCAGCTGGATGCGGAAAGCACAGGACCGGTCTTTGTGGAGATATCTGGGGGAGGCCTATGCCCAGCAGTGGGCGTCTTCTGGCTGATATGATGATGATGACGAAATAACACAGAATACTTCAATTACATCATTCTTACTCATTCTGTAGAGATCAATCAGAATCATTTGCTACTGCTTGGGTTCGCTTTTCTATTCTCCTTTTTCCACTACCTATGAATTTGGGCCTTGGCCTTCGTACCCCAATACTTCGAGCCTTAAGGCTTTGGTGCTGTCTAATTGGCAACGGCGCGGTTTTTTGGGTCTTCTATTGGTCGGGTGACATCCGTCGTACGACCATGGTTGCACGTTCGTTTCCTATTAGAACAGCGCCTTTGGTTCATGCATCCGACTCAGCGATGTCAGTCATTACATCGCTTCTTGAGACTCCCAGAGGTCTTCTTTCCTGGTAACGGAAGTTTTAGGGATCTATATCATATAATCATCTTGGCGTTAATGGACATGATCCTGGATGTAGCGATCAGGTAATTACACTGGTGCGACTATCATCTGACCTCCGTGACCCTGCTACTAGGGCAACCTGACCAGATTGGATCATGATTACAAATTTAGTTGCCTGAATTTGCAGGTTTCATCACGATGTATTCCCTCACCGTAAGAGCATCGGTTAGAATTCAACTAATGTTCGCAACTCAGAAAAGAGTCGTTGGTACATGGCCGCAGCGGGATTCGAACCCCGTACCTCTCGCTTACGAGTCGGATACTCAACCGCTCGGTCACCGACGTTCATACGTTGAGGGTTGGTGGCGTAATGGTTTCGATTTCCTGTGCCGCCATGCAATGACTTTTTCTGAGATATACATTAGTTGAACAGTAACCGATGCTTTTATGGTGAGGGAAAAACATCGTGAACATTAAACCTGCCCATATAGGTGTAACCATACTTAATGTGTAACCATGATGAAATCTGGTCAGGATCCTCTGTTAATAGGGTCACGAAGGTCATGGTCTAGGCAGACCCCGGATCCTGGCGCGCAAAAGCACAACCGAGATCACGACGCCAAGATGATTATTTTATTACATTTAGATTGTGAATTAAATCACTTTTTGTACACTAGTTCCACTTTATTATATAATTTTTATTAAATTGCAACCGGTTTCGAATTACTCATCTTCAGGCAATTACTTTATATTTTGATTACAAGCTATATGTAGGTACCGACAAATAATAATTTAAAGTTGATGTGGGTACCGACAGTATACAATAATGTTAGGATGTCACAGTGCAGAGAAATGTACAGTATGTCAACATAATACAAATTACAAGTAGTCAAAATTTTTCAAGGTATGTCAATTGTTATACATTTAAGTAAATGGCAAAAAATATAAATTATATCGAAGGTATGTCATTTAAAATAATTTAAAATAGGTGATGTCGATAAGGAAATTTGGTCATTAATTATATTATCTTTCTTCATTCTGTTCACTTCTATAGCTTCTAGTCCATCTAGTCTACGTCCTTTCCCAGCTATATGAAGGTATTTTATGCCATTATCTGGGTTAAAAATATGGTTTTCTTTATTAAGGTGTTCCGCAAAGGTCGAGGTTTGTGTATTTTTTCTCCAGCTAGCTATATGTTCTTTGATTCTTGTTTTAAACTTCCTTCCTGTTTGACCTATGTATATTTTAGCACACGTGTCACATGTCAGACTATAAATTCCACTTTGATTTTCAATGGGTATTTTATCCTTATTGTTGCAAATCAAGGACCCCAGCGATTTTATGCTATAAAATGCAGTGTTTTGCTGATCGCTATTGCAAATTTTCCTCAATTTGTGTGTGATAGGTCCAACATAGGGAATTGTTGCCCATCTTTTTGTAGGTTTGTTAATAAACAATGGCTACTCCAAAAAACTAATAAACAATATTCTCATACGCAAGCAAAGAGTAATAACTAGGAAAATGTTGGCACCCGCGGCTTTAGAAATTAACAAACCTACAAAAAGATGGGCAACAATTCCCTATGTTGGACCTATCACACACAAATTGAGGAAAATTTGCAATAGCGATCAGCAAAACACTGCATTTTATAGCATAAAATCGCTGGGGTCCTTGATTTGCAACAATAAGGATAAAATACCCATTGAAAATCAAAGTGGAATTTATAGTCTGACATGTGACACGTGTGCTAAAATATACATAGGTCAAACAGGAAGGAAGTTTAAAACAAGAATCAAAGAACATATAGCTAGCTGGAGAAAAAATACACAAACCTCGACCTTTGCGGAACACCTTAATAAAGAAAACCATATTTTTAACCCAGATAATGGCATAAAATACCTTCATATAGCTGGGAAAGGACGTAGACTAGATGGACTAGAAGCTATAGAAGTGAACAGAATGAAGAAAGATAATATAATTAATGACCAAATTTCCTTATCGACATCACCTATTTTAAATTATTTTAAATGACATACCTTCGATATAATTTATATTTTTTGCCATTTACTTAAATGTATAACAATTGACATACCTTGAAAAATTTTGACTACTTGTAATTTGTATTATGTTGACATACTGTACATTTCTCTGCACTGTGACATCCTAACATTATTGTATACTGTCGGTACCCACATCAACTTTAAATTATTATTTGTCGGTACCTACATATAGCTTGTAATCAAAATATAAAGTAATTGCCTGAAGATGAGTAATTCGAAACCGGTTGCAATTTAATAAAAATTATATAATAAAGTGGAACTAGTGTACAAAAAGTGATTTAATTCATAATAATGGAGTTCCATCATGAAGTGACAACACAAAGTGTTAAACATTTAGATTGATTTAGATTTGTTTACACTTACCTACTCCCTTACAATATACTATATTTTTATCATTTCAGCTACACTTTCGTACGAATGTATCCCCAAAATGTTAGACAGCACATATTCTTGAAAAGTATTGAGAACTCATACGACATTGTAACATTGAAGAGAAGCCGAGGTTTCAACGACAGCCTGGATATGCTGGTCCCGCCAGTGGCTCTGAGACTACTGGAACAATACAGTAGTAGCGTACCCTATAACATCCTAACGAATAACTTTGGGATGTAAGTTATCTTAAATTCAGAGAAAATTAATTCAGGTCAAATTGTTTTGTCTACTAGCGGTGAGCTAAGCTTTCATATATATGCGTCTTACGTAGCCTTGGAGACATATTTTCTGATTAACCTTCTTATTTTATTTTGTGCTTCAGGTTATTGAGAAAATCGCATAACATGCGTGGGCCCGTGCAAGACAAAAACTGTATTTATTGCTACAAGTCATATAGAGCGGTAATTTTTTAATTACTAATACAGTCATTCAACAAATTTGTTGACACCCCTGCCATATGACAGTATCGACTAAGCTAATTGGATGTTTGATTGCACATATACAGAATATAAATATTTGTCATAATATAGTTGCATTTGGTGATTATCTATAATTTAATTTATAAAAAGTGACATGCATAATTTATTGTATAATATGACTATACATTTTCTTTTTATTGTAATCCGCTCGCGGGAATGGGCAGGAACCTTGTCAAAGTGCATAAAACTGACCATGTGCGACTCGAACACATAATAATATAATAATAATTCTTAGGTTAGTAAGAATATATTGAGGCTAGAGCAACATAGGCACTTTGTCAAATTCTACTCAATTCCAAAATCGACTCGCGTTTGATAATTTTTAATTTATTTGTTGTTTATATTTTTATCGTAGATTAGTGCTTTGCAATTTAATGAGGAGTTTTCCAGTAGGTATTGATAGTTTGTTTCAAAAAGCATCAATAGATGGCGCTCCTACAATTTTGGTAATCTTCTTTAAATCTGTATGATAGTGGCAGTGATTTCATGCAGCCAAGTAATACTAAACATGAAAATAAAGTGTTTATTAATATAAACATAACTGTCAAAGGTTGAACGAAGTGTAAAAATAAATATTTTTAGAAGTTGGCACTATGTTCCATTATTATTACAACCTCTAAAATGGTTGAAAACTATTGACAAATACAATATTATCCAATACAACGTACCTAGTGTTTATATCCTGTTTGCTAAGAACCTATTTCAAGCGATTATCAATTACCAAAATTGTCGGGGCGCCATCTAGTGAGTGGTTAGGAATGCCTTAAATACCTATTGGAAAACTCCTCATTATCTTATGTTACTACTATGAGTGAGACCCTTTATAGTAGTAATTGGCTTTCTGTATTTATTTTATGGCCGCATCGTCACCTATCACCACATGAGATGGCGGTCAAATATCCGGCTAGTGTATTAAAAAAAGGAATTGAGGAGTAGTCGTTGATGGGAATGCATTTAAATTACTAGAGATTACTTCGCGTCAAGGAACGGTTAAGACAGCCGTGCCCTTTATTCGCGCTGGACAAGGTTCCTTCCCTTTCTGATTGTTGATTGTTCGCGAATAATACGTGACTTGCAGATGGAGTATAGTATCAACGCTCTTGCCAGAAAATACCCAAGAAAGGTGAAAATTGAAAAAATCGGACTGAGTTACGAAGGTCGACATTTGAATATGGTTAAGGTTTCTTTGAATCCTAATACTAATAACCCCGTTATTTTTGTGGATGCAGGTAAAGTAACCCATTTTTTATTGTCAATATATCGGCCAACATACGTATGCAATATTAGTATCACTCATCTATTGCCAAAAATGTGTATAAATATCTACTTGGAAGTATGGTATATCTTTGGCCATCCAGTTTCCCTATACCTACCATGCCATCGATTCCAGGAATCCATGCTAGGGAGTGGGTGGCACCCGCCATGGCTTTCTTCTTGATGAAACATCTGGTGATGAACGAACATGCTGAACTGCGAGGCGTCGACTGGTATATTATGCCGATCGTCAATCCGGACGGATACGAATACACCCGATCTCATCCGAATGTACGTGATTTTTTTCATTATTATAGACTAGATTTCCGCGTACATTACTGGGAGGGGGGAGAATAAAAAGTAGGCACTCGAAAGTACTCGTTTACTATAGCGGTTGCGGGTTCGTCGGCAGATATGGCCAGCCCACTGCCATTTCTGTCTAGTAATTTTGCGTTTTTGTTCTCTGTCGGATTACTTCGTTGTTCGTTCGTTCAGGGGGACTCCAAGCATAGCATATTTATCAATTTTGTATTCCTAATTTGTAGGAGGATGAGAGTGTGATGAGTGACGAGATTCAGCTTGGTCACAAAAACATATTTTACTATGTCATGC
Organism: Blastobasis lacticolella; assembly: GCA_905147135.1. Lineage (NCBI taxonomy): Eukaryota > Metazoa > Arthropoda > Insecta > Lepidoptera > Blastobasidae > Blastobasis > Blastobasis lacticolella. The sequence goes on from LR990058.1 coordinate 6,820,629, forward strand.
GGTAGGCAAATAGGCAAGCGAGCTACCTGATGGAAAGTGGTCACCTCTGCCTATGGACACCAGGAACACCACATTTATTGCTATTGCGTTGCCTACGTCTATAACATGTTGCTCTTGCAGCAAAAACGCTGCCAAAACCACGATTCCCCAAATCTCAATCCTTGAAGCACTGGAGACTTTATCCACCGGCAGAAACATAAATAGTATTGACTTGCCTAACGTTTGGTTATTTGTCATTTAGGCTTATGAGGAGCAATTTGCATGTTACTATAGATAATAATCACATTCTTCTTCTACCCCAAACAGAATCGTTTCTGGCGCAAGACGAGATCTCAAAACGGCAAATGCCACGGCGTCGACGGCAATCGAAATTACGGCTTCAAATGGGGTAAAATCGGCGCCAGCTCCAACAAATGCTCGGACAATTACGCTGGACCAACAGCGTTCTCAGAGCCGGAGACGACAGCCATCGCGAAGGTAATGCGGCAGTATAAAAACAGGATTAAACTGTATGTGTCATTGCATTCTTACGGGGATTACTTGCTGATACCCTGGTCGTATACTGCTGATGATGCGCCTCCTCGAGAAAAGCATTTACGTCACTTAGCTGAGTTAGCAGTCAATGCGGTCAAGATGGCAGGTGGACCTCACATGACGACTATGCGGTCCGGGTCGTGGTACCCCACTGGTGGAGGCAGCGACGACTACGCTTTCGGGGCTGTGGGCATACCCTACGCGTACACCGTAGAACTAACAGAGGGCAACACTCTCACAGCCTTCGCTTACCCGAAAGAAAAATTGCGGGCTGTTTTGCCGAAATATTACGAAGCCTTCAAGGCGTTTGGAAAGTTTATACGTAAAGAATTTTCGTGGTCCCCAATGTAATATAAATCTACCAATATAAGGGTGTTTAATTGCCTACTTGTAATCACGTGTGGTAGTTTTACAACATCCATATATTCATCCAAACCTCAGAAATTGCTCAATATAATTAAGAATCTTCTATAAACTATGCTCAATAAGTGTTAGGTATAGTACAACAGTTGTAGAGTAGCCAACAATTTTGAGCATCTTTGTCATATTGTGAATCCATACGGTCATGCAAATAAGTAGGAGGCATTTATTCTACTTTAGAAACTTGCAAATGTGTGTCGAGCGCATTTCGTTGTGCATACAAAAAGTGTATTAAAAAGAAAGTCGATGTTTTGTTTTCGCCTGAACGGTTTACTTCTTGCTGTCGTAAAGGCAGGTCGTTTGAATGTGAAACTGTGTTAAAAGTAAGTAACATATTAACAGATAAGATAGATGATAATAAAGTAAACAATGTGAACCACTAAAGTGAAGTGAAAAATGCAACCAAAAATTCGTAAAGATAATTTGAAATAGTTTAAGACGAAAAATACTAATTCAAAGAGAAAAAGTACGTCTGTTTGTAAATTTGTACTTTAATGGTAATCTCCGAAAATGCTGCACCGATTTTGTATTCCTAAGTGACACATTAGACAATTTTTTATTCCCGGGATAGGATTAGGGTCCCGCGGGATAGTTGAATGTTTACAAAGTGTTTACCGAATTACGCGCGGGTGAAAACCGCGCGTGCAGCTTTAAAATAACAATTCTCCTTAGGTAGTTGTAGATCGCGATCCGAGTCATTTTTTTTTTTTATTGTTATACTATAGGCAAACAGGTAAGCGGGCCACCTGATGGAAAGTGGTCACCGCTGCCTATAGACATAAGCAACACCGAGACTATCGCCAATGCGTTGCCCACCTCTATAACACGTTACTTTGGCAGCAAAAAGGCCTTCCACTGCCAAAGCCACGGTTCCCTAAATTCCCACCCCAAAGAGTTCTGGAAACCTTACTCACCGGCAGAAACACAATCCTATTTAAAAGAGTATTGTTTAGCTGCGATATTCTGTAAGGTGGAGGTACTTCCCCAGTCGGGCGGCTCCAATTCGAACGGGATACCCCGCTATGCCCTACCTCTCTTAAAAGAGTAAGGACTGACAACGCAGAGGCGTGACGCAGTAATACGGTCTCGGTGCGATACAGCGGTGCGGTAGCGGCCTGTCTTACATCAAAAGGTTCTCTTAGGTTTTTCTTGGAGAGTACAACATGGAGTTTCTCAAGAAAGGAGTGCGACTGCCCAGGTTCAGCGCTGCAGCGCCACCGGAGTAGTCGCAACCTGAGCTAAAAAAATGAGGTGATGCGAATTTAAATTAAAAAAAACTGTCAACTAAGACTATGGGTTTTCAAGTCTGAAAATAAAGATTAATTATTTTATTATAATGGGATCGGCAACACGGGAGTGATACCACTGTAATTTCAAACGATCTGTAGGTTAATGTTGATTATCAAGTAGGCCATAAGCTTGTTTGCCATCTTACTGGTATAAAGAAAGAAGCAATTCTGCTCTTGCACTGCGCCCACTCCGTGTGACAGGTTGTAGCTATAATGCTATTATACATTTATGTAGAAATAAGTTTATAACGTTAGTTAACGTGTGTTTACCGGCTCTGTGTGAGTCCAACTTTTTTAGTCGGCAGTAAAATGTAAATAATGCACATCGGCTAGTTTCGACTTCGTATTTCGCTCACACACGAGCGACAGAGATAATGCTCTCCGGTGGGTCCGGAAGGTGCTACAAATATGAAACTAGGGACACGGGCGGTGGTACGGTGGGTCTAGAAGGAACTACAAAGATGGAACTAAGGGTTCGGGCTGTAGTTCGGTGGGTCCGCAAGGAACCACAAAGATGAAACTAGGGATACGGGCGGCGGTACAGTGGGTCTGACAGGAACTACAAAGATGAAACAAGGGGTACGAGCAGTGGTACAGTGGGTCCAGATGGAACTACAAAGATGAAATTAGGGGCGGTAGTACTGTTGGTAAGGAAGAAACTAACTAACCGGAGTCATACAGAGCCGGCAAAAATAGTAAATAAATTATTTACATGCGACAGCTCTATGTGACGTAACATGCAACTTTACACTCTCTAGGAAGTCATTTCCTTTGGAAAATTACATCTTTATGCGTAATAAAGATGTACTGTGAGGACCGTTATTTCTGCGCAAGCGCAGCATACAATGACTTATATTGCAGATTTCTTTAAATTTTTGTGCATCTTGCTCAAGCAACGCGTGACTCAAGTCATATGTATTTATTTGTGTAAGTAGTAGTTGCGAAGCCAACGAAACATCCTAAAAGTACAAAAGGTGTGACCAGTTGAATGTTCATTAAATTTGGTAAGGAATGAGATATTTAAAGTATCTTAGATGCGGTTGGCCTTTTAAAAATTACTATACTCGTAGGTAATGAAATGAATGGAAGTAAACAGTAGAGTCATCGTCATCATCGTCAAACACGTAACAGTTTATTGTTGGCCTATTCCTAGTAAGTGGAAGGGTTTGTCAGTTAACACAAGTATATTAACTTTTGGGTTAACCGCAATTCTTCGGGTTGGAGATCCCAGTCTAAAGTCAAATAGTACGCTGTCACTGAGAAGGTTAAAATTGTAAAAAATATTAACCTATCCGTTCCTTAACTTTGACGTAAGTACAACTTTTGTTGACCAAGATTTCAATCCTTTAGTAAGTACGCAGTTCAATCAGAGTGCGGTGTACGGCAATGCTTCGGCGACAATGGCGGTGGCCCGTTAGATGCGTGGGCACAGATTCCAGTTCCAACACCCCAGGGTTCATTAAACCCGCACAAAGATGTGATTAATACACATGTTTCTCCTTTTCTGGGGCCCCGATCCTACTAATGCCGTCAAAGTGGAATGAAAAATAAAGAAATTGTGTAAATGAATATTTGATAGTTCATTTGTATTTTTACTTCTATTGTGTGCAGCATAGAATTTTGTATTTAATATTTTTAGGTATGTCTTATAAGCGACGCTTATTAATGTATTATGTGCTGTAATGGTATATTATAACTTATTAATTAAATGAGAGTGAAGTCTTATAAATTGTTGCACCGTTGTAATTTAACAATTAACTTTATACGCGGTACCTCATTTCGAAGCTGTTCTTCGAAATCAAGTTCCGCAGATAAAGTTAATTGTACTAACGCCGGGTACTTTCACTTCCTGAGTTTCCCGAACTGTGCGTACAAACACATATATAAGTATTAAATTTTGCTTATGCTACGCAGTAACAAACGAGCAGACAGTCCATCTATCATGGTAAGCGGTAACTGTCGCCCATAACATCTACGATTCCTGCATTTCCCTAATTTGCCTGTTTGGCTACCGTATGACATAAAAAAATACTACCTTATCCTTCAAATCAGAATACAATTATGGAAGAATTGTTGCTGGCACTCAGGCGGAGTCCTCACGCTTGACAGGGTCCTACCGTCTGATTAGTCCCGTGCAAACAATGGAAATTAATAAATTTGGTGATTACGATCGCTATAGTAGTTTACCAACTTGTTTGGACAATAGAAAATATACTCTGGAGATATCTCAAGAGGTATTATTTCATTCGTTTTTTAGCATCTTATTTGCGTAAGCAAAATGCCAATGCTAATAATAATACTAAAAATATCTCATAAAATATAGTAGCGCTATTTATATGGACCACTAGATTCTATTTGTCACTATTTAGTGAGAGCACTATTTTTTCCTGGTAAAAACTCTCAAATTCCATGACGAGGCTGGTAACTATGTATGTATATGGAAAAAAGAATAATCTGGAAATAATAATATCTTGAGGTACTATTTCATTAGTTTTTAGCTAAGTATTTATCACTATTTAGTAAGAGTACCATTTTGAATACAGTAAAAACTATCGAATTCCATGATGAGACTGGCAACTAGGACAAATACGGAAATCGTTATCACCGACAACGACCCTAAAACAATTGGATTGAAAGTAGTGCTTCGTTAATCGCTCCGCAGGTCCCAGGTCATGACGCATTTGTGAGGGATACGATAGGTTGTTCGACTCGAAGGTTATGCGAGTCTTGACCTAATAACGCCGAGGACACGAAACTTGTTTAGGAACCTGTGTGTTTGAGGAACTACACAGGTATTATTAGTGACAATAAACTTGTTATTATTTCTCAGTATAATAGTCTGTATAATAATACACACTTTAGTTAAAGTAGTATTTTTAATGAAACATATTAAATTGATGTTTGCTGTCAAGTAATTTTACTACAGTAAGTATATGAAATAACTTATGTATTTAATTATGTATTCCTGAGTTGTTATTTATGAAATATTTACTCATTAACGTTGAAATGAAGATAGTCACCAGTTAAATATGCATTAAATTGATTGATATAAAAGTATAACTAGCGTGGCATCCTACTCGTACCCTATCCCACCTTACCCCTAGCGATTTTGTTTTATACTTACTATGTATATGTCGCAGCCAACTGGTTAAATCAGCCATTTAATGAGAAGGCTAGTCTGTTAACTAAACGCCGGCAATACATTGAATGCCTACGCCGATCGTTGATTGAACTAGCAACACTCAACGTTTAACTAAATGGCTTATAGTAAGCCAACCCTTTGAAGACGGCTGACATAAAATCAGGCAGGTGATTTCAATTTAGTTCAAATGTTTTCCCCTGCGGCACTGGTAGTCACCAAAACAACTATGAGGCACAGCAGGCAATGTTTTTGTATTTTGTTCGTTTTTAACTATATTTAAAGTGCAGTACTGACATGTTTTAAAGTAAAAAATAAGATAACTTAATTTGTTCATTTTCTTGTTATACTTATATTAGAAACATAAATGTCTGCCAAAGTTTCGTGCCCTTTTATATTTATTAATATAAAATAAAAAGTGCATTGTCCCTGTTGTTCCTATACTACATAGTAACAAGTAGCTAATAAGTTATAACTTTAAAGTTATTATTGCGTTAAATACTATCAATATTATAGGTACCTACTCGCAATACAATTAATTGTATACTTACTGAAATTGTTGCCACAAATAATATCATTATTAACTATCAAAAAGTAATTTCAAGTTTATTGTCATTGTCATCGTCCTACCTAACGGCAAAACCCGGCCTCCGCCAATCCTTCGCCCATGGTCATTTCTTGCTCTGATGATGGATGGATTGATCAAAGTAAATAAATTAGCTCGCTTCTGTACTGTAGTTTCTTATTCGTGTAATAAAACGTTTGTCTCCAAGTTTGTCTAATAGTCTGTCTAATAGCGGCCTTTACACGTAAAGTTCGGACTGCGCATATGGGACTGCGTTCCGAACCGAGGATAAAACCGTCGATCCGTCCGTCGGTTCCACCTGTGGATCAAACTGTCATGCGCTAATGACGATCACCTTTGGCCACGGTTTGGATCGCAGTTAAAGCTGTGATTCCTGCCTGGCTGCAGCCCGAATTATGCATGTTAATGATTTTAGCGGTCTTTACACGGTAAATCTGCGCATCTTTGACTACGTTCCGAAACTAGGATAAAAACGTCATTCATCCGTCGGTTTCAACCGGATCAAACTGTCATACGCTGATGACGATCAAACGCCACGGTCTGGATTGCGGTTAAATCAGTGATATCTGCCTGGCTGCAGTCCGAACTGTGCGTGTAAACGATTTTAGCTGTTTTTACACGGTAAAGTTCAGACTGTGCACCTGGGACTGCGTTCTGAACCGAGGATAAAATCGTCGGTCAGTCCTTCGGTTCCAACCTAATCAAACTGTCTAATTTTCATTAATTCGTGGTGGTTTTTACGTGCAGCGACTGTCATTTAACCCGCTCAACCCGCTTGGGAAAAGCCGTTTTGCCAGAGCCTCGTCAATCTGTAAGCAGAGGGACCGTGTAAAGGTGAGGTTGGCTATGTGCTATTTATCTACATTACTACAGAATATGATATTTTTTAAGGTGGTAGGAATGCCTGAGGCCTGAGGCCTGACGAGCCTGAGGAGTCAGCCTGGGTGAGTTGAGCTATTTTTGCTGCCAAGCCACAATGCTTGCATTATTATGTCCCGGTTCGAAGGATAAGGTAGCCAGCAAAATTACAGGCATAAAGAGTTTCATTTACTAAGATCTACCTTACAGTGCCAACGCACCTGCAGTTCCGCATTTTTGTTTCCTGCAACCTAAATGAATGAATCGTAGATGTTATGGGCAACGGTTACCACTTACCACCAGGTGGACTGTCTGCTCGTTTGTCACTAAGTAGAATAAGGAAAAAGAATTAACTAATCAACGCAAAACTTTCAAGAACAACTAAAGCAACGCCAACGGATTCGACCCGCTGCGTTCCCAAGTCCACTGCGACAGAAAGAAAGGTGGTCTCGTTAAGGATTACTTTTTCCGTATGTAGGACTGGCACGTACCGTTGGTTGCGCGGGCGCACGCGACGCGCAGTGCGCTCCGAGCCGCCAGAAACAGCGGTCGGCCCTCCCGCGCTCCCCCGCCCTCGAACCCCGCGCATGCACGCACGTGTACATTCACACCATCAACTAATTTGCGCGGATACTATACCGGACTTTTATTATTATTTTTAATTGGTGATAATCGCATTTCCCAATTATAGGACTCAGTTATGGCGTGCTTGTGGCTGTTGGCGATCGGTGAGCGATTGGTCCCATTTGACTATTATGTTTACGTTTCGTTTGTTAGATACCGTTTTTGTGGTGGTAGAAAGTAGCAGTTTTCAGCAATGTCGATTAAAAAGTAGTTTGCTTTTAGCGTAGGTACCTAGTACAGTTTATGGTTAATTTACCGCCTTGAGCGCCTAAATTACAATAATATGTGTAAGCAAGTGGTAGAAAATTAAATTTTATTTCTTGGTTATTTTACTTACTTCCATACTAAGTGTAGGTTTATACAGATTGAAACCAACAAATGCCCACAGTAACCTTAACAAAGATAAGAAAATACAAGAAGTGCTAAAAATTAAGTACGTACTTATTTTGAAATAAAAACAACTGCATTAACAGTTTTTCTTTAATAATTTTTATTTTTGTTTACACGGGTATCGATCCAATTAAAAATGCTAACTTTTAATTTTCCTAAGAATCGGAACCTAAAGAATTTTAGTTTGTGTTTTGGTTATTGATGGGAGAAAAAGTTAAGTCCACATATACGTAACTAGTTGTCGCGCCGCGACTTCGTTCGCGTATTGTCCTACTCTATAGGGTAGGCATAACCTTCCTTATAAATCGCTTTATAGTAATTTAAAAGATCTAAGTGTACTTAGATACAGACGACAGGCGGCGACTTTGTTTTATACTATGTATAGATGTACCTAATTACATAGATACACATGTGTGGAAAAAGAAACAAAGGTCGATTGTCACCAGTTTTATTCGCAAAATTAAATAATCGAATATATTTAGTGTTTCATCATGTGTCACTAAATTATGTTATTGCTGGATATCATGCAATCATCTTCCTAGTAATGTTTGCTGAAAATATTTTATCTTTATCGTTGATACAGTGCAAAAAGGGGCTCATCGACAATAATTGTCGATTCATTATGAATAAATTATATTTCTAGAAGATGGCTTACGACAGAACAGGGATGCATGATAAGGATGATGTGTCAGGGCAGAGCAAAGTGGTGGTCCATAGTCTCTGCCTACCCCACCTGTGGGACAGAGGCATGAGCTTATGTATATATGTGTATGTAGCTTATGAAAGGTTTATTGCCTTGCAATATGCTCCTTAATATCGTAGGCTAAAGGCGTTACGCTTTTTTACCCGCGATGGTCGAAACGGAACGGAGGCGGTATATGCGTTTGGGGTTAGAGGTTGTTCGTGCGTAAGTCTGTTACCATTTTCCTCGAAAACTCAACCGATTTTGATGCGGAACCTATTAAAGAGAGTATTCCGCAGAGGGCGGGTAGTGTACGAAGAGACTGGTTAAAGTACAAGCGTAGAATAACATAAATTATGGAATAAATAACACATACTTCACTTTCACTACACATATTATCGGGTTTGTTACCACGGTTAGTATTGTTTTTACCGTTGTTTTTAACACATACTTATCACAGTTATGACAGCTTAGCAACAACAAATATATTATTATAAAGCCTAGCAACCAAATCTCTTTGGTTTTTACAATAAGAATACCCTAAATAGACCTATCATCATCACATCACAGCCCGTAACAGTCCACTGCAGGACTTAGGGCCTCTCCCACGTAAGGGGAGGTTATTGCCATAATCTCCACGCTTGGCAGGCGGGTTGGAGATCGCAGTGTTTAAATATAACAATGGAAAATGCTGCTGCCCATTTTCCAGACTACGGAGACTGTTGATCTTTTGCCTCGAAAACATTAGTCGCCTTGTACGACACCCATGAGTGTAAGGGGTTGGTGCTATTCTACTCTGCCGGACACCACACGGCCAAGAGACCTATAGTACTTCTAGAACCTTATCTGACCCAATGGCAATGGCAAAACTCCTATTTCAGGAAGCCGGAATATCGCAGATGGACGCGGGTTAGTTCTGATGGTGTCACATAAAATGAGACTGACTTCATCTTATCTACGAAACGGCATATGTTCAACGGTCTTTGTGATAAACCTCGTGAAAATCAGCAGTGACCACCGCATAGTAAGAGGCCTGCTCCGGCCTGTGTCTATCGAAATCTAAAACCCAGAAAGCCTTCACCTCGAATTCCAAAACCATTTGTCGTTACATTCGACTGCCATTATTTGGTCATTCGGACACGTGCATCATACCCATACCTGTGCTTAATTTTCTAATTACGTACCCAGTTAGTGACGTAGCTAACAACTAATCTACTGGAACGTACTTATAGCACATTAGTGTCGTTTGGTACGTTACCATAACCTTCAAACCTTGGATTCCGTTGGATTCCTCAACATACCGGTAAACTCAGCTGTAACTTACATTTTCATTACGTACATACCTTGTTGAAATTTGTTACGCATAGTAACTGACGGGCATAACGTTCGACATCTATGAAAAAGCTATCATATAATTTTTATATGCTAGCGTAAAAATTATACCATCAGGCAGGCGCTGGTACTAAAAGACTATGTCGTGAGTTAATGTACCTAGATTTCGTTTACGTAAGTGTTACAAACACGTTTATAATTATTTATCATGTTTCCACGTTATACCTTGTCCGGCAAGTTTATTATAGATACCTACTATCTTTCAAACAAAGTAGCAAAAGGTAAACAAACTACCAGAATTTGTCAAATTGTTCAATAATCATACTTTGTACGTGTACTCTCGTGGTAACAATTAGTGTCCTTTTTCACACACATTATCTATAACTACGGCACACAGGTCAATGCACTTTTTTGTTTTCTTTTTGTGAAACTTTGTTCGAAAGATAAATATAATAAAATAATGATCTACCACCTGTCCCCGCGGGTTTGTGAACATTCGGTCGAATCCAGTTATTCGGGAACAAAAGTAACCCACGATACTCAGAAATCATGCACTTTTCTTATTAGATCAAGTATTTCCGAAATAGGTGCAATAGTTTCGGAGATTACCCCAAATATCCAAACCAAACAAACCAATAAACATCAACCTCTTTTCCACTTAGCTGAGTTTGTACACCCAAGGATGGATTTGAAGGGATCTCCCAACTTTATAATGATATCTACATTAGTTAAGCTTCTAGGAATTTTGTCTCATATTCCTATAATTTGGGGATGCTGAATTCTTTCATGGTATCATATTGACACAATTTTTTATTTTTGCTTGTTATTAAAAACTATCCCCTAAATAAAAAATATACTCGGCGATAATTTCAAGTCTAGTTATACTTTAGATCTACATATTTGTTAACAAAGAAATTGTAGTCATGACTGTAAATCCTGGAATCTCGATAAAATCTATTTTTATAGGATAGTTCTTGACTTTTTTTGCTATACGAAAACAATATTTCAAAAATGTATTCGGCGACACTTTTAATTTAATTTTTAGCAATACTCTGTATTATTTTAGAATGGAATGATGGGGCTGTCACGCCAATATAGACGTATAAATTCGTTTCAATGAAATGGACGCCGTGCCCGCCAAAAATTAAACAGATTTTTTAGTCAGCTTGTTTAGCGGTACGGTTGCGGTATACCCATACAAAATATTTTAGTTAGACAATAAATAGTTTCTAAATGAATGAATAATATGAAATGCTTACCATCACGCAGGCCGTAAGCTTGTTTACCACAGAGAGCCCCATTTTTTAAAAATTCGTAATTGTTTATAGGTTTTGGAATTTTTTCCTGTTGAAGTAGGGATTTTTAATTTCTAAGTTTATATCTACGTAAATGATATATAATTTAGAGGTGTTTTTGCTTTTTATGTGCGGCGACTCTACCACTCTTTAGGGAAAAGCCGATTTGCCAGAGCCTCGTCTGTCTGTCAGCAGGGGACCACTGGCAGGTGAGGTTGACTTGGGCCAATGAGATGGTGATTAGGCCCCATACCCCCATATATGGCCAGCTGCAGCGCAGATTCCGAAACCATCCATTGTAGGTAACGAAGCTGTCAATAGAACAGATAAATACCAAATACCTCGGATCCGTGATGCACGAGTCCGGCGATATCGGCCCGGATGTCAAGTATCGAATCTCTGCAGCTTGGGCCAAATGGCGGGAACTCACTATGACCCTAAAATCCATGTTAAGCTCAGAGGGCTTATATACAAGAGTAAAATTAGACCGGTGATTCTCTATGGCTGCGAGACATGGCCAGCGCTGACGAAACACGTTCGCGAACTCCACGACAACGAAATGAAAATGCAGCAGTGGATGTGCGGAGTTACGCGACTCGATCGAGTACGTAACGAGTACATCCGTGGCAGCCTTGGCGTGAGGGATATCGCAGATAAGATCGAGGAGGCGCGTCTGCGTTGGTTTGGTCACGTGTTGCGTAAGCCTCAGGGAGTGTGTAGTATCGGGAAAGAGGCCCCGTGGGCGACCCAGATCGCTGAGTGGAATGCGAGAGCCAACGGCTTACGACGAGAGGATGCCGAAGACCGGGCGAAGTGGAGAAGAATGAGTAAGAAAGCGGACCCTGGCAGAGGCCGGGATAAGCGCTAGGACGATGATGATGATCTACGTAAATGATATGTACCTAACTTGGCCTATGTAGATATCAAAATAAGGTTTAGAGCCCCTCTGTCCCCCTCTAAAAATGTACATCAAAAATCTTGGATGCTCCACTTCTTAAATCCATCCTTATGTCCTAAGGACCAGAAGAAATCTTTGTTTCACGAAACATCGTATTTCATCTCTTACAACGGCCACTAACTTCCTCTTCGCCATTATTAATTAGCCTATTGCTGTAGATGTACCTATACCAATAAATAAATAAATAAACCATTTTATTGTATTCCTTGTTTGTAATATTACTTATAGTTATTAATCATGTAGCCATTTATTTATTTATTTGTTACACGATATTGAAATCACCGGCTGTGTATTAAAATATATACCGTGACTTGACTTTGTAATCATCATCATCAGCCCGTAACCAATCATATTGGACTTGTCTTGAACTTGTCGAGCATCCTCCACATCATTGTAGGGGTTTGCAGTAAATGTATTTCCAACAGTTGAAATTACATAATTTTCGAAAGACCTACCCTACCTAGTCTAACATCATGGTCGTGACTAACTTGGACTACTTAATTATTTTAACCTAAATCTGCAAGCATACTGCTAAATATTCTACATAATGGAAATTAAATGCATGTGAAATTAGTTGGGGTTTTAAACAAGGTAACCTATACGTATCTAAAAATGAAAGAGTTCCGATATATTTAATCTAGTTCATAAAGTACAACTATTGCGATATTAAATGAAAACCTAACCCTAACAAAAAAACCTTGATTCTAACTAAACTAGAGATTAAAAAAAATTAACCATGTCCCCCAATTTGGAATGGTGCTTAGAAGGCTGGCCGTGTTGCCCCGCGGAATAGCGAGGCTTATGCGCTGACCTAAGAAGAGACTAACCTTCCACAACTAGTTATGGTTTTTTGTCGGAACTTTTTAATGTAATTATTCTTGTGTGAGCAATAAAGAATTTATCTATCTATCTATCTGGTCATTAGTAATTTCAACCAGGCGCTTAGATAATTCCCTGTATGTGTGGAATATGTGCATGGTCCCAACAGCTCAAGAGTTTCAACGCCAAGTGGCGGAAATATGTAATCGCCCCTGAGACTAGCATATTATATAAAATAAGGATACTGCAGTTTATAATCAGTGAGTACTTCGTCTCTCGTTCATAAAAAATTATACGGAAATATTCGTTGAAGAGGAGTGATTATAAGCTCAGTGGTTTATTGTAGCGATTGTATAATAATATATAAATATCGGAAGTATTTGTTGAAACGGTGTGATTATTTGCGTGGTTTTTGCCTAAGATATTTGTAGTGATGTAATTTGGCTGTCATCATTATATATTTAAATTATTACAAAATACATCAAGGTAGTTCTTTTTTAACTCCGTTTCGACGTGACAGAAGGGCAAACGTAATATCTTAATAGTTTGTTGGGATTTATATTTTGATATGAAGAAATAGTTGCTTAGTACCGAAATTAAAACGGTAAAATCTGTTATCACGCTGCATGAATAATTAAGTTCTTAGAGAGTTTTTAATGATTTTGTAAAGGATTCGTTACTTTTTATTGCCCATATGAAAACGCGAATGTCGTTAAAACTTCATAATACGACCACAGAATATTAATACTCAACGAATACTATGATATAACTTCAAATGAAATAAGTATCTACTAATAGAAAAACTAGCGAGCCATACAGTAGTCGCATATTGATATGTAACATCTGACATCTCCTTGAGGCTCAATATTAAAAAAAATATCTCTCTGGATAAATGAACTGTTTAGGGAAATTCGCGAGTTGACTAAATGTACAGATTACAGAACCTACGTTACTAACCTAACCTTAGGTTCTGTAGTCTGTGACTAAATGTAGACGTAATGATCTAGTACTTAATGAGTACATTCGTGGCAGCCTTGGCGTGAGGGATATCGCAGATAAGATTGAGGACGCTAGCTGGCAGGCCTGCGCTGGTTTGGTCACATGTTGCGCAAGCCTCAGGGATACGTGGGAAATAGGTGCCTGAACCTGCCGGTATCAAGAAAGAGGCCTTGTGGGCGACCCAAGAAGATATGGATTGACATCGCTGAGTCGGGTGCGAGAGCCAACGGCTTACGACGCGAGGAATCGAAGACCGCGCGAACTGGAGAAGAATGAGTAGGAAAGCGGACCCTGGAAGAGGCCGGGATAAGCGCTAGGACGAAAATGATGATGATGAAACTAGTCAACTCCCAATTTTTTGTGTCATATAAATGTATTCACGGTTTTTCGGATATTTCCCATTTCTTATGCTATAAGACCTAGCTTAATGCCAAATTTCAAGTTTTCTAGGTCTACGAGAACTACCCTCTGAGTCTCTGAAACTCCCACAAATTGCAGAATACGATAAGGTAGATGTTACACATCGATAAGCTCCTTTTTACTTATAATTATTTCGTGGCTAACATCGGCTCTTATATTAAAAGGTCTTTAAAGTAAATTCATAACAAGATGCAGTATTGTTTTTCAACCTATGCCTAAAAATAATATGTAAAGAAGAACGCACCCAATCATTTGCTATAGCACAGTAGGTACATTTTAATCGTCTTCCCTCTTCTAATAAATATGGTAACATGCATTGTCTTTATTGTTATGTCATACCCACGCCCATCACATCTTGGAATCGTCTATAGGTACTAATATAAAAAGGAGGAAAAGTTTAAATATGACTTTGTATATTGGGGGTAATTTCTGAAACTACTAACCGATTTTGGAAATTCTTACTCTAAAAGGTAGCTACATTAGTCCCGAGTGACAAAGGCTACTTTTTATCCGGGAAAAATAAAAGGGTCCTGCGGGGTAGTTGAATGTTTACAGAGATCCGAACTGCGTACGGATGAGAACCGCATGGGACTGCTATTAGTATAGTATTATGCAAACGTTTGATCTAATTTCTAGACCTAGAGATTTGTTTTTTAATTTCAGTATTACAGTTAGGTCGATTACGTTGACATTTGTGGGAAAAAGATAAGTAATAACATTGTTACAACGACAACCATAAACCGTATGAATTGTTCATGTAATGAATGTAATTTATACTTTCCAACTTTTATTTGAATTATAAACTAAGTAATGTTTTTGTTATCAATAACATATGAATGTATCATGATACATTCCTAACAGCTAACAATGATCGAGATCAAGTTAGAGATAAACTATTGATGTCTGTACCTAAGGGAAATAATATCATATTTTAAATATTGTAGATACCTTTTCTGATATTGATAACCAATACAAACAATGCAGCTTTTTCTTTAGCAATTTTACAATACCGAACGTATTGCTACGTTGCCTTTTCTTATATTAGAAGCCTATGTCCAGCAGTGAACTGGTATAGACTGATGACGATGACTATGATGATTATGAAGCGTTAATTGCATTTTCCAACATACTTTCCCTACCATTATTGCACAGATTTTAGACTCAAAACTTACTTCTTAACTTAAACTTCAAATTATGAAATATGTTACAAGCGTGTTACTTTATATTATCGCACACAAGATTTGCAACGTTTATGTAATTTCATTATAACGTCTACTTTCGGTGCGCCGTACGGGTTACAATACAAATGCTTAAAGATAAAAAAAACTCATATCATAGTTTTACTTCTAAAGTCAGTTATTTATTTATGAAAAGAAAGACTCAGAGCAAAATGCCCATGCGGCATTTAGTCCTCAAACCATAAAGTCCGTTGAATATCTATACCTACCGAATAATTTATTGCTTTTACATCTTCTCTACTATTATAAAACTATAAAAGCCCTTGTAGATATTTTAGAAAAAATAGTCTAGGTACTGAGATGTAACTAGCCTAAAAGACAGTTTTTTGGAATTCTTGTCTGTTTGTCTGTGCGAGCATCACTCTAAACCACTGAATGGATTTTGATGGGAGTTTTACAGTTTGATGGCTTGGGGTAAAACTTAAAATCTAAGCCATGTTCTATCTAATTCGGATAGATAGAAACAGAAATACAACTTGACCTCTCCGTAGTAAGAGATAAGAGGCCATTTCAAATGGTTCGACGGGCAAGAACTAAACTGTCATAAAAACAATATTTTCCATACTCTCAAATTATTTAATTCTTTTTCTCTTGTCAATGACGGGTTTAGAGTTTGGAAACGTAAAAAAAGGGTAAAGGAGGGGGTGAAACGGTTTTTACGGGATCGGCCACGCATGGGTGATAACTGATGCCCCTGCTGTGGTCTAGCCATCTTTGACAGCTCCGCTTGCGTGATGCGTGCATGGTAGAAAATTGACAGCTCGAAGTTCGACTATTTCTACCAACATCTACATTGACTCTGATTGTATAGGATCATCCGCCAATCATCCACCTTGGTACACCGAAAGTACGTGAATTGTATATGGACCAAGAATTTCTACCACAAACAGCTTATGTCAGATAACGTTAGCTTATGTCAAATCCCATACATTTTTTCTACCACAAACGATTGTAGATTAACGCAACCTCTTGGCTAAGGCCGCTGGTATTACAAACGTCCATAGGCTGCAGTGACAGCTTTCCATCTTTCCAGCAGACAGCAAGCTTACTTGCCACTTTAGCGGTTTAAAAAAATAACGCAAATAATTATTAGGCTGATCGCCACGGTTTTTATTATTATTTTTCCTTCATACTTCGAAACGGTTGCACCCTCCATCTTCAAAAAAATATTATAACATATAAATTATAACTATTTGAATTTTTATTACAATTTCTATTTACAAGGACTAATTTTACTAAATTAAAACGTTGGTGGGTTTAGGCGCCGCATCGATCAAAGGACGCCCCTTTAATGACATCAATTGGTTCTAAATTGGTCTTGAGGCAGAAGCTCGATTGCTCCGAGTCAGTGTTGCTAGGGTTTAGGGAAAATTTTCCCGCAAATTAAGTTCTTCGCATTTGTTTGCCTATGTTATGTTGTAAGTTGTTTACCTATGTTATGTGATTTTGACAAGGTTTCTACATCTTTCTGTCAAAGTGATAAATAACTTCCCAATTACGTAATTTGATTTACCTGCCTATTGTAACTATTTCTATTTTGCAATCACAAATAAGGACATACATTTCTTTAAATAGGTTCTTAATGCGTGTAAACATTTGAAACGGAATTAATAACTCGTTTTGAACAGTGATGTTGCATTGAACGACCGTGACCGGCAGTTATTGCATAGTGGTTACGGTTAGTTATCATTATACCATACTCCTTAGAGGTGAACAAAATTACGAAACATTTTATCGCCACCTGAAGAACCTTGTATTGAATAATGTTGAACTCTGTTAAAGAATTTTTGAATTATAAATTCAAAGAAAACTGTTCATTAAAAATTTGCATTATCTTATTGACATTAGTATTAAAATTGTAATTATGTTTTGACATATATTTTTGAAGTTTAACATTGTTTTTATGGATAATTTTACTTTGACATGTCAATCTGTAAACTGACATAACTTATACATCATTGAATGTATTCTCTTCTGACATTTAATAACTTTATATAAATTTATTTTATTGACTTATTTAATCGTGTATTGACATTTTCTTTTCATGGGCATGTTTTATATTATGTACTCATTTTATTAATTACGCATTTTCCTTTTCTTATTCTTTTTTATTAATCCATTATATTTGTTGATCTCTTTTCACAAAAATGTGTAAGAGTAATAAACTGCAACTCTTTGCGTAACTGCAGCATTTAAATCTCAATAAAATAAAAAAGAGAAAACTAATTTTTAGTTTAAAATAGTTTCTCGCAAAAGTAACGAATATATAAAGGATTGGGATTTGTTTCGTAGATTTTAAAATTATGTTTTTTACAATACATAAATACATAATAAATATTATAAAATACTTAAACCCAGAGTGCCGCCAGCAACAGGGCGAGGCCCATGCTACCGGTGGTTAGGGCTGCAGAGACAGAAACCTCCTGACGATACGCGCCGTCTCCAAGAGTACCGCCTTCTGTATCTGGCCCTTGACGCAACCATCTAGTGAGAAAAGAGTCTCTGTCAGCCTCAACCAGCACGTTAAGAGTAAGGTGTTGGTTGAGGTTATTCACTATGACACCGTTCACTGAAACTACTATCGGATCAATGATCGTCGAATCAATATCCCACATGGCGGTCACCTCATGAGCCTAAAGGTACTTACACTGTTTGTCCTTTTCGGCCTTCTAAAGGTTTCCGTCATGCGGGATGGCGATATTGACGAGCACTACTCAGGGCTTCGATCGATTTGTGAACACGCATTCGGATCTATTGGCTACAATTATAGTCCTATCCGTTATGACACATCCCAATAGAACGTGGCACGACCATTTCCAAGAACTAACGCTGGCACATATTTATAATATGACACCTCAGACACCACAATATCGTATTAAAGAACAAGTTTCTATTATTGTTATTTATTAGTGTAAAATGCCATACGAATAAATTGTACATTATATTAATTTGGCTAGTATAAACAGTTACTAAAAATAAAAATTATTTAAGAAAATTTTCCTTAAAAGTCGGCAAATTTTATCAACATGGCAACCCAGCCCGCGGGAGGTTCAATTACTCGAAGCCAGGGAAACACGATAAACGTCGCCACAAATTAAAGAATCGCTCCACGCAAATAATCCCTCCACAAAGATGGAGACGTGACCACGGGGGCAGGGCAATCGGTGCGTTTCTTACTATGACTTCTCTGGGAGATTCCATTATTCCAATTTATGTTAAACTAGCAGCCGCCCCGGCTTCGCACGGGTACCACTACGGGTACACGGGTATATAGCCTATGTCACCCGGGGATAGTGTAGCTTCCCAACGGTGAAAGAATTTTTGAAATCGGTCCAGTAGTTTCGAAGCCTATTCAATACAAACAAACAAACAAAAAAACAAACCTTTCCTCTTTATAATATTAGTATGGATAAGATGCTTGTCTTTTTAATTTTTAAGATACTTACTTAATTGGATTTTATACTGCTGTGGTACCTTGATTTATTGGTAGTCTGATGTAAATAGGTAAATGTCTCCTACTACCTTTTGTCCGCGACTGAGTCCGTTCCTATAGGGTAGACTGCACATTTCTATTCGGTCGCTACGCGGTAACTATGCGTTGACTGTCTGGTTTGTAAGAGGCGACATATAAACGGGCCCCAAAGCTGATTCTTCGATTGACATTCGATTTACTTCGATTAGGTTCCGCCCCATTCTGATTGGGTGCGTATTATACAATAACTGGCTTAAATTTTTAGTTCAAATTTCTTTAAAATCATTCTATTTGTGGGACAATAACTAGCAAAATTTCTCCAGTATGACGCCCTTTTTTCTATTTTTCGCAGGTGTTCTGTCGTTATCCTTGGAAAGCCAATGCAATGACGTCGACAACAAATATTATAAGTAAGTGAAGAAACCGCTTTGCTTTATATAATTTAATATTTAATTATTATTTAAAACATAATTATTAAACTTAGTCGTTTCATTTATTTTGATAAGCCGCCTTTTCACAGTTAGTTTATTTATTTATCAGTTCATTACATAGTTTTACAGCAGTTAAATACATTCAAAAGATAAGTACATAATGGTTGAAATGCTAATGACAAAAATGCATTTTAAAATTTTGAAATGTAAGTTTATATGTGATTTGTTTAAATGTATTTAAAGTTTTAATAATTTTTTTGTAAATGATAAAGAGATTAAAATTAATTCAAGATGTTCAAGAGGTTAATCTTGTGATTCCTCAAAAATATTGGTCGAGCCTAGGATTTTTGACATTACTCAGTGACCCATGAGTGGGTAGCCCGCCCACCTGATGGATAGCGATACTGTCATCGATAGGTATAGTAACATCATTAGTACACTTAGGTTTCAAATAACAATAATACAGAACCGATACTTACCATATAATAGTGAAAATGTAATAACGGAGATTTTAATTTTAAAATGAAATCCCCTACCATGAAACTCATAAAATCTGTATTGCAGCTACACACTCCTGCGCATATTCCCCACAACTGAGGAGCAGCTCCAGGCCATCCACGGTTTCGACGACCCCGACGAGCGAGTGGAAGTGCTGAAGAGGAGCTATGGCCTCAACGACAGCCTGGATGTGCTGGTACCGCCAGAGAAGATGAATTACGTCCAGAACTTCTCCCAAGATATGGTAGCTGAAGAAAAGCATAACTATGGACGGTTAGTACATGCATGGTATTCATCAAATGCTGCTATTTTTCTTATAATTGTTTAATAGAGGGGTCTGCTCCCAAAAATATTTCTGTGTTAGTTTTCCCCATGGGCCATGCCAGATTCATTCTATTTGTGCTGCTGTAGCTCGAATGATTTAGAGATGTTTATATCTGGGGGTCTGCTCTCTAAATCCGTAACCCGTAACTTTAGAAAATAACTCTCCGAGTCGTGACGATACGCTGGCGGAATAATCGCTCGTACGTGGAGATTTTCCGACGATAGAAGCGCGGATACGTCACGATTCTCTCGCTCGTGGAGATGGCGCCAAACTCGTTCCTAATTTGAATTTTATATGAATTTGACAGTTCGTTCCATTCGGGCGGATTAAGGACGGGCGTAGAGAGTAGCCCCACAGAACAAGCAAGCGGATCGCCCGAGACCCCTGGTAACATAACGCGAAGGAGTTTGTAAGTTTGCATGTAGGAAGTATTATCCTGCTGGGCTCAAGTCTTCACTAGCCGGCTGAAGTTCAGCTTACATAAGTCCACTGCTAGACTTGAGTAGGCTTATTATGAAGTCCAAAATAGGGGAAGATCATGAATTGTGTCCAACAGTGGACTTGAAGGCTAATAGTGAACTTACACGCAATAGAAGACTTATTATTCTTATTATTTTACCCTTCAGATGGCAAACAAGCTTACGGCTTGCCTGTTACTATAGACAAAGGCTTAATACATTCCGATGTGACAGCGGCCGGCAGCCCCACCGGCTAGCAGTTTCACTGTTACATCGTTTTTAACTTTATCTCCATTAGGAAAAGTTTAGTTATAGTTTGCAAAACTGACAATACACGACATTAGACTGTTCCGGCTCATGACAAACAATGCCCTCCAAGCCTGTGGCTGCCTCACGGGTGCGCTGGAAGTCTTTTATCGAGCTAGGGTGGGTCGTATGAGTCGTATTAATGCATGATGCTCGAACGACGCGGCTGACTTTCGCGATTTCTAAATACAGAACTACTATAAAATGACAGATCGATTCTAGCCAATGACAGGGCTTTAGTTTGACATAACAGCGAGGCCAAAACACCGCGTTGCGGACGCCGCAATGCAATGCGGCGACGCAATCAACGACGTACAAGTACAACGCATCGCGGAATTATCCGATGCGCTACCGCTCAGTACAAATCTGAGATGCGATGTGAATAGACACGTAATTCTCCCTGGAAACTGAAGTCATGGTCGTTGTCTTCTTGTAAGATGTCGTTGCGTTGAATTTTTTGCATTGCGTCAACGCATCGCATTGCGGTACGCTACGCTAACTGGCATGCCTGTATCTGGCATGCAAGTAGATTGCACTGGCATGCAACATGAGGTAGGACGCGGGGGCTGCAAAACCGGCAGTTACAGTCATGTATATTCTCGGCTACGACAGGTACTGGCATCCCAGTAGATGACGCCGTTGAGCTCCCTCACTGATTCCTTGGGGTGGCCTATGCCCAGCAGTGGACGTCTTCTGGCTGATATGATGTGTAAAGTGTTTCTAGGCCTTATAATCAACAGTGAGTTTGTGTCCTACAATACTATCTTTATTGTTTTAGGAGACTCATTCCGCCCGAACGTAAGGAGCGGAGAAGCCATTCGGAACGGAGCCCATTAAGATACATGTCGTATGCTGATGTAAGTGAAAGTTCACATATTATTTTATATCAATCGGTAGACAATTAGGCAAGCGGGCCACTTGATGAAAGTGGTCACCTCTGGATTAGGACGCCAGCCACAAAAGAACTAGCCAATGCGTTGCCCACCTCTGAAATCCTGGTATACTGGCCTTTCTCTGACTCGAATTCTAAATTATTTAAGTCAGGCATTTCTGTTTAAATTATTTTTGTAGTGAGGTTTCTTAGGTACATTTGGCCTTTTGAACAATTTCGTTTCGAAATGACTACGTTTTC
Organism: Blastobasis lacticolella; assembly: GCA_905147135.1. Classification (NCBI taxonomy): domain Eukaryota; kingdom Metazoa; phylum Arthropoda; class Insecta; order Lepidoptera; family Blastobasidae; genus Blastobasis; species Blastobasis lacticolella. Next base: position 6,842,834 of record LR990058.1, read on the forward strand.
TATGAAATTTTATGATCTCACTAGCGGTTGTCAACGATGATAATGTATCCATAAGAGAAATTTTTTTTTAATCGGTATAGTAGTTTTTGAGCTTATTCATTACAAAACAAAAATACAAATCTTTTCTCTTAATAATACTAATACCTATAAATAAGTAATCTAAAGTCATATCATATCATATCAGATTTCATGTTTATTGGTAAAATTAACCAACTATTTTTTTTCAACTTTTGTACCTAATTAGGAACAGGCAAATCTGATTTTTGCCCTCTTAAACAACATAACAAAGAGTGAACAAATTAATTACATATTGGGTTTATAGTCCATTAGCCTGCTTTAACTTTCAGTGTAGAATTACGTATATCCATTAACCCCGCGAAAACTGTAGAGTGTAGATAATATCCGGGTGCAAAGTAGTCTATGTGGTTTTAAAACTGTGTAAGTATTTTAATTTGGCCATGTTTTCCGGCAGAATACTTCCTTTTACGGGTCGCATACAAGGCGAATAGTTAGACCAGCTATTACCTCCTTCCGTAAACCAGATAATATAGCTGTGTTGATTAGCCTTCCAACCGTGCAGGTTATTGAAAATTCCATCAAACGGACTGGGTTGGACCTCCTAAAGATGATGTTAATAATTTTGCAGATGTCGGCGTTTATAGACGAAGTAGCTGCGCGTCATAGAGATCTAGTGCAAATAGAACGGCTGGGCAAGAGCTACGAGGGTAGGGAGATGAGGCTGATTAAGATATCGTCGGATCCGAACGCCCAGAACCCGATCATATTCATAGATGCAGGTAAATTGATGAATAAGTTGAATATCCCTTGACTCAACTTTATCCTATGGAAGATGAATATGCATATGATAATAAAATAATTTCCGGAGAACACTGTACGATGCGATAAAACGCAACAAATATTATTTGTATGAAATTTCCTGCCGCGTCGCGTCGTTACGGTTCTGCTGCTTTGTGTTTCCGTATCTTAACAATATATCTAGTATATCATAATTTATTTATAACATTTGTCACAAGACCAGGTATTATTTTACATATTAAATACTGTTACAATGTAAATTTTACATAGTAATAGTATATGCTTACATTAGTAATATAATTAGGTAGTGAAATGTCAACAAAATAAAATAATATTATAATCTATTATAACCATTGGGATTATAATAGTTACTCGAATGTAGATACAAGTTTATTCGAGATATTAAGATACTGTCGCGTCGCGCCGTATCGCCGCTCATACGACCAACCGTCAGTTGCAATTCATACTAATCCTTATTAGTCGCATTTGGATGCGGGAATCGTGGTCGGACATACGACTAAAGTTGGTTCGCCCGCGCATTCGAATTAATCCAAAAGCGACTTTATTTTATACATTTCAAGGATTAGTATCGACTGCAATTGACGGTTGGTCGGCTTCAGCCAAATTGGAGCGCCTGTTACTAATTGTATACTTGCCTGCCTACACCTTGCCTGCAAACAGACTACTGTTATAAATGTTGATTGATTAATTGCAGCAAGTAGACGATTTTAGACATTTGTGTTTCTATTTGAAAATTAAATATTAACTTTTCTGTTTGGTTTTTCTTCAGGGATCCATTCCAGAGAGTGGGTTGCGCCGAATATGGCGCTGTACATGATTGACAGATTGACCAGTGATCACAATGCTAAGTATTATGACCTCAATGGCCTGGATTGGTATATCCTCCCCCTGACCAACCCCGACGGCTATGAGTTTAGCCGGAGCAGTCCTAGCGTGAGTTATTTGTAATTTTATTGTTGTGTGATTTCTATGCTATTTATTTCAAATTAGCAACCCTACAGGAACTGTCAAAAGAGATAATTTGTTTAGTACGGTATATTGGTGACCTAATTGTCGAATACGTCACTTACGAACATTTTACATGACGTGTTAGAAATATAAAAGGAAATTTAATAGGATTTCTGTTCTGGATTCGTTTATACCGAAGATGCGAAGGACACAATTTATTTTAAACCAAATCAAATAGATATCTAAATCTATTATAATCTGATGTATTTGTTGTCCATTACAAAGTATAACGCTTTACTCAATTAGCCATCGTACGATGAGCAAACGCTACAGCTGTATTTAATTGATGCTACACTACAATATTAGTTTTTAAAATGTTGTACATTTTCGGATTATTTCACATTTTAGAACCGCATGTGGAGAAAAACGAGGTCAAGGAGCACCAGCGCATGTTACGGTGTCGACGGCAATCGAAACTTCGGGTTCAAATGGGCCGTAAGCGGAGTCTCGCGGAACCCTTGCCATAAGGAGACTTACGCAGGCTCCCAGCCGTTCTCTGAGCCAGAGACCAGGATTGTGCGCGACGTGATGATGCGTTACAAGGACCGGATGAAGTTGTATACATCGCTTCACTCGTACGGGAACTACTTGGTGTACCCGTGGGGCTATACCGGGAACTTGCTGCCTAAATCGTGGAGGAAGTTGGATAGAATGGCGCATTTGGCATCGGATGCCGTGGTCAGAGCTGGTGGTAAGCCGTTCAAGGTGCTGAGCGCCGGAAAGTGGTACGCCGCGGCGGGTGGCAGTGACGATTTCGCTTTCGGCGCGGCCGGCGTGCCTTACTCGTACACCATGGAGCTCACGGAAGGCCACGAATTCAACTTCCCAGAACACCTCCTGCCTTCGACCCTGCCTCAGTTCTACCCGGGATTCAGAGCAATGGGAGAGCAAATCCGTTTAGAATACGGTAAGACATGAATAGTATGCTCATAGGGCTCGATACTTCGATCAACAACAACAGGTTGTCGCACGCCATACCAAAGCTTTTGATCAATATAGTGTTGTTCTACCTTACATTATCGCTTTATTGTTCACGTTTGCGATACAATTAAATTACGATCAAAATTTCAGTCTAGTAATAAGACCCTTATTAGGAACCTTATCGCCACGCCAAAACGATTTTCTTTTCGTTGGCTTTAAAATTTTCATACGTTGTGACATTGATAATACAAGTCTTTGTTGTTGTTGTAGCTTTGGTAGTTTAAGTCAAACGAGGTTCAAAGTGCAATTAGAAACCGAAAAAATTGCTTGGTCCGATCCAACGAAATTTGCCTCAGGCTTCGGCGTGCCTCAGATTGAATCTGAATCTCCAGTTAGGCTGCAATGGATAGATGCTGTGCCTCAGTTCGAAGATCACTCGTGGATACGTGGATACTCGTGGTTATCCATTATAATTTTTTCGACAGAGAATGGTATATTGAAAAACAATGAATACGACGAGGATAATATGAATTCGTCAGGTACTGATTCCTATGAGGTTACGATAACGTTTATAACGAAGCCTAGAACTAAACGTTCTACTACTACTAAATCGATAGTAGCAGCTAAATTATCTGAAAATACATCTGCATCTGAATATCTAGTGATGCCTGAAACAACATCTGAAAAGACGGCTGCATCTGAATCAGATAGTTCAGCAGAATTGCAGACAGGCAGTGACACTGACAAGCTAAAGGCGATGGAACCTCAAAACAATCAAATAAAACTCCCTATTTGCCCCTTAGCGATGTCTTAAGTTCATATGGAAGACGTGCTTTTAAATTATACTGTTGTTGTTGATGGAAGACTCGATACAGTAAATATATTTTCAAACTGTACAAAAATAAATTACTTGAAATATTCTTTGGTTCTTTTAATTTTTACAGGTATCCCTTATTATCCAGTCTAGAATGCAGATGCAGATGACGATAAATAAAGTGGTTGTGATTAGCTTTTGACATGGAACTTATAATAGTAACAGTGCTCTCCGTTAGTAAAATAAAGTACCTATGACGATCCGCAACAGGCTACATAAACATACTTTATACTCAGAAATAAAAAATGAAATAAAAAGGTAGTTACAATCTGACGTTATAATTTTATTGCTGTTCTATATAACATTTCCTACAGTTTTGGTCAACTGAAATTCTTAGTTTACTTTTTGTCTGATAAGTGTTAGGTATTTTCGCAAACATGACTAATTTATAATCAACTATTACAACTTACACACAGTTTACGTTTTAGTAATGACGACTTTTCACATTTGTACATTGCTTTTCTGTTTAATAATAGGTAAGTCACATACGTTTTTAAAATTGATACTGAAATTGTTGAATGAAGAAGTGTGTTATATAATAGTGTATTGAAAAAAGCTGTTAATAAATAATGATTTGTGATTTTAGTGGATGTCGACATAAGCTATGCTTCCATGTGTGGGTAAGATAAGTTATTTTTGTTATTACATACGTCATTTTGAATCAAGAAGCAAGCAGCTGTACGACCTCATTCCGTCGGCCCCTTTTCGCCATCGGGAGACTCGATCCGGACCAGCGCTTCAGCTTATGTCGTGAATTTTCAGCTATCCGTACGAGCCGCTTTGGTTCGACCTTTATTATGCATACGGCTAAGGAATGGAACACGTTGCCTGCGAACTGTTCCCTGATCAATATAATCTAGACGCCTTCAAGGCTAGAGTGAATAGGCTGTTCCAAGACGGGCATGCTCCATCTTGGGAATCATCGTCACTTACCAACAGGTGAGATGACGGTTAAATGCCTGTCTTGTCTAATGTAAAAAATATGTATACATTTTAATTAGCTACTATATAGTGATATTCTAATAACTTAGTTCTTTCCTTTTTTCTTAGCAATAAATATAATATAATTGTATTTGTTCATGTAAAGAAGCTCAACTTTTTATTATAATAATTGCGTTTATTAGGTGCAAAGCTTTGAGACCATGTTACAAAGAAATGGTAGAGACACTAAAATATAAAAATGAAGAATCGTGCATAGAAGACGCTGCTATAGGAGTCAGCACGGTAATTTTCCTTTCTTTTAGTCAGTATGTATTACTTATATTATTTTAATTTATCTCTCATAGTGCAGGAATATAATTGTGTATCAAATTCATTAATTTTTACTGCCATTTTTATTTGTGACTTTTCTATTCGATTAAATAATATTATTAATTTCGAATAGGTGGCGCTGTGTAAATTGTCCGAGCATATTTATTTTTATTTTGTATTATTCTTCCGTTACTTGAAGCCAAAGTCTTGATAACTAGATCAAGTGATTGTTGCACTCGCTTTGTTCGTAAATTTTTTCGATTCACATTCCGATCAAATTGCTTTTCTAAAAAAATATATGATAATCTTTTGGGGTATTCAATTTTTGTCTCCAACTAGAAACCTTCACTAATTTTAATGAATCATTTTTCAGTTACTGATATATTTGAAGGCCCTCAAACAGTTTTGCGGCGACATTGTAAAAGTCAACAGCGACAGCTTGACGTTTCAAGAGAAAAGTCTCTATGAGGTAAGATTTTATTTACATTTATACACTCACAGCCACAATTATCGGCCCATCATTTATTTTTCCAGATCTGCTCAAAAATGTCTGGCGATACAAACAGGTCTTTATAAATACTTAATCAATTTTAATTAGGTTTTCACGGCTTTATAGGTCTGCATGTAATTAATTTTTCCAATAGGTATGATAGCTTTTTTCAAAAGATCGTTGTCTTTTAATAAGGACAACAATTACAATGCAGTTTTTATACCAAAAACAGCTACAATCAGAGCAGCCAATGAAAATATCTTTCTACGGAAAAAAGCAATCGTATTGAAAAAATAAATTTAATACAAAGGTCTTCTTTTTTAACAAACGCCGAAAACCTAATTAATATTGATTCAGTACTTAGAATCGAAGCATGCTTTCGATCTGATCCAAGGAAATAATTATTTATTATTAAAGATATAAGAAGCGTAATCGTTACCAGCCAGTCGTCTGTGTAGAGGATCCCAAGTCAGAGTCCTAGTGTAGAATAAACTAAAGTGATGATTTTTGGTTTCTTTTCTGGTTTAAAACGTCAGATGAAGGAGTAAAAATGACGATATTACGTATATAAAGACCCTCGAGTTTCGGGTGTCTCGTAATGTTACAAGGCGACTAATATCTTAGAGGTCTAGCTAATTACCAGCAGAATACCAACTAAAACCTCTGTTAACCAAAAAATAGGTAGAGCAGCATTATCTGTTGTGTATTTGCATACTCTTAAATTAATGATGATGTTGATTTTAAATACTACGACCTGAACCTGCCTGCCAAGCAGGGATGGCAAATTCCCCTCACTGACCTGCTGAAGTCTTAAGTTTAGCAGTGGGCTGTTATAGGCTATTGATGATGATGATGTGATGCAAGATTCCTCAAAAGGTGGTGCTGACTCTGCCCTCTGCTAATGGTAAAGCAGAAGAGGCTCCTAGGGTCAAAAGAACAGAAGACGATGCGAAGCCTGTTATCCTGATAGAAGCTGGCCAGCTGGCCGGCACCGAGTCGGTGGGACTAGCCTTGTACGTCATCCAGCAGCTTTCAGCGTGTGAAGAATACAAAGAAATGCTGCAAAAGGTACGCAACTAATTATTATTATACATACAATATCTGAACACGACCCGTGTTACGCCGCACACCCAATTCAGATCGAGGCTGTAACGAGTATATCCGTGTCAGCCTTGACGTGTCAGTCACTGCAGATAAGATTTAAGGGACTCGCCTGCACTGGTTTGGTCACGTACTGCGTGAGCCCCAGAAATACGAGGGAAATACATGCCCTTGCCATGGTATCAGGGGTCCAGAAAGCGATAGATTGACATCACTGGTTGGATGCAAAGCCTACCGGCTACAACGTGAGGATATTGAAGACCGGGAGAAGTTGAGAAAAAAGAGTAGGAAAGCGGACTCTGACAGAAGCCGAGATTGACTTTATTTGAAAGAAAAAAATTGTCATTTTTATTAAACATCGCAGGTTCCTGTTTTTTTCCTCAACTAACCAGTTTTATACTATGCTAATTCAGTGACCCTAGGAGAATCTTTGCATCCGAAACCAACAGATAACCCTTCTTCCTTCCATTTGAGCCAATGAAGTTCGGTCAGGTCCGGCACTTCATCCAGCCAGTGGTATCTATAACGTCCCACAGATGATTTTCCACTAGGTCATTTAGCAACATTACCAGTTAGGTAATACAAATAGTATCATACTTTTGCGCACTTGAAATTATTAATTTCTGCAATTTCAGGTACGGTGGGTCATCTTGCCGTGCACCAATCCCGACGGAATGGAGTACGCTCGCTTTGTAAGTTTTCGGCTCGATATTATGACTTACGAACTTCCTCTTCATCTTCATTTATGACTTACGAATAAATAAATTTACGTAAGAGAAAGGTTGTATATATTTTTTAGCGAAACTTTGTGCGGCCTTTTTTGATGACATGAAAACTTTATCAATTATCATGGCTTGTAAATGATAAGGGATCGATCACCCCATCGTCTATAAAACGCTTACATCTCCTTACATAGTTACATACGATCTATAGAATTAACAAAATATCACACATAAATAACGGACATACGACAATATTAAATTATAATCGAGCTATATATACAATTTGTTTGCGGTTCGATATAGGTTACGTAGGTGCCCGGAACTGTGAAACTGTTCTGACTAAAGTTTGAACCTTCAGTGTGAAGCTGTTTATTAACTCTGTTACGTAAAACCGTGTAAACCTGAGATGTTAAATTTTTTCAGAACCGAATGAGTTGGAAGAAAAACACCAGGGTAAACGAAGGGTTCAGCTTCGGCGTGGACATTAGTAGGAACTTCGACGCTCATTGGGATTCGTGCACGAAAATCGAAAGCGGGTTCTCCGACATATATCCTGGAGAGACGTCCAGTTCGGAGAACGAGACTATGTTTATAAAGAACGTGTTGAGTCGCTACAAGGACGATTTGAAGGGATATCTATCGATTCGGAAGGACGGGCACGCGATACTGTATCCGAATGGTTACGCGAAGGCCGAGCACTCCAACCTCCACCAGCTGAAAGCCATCGCTTCCGAGATCACGGCGAAGGTCAACCAGCGAGCGGGGAGCGTGCAGCTGTTTATGAATGACAGTATCTTCAACGCGAACGGAATGCCCCACTGCGGGCACAGCGTGGACTTCGCGAGCGAGGAAGGCGTGTCGCTGGCCTACGAGATGCGTGTCTTCCTAGGCTCCGATAACCGCATCATCTCCAAGTTCCACTCGCTCCCGCGCGGGTACGAAGGCTCGCTGCGCTCCGGCTACTTCAGCGGCATCAGGGAGTTCTACAACGCCATCACCAACGAGAAAAGATTCGGAAGAATTGTATAGCACTATGATTGCGAGTTTTGAATTCCGAAATTTTGATAGGCACTTTGTTTAGTATACGTACTATGTAAACGAGACTTTATCGATGTATCACTATTCGGGAAATCGACAAAAAATATTTAACTGGGTCAAAATTATGTACTCTAGCTCGTGTCTAGCAAGGTACAATATTTATTTAGTACATAATGGTGTATCTACGTTGGAGGAGTCACTTTTCCACTTTTCGGTAGGATGTCGGTCATGCGCCGTGGAGGCCCGGCAGCGCGCCTGCGCTAGGGGTGGGGCCCGGTGCCGGTCGGCCCGCCGTCATTGCACAGTCGGCCGCGGCGGCGGCTCGCCGTCTTCGGCGCCGCGACTCCAGTCCCTCCACCGACCTCTCTCGATCACTTAGCCGCCGCACGCGCAAAAAATCGCCCATTTCAACCTTCGTTCCCTGATTTTCGTTCAAACTTTATTTTTCGTCACAAATTTTTTTGTAGAGTGCATTTCGATTTTTGTTTCGTTTTACCTAAAAAAAAAGAAGAATAAAAAATATTTTTAAGATGGTTTTTTGGAAATTGTTTTTCGTTACTTAATTTGTGGACCAAAAATTCTGCCGGCGCCTGCGCTTGACTACGGCGAGCGGTAAGTATTTATTTAGATTTATGGCGTATATTTCTTCTGTAATATAGTAGGAGTACGTGTAAAGAGCGTGGATCGGGCGAGACGGAAATGTAGGACTGTTGGCCGGAAAATCGCGGCCGATGGGCGGAAGGCGGTGCCGTCGGCAACAGGTTGCAGCGGCGGGCGGCGCCTCCCGTCGGCACTTCGCAGCTAATAAACCGCCAGATACCAGCCTCTAGCCTTAATTACCCATCAGAGTATTGTAACATTAAACCACCCGCCTCTTTCAGCTAAAAATCAGCTTAAATGGGCGGTAAATTATTGTCGTTACGAAAGCTATTTTTTCCAGCGTAATAACTCGTAATTTGTTTGGCAGATATTAAAATATTGGTAACGTCTACTGTAGAATTTTAGGCGTACCAACAGCAAAATTAATCTCAGAAAAATTACAATTTCTAATTTATAAATGCTTAAAAATCAGCACCAACACGCGTAAAACTCGATGCTCTGTTAACTAAAACTAAAGCAGCTATTTGCTCTCGTCTCAAACTAAAATAATGAATGAATTCCTCAACATTCAAATAATGAATCGAATCACGTTTAAGAAACACCTTTTAAAGTTAATAAAGCCATGATAAGGCGAATTTTCTTTTCGCTGTAGTTTAGTAGGTTAATATTTCAGAGGGGTGGCTAGATTAATGGCGGTGAACGAAACGGAGGGGCTACCCTCAGCCGTCTTGACGATATCCAACTTTCATTATTAATTAACTTTAAGACAAGTGAGTGGGTTTGAGGATTACGGCTCTTGTGTTTTACAAGATTTGTCGTGTCGAGCAAATTCACGGTCTTTCGTAATAAAGTTAACGTAAACGTAAAACCGTGAGACGATCAGATTTTGTTTTAGTAAAAAACGCATGAAAAATGCTTTCTCTATTCTACTTTAAAACTACGGTAAATAATTTTAGATATGTTGCGATGAATATTGATCCACCGGCAAGAGCGTGGCTCTTAAATTTACGATAATGATGATGATACGAGTATGTTCCGATTATTTAGTCTTGCAAAAAAATTCAAAATCAAACTAAAATAATTTATTCAAATTGGGTTTACCAAGCTCTTATGAACGTCGTAGAAATACAATTAAACAAAATACATTTATAAAAAATTGGGCCGCGGGCCTTGGCATCGTCGAGCCGGTAACGATTTTGGAACGGACAAATTCTTGTTATCTTGTTAATCATAATGAATATCTGAGTAATAACTCATAACTGATATTTTCTAACAATAAATCAGAGTACAATGGTGTTAAAAAACTGGGCTGCTAAGTAATTATTATAACCTTCACATTTATACAAAATCCAGTAGCCGTTCCATTTGGTGTTTTAGGCGTACGACTCCCCTCTAACAGCGGACCGCTATCGCAGATAAAACGTGTACGCGCAAGTAGTATTACTAACCAGGGGACAGTTTTCATAAAGTTTCGAGTGCCGATAAGGCTGGTGCGTATCGATCGTGTCGCGTATCGCGGCATATCATCCCCATATCGTCGCATCGCACTCATTAGCAAGTCCGACGGTGTTTTCAGCGATAACCCGTGAGGTACTCGGTTATGCGGGCAAGTCAGCGGCCCTCATGCTGTCTTTATGCCACTTAAATTTAAATTATGTCCTTGTTAAATACGTCAGCGAAAGGTGTGCGGGATAGTACTGTTACGTTTTTGGTTGTAATGTTTGGACGGTTTTTGGATGGATGTTTGTTACTTGTTCACGCATAAATCACAAAACGGGTCTCGATGAAATTTTGCAGTCTTGTAGCCCAGAATAACGTATATTCTATAATTTATCATGGAATTTAATGTGGTTCCCGTGGAATTACGGTAAAATCGAATTTTTCGCGGACGAGATCACGGATATAATATATACTTAATTATTAAATTTGAGAATCCATCATTTTAAATGTTTCGCAATTTACTGAAAAGGCGCAGAGATTAGTACGCGGTCCCTTGTAGGGCGCCAAATAATATTTAAGTTATTTTTCATAATGCTAGGACATTTTAAGAAACACGTTTGCTTTTTATAAAATATATCAAAAAGCTCCGCTTAGTAGGTCGCTTTGAATCATGTGCACCATTCGTTCTTAAAAAAAACCGTTTTTGCTAAGAAATAAAATAATGTCGTGGATGTCGTAAAGAATCAACTAATATTTAGGATTATTATTGGTAGTAAAATATTTAAAAGGACTAGCAAGTAATGCAAAGTCCCTTGTCACGCGGCAAATGAAAATTTAAGTACTTAAAAATTTTGTTCCAACTTTTGTCGTAATAAAATGGCGTTTAAATAATTTCTCATCGGAATATAAGCTTTAAAATACAGATAGAGAACCAGCGACTTGCCCCGGCTTAGCACGGGTGCTCTCAGAGTTCTTAATTATTACGAAAAAATTCTTTAAGTTGTAGTTAAAACATACGCAGAAAGCGGCTATGTATAAGGATAAGGGATTAAGTTGAAAATATTAAACTCAGAGAAGTATTAGATCCTTACCTATGAAATTGGCGTTTTGTAAGACATGACGGAAACTGAAATTTACATACAAGAATTTTTTTCAGTTTCTCGGATTCGATTACAATGAAACTTAAAAGCTTACTGATGCATACCATTTTAATGTGATAGCGACCCTCTTCATAAAATTACACCTGGATAAAGAGATAAAAAAAAAAATGGGTATTTTCAAACACTTATGAAATTTAAGAAAATACTTTGAAAATAATTAATGTTAGAAGCTTATCGACATCTAAATATACTATATTTTCTAAATCAAGTATTAATTTTGATATTTTATGTACAAATAAAAATATTAAAGCAAATATATATATACTTGCGAAAAAACGCTAGTTTCATAAGACCCAATATATTGGTTGCAAAATACTCATGAGATCAGGTGATTAATACGCGGTCCCTTGTTGGGCGGCAGATAGAATAGAATTGAATATATTTTTATCGCGTAAAATGTGGTTTGCTATAGGTCTTTTTCATTTTTATTTCATTTTTTCATTTAACATTTTTCATTCACACACTTTGCGAGAATGTGAATGCCATAATTAATAATAATTTCACCTACTCGAATATCAATAATGGCCGTGTCCGGCAGAATAGAATAGCACCAACCCCTTACACTCATGGGTGTCGTACAAGCCGACTAATGTTTTCAAGGCAAAAGATCAAGAGTCTCCGTAGTCTGGAAAATGGGCGGCAGCATTTTCCATTGTTATATTTAAACACTGCGGTCTCCAACCCGCTTGCCAAGCGTGGAGATTATGGCAATAACTTCCCCTTTCGTGGGAGTGGCCCAAAGTCCTGCAGTGGACTGTTACGGGCTGTGATGATGTATACCAATAATATAAAGAGGACAGGTTTTGTAATGGATAAACTCAAAACTAAATTATCAGCGAGAAACAGAGGCTATATTTTATCTTTAAAAAAATTATATATCCCTAGGGAATGTACAATAATATTACCGAAGGTATCAAAATGATGCAAGCTCGCGCATAATTTCAGAATGGCTGCAGCTATCTATGAAATGTTATTTTCTTGGGTTTGTAATTTTCAGGACAAGGTTTCTATGCAAAAAAAGAAAGGGGTAGGTAGGTATAGTACCCTACACCTACCTACTACCGGCCTAAGGGTAGGTGTAGTGTAGGTGTAGGATAGGTAAAGGGTAGGTGTACGGTAGTTGCTCGGTAGGTATAGCGTAGGGGTAGGGTAGGACTAAGGGTAGGTGTACGGCAGGTGCTCGTTAGGTGCAGGTTAGGTGTAGTGTGTGATCACTCCGGGCCCACTAGTAGAACAATATTTACCACCTTAAAAATTTCAACTATTTAATTTAATTACTCAAAGACAATGCACAATCTTAATATCCATCATTAACATCGAATGTGAACAAAAAGAAAGGTTTTAAAAATTGGTCCGCAAATTTTTCATCTCAAATGATACCTATTGTTAAAGTTGAATTCATTTTATTCCCTTTATAAATTTTAGTTTTTACCTTCAGCTAAACCAAATGAAAAAGTTCAAACCTTTTAACATCGACCAACAACGCGGCTTCAAATATGAGAAGATTAACTAAAATTGTGTATTTCGCTTATTATCTGAGAGCGAAAGCTACGGAATTTAATTGGAGAAGTTACTATAGGTGAATAACCCTTTACAACTAAAGGTGCCTACTTCAAAAGGGCTCAGACTCTGAGAGCCTCGGTATTTAGGGTAGAGCCATGAATTATCTTGTTAGTTTGATGTAACACTTGTTTGATAGCGAAATGGGCTTGTAGCTAAAAGTGGGTTACATCCGCTGTACTGAGAAGTCGCTTTATATAACGAACACAAGGCTCTAGGAGCGTCGGTGGCCGAGTGGTTAAGGTATCCGACTCGAAAGTGAGAGGTACCGGATTGGAATCCCACTGCGGCTAATTAAGAGTCCAAGAAAAGAGTCAGTGCATGTACCAATTACTCTTTTTTGAGTTATGTACATTAGTTGAAAGCTAACCGACGCTCTTATGGTGAGGGAAAACGTTGTGATGAAACCTACACATTAAGGCGACCGAATGTGTAACCATGATCCAATCTGGTCAGGTTTCTCTGGTAGCTGGGTCACGGGAGAGCAACTTGTGCTAGGCCTACAGGGCGCGAGAGCACAACTGGGACATTAACCCCAAGATGATTATTTTTTATTTACAAGGCGAGATAAATTTTATCCGTGCTAGCCCAACTTGTAAAATAGAGTACGGCATACCATAATAACATAATCATTTAATTCGTATTCTTCTGTCGGCAATTGACTCAACATCAAGTGTAGACCACCAAATCTTGTAAAATGATGCAGTACGTCATGACACAATAATCTAATCGTTTAATATGTTTTCTTCTGTCGGTAATTGGCTCACCAATGTATGCTGGCTGTAACCAATGTAAGAACTAATATTGAGTACAACATTTTTGTAGGATTTTATGAAGAACATGAAACGGATGCTTGTGGAGTTCTTTACGAGTGGCCTTGGTCCACCAATGGTAATAAATATACCAAAACAACAACGAGACATCTCGTACGTACGTTTTAAAAGTAAAACACGAGCGATATCGCACACCCATATTATTAAGACAGTTCAAAAGCCAGGCAAACAGTAGGCACAAACTCATTTTGAGCGAAGTTTAAACGGATATTGGATTTATAACTCCGCATACGCAGTCGCAGGTGCCTGCTTAGCAGCCTCGCATGACCGAATTTATTATTACGCTGACTATGCTAGGTCTGAGATAGGCTAATGGCTTTGATATAGGTTTTCTATACATGCTATAAAACAAAGTCGCTTCCCGCCGTCTGTCCCTATGTTTGTATCTGTGTACGATTCGGATATCTTTTAAACTACGCAACGGATTTTAATGCGGTTTACAACAATAGATAGTGATTCAAGAAAAAATTTATTTGCAAGAATAAGGGGAAGGAAGGGGTAAAGTAGGTAAATACGCGAACGAAGTCGCGCCGGGACCACTGTTTAAACCCGTATTATAAGTAGTATAAATATGATAAAGGAAGGAAGGACAATTTAAATATTGAAAGAGAAAGGTTGCTAGCTGATGTACATATTAACGCTCATACCAATGCACTAGGTGATTCGACTGAAATCCCACTGTATTTCTTCTGCCCGTTCTTCGGTATCATGCGGTCATCACCCACCAAACCAGCGTTGGCTTTTCTCTTCTATCACCATGTAATGGGGGGACCATGACCACCTAGGAATGGTGGTAGAGCCACACTGTCACGGGTAAAAACTATAGGTAAAGACTAAACGGTAGCGAGCACTTAACTTTTCAATATCATTAGAAACAGTCGAGATATAGGGAAAACTCTAAAATATTTTACCTGTTTACTTGAAAAGACTCCTAAATAAGGATTTAAATTAAAAAATGAAATTGCTTTATATCGCATTTCGGCATCGCAAAAGAGCCTATTTCTGCAACTGCGCATTCGCGAGATTTGGACGCTCATTAACAGAAAATCGAAATACACTTCCCTCAAATACCAGCACACTCTAGGCCGTATTGTCTGCAGTTCGTACCACATCTCCTCTAACGCTGGTACTCCAAACCTGAAGCTTCCGCTCCGACGGTATTAAAATTTGAAGCGTTCAAACTTGCCTCCTTTTAGTGTTCATTACGTGGCGAGTTGAAAATTCGAAAGCACGACCAAGTTCTAACGAACACCGGCTACGAACTTTGGCTGTAGAAACGTAGGGCTTTTGTTTTCGCAAAATTAAATTAATTGGCGAACGATGTGTGGGGATTCTCGATTACATCGCTGACACGTCTCGAATTATATTGGGATTTCGGTAATTTTTAACAAAGTATTGATTTAAACTCAAAGTCAAACTGAAATTTCTTTATTGATGAGGACATTAAATATGGCGGTTTAGTTTGGCCTTTGTAGAGGTCTCTGGTGGAGGCTTATGGCTAGCAGTGATCGTCTTCCGGCTGACATGATGATGATAATTGGTTGCAATCCAGCAATAAACAGTAAATAATACAGAATTAAAATTGGTTGGATAGTTAATTTTGGTAAACGAATACTACTAGAACGTCTTAAAATGTTCATATTGGATATTTACTTAGGTATACGTTTGAATTTTAACCCACAGTTGTGGCATTATATAGTACAACTCTGGGTAAGCGACCGAAACAATACCTATTACCCATTCTCCATTATCGCATAATAATATCACCAAATGTTGTATTGAAAAAGTAAAATAAAAATTGTAAAGGTATCTACTAATCTAGTCTCAACTCTGCCCATCTTACGGCACACAGCACAATGCTACTTAAGTGTATTTGTTCGAGGCAAGCACAATATTTAGCGTAACTTTATGTTGCTTTATTCCGTAGCAGAACAGGAATCCCGCTCATAATTAATTGTTAGAAGCGCTTCCCTGAAAATTTGCACTGCACTGTTTGCGATGAACGAAATCTCCGTAGAATTTTGAGTGAAATTAGTTTAGAGTGAGTGAGTGAGTTAAAACTCGGATGTCCCCGGAGTGGGAGCGTTTGGGAGCGTTTGGGAGCACTCACAAGCCGAATGCCTTTGAATGCACGTGCAACTTGCACGGAAAGTTTTTAGAGCCAATCTAAATTTGGGACGCCACGAGATACTGAGAAGTTAGCACTTAATCTTTTGGCTTTATTTGCTTTACGGGTTAACTTTGACAAATGCGATGTTTAGGGTAATGTACGATTTATCGTGTGATTCGTTGGCGACGGAATTTTTGTAGAAAACCGGTACAACTTTACTTTATTGGGGAGTCTTTCGCAAATCGACGCCTATGCTATAGTGGATGCCATATTTTAAAAGAAGAAGAACAGTATAACTCTATCACAAATTGCTTTTTAATATTATAAAAGAGAATATGAATTGATTCGTTTCTATCTCACCCAGGCATGACGTCACGAGCTGTAATTTTTTCTATACAAACAGTATATGTAAGAGTTGGAAAGAGTTACCTATGTAGATCACTTTCATCGATACAAAATCACGGACAAAAACCAGTTTCTCTCCAGAAAAAGACCAAATTATGAACCTAAGAACAAAAACACAACATCTAATAGAAGAAGTAACCAGGATTACTTCGAAACTTTACAGGCCACAACCTTAATTTTTCACCAGACATATAAATAGGCATGAAACAAATCCCTGCCGCAGGGAGCTGCGCCGGAGACGTTAGCCCCGTTGTTATTCTAAGTGGATTAAGGCCAGCGCATTTCAGATCTGGTTAAGCCTGAATCCAACATTAAGTCTGACAGAAGCTTACTACCAGCCGCTTGCACTTTGTAACCTCAATCCCCGAACCGAGTTCTAAGTGTTTCCCTCCGCCGCCTCTTAAAATTGCCACTCGCATTCTTAAATGGAGACGGAGGTGTCTTGGTTTGTTATGCTTTCTGTTTGAGGTTGTGGTTGCAAACGGAGGCGAGAGGGCAATTACGTTGGCTTTAATATTTTATATGAAAATTTATATATACGAGAATCACCACCACCACTACCACTTTCCATCAGGTGGCCCGCTTGCCTGTTTGTCTGCCGTATAACAAAAAAAAATGTAAAGTGTGTCTTCTTGTCTATTTGATAGGTACCAAACATTTTACAGTTTATCTTAGACTGCAAAGATAATAATGAATGCATAGACCACCTTTTAAGACGTTTATGACGTATATAATTATGATACCTTCATAATGCCCTCATATTGTACACGATATCGACGCCGAACGTATTAAGAAAAGTAAGCTCAAGACGTACGCCGTCGCAACTCCAAACCCCAAGACGGGCCCTCCCCTATATTGACACTCAATTCCAAGGAACACAAATTCAACCCACCAATATAATAATATCGGCACACACTCGCGCGATTAATTCATCAAGGCACGTCGCCGCGCCCCGCCCAGCAAACAGCCCCGTAATAGGTACCGCCCGGCCATGCGGGGCGATCACAAACTCATTAGATAAATGAAAGAGTTCACTAGACATCGCCACGGGTGATTGATCGGCCTCAAGTGCCGGGCGGGAAATGGTCGCGTTATAAAAGAAAAAGAAAAAAAGAAAATTTGTTGTTATTTAGTGGCCAGTATCGTAATTGGTTTGTTTTTAATAGGCGCTTTCCATTATTTTTGAACTGAACATGTTCTTATGGCGGCTCTTTCTTTTGTATTCCTTGTAACGCAGATTTTTTAAAATACACGTGCGTTAAAGTGGTGTACTTAATTCATAAAGTCAATTCAGTTTTCCAATCATTAATATTGAACGAAATACGGCGAAGCGAAAGGGTCTATGTTTTTGGCATGAAATTTAAATTCACATCGATCGTTGAAATAACAATTTCATGTTTTGATTCCAGTTTATTAACCCTTGATATGTTACTTTTGGAACGGGTTGTGAGCGGAGCGGATATGCAAATTATGAACCCAAGCAATTCCTTTTTTTAATAATTTTATTCGTTACGTTACGTTATTTGCCCGAAGATTTAAACTGTCTATTTAGTGTAAAGCGATCACCGTGGTCCAGGACATCTGCAACCTTAGGGGAGCGAATGTGGGTCAATCTGATCGTCAAAAGATGCGGTGGCGGAAAAATGACGGTGGCACCAAACTAAACATTTTCTTGTAACATTCCCATAGTACATATAGATGTAAAATATAGACGGTATAGAATACACAGCGAACAGGATAAATAACATGAGCGACAGAACAGAACCTTGGGGAACACTCCAACGCTCCTTAAATACTCCGCTCAGACAAGACGCTGGCACTTGCATAGCCCCTCAGAAAGCCCGTAAGCTGGTATCACCGAAATAAGTGATTTATGCCAGACTTAATAAAGAGCCTTTGGAATGTCCGCGATAATAGACAAAGCTTCCCCCTTACTCAAAACTACAAGTGCCCATCAAGCGCAAAAAACGAAAATAAATATTAAAGGAAAGGATTCTCTACCACAATATAAGTCTGATCTCACATTGTCCTGTAAGTGGGACCACTACAGCACTACAAGTTGATCTAATAATACTTATCCACATGTTCATGGTGGGACCGCACATTGTTTCCGTAACATTCTGTCTCTTGTTAGGTTTACAAGACAAGTACACCCAATTACGTCCCATACATAGAATACACCGCTACCCCCGCTGTCTTCATAAAACCTCGAGTGCGCTTCAATATGGAGGTTTTACCTTGAATGATAGGGTAAGACGGGGTAGAAGAAAATCAAATCCACTATTTTTTCCAACTCGAACACAATGAGATCCAGTCATTCAGAAAGTCAACAAGCACGAAAATCTATTTTGCTAACCCCCTACCTACTCTTTACGTCTCCAACCAAATGTGCCGGATGGGACCATAAAAGTATAAAGAACTACTTAGCGCAAACATAAATTTTATAGACTATCAAATTCTAACTACTCGGTTGTATGTTATTCCAAATGTATGTTGGATTACTAACAAGTAATATACTGTAATTTTTCTTTTCAATCATTCTTGTATGGAAAACAATCTCTTATATCACAGCCAATCAGTCAATAGTTTCCGTCAGTTAGGGGTCATAGTTTCATGTGTTCACACAGATAGATTTATAAGATTCAAATATTTTAGTTTCATTTAAAGTGACAAAATTAGGTACATAAAGCTGCCGCAGGTGTGTGTTTTCATAAAGTTATGCCTTAAAACTTAATTAAAGAATTACACACAACACAACAGTCGTCAAGAGTCCCTGATTTCGGTATATGCCGTTTTCCCAATAGTTATTTGCCAACAACATTATTCGCTATCAACACAATAAGACAAACAAAAAAGCATTGTCTAACTAGTAGTACTGCAAGTATCCATATGCTGTGACATACGTGGCCGGAAATGGAGTACGGGTGGCCGGATATCGCCGGCCGGCGGTCGCCGAACCAATACACTATCTGCGCAGCCCATAGCCAGAAGGTACACACACTATACGATGATTCGGTTTAACTTAAAAATAAAGCACAGGTGTATAATAACGTGTGATGCTATATTTTGTTAAGGATTAGTACGTATTTTATTGGTCGAAAAGCTGTTTGGCTACATTTGCCCAATTAGTTCATACCGAAGCGTCTAGGAACAATATGATCATGATTCCAATAATGAAATCAAAGCAACAAGAGATTTCTTTAGATTTCTTTCACCTGCACGTGGTATCCCTGCTGGCAGACCGACGAGGCTTTGGCGAATCTTGTTCCTAACTGGTTGTGCGACTCGGGTGGTAGTCGACGCACGTAAAAAGCCAAACCCCACAAAATTAATGTGGGGTGCTCGTATAGTGGGGACAACGGCGTGAGGGTAGTGCTCTCTGAGGAGAACGGTCATGTGGGTGAGAAGTGTGAGGAGTTTGGCTGTGTTCATGGCGGTTTTAGTTTTAGGAGTCATAACGCTGAAGGGGAAAAATTCTCCGGACGTGTATGGCTGCCAATCTGGCCGCCATGAACAAATTTTTTCAAAAGAAAGCTGAGCATCTGATCACCTACAAGAGTGGGAGGAGCGCCATCCAGATCAAATACTTTCTCACTCGGAGAGACTTACTGTCCAACACCAGGTCCTTGTGATGGACCCGAGACAATTACCGAGAGCAGTGCCGAGGTCAAACCCGGTGGTGGCTGCTTGAAGGAACCTAATCCCAGAAGTTCGCTGCTTCTGTCATCGACCTTAGTGTTGCAACAGACGGTGAACCCGTTTAACAACTCTGGGACAGAACTCCGGCAGCTATCGTACGAGCGGCAAAGACGGTGCTGGAGGTGTCTCAGAGCGGTCGCAGCCTTGACAAGGAAACCTGGTGGTGGAACAAAACAGTTCAGAGGAAGACCATGTTGAAGAAAACCATCTTTAAAAAGTGGCAAGCGTCTAGATCTCCTGAAGACCACCAAACGTTGCCAAACGTTCTACCAAATGAGCGGTAGCCAGAGCTAGACGAGACCACTTACGTCCTTTGTACTAAAACTTGAAATCATGGCAGACTTGGAAACTTGGAATAATGTACAAGTTGGCACGATCGAGGGTTAAAGCGACACAGGACATCTCCACGTGCCGCTGTGTACATGACCCTAGCGGGAACCTGTGATGCGATGATCGCGCGGTAAAGGAGAGATGGATGAATACTACAACTAGCTGCTCAACAAGCAGCACAAAGAGGTGCAGCCTCCGTATCTCTCTCGGAACCAAGGACTTATGCCACCAATAACGGCGGAGGAAGTCGAGACGGCTCTTCGCCGTATGAAGAATTGGATAGCTGCCAAGTCCGATGGAGTCCCAGTCCAAGGAAATCGATGGGCTCTCGTGGTTTAAGCATCCTTATCGACCTCACCGGGATACCCAATGCACTAACTACTACGGTGTAAAGGAGTTGTCTCACACCATCAAGCTCATCGACCGTATTGTTGACTCGCGGATCCGACTTTTTCGAAATATCAGTTTCAGACGGATTGTGGGACCATAGACTGCGTATTTGCCCTGAGAACTCTCATGGAGGGATACAGATTACAGAACATGCCATGTATTTCCTGTTTCTGGACATTTCCTGTTTCTGACCTTTGACTGAGTCCCTCGGGAGATGATTTAGTGGGCGTTGCGGTCCAAGTCGGTGGCCGAGATTCACATTATCCGAGACATCGTACTACGATTCCGACTCCATAGTTACGACTGTTATTGGTGACACCAACCCGTTCCCTATTACCGTTGGGGTACACTAGGGTTCTGTGCTCAGCCCACTCCTGTTCAACGTGATATTAGACGTACTATGAGACTACATCTGAGTCTATCAATACCGAATCAAAATCCATTCAATAGTTTTTCTGATAGACAACAGACATACGAACTAAATTTTAAAATACTAAGTTTTCTGAAATATAGACACGGCTTTTTTACTTTTTTGTAATAGTAAAGCTTTCCTACCTTATTATGCATCAGAATCCGGACCCCGGGCCCTAGTGCACGAGAACAAAACCAGGATGATTTGAGGACCTTAACACAAAGATGATTCTTTCTTACGCACGAGGGCCCGAGGTCTGCCTTGTAACGCATCAAATAAATCTATACAAGTACATTTTTTATAGTATAGTAAGTAATAACAATGATCATATTTGCAGCTACAGGTAGTAATAGAAGTAAACATGTTACGCCCAACCGAATCTGTGTTAGAAACAGTTCCACATCAACTGAACCCGGTCGCAGCATCAAATAGCAGACAGATATTTTTATGGTGGACGCAAATCGTTCGTGCGGCCTCATCGAGGCTCCTTCCCCAGTCTCCCCTTTGCAGTGGGCTACAAAAGCAATCATGGCGGCAACAATGCGCACGATACAAACTTAGGTACCCAGTTTATTATTCAGAAAGGTTATTTTAACCGAAACGATTTCAATAGGAGACGTTTTCATTGAATGGAGTTACCTCGTAACATTTTTATTGTACAATAAGTGTTTTTCCGGGGCGGGCGGGGAGCGTAAACTGGCGATATTGCTTATATCGGACGTTTTATTTGGTTATCGAGGCGAGACAAGTGCCTGGTGCGGTTGTAGCAGCCCCTTTGTAGAGGAATCGACGTGTGGTTATGTTGACAAGTTAATAGGTTTATATTGACAGGCTTACTTATATGTGTACATGCAAATGTATGTTTCGATGCTAAGTACTTTACATTTGAGGGACATTGAGAAGTATAGCTTTGCTGATGAAGTTGTCGGCAATCACACAATTAATTCCAATTAAATAGTCAACGAAATGAGAAGATACCTTAGGCGCTGTCCTAATTGGCAACGGTCCTGCGACCTTGGTGGTGTGATGGGCAGTTTTGAGGTCTCCTATTGGTTGGGCGACATCCGTCGTATGACGATGCTCGCACGATCGTTGCCAATGAGGACAGCGCCTTAGTAGCGCGGAGGCTACGCAGTGTCTAGGCGGATGTAGTGCGTTCGCTGTTCGAGATGTTCGCGGTGAATACGCTTTCGCTGTTCAGAATCGGCATGACTGCGGTTTTATGGAAACATAAACAAATAAACTGCCGTCAGAAGTAAATAACCCAAAAATTGCTTAAGTGTTTGGTACAACGTGCGCAGAAAACGCACGATCTCTACTCTTGCTTACAGTTGACTAGTTTGCCAATAACCCGTCGCGAGACAATATCGTCGCAGGTACGAGTTTGTTTTCCGCATCAAAACTCAATAATCGCTGTTTCTAAGTCACTTACATTGAACGAGCTTCGGAGTGCCATTGCGATATACAATATAAGGTTCTTCAATAAAATAATCGCTAAAGATGTGGCGCAGTAATGACAATCTAGGATAGAGAAAACCTATTCCTCTTTAGAGTTTTTACCCGAACTCGCTTTTACCGAACTTTTTCGACTCGTGCTTGGATATTTTTTTTTATTTAATACTAATAATCATACAATCAGGTGGTGGTGAATCAAGAGAACATAATTGCTATGATAATTTTAGAGCTTTGTACGAAGACCACATATTGAGTCCTTGCCGATAAAATTTGCGTTTTTTTGCTTATTTACACATTTTCTTAAATATTTTGAATGGAACACAACATATCAAAATTAATGCTTAATTTCAAAAATAGAGTATTTTAAGATGCTATAATTTTATATTAATTTTATAACGCTAATTTTATAGGACCTAATACAATTATTTATGCTTACATAAATAAAAACGTAACCGCAGTAAATAAAGAAAATCCACATCACTTTATTAAATAAAAAAATTTCAAATTTCGAAAGGATTACAAGACCCAATTAAAGTCTTATTTTAGTTTTAGAGGCGCAACATTTTCACAGACATCTCTCCGCCAACAAATTAACAGAAAGTCTCTATTTGGAGAGCAGAAATCTGCAGACGTGTTTTTAAAACGACGTTAAGAAACTTTTAATCGCGCTTTAGGTTCACAAACAGCTCATTAAACATTTAAGGTTTAATTCTGTCTACAAAGTGTTAACCGTAAAAACCTCCTAAAAATGGGGATATAAAGTTTTATTCTTCAGATTAGAGGAGACTGCTATCCATGCTGCTATCGAGCACTAAAAGGGAGATAAACATGAATTTGTTCAGAGCCGGGGTGAGGATACGTCACTACTAGAGTCACATCACTATTGATGGATCGCTGCCAAATTCGTAGGGCGTGACATCTCGCAGGGATTTGGAAATGGATACATTACGGTATTCTCTGTAGAGAAGGTAATCCTTCAAAAGTAACCGAAAACTTTAGTTCATGATTCGCTCTATTCTTGGATTGATAAATTACACTTGAACACTCAAGTGTATTTGATAGTTGCGAGTAATGCAATCCACTTCAGAGTCATTAGGCTCCAAGCTAGTTCAGGATTCTCAATCTTTAATTTGACTGAACGCATACTGCACTGATCATCATAGGTACCATGAACCAAATCCCTCATTTTCAGTATAGTTCGAAAAAAAACAAAATTTCATTTTAGAAATAAGCAGCGCCTGTTGTGTCTTTTATTCTGTTATATTTCTCTGTATAACATTATTGTGTACAATAAACAGTTAAATAAATAAATAAATAAAACTCATTCTTACCTCAGCTTCTTTTTAGTTAAGATCTACAGTACCGATTCCAAGAGAGTTAAGTAAGCTCGGGAAAGTCCTACAATATATTCCCTCCGTAATTTTTAAAGATAAAGGCAGATAGGTTTCTATCAAAACAGTATTACTGCCTGACGCCGCGACTGTATAGGTACTCTGCGGTATAGATGCGGTGAATGTATACTATTTTCCATGACAGCAAGAGTGCGCGTTTATGAACTGCCGAGTTTATAGTGGTTTATAGCGCTCTCCCCGATATGGCAGTAAAGCGGGCGGCTCCAGACTCCAGGTGATAAAGTGCCCCGCTTGCGGTTAAATTCCAGCTGCATTTTAACGAGAAGTCTTTTGAATTATTTCGCGGCGTTTAAACGCAACTGGGGGGTGCAGATTGCCGCTCGCTCTAACGGCTTACAAGCCGGACCAGGGTTTATTTGCGCACCGTCCTAAATGGCAGACTTGGAGATTCTTATTGAGTCCACTTCGCAGACATCAAACGTAACTTCGGATGGTTTTAGCTTCTCTTTACGTCCCAGAGGAGAAAGTTCGTTTATCAGGCGTTAGTTGTAGAAGTTTGGGGAATAATCGTAAGGGTTTCCCGCCTTTTGAGAAGACGACGAGGAAATCCTTTATTTCACTTATTAAAAATGTATGTAGTGTAATGCAATAACTTAATCATTTGATTTGGACTGATGGAGAAATCAAGACAAGACAATGCCACAAACTGGTGTATATGGTCTATCTAACTCACATCATGAAATTCGCTGTAAAACCGTCCCTGTATCCTCGTCGTTGCCAAGTCAATATGTTGTTTGAGATAAGTTATTTTTCCATACCTCCGCCGACGGTAGCGGGAGTATTGACAAATATACGAGTAGGTACGTATAAATACCCAATGCGTTGCGGTGAGCGCCGAGTTGGTACGAGACTTTTTGAATTTACCTTTTTTTACACACTCACACATCCCTCAAGGGTAGGAAGTGAGAGCGCCACAAGCTGCGCTCCTGGCACACCTCTCTGCCCCTTTCACTTTCACACGTAAAATACAGGAATGCACTATTCTCGTGTGCACTTTTACACACAAAATCTGTTTTACCATCACTCTGCATAACATGCTTACGAGTAAACCTACACTGCAATAAAGTGTCTCTACAAGGAAAGCATATCTGAAGAATAATTCCAGAAACAATTTCGTGGACCAAAAGACAACTTTTCCTCGACAATTATTTAAAACATCAAGGAAAGACTAACGATAAGTCGGCACAGAAACCCGTTCCGCCATAGAGTGGTGAGCAAATACCAGTGTTTGTTTTCAAATCTAATATGCGCACTGCATGGATATGTTTCGCCCGGAGTGCTTGGAGGCGATCCCATTGGTTCTACGGCGGAGGCGGATATTTGTCTGGACCAGGATGACATTCAACAGTCGCTTTAATATTAAACAGCGGAACGAAGACTAATACAAAAGGGATCTGAGAATTTAAGAGGAAACTTAACATTTTTAAAAGTACTTACCTATTGGTGTATAACTTGTAACAGGAGCATTGGCTATTATATTCTGTAGTCTACTCTTATCTCTTAGCGTCAATATCGCAGTTGTGTTCTTACGCACAAAGGCCCGGGGTCCGCCTTGTCCAGGATTTGGTAGATCAGATAGTTACAGTGGAGCGACTGTCATCTGACTTCCGTGACCGTATTAACAGGGGAACCTGAGCAAATTGGATAATGGTTACATATTCAGTCGCCTGAATGACCGTAAGGTCAACGGGTAGTGTTTAACTAATGTAACAACATAACTCATAAAAAGTCATTGGTAAATGGCGGCACTACAGTTCGAACCCGGTACTTCTCGCTTACGAGTACGACCCGTTAGCCATTAGGCCACCAACGCTCTCCGAACTTAAGTTACCACTCTACGTGAGTAATTTTAGAGCGCGTTACATACTGGTTTACGAGATGCATAGCAAAACTTTACAAAATAGTCGCTACGTTCACATTCCACATGTCCTATGTACGTATATCGTACCCCCAGAGGCGACCTCAACATAACTTTCGATAAAGATAACTCCAGGAACCCTTCCACACGTATGGCCCTGGGGCTTTCCCGTCTCGTTCAAAAACTTCCACATTTTAAGACGTTACGCGCCTGTTCCCAGCGGAATCAAGTGAAATTAAATTCACGAACGAAAACAGACGTTTAATAATAGAAAACGCCCACCAGAAGGAGCTGATATTGTTATTTATGTGTTCGCTAGGAACTGAAACGTTATGTTTTTTTTACTTCATTTTGTTTGTAGTTGCTTCTACGTAGGCTAGTTTGTCAGAATTTGTGCTTGTTTAGGTCCGGCTAAATCGGCTACACCGTCTTGAGAAGTTGTCGCGTGTCGACAATAAACTATTCTGGACAGCGCTGTGTTTCAAAGAAACGAACAGGACTGAGAATAGGCCTTCTGTGCTACAGAGGCTATTATTTTCAGAAGCCAGACCTTATAGTAGCCAACTGGTATAAACGTAGTCATTTCGGGAGTAAATTAGCCTTTCTAACAATTACAAGGTTCGTGATAATTGCTCTGGGGAAGATACGGTTGCTTAATACGTGGTTTAATAAAACCTATACTGCCTATGCTATGTTACATTGTTGTTATTTTACACTGCAATATTAACTGCGTACTATCAGGCAGACCGTAAGTTGTTGGCTATTTTAGCAATAATTTTTTTTAAGCAAAACTATCAATATTTAAGCAAAACTATCAATATAAAATAGGGGTTTACAATATTTATGGTCTCTAATTGTATTTGATACAAGTCCACATGGTCGAAGCCGCACACAAAGTCGAAAGTGCCCATTGTACATTGTAGCGCCCCTAATCTTCAACTAGTAAAGTAGGGTTTATTGTTGTATAAAAATAAAAAGACAGCGATAGATTCTGATTATACGTATAATCAAACACCATGCAAAAATAACTTGTTCAAAGTAAATATCTCAGTGTTAAGCCAGAAACACCACAGAATACTGACGCCAACGCACACGACGTCAAACGCAGATAAAAGGCTCACTTCAATCACGCGCTTACAAATTACAGCGTCCCATTTGCCGTCATTTCGGTGCGACTACCCGCATTCTGGGGCTACAATTTGCACCGGACGCCCGGCGCTCAGTCGTGAATGCACGCTCGTCACGGACACACGTGCATTTTAGTGCTCCCTGCGTTTTATACGATGTTATTAGGTTAGTAGCCGCTTAAACAGATAGTTCAGTCTGGCTGCCGCCTGTAAACGCAACTAGTGGCCCGTTTATTCACGTCGTTCAGTTTCTTAGTATGGCTGGTTGGTTATTCAGTTATAACCCAGTAAATATTTCGCAAAAGTGGGTTCGATTGCTTTTCTTTCCCAAAGTTATATTAAAATTTAATACTGTTATCAAATAATTAGACAACTATAATTTGGCTATTTGTCAGCATAACAATTTACTTAAGCACTGAGCTCACTATACTTTGTTGCATAATACTTGTCAAGAGAGTAACATCGCTAAGACGCGGAGTTAAGCGTTATAATATTACTCTAGCGCTATTCGGTACTGTATTAATCAACTCGTCAGCGTCAAACAATACTTAGAAAGAGGGACGATTTACCTCACCGGGGGATTTTCGTTTTTATTAAGAGACGGCCGACATCCGACGGTGGCCGAATTAAAGATTGTCAACAGATTTATTATTCGCTCTGTTGAACCCAGAGTTGAGTTCCCCTGGGCCTGCCGACATCTTTGTATTAATATCGTGATCCAAAATTCTGTTGGATATTGCTGTGCTTTTAGAAGTGGAGAAAACGAAAACATATAAACTTGAAATGATGTTAGGGGAAAATTATTGTGAAAATAAAAATAGTGCCTTTGTAATTTAACTCCCAACATTTTTTTAAAGAATCTAGCCTGATGAAAATGAGGTGATGACGAATAGAGATAAATGGAATATTTAGTGCGGGATAGAAATGAAATTCGCGTGGTCCCTGTTTGGGCACCACTATTTTTTTACAGATATCTTTAACAATGGTACCTTAAAACTTTAACATCCTAATTAAAATAAGGCGAGAATTCTCTGAAATGTAATGATTCTATCGAACTAATATTAACTTTTTTATGTTATGTCTGAAACTGTATTATTATATTTCTATGAACAGTTAAACTGTACAGTTAAAACGCGTGGTGGCCGCTTAATGAAGCTATCTCTAAATCGTTAACATCTTAATGAAAATGAGGCGATAATTCCGTCGAACATCAAGTGCGGGTAGAAATCAGCATGGTCCCTGTTTGCGCGCCACTAATAGGGTATTATGAACTTGGGTAAGAAGTCGAGGGCTGAGGGCCCTTCAAGGGAAAGGGGGTGAAGGGAGGCGCGGGGGGATCTTCGAGCCCACGAGGCGGGGAGCCAAGATTACAGATGGCAAGATAAGCCCAGAATTAGATACAACGAATTTTGTATGAAGTTGTAAAGATATTAAGAGCGCCGCTCGTATCTTTGCTTTGAGCATAAAATATTAAGTTTGTTTAACAAAAACGTTTTAAGCGCGTGTTAGGGTATTATATTATTATTGGGGCTTTTATTTATCTTAAATTGCATTAATGGAGGTAGTGAAAGTATGAGTAAGAATTCTCTTTAACTATGCAAAAAGGTGATGTTTCATAGAAAGTTAACAGTATAAATTTGAAATTGTTCTCTCCGACAGGGCTATGGAAAAGTAGCTTACTAATTATTTGTTAGCTTTACCTTGCTGCAATGTAAAATATTTTAAAAAAGAGCGAAAGTTCCAAAAGAAAATGTTGTTCCCGACTTGTTTTGGTGGGTACAGACCGCGGACCGCCACGGGCGATTCTCCGCAGAACAAGCATCGGGAAGCAACGCCAGAGGGTTATGCCTTAACCGAAAAGCCGACGACGCTTTATTTTTTTTTACATGGTAAACTTATGCGAATTTTTGAAGCGCCGAGGTTGTTTTTGGGGAACATAAATTACGCTAGGTAAGATACTTAATGTTACTCATCATAATATAGATAGGTAGGTGCTTCATCATCATCTTAGCTTTTATCTCGGCCTATACCACAGTCCGCTTTTTTACTTTTCTTCCTTCACTTCGCATAGTTTTCAGCATCCTCACGTCGTAAGCCATTGGTTCTCGCATCCGATTCGGTGATGTCAATCCTACGCTTCCTAGGCCGCCTCCGGGATCGCTTTCCTGATACCGGCAGGTTTAGACACCTGTTTCCGACGTATTTATGAGGCTTACGCAGCACGTGACCGAATCAGCCTAGGCGAGCCTCCTCAATCATAACAGCAATGTCTCTCACGCCAAGGCTGCCACGAATGTACACGTTACGGAATCGGTTAGATAGGTAGGTATTTATTAATTTTTAATTCGATGTAAATTATTTTAATTTGAGAAGTTGTGATACGACCGTTAACTAAGAAAAACGCAATCCAAAAGTTTGACATATACTAAAAGGCGTAGCTAGCTCTGCTTTTTTATTTTTCACATCTGAGGCAGAGTGAACTACCTCCATTGTGCAGATGATAGCATGTTTGCAGGTAGGCCGTACATAGTAACGAAGAGCAACAAAGCATTCACTACTAAGTTGAGTATTCGAATCGAAACTAAAAGTAAGCCGCGCGAGAAACAAATACTAGAGGGCGACGTGCCGAAACTAAATGAGGTCTTAGCAAAACAAATGTGCATTTAAGCCATCCACGGACCCAATGATTAAACAAAGAAGTAATTCGGTCCCTACCCACTTACATCTAAATAAACAAATACAATGGACTCGCTAATAAAACATTTAACCTGCGAGGGACTGTAGGAGAGCGAAAGAAAGTAGGATAAGGGAAAGTCGGGAGAAGAGAGTAAGAATTCCGTAGTCTGGCGTTCTACGAATGAATGGTTTTATAACATTATTTTCAATCTTGTATACATTAATTGTGAATTTGATTAACAGTAACCAAGACAGTACAAAATAATTCATAGTTCGTCAAAACTGATACTGACCCACCAAAACATTCATGATTTAAATAGCTATGTGTAGCTGTATAAATATTAAATAAAAATTATATGTCTCCACTTACTTAGTATTCCTTATAACTTATTAAGAGTCAAAACCAATAATTATTACAAATTAAATACAATATTGACAGATCTGATCAACAAGTGATTGAACTGCAAAATCTTGAACAATTGTCAAGATTTGACGCCAAGATGATTTATTAGGTCAAATTAAATCAAGCAATTGTCAACCCGTAGTCACAAACCGTTCCAAATTGAAACCTCCTACGGGACCCCAAAGGAGCTGGCAATTAATTGTTCGTGTCCCGTAACAGTTGCAATATGTGAGGCCATTAATTCAATTCAGTGTAGGTGCGGTCTCAGAGACGGTTTTAACCTTAATTGAGATTTAAGAACGGTTGGGGTGGTTTTTGCGGCGGAGCCTCGGGCGGTCCGACAGACCGCCTCATTCCGCGGTTCGCGGGTAATGAGTGCAGAAAGATTCCCGCTGAAAAGGTTAACTTTGGAACGTAATTAAGAGCGTGCTGCGTGGGTTACAGATTTCGGAACGCATGGGTGGTAATGGTGGAACGAATTTGATTCGTTTGTCCTCCTTTTTACTCCGTGTGGTTGCATAGAAAAAGTTTTAGTAACACTCATACCTACACACACACGCATACACAATACACACACATACTAGCCTTTATGTTAAGCTTATTTTGAATTATTTTATTATAGGTACTAAAATTTAGGTATTGAGGAGCGGAGTCTTTTAACACAGGATACTTAGCTTACAGGAAGACTACAATAACAGTATTTTTATAGAAAAATGTTAAAAAGAAAAAAATATTTTTAATTTTTATTTTCAATCATATCCTACTACTTATCCACAAAAACTTTTACGTCAAAACTCTTAAATAGTTTCAGGCTTCGTCTGTCTAATGTCCAAAAGCTTAACATAAACTACTCAACGCCAACAGTGCCATAAACAAACCTACCAACTTAATCCGAAATTTTCATTCTCACCCAAACACGAATATAAAAAGGACGCCGTCCTCAAAAACTGAAAGTATGAAAGATGGTCCCGGGGACGCGCAGTGGCTTGCTATATTTCATCTCGTCATTATTTCTGTGTGCCGTCACTCTGGGCGCAAGGGTGCGTTGTCATGGCAACGCCTTCGGATCAGCCCGAAATGCGTCACAGCACTGGATTATCCACGT
Source organism: Blastobasis lacticolella (assembly GCA_905147135.1). Classification (NCBI taxonomy): domain Eukaryota; kingdom Metazoa; phylum Arthropoda; class Insecta; order Lepidoptera; family Blastobasidae; genus Blastobasis; species Blastobasis lacticolella. The sequence continues at coordinate 6,874,051 of LR990058.1, forward strand.
TTTAATGCGCGGCATCCCTGGCATTCGGAACTTGCCAGCTGAAGAATAGTTTCTGTGCCGTCGTCACAACCTCGCGTGATGTTGATGTTGCTTTGTGTACTTATTACGGGGCCTATGGGTGGGTAAATGAGTGAGTGAATTGTTTTTTATTTGCTCTACGTTAATGAAACGTTCGAGTCGGTCCTTGGTGGGTTTTCATTCAGTTATAAAGTAGGTACGTTTCAATAGAAAAAGTCAAATATTTGACCGCGACAAATGTGGCGTAAAAAGGAACCAACGTTCCGCAAATAGTGAAACTATACCGTAAAAAATAAAACTGAAGCCTCAATATCGTCAATCGTTTTAAAAACATTCTTAAGGCCATTAAAAATTATGTGATAATATAATACGTGTAATAGGTCTCACACAACATAAATATACATGCATCAACATAACTGTCACTTGACCTTCTAATCATTTAAATACAACAACGCATTGTTGTGTTTCAAGCAGAGGGCATCCAAAAACAGGCATGAGGCACGGTCCTCTCGGGTCGTAGATGTTGTGGTCAACAGTTACCGCTACATGGCAAACCCACCGACAAACCACAAACAATGCAGTTTTCCCGATTACACTTTCATGCTTGGTAGATACGTCTGTTCCTGTTGCTATCGATTGATAGAAGTCATCCTAAACAACGTCAAACACTCTTTGGCCGAAATCTCCGTTACAAGAACGTAACACAATGAAGAAATAGCTTGAACCTATCACAATAAATAAATAGCTTTCCCTATCTCATGTTTTCCCTGTTCTGTCTTTCGCAAATTACATCAGCTACACACGTTAGATATAACACATGGTGTTCAGTGCACAAAGCGTGCATAACAATGTGGTCATCCCGCATTCCAGCTACGCGCGTCGGAAATTAAACGGCTCATTAGCTTGTTACAAGCTGCTACACGCTGTATACAGCCGAAACTAGACGCCTAGGTAGTTCAGTTGGTAATATTCAACTAGTTGCAGACGTTCCGTTTTGGCTGGAGCCGACCAACCGTTAGTTGCAATTGATACTAATCCTTCATCATCATCATCATCACAGCCCATAACAATCCACTGCAGGACTTCGGGCCTCTCACACTAAAGGGGAGGTCATTGCCATAATCTCCAAGCTTGGCATGCGGGTTGGAGATCGCAGTGCAATTGATGTAAATCTACCCAGAAAGATGCTGCTGCCCATCTTTCGGATTTGTCCCTTAGTCGCCTTTTGCGACACCCACGGGAAGAGATGGGGTGGTGCTATTCTTTGAGGTGGCGGCACCACACACCACTACTTATCCTTACGCAGTATAAAATAAATCAACTGAAACTGACGGTTGGTCGTCTTCAGCCAAAACAGAACGTTACTAGTTTTCATTGTGATAAGTGCCCTCTATAATTATGGCTTGACAAATTTACACGCTCCAAATAATAAGCTTCACTAGACGGGTCTTCAATCAACCTCATTGGTATAAAAGAATAAAGTTAAAAAGCAAATACAAGATTAAGTACGTATTGTACCTAAGCCAGCTATATTGCTAATTTATCGACCTATACAGAAAAATAACTATTTTCAATACTTAATTTCGTTAAAACACATCCAAATGAGACTGAAATACAATTTATTTAAAAAAATGAATTGAAATGACATATTATTTGTATTCCAGCGAGCCGGCAGTCAGCTCGCATGTTAAAAGCCTTATTACAGCTGTCAATGCCTGATGTACGGTTAGTAGCGACCTCTGGCGGTAATAACTTATTGATTTACAGGTTTAAATACGATGGGAGAACGAAAACTGGTCGTTTACTGAAATTGCAAATAAGAGAGATCGTATTTCGGACTTCAATGTTTTATTATATTGAACACAAGTGCGCCCGGCGCGATTTCGCGACACACGCATGTGGCATTCTACCCTTACCTTACCCTACCTTACACCTACCCTACTCCCTACTAAACCCTATCACTACTCTACACCTACCCTACCATACCCTACACCTACACCTACCCTACCCTACCCCTTCCCTACGTACCCTTTTTTTATACAAACCTTGCTCTGACAATTACAAACGAAACAAAACGAATTAGTTAAATTGGTGCAGCCGTTCCTTGGGTTTTACATGGATACCTTGGGTTTTATTATTGCAATTTTCCTGCCTGTGTTACTCGCTGATAATGTAGCTTTCTATAATGAAAGAATGTTTAAATTCGGTAGTTTTTGAGTTATCCACTACAAACAAACGAACCGCCAAACAATTAAATCTTTCCTCTGTATAGTATTAGTAAAGATTATTTATTGATAGGTATTTGATTCTTTCTACAGGCCACCCAACACCACGCAATACAGGCTACCACAGGGCACATTACAACGCGCAGGGTATTCGCAATGGATCTTCGCCAATGGCAGGTTCGCGGTATCAGTCCCCACGATTACCACGCAGATGTATATTTCAAGGGCAATTACTGGAAAGTGGAGATTGGACCGCAATAATTCCCCCGCCACCGCTGGACGGTGTCATTTACTTTTAAACTACTAATTGAATGGCTGTGGTGCATTTCCATAAAGCCCGACTGGGTTTTAATTAATTAAACTCCAATGTACGGGCGGCAGAAAAAGTGTTTCGGAAGCATCGGACGTAATAAATCTTGGAGATTACACGTTATTGAGGCAATTTCTGTTTGTAATATTGAGCGGTGATTGTGAATTTGTCGTAGCAGAGATGTCAAAATATGTTTCACTAGCATTTTGTTCACGAATTTCTCATACGGATACAATGGAAGAAGACGCTTTCGTTACGGATGCCAAAGTTATTCACAAACCCTTTCAACTCTGTCAGTCAAATTTTTATGTCAAAAATCGACAAATCATTTAGCCAAAAACTGGCTTTACACGTCGAGTGATAAACACCAGGGGCGCTATTTTTGAACCGCTTGCCTTTAGTTGAAGGGTTTTATTTTTTTTATAGTCCTCATGAAAAACTCAATATGTCAAACACTTTGATAACACCGAAAGCAAACGGTTCAAATTGGAAAAATTAGCATCACGCATCAAAATAATGAATTTTTCATGCCGGAAATCAAAGTTAAAAATCGTTTGACTCGAAGCGAGCAGTTCAAAAATAAGACATTTCTGTCACTGTTATTTGTTTTAATTCCTATTTCTTTTTCTTTACGTGTACAGAACAGCGTTGGAACCGAGTGATTGGCTTCGCCGTCTCCAAGCTTTTACGATGGGAATGCAACATTTTTTTCATTGCCAATAAAATCTCATCCTTGAAACTCGAGCGCGTTAAATTTAGGGCAACATTAAATATTTCAATACGGGAACGCGGTCCCCGTATTATTAGTGGGCATCTTTACTATGGCGCCCCCGTTCATGTGACTTAGGTATTGTTGTTCGCGACAATAAATAAGACGTAAAATTTTATTTTACAGCGGCAAACGAAAGAAGCTAACGAAATTACATTCAATTACGTGGGGACCGGATTCCTGGCCGCAATAAACTCTCGCGCAGCGTTCCTGGGCCAAATTTTTCGACATAAAACCGTGTAAAAGTGAACTTAGTGAGATGTACAGCGACAATAAATGTTTATAGAGACGTGGCTTCGCGGCGGGCGCTGCAGCGATTGCACGGCGGTAGGGTTGGCCAGCGTATGATTACTTATAGATACTATAGAATACTGGTACTAACGTAATTAAACCTAGGTAAACATAAGTATGAATGAGCGTCGATAGCCGAGTGTTATGGTATCTTGTAAGCGAGAGGTACCGTATTCGAATCCGACTGCGGCCATGTTCCAATGACTCTTTCCTGAGTTATGTACATTAGTTGAATGCTAACCGATACTCTTACGCATCGTGATAAAACCTGCACATTCAGGCGACTGAATGTGTAACCATTGTCTAATCTATTCAGTTTCCTCTAGTCACGAAGGTCAGATGGCAGTCGCTCGACTGTAATTATCTGTTCTGCCAAATTTAGGATCATGGTAAATGTGGGCCACGACCCTCGTACGTGTATAAATTTGATTCTAACGAACTCTAAACTAAATACAACCATGGCTCTGAATTGAAACTCCACCGTGCAGGGGCCCGCGGCGGCAGCCCTACCCAGTCCTACTCAATTAAGTCTTCGCCAAAGAAAAATAAAAAAAATCGCCGTGGCAAAGGTTCTTCATTCGTAGAACAAACACGAATAAGGCAAATTAAGTGAGCAAAATAAGGTGCCTTAAAATAAGGTTCCGCAGCAATTGGGTCACGCGAGCGAAAGTGAAACTTGGAGGGTTCCGCGGTCGGAGTGGGGAATCGACCGCGCCTAATGTAATTAAATTGTGAATTTTTAATTTCTCCGCGGTACTTTTTGTGTTTTTACCAAATGGCAGGTGAAGTATCGTTTTCGTTTCTTTTCTGTTAAGGTAAAGACTTGGGTGAGATTGGATTTAAACGTGAAATAATGTTTAAACGTGAAGAAATACCTAATGTAACAAAATTACGCGTACTCAGAAACGTTACTATGAGGACTCTTGCGTGCGCGAACGCACAGGGTGCCTGACAATATTTGAGTGACGATCGTTCTGCATCCGCCAAAATGAACGCAATTAATCAATCATAGAGCTGTACCTATTGAAAGCAGTGCGTTCACTTAGGTAGTAAAGTGCCGCTAAGTGAATGCATACTAACGCTACTTTATATAGACAAGTATTATTTGTAAATACTGGTGTTATAAATATATATATGAACATGTTGGGACATTTCTCACGCCATCTAGCCACAAAGTAAGCAAAGCTTGTGTTATGGGTGTTAGATAACTGATAAACTACTTATATAGCCTTTTTTTAAATACATACTTATTATACATACAATTTCTGCTCGGCCGGGAATCAAAACCGGGACCTCTGCGTGGCGACCGTGGCATGTTAACCAACTGAACCACTCAGGTCGTCATTCGGTCGTCAGGTCGGTGTAAGCCTCAAAGTATAGTAGTAAAAATCTATTAATCTGTGCTTACTTTACATCGTAAAGGATGACCTTATCTACTAGCCTGATCGTTAGCGTAAAACTACTTGACTAGTAGACATACAGAGTACAGCAAAGACACGAGCAAAATTGTGATGCAACTTCTTAGTAAATAGTAAAGCACAGCATTGGAAGAAAGAAGAGAGTTAAATCCAACCAGGAATATGAAAATGTTTCCATCGGAATAGCTTCGTCGCATTGGCTTTGACGTTTTCTTACTATTCCTTTCACGGTCCAGCCCTTTGATGATGCAAGATATGGTTAATTCAAACGTCATTTATTTATCTAGAAAGGTATGTGGTTGCAGGAGCTTTGAAATTTAAATTTTCAAGCTTTGCAAATCATAGTCTAAGTATTTAAATTTATAGTCGAGTTTAATGGGCATTAAATTAAATAATAAGCACCTACCCTTGAGTTTAAAGATTGTTTAAACTTTACACCACCTAGGCGTCGGATAGGCTTTTCTAACCTTGGCATACCTACTTTCGGGAGCCAAATTTAAATGAAAAATAACTTTTCATAGCATGCTTTTATCGCGCGGTCTATATGATCAATCAGAGTATTTGTCAAGACTAATCAAACGAGCCAAACTCAATGAGTTTACCATGCGTAGTTTAGGAGTTCCTATGGCCACTTCATCAGATCAGCTCGATGGCATCAGAACTTACATAAGTGTGAAAAATTTCAATTCAATCGGAAACCGGAAAATGGGCCGAATTTAACTTGCAACATTTTATTACGCCTGTTCGTGGAGACATGTGAAACTAAATAAAAGCTTGCAATAATCATGATCATGAATATAAATGGTACATGCTACGGACACCCCTTTGTTTTTAAGTAGTACATAAAAAACAGCTAGGAATTATACGTAGAAATACTTTCTTAATTACCCGCGGTACCTTCTGCCCCTTCCCTACCGTGTGCGCAACCAATTTTGTTACCTTTGACAAAATCACGCCGCCTCTCTGCCTATTACGTAACATTACCCAAAGGACCGGCGCGGCGAGAATACCACATGTCTAGGGGTGTGCAAGGATGCCATGACAAACATTAAAAATCAAATACCATACAAATAACCAGGTTGTAATCGATGTGCTGTAAAACTGCGGCGCGCGTACGGCATATTCGAGTAACGTTAACGAGATTTGAAAAAATGGACAGACAAGTTTCCGTATATTCAAACTTTATGTATTAGAATGATAAATTATATAGGAAATTTCCAAAAGCTTTTCATAATTGGTGGGACCGTGGGCCGCGGTGATCACTAACAGAACCGTTGGTCCTTGCATGGTTAATATTTGCAGGACAATACTTGTGAAAGAAGTCGCGAACAAAAACTGCTACTTAATCATTCACGAATGAGATTATGAGACTGTTTACAGCGCAATAATTTTTTCAATGTATGTACTTACACAAAAACGGCATTTAATTTGCTGGTGCAAACAACTTTACTGCAAACTCCATAAGTTGGCGTAATCCGGAATCCGGAAATCGACACATTGCTTTTCAGCGCGTGGCATCCCTAGCCCTCTACACCTTGCCCGCCATGTATTGTCCCTGCACCGTGTTTTGGGTCATAATAATGAGTGTTAGGGTGTAATTTCGCTTGTGGTATGTGGGCGGGAAAGGGCATGCGGTATCGAGACGATCTATAAGGCGCTCTGGGGACCCCGGGGCCCATAATGGGTCCTCACGTGGAGGGGCCCGCGTGTTTGTGCCGGTGGCGCCGAACGAGACGTATGATAGGAATGACAAGTCAGCGCTTGTCATGCTTCCGGCTGTAGAGGTTTACCTCTTCAAAATTATGTATTGGTTTTCTTTTTCCTTTTTGAGGTGGTTTCGTTGTTATTAATATGGAGTTATACAATGACGTATTAAAAATAAATACGATCCTGACATTTTAATGGATATCCAGATTGTTGATTGATTCATTGAAGTAATCGTTATTGTACTAAAACAATATTACACATTTATATAAATATACAATGGTATGTACTAAGGCGGACTTATGCCACAGGGGGATTCCTGCTAGTCAACCATTGAAACATCGAAAGGGTAAGTTGTTAGGTAGGAAGTGCGTACAAAATTGTTCTTATAATTGATAAGGTTAAAAGATGTAGTTTCCCAGCAAGGACTGCATACAAAAATACATCAATTTTATTATACATACAGATTAATTATACTTCATAAGAGTTCAAAGAATAAACTTAGCGGTTTTAAAAACAGGTGCAAAGTACTGGCTACAGACGGTGTACAGAGAGCCTTTAAAACTACACCAGACGGATGCAGCGCCACGCCGCTGCCTGGCGTCGCAGGCAAATTAGAAAATCTTTTGGCGAATAATTTAAGAAGCAAACCGCTGCTAACTTTGCTCCCAGTGAGGCCGATCAAAGACCCAGGGCGCCCGTTCTGAGGGCATTTAATTTACAAGTGCAGTGGCGTCGCAAATTGACGGAGTTTCGGTTAATTTTGGCGTGATCGTTTGATGACGCCAAGGGGTTAGGTGTGAACGGGTGGCGGGTTTTGGGGGATTGGATTTGATGTATGGGTTAGGTTAGGTTAGGTTGAACAGGTTTTGTAATTAATGATCAATGGGCGTGATCGGTTTTGCGAGAAAGAGTGGCACACTAGGATATTAGATATATAGGGTCTTGACGTAATCCATTGTAAATCCAGGGTCTTGTCTAATCAATTTTGATATGGGTGTAATAATCTGAAATAAATGCTATTTATTTATTTATTAAGCTGCCCGAATGTAGTTTCCTTTATTATTTTGGTTAACAAAGACTTAACCCATAGTAGTAAACAGGGACTATCTAGTGCGACAAGCTACGATGCAGACACAATCTTTTTTGCTTCTTTCACATTCATATTCGGTTGAGGGCTGATAGGCCTGCGAGATACGGGCGTGAGTGTGTGTGTGTGTATGTCTGTATGCATACGAAAATTCTAGAAAAGACAAGTACAGTAAAACTGTTGTCCTGAAACTAAAATTACATAATTTTCTTGGAACTTCGTCCGGTCTGGCCCCGACAAAAGATTGACTTTAACTAAAAAACTTTTTGTGGTACTCAACCATATTTATCAATATTACATAGAAGTACAGCTCATGTTATTCTGGGAAGATTTCTAGTTTGTTCTAGTAGTTTGAAAGATTAACCTATACAAACTATCCACCTACCTCTTCACAATATCAATGTAGACCATATTTAATTTGACTGAATTTGATTTGAATTTGAATTATACAATTTGACTTATATTTACCCCACTTTCTACTCAAGTTATATGAACAACCCACATCAGTAACTACATGCGTACCACCTAATCTGTAATCTTGAGCACATTAGAGTCGTGCGCGCATCTTAGGCGCGTTCCCCCTTTATTGTGTTATCCTCAGACCGGCTCAAAGGCGCCCGAGTCGCCTACAGCCGCGGGCGACACTGCCCGTAATTTCTTTGTCTTACAAAACACCCTAACATATTTAATTAACCACTTCTACCCCACAGTTTGAGCAACCAGTCTAACCTAACCTTCTAGCGAACAAGCAACATATACAGCTTAAAACCAGAAGACGGGCCTAGAAACGCTGGCCGCGTATTATTTATAAACACGCACGGCAAATACGTACGCTCGAGCTTTGTTTTCAGGTGCATGGATTACTGTAATTGAGATGTACGGTGTTCCGTTTGCGAAGTTTAATATTTATGGCGCAGGCTCGCTTCGTTTTAATTTGGGCACCGCGGGGCTCCTTCGTGTTGATGGATTTAAATGCTTACGATTACTTGCCTATGTTGCTTGTATTGGAAACCCGTATTGAATGATGCCGCAATGGATCATCAACACACATCTATAGCAGCAATATAACAATAAAAAGGTACACATCCAGGGGACTTGTTAGCCCTGAAATACACCAGACAAAATGTGATCTGAATTTACTTCTTATTACAACGTAAAAGCGTATTTCTGTCTATTTCCCGCTAGCCAGCTGCGACGCTCGTATCTCGCTATCCAAACATCTCAAACATCAACCAAACTTCCACGACTTTATCTAAGATCATATTTTCGTTATTTTTCTTCCGCGGCCCGTGGAGCGTTAAAATATATTCCATAAATCGCGATACACTTATGAATTTCGAACAAGGGCGGCCCAACAAAAATACTTACTTAACAATTTGTTGGGAAACTCGACAACGATTAACAAATGTGTTCCGTTGTGCACACTTCGGGGAAGAGACGTTTCAAATTAATAAAGTTTCTGATATCGCCTCTCGTCGTGTCGTGTTGGCCTCGAATTTTAACGCTGACAACGACGTTTATAAGCACATCAAATACCACAAATATTGCCAATTGATTTTAAGATCTCTATAGAGTCCTAATTATAATGACAGAGCGACAGCTCTTTACAGACGTTTTATAGATTTTTAAGCCATTTAGAATTCGTAACCACAGCAACAATGCAACAAACACTGCATCAGCTGGACGGCGGTGACTGTCGCCCATGATTACCAACCTACTAAGAAGTCCAACAATAAAAACGGAGTCCCATTCGTCCCGCCGCTCGCCGCGGGCGCCGTCCGCCCGCCATCCTACTAAAATATTGACACAAATCCCTTAACTTATAAAATCGTGCTTCCGCTCTCCGATGTAGGCAATATGGGATTTCCGTCGTCATTTTGATGTAGGCCTTGGGGCGGGGGACGCACTATTTGTAGGGGACACCTGGATACTTGTGGCCCAGAGCGGCCGCTGTTTGCTGATCGATACGTGGACCCTCCAAGGCTAATGCACTCTCGGAGAGATATATTTTTGCCGAAAGTCCACTTCAACCTTGGAACCCAATCGGGGACTGCTTACCCGTAAGTGGAGTTGCGAACTATTTGCGGGTTCTCGGGCGTTCCGCGAATGTTAGGATATCATTCGTATCTCATGTATTCTATTACGTTATACCTACTATATGTTTCTATTATTTCCTTACGCTAGTCTTTACATTTGGCAAATTAAGATTATTTCGAGAATGTAAATTAAATGTTCGATGTTCACATTTCTTGACTTTTCGCTATCATACTGCGAATAAGGTTACAAGTGATTTAAACAGAATACGGCCAATACTAATTGCAAATTGCTGGCATTGGACATTTGGAAACAAGAAAATAAAGGAAGAAAAATAGATATAGGTAGGTATCTTTAATAGACAGAAATAGAGTAAAACAACTAAATACACTTAAATAAATAGACAAACCTAATCACCTTCATCGAACCAGCTATATTCTTCAGAAATATTGGAACACTCTTCCGCAAAACAGTTCTCACAGCGCGTGGCAGACGACCGACAAAGGCATACCACTGCATACTGCCAATAACCGACAAAACAAAAGCACGCGAGCGCACCGCGCTTAATCCTCGATTTGGAAGGGTCTGCGTGGAAATGGAAAAATATTTGTCTGCCAACTCCCGTGCGACGTAGCCAGGCCTGCATTTGGACAGAAACAAAATGGGGTCGGTGCTTTCTAGGTTTACAGGATTTTTGTTAAATTGTTTGGACATTCAAACAAACAAATAACCAAAATTATGGCGGTGGAATTTTTGTTGCTTAGTCACGGAAAGCAACTAAAAAGATTTTTAATGAAACTTTACAGTGTTACAGCTAACCAGTCTTATTAAGAGGTAGACTTCTCTCTAGATCTTCAAATTGTTAGTAAAATTATTTTCACTTATTCAGCTTTGCACGATGTACCTACCGGCGCATATTTAAAAAAACCCTTTTTTAAACTCTCGCGTTTATTAACAATGTTATTAGCCTAAGTATTCATATTTCATTCATTCATATCAACGCTACTCAATTGGTAAGAAATCCGCAAAACTCAAAATATCCTTCTTTTAAAACCCCTCCCTCCATCCCTGGACACACCTGCATCCCACGCCGCTATACCTCTCCGCCTAAGACAAACCCGGTGTGCACGCGTCCTTACCGCCGGATCACGTCCGTGTGAACACGCCGTTTGCACCGTTTGTCTCCGCAATTTCACAGTTTATTTAGCACCGCGATCGCGACGCCTGTTCTCGCCTCTCAGTACTCGGCACTCAGAAGAACGAGTGGCTATTGTGGCTTCAAACTATTTGTCGCGACAAGGTTCTTAGAGGTAAATTGCTCGTTTATTTGTAAGATGCAATGGATAGGTTATGAGTAGGTTTGTAGTTTGATCCTGTGCGAAGTTTCGGGTTCGATCATCTTTGCGTTAATGTCTCGGTTGTGCGCGGGCGCTCGGTCCGCCCTGACCATGTTCCAGGATTTGGAAGATCAGGTAATTACATGGGAGCGACTGCCATCTGACCTCCGTGACCCTTCTAACAGAGGAATATTGGATCATGGTTACACGTTCAGTCGTGTGTGCGGGTTTCATCACGATGTTTTCCCTCACCGAAAGAGCATCGCTTAGTGTTCAACGAATGTACATAACTCAGGAAAGAGTCATTGATACATGGCGGCTGTGGGATTTAAACCTATCGATTGCAAGATATCTTTACCACTAGGTCACCGTCGTTTTCAAAGCAAGCCGGGTTGATTTCCTATCACAAATAATATACAAGGAATTAAGTAGACAAATGTATCAAGACAGCTGGATCCAGATATTCACAATGGATGAATTGACTCACGTAGGGCCAAGATTATAATCTACCTATTCATAATTATATAATAAACTACGTCCATAAACAAAAACATACTACTTAATCTTTTCAAATTCAAGAGCACTCAGGCACGCAGACAAAATACTCAAGGCCCCTCACACAGCAAACTAGCAAATATTTGTCTAGTCCCCGGCCATACTAGTGGTAGCATGCAAACAAAATATCCAAAAGTTTTAAGCTCATAACATCGTTTATGCACTGCACTTGGCTAGCTTCAGTTTGCAACTTTTCAAATATCAGCAGCCTTGCGGCCGGCCATGAGGGGACGGCATTATGCAAACTGCGATATCACATTATTAAATGACGATCGTAATACGGCTCTGTGTGTGGCCTAAACAACGGAAGGTTCGACGGTGATAGTTCGTTTTTGATTTTCTTTAGATGTGCTGTTATTGGTCGAATGTAGATTGAGAAAATATTCAAATATTAAATTATCGTGGTTGTTTACTACACTTTCATAGCATATGTTATCTGGTTTATGTTTTATTTTTTACCCACCCATGGTGGGTTCAAGGATTCAGTGTGTAAATTTATATAATAATTATCTAAAGTCATTGATTAAAGAAAAACCTGCGACAAAGTCTACAACTTGAATATTTACTACACTACGGAAGCGGAAGCGTAATACCTAAGTGACTCACTTCTAACTCAAATAAATTACCCCTCTTGATGTCTTAGGGGTTAATAACCTAACCGATAGAAAAAGTATGATACCAAGTTTACTTCAACTCAAATACCTATTGTCCAAACTACTGAACCGATTTTAATGGAACAAAGCTTAATAACATCTATATTAAACTGGCTTTCAAACATAGAATTCCGCATCTAAATCGGTCTATCCGTTCGGGTGCTACGGTGCATACACACAAATCCACAGATACACCGATAAACAAATACCCATGTCAAACTAAAAGCACCCCTTTTTTCGTCGGGGTTTTTAATGGACAAAAGAGCCCCAATAGGACACCAAGAACCTCTCCATTCCAGAAAAAAACTACAGCTCTCCAGCACGCTATCGCGTCATCTTTAAACCAAGCCGGGGCTAGAAAGGCCATCTTGTAGACTGGGATTTTAATGGCCCTTTTACGCGGCACTCCTGGATTGCCTGCGCCGTGGCTCGCTCGGTTTACACTCGTCAATTCAGCCACGGTTGATAGAGCCATGCCGTGTTTTAAACGGCCCCTGGCTTTAATGGAGCCTGATCGTTTCATTCTGCCCGCTTAAAGGGTTTTCTGTCGATTCATTCATAGCGATGGTCTACGTGAGTTGGAAAGTTTAACGTCTGGATTTAAAAATGGAGGTGGATGAAGTTGGTACGGTGTAGGCATAGGAATAATAATGAAAATATTGGTTTTGTGGTGGTGAATGTCATTCTGGGTTACCCTTAGCACGGATGAGGTGTTTTGTCAACCAATTATTTCATTATCTTCTTAGAGTGTCTATGACAAACATCATAATTTAGTGGCCCAAAACTTAGCCACATTTAATTTATTTGTATTCTTAGATTACGCTTAACATTTTCAAATTAGCGTAGGTAACCATTATAGCGCTGAATTTGCGCAAAATCAACCAAGCCTATTATTTAAGTCATTACATATGATAAACAACGCACAAATGGACTATAATAATACATCATCCATGCTAATGGTAACCTACCCATCTAAATAACGAAAACACAAGCTCGTTGTGAGTTGAAATTGTTACTTCCTAGTGCTACTAAAATCTATCCTGGAATCAAAGAAAAGATAGACAAACTATTGCGCGACAATGGAGCCATAAACGTCGAATCCGTAGCGAACTTCAAACTTGTTGCATTGTGGACGAGACTAATAAATATTTCCACTGGCTGAATATAAGACACAAGTCGTAAACTTGGGCAAGTTGGGATCCAAGTGGGCAGTCGAGTTAGGAAGTTCCCCTAGCGAGTTGGTAGCGGCAAACAAGACTGGAAGCCAGCAGACTTGGTCGAGTAAACTACTTAAATGTTGACGGTTCGCGGTGCCGGATTAAGTTATGGCTTGACAAACCTTGTCATGGTCTCGGCTGGCGTTTACGCCGCGATACGGTAGGTGACGGCGTTGTGGATAGATTTTGTGTACGGTCCAAGAGCATTAGTGCGTTATCTAGAAAAATTTCCTTTGCCGTTACAGCAACATTCGCGGCATTTGGTGCATCTTTAGTCAAAATCAGTTTGCTAAAAGAAAGGAGAGTTAGCTGTCCCTTATGCCCAAAGGACTTGTCCTTGACTTGTATTTTTTATTTACTAAATAAATAAATGAATTATTCATGAATGCTATCATCAAAATTGTATGAATTTCTAACGCGTGTCGCTGGCGCTTGATATAAACCGCGGCGAAGCAATCCAAAATGGGGGATTAACGTAATAGCGAAAATCGTAGATAGAACGGATCATAGTTATTCCTTTCCATTATTTGTACCCATATATTCGTTAATTACTCATATGTACATCGCGTTGGCCGCATAGAAAGAAAATGAACTAACTTTGAAACGGTAGATTTGGCAGCAGCAACGTGCACAGTATCAGTCGTCTAATGGCCATGTTGCCCTCATTAATTTTAAGGACAACTCGCAAGCATCCTTCTATGCATAAAAGCTGTAATATTATTATCACCAAAGCCCCAAACTCTTGTCAATCCTCTCGAGATAAAAAGCCTGTTAAACACACAGCTGCAGTATCGATCCAGTTTGTTTCGTTGCACGCTGTACTTTAGCCAGCTAGGTAAAACCGACTGCGTGATGGGCTTGTATCACGATAATCCAGCGTGATAGCGTTAATGTAAGGTGGAACAATGAAAACTGAGAGAAATTCATTTTGATATCATATCGCAAAAAACGTAAGGATTGCAGGCTATAATAACACCAGTTAGTATAGGTATAAAGAAATCATCCTATCAATGACACTGATTAAACACTTTTCTCTATTCAATTCTATGATGGCCAGACTGACTTGTCTTATTTGGTGAACAAAGAATACCCAAAATCATGACTTGCCTGTAGAAAAGATAGATAGAGTGTGTAATTATATAACACATCGAATTTGAATTTCAACTAATACCTACTGCTGCAAATTATCCATTTAAATCCATCATTTCCATAACCAAATAGAACAAGTCAGTCTGGAGAGATTTCAGAAGAAGATTAATTATCTATGTTACCCACTTATCAGCATTGCCAATTTTTCGTCTGCATAAAATAAGTCGTAATAGTAATAATTATATAAGACAAAAATGAGTGTCCAAAGTCCACCAGTATAGAAAACTACGGTATACAAGCAATATCCTACCTACAGCATACTTCGCGTCGGTTGGGTGTGTGTCATGGTAATCCACCGTGATAGTGTATCGCAGGGATTAATGTCCGCGGACTTTCGACGTGCGACTGCAGTCCTAACGTGTGGCTTTGTGGCTTCCCGTGTTGATTGGGTCCGGCTTTGGGCGGCTCAAACCGGTTTAATTTGCTAGGTTCAAACCGGTGACGCGTATGGGATGAAGATGCATTGACATGTATAGGGTTTGAGATTGAGAGTTTCTATTCCAGCGAAGATTTAAATCACTGATTGATCAGTTTGTATTCACACATTTTTAAGATATGTTCCGGGTTTTCACTCGTCCCGTGACCACGATACATGCATGTGACTGCGTCGAAATATCCGGTAAAAGTACGCGGTAGAAAACCCGGACCATATCATTAAAATGTGTGATAATAACCGCGATAGTTTAAACATTACTTTGTATGCTATCTGTTATCAGCTTTTACGCTCGTGGACGTTATAATATTTCGTACATCATTTAGACTTGAGCGCATTGCTTTACAAATTACTTAAGCTTAATTAGTTTAGCAGAAATCAGTCTTAAATAATTGTTTGACATACTTCCTGAAGAGGGGATCCTTCTAACGCCCCCATCTAAACAAGTGCCTACACTCTACACATCCTCAAAGGCAGTAGCTATCCCCAAGAGCTGTTCAAAGCTAAACCGGCAATTACATTCAAATTGATAAAAGGGGCCACCTGTTGACTTCTCCGGCTGAAAAGCGAATAAATGTTCCCTGAAAAAGATTTTATTGCCTGAAAATGTTCCGACCCACCGCCGACCGACAGATGCTTGCGGGATTTACTCCAACTCGGAAAGTTCTGTTTGAGAAAGCTTTTCAACTTGAAGCACAGACTGTTCCATACACTGTGAGCTTTTGAGCTTACTTTTTTGTGGACGTATAACTTTTCCATAAGCAGCTTTTGGGGGACAACACTTATTTGTGTTTGATTCTTTACAATTCTTCGGTGGACTTAAAATGGAGTTTAAAATAAATATTTCTGAAGTGTGAGAAATGTATTATTAATTTATTGACGGATGTTGTGGCGAGTATTTTGCCGTTAAAAGGTAACGCGTGTATTCTCAAGCAATAAATAAATAAGAATAAGTAATAAAAATCATTATTTCTTTTAAAGGATTCCAATAAACAGTCGTGATTGGGACTTTCTTTTAAGCTATAGCCTGTGCTATAGCTATAGCCTGTGTCAGAAGACCCCAAATAAATCATAACTGCATTAAAATTGTACGGAAATCTTTAATGGAATATCGGTACGTAAAGTACCTCTCCAGCTTGAAATAAATTTATTTTCTACTAACATAACAACCAATAAATGTACACAGTAATCTTAGTAAGGTCAATGCAAGTAAGTATTTAAACAAATTCGTTGTTATGGAAAATTAAGAAAGGGGTAAGCCAAGGGGTAAGCTAAGCTACGATTCTAATGCACCTCTATTAATAAATCTCCTATAGTTAAAAATAGAGCATTAAATGAAATGAAAGTGGAAGTCGTCCAAATTACCTGATCTGCCAAATCCTGGATAATGGTCAAGGCGGATCCCGGGCCCTTGTGCGCGAGAGCATAACCGGGATATTAACGCCAAGATGATTATCTTCATTTAATATTCAAGTCTCGTTCAAATGTTACTAAAATTCGTCGATTTGATCACCCTTCAATCGCTGCCTCCATCCTTCCCAGTCAATCACCATCGCGAGTGCCTCGTTTATTAACACATCACCCGTCGATGCGAATATAGCCGTCATATCTAACAAAGACGGCATAAAATTCACGGCTGGGAGCCCCAACTTGTTCGGATTTGCATTTTAACTGCGGGGGTTACAGGCCGCCGGTTCATAAAAGCATTGCCATTTGTAGGAGCAGTTGTCAGCCGTTTATCGATGAATTTGTAATAGCCTTCCGATGGAAAATGTGTCAGTAATGTAGGCGCATTTCGATGAGATTGCGGTCCGCAGATATTTATAAGTAGGTACGGGGAGCGGGAATGGGCCGCTTTGTGCGAATCGACGGGTTTAAACGCAACTAGGAATGTGGTGTATGGATGTACAGGCTATCCATGATAGAGCATGCTAGTGCGTCTAGTTTACTCTACTCACTAGTGAAATGGCTACGAAATAACCACTAGTGTTTATATGTTGTTATTCTTCCTAAAACTACAAATAAACTTTTGTGCATTCACTATGTTTACCGTACATTTACGTTCTTTACGATAACTTTTTTATACGTAACAATACCGAAAAGTTACATTAATAGGAAGTTATTCGTAATAGGTCACTAAAGTTGATTTTGAATAAACTGTTTTATCACTTCTCGTTATCCTATGTTATTATTTACTCAGAGCTTTATACTAATTTAGTCCAAATTCTTTGCTTAGCCCTTACAAAATTGACGCGTCTATATCAAAGAATTCTATTACTACGATAAAACTCTTTAGTCTTTTAGTTACACGATGAAATACATAAAACAATTTAGTTTAACTCCAGAATGTGCTTATACCGACCCCAGTAAGACTCAAAATCGAACTGCTCGTACGTAATATGACATACGGGTGTATTGGTGTACACAACGCGCGAACGAATCGAAAAAACTCGTGTGTCATAAGCCGCGCCGCGTGCGCCGGGCACACGCTCCAATTACGTAAAACACACAAGCAGTTAACCTCAAATTTCACTAATGAAAATTTCCACACAAGTTCGCGAGGGCGCGCCTTATCGTCTATCTGTGGCTTATAGCTTTCGTCCGGCCGTAATTAACGTATGGGTGGCGCCCGGCCTCGGTCGCGAGGTTGCGAGCTTGCGAATCAATTGCCTGCGGGTTTGCTGCCTATTGATGTTGGTGGAGGTAAGGCTTGCGGGATTCGATAGGTGCTTATGTGGATACTTATTATCTCTGTGTATCTAATAATAATGAGATGCTGGTCATTGGGGAAAGCATGTTTTTAGAATGGCATTCTTATTTTTTAATGTAGACACTACAGTTAGAGAATATTTTCTAATTCATATATTAACTTTGTATGGGATTTTTATGTGAACTGGACATAACAACGTCCGTTGGTTCAGCTAGTATTTTATTAAGCTAACCGTCGGGAAAACATCGAATGACGCCCGAACAAGTATACCATATACTTCAAAATTTTATAAACTACTAAAGCGATTTTAATGAAACAAACAAAACTAAGAACCATTTCGATAAAACTGGTTTCAAACAAAGAAAATCGAATCGAAATCAATTCATCCATTCTGGAGCTACGATGCCACAGACAAGAGACAAATAAACCCATACACAGAGCCACAGATAAAAACAAAAGGTTAAAAAGGAACAGTTTACCATAGAGCTAAAGTCTACAGTTTATGAGTTATAGTGTCATGTTACTCTTTCACCAGTGTTCCTTTAAAACTGACCTCCTGTTACTCATTACGGTACTATTAGGAGTCTATGCGGAATATCGTAATTTCATTACCAATTTTCTAATTAACAATTCGAACCTACCAGCGAAAACAATCAACAGGTTCCGTGAAACGAGACACTGTTTGGGCACTTCGGTTTCTGGTTTACACTGGCTGATGGCTGACCGCTCTCGCCGCAAACTAGGTCGCCGATTCGTCGCACCTAACCCAACTTAATGCCATTTAACCACCCTCCTTGTTTCACAAACCACACCGCCATTACCACGTGTATACATTTGATTACAACGTCCGTTCAGGTACAACACCAGCCAGAATGCCGTATCATACGTGTGAGTTGTCGATTTTAAGCGACACCATACCTCGCCCTTTACTGATTACTCATCTATACGCACCTAACCAGTTACATTTATTCGTTCCCCAATTAATATTCATTCGGCGATGAAAACATTAGTGCCATTAACGAGTTTATCACGTTATCGGGGCATCTCTACGAAGTAACGCGACGCAATAAGTAAAATTAAATGGACCCGCAAATAAATGTACTGGGGTGGCTCTGCGGGACGCCGAAACGAATTTATGTCGCTGTTCCCGGCTGTATCGATGTCGTTTGCATCTGAATCTTTTCGAGCGTCCCCGTACACCGTATTAGAGAGGGGAATTGGCCGGGATCTTAATTTATCGAAGTTTTTATGGTTTAATTAACGGAATTCACTTAGGCGTGGGCTCGCTGGGCGCCCGCGGTCGCCGCTTTATTTTACACTAATAGATGTCTCTGGCCTCCCCCTGGCTCCCTCCCTGGTTGCGCGATAATTAGCGCCAGAACGCCATTGAAAGTTTTAATTGAAAAAGCCTTTTCAGCGGTGCAGTTTTATAGTCCGTGGACGATTTTAGAGTGTATTTCATGCAACCTCAGACGGCGGTTAATCTTGACACCTCCTTTGTCGCGCGCCCCAGCTATGGAGCCACCCTGTTTTGCATTTTGTAAATAAAAGTTGTGTTATCTGCCGTTTTTAAAGTTGTTTTGAACTATGGAAAGGAAAGTCTTTGTTTATTGGATGCGCTGCAGTTCTTGATGCCGAGTAAGGCGAGACAAAGCTACTATAAAACAAACTACCACGCCGTGTCTAACTACTGACCGGATTTTCATGCGGTTTTCACGAATATACAGAGTGAGTCATGAGGAAGGTAGAGGTGAATAATTTGTTGAGGTTACTACCTGTGCAAAGCCAGAACTCAATTCTAGCAGTGGACTACTAATATGAAGGCGACACGGCAACTATTAATTTAAAGCAACTAGAACCAACGACCTTGTAAGCACGGAGCGTGTAACATTTCTGTCATTTTACAAAGCTCACAATTGCTACCAGCCATCACGGATTTGCAGTCCGTGGATCGATGAGAAATACATAGCAACTGAGAAGTTACTTGTCTTGAGATATTCCGCAACCGAAAGGCCAATATTTCACAACCACGCCCCTTTGATAAGATACCCAAAAGCATTATACCCTAAAATTATCAACAGTTGTTCTTCAAAATTTCATCGCAGAATTAATTCACCCCCGAAATTTCGAATTCTAAACTGTAAATTGTAGCCTCTTGGCCCAATTATTATAACGTTTATTCTTTATGGGGTAAACAGATCCCTATTTATTAGGGTTGATTATTCGAATTAATTTGTTTGTGTTATGTTGCGGGCTGGGCGGGAGCGGACACGGGCCGGACAGGGCCGTAATCAGTATAGTACGGTTGCAACTTAAGAAATAATATTTTTGTTACTTTTAAATTACGTCGCCATTATTATGGGTACTTATTATTGATATTTGTAGACAAATTGGGCCTCAATTAATAAACGGACTGTTTTATCGTGTAGCGCATGATGTTTAGGTGACTCATTGCATAATTTTGCATAGTAGAGCTTTCGTATTAATTTTAAGTTTAAGTTATACAACAACTTCTCATTATATTTTAAACCAATTTTCATAATCGAAAAACATTTATTCGCCTTACCGTCAGGCAGGCCGCAAGCCTGTTTGCCTGTTTGCCTTAATGTAATATAAAAAAACTAATCGCCACGAAATTACTAAGTGTATACTTGACTCACCTTTTTCCATTGTGTCACCTACTGTCATAGTTTACAAATTTCAACGGTCTCCACAACACACATATATAAAGTTAAGTCTCCCGACCCCCTCCCAAGTACGGCCCTGACTTTTTCTCGAGTTGTAACAGTTTTAGCGGGGTTAGCCGCGCGTGAGAGGCCTGTTTTCATATTTAAATGAGGGTAGGCCCGATTGCGGTAGCGGCTCCGATATCCGGTATCAGGCGGCTCCGGAGCGTTATTACCTGGTATCACTATTACCGGCTGGTATTAAGGTGCTGGAATTAGCGGGATCCGTTCGTGGGTCGTGGTTTTGGAACGGGGGGAACTCTTTCCTCGGGAAGTTAGGCACATAGATGAATCTGACAGTTATCTGACAGTTACAGGTATCTGACAGTTCATATTAGGTAATTTCATGGACTTACTACCCAAAGGGACTGCGCACTGCTTTGACTAAAACCGGGCAGAGCGAGAGTCACCATCGATAGTCCTGTGTCCCTTTCTAGTGTTGCCACCATTGTTGATGCAAATTCCGAATTACTTTTATTACTTAGCGCGGACACCGACCTACCGATCAGGGCCAGGCAGAGTCGGACCGGGTGCAATCTGAAGGTCATATTTTCACCAGGGTCCAGCCCAAGGTTTCCCTGCTACTCGGAACCCATTGGTCCTAAAATACTAGTTTCTAGAGAGAAATTATAGTACTTGTTGATCTACATTTCGAATGACAGCTGTCAAACTTAAAACTGCAATAACTCCTAAACTATTGGTGCTAGAACAATAGTTCCTAAAGAGAAATAGCAGATGATGGCAGCTGTCAAATTTAGAACTGTTGTAACTCGGAAATGATTGGTCAACACTAGTTCCTAGAGTAATATAATAGTACTCATCGAGATCTACATTACAGTTTTAAGTTTGACAGCTGTCACCCGAAATGTAGATATCGACGAGTACTATCACTTATTTTTAGGAACTAGTGTTGTAGGATAAATCGTTACCGAACTCTTTTATCTGATTTGTGGAACAAAAAGTCGTAGGTTGATAATTATGTCGACTCGACGTTTGTCGCAGAAACGTTCAGTAGATCAAAAGGTATTTGACAACTACTTTTCGTATTGTACGGATTACCACATAAAAATACCAAATTCACGGTAAATATATTTCTCCAATAATGGCAACACCAAACATGACACTTGTCAATTTAGAATGACGGTGATTATGCCAATAACATTGTGTATACACTGTTAGAAAGGGACAAAGGACTATCGATGGTGACTCTCGCTCTGCCCGGTTTTAGTCAAAGCAGTGCGCAGTCCCTTTGGGTAGTAAGTCCATGGGTAATTTACTGGTAGTAAGAAACACGACATGTTTCAATTTGTATTCGCGGTTTCTTGCTAAAAATATCTAAGTCGGCCTCAAAATTACTAAGTCAGCGCCCTCGAAAATACTGGTAACCCAATGCTGGATTTGTACCTTGTAGCCCATGAGTGGAAAAAACGTTAATTACACTGCACTGAAATATTTTAAGGTGAATTATAGACATGAAGTAAAAGTAGTAAAAGAAAATAATGTGTTGCAACCCTTCAAATACCTCTTTCAAACTTCTCACCAAAACAAGTCAAGGTCACATCACACCATATCTCCCTGTTTCACATCTCGCACAATTAACTTGATGTATAAGGCCATAATAAATGCGGTAAACCGTCGAAGTATGCTGTTATAAAATTAACAGGTTTTTTGTTAGGGGTCCGCGGTGACGAGATAACAATGGAATAGCTAATTTTTAATTAGGGTGCTTCGCCTCGGTCAAGTTCGGGGTTCCGATTACAAAGCCAATTACAAGTGTCGCGATGTTCGTTAAGAACCCTTATTTTTTAGAATTATTTTAGATTGGGTGAATTTTTTTAGAGAATTCGCTCTGTGGTTTCAACGTAAGCGATCGAAAGGAAATAGGTATGCACGTGAAAGTAAGATGTTACAAAATTGGTTTCCTTGCAGGCATTGGTTTTTAAAATACTAGTATATTTTGACTATGCTATAGTAGGCTAGACTTTAAACTATCTTTAAACAAACAATTGTGTAAAGTATGTTTCAATAGAAAAAGACAAAGCAGAGTATGATAAACCTAAATAAATGACTTATTTAAACAAACACAGATTTCATTTAGGTTTCTGTGATACTTAATTAATGTATTACTTACCGTCGTTCTGCTTTACTTTTGTCTTTTTCAATTGAAACGTACTTTAAAACTAAAGTCGTAGCGTGCTACGAACATCGTAGCATGTGTTTACGAAATATATAAATAAGAGTATAAGTATAGGCAACAAACATTACTCAAATATAAAAATTGCATATTTTTTGAGCATGTAATTTATTTATTTTTTGGACATTCATCACTATTTTTACTCACAAATTGCAGTGGAAATACTATTCTGATTTAAAAGACATCACTGTGGAGCGTGGAAACACCGCACCCTTCGAGGATATTACCACTTTAAAGTTGTTCAGAAGTTGAGGCAAAAGGAAAAACGCATCCAAAAGAGCGGAAATCACATATCCAAACAAATGTCGGCACAGTCGCTCGGCATTTGAGACCGCAGACGGCGTATTCAGCCAATTCTCGCCTCTATGCCGTTGATAATAAGAATCACATACGAACTTGACGTGAATACACAGTATAGCGGAAGAAGCAAAGAACGAATGAATGCAGATCTCCCCCATTTTTCAGGCTGGTTTCACTGAATACGTACACGAAGACAGTTGCACTCATTTTTGTGTTTTATTGTGTGAACTGACTTTGTTACGGCCAATTTTATTGCGATGTAGCAGTCTTACGTTTTATACGTCAGTAGCTTCGTAAGGCTTTTATCAAAAAGGTTTGGATAAGTTTTAGGCAAAGATGAATAGGTATATGAAAGTTTTAATTGGTAATAACTTACCGGTGGTAATAAACGCGACATGTTTTAATTCGCGGTTTCTTACTATAAATATCTAAGTCGCCCTCGAAATTACTAAGTTAGCGCCCTTAAAAATACTGAGTACCTATTTGTGTAACTTCGCTTTTGATTAACAATATTTCGTTCAAAAATGGAAGTAGAATTAGAAGTAGGTGGGCATGTCGGTGTCTAGGCGTGGTTATGAAACGTCTACCTGCGCAATAAAAATGTTTATAAATAACTTACACATTTATTATTAAGCTAGGCATCAGTAATGTTCATTTCAAATATATGACTTTTTCCCTTCAGACTCTTTATTGCGGGCCTACACGAAATGGGAAAGACGTTTATAACTATATAATTCGATTATTATATGACTGGATATGTCCCTCCACCGTTGGAAATTAGAAGTTGATTTCCAAGAAGGTAGGCATGTAGGTGTCTAGACACGTTTATGAAACGTCTACATACGCAATAAACATGTATGTAAATAACTTACACTATTGTTATCAAGCTAGGTATCAGTAATATTCATTTCAAATATTAATATGAAAGTTTTTTCCTTCACACTCTTTTTTGCGGGCCTATACGAAATGGGAAAAACGTTTATAACTGTATAATTCAATCATTAAATCCGCGGATATGTCCATCCACCGTGAACAGGCGTAGGTAGTCGTATTCAGGCTACATATCACTCACAATGGAATAAGACGTCCTCGAGCGGTCCGTCGCCTACACTCAACTCAACAAGTTTTTAATAAAAGCAAGATTATGGAAGGAAAGGAACCCGGGCTGGCGCGCCCAACAGTAGTGCCAAGAATGTCATATAACGTGTGACGCGCTCGGTTACATTTCACACCTCGGTTCACGCTTTCCCTAAATCTGTTGTCATTTTGGCGCGATCCCGTGGAAATGGGGGCAGGAATCCCTCGGATAGTCGCGAGATATTCGCCGCTATTTCTCACATGGACTCCCACTGGTGGGGAGAGGGGGGCCCCCCTCAGACCTCCCCTCGCCTCACACATAACAACAACATTGTAGCCGTTTAAATATTTGAGTGTGTAAAAAGTGAAGCCATGTTATCTTGTTACTGAATTTACTGCGAACTTGGGTTACGGTGTATATTTCCTGCTCAGTAAGTGCGTGCAGAGTTGCAGAGTTCGCACTCGGATATTATGAATGACTGTTACGTTTTTAGGTATAATTTATATATTAGAGGGAGGCAGATGAGCCGACATGCCACCTGATGGGCCCTGATCGCCGCCACTTATGTGAGGCAATAAAATCTCCTAGGACCTGATGGTCCTACCGAATCATAGGAATCGGTCAAAATCAATCTGTCGTCATTTCGAGAGGCTCCATGCCTCTATCAGCTATTGCCCAGCGTATCCCCACTGTAGGACCTATGCGGGCACAAGTAGACGAGAAGATGGTCGTCGCAATCTACTCATAGCCAGATAGTAGATAGACTTACCTTCAAGTATTGGCCGAACGTACACCATATTCCAGAGTTGTGCTCAATTTTATAGCCAAGTGTATGTAGATACAACGTGTCTGCCGGAGACGATTTCTGCTTTTCCGTTAAAAAAGCAAGGCCGTCTTCTCCGTCTCAAGATGGTGATGGACGGAACCAACGTTGCGAGCGGTTTGTCTGAATTTGACCATATGCACACAAACAACAAGTGGAGTAACGACGCGACCTTAATCTTGCTTAGCAATCGAACGGGATTTTGCTCTCACTAGTTAAACTAGAGTTGGCGTAATCAAAAA
Organism: Blastobasis lacticolella; assembly: GCA_905147135.1. NCBI lineage: Eukaryota > Metazoa > Arthropoda > Insecta > Lepidoptera > Blastobasidae > Blastobasis > Blastobasis lacticolella. Next base: position 6,899,327 of record LR990058.1, read on the forward strand.
TTTTGAGTTTGACCCTTTTATCTTTATATATCGGTACTATACTATATATACTCAGAGTCATCATCATCATCATCATATCAGCCAGACGACGCCCACTGCTGGGCATAGGCCTCCCCCAGAGATCTCCACAAAGGCCGGTCCTGTGCTTTCCGCATCCCGCTGGTACCTGCGATCCTTACTAGGTCGATACTCAGAGTAGCACAGCGCAATATTTAAACAAGACTTAGGCATCAGTTTTCGAAAAGAACAACATTGAAAAAAGTAAACTCCAAAAAAAGTGAAGTGTAATTCGTCATGAAAGTATCGAAATAGGAAGTATATTTATTGTTCAACTTTGAACAAAAAACCGTCCGAATTGCAGCCGGTCCGAAAACCGGCCGATCGTTCCGCCGTACTAGACACCGGTTACAGGCCGGGCATCCGTATACCCGGCTATCGTTTACATCTGGCGATTAACGTTACGTATCGGGGTATTCAGGCGCCCTCTAGCGGACGAATCGGGAATAATAAAACCTCCGCGCACAATGCCAACACGCATGACCCGGTTTTAATTTCGCGAAAGCGCTCAGGAGAGTTACGGGAGTTATGAAGTTGCAGGGTATTGGTTAAAAAGTACGGTTACGTTGAAGGGGTTGTGGTTACTACTGTGACGATTACCTGATTGATTAATTGTGACCGGCTGGTTATGTAACATTCTCTACGAAAAGCCTAAGCACCTGCTAAACTCCGCCTGGGGATGCCTGTAGCTGTATGCTTTGAAAGCTTCATCGGATGCGACACCCCATGAGAATGGGGTACGAACAGCAACCAGGTACACGGGTTTGTACAAGGTTTTAAGTCCCCCCGTACACGGCTGGTACGGGGTGGGCCGTACAACAAACTCTCGTAAAATCAACCGATCGATGGTCTCCGTGAAATCTCACCCGATTCCCGGATGATACGGAAAAGTAATTAGAGGCGCGGAGGCTCTCAGGCGTGCGGTGTTTTGTTGATAATTCAATAATTCGGCCTCGAGCGGGCTCTTTCACGCGTTCCTTCCCTTCCCCTAACTTCCCTTCCCTTCCCTCCCTTCCCGGATTCCGATACCAATTCTAACGTAATCAGTCATTTTTCCCACTTCCCTACAACATTTTAACGATAAACTGGAAAAAAGTTACTTGCGCAAGTAATATAGGCGCGACACAGAAGTAAAGTTAAATTGGCAAAGTTACGGCAGGTGATATTGCGAATCTTGTATTAAAAATATGTTATGTTATTATATATATTTTAAGATTTTTTTTGTTTATATACCTAAGTACATTACGGGAGGTAAGCTATGTCATATTCGAAACTGGGGCCCGTACCATCAATTGAAAGCGTCAGCACGGCTAGCGTAAGTATGCCCGCGACACAGCTCCCGTCGCGAAAGAGCGTTTGTTTCCTTCTCTCAATACTAAAATGAAAAAGATAGCAGTATCTATGTCAGTTCAAAACAGTTTTCATTTATTTTCATGACCTATTATCTAGGCACGCTATTGTAAATCCATTTGGCACGAAATTTAGTGCATAAGCTGTTACAGAAATAGTACTAAGGCTACCTCGGACTGCATTTTCTCGTTTCCAGAGCAGATGCAGTGCCTAGGCGCTGCAAAATTTTTCCATGATTGATAGCACCGCATCGTTTGCAACTTTTATTATCACTTAGTATACTCGCTCGTGTTAATTTCTCCTCCCATTATTTTTCCTTTGTTTATTCTAGGGCGATACCCCAGCGGCCGCAATTTGAGTTGATGGAAATATATTGTTGTTGCAGGTCAGGTCCTCGCGTGCACACGTACATGAGCCAATTAATTTAATTAACACCTTAAATAATTGAAAAATTTCATAACCCACTTTGTTACCTGAAGCTTACATCAAACATTAACTTAAAAAGTTCACTTTTTAATAACCATAACGAAGTTTTATGGACACTTTCCAGGTTGTAATTTCATTTCGAAAGAATACACGTATACATTTTAACAAGTAATCCCACGCAGCGTGTGCCTAAGTAAAAAATATCGTTATGGCGTGTAGGCGGGGGTCGGACACGCCGTATGTGGGGAAATGGAACAATTAATGAAATTAGCTCTTAAATTGTACGCTTACGGCGTCGGGCGAGGCCTGCCCGGTGAGAGGCCAGTTTGTTCAGCTTTTTTATTTGAACTCTAATTTCTGATGGTATAGACATAGACGTATCTTTATTTGGTCCAATAACACATTCAAAAATTTAAAACTAACAGAATAAGGAAGCAGGATGATGTGTCATCGGATCAAATTGGTCCAAATATTTTCTTTTATTGGAAATTGGATATAGGTTTTGGTGTTGTGTATACACTATTATTTAGAGCTGTATTAGTTTGAGCTAATCTCGGAAAATAACCGAAAAAATCAACCGATTTCAAAAATTATTTCCTAATAGGAAGCTATGTTCTTCCCGGACTTTATGGGTCCAATGTTAGAAGAGTTTGACTTAAAGCGGTTGAATGCCGCTGTAGGCAATGAGGAGTTTTCCAATAGGTATTTAAGGCATTCCTAACCACTCACTAGATGATATTTTGGTAATTGATAATCGCTTGAAATAGGTTATTAGCAAACAGGATATAAACAATGGGTACGTTGTATTGGATAATATTATATTTGTCAATAGTTTTCAACCATTTTAGAGGTTGTAATAATAATGGAACATAGTGCCAACTTCTAAAAATATTTATTTTTACACTTTGTTCAACCTTTAACAGTTATGTTTATATTAATAAACACTTTATTTTCAAGTTTAGTATTACTTGGCTGCATGAAATCACTGCCACTATCATACAGATTTAAAGAAGATTACCAAAATTGTAGGAGCGCCATCTATTGATGCTTTTTGAAACAAACTATCAATACCTACTAGAAAACTCCTCATTACAACCTTGTCATTAGGATTATTTTTTGGGAGGAGGCAAACAAGCAAGCAGGTCGCAATACCATGACTAATAATTTAAAACAATAACAATGCCATGTTGACAATAATAATTATAATCTCCCTACCCTCCAGTGTAAGCCTGTTGTTTCCTCTGTTGCTTCCGATATGTACCGACGGTATCCTGTATTTATGCAATAACATGTTCATTCATTCATTCATTCTCCGCCAAACGGGCCACTCACTCAACAGTTTGTAAAAATACTTAAGTAACACGTGAAATAAAGCTGGAAATATAGTTTGGCAATTTGTGAATAACCCTTATTAACTTATGGGGTATTTACTAATGTGTTAATGGAGGCAGTCAGGTGTTGAATGGTCGGAGCGCAAATGGCTTTATGGGCCTCCACATGCTGACGTACCTACCTATAGTTGTAGGTGACGGTGCAACAGATGGCGTTACTAGGAACGATATATTGTCTCTTTTCAAAGAGTAACTGTCGTACGGAACTGTCGTAACCATGGAAAAAAACATGGCCGAAACGGATATTAATTCTCACTTAAAATAAAATAAATAAGCCGTTCGCAATTACAGCTTCATATGACTTTTATAGTTAATTGTAATTCCAGTAAATTTTTTTCTTACAACTGGTCCATAAACTGTAAGACAAAATGTGAAAACAGATATGAAATTTCGTAACCCTTTATCTTTTTAATATAGTTTGTGCCTAAAACGAATAAAAAGCAATTAGTTAATGTAGTTTCATATCAGTCTACAATACAAGTATGATTACAAGTATAGAAAGGAAACCCTAGAGATCACTGAATGAATATGGGTAGACTCAGAAATCGCTTACCTAAACTGCACTTTAAGATTTTTTTATATTTGAGAGAGCCCAGGCTGGGAGAAAAGGCCTCGTCTCGAGTGGATGATTGCCGTAACAATCCTGTTCGATGGTGTGTATTTTCGGAATGGTAGTTTAGAAAATATTTAAGTTTAAGTGAACTTGGTCGTGGGTTATACGACTTTTTTTGTCGGTTAGAGTATTTTATCGAAATTTATTAGCGTTATGTATAGATAGACTAGTTATTTCATCACCGAAGACATGGCTTTTTATGAATCTCATGTTGCAATATATTTCCAAACATCCACAAGCGTTTCGAATGACGTAATATTAACGATTTATCATGAAACTCTCACGAAGAGTTCTTATTACGCAATATAAATTTCTAGCTATCACCGGAATGAATATTAGATTTCACTATCGGGATACGAAACGCATGGAGTCGCACTAGGCTCCCCTTTGAGTAATTAAAATTTAAGAATAATGTGTTTGCTTGGTATTCTTCTGTTGGTAACTAAGCAGTTCGAGCTCTCAAAAATCAAACAAATATGTTTGATTTTTGAGAGTTTGAACTTCTCTAGTTCAATCACCACTGAAATTTTGATGTTTTTTGTTCTAACTAACCAATACTACAAACACTATTATAATTTTAGAAATACTTTAAGCCATGCTGTGCACATAATGGATAAGAATTATAGTCTAGTACTTACATTTAAGAAATTATGCACAGTATTGTTTAATGACTGTAATTTGTTGTATGTGCCTTTTAAATAAAAATAAAATAAAATTACGCTACATTTTCAAAAATATAATTACAGCGAGACTCGTTGTCATCTATGGAATCTTTTGGCAAAAGCTTATCCTTTAATGGAGACTACGATAGTCAACACTCTTGATTCTTGTATTGTATAAAATGGTCGCTTAGGGAAATTAAAGACTATGCGGGGTTTTCCTTCTGAAACGAGCCTTTCATATTCGCGTTTTACTGGTGTTTCAAATGAGCAAGGGCGGCGGTAAACACTTACCATCAGGTGACCACCTTGCCAGTTTGGTTCCCTCAATACAGGGAACAATAATACCATAAAAAATAAATAAAGAATCACATACCTACCTAAGTAGTTTAACCACCAATAATAAAAAAATGATAATTAATATAAGTATCTCGAATTTACAAAGATGTGGCATAAGTCATAACATCCGTTTAACAATGACAGATAACTAAATATAAGCAAACCAACTCTCAACGCCAGAGAAAACTTAAAAAATAATTGCAGCGCAACCGACTCCACGGCTCCCTAGCGCCATTCGGTTGTTCAGGGGCGTCGGGTTTCCCCTATTGATTACCCAAAAAGCGGAAAATAAAATTGGCCGCCCCGGGCTGGCACAATACGGCTGCCTGTACCGCGATCCGGCCGAACTTTGCGTAGTTTTTCACCACTCCGTTTAATGAAATACCAGATTAAGCGCGACTTCTTACATTTTTCTGTTCATTTTTTTCATTTTTTACACAACCTAATGTAATTGGTTTTTCGAAGGCATCATGTTCGCTGTAATGAAAAGCTTTTGGCTAACGACAAATTTGTTTTACATGCCTTGGCTTTATAGGTTGAGCGGTTTCAAATACAATCCGTATGAGATTAAAATTTGATTTTGGTTCCGTGAATCGCTTCTAAAGCTCATTTTAACTGTTTGTTCCTTGTTACCTACAGCGTATCTTTGTTTCTAAAATATTGTAAAGCTTCTAAGGCAGCTTATTTATTTATCTTATTTTTATTTATTTATTTAACTCATTATTTGGTACGACAGTCAATATTATAGCAATTACAAAATAACTACGAAGAAACCTGGTCTAGTGGCAGCGTGCTCGCAAGGTTAAGCAACTCACGCTGATGCCAATAACTGGATGGCTGTCCGTAATCGAACTTGAGCACCGCAACGAGATCGCTACCCGAAAGGTGTGCCTCTTAACACCGTTGGCGAATCGAGGTTGGCCAAGGACTTCCACTAGGGTTGAATAGTCTCGGAATTGCACACCGTGAGTTGTCACGGTGATATCATATATCAATATCATTATTCGTTGTATTTGTACAAAATAATGATATTAGTCATCGTCATCCATAAAGATGAAAGATTGGTATTTATAAATTAACTTAGGGTCAGGGGTGGGTTATTTGACTGACAAAGATATTTATTAAATAAGTATTAAGTTTTGACATTGTATTGTTGACTTAGAGAAAAGGTCGGATATCCTCCGACCAAGTTGAGTTTAACTCGAATATTTTCCAAACTACGGAACCGATTTTAATGAAATAAAGCTTACAATAATATTGATTAAACTAGCTTTCAAATAGAAAAAAAAAACACATCTGAATCGGCCCGTTCGCGCGCCACTGACAGATACACAAAGCCACAGATACACGTCAAACTTACAACACCCCTCTATTTTCGTCGGAGGGTAAAAACATGCATAATATAAAATTATAGTATAGTACATCATATGCGACACAACTTCTCTACTCAACATTAATGAGGTACTTACACACTGTAGATATATTCAAGAAAACTCCTCCGAACCTGAACTTCAAATTCCTTACTAAAAACCGCCCCTTACGTAATACGTACTCTCGCGGATTAACTATTTATCTTTCTAGTTGGTATTTGGCTTGCGCCGAAATTTCCTAAAGCGAAGCAAACCTTAATTAAAATGCCTCTAGTTAAACAACGATAGATTGAGGTTGCATAATGTATGATCCACTTGGCAGGAATTCGTGGATTGTATTTAGTATCCATAATCCGAATGGATTTTCTGCGCCTACGTGAACTACACGTTATAATCGCGTTGGGGGGAGGGGAAGGGGAGCGGCTGGTATAAAAAACTTTTATTCCAGACCCTAAACCTGTAGTTACCTACAAAATAGCACCCAAACCTGTTCATCTGTTTAGGCGTAACGAGGTAACAAACATACGCACACACACACAAATATTTTGTCATTTATGTAGTACGACGTACTGTGCGTAGTGTGAGTACTGTTTTGACAACAGTAGAGTGCCACCTGAGAATTGAGCCTATTCGGAACCAGTGGAGGAGTTTGCTGGAAAATCCACGATTCCTGTTATCAATAATAAATTATGTACATTAATTTACTGATGTGCCAAATCCTAGATCATGGTCAAGGCGGACGGGCCCTCGCGTGTGATAGCACAACCGGGACATTAAGGCCAAGATAATAATGATTTATTTTTATAATATATAGAAATTTTGTCAATATATGATGTATGAATCAAACTGTCCCACAGGAAATCATCGCACGTATTGACGAAGACTCCAGAAAGGTTGTACAGCAAACAACACAAGTCAGTCGAAAGTATCGTTGTTTACACTTAACAGGGTAGCGAATCAGTTACGCTGTTCCCCGAGGGCGACTGTTCTATTCAAATTCGTTCATAAATAGATAATGGGGGGAACGGGAAACACGGTTACCGAACTGCCTTATTGGATAAAGATTGCGGGAGGCGAAGGTGGTTAAACTTTACAGCCGACGCAACAGCGAGCTTGTACGCGCCAATTTATGGATAAACAATGTTGTGTTGTGTGATCCCTTGTTTTTTGGTAATGTAGCCGAATTATGTTGGATTTGTTTCTAGATTGGCAGTTTTTGTGTTTTGGTGAAATATTTTTGCATAATTCGCAATCGAGCCTTTTTTGATTCATTACATATTGTAAAATTCACACCGCGCTATCGTCATCAGCTCGTGTGTTTCCGTTGGGCTTCAGTCACTTAGTGGGGATCGTAATATACGACCGACTACCGTAATATCATTCTATACTGGTGGATTTGAGATCAGATGCCCATCTCTGACAACCTGATTTGCTAGATAACAATTTCACGCAGCGAAGTCGTATCCGCGCGTATTATTTAGCAGTTTGTATTGCGCGAGCACCCCGACACTTTACACAGATAATAAATTCTGGAGGATCACGAAAAAAATACTTCAAATTAGTTCGTCGGCATCGCGCTAGGGGGCGGTTGCCAGGAGTAATATTTCGGTGTTCATAACAATAATAGAGGCGAAGGGGGCTGGATTTATTCGGTTTTTATTACTTTTTTACGGGCCCCCAGCTAGGCCCCGTATGGGCCGCTAACAGCGGCGTTACGACCCCGTGGCAATATCTCATATACGGATATACGTCTGTTCGAGTATTTATAAGTGCCACCGCGTGCTATTAAAGCTGCCGACGTAATTTCGTGCCACGTCTTGGGGTGACGGGAACTAACCGAAATGGTGACGTGATGTAACGTGAAAGTTACGATTTTCCGCAATTTTCCGCGTATCCTTCAGATTCGTGATTTTACTCGAAATACACAAATAATTTTTTTAACTATTGCCCAAACGATGACGTAAAAAATGAATCAATAATATAATATATTCTGTTTCTAGGTGTCTAAGGTTGCCTGGAAGAAGTTGCTTTTCTTTTTTTTCTTTGTTTTTGTTTTATTCTATGTATAAGCAATAAAGAAGTTTTCATTCATTCATTCATTCAATAACTGGCGAACAGATATGTAGATATGACAGTTTGCCAAACATGTGAAATTTACAAACTCTCGTTTGTGCACATCAAATAAAGCTTTCAATAAAACGTGCTCCCCCTTTATTTTAATCAAATAGATGCGTCGAGGCAACCAAACGTTTATTTTTATTGACCGTTCCGCCTCGTATAGAGTGAACATTAAAACGCAAACAAGTGGAAGGAACGCCACGATTTGATGCTAGTGCCGTTGTTTGATGACGTTCTGTACATAACCCTACTTGAGTCCATTTAACAAAGTGTTTTAAGAACCGTAGAAAACTTTATAATGTACATGTTAGCGATATTACTATTGATATAAAAATATTTATGAGAAAACATATAAATTTACCAATTTTAAAAGAGTTATCTCGTTTCTTGAAGCTGTTTGACATTTCTTGCAAACTCCATACCTAATGCAAGTCTGATTGAAAACTAATAAGTTACAGAACATGGTCTATTTCAACTGTGAGGGTGTAGTACATTGTCCTACGTGATCGAGTACATGAAACTTAAGTGTTTCTCCTAAAACTTCTTATCTCTTCTTATCTTCGTTCGTATCTCTTACCTCTTCGTAACTCATTAAAACACATAAGCATGTAAACATTTACAGATATTACAATTCGACCATTCCGAAACACTTACACACGTAAACCTCGATTCTAAACAAACCCTCCGCAAGAACTCTAAAGCAAAACCCGTCGAATCCACTAACAAAATGCGGACACATCCTTACATTCCGGATACTCCGTTCAATGACAAGGATACGGATACGGTTAACCCCTAACAGCCGTGGAATAAAAATAATATCGCAGGCGCCGTTCGCGCTCAATGGCCGGAACGAGCCGCGAGTGTTGGGCCTTGATAAGGCGCCCTGCAGTCGAAGGGTTGATGCGACTTGTCAGCGCTCCGTTGTTTCCCAAGCAGTTTCGCACCTAAGCGTGAGACTGGGCTTCTTTGACGGTTTGTCATTGATTTCTTAAAGCAGTTTGGCACGTAAGCGCGAGTAGGGTGGGCTTCTTTAACGGATTTTTTGACGCTTTGTCATTGATTACTTAAAGCAGTTTCGCATCTAGTGAGACTAGGCTTCTTTGTCGGATTTTTCTACGCTTTGTCTTTGATTTTTCAAACCAGTTTCGTAGCTAGGCGTGAGAGGTTGGCTTCTTTGATGGATTTTTCTACGCTTTGTCATTGATTTCTCAAAGCAGTTTCACACCTAGGCGTGAGGCTGGGCTTCTTTGACGGATTTTTCTAAGTTGCCCAATTTCTCCTCTTCTCAAATTTCTCAACAAATTTAAATTATTTGTGCGTGGTTGAAAGTATAAGATTGATTTGAAGGATGCCATATTGCAATAGCTTCAAGGGGTGAAGAAGTTAAATTACATTGATGATGACATAGAAAATAAAAGGGAAAGGGAGTAAGTTGTGTCTTAAATCCACATGTGACTATCTCCAATTGGTTCATTAGACTTGGTACTTAGTTAGCCATCGAACTCCCCAAACCTTCTACACTGATCCTATCTATACTTCGTGCCATCTGTACGCATCGGTTTTCCCAGGTATGTAGCTAAGTACATACCTGATTTAAATAAGCTAAAGCGCAAGTAAATGTTCGTAAGTTCTCGCACACAATGTGCCCGAGCGTCGAACAAGCCGAAACTCGGTTTCCCGGTTATTAATGCAGCCCGCCGCCCGGCGCGCCGCAAAAAGACCAAAACCCGAACGCAATTTAAAGAGAATTCTTAAAGACTGAAGACGGGCAAAAAGATAATTTGGTCCTCCTTAGCCCGACCTCCGCCTGGGGCCGCGTTTGTCTTTGCTATTGTGAACTTTTGTTTTATGAATTATTTTCAGTTGTTTTTATCACCGGCGAGTTCAAATGGAAGCTGCTTTTTGCTGTCGGAATTTCGTTCTTTAAATTTAAAAGGTGTTTCGTGAGGAGAGTCAGCGATTGCAGGAAGATTTTGTTTTGTAACCTCTTAAATTGTATTATTAATATAATAAATAATCATTCATTTATTTATGTATTACTAAGAACTTAAGGAATTGTAAATTCTGAATACAATTCCTTAAGTTGTTAGTAATTAGGTACCGTCATTAAATTCATAATAATAATAATAATAAGGGGTGAGGGTAATAATCCCGTGAACTTCACTCATATTACCGGTTACTCTACGTGACCGAGATAAAATAATATAAACAAAAATAATAATAATAACAATGTGAAATAAAATCATACATTACCAAGTTAAAAGCCTGCTTTTCATCGCTTACGCTTTTCAAGCATAATAAATGAAACATAACCTTGCTATACAAAACAACCCAAAACATTTCCAACACACAATCACAACATGTAAAAATACCGAGTGCAACTGAGACTGTTCTGCTCCAATTAACCATTTGTTTGCTCGGAGCCTAGTTAAGGCGTTTTGTCATGTTAATACAGCCAGAGGAGCCTCAAATTGCTGAACACTCGCCTTATTAGGCACACATTCATAGGGTTAATTGGCGGGGAATTCATAATGCAATTGAATACTGTTGTTTCAATGATAGCGAGTAGGGTTGACATTGTATAGACTGTATAGAAGACGGACTGACATGTTATGAATAGTTTGAATGTCATAATCCGGGGAATTTCGAATAATCACTATCAGTATACAAATGTAAATGGTTGCCTCTTATAATGAATAGGTATCTTATATGGAAATATATACATCATAAACATTCTCTGTTCGTGATCATAACGCTTATTCGAGGAGGGCTATGTTAAAACCTCCAGGCTTCGCAGATGAATTTCAAACTGCAATGTACACAAGAATAAGTATCAAAATTAGTGAATAGTTATACCACTAAGGTGGCAAACAAGGTGGCCTGCCTATGGACGTTTGCAGTTCCAGGCGAACCATCCATGCCTTGCCGGCCCCGTAAAAACTGAGCTGAAATAAACTGTGAACTGAGGAGGTCCTAGGAATCCTAGCCTGTTTATGCTACTACTACTAGGCTTAAAATTGTAATTAGAAGGGATTTGTATTCTATTTCCATCGAAACAGTATGGCTATTCTCGATAATAGGACTGATAGCAATCGCCCATGCTCGTAGGGTAGCATTGAAGACGTCATCGCCAACATGAGTGCCAAGATGACCCTTTGAAGAGTGTGTAAGGAGCTAAGCTATTGTGGTTTTCTAAAAAGTGCTATAGTAGATAATTAATTATTGGCATTTAATGCATTTAAACCAAGAAAAGGTGCAGTTTCTTCACGATCACAGCTAAGCGAAGTGGGTAAACAGTGGAAAACGTTCACAATTAAGGGAAGAGAGAATTCGTACCAGTCTCAAATCCAACAAACGTAAAAGAGATTACCTACGCTCCAACTGCTTTCAACTTGTATAAACAGTGAACAAAAAATGTACCTAAAAAAAAATGAATTCGTCCGCTACAGAACAAGGCGAAATTGCCATAGAAAGGCGGAGAGAATATTAAAAACGTTTTAGAAAGACAACTGAGTGAGTGCGAGTTATTTGGATTTTTTTTGTCGTTTTGTCGAGTGCTGACAACGCGTTAAGGACGTTGCACTCTCTACGAGGTTAGACACATGAAATATGCATTCATTTTCGTATACACTCACACGTTTGAAATACTTTCTTAACGTTGTCTAGATGAATAACTTGTCTTTGTAGATACGAGGTACAACATCTTTGTTTGTAGCCTGGAACTATAAAAACTGGCGATAAATATTATGTTGTCTCATTAAAAATTACATTAACTAACCAACTAACAAATGCCTCAAGGAAGTTTGCACTAATGAAATAAAGTCGCGGACTTAAGCCATGGTTATAGGTGAGTAATATCTGTAAAATAGTGTCTTGTTGTAATAATTGAATTAGAATATTAGTAAGGGGGTAAGAAGCTGGCTTATTATTCCTCGTTCTGAACTTAATTAGTAACGTACATGAAATGAAATACCAAACAAGGAATTTGACGTGCGAGGCTGAAAAGAAAATTTTTAAAAACAGCAGTTTTAGAAATAGAATTAGTACGGTCTGTGGCTAATCGGGTTGCATTTTATCGACTTCGATTCGGATGCAGTGCGCAAGCGCCCTTAGCTGAAAAACAGAGTAATTGCTCATTTCGTTGTTTTTAAATTCGTCTTTGATGTGTTAACAACATGCCTACAGTCATAGATAGATTAAACAGATTATCTACATCAGTAGGTTTTCATTTATGAAATAAAATAAAATAAATAAGCTTGGACGACACACACAGCGCCATCCAGCCCCAAACTAAGCAAACCTTATATTACTAGACAACTGATAAATACTTTTGAATACATACTTAATAAACATACCGCGATACTCATACCAACGGTACCACCCGCGCTGCGCACCGCGACTACGTATTTTTGCGTTAACCCCTCTGATTACGGGCAAATTGAAATAAATTGAGTTTTAAACCTAGCAGCCTCCCGCCGCGGAACACAAGATGCCGCGGCCCGCAGGGGAAGGGTTATTTGTAAACTGTAGGGTTGGCACTAGTAGTGCTTTATTTAATACAGATTATAGTGTACCATAGAACCTCAAGGTTTGATGTGAACTAGTTTTTGCCCCCGATTTTCTGCGCGTAAAATTCGGTTATAACGTTCGCATTGCAGACCCGTTCCCGCGCAACCACACTGAATTTCGGGATAAATTATAGCCCGTGTACTATTCTGGGCTTTTTCCACAGTTCCAGTTTTGGCCATAGTTGAGTTAAGTTTCTGGCATTGTATCTGTGTTCCGTTTATGAATGAAAGATGCCTCTAAAGGTTTAACAACTAACGCATTGGACAATTCACGCAGCGTCATCTAGCCAAAAATAAGCAAAGCTTGTGTTAGGGATGCTAGACAACTGATATACTACTATAATACTTTTAAATAAAATACATATATTATTTAAATAATATACATACTTATTATACATATAACACCCACACCCATTACAGAAAATACCATTCATCATTTCAATTTCTGCGCGGCCGGGAATCGAACCCTTGACCTCTGCGTGGCACATCGGCATGTTAACCACTGAACCAAGTCGTCAAAATATAAAAGAAAACCAGCCAGCCCTGTGCAAACGGCCGTAATAGGAACGATGATTTCTCGGCTGCAAGCGTCGCTCATAACAACAAAGTTTCCTCGCCGCCGCCGCTCGTCCCGGTTATCGAGTAAACGATTCCGGTTTGCGGTCTCTGGTAGAAAATAAGATTCAATGAAGAGGTTATTTTATCATTTATAGTGAATCGAACAGCATTTGTTGTAATTCATAAATTACCTGTTCTTACCTTTAAAGACAATCAAATGAATGAAAACACGTTATAGCAAAAAGAATACAATGGGTATTTTAAGAAACAGCATAAAAAGCAACAGGCGGCCTTATATAATAAAGCGATTCTAATTACTGGGTATGGTAACAGAGATTCGAATTGCACACGAGTGACAGTGAACTTAAATTGTCTTTTTTTTTTATTAAGTCAGGTTAAATACACCAATTAATTTACTATGACTAACTTAAAATATGTTAAGTGAGAGACTATACCGTCCTATAGGTTTACTTCGACGTGAGCTCATGTTAGGTAGACGTATTATAATACTTATTAATATGATATTTTTTTCCGATTTGCCTTCTCATAGGTCGACTTCACGTTACTAAATAAAAATATTACAAATGTGAAAGTATTATTATAAGTGTAAAATTTCACGGCTAATTGCACCGACTTCGATAAAATTCGTTATTTAAATAGTCATAGCCGAGGATGGCCATAAGCAACAAATGCATTATGCAAATATTCTAGCACCTGAGAAGAGATATAGGTAACGTTTTATCCCTATACTTTTTAGCCTCACTCGCAAGATACAGGAACGATAGACAACGCGGGTGGAGCCACGGGTAGAAAGCTAGTTTAAACATTAATACAAAAGTGATCAAATATTTTGATGGAATATTTAAAGTTTGTTTGTCTGTCAGAACCGTAGTAAGTGGAACTATGTGGTCTCTGCCTATCCCTACGGGAAAAGTAACAACCATACGTCAACGCGCAGAACTAGACTTTCTAGAGATCTGTCTGGTTGTGTACCATAAAAATTAATTTGTAATTATTTCAAGTATAATTGTCAATTTATGATAACTTTCATCATAGTAGTCGAGTAAAATTTATGGCAATCACACAGACACATAGTTCAAAGCACATTAAATAGTCCTAGAGGCTGTAACTTAAAACGTAATTGCTTTTCGAAATGAGTTTTAGTTGCGCATCTGCGAGTATTGGGGCAATCTCGGGATTAGATTTGCAACTTATTATAAAGTTACTATCGAGTGTAGCTGGTTTAAATTTGATAGATATCATCCCGGCTAAATTACAGTCGATTCTAAGCAATACCAACAGTATCGTTGTCTTAGTTTTATTCAAAATACTTTTACGAACCTTTACTTAATGATCACAAGGTATATAACATAATATGACATAATAAATAATAAATAAATAATAAATAATCGTGGACAAATTCACACAGCGCCATCTAGCCCCAATGTAAGCAAAGCTTGTGTTATGGGTGCTAGATAACTGATAAACTACTTATATTCTTTTAAAATACATACTTATTATACATAGAACACCCAGACCCGTAACAGAAATTAAAATTCATCATTTCAATTTCTGCCCGGCCGGGAATCGAACCCGGGACCTCTTGCATGGCAGATCGGCATGTTGACCACTGAACCACTCAGGTCGTTATCATACATCAATAACTCATGATTGTCTACTACTGTATCCGAGCCTCCTCTGCATTAGTGGAATATGCAGTGCTTATAATGTACGAAGGTGGTAGCTGGACTGCCTCTATCATATTAGTCACACCATGTATAGTCAGCCCCCTATCATAGTATATAAATGTACGATGAGGGGTCCGTTCTCTCTGCAGCTTCTACCGGACACAACACAATCTTAACATTAACATGAAACTGCAATGCAAGCCTCCACACTGCACAGTCCACTCGTTCATACGGAAGCACGTGTTGTCCTAATCCAATTGAGCAAGCCCAGACAAGCCCGAAGACACCTATGTGTAAATTAGTATAGTTCCCGCGACGACCGCGATTCTATTGCATTACTGCGGGGAGCCGGCCTTTATTGCTCAATTTGACTTTATTTAACGCAATTCGCAGGCGGGAGGGGGCGGGAGGGGGCCCCCAGCCGCGACGGAGAACAGATGAGGTCCCTCTCCAATCCACTTAGCACCAGTAGGTGATCGCAATACGGCTAAGACGCCGCCGGTATCCCCACTGCGGTAACATAATGGGAATTTCCGACACAACATTGCGAAACTGCCCGCTACGGCCAGAGTAATGCCTGTGCCTGCAGGTATTAGTGCAACTGTACTGTGTTTATACCATGCCACGGTTGCAAGATTGCAACTGCATGCATGTAGCTATATCTAATGAGAACCTCAACTTTTGTCGGAATTGATTACGCTTGCGAGCGCGAGATACGAGTAGATAGGTAATCCCGCTCCCGGTTCAGTTTGTTTTGGTTAAGAACAAGTTTGCACTACAAAGTAATCTTCTTAACCGTCATGTTTATGATCCGGGTGGATGCGGAGGCGCGGGGGGCGGCGGGTGTCATTTTCACGCCGCCGTATTGCCCGCGTCGCGCCATAATTGAATAATAAAATTGTACCGGATTTCGGCTCGCCACTTTGATTCGTTGCAGCTGATGGAGCGCCGGGCGGCTGATGCTCCTATTACGGGTTGGATTTTGCATCCCCTACGGCAGTGGATTATTAGCTTCAAAATTAAATAACGATCAGATTTTCCCTTCTAAAATAACGAAAACAAATCAGCTAATAAGCAACTTGAACGTGTCATCTGTTTGTTTTACGCGAAAATTAATTTCAACTTTCGTGATTGCTTCGCCGCTGACGGGTTGACTCGATACAAATTAACGCAACGCGAAAGACAAATTTGGAACGCTTAGCCAACTCTTTTTCATCAAATATGATTTATTTTCGCGCGAAAATATGTAAAGTAATACGGGCGCAGTCGGGGGGTGTTAAAATTAAAATGCTATCTTAGCATTCGGGGCACGCGAAACATTAAGTTCCTCCCGCAATAAACCGCGCCCTTGAGGGTGTCACTCAGAATTAAAATTTGCCGCCAGATCTCAGGGCGGCGCGGTGATGGATCACCGCCTGGCTCCGGCAGAGAGGTGAGGCGGCGATCGTGTCAGGTTATCCATGTTCAAAGAACAGTGTAGCAATAGAGTTTACAAGTTAAGTTTGTAGTTATTTCCTATGCTAGTGGACCCGGCGCGACTTCGATCGCATACACCTACTTTACCTACCTTATTTTTGCTTAGAAACCTTTTTAGATATAGACATAAACAGCACTATAACTTTTTTGTCTTGAATCACTGCTAGATGTATTATTGACAACCACATTAAATTCCGTTGCGAAGTTTAAAATTTCAAAGCGTACATTTTGAGATACAGACTTTGTTTTATACTATATAAAGGTTAATTTAATTTATCCAATCTATCTTTTAATGGCGATAACGGGAATGTAATTAAGTTGTTTTGAATCTCTACTAAGTTACTATAATAACTGTACATGAAACCCCCATTAAACTATCGATTATTAGGGGCAGCCATGTGCAATATGAAAGCCCATTATTATGGTTTTAGACTACGACACAAGGTGGTTGTTAGACATGATCTTTACAGAAAAAAAAACCTTAATCTTCCTTAACTCTAAACCTAATGAAGATAAGGTTTGCAATGGTGTATCGATCGAACAGGCGGCCGCAGCGCTGCCACTCTGGTTTGAATGACGAAATAAATAAACGCACGACGCATATAGCTTCCACTTCAACTGGCAGATTCAATAAAAAAGTCGCTAAATCACTGTTCTGTTATCGTGTCAAAGCGTCATTTGCCACCGAGTCACGATAAAACTCATTATTGACTTTTATTTCGTCACAGTCGGGTGTTTAGGATCATTCCGAACAGCTGTCTGTTGTGATACCGAAATAGAATTTAATTATGAAACTTTCTACATTTATTCATTATATTTTGAGACTCTTGGCGTTGATGTGGGTTATCTGCGTAATTCAGAAACAGCTAAAGTGGAAAGTTTGCCTGGTTCGTAGCACAGTAGCGCGTAGCATCGCGTAGGCCGTAGAGGGTTACATGGTCAAGTTGTAGGCCATAACGTTTGTGTAGGTACGTTTAGATGTTCTATCTTACTCAGTCGCGACAAATGAACGACGTGAGATAGAATATATATCTGATCATCAAAACATGTTAAAGGTAATTTCGATTTTCTGATGGTCTTGTACTTGAAATACCTACGTCGAGCCCCGCCGAGATACAGAAATATTTGCCAGTATTTTTTAATAAACATATAATAGCAAAATGCTGATTTATTCAAGACTAATCAGATTCAGCTAAGACTAACCGGATCATTACCCGGATGAAATCCGCGTCCAAACCCTCTATCAACAACACAATCACATCACCCATATTGAGTGCGGCTTTACGCTCATTATATCCGAAATGAGAAATCTATCGAGCCTAGCTAATCTCAGTGTTGTTGACTCTTGGAGGAGGACTTCAAACATAATTATCGGAGGAGCCAGTTCCCAGAGGAACGAAGGAGGGTGGCGAAATTTCTTGAGCCAACACCGAGCGACGATACCGCCGAATATCGAGGGTCATTGTTTGGTTATATCGTTATGGGCTTATTGATTCCATCACTCCTTCATTAGAACGTGCGATATGGCCGCCGAGAGGAATGTATGGGGTGCGATGGCACTTATTTGACAGGCGAGTGTCCATACTACAGGCAAAGAGTATAGGATTGATCTGATGATAAGTAATCCCTGGAACTAATTGGGTAATGGTTTGATAAATAATCCCTCGAACTAATTATAGAGGTTATTCGGCGACTATTATTTTCGGACTAATATTCGTCGAGCTTATGTATTTTGGATTAAAATTAATTCGATGATTTGAACGTTCGGGTAAAGTGTTTCGATAGTAGGTTATATCACTCAAATGCAATTCGAATATACACAAACGGGCCCCGTGTATATCTGTGCGTCTGTGTACGGCATCGTAGTTCCCGATAAGACGAAAATATTCAATATGTTTTTTATTATTTCGAATCCATTTATCGAGATGTTTCTTAGCTTCGTTTCATTAAAATCGGTTCAGAAGTTTGGGAATTATTTAAGGATATGTAGACTAGGTAATTGAGTTCTACAACATCAGCCAGGTTATTATCTCCTCCCGTTCATCCATAGAGAAAAAACTCCAAATTTACTAAATATCGTAATTTTTTTTGCGTCCATCTCGCTTTACTTTAGTTACTGCAAGCTGTTACGACGTCCCTAATACAAACCACTACGAGACGCAACCAAAACTCCGTTAAATTAACCTGGCGGTGTTCTGTTCCAAAACTAATCAACACATTTGTAAGACGTCGTTATTATAAAATTAATTTGCGGTGTAAATAGGTACCACCACTGGTTTATTATTAGCTCTGAGCTTGTAAGTTGGAACGAGAATTAGGTTAACCGCGCTCCCAGACTGGGACCCGGCGTAATCACGTATGGGATTTACTTGTACGCAAATAATTTGCAAACGATATTGCCTGAAGACAAACTCGGTTTAGGAAGGAAGTATTGGGGTGTTAAATGTTCGTATCCGCTTATTTATTGAGGTAATAGTCAGTAGTTACTTACTTTTGGTGAGTCTATAATACTAATTACTCCGCGTCGCTGGGCGAGTGGTTAAGGTATCCGAGTTGTAGGTAGAGGTCCCGGGTTCGATTGCACTGCGGCCATGTACCAATGATCTTTTTATTTCTAAATAGATTTCCTTTTTTAAATTCAGTTACATTTATGGAGCGTCGGTGGCTTAATGGCTACCGGGACTAACTCGTAAGCGAGCGGTACCGCTTTCGATCCCCAGTGCCACCATATACCAATGATCTTTTTCTGAGTTATGTACATTAGTTGAATGCTAACCGATGCTCTTACGGTGAGAGAAAACATCGTGATGAAACCTACATATTCAATACAATAATTGTAACAAACGTTATTGTGGTAGTTCGAAATTGGCAAGTTTTCGTGAATGGACCACCTGGCCCTGGCCCTGTATACTTTCCCACAGAAGACCAACGCCATACCAGAAAAAATCTTCTGAATTGACACCACAGCCATGTTCATTTCAACCCTTTTTTTTCGAATCGTATAATCTATAGGTTGCGATAACTGCTTACCATCAGGAGGGGTGTAAACTTCTTTGCCACCTTAGCGAGATATACCAGACAGTTAAGTATTAAAAAATAAGAAGTCACTCGTTTTCGTCCTTTTTTTCTTACTAGAATCCATAATTGTTATATACTATAAACCAATCGAGAACTCAATTTGTGGACTGCGGCACACCCTGCACTATTTTTTGCATCAGCTCTGTAACAAATTCGTTTCATCTCGTCGAAAGATAGTTTCCACTTTCAAAGCGTGTTTCAGCGAATTTTAATCATAGGCAACTAGTGACAAGCTTTGATTTGATTTGTACGTTAGCTGCAGATTAACCCACCCTCCAATTTTAACTGCACGTTTAGAGTTGATACAACTACATCGATTCCATGAGCTTTTCTCATAGTAGACAAATGGTAGGTAAATATAATAAATACTTTATTTACTCGATTGAATGTACATTATTATAGCATTACATTAGCCGACTGAAATTAGATCCTATTTTACTAAGTAGGGCACGTAACTTAATCAATTAATATTCGTAGGTAATTGTGTTCGATGCAGCCAATGCTACAATTGATTCGCATGGCTGTGCGAGTCTAAAGACCCATAGATGTATCTCCTGGTCGAGAAAATAACTTGCAGTCTAGTAAGAATTGACGTCGTAATAAATTAAAGATGATGACTGCTATTCAATACGTCATATTTATGAACAAAATATGAGAAAGATCTTAAAAGGTATTGTCTGTATCTTTAATAGAGTTTACGTGTATTTTCGAGACATACTCGTGACGGCTCTTGTTTGTATAGCCCTCTCTGTCTAATGAGGAATTTCAAAACATGTTTATTTTTATTTATTTTGCTATTCGCTAGCCAAAACTATAGTCGAAACGATACAAAACCGTTTCTTACATACATATTTCAATCCTAGTCACCTGTTCCTCCTAAGGTTACAAATACTAATTTCGCGGCGCTATCAGCCCGCTGTTACCCTTCACAGCAATATTTTAGAAAGCCAACCATTATATGCGATCCATTATGGCATTGTGGTATGCAAAAGTCATTCAAATTCGTAAAAAATTGATTTGATAATTACAGCGAATTACGTTTCAACACCAGAGAAGCGTAACTGCATCACACCTGAATACATAATCGTCGCTAGCTGCAATACCTCTGTCTTAAACAACAACCCCCCAGCTGAAATAAAACACTAAGTTACTATCGCCCTCTTCGCTGCCCGCAAGGGTTGTCCCGCCTCATTAGCATTTTAATTAGCTGTTGGCGCAGCCCTGCCACCTGCACCAGACCCAGTCCTTCACTTTTGTTTCGCAGTTATGCATATTTTTGTTTACACTCGCAAAATACAGAGCCACTTTGATGAGTTCGCTTCTTTCGTGGGATTCATTTCGTAAACATTCATGAGATCTCAAAACCCTCTACAGGTGTGGAGGAGAGTAGTGTATTGAGCTGGAATAATAAGCATAATTGAATAGCATTTATGCGTGTTTTTAATCTTATCAAACCCACACTTACACTACATTCACGACACTTCATGTTACACTCGCCCATGAAGGTAGCTAACTTTCCAATCTTATTGCACTAGGACAACGATAAGTACACGAATAAAATATACTAATAAATCGTGCATTTATTCTACACTACAAGTTTACACTCACCTTTCAATTTCCTCTCGACATTTCTCTCCGGCTTCGCTAAAAAGAGACGCGTCAATTAATCCCATGTTCCCGGTAGCAAATTTGCCTCCACTAGATAATAACCTATCTTGCAATATAATTAGGCGTCCGTCGGGAGATTTATTAAAACTCCCCTGTAACTTTCAGTAGCCTTTGTGGGGATCAGATTGGCAGTTCGATTATCCTACAGCTCTCGCAAAAAGGCATATAAAAATTAGTCTATGTCCCAGACTCCTTAAGCACCCCGCGGGGAGCGAAGGAAATAACTTTGCGACGTTAACGCTGTCCTGAGATGCGATTGCACGGTATTAATGTCTTATATCCGAGTACTTTAAGGCTAGGCAAATTAATTGCTGGAAACGGGCGCTTGGCTACCCGAGAAGTGAATTAAACTGGCCATAGCCGTTTGACAAAAACTTGAGGTGGGAAAAATGGAAATGGTGTTATTGTGTAGATATAAAATTGAGTACTAGACAAATTTGTAATGAGTATCGAAGCTCTAGAGGGCAAGTATCTAGGCTTGGAGGAACCGTGTCTTTTTTTATATTAGACTAGCCAGGCCGTCATCTCACCTGATGGTAATTGACAATGCGGCCAAAAATGAAGCATGCCTGTCCAGGAACAGCCTATTCAATCTAGCCATGGCTCTAGTATTGGCCGTTGGCACAGATATTATTGAAAGCAATTTAAAAAGTTAGAATATTTCCAAACGTTCAAAAACGGATTCGTTTGGTTCACACCAATTCAGTTACGTGAAACATGTTTCATCTAAACGCAAAGAACTACAAAAGTACTCTAAACGAGAACTAAAACAAAACAGACAAATCGATCGACAAACGGTGGAGCGCAACGTATTACATTAATACTGTTTCAAATCGCTCCCGGAACCGTTCGCCAAATACAAAGCTACCTAACATCAGAAAAATACGGTATTGTCCCTTGGCGGCCACATTTACGTCCGCTTTATTATTTTTAAGTCCTTTCTACTGCTCCCCGTTTGAAAGTTGCTCCGGCCCGGTCGCGGGATGAAAGTTAATTTCTTTTGGTGTATTTTAAAATTAATTTTGCTTTTGTGGCGAGCCCGCCTCAGGACGTATTGTGAGCGGGGAACGGTAATAGCGGAGCGGCTGATGCCTCTTTGAGCTCAACGCTTTTGAACCACTTATTGTAACAATTCACGGTGAAATGTGTTCCAGGTTTGGGAGAATGGCCCTTTTGAATACAGATTTGGGGGAAATTAGTACGTGTGTATGTGAAATTGTGCAGAATAACTGGGTGATATCTGCAAGGATGTGAGGAGTTGTAACAACAAAATATATACTTACCTACTTAGGTTCGTAGCCTGTGGAAATTAGGCACTCTATACTCTGCTGGTTCCTAGTAGGGTGCAGGCGTCTACGATATAAAACAGTAACTTTCGCCCATAAGATCTACGATTCATGCGTTCATGTATACCTACGTAAACATAAATGCAGAACCGCAACTGCATTATCACTGTGAGGACTGAGATGATATATGTCTCAAGGCTGTAATTGTGCTGGGTACCTTATTTTTCAAACAGGAATACAACATAAAACATAAAACTACAGGTGTTACATAACATGGATGTGGATGCTGAAAGGTTTGCATGCCAATACTACAACGCAAAGTGAGATAACAAATTGGTTATTTTTTAAAGCTGCAAATAAAAGGTCGCGCGTATTGTTTTTAGTACCGACTAAAACTGTGATATATCTTCTAACAAAAAGATTTGTAAAACATTATTCCAGTGCTAGCATATGTTACAGAAGTCTATTTTTTACATACTTTTACATTTTACTATTTTTACAACATATTTGTAGACTGTTTGAGATGAATTAAATTTACATAATTCAGTGTTGCAGAACCCTCTGCAGCATCAATTAGCATATAATAAATTGTTTTGTACCGTCAGCTGCACTTAGGTGGCAAACAAGCTTACGGCCTGCCTGATGGTAAGCAGTCACCGCAGCCTATGGACGTTTGCAATACCAGGGGCCTCACCCACGCGTTGCCGACCCCGTAAAAACCTTATAACCCCTTTCTTGAAGAACTTGTATGCGAGGAGGTCCGTTCACTTTGCAGCTGACTGAACTTACACGACAATCTGATGCCACTCGCCCGATAGCTCAATTGCTAATTGCCTTCTGCATTGAAGATAGTCGTTTCAATCCTGAAAGAGCAAAAGTCTTTAATTATCCACGTGATACCTTACTGTAAACTTCTTTTAATTTTTTAAATAAAAGAGACAAAAGTACGAAAGACATCTGCGGCAAAGTCCGTGGGAATTAGTCTAGTGCACAGCCAGTCTGGCCCAACAGGTGGGCTGGCGGGCGCGCGGTATCTAATTGTCGTTCATATTTTATGAGACTTGTTCGCTTTTTGCCGGCCAGTCTGCTGCTGGCTGTAAATCGTTTTACATTCGAGTGGAACGAGCTTGCTTTTTAATGTTTACCATTTTACTTGTTACAGTACAACCTTTATTTACAATCTATACGCGTCGGTTTTTGATACCTACTGGTTTTTTCGGTATGTGCAAAGCCATGGATGGTTGCTAGTCTAAAGTGACTGTATTAGAATTTGCTCATAATAGTCTTATGCTCGATCGTTGAATTATTAAATAATAAATATGCTTGAAAAAATTCACACAGCAACTTCTAGCCCCAATGAAAGCACAGCTGATGTCATGGGTGTAAGATAACTTATTATACATAGTACACCATATGCAGGGGCGTAGCTACCGCCGTATCTGCCGTATCAATTATACGGGGCCCCCGGGCCATAGAGGCCCCCGAACGTGTGTAAACAAAAATTCGTTTTCCATTATTTCAGTTAAACTTTCCCTATTTCCCGAAAAAAATAATAATTTTATAGAGAATTTCAGACCAGGGTTGGGGGCCCCCTCCGCAAAAAAGGCAATTGAAATCAAGTGATACAATCCGTTTTCATTGACCTTTCGTTAAAGAGATATTTATTATTTTTATTGAAAAAAAAAACAAGACAACGTAGTGCCCTTCACGCGCACTCATTTATTACTTCATTGAACTTTGTGTAAAATGTGCGCCTATCAGATGGCAAAAATGACAACAATTTTGATTTTCATATTTTCAGCACCAAAGGCTTAAGAAACTCCTTACTCCGTTCTTTCCTAAACGGGTCACATGAACATGGTTCATAATAATCTTGGCCGTGTGGGCCAACACATAATGGTCTTGGCTCACACGCAATCAATCTTTGAATTTGTCTGTTTTCAAGTTAATAATGGAACGTTTTAATAGCCAAAATATCAAGAAATTTCGAATTTTTACGCTCGCTCATTAACTGTTCGCGAAGTTGATTTTATTATACAATCTCATCTAAAATTTCGAGATATCCCGGCGCTATCGTCATATTGCTGATTTTACTGTATTTTTTATTAAAATCGCGCAAGGTTTTAATGGATAAATTACAAAAATTTCGAGCTCGCTGCGCTCGCTTATTCAATGATATAAGTTATAATCGCGTAAGGTATTAATATAGCCAAGCCAAAGGCAATCAATATCAAAAATTCCTAGCCCTACCTAGCCTCGCGAACCTGACTGTTAAGAGTCTATTGTCACACAAATGTAGAGCTGGCTATGCTAGTCCATTTATTGACTTAAGCTAAGACTTGGATTTAAGTTACTCATTAGTACCCCCCCGTAGTTGAGGGTATCTGCCAGGGGGCCCCTACACAACTATTGATACGAGGCCCCCGAAGGGCACGCTACGCCACTGACCATATGGTACATTATAGCACCGCTAAAGTTTAATCAATATTTAGTAATATTTTAGTTGGAATTCAATAATTTATTTTACAAAACTTTAACTGCAACTATGCTTCGTGACTTTGAATTCTCTACAATTTATTTAGGTTGCACCTAAATGAGATTTACCGACTACATGAAGATTCCAAGTTCTTAGAGAACATAAATTAGAGTTAATAAAGAGCAATCAACTTAAATCCGGTTTGGTTTGAAAATGTTTACTTACTCAGATTAAATTAACTCTCTTACTGTGAATTTTAATGATAGCTTGTTTTACTTCTAATTTTATACTTGTTCACTAAATCGTAAATTGCTCTGTTATTTGTATTACGTAAGAAAACTTAGGATGATTTAGAATTAAATACAATACTAATGTTATGTCCCGGTTGTGCTCTCGAGAACGTGAGCCCGGGGTCCGCATTGACCATGATCCAGGATTTGGCAATTAGGTAATTACAGTGGAGCGACTACCATCTGACCTCCGTGACCCTGCTACCAGGGGAACCTGACCAGATTGGATCATGGTTACAAATTCAGTTGCCTGAATTTGTAGGTTTCATCACGATGTTTTCCCTCACCGTAAGAGCATTGGTTAGTATTATTAAACTAATGTACATAACTCAGAAAAGAGTCATTGGTACATGGCCGCAACGGGATTCGAACCCGGTACCTCTCGCTTACGAGTTGGATACTCAACCGCCCGGCTACCGACGCTCTCGATCACTGTTACACATTAAGTCGCCTGAATGTGCAGGTTTCATCACGATTTTCCCCTTACCGTAAGAGTATCGGTTAGCATTCAACAAATGTACATAATTCAAAAAAATATCATTGGCATATACCAATGATCTTTTTCTTACCTCAGTGCCACCATATGTTGGCACTGAGGATCGAACGCGGTACCGCTCGCTTACGAGTTAGTCCCGGTAGCCATTAAGCCACCGACGCTCCATAAATGTAACTTAATTTAAAAAAGGAAATCTATTTAGCGGTCTATAATTTTTGTCCTGTTTTTTGACACATAGTACAGTGGTGTAGATATCTACCTTACGTGTAAAGTCAGCTTTATGATGAAAACTATTTGACCAATATAGTACCTACTTAATTTGTGTACAGTGGGTTACTATTTGGTAACACTACATTACTCTACGACTTATTCTCTTTAATAATTTGTTTTGGATTAAGAGTATTGCTTGCATAGGTGATCCAAGTGATATGATCTATTTTATTCGTAGTACAAAAAGGTACAATAACCCAATCACTTACCTACCAGGCTGACGTTCGCCACTTGGCCACGTCTCTGGCTTCACATAAATTATCATCATCATCTCAGCCATGTTCATACAAACTAAACTCGGCTAGTAGTTACCTACTTACCAGAACTCGCGTCAGTTTTACCATGTTCACCTCTCACGCAGTATCTAAATCGCCGGCAGGTTGGCGGGCGGCAGTCGGCGCGGGACAAAGGGCGCACTTCAAAGCCCGGATCAAAGGCGCCGCAGATAACGGCCCCGGATAAAATCCACAACCGGCAGAGCCTGATATCCGATTGTCGGCTAAAGATCGCGCCGAGGAAACAGCTGGTAAGGTGTTGTATCTGTGTCTTTTGATAATAGAAGTATTAGTGTTAGGCGGTCTTTTGTGAGGGTTGGTTGGTGAGTGACGCCTTTTAGTTGGTGAAATTAAATGGAATGGGGATTTCGACAAAGGTTTCAGAGGGTTGATCTTGTTATTATATTCCTTGTAACTACACAGTTTACGCAAAAAGTTTATTCTATTCTATTCTCGGTCATTCGCCAAAGTTAGACTCAAATTAATTTGACAATACCAGTGTTGCTTCTACGCTGGATGTATCTGATGGAATCAATATAAATAACCAGAATAAAAAAATTAAAGCCACCGCTGCAGCTGAAGTCTGCGAGAATGACATCATCATCATAAATAGCCAACCCCGCCTCAGTTAAAAGTAGGCGGTGATGCACTTTTGACATGAAACGTCTTTTAAATCACATTGAGTACCTGGTCAGAAAACTGGACCGTAAATAAAAAGGTTTATATCGTTGCTAGAAGCTAACTTTAAGGAGTAGGTATAGTACGTTTCAATAAAAAAATACCAAAAGTAGAACACTACCAGAGGTAATTATTCTCGACAGAAATCTAAAGAACAAGATATATTTATTTAAATAAGTCAAAGTATTAAGGTTTAATGCGGTTGTTAATACTTCAAATCAAATCAAATCACTTTAACTACACATATTATCGGGTTTGTTACCACGGTTAGTATTGTTTTTACCTCGATATCAATACTAACCGTGGTAACAAACCCGATAATATGTGTAGTGAAAGTGTAGTGAATAACCACGAAAGTCTTAAAACCAAATCAAATCATTTATTTTCACAAACGACTTGCAAAATGTTCCTTATATTTATATTACTTAAAAATTAAGAACATAATCAAAACTAAAACAAAATATTGGCGTGTGGAGGGTACCAACTCAGTAATAGCTGAGCAGATCTTCATTTCGTTTTACCATTCGCTCTGGCACTACTTTTGTTAATTTCTATTGGAAACGTACTGTACTCTAAAGCTTGTATCTTCCACAAGCTCTAGCAATCCAATGTTTTCCTAGAGAGAACACCTAAGTGCACACTAACCCCTGGGTTTCGCATCAACACAAAACATTGTAAAAACAAGTGTGCCATTTAACACCTGTGCATTAAGCGGCGGGCGTATAGTGGTAAATCTCTCTGAAACACCATAGGCCGTTTAATCTCGACGATCAGGCGTGCTGTTTCGTTCCAGCGTTCCGGCTAATTCCGGCGGGAGCGGGACGAGAGCGGGGCAAGAGCAGGGTTGCCAGATTTGCGGGGCAAGACTAGGGCAAACCTACATATTTAGAAAATATCATCAGAAAATTTTAGATACCTAATACTTCATGAATTGACGATAAAATATCAATTGCTTTACAATAATATTAGTAATTTTTCTGGGATCTTTTTGCCAGTTATATACTAGTAACAGATGTTCCGTTTTGGCTGTAGCGGACCATTCTTTAGTTGAAGTTGCTATTCATCCTTATGCAGTATAAAATGAAGTCGCTTTTGGGTGCAGGGGACCAAGGTCGGCTCGCCCGCTCATCCGCATTAATCCAAAAGCGACATCATTTTGTACATTGTAAGGATTAGTATCGACTGCAACTGACAGTTAGTCGGCTCCAGCCAAATCGATGCGTCTATTACTAGTTTTATCAACTCAATAACAGACGAGCAGTCGTGGAAAACGGCGACTGTCATCCAAAAGCCCATAAAACCTAATAAATTATCTATTTTGAATACTTGATTAAAATTAATAGACCCCTCTCAATTCCCAATCAGATGTCCCGCACATCTAGCAACCCTAGTACAGGGCCGGCGCAAGGCGCGTGAGGCCAGAGCGGGGCGGCGCGGGGAGCAGGATTACCGGACGGATGTGCCGGCGCTGCGTCCGTGCCGACGCACCGCGCACTACGATTAGTCCCACTGCCCTCCTTGCCCGATCCGATCCGTGACCCGGACGATTGGACAGATAAGTATTATACACATCGATCTCCAATTTGGAATTTGTCGGTGTCCCGTGATTGTTGGAGCGAGAAAGCGATTTTCGTCCGAAAATAAACGAGATCGGTCTGTTGGATTGGGTATAAAAATATTGATATTTTGTTGAGGAGGCTATGATTGTTAATTGTAGATGTAGGTAAAAATTCAATACACAGTGTTCTTTTATTGTAAGTACTTAGTAAATTTCCACATTCAGGGCACCAGGTGCTGGGGCAAATGTTTTACCTAGTGAAGTAATTTAGTGTAAGGTTTTATTTTCTAGGTTATTTTCTTTGTGTGTAATGTTTAAGTTGTAAATAATAAATGATCTTTACTTAAAAACTAGCACTTAGTTTAAAACTATATATTCTAGTAGCGATCAGGAAGACAAGAACAAGAAACAAAGAATAAAAGTATTCAGCAGTAGAAGATCGTCAAGAACCAAAGAAGAATCTTGCTTGGAGGTCACGCGTATTCTTGGGGAATTAACACACATTACGAGATGTTATTGCTTGAGAATACACGTAGCTAACAAGGAGAATTTCGTCAACCAAGATACGAGTTGCGAAGAGAAGAAGAAACATCACTTGAAAAGTCAAGAACAGAGGGAAATTGATTACAAGTTAAGGCTAGTAGTCTTAACCTGTAATCAATTTCCTTCTCCCAAGACTACAAGTCTTAACTTGTAATCAATTTCCCTCTGTTCTTGATAGATGTATAGATTTTGGAATAACAACATCAAAGAAGAAAGTACCTGTTATGTTACGAGGGGTGATTGATAAGTATCCGTGTTTGAAGACTACGACGGACCACTTCACAGCAGAATTTCGACTTGTTTATGCGCAATCCGAAGGAGTTTCTGCTCTACTATGTGACTGTTGATGGTACTAGAATCCATCACTATACGCCTGAAATGAAAGAACAGTCAAACAGTGGACTACATAAGGAAATATGCACCAAAGAAGGCGAAAACGTCACACTTTTTTGGGATGCTTAGAGCATAATCTACATAGATTATTTGCAAAAGCTAAGATCGATTACAGGATAATATTATGCTGAATTATTAAGAAAATTTAACGACGCATTGAAGAGAAAAAGGCCCCACTTGGCCAAGAAAAGTACTTTTCCATCACGACAATGCACCGGTTTACTCGTGTCACGTCGCCGCGGCAAAATTTGTGGTATTAGGGTACGAATTACTGCCGCATCCACCGTATTCTACAAATTTGGCTCCAAACGATTTCTTCTTGATTCCATATCTGAAAAAATGGCTTGGTAGAAAGAGATTCACAACAAACGAGGTCATTGCCGAAACTGAGTCTTATTTAGCAAAATTCGACAAAACCTATTTTTCGGAAGACTTAAAATAATTGGAATATCGTTGGGCTAAGTGTGTCGATGTATAAGCAGAGTATGCCGAAAAAAAAAATACCCTTAAAAAGCTTCTTTTCTTGCCTAACACAGGTACTTATCAATCACCCCTCGTAAGATATTGAATTTTTGGCTAATTTGTGACTGCCTCTAAAATGCCTTAATTTATAATACATTATACTTGTCTACTCCCAAGGATGAAATTACTCCATCTTCAACATATCTGTGCCATGATCTCTTTTTTCCTCTTGGGCTTAGGGAAAATTCTAGGTCCTTTACCGGCTCCCTGTGGATCTCCAGGGCGCCGTAGACCACAAAATGGGCAGCAAGCGGCGTCTTCAGATGTGCATTTTCAAACTGCGATTTCCAAGCGTGGAAAAAGTACCTATTAAGTCATTATAAGTTGTTTAATTTGTGGCCGATTTGTGACTGCTCCTAAAACGTGTTAATTTATTATATTTAGTAGTAGTTTAATATGTTTAGATTGGGTCCTAGGATGAAATTACTCTAATTTCAAAATTTTATCTGGTTGTACATGATCTCATTTTTCCTCTAGGGCTTAGGGAAAAATCTATAGCCTATACCGCCTCCCTGTGGGACTCCAGCGCCGTAGACCACAAAATGGGCAGCAGAGCAGCTTCTTTAATTATTCATTTTCAAACTGCTATCTTGGAGACTGTGGCAAACCCTTTTCAATATGGAGGGTCATAATGTATCTAATTGTAAAAAACTTTAGTTGCATTAACGTCTACAAATAATGGCATTGTACATAATGGATCTTGAAATTGAAATAGATATGAAATTGCCGAATATTTGCCGATACATATATCTAGATATATTTGCTTGAGATTTGCCATTAGGATGACGAAGATTAGGTATTTTTGCTGTCATTTTTATTTTATTTTGAATATAACGTTTATACGTAGGTACAGTTAAAAATACCCCTTTTTATTTGTAGGTGTACCTAGTCAGTTTCGCCACCAGATTTAATATTATATGATATCTTTATGATAAATATATTTTCACTAGTCTAATTAGATATATTCAATTCAATTAAATGTAGGTTGGATTTGCCGTTTACATGAAATTGCAAATGTGCTTGTATGAAAATTAGTTTCCATCATTTAATTCCATCCTGTTATTACTTTAAAGACCTAATATTTAAGAATGATTTAACCGTGACACTCATCTATTATAGATAAAAAAAATCTCAGGATGTATTGCGCTAAGGTTTTTCATTTGTTTCAGCTAATCATCATTTAAAGTGGCAATGGGCAGGGCACATAGCTCGAAGAACAGATGGCCGATGGGGCAGTAAAATTCTCTAGTGGCGACCACGTACCGGAAGATGCAGTGTGGGTAGGCCTCCTACAAGGTGGACCGACGATCTGGTAAAGATCGCAGGTACCAGCTGGATGCGGAAGGCACAGTGGAGATCTCTAAGGGAGGCCTATGCCCAGCAGTGGGCGTCATCCGGCTGATATGATGATGATGAATGTTAGCCGTCGTCAATGAGTTATAAAGAATTAGCCTCAAGTCAAGCAGTGGACGATGGGTGGAGGTGGTTGATGTGTGTTTTAAAGAAAAAATGCAGGATCAGTTCAGGAACGTGTACAGGATCTGCGCATTGTGTGACTTAACAAATGGAAGGTCTTTTTGTGAAGATCTCAAATACTTTTTTTATAATCTATAGATCAATATTTTTAAAGTTGAATGAATGACTGTGAAGAAATTTCTACGATATCTCTAAGACCAGCGGGTCTAGCCATCTTTGACAGCTCCGCTTGCGTGATGCGTGTATGGTACAAAATTGACAGGTCGAAGTTCGACTATTTCTACCAACATCTACATTGACTCGGATTGTGTAGGATCATCCGCCAATCCGCCTCCTTTGTACACCGAAAGTACGTGAATTGTCTATGGACCAAGAATTTCTACCACAAACCGCTTATGTCAGATAACGTTAGCTTATGTCAAATCCCATACATTTTTTCTACCACAAACGATTGTAGATTAACGAAACCTCTTGGCTAAGGCCGCTGAGAAGATATTAAATTTGCTAGCACACTGTGATATTGGCATGTCTGATGACGTAACTCTACACCTGGGTAAACCTTACATAACACATAATAAAGTACGTATTTTATTGTGCTTGACATTTCCTTCTAATCCATATAATTTAGGCATTTCAAAAATTGTTTCACAGGGTTTCATTACTATGAAAATGCGTTGATTTTTTCAACAAACCTATAAAATTTCCATAATATATAACCATATTGATCCTCATGAAATTGGTAGATTTTGGTGCCTGCGTTTTTGGCATTGTACTAGACTTGTTCGGTGTTTTGCTTAATTAATTGTACAAATTCTCAAAACGCCATAAAATGTTGAGGTGGTGTATTGAGTTCTTGGTTTTCGAAAAGGTCTGCCTTTAGATAGATATTATTTTTATTTCTGCAGTGGGAGTCGATCCCGGTATCTCTTGCTTACGAGTCAGATACCTTAACTACTCGGCCACCGACGCTCCTCCAGGCGCGTGCACTTTGTTTTATAGGCCTATTGTTAAAGCCAAGCCACTCCAAGGAAGTCAGATATTGAAAAAATATTTTTTCCCATGAAAATCCTATTCCTTCCTTTTGATATATGTAATATGGGAGTTTTCAAATTCAAAGCAAAAACTCCTTTTTGATAAGTGTTTAGCCAGACCACAGTTGCTTTATATTAGACATAGGTACTAAACATCTTGTAGTCTAAATGCGATGGAAATGCTACGAAGTATAAGTGGGATCACCCTACGTGATAGAATGAAGAATAGTGTGATACGAGTTCGTTGTGAGCTGAAGGATGATGTGGCGACTAGGATTGAAAGAAGTATGCTGAGATGGTATAATGACGCCTTCTCTAAAGTCCACAGAAAGCACCACCCCCACCCCGTTGTCCTCACCCGGAGAGCCAGCGTATAAAGCTTGTAGCTGTTCCCGATGTTTCAGGACCTGTTGGCTCACCATCTCGTCGCCTGCAGGAAGACCACTGCCATCTACCGCCTGGCGAGTACGTCGGCCAGCTCACGCCTGTCGCTATCCTGTCAGCGTGCCGACATTCCAGGTAGCGTAGCGGACCTTTTGGGCTAACGTCTTTAACCGGGCCCCCTCTGGACCCGGTTACCCTAACAGACTTAATACAGGAGTAGAGCGATCCTCCTGCGCGTCATTTTGCGGCGACACCCTATCCGTATCCGGTAGCCTTAAATGACTCGCAAATAATATTGTGCGATTTTCCGTTAGGGAAAAGCCGATTCGCCAGAGCCTCGTCCGTCTGCCAGCAGGGGACCACGTGAACATGAGATTGGCTTAGGCCCATGATATGGTGGTGGGACCCCATACCCCCCTAGTTAGGTCATATTTCACCATTTGTAAACTCTGTTATGCTAGAAACTTACTGAATAAAGGTCAGCGTAGACATACGTAGTGACGCAGAAGAGCAATATCGAGTCACGCAATCTGTTGGTCCGCGCTGACCCTTAAAAACTTATAATAATAATAATGATCTTGGCGTCAATATCCCAGTTGTGTCAAGCCCGAGGGCCCGGAATCCGCATTGACCATCTTCCAGTATTTGACAGATCTGGTAATTACAGTAGAGCGACCGCCATCTGACCTCAGTAGCCTTGTTCTCTATTTGGACCAGACCACATTCGATCATGGTTAGACATTCAGTCGCCTGAATGTGCAGGTTCTCTCACGATGTTTTCCCTCACCGTAAGAACTTTAATAGTCTTCAATTTATATACTGACATAATCCAAAGTCGTTGGTACTTGGTGGCACTGGGGATTGAATCCGGTACCTCTCGCTTACGAGTCTGACACGACCCAACAGCCATTAGGCCACCGATACTCCTTACACCGACCCATAAGAACTTGTATGATGACTTAAGTTTTAATAAACAGGTATTAACATTTCTTCGTTTTGTTCACAGATTTCCTGGCAGCCAGCTCGATCGCCACGTCGTACTACTACGCACCATACGTCGTACCACGTCGCACTACATAAGATTTCAATAAAACATAAATAATAATATAACTAATAGTTTTATTTCCACTTTACTTTTTCCTTGAATAGATTAAGACAAATTGGTGAAAAATAACATAAACAAATTGCGTATGTAAAACAACAGACAATAAAGAAAACTGGGCCGAAACACAACACGAATTCCTATAGGAATCACGAAACCGATAAACTCTCATTAGTTGTAACAAGACTTGACGAAATCAACATTTTAGATATCAACGAAAATATTTTATTGCAATAATAAACTAAATTACTGAAAATAGTACGCCAACTTCAAGCTCTGTTCACTAAGCACATTTAAAAAGTAACAAATTCGATATTAACAAACGATGCTAATAAATATTTATAGATATCTAAATATTTACACATTTGCTGTAAGGGCAGCACATAAGTCTTATTCACTACAATCACCGTTTCATACAATATTGCTAGACATCTCGATGAAGTAATTCTTGCCTCTAGTCAAAATGTTAGAACAACCTACAAGGGCTTGACAGGATAGCTCACTATACTCTATAGACATTATTAGCTACGAACATACGCTAGCGAAACGTACGAGTACGTTTACTTGTTCAAAAATAATTCACTCACATTGATAATTATTCAGGTAAATATATTTT
Organism: Blastobasis lacticolella; assembly: GCA_905147135.1. Taxonomy (NCBI): domain Eukaryota; kingdom Metazoa; phylum Arthropoda; class Insecta; order Lepidoptera; family Blastobasidae; genus Blastobasis; species Blastobasis lacticolella. Next base: position 6,934,082 of record LR990058.1, read on the forward strand.
ATACAATATCTCTGAAGTGTCATAAGTACCATCTATTACGACATCTATCTATCTACCTAGTTTATAATATATTAGTTCTTTTTACTATTAGGGGACAGTTATTCACAAAAGCTGAAATCGTTACTTAAAAAAATATATATCGTTAGAGCGGTTTACTAATCTAACTCGTCAGCCTCTGGGGGAGCCCTGGGGGAGGCCTTGGCTGCCCCCTCGTCATAGTTTGTCAGGGTCGGGTTCTCGATATGATCGCCCGCATCTTTTCGTCTACGGTCCAGAGTGGAGGGCTCCGCTCTAGCACTGGCGGAGCCGCTGGACTCACTCGTCGCACTGGATAGAAGATTGTGATCATTGAGATCGGAGCTACTATTTCTACTGCCGACTACTGCATCGCCGCTTGACTTCTTTCTGGCGATTTCTTCAATTCTGACACCTTCGCTGTTACTCGCGTCGGTCATGTCTTCCAAGGGCGATATAAAGCGTCCCTCCGTAAGAGACCTCTGGTAGCTAGCTTCGATTGCTATAGGGGTCAATAGCCTTGGGGCGACATAATCGCCCGTGTGGATAGTGTTAGTTTGAGCCGTTGAGACTGACGGTGAGGTCTGCGTGGTGGACTGCGCCGTGTTCTGCACAGTCTGCGTCGTGGATTGCACCGTGGGCGGCGTGGCTTGCGTGCCCGTGCCAGGGGCGTCGTGGTAGGCGGCGCCGCTGGCAATGGCCGCGATCCCGGCGAGCCCCACGAGGCCGCCCATGCCGTGGTGTGTGCGGAGCAGCAGTTGCTGCAGCTGCGCCTGCTGTAGTATCACCGGTAGCTCGTAGTGGTGGAAAAAGTATAGCATCGAATGCTGCAAAGAATTGCGGAGCGTTAGTGACAGTGTTCAGTAAGTATGCCTACCTAACAGTAAGTTTGACTATGTAAACCTAACAGAGAGAAACGTAGTAGTATTTGCGTTGCTCAGTAAGTAGCAAAACCTAAGTACCTACTAGCAACATGTTAAATACTAATTAATTTAGTAGGATTCAACGGTTAGGTAGCATTGCTGGAGGTTAGGTCATTCATCCGTTTCGTGTGTCGCTGTAATGCCTTATGCTTTTTATTGCTTAGGGAGGCACACGGACGGACGGACGGGCCACCTGTTGGAAAGCGGTGCCGGTCTTTGAGGTACCTCATGTCGCCCCTTCCTGCACAGCTAACGCAAGAAACTACCTAAGCGCCACACCTATTGTATCAGGGCAAGATGATTCCATAATAAAACATACATATAAGACGATTCTCCCCTACGAGAAAAAGACATACGTAGGCTACGGTACATAAGTGGACGATATAAGTTATGAGTCGCCAGTCGCCACTGCCGAGTGAAAATGAGCCGCACACGAACCGGGGCCGACGCACCGCGGCGAGACACGTCCGTCGAACTGCGCTAAGAACTGCAGAATTGCTTCAGACAAATAAATGAGCGACTCGTGACGCTGTCGCGCCTCTTTTATTTATTTATTTCTGGGTCAGACGCCCCTCGCGGCGTCCGACGTAAGTTTTAATTAAGAAACTTGTGACCGCTCCTGGCGCAACTTTTATTTGAAATTATATTTTCCGATGCCCCCTCCCCCGAGTTTTGATTTTTTTTCCCTGCGAGGCGGACGTGGCGGGGCGTAACGGGTTGCCGACAAGCCGCGACACCTTGATGATTTATTATTCGCGCGGTGCGCCCGCCGCCGCCGCCGCCGCCGCGCCGCCAGCGCCTCGTAATTGAAAGAATTTTGATCATCCATATTTGAGTTCACCTTGTGTGTCGATATCAACTTACGTCGCATATTTACATAACATAATTAATGAGGGGACGTTCATGAATATCATTTGGGCGCGGTACTGCGCTGTTGAGGAAATATTTGATTTGTGCGAGATTGTTGGTAGTTATCGGTGGCTGTGCTTGGTGCGTGGGCGAGTGTTTAAGGGTCGTTTTTGTGGTATGGTAGGTATGGATGGACAGGGAGCTCCGATATAGGTGAGTGAGCCGCGCTGCCGGCGTTAATTAGTGGGCCGCGCTGCGCCGGATCATCGCCATCGCAAATACAAAAAGGATCAAACGTTTAAAAGGTATTTAATGGACAGACATGATGCCCTTTTACTCGTCCATTAAAATCGCCCGCTTTGAGATTTACCGCCCGTTCTATTAAATAGGTAGATGAATAAAAAAAATGCCCGTGGCCTTTTTTATCAATTTCGGGCTTATCGCTTGTGCCAGATTACGTTGAAAGGGGCAATGTAGGTGTACACGCGTTTTGTATAGGTATTCCACTTTCGAGATCGTTTGAGTCTGTCCGAGTAGGAGGCAGTTTCAATGGCTCCTAGGTTATTTATGAGATTTCCGTAAAAATGCGAGTAAGTGTTACAATTAGTATGCTGCAAACTGTGTAATTTATTCTCGAAATCGTCTTAAACACTTCACGGCGCGTTGATTATGCGGGCCCGGCAGCAGACGCGGGCGAAAATAAGGTTATTTTGATTTAAAAATGCAAAGAAAAAACAGATCGCGTCGACGCCGACAGGGTTAGGGGGCGTTCGTCGGGACTTTACAATTTTATAAATCTCTTTTCATTAAACTAATCCTCGACTAAGCTCACAGCAGGTTTGCTAATTAGCATCGAGTGGATTCAACACGAGCAATACGCGGATTATTTATTTATTTATTTAACAGTTTATTGTACACAATATAACAAATACAGAGAGTACAGATTACTTATGACACAACAGGCACTACTTATCTCTAAAAGAAATCTCTTAAAGAATTAATTAAAGGAGCCTGAAAAGAGTTGGCCGATGATGGAAAATAGCAAGGCAATGTGTACCTATTGTTGAATGAAAACATGAAGCTATGCCTATATGCTAAGCACCCACATGTTTGTCGGGAGCACACAGTACACGAAACTAAACAGCCGCACAGTAAGCCGCTGAGTGTGTTTGAGTTAAGTTCAGCTGTAATTTGCAAGAGATCTGGAAGATTACAACACTTTGCCGCGTATCCATCACGAGGGCCGCCCTGTTGACTTAGGACTTGGCAGAAATTAGCCCAACTACCATCTATTAAACCTCCACACTACAATAATAGTTCGCTCGTTGTACCAGAGTTTTCGGCTTACGTAACTTTGCACAGCCGAATTCCCTTCAGCGTAGTGATTGCTAAATGGCTTCGGTTCTAGATAAATTTATATGCGATAGTTGAGGTTATATGAAATATACTTAATATAAGAACAAAGTTGGTAAAAAAAATATGGAAGAACAATGTTATTAAGCCGTTCATCTGTATAACTGAACGAGATCATCTCAAACGTTATTGAATGACTTTTTTTGTCTTGAAAGAATGATTCACTGTGCGATCAAGGTTTTAGATAGACTTATAATCAATAGAGAAGAAAAGTCTAAAAGCTATGGAAGAGAGATTAGACGTCTTGATTATTTAGTAGGCCCGAAAACGTGGCCACGTGGCCGCAGTCGACGTCCAGCGGATGCAAATTACTGTTTACCCACTCCGCTACTTAAAGTTATTAATTTCGCATTGAATTTTAAGCTCGGTGTCGACAAGTTGTTTGGGCCGAATTAATGCTTCCCCGTCGGCAATGGTATGCAGGTCCCGTCGCGGGCGGGGGGCCGCGGCTCTTTTGAAATATGATTTTTATTAATAAGTTGACACGCCCGATGATTATAAGATAAGCCCCCGCTTTGCATGCCGGGGAGGCTACTTGCCCCCCGCGTAATCCCGCCCTGGGCACCCCCGCGCCCCTCGCCCCTCCCAAGAACACTGCGCCGTACATAATTTTGACACAATCACGTTTTCAATATTTTCGCTGTAGCGGCGTAATCTCGAGTGCGATGCATGTTCTGTATAATGTGATTTAAGGCACTGCTCAGATTTTACATTACGTGACTGCCGGCTGGATGTGGATATAAGGCGGTGGCTCGGTTTTAAAACTGAACCCTAAGACAAGGTAACGTGAGGCAGGTAGGTACGAATATTCCAAAAATTCTATGAGAAACATATCACAATATCATCATAGACATCATCTCGTTAGCGATATTAAAATATACCTACATCGGTGCAAGATATTTCGCTGAAGTAAAGAATGAATAAATATATCCGAGAATGGAATGCGTCGGGACGAGACTGAACATTCCGGGGAGTGTCGGCGAGCCTGCAAATTTGTGTACGCAGCTAGGTATACACGGCGATATTGGACATCTATCGATTGACGGAATCGGGGTGACGATGCTATGCTATCCGATACATATAAATGCATGCACGTGATCAATGCGTCGTGCACTTTGGAAGCTATGGACTCGACAATGAAAATATATTTTAGATGTAACAAGAACGACGTATAAGTTTTCTCAAGCACGATGGATAGGTTAGGTTAAATTTAGATTTTATGATCTAGAAGGCATCTATTTATAATCTATAATTATCATTTTCAACAACAGTTCATTGTTGGGCTTGGGAGAGAGGTCGATAGGACCCTGGGTGGAGGTGGATCTATTGGACTTATAAAAATTGGAAAGCGTGGTATTTTTGGAAATAATTCTCAACAAAGGAACAGAGTTTCGAACTGTACGGTGGTGAAAACCGCAGGCGTCCATTGATATTTGTTAACAAGCCTTGAATACCACCGAAATATTTCTTTCCTACAATAGAAGCTAAAAATATACCGCCCAACATACACATAGTCCGAATAAGGCATAACATAATAGGTTCAGTCTATTGATGAGCGCTCTATTACTTCAACTGAATACGTACGAGCACTACGGCCTCCAAACAATAAGTTTAATAACACAAATGTATCCCGTTTCGAGTTGCAAACAAACGACATGGGGAGTTCCACCCCCGTACATTTCGTGGAACGCTCGACTGGCGGATATAGACGCCGAGTGACATCCGGCAGTGCTACGGAGTGTGTCTCCTCTTTCTACAGCGCCACCAACTTATCTATACAGTCGATAAAATCGGAACTAAGGCATTATTGTACTAAAACGTCAGTTTCAAACGCCCACTTCTTCACTACTAGCGACACTATCAACTGAACAGACAAGTTGGTCGCACTATATATTGATAACATTTATTCGTTAATCGCTTCCGGCCAGTAATGATACACTCGCCGAGATAGATGAGCTTCTAATAACAGTGTTGACGATATAATTAAAGGAATTAGAGGAATATGTAGCGCGTAGGAAGGTGTGGAAGAGAGGAAGCTTGTCGTATTTCCTCAATAATAGTACGTAGTTAGGATTGTCGTCAGGAATAATATTATACAAGATTTTGTCTGCGACTTCGTCCGCGTCAACTTCGGATAGGCTGTGTCTCTCGGGGAACAATATCGACTATTTCGGAATTTGGAATAAATTAGGTGATTCTATGACAATAATATAAACTTGCAGGACTGCAAAGTTTCAACAAAGTCAGGTTCAGTAGTTTTTGCGTGAGACAAACATCCATAATATTATTACGTGTTAGGATTGAAAAACCTTAATCCTAAGAGGCGGTAAAGTTATATTTTGTAGGTCTTATATTTCAATCTAGGCCGTGAGCTATCCGCAGAAATATAGTAGCACTAATACCGCTCATGGGTGTCGTATAAGACGACAGATGTCTTGCAGGCAGAGCGCCTGGCATATCCCTAACCCAGATATAGACAGCAGAGTTTTATAAGGCGTATATTCAACAACACTTAAACACACTATCTACACTATCTTGAGTACAAAAACAGTTAAATAAAAAATAAAAAAAACACTATCTCCAAGGTCTCCAACATTTTAACCATATGTTAATTATAGAGGAGGATATGGGCTAGATTTTCTAGGTGCAGGTATTCTAAAACTCTTTACTTTGTATACTTATATTGGACGTGAATTGGCTTATTAAATTTGGCCTCACAAATATCAGTAAAGAACTATTGATAAGCACAAGCCTTACGAACTTTACTTTCATTTACAAAAAAAAATTGACATTGGCCGTCGTCCTCCATAGCAAGGGTACATTTGCCCTGTCAAGTCCACCAAACCCCATGGGTGCGCGGGAAATATTACTCGGCACGAAAAACATTGGGCAAACTTCGCCAGCAATGACGCATATTGAGGCAACATGCATTGCAGACAAGTCCATTGTCTATAAAATTACAGTACAAGCCTACACTAAACCCTAAAACCTAATTATGAAGATTTCATTAGATGTCACTTATGTCGATAGGCCTCGTAATTCCTTTAGGTGCTCGCTTGTTGCTTGAAAAACAAGAAAAGGAGGACGGGATGGAGTGAGGAGCTAGCAATGCTCGGTGTTTCTATAAAGCTACTAGCACTACAAGTTTAAAAGCTGTGAGACTGGTAGACTAAATGCATAAAGTTGCGGATGCGACTAAGAGGCGCGCCTTGTGGAAGTCCTACCCAGATTTACTGCATCGAAATATAACAAACGTCCACTACCCAACAATAACGAGATTCATACGATATATTTATAAGGAAAACAAAAAGATATGACATCCCTTACGCATCGACATTTGCTAATTGAAAATAATAGTTACGAAAGGAGGGTCACATCGCATCATATCCCTCGAAAGAAACACGGTGGCTTGGGGGCAAAAATTTAAAATACGCGTCCGGCCATTCTTTCGGATTGCGCGCGTCGCCTGTTATATTTTATACTTAGGGCAGTAAAGTCGAGTTTGAGGTGACACTTGTCAAGTGTGCCCGGTCACAATAAAGGGAGGCACGTGATTTGTTGACAAATGCTGCGGGCCCGCGCGAGACGGATGGCGGTAAGAAGCTTTTTCTTTATGAAGGCACCGTGGAACAGTGTAGTTTTAGTTGGGCTAGTGAGAGATCAAACTTGGAACGGTATCAATTGGGTGGTTGGAGCCTTATCTAGAAAATTGATTTGGGGACTCAGGAAGTGAATTTTGTGTTTGTTGGTCAAGTCGCTCAATAAAATTTGAAGTAAACATTCAGAATTATCACGTCGAATATAAAGTGTATAGTATCGAATGTGTGATTTGCTTGCCACCAACCGTACTTCGTTTTTAGTTTGTTAGCTTGTATATTTTAAATAGAATGTCTGTACGTCAGTCCATATGAAATCCCACTTGACCTGTTTCTGGTTGGGCTGGTGCAAATAATATGTTAGTAAAAATGTTATAACACAGACGACCCAGCTTACGACACGTTCAAAAATTACTACAATGGAATTGCTAGGCCTGTGAATCTACAATATATCTGCTCGTCGCCGCATGGCCAGCTACTTGCAAAATGTTGTCACCTGTTGTTTTTTTAATTAAGGGTTTTGTCCACTGCGTACGACGTATCATATCCCGGCTAAACCGTTTCGACATGTTTTTAGCGGACCCTGGGTACAGAAGCCTGGACTGACGCATGAGCCCCGCATGAGGTGCCATCATTAGAATGCTAACTTTTATTGGCCACGTTATAACAATATGTTTACTGGATTGAGACTAAAGGAAAGCTACTAAAACTGAGAATAGCAATTACGGTGTGCTCATAGATCCTAACATCCTTCGCCCAAATACCTCTAACCCTAACATACCCTCTAGATTTGTGTCGCCTGCACAAAAGGCTCTGTACGACCTTTACGAAGCTGTCACTCCATATAAGCAATATTCTCTTAATACTTGATAACTAACACATCAATCAATATATAACCAATGTTCTCTTAATATTACCTTAGTTGTTACCATTCGCCCTGTAAACTGAGCCCTAGCGACATATGTGGGCTGTATTGTCGCCGGCGGCCCAGCTGTTGGCGGTGATGAGAAACTGTCGCGATACCCCGCGACACCCTGCGACACCCCCCGCGACCCCGATGACCCCCTGACCTGGTGCTATTGTCACGGCCTCCACTTGCGCGACTATTTTTATTACGTAATACGTCCTCTCTGACCGTTACGTGTACGTATATCTACGTATGGGTAGGATATTGGTGGCTGACATCGGGTATAATTTTGGTAAATTTGTTAGTTTTATAAACAACGCTGGATGCCACGGAATATCCATTATTTAATTTTATTTTTAATTACATTTTTTTATTGCGGTATTGTTTTTGCGGAAGGTTTTGTTTTAATTACTGACTGGAGATCGTGTATTAACACGATGGAAAACGTTGTCGCTCATTTCCTACGAGTGTAAAAGCTAGTTTGCGTGTAAGACATCAGTAGCCTTGTACGACAACCGGACACCAACCGAAGTGAGAAGGGTTGGTGCTAAAATCCTATCCTACCAGACACCTCACGTTCCACCCATTATTTGAATGATCGTCTAGTAAATCGAACGAAACGAATTCGGCGGATATTTATAAATAACCGAGCTAAGATTTAATAGCTAAATTTTTTGTCTCAAAGCTAGGTACATCAAAATCTCGGTTGTATTATCGCGCGCAAGGGCCTGGGGCTCACCTTGACCAGCCTTATCCAGGATGTGGCAGATCAGGTAATTACAGCGCCTGCCATCTAACCTCTGTGACCTCAATAATAGAAGAACCTAACCAGATTGGATCATTGTTACACATTCAGTCGCCTGAATGAGCAGGTTTCATCTTTGCAATTATTGTATATTTATCTTTAAGTGATGTATAACATTTTTGTTACCTGAATGAAGAGCCAGGACGTAACAAGTGCGAGACTGCTGTACTGTCCATTGAACCGGTAGTGGTACGCGTAGAAGGTGAAGTGGTACAGGTAGAAGAATCTGTGGACAAGAGAAACGACACATTATTATATATACATAGTCTCAAACAAAGATATTGGATCTTTTAAACTACACAATGGATTTTAATGCGGTTGTCAACAATAGATAGAGCGATTCAAGAGGAAGGATTATAGGGTGGGACAACAGTAAGTAGAATATCTGTATTTCTTTATTGTGTGCAATAAATAGTTAAATAAATAAATATATAATTGCTGTTTACCACTACCACTACATTTTGTAATACCATGCCATATAGTTATCCCTGGCTTATCGCTGTGTAGGTGTTAAGGGTGCTAAACCCACACCAAGTTAGATGGTTATAATAAAAAATTATAAAGGTTATAATATACATATTTTTAAAATGTGCTGTCTCACTGCTGGATTTGAGTTTTGCTGGAGGATTTTACAATAATCTCTACGCTTGGCGGAGGGCTGCAGACAGCAATTTAGAAAACACATCAGAACTCTGCTCCTCGTTTCCTACTCTAGGGACTCCTGGGTACTCTACCTCTCAATCATTTTATTTTTAACCCCCTACGAAAGAAGAGGGGTGTTACAAGTTTGACGTGTGTATCGATAGCTCTGTGTTTGCGTCTTTGTAGCTCCAAAATGGATGAGACGATTTTTTGACCTTTTGGACCTTACTTGAAAGCCAGTTTAATCAAGATTCTTCTTAGCTTTGTTTCATTAATATCAGTCCAGTAGTGTAGATAATATTTGAGTATATGTAAACCTGGTCGGTGGCTTTCCGAAAGTTCTCTGTCGGTTAAGTCATGTACTCCATATAGGCATAGGACATCTCACACTACGTACAGAACAATTACATTCAAAGAAATGGATGCACCAAATCCGCCAAATCTAAAACGATAAATCCCGGCCTAAGGTAAGACCTGGTTAACAAGCCCATGCCGGAGCTCGAGTCGGCTGGCTGGCTCGTAAACCACTATATACTATCTTGTTACCGTTGTCGGTGGCCCGACAAATATGGTATGTGAGTGGTGGCTAGGTGGCGTTTTATCGCCGCTTTGGACGTCGAAGTCTAGGAACAATAAAATAAGGTTGGTGTCGCCGTTAGTACCAACGGTTGTTACCTCTGTGTTGCCAGTAGGCTAATTACATAACGCTGTTGCCAACAATTCTCTGATTTCAATGAATGAAATTATTGGTTTTAAGACTTTCGTGGTTATTCACTACACTTTCACTACACATCATCGTCAACTCGTGACTATGACGCATGCAACTGCGTAGAAATATCGAGGTAAAAACAATACTAACCGTGGTAACAAACCCGATAACATGTGTAGTGAAAGTGGATTGAAATTATTACTCTTGCGATTTCGTATCATCAATTTCATGGGTTCAGTTACTAACAAAGTTCAATTGCAATAAACCCATCATCTTCATCACAGCCCGTAACAGTCCACTGCAGGACTTAGGGCCTCTCCCACGAAAGGGGAAGGTATTGCCATAATCTCCACGCTTCGCAGGCGAACCCCATCATACGTAATCGCAAAAGAACGTACGCCTACAGTGCATGGTGGTTTCAGGACTGAGGTGGATAGCGGAATATATATTTTTGGCGAAGACGCCGCGAACAGAAAGGTATGATAAGTTTATGTGTGCGGAACGGAAAGGCTGATTTCCACGCTGTTCTTTTATAACTGAGTGAAGCATTCGAGCAAGCGGGTCTCCTGACGGAAAGGATAATGTGATTTTTTTGCATAGAAATCGGTTTAATAGTTTTGAAGATAATTGGAAAACACATACATTATTTCAATGGTATCAGGAGCTACTTCGTGGGGCTCCATACATAATTCATTGGATCTTTATTATGAATTTTTAGCTTTCACCAACAATCTCGCAACACAATACAGTAACCGGTAAACGGTTTGCATACAATAAAAAGATTACTACGACATTGTTCCCGACACCAGCGAGTAATCAATGAACTCAACAATAGGAACTCGGAATTAGTTCCCAAACTCACGCGAACGAAACCCGAGAACAGCTCGTAACCGGTTAACTACAATACGAGCCGATTGCTAATTCCGGTCCGCATCCGGCTCCCTTGATCCGGTTGCATTTCGCCCGGGTAATTACCGAATCCCGGGGCGAAGACGAGTCAAAGTCGCGGCGGTGTTTCGGCGACGTATCGTGTCGCGATGCCGGATTAAAACCAGCACGGCGCGACAGCCAGTGTAATCTTCGGATAGGGTAGCATGGCGCTACAAATTTGCTACGAGGTGACTACGGTGCTACGACGTAGAGGTCTTGTCTTTGTAGCTTAACTGAATTCATGTCTATTTGAGTACCTTTTAAAGGCACTTTAAAAATTACTGTACGGACTTTTAGCGCTAGTAGTACAGTATCATAACACATCGGCCAAGTGCTCCCCTGCGTAGGACAGAGACGACGCTTTACGAAGCCGAATTAGTCGATGTACAATATTTACCGCTGACATACAATCTTGGCTTGTTATTGTGGCGCCTTTGCCTGTCTGTTCGCAATAAACTCAAAAACTTCTAACCGGATTTTCATGCGGTTTTCACCAATGGACACAGTGATTCATGAGGAAGGTTCATGTGTATAATTTGTTTATGTTACTACCCGTGCAGGAGCGAGACGCTCGTAGTTATAAATTAAAAAGCAAGAGCGTGGGGAGGCAAATGCAACATGAACGAAGTCGCCGTGAAAGCCCATTTGTAATAAGAAAGCATACCTAGAATTACCTATAAAGACAAGAGAACCACAGCCGTGTGGTGTCCGGTAGAGTAGAATAGCACCAACCCCTTACACTCGTGGGTGTCGTACAAGGCGACTAATGTTTAGAGACAAAAGATCTAGAGTCTCCGTAAACCGGAAAATGGGCAGCAGCGTTTTCCATTGATATGTTTGCAACACTGCGATCTCCAACCCGCCTGCCAAGCGTGGAGATTATGGAAATAACCTCCCCTTTTGTGGGAGAGGCCCAAAGTCCTGCAGTGGACTGTTATGGGCTGTGATGATGATGATGATGAACCACAGCTTGACCTGTCTCGGTAATTGTTAACAACAGAGAAGAAAATAAAAATTACAAAAGCAATTGCAAAAACGGTCAAAAATATACCCAAAATTAGCACAATCACCACGACACATCCACGTTTCGACCACATTCGCCCCACGTGTTCAGTTCATGCTACCCTCGCGTTGATTAATTAGCGTGCGCCGCGTATTAACATGGTAATCGCGACCTCTTGCGTTCACACCGTATTGGGATCCCGCGTTCGGGAGCGTTGGCTGTGAGCGGTAATGTGACTTGTGCTGAGTGTGTCCCTGTTGCACGACTTCTCATGGCACTCTCTGATACAACATTATCAGCTGAAACACGCCCACTAGATCCTGGATCATGGGCAAGGCGGACACCGGGCCCTCGTGCGTGAGAGCACAACCGGAAAATTAAAGCAAAGACGATTTTTTTATTATTTGGTTGCGTTTTACTGGAATTTGAAGAAGGTTTGGGTTTAGACAGGTTTTGAATATTTTATTAAATCACGATGAATTTTTAAATCAAATTGAATTGGGTACCTATATTCAACAGTTACTTACGACTGCCTACCTAGTATTTTTATACTAAGGTGGCAAACAAGCTTGCGGCCTTTCTGATGGTAAGCAGTCACCGCTGCCTAATAACAACAAACTATCCACCATACGGTTATCTCTGCCATAACTAAATACCTCAAAAACGAACCCTAGATTTCCTAGAGTTGTTATTTTGTCCTGGTGTGCTACGTGCAATAAATGTATTTTCTTTCTTTTCTTATATTTTACTAGAGAAAGCTTAGGGCATACAGTTTGCAGCTACCTACGTAAACCGTGTCTCAGCAGCGCGAACACAGTCTGTCTTTCTTTTCTTACATTTTCTAGAAGAAGCTGAGACACGGTTTACGTAGGTGCAAAATGTATGCCATAACATTTTGCACCTACGTAAACCGTGTCTCAGCAGCGCCGAACAACAATGATCAGCAACATCACAGAACATCAAATACACAACAAACGGCAATTCCTCGCGTCAAAGAGCGCACACATAAAGGAGCATCCTCCGCGCGTCTAATCCTCAGCACGAGAAAAACTCGTATCTCAGTGAATATCGATTTCAAATAAAATTGCAACCTTTTCAGATAACGAGGTGACGTCCTCCCCTTTTCCGGGGGCCCGTTTGGCGCCGTCGCACATTGGGAATTTATCCACCGAAATAAGCTGGTAACGAGGCTAATGGTGGCGCGGGCGACCCGACGCGCGGCGATTGGCTGCGACGGCGGGACCAGTGTTGGCTGAGGAGTCTCCAATTATACTACTAGACACTACTCCATAGTGTCTAGCTATACTAGACACTATAGACTGTAGTATTTTGTCTCAACAATACGTAAAAGTCTCAAATAATAGATTTGGAGTGTGCTTTGACTTTCTGTGGCGAGTCCATGTAAGGTAGAATTTAAAATTTTAAAGGTAAAGCAAACGTAGGTGCACGATAAAAATAAGCAGATAACGAGGCTAATGGTGGCGCGGGCGACCCGACGTGGGCCGATTGGCTGCGACGGCGGGACCAGTGTTGGCTGAGGAGTCTCCAATTATACTACTAGACACTATAGGCTATTGTAGTGTCTAGTAAGTATAGACGGTGTAATGTGTGAATTTTGTCTCAGGAATACGGTAATAACGCGAGGGAAGGAAAGGGAAGGCTTGATAGATTTGGAGTGTGCTTTGACCTTCTGTGTGACTATGAGGAAGAAGAATGAAGACTGAAGACTATGAGGGCGCCGTAGGTTATCCTACGTCATCAACTACAAGACAAAGTCGACTTAGAGTTAAACAAAGTAGAGGTTTAGGAGACTCACAAAACGTTGGTCAACCCGTGCACAAAGTCTTGCAAAAGGACGCTACGCAGGGCTCGATTCGATCACATAAGCCGGATTGGCGCCAAACTGGCCTCTTACCCTCCTGGGAGTAAGGCGTTTTGGTCTTTGGCAAAAGCGGTCGAATCAAATTTCAGCCAGTCTTCGTTGCCTCCGTTGCTAAAACCAGACGGAACATTGGCCCATGCTGCTGAAGAGAAAGCAAATTTGCTTGTTTCTCTTTTCGCGGCGAATTCGCGTTTGGATACTGCAGGAAAAACACCACCTATCTCACCCCGTGCTGACTGCGCTATGGCAGAAGTGCGAATACATCAGAAAGAGATATTGAAAATCCTGCGGAGTCTGGACGTGAACAAGGCTAGTGGACCAGATGGTATACCGGCAATAGTCCTGCGTAGTTGTGCCCCCGAGCTGTCTCCTGTTCTCACGCGCCTGTATCGCCTCTCACTTGAGACTGGTATTGTACCTAAGTCGTGGAAGCTTGCCAATGTGCAGCCCGTGCCAAAAAAGGGCAGCCGTGCCGACCCTTCCAATTACCGCCCTATTTCGGTCACTTCCATACTCTGTAAGATTATGGAACGTGCGCTAAACAATAAACTCCTTGCGCATCTTGAAGGTAACGATCTCCTCAGCGATCACCAGTACGGATTCCGCCGTGGTCGGTCTACTGGGGACCTTCTGGTGTATGCCACACAATTATGGAGTGAGGCCATTGAGAGACATGGCGAGGCCATTGCTGTGTCTCTTGATATTTCTAAGGCCTTTGACAGGGTTTGGCATGCTTGCCTTCTAAGCAAGCTTCCTTCATTTGGTATTCCTGTTGGCTTTTGCACCTGGATATCAGATTTTTTGAGTGAACGTTCAATCCGTGTAGTTATCGATGGCTACTCGTCTAATCTCCAGGCTATCGACGCGGGAGTTCCTCAGGGATCTGTACTGTCCGCGACTTTATTCCTGCTGCATATTAACAATCTGCTTGTACCAGGTACCTTTGGGTATGCAGATGACAGCACGGTAACGGATAGATATCTGTCAGAGGCAAAAGCCAGCAGGGACGATATTCAGTCTTGTCGAGAGGCCATGGTTGATCGTTTGGACATAGCTCTCAAGGCAGTTTCTGATTGGGGCGATGCCAATCTGGTGGCGTTCAACGCAACCAAAACTCAGGCGTGTTTGTTTTCCGCCAAAAGGAGTCCATTCCATCTTACTCCAACTTTTCGGGATGTTCCTGTGGAAATTACCGACAACCTACAGCTTCTTGGTGTTGAGTTATCTTCAAATCTCAACTTCGGTCAGTACATCGAATCCAAGGCAAAGACTGCAGCAAAAAAACTTGGTATCCTCTCGAAGGTTAGGCGGTACTTCACTTCTAGGCAGTTGCTTCAGTTATATCAAGCACAAGTGCGGTCCTGCATGGAGTACTGCTGCCACCTCTGGGATGGATCAGCTAAATATCAACTGGCGGCTTTGGATTCGGTGGAAAAACGTGCAAAGAAGATAATTTGTGACCCGCGGTTGATTAAGGCTAGGCTGCAGAGCCTCGAAAATCGGCGTAGGGTTGCGCGTCTGTCGGTCTTCTACAGATTACATTTCGGAGAGTGTGCGAAGCAGCTGCACGACCTCATTCCGCCGGCCCCTTTCCGCCATCGGGAAACGCGATCCGGGCGAGCGCTTCATCCTTATGTCGTGGATCTTCCAGCCATCCGCACGAACCGCTTTGGCTCGACCTTTATAATGCGTACGGCTAAGGAATGGAACGCTTTGCCTGCGAGTGTGTTCCCTGATCAATATAATCTGGATGCCTTTAAGGCTAGAGTGAATAGGCTGTTCCAAGACGGGCATGCTTCATCTTCGGCCGCATCGTCACTTACCAACAGGTGAGATGGCGGTCAAATGCCCGACTTGTTTGTTATAAAAAAAAAAAAAAAAAAAAAAAAAAAAAAAAAAGCACAAAAATTTTTTTTATAGCCGTGCTTGGCGGAGGTGGCATAGCCAGACATTTGTTCCTTACGAAATTTGACGGTCTGCGCAAGACGTGACCATATCATCGATGGCGGCACTCTTGCAGCTTATATGTTATAGCCAAGGCTACCGCTTGTGTGGGCGTTTCGGACGCGATCTTCGCGTAATTTCCATACATGTATAATGTGGACAATGGAAAGTTTTGGGCTGTTGGTGGTGATACATAGCGAGAAAGGTTTAACACATATTTGTACGGCAAATTAAAATCCAAGGTCTTGTAATAACTGCTAAATACAGGTGTGACACAATATAATTCCCTAACCGCATGCCAGACATCCTTGAACAAACCGAGCGCCTTATCAATATGGAACAGTAAATAGCAACCGAAGCACTCTCCACGAAACAATGTCCGAGCACCCTTCCATCTCGAAACAATTTTAAAAACCAACGAGGGGAAACAAAAGGAGACAGCAAACACCGAATTCAATAAAACGCTCTTTGTAAAAACATCTTGTACAAAGACAAAGAGCGCGATGCGTCGATTAAGTTCTTAAGTAACAATTTCACGGACAGATCGCTTCCGGAATAATTTAAAGTGGGCGCGGGGTGGCGGCGATTCTTTGTGCCATAAAAGGGCGGCGGAATTAGCCTGTCGAGACGACGGGATCAATTAAATACCTAGCTCCGTGTGATTAGTCACCCTACCTATATTTTATAATACTAGGTACTCGTAGAAGAAATACAACATAATTAATAAATATGCTTGGACAATTCAGGGTTATCTAGCCCCAAAGTAAGCAAAGCTTGTGTTATGGGTGCCAGAAAACTGATAAACTACTTATAATATATTTTTATAGCTTAATGTTTCAATTACATATTCGAAAACAGTCGTTTAAGCATACATTTTTTTCACGCCAGTCTATAAAATTAAAAAAAAAATACTTTTCGATTCAATATTTCCTATGCTATTTTCATTACAGCTGTATCGAAAAATAATTTGTTAATCATTATGCAACACTTCTATTTTTTTAATTTTTGTCGTGCGCCGGTACACGGTGAAATGTAGGCTGAATACCTAGATGTCTTTAAAACATTCAAATTCAAAATTTAAATTTTCCTGTTTTTATTTCTGAGTAATTATTTTCCCGTTGTAATTTGTGTTTGTGAATGATTTTTCTTATTTGAAGCAAATAAATAGATTAATGTGAAAGTAGTAAAGTGAATTTCCCGCCGCTTGATATCCTCGACGCGTAGATACAAAAGAACCGATTCGCAAGCTTACTTCCAGTAAAGTTGAGAAAATTATAGGTACGATATTTTAACATTTAAATATGAGTGTAGATAGTCACGTTAAGTCTCAAAATGTCCCAGTTGCAAAAAGTAGTGTTTGCAACTGCATATAATTAGGCATTAAATGACAGTTGCATAAACTACTATTTAAATACAGACAACGCCTAGACCTGTAACAGAAATTTAAATAAATAAATATTCGTGGACAAATTCACCCAGACCCATCTAGCCCCTAACTAAGCAAAGCTTGTACAAAGGGTGCTAGATAACTAATATACTACTAAAATACTTTTAAATACATACTTATTATACATAGAACACCCAGACCCGTAAAAGAAATTAAAATTCATCATTTCAATCTCTGCCCGGCCGGGAACCGAACCCGAGTACTCTGCGTGGCAACTGAACCACTCAGGTCGTCAAATATAGATTTAAAATAAGTTCTCAAATGAGAATTTTCTTTTTATAATAAACTTTTAAGGTGCGTCTTATTTTAACTAGATACTGTACCAACTACGATCAGTCAGAGTATTTGTCAAGACTAATCAAAGTGCCCAAACTTGATGGGCCACCATCCCATCATAGCAGGCAGAGCACACAACCAGGATTGACCCCAGGGGTAAGTTTAAGACCTGATGTAGGTACCTATTGATCCAAACAAATCTTTACATATAAATAAATAATAGCACGACCTCTAAAATACATGTGAACACTACAGAAGGAGGGCTTTCATCGCGAATTCGTATAATTCTTCTGTCCACCCGTAAGCGGCTTGCGAGGCGCCGCGCCTTTGAGCGACATCAAACGGCGAGATTACGTGAGCATTAAACATACATGGCGGCAGGAACAAGCGGCGTTTTCTTAATGTTATTTCGCCCATAAATATTTTATAGTCTTCGCCGCCGCTGGTGGTAATGGACGGTGGCGGTGACGTCAGCCCGGGACACTTCTACCCGACCGTTATTCCAACGGTCCATAAGCGGATCGTAATTTGTTTTTAAAATGTGCGGGAGGATTTTGACGCGATTCCGTGCTAGCGAGGATTGACAACGCTTAAACTCAATTCCAAGTTATAGTTCGACAATGTTTCTAATACTACCTACATACGCAATAGAATTAGAAACCACAGAATTCGGTAGCTTAAAAAGTCGAAAGTAGCTCGCAAAAGACGTGTCCCTATAATAAAACAGCAAAAAAGTCGAATGCTCATTTACAATTTTCCTTATTACGCGAAAATTATTCAGGAGCCAGATAGGGGCGGGCCGGGGGCTGGGACGAAACTGAATCTTGTTGAACTAACTCAGTGCGAAATCACTTTCGCCTCGGCCTTTGATCTCGGCCGTGGCAAAGGAATGCTGTTCAGTAAAAACATGCAAATTCGATAAAGTATAACACAATATTGCCGGCACAATGCGCCGCCGGCCCCGGCGAGGGTTCTGAATATTATTTGCCGGCTGACACGCGAATACAGCAGACTACTAGATATTTAAATACCGCTTTTTAATTTTTGGAAATGGAACCGCCTGATGGAAAGCGACCACCGTCAGGGCATCAGCAACCGAAGAGATTAAGGGGAGCGAAGTCGAGGCAATAGGTAATTCAATGGTGTGAAACGAGATAATTTTTTAACTTTTAATTGGATTTATTTTAGGTAATAGTTTTTTACAGGGTTTACTTAATGGTGAAACTAAAACACATATTTACTTTAAAAGTAGTAAAATACGTTGGTAAGTAATTCAGAGATGAGGAACAAACCTATTCAAAACCAAAAAATAAATCTGTGAACCGAAAGGGAGAGTTTCGATCCTTAATCTTGCCCTTTATATGATTATGTTAATCGGTTTTCTGAATATTTTATAGTCCGTGCTCCACTCCAAATGGGTCGACGTAAAAATGTAAAAGCATCGAATCAATTAGGTTACGCGCTTCCTTTTAACAGAAATTGAGTCATATTAAGCCTGTTTTACCGTGCACCGTTTTAATATGCTTTGTGATAGTGATGTGATGTGGTTAATAATATTGTATGGTATTAAAATAAGAACATAAATATAACGTTTGATCGTAGTTCTAAAATCTACTGCTGGACTATTTTATTGTGGACCACGGACGCCTATTTTGGCCGTGGTTGTAGATTTTATATTGCTGGGCGGATTCTGTGGACCACGGACGCCCAGTTCTCCATGGTTGTAGATTGTATATTGCCGGACGGATCGTGTGGACCACGGATACCTAGTTCGATCGTGCTTATGGATTGTATATTGCCGGACGGATACTGGGAATAATTATGACTAGATGTACTACTGTACTACTTCCGACAATCAGCTGTTGGAGACGAACTCGCCAGTCGCGAGTTCGCGAGCCGCTAACGCTAGCGGAGCGTGCGGGGCGTGTCGTGCGGGGCGCGAGCGTCCGCCGGCCGCAGGAATCCGCAACCCCGGCCGGCGCCTAACGAAATGAAATTCCGCGGACATACCGCGCGCCGCCGCGGCTGCGCCCGCGACAGTACCAACTATCCAATAAGTACGCGGCGCCCCCGAAACCCGACCGACAAGTTTATTAATAATACTCGGAACTCGTACAGGATCCGGGCCCAACTACACGCTCGGTGACACAGGTATTGTTCGGCGATGCATCTGAGTGTGTTTCGACATCTGGTTTTGTCGCTGGGTTGTGCGTAGCTCCTAAATCTGCTCAGCCCAAGTTTGTAAATTGCTGATACCATCAGCAAACGCTAATCATCAGCATCACCAATATCCGTGTTCCATAATGAGTGGCATTTGCCACAATCTCCACGATTCATCATGACATCGACACGATGAAACCTCACAAACTGAAAACGCAGCTGCACACGGAGAAGTCATAGAAGTCTGTATTTACAACATTAGTCGCCTTCCGAGTCGGTGGAATACCTGCCTGATATTTCCTTCATACAATAACAAACGAAACCCGCCGTAGGTATAGAACCAAAGACGCTCAAATCGCATCAAACCATAAACTTCAAACAACAACGAACACCGAGCGCCAAAGACGAAGCGGATCAAGTCCATAATAACGATGTCACCGATGCGGTGCGCGCGCGACGCCACTCCCAGCCGAAGTTGGTGTCGGCTCTAATCGAGGGAGGAACTTCCGATCGCCCCGACAAATGCGGTTCAACACACAAACTTGCCCCGCCCGTGTGGAGCAACTTCTTCGACTCCCCATACACCTAATCTTAGATTCGGAGTGCCTCAAGGAATTGGCCAATTCAAGATACACAAGACGTATGTGTACACGTCGGAAAATTTAGTTTCGTTTATTAGGGGCTGTGGTATTAATTGGTATTTATCTTTTACATAGCATAAAATCTATATGTATACCGCGTCTGTCTATATGTATACTCGCAAACTCCTATACCTACCATGCAACGTATTTTGATGCCGTTTTCACTATCATTTATATAATTTCTTCCGGAAGATTTATATTGTGTATTATTTCAGAGAAAACCCGAGAACTCTAGTACGAGGCCGGGGCGGGTCGCTAGTAATTTATAAATAACGATGTCATTAATTGCATAATTGTCTCACTTTACAGTTATTTAGTGATATCGAAAACAGGATTCTGCGAACAATGAGCAAAAATGTATGGATCCATTCAACAGTTCCGCAGTAGGTATTCTTATAACTTAGCTGATAGAAAACACAAGAAACGAGCATACAATTGAACCATGCAAATAACTTGTAATATTGTGTAATGCTGTATGTAACAACGTGACGAAAAGAATACAATCACTAACGGCTAAAAGCAAAAACCAATGTCACGAAGTCAACAAAACTGTGTGGAAAACAAAAAATAACAGAAGATAATTTCCCCGCGGTACCACTGTCTCGGGATGAAGATTTTGAATGACAACATTGTATTTGTTTGCCAGCGAATATGTTTGAGCACCCTGAATGATTGATACCATATGAAAAAGGATTTGTATAGGCATTATATGGAGCATGGAATGAAGAAACGTAAGTACAGAATAGTTCCAGAATTAACATAAATGTGTAGAGTGCAGCTGACCCTAGCAGGGACTGACCACTAGGATGACGAGCTTGATGAAATATATTAGTTACGACTTCAACTAACTACTGATAAAGCTACAGGTTAATAATATTATGTGGTTCACAAGATGGTGATCAAGCACACACTCAACCGCTCGTAACAGCCCACTACTGATCGTGAGCCTTCTCCACATTAGTGGATAGTGCCATAATCTTCAAGAATGGCAGGCGGGCTGGACATCGCATTTTGAAAATCTACAAAAAAATGCAGGTAGGCAGTATGAGGCTACTGCAGTCAGCCATTGTAAATACGTGTATTTACTACCCGACGGGTCTTCGCATGTTTTCAATTTCCCTCTACAATATCCGTGCCCTAAATGTACCCAACCCCTCTTAATTCACTAGGATCCATTGCCAGGCTCCACCAGTCCAGCAGTTCGTCGCCTATTATGACACCCGTCAGTGGAAGCGGTTGGCGTTGTATTCTGCTTCACATTATGTTAATACTGTTGTAATCAAATATTTAAAATCCGTCCATCAATAAGTGTTCTTAATGAAAGATCCAGACCTAGATCTATCAAAAACAAGCTGGTGCAAGAACTGCTTGCCCACCACGGCTTCTTAGTTAGACAATAATAAGGTTTAATTTAAATTGGAACAATACTGAATACTTAATATCCTTGCCCCACACCGTATGTAGAGCTAAAGTTGCGGACAATGGGCTTGGGAAGCGGTATTTTTAGAGTGGACATTTTCCGGTATTGGTCACGAAGATTCTACTGCGTTATGCGATATAATATAAAATAGTCATGAAGATGGTAAAACACCAGTCTGTCTGTCGTCATAACTACCTACTTCTAACTGAGGTTGCGTTTTAACTAATTTAATTACGAAGATTCTTTCTATTGCCCACTAAAGTAACAAACAAATTTCCGCCTTACCTTATGGTAATCGATTACTGCAGTCAATGGACGTTTGTAATATCAGGACTATCATTACCCTGTTTAATTACCTGCTGTTAATAAATAAGCATATTAAAAAAAAAATTAGTTACTCAATTATTTCTATTTTATTATCAATGAGTTTTACAATATGGCATATACTGTGAAAAATAAAATTAACCTTTCCTAAGACATTATCGTTCCAAAAATTCCCGTACCACGTAACCCTTTTCATTTATCATAGGTATTCGCTATGGTTTATTATTGTAGCGAGTCCAAAGCTGTGCTACCGTTGCAGCTCTAGCAATAAGCCCTCACAGGTGCGCCCGCCCAACTTGCACACAATGCGATGTTCGCGACAAGAATCGTGCGCGAGAAAAATAGGCAAAGCGGATAAATACTTCGTTATAGTTCCGAATGGAACGCTGTTCTATTCAAATGTTTTGCTGAAGTTAAATAAAACATAGTTTTATGTTTGAATGCTGTGGTATACTACTGTGATGTCATGTTATTAATCCTTAGTACTTCAAGTCCAACTCGGAGTCACTGTCAGTTTTTCTGATTAATTTAAACAGATTTTCAGGGTATACATAATATGTGCTTGAAGTTGACGGCCAAAACCCACAATGAGAGGATGTGCGAGCAATTCTCCAACCCCCTCTAGATCATACAGTTTGAGATTGAAAGCAAACTGATTGGAAAAATGCAATAACACGAGAAGAAAACTAAAAGAAAAATCGATTGAAATAGCAAATTGGGCACGAATACGCCATGAAAATCAATCAATTGAAACGTTAATATAATCGATATTCCAGAGCACTAGATTAGGTGGATAGTTCGCAGGAATTAAAATTCCCCAGCGTTAACTAATAATAAAGTCGGGAGCAATAAAGTGCTGAAGGTTTCGTATTACCGAAGCTCATCCAACAATGATCGTATTACCCGCGCTATGTTTGCGCAGGGATTTCAGATTTACCTTTGATTTGTTTTTATTTGGAGTGGTAATATCGAATATTCCGATAGCCGAAATACCGTAGGCGAGGGAAAATATTATGACAACCAGCAGGTAATATATACCGGCCGAGTACCCGGCTCTGATCGTGAAAGTAAACAAGGGTCGAATTTCATTTCATTAGCGGTCTACTTACGTTACTCACTTCATTAGTGAAGATTATTGTCATTAAAATTCGCATGTTGCCGACCGCCGGATCTGATGAAATATAATTATACGTGGTGCTGTACTTGCTGGTAATGAAATAAATAAAGTGAAATGAAAGAGAGATCCGTAATACCGGATCCGTAACGCAGTTCCAAAATCACGGTAAAATAAAGCATATTGTTAAGCACAATAGGATATATATTGCTTTGCGGCGGCACGCGTCGGGGAGCAGCTGTATCGGGATGAGACGCAGGCGACGCCATTAAGCGGCTTATTATTGAATTTGAAAAAAGAAAACCCGACGCACGGCGAAGACAAAGAAATTTAAAACCGGATGCCGGAGGAAATAGCTGAAATTCCTGGAGCGAGTGAGCGGAGAGCGAGCAAGTTCGGGGGCCGGAGCGCGCGCGGCGGGGCATATCCGGTGTCCGCGCGGGCCCGGGGCGCCTCGTCCGGGAAATAATGCCATTTCCGATGAGGGCCCGCGGGGCGTGTCGACAACGAGATTAGGGAAAAAAGACGGGAATTTAATAACACCACCGACACACGTCTTACGGCGAATAAACAGCGGGCCAGATCCGGTCCGACGCCCGCGCCGCGCCGCCTCCATGAAATTACGAGGGCGCCTAATTGAGTGCGCCCTTGATCAACTGTACGTTTTTATTATCGTACATTATGGGAGCGTAGCCTTCGTCAACGAAGAATTTAATAACACGACACTAGGTTTTACGATAACATCCATAATGTAAAAAAATCGTCAAAATTTGTCTACATTTAGTCACGAAAATGTAAAAGTGTTTGTACATATTGTGGGCTCATTGTTACGTTTCCACATTGGTTTCAATTCGGTCAGGTGACATAACACTAATGCCAAAGCCCAGAGGTGCCCCGTGAAGCGAGGCTCGGTCAACGGAGGTTTATGAAGTGTTGTGAGCTCTGCAGCGGTTATTTCGCGTCGAATATTGGCCTTGATTTCTTCCACAGTCCGTGGCTTATTGACATATACTTTGGACTTCAAAAAATTCTACAAGAAAAGTCCGATGTCGTCAAATCGGGCGATCACGGTGGATAGTCAAAATCACTGTTTTTAGATTTGCAAGGTTTTTCTGCAAACGTTTAATGACCATATAACATGGCGCGTCTCTCACTTTAAATGTTGATTGGTACGCATATTGTGTTTTCACAATTGAGAAGGTCTTTTTTACTGTAAAGCTAAACAAAAACACACATTAAAGGCCCATTATACGTATAACACGTATTAGCAAAAGTTAGATTGTCCATTTCATATTTCTTTCAAAACAAATTCTAGTTCTCAATGAAATCATCATTGTCAATTATTTCCGAGGTCTATGAAACAGTTGGTCGGTCCACCTCCAATCGTTTCACGAGTATCATGGCCATACCATTAATTCACTTGTGCAGTAGCGCTACACTACACATACACTACCGCCTGTCCTCGCCCCCGCCGACAATGGACCGCTAAAATTAAAAATCCGCCGGCATCGCTTTAAAATTTGCGTCGAATAGACGACCGCAGAAGCGGAAACGCGCTAAAAACGTTTCGTGATAGCGGCGCACGTGACCGTTGCGGCCGGCGCCGGCGCCACCTCGCCTTTTAGCTACCACATTAGGTAGCTAAGTATTAAAGATTTGTCGTAATAAAATGAAACGACGTAATAATTATACAATGAATGATGATGATGAGTGAGGAACGGGTGTGGTAAATAAGGCAGCACCACAACCTACACTACAATAAGGAGGTTTTCACGTGCATGTACTCCCCACCCCCTAAGTGCCACAAGGAATAAATGATATGAAATAATTAAATCAACGTTATTTTTGAGTTATGCATATAAGTTGAACGCTAACCGATGCTTTTATGATAAAGTAAAACATTGTAATGAAACCAGCACATTCAGGCGAATTAATGTATAACCATAATCCAATCTGGTCCAGTTCCCGTGTTAACGAGTCATGGAGGGTAACAACCTGATCAAGCCGACACCGGGCCCTCGCGAGCACAACCGGAAACATTAACGCCAAGATGACTTTATTTTTAATAAATAAAATTGTAAAAAATACAACTCGACACCTACGACCAGCCAACACCATATCAATCTACAGCACAATTAAATAATTTCAGAAAAAGAAAAGTGTATTACAGTTTTGAGTTAATTTAGTGGTAATATTTCCCATTTGACACCTCATATAACTCAAGCGCCCGGTGGAGTGGTGGTAACAAATAGCATCGTTCCAACCATTTTAGTCCAACATTAATATTCATTCTATTATGACGACCGACAATCCAATGGATAGCAAAATAGCGTGTTGCACCCTATTAATTCCGTTTTTAATTAAACATCTACCCCAGGAGCTCGGCCAACCGGTTTTTCTTCTATTTCCAAGTAAGCCATCAAAAGCAGAAGCACCGCGTAAGTAGAGATAATACAAGCTGAAAATGAGAGCTTGGAAAATATGCAACAAAAATGCTTTGTTTTATTTTTTAAACTGCTAGCTTTAATTAAGACAAAGGCCAGCCAGGTTTTCCAGTCTTTGAAAAAAAAAAACATTTAAACGCGTTTTTGCAAGAAACTTGTAAATATTATAATCATAACAGGGCCTATGTCATGGGAGGAGAGGTTATTGCGATAATCTCCATGCTCGGCTGGCGGGTTGGAGATCGCAGTGTTAAAAATAAAGAAATGGAAAACGCTGCTGCCGATTTTCCAGCCTACAGAGACACCAGGACTTTTGCTTCGAAAATATTAGCCGCCTTGTGCGACACCCACGAGTCTTACACTCGTGGGTGTAAGAGGATGGTCCTATTGTATTCTGCCGGATAGCACACGGCCAAAATATAACGCTTTGCCTGCTAATGTGTTCCCCGAACAACAAACCTGGACTCCTTTAAAGGCAGAGTAAATAGGCTATTCCTGGACAGACATGCTCAATATTCGGCTACGTCGTCTTTTGTCATTAGGCGAGATGGCGGTTGAATGTCTGCTTAGAAAAACATAAAAAACATACGTACTGAGATTTCCGTTCAAATATGGGAAAAACCAAAACTATTTTTACAACTACTGTACGTATCTAAGACACACACAATTTGAAATCCTTGTAAAATCCATGAATCCCTACATCAATATTTACACAAAACTTGCACCAACTATAATAGTAGTAGCGGGCGCAAGCCGCAAACATTCCCAACCCCGTGGCATTCGACATTACGTCGACGAAAGCGCAAGTGGCGGGAAGTCAAAAGGCTTCGCCGTAATTGAGTCGGGTGTTTCGCACACGGCGGGCAACAAGAGCGGCGCAAGGCGCAAGCACAGTGTAAGCAACCAGCGGTAGGAAGTCTTCACGAAAATCCAAATTACAGGCATGAGGCATTTCATGTTAGTTATCACAGTGACAACGCACGCACCTGCGGTTCTGCATTTTTGTTACCTACAACCTAAATTTGTAAATTGTACATGTTCTGAGCGACAGTTACCACTTACCATCAGATGGACTGTCTGATCGTTTGTCACAGAATAGCATAAAAAATCGAATTTTCTGATGGTAAGCAGTCACCGTAGCCTATGGATATTTATTTACCATGGGCATCACCCACGCGTTGCCGACCCCGTAAAAACCTTTTTACCCTCTTGAAGATGTTAAACATTACTTCTTACATAAAATAAGCTCGATTTATATGCGTCTAAAAATGCAACGAATTGTCCGGCGCATGAGCTGTGGCGCTGCTGTTCAAACAACGAATATAAATCGTGACTTACAATCACTTCAAAAATTGAAACTAATTGGAGTTCATCCAACTCAAATCAAATGTAAAGTACAGTTGTATTAATTTAAAAAACTAATAATATAAAGTTGAAGGCAGGATCACGAATAAGATGGAATAGAAGGCTCGGGGTTTCTTCAGCTGATCATCATCATGAGCTTGGCGTTAATGTCCCGGTTGTGCTCTAGCGCACGAAGGGCCGGGGTCCACCTTCACCATGATTCAGGATTTGGCAGGTCAGGTAATTACAGTGCAGCGACTGCCATCTGACCTCCATGACCCTGCTACCAGGGGAACCTGACCAGATTGGATCATGGTTACACATCCAGTCGCCTGAATGTGCAGGTTTCATCACGATGTTTCCCCTCACCGTAGGAGCATCGGTTAGTATTCAACTAATGTACATAACTCAGGTTTCTTCAGCAGATATCACGATAATCATTTAGTTCAATAAGACGGCCGACATGTTCCACTGTATTCCCTTGCACTGTGTCGCAATCCCGGTACCAACCCCGAAGTTCGGCCGCGACCCGCCGCCGCCTCCACCGCGTCTTTGTTGTGTACTTCCTGCCGAGGCTTCCTTGACAAACCGGCTGGAAAGCGGGGGCTCGCCGCACGGAACTATGATCGTCTATTTTCGTTTAAAAGATGTAATGAACTTCGGGAACGGATCCAATCTTGGTATAAGTTTTACAACTTCTGGCTGTACCGAAGGTTTAATAGTCTAGGAAGCAAAAAGTTGTTTTAGTTGCTTATTACCTCTACAGGCAAGTAGATTTTACTTGCGATTTCGATCGAGAACTTCTCCTTTATGACACCCAACTGCTCTTTATAGTTCACTGCTGGACTTCAAACACAGTCACTCACTCAGTGGTTTACCATATCTCCATAACAGCAAAATAATTGGCAGGCGAGTTGGAGAACGCAGTGTGGAAAACGCTCAACTGAAAACGTTGTTACCCACTTTCTGATCTACGAAGTTCTAATCGATCTACCCCTACAATATTAGTGATAGCGACTTTGTAATTGCAAGACAAAATGATTACTCTGGCGGACATCATACAACCCTTGAACGAATTCTGTAAAAAGACTACGTCAACCCGTCTAGTCGTCTAGTAAATTGCAAACTTTTCACAGCAAGTTATTATTAATTTTTTTACAAGTAATACAAGCCCCTACTCACTACTCTCGTATACAGGTTGAAATCACATCCTTTGTATTTCCGTGAAACACTACCACACCTCGCTCCCTGCACTTGGATTATAAAGTATCGCTCACGCGACAAGCCCCGGTCTAGGCGGTAGTGCTCTCATCTCTGAGGCGCATTGTTATTTCTTACGACACGAGATGCTGAGATATTGCGGCGCCACCGTTTTGCACTGGAATGATCTCGCTAGGGCGCGTTCTGCGATTCTCAGTAATTCTTTGGAAGTGTGTCTGGAAGACTGTTAGAACGCCGGCGGTTTTAAAATTTCGTTGTTGCAGTTGTAGGTATAGATTATATCGCTGCACGTTATGGAGGTACCTACATCAATAATGCGAAATAAGTATATTGTAGACATTCATTCTTAACGTCTCTTTGTGTGTTCTTCATCATGTGAAAAAGGTACTATGATCAAGTTTTGAATATTATACGGACTCTAAGAAGCCTTGAGATCCAGCTTATTAAGAAAACTATTTCGAAATTACCGACCACTTATCTAAAACTGGCATAATGAACTCCATTCACAGCGGCGGCGTAGACACATTAACAACTCGTAATATGACTATAATATAAGTGGATTGACAATCACGGCTGAAAGTACTCGACCAAGTCTCGATTTTGACTGGTGTGTCGTCGAAATATCTACTTTGGTACCAAGTGGTAAGGCTCAAACTCGTTTGCGCCGGCGCAGACGCAGGTGTGGGCGAATCTTAGAGGCGAGCCGGGCGTGAATCACGCCAGGCACCTCGTATATCAAGTGTCACTACTTGTTGCACTTTTTACGCTTGTTCACTGTACAGTCCATCAACACTATATTGCACCGGTCTGGGCTCACGGTTAGAGATCGTTAGTTACATGCAATATTAGAAGTCTTTATACAGTAGAGTCTGACACAATTATTTTGTTGTTTTTAACAACAATATCATCTATATACCTGTCCTTATCTTAGTTTTAAGCATTAATTGTGATAAAATTACATTTATTTTGAGATGGAATCAGGCATATATTGGTAGGCGAGTTAAATGATTAATTACATTACATGACCTGCCAAACTCGATCTAAGGCTAAACGTTGTGGAATGAGCTCCACCTGGAGAGTACAACATGGAGTTCTTAAAGAAAGCGGTGAAAAAGCCTCTACAGGGTCGGCAGCACATGTGTGATACCCCTGGTATTGTAAATGTCCATTGGCTGTGGTAACGGCTTACCATCAGGGAGGCCGTCAGCTAAATAAGATTACCTGGAAAAGTTTAGGATGCTTTTTTTCTATGTTTGGCACGCGTAGGATACTATTGTGCTGGAATAAAAAATTTACTCTAGGTTTGTCAGGCTACCTTTGAGAAAAAAATTACTCTTTTTAGCTTATTTCGCAATTTATTTCAATAAAAAGTCATACACTGAACGCAGGACAGTTAGACCTTCCAAATAATAACCATATTTCTTATTATTAAGTTTGCTACCTAGATGAGTAATATTTCCATAAGTTGGGAAACGACTTTTTTTAGTCTACCGGTATAGTTTGGTCAGAAATCGAATTTAACTGCTAACATACATCACCAGTACTATACCACAGAACATACACGACTCTCCCTTCGACATACAACTTTGACGCAACAAGTTATCGCGCTAAAACGCACCATCAAACATACAGAGAACACGACAAATATTACTAACAGCACTCCGCTACGAACGTCGCACGCAGCGCCATCCGATCCACTACACTTCCCATGTACTCGTACGAGTACAGGGGAAGCCGCAGGCCGCGCTGCCGAGTGAGGCAGTCCATTAACTTCTCAATGTCACACACGGAGTGGACAATGGGCGCGACGGTCGGACGCGCCGGCCATCCGACACCGGCGGGTGCCATACTCGTGACGTCACCGCAGGTGGTGATAAGCCGTATTAACACCGGCGTGGGCGCCACACGTCAGCTGTCCACGTCTCCGGCTAATTGCGTTAAACAACAGGCTCCCGGAGCATTATCTGCCGCGGTGCTCGAATTACGCGGCACAGTCAGGCTGCCAAATGGACAATGGCGTTGATTAGCTGTGAAAAGATTTGGACGAGGAACATGTTCAGTAGTGGACTGTAATAGCTTGTTGATTATAATCATTGTTTTTGCGCTGTCCCCGCACAATATAAATACTTATAGGTACTCATAATTTTGATGTTTGTGTTGAGCCTGGATGTTTCTACCTCCTGGATGTATCTACACACTCACGCCCACGTCCCACAGAGAGGTACACAGACAACCGAGTGTCATAAGCTCCAACCATGACACATCAATTTTGCCGCCTCCACATTCACACATCTCCTCATAAAGACATTCTACCTAAAGTCTTCCCACACCGTCTCCTTTCGCGAACCAGCCGATCGAAGTAACTGCACTCAATTCGATCCGGCCGCCGCCGCGGGTCTGTGCAAACATCTCCGGCGAGCACGCCAAACAATCCAAACGTATCGGTGGCGCGGCGCGGCGCACCTCCGCCGTGTTTGCCGCGCAAATACCGGGCAAGGGTGAAGTAAAAAATGGAGGCGCGCCGCCCCGAATAAACACAAGAGAAATAACGACATCAAACAATAATTGAAATCATACGACGGCTGGGGTGCCTGCGCGCAACGCATGAGAAGTGGCCGCGTAATGCTCCCGCAGCTTAGTATCATTTCTGGATTTGCAATGCCAAATTGTGTCGCAAACGACACGGCATTTGTAGGTGGTTTTACGGACGGATTTTCTTCTATGTTTACGTGAACTATGTAAAAATTTGAAACGCAATTCGATCCTTATTTAGCTAAGCACGGGGCACCGGAATACACGGGTATATTTCGAATAAAAAGGCGCGAAGCCGCGAGAACGCGCCTCAAACAACTCTCCAACTCGTCGTTGCTGCGGCTTCGGCAACTCGCTCGAGAGCGTTACGGTTCACCCTTTCACGTTACCAAACGAGGCGTGGTAGGGCTTCGGACCACAAAAAACTCAATCAGTGTTTGCGCAAATAACAGCGCGTAAAAGTGACGGGCTCGGTTACACACGTCGCAGCCATTAATCTCGGCGAATCGAATAAAAGGTAATAGAGCTGGGGAGGGCGAGGAAAGATTGCGGGCGTCGTCGGCGAGGGCCCTCTGCCACGATACCATTATTAGTGAGTTAACTCAATTTGCGGCATATTGTTTGAGAGGAGCTTAATAACAGGCGAGAGGCCCCGGCATCGCCATGGCTACCCTTCGTCTCTGCCGGATCCCGCGCTCTATAGGAGGGCGCCGACTGTCGCCAGTACACATGTCTCTTTTCAACGTTATTATAGAGAGCCTTTTTGCTTATAAGCCTCACATAATGGTCTAATCACCAAATTGTCAATAATACGTCTACAGAATGCTTGTAATAAGCCAAACAAAATGGCCTAATTAACAAATTGCCAATAATACATATATAAACATAGAAGGTACTAAAAATAATTCATGTTTGCTATGTGTGGTTTACGATTTCATATAAGTATTGGGTACGAGTTACGCCCCGTAGCGCTACGTATGTGCTACGGCTATGATCTACGGATCTACGCGCGGATATCATAATGTTGAATTCTTCTTCGTCAATCTCACTATACCATACTAACCGGATAGACATAACACACTTCGTTTTAAAATTCTTGTTATACAGTATCCCTGTGCGTATAATTAAAGCCTATTACGGGACTCCCAATTCCACGGCGAACGCCAATTTTCAGCAGAAGATTTTAGAGGTTCCGATAAACAAACTACAGAGTAATTAATGCCCATTAACTAAGTGGATCTGTGCCATTGTGCCTACGGGCCTCTGTACACAGCTCTAGTGAAGGGACGTTCAGGTGGCATTGTGAAACCAAACCAAATAGCTGTTATCAATTAAAGAGGTTTTAACATTTTCACATAATGAAACCTGAATTGTATCTGCTGTGGGTACGTATAGATTTGCATATGAAAGTATCAAAACGTAATTGACCAAATTTGGCAATTTTAATTATTTCACAACGAAAATTTGAATTTTTTTATTATAAAGAGTGAAAATAAATAGTGTAATTTTTTATTTATGGCTAGATTTCTGCAACAAACTGAGAACAGAAAACTTTTATCAAAAGATTTGTCCATTTAAATTCCTATTGATAATTTTTTAGTCCACGTTATTGTACCCGATAGCCATTTCACGTAAACTCAAAAACTACAGGACCGATTTTAAAAATTAATTCACTAATAGAATGCTACATTACCACTGAGTAACATATGCTACTTTTTATCCCGGGAAAATAATAGGTTCCTGCAGGAAAGTTGTTTTTTTTTTACAGAGATCTGAACTGTGCGCGGGTGATAGCCGCTGAGAACGGCTCTTATAATATCATGATAGTCTTGTAATATAGATCTGTGGATTGAATTGTACGTAATATATTTATTTTAATATTGCCATACGAATAAATAAATAATATAATGTTTCGATCGAAATAAAAATTATCTCTCAGACCAATAAAGTCTAAGAAGATGTCAATCACTAGTCTCCTGGAAACTGTAACAAATGAACCTGAGAACTGAAAATAATTTATCCATTCAGATAATTTAGCAGCGAGCTTGTTTATTTAAACCGATGGCTCTCCGCCCCTCTAAAAATACTGAAACAGACAAAATGGGTACGTTTAAACCTTTTACAACGAAATATGACGCTTAACAATACCAATCCCAAGGTCCGTAATTGAAGTCTTGTGAATTTTATATTTGTAGAAACCGGGGGCAGAGTACATTATTGAAACGACCTGTCCATTTGTATCATTCGGAATGGTGATGAAGGATGTAGGTAGCTCCACAACGATAGGATAGAATACATCCACACCATCTAGATGCCTGGCTCGGTTTCGTAACAAGTAGGTTTTCCTCGGGCGAGTTGTCAGCACGCCGCACTTATTTCCGAACCCAATATTCTGGGAGAGATCAAGGCCGCAAGACTGCGTTGGCTTGGCCACGTGGAGAGGATGGGAGAGGATCGAGCAGATATCGCTGGAGGGATGAAGTCCTGAAAGACCTGCACGCACTAGGAATCCTCGATTGGCAGGAGATGGCGCAGGATAGGGAGAGGTGGCGATCTCTGGTGTCGGAGGCCAAGATCCACTTTGGGTCGCTGAGCCAGCGCAGTAAGTAAGTATCTAGATGCCTGGCAACCAACTAATGTACAGCATTGCTAGCCTTTTTATCGTGCACGTGCAAGACGTAAAATGAAATTTCCCGAAGATTTTTCTTTGCACTATAACATGGTGTTCTTCAAAAGGCATGTCTTTAAGTACCTCAAAGGCCAGCACCGCAACCGCTCTCTTTAGGTCCTGGACATTTGCATCCTGGACGACGCTAGCCGCTTTCCATCAGGTCCCTCCCTAGGCAATAAATTACCTTGACGTGCACTAATATCTTTGCATGATCAATAGATTTACCGATTGACAACAATTTCTAGATCATACCTCAACACAAAATTTAACATGACATGACCGAAGACCTGACCACGACCACCACCTATCCAAATGTCCAAAACCTATCCAAATCTCTGCTTTAGTACACCAGCTGTTCAGCGTAAGAAACACTGCAAAACAATCGCCGATCACTGCGGAGTATCCCACGGAGTTGTCAGGCGTTTTTATGCAGCGTCCTAGCGAGGGGGCGCGGGGAGTGGCCCGTGCCCGGGACAGCGCTGCGGGGGGCCGGATGTCATGGAAAAATTGCTACTTCCGAGCCGGGGCCGCACAAAAGGGCCGTCTACACGATATTATTATCAAGTGTACTGACCTCCGGTGGCTGTTACGAGCAGTCTATCAAAGCTGTGGCCCCGCTGGCGATCGCGATGCGATGCGAGTTATGTCAGGTCGCTTTCGGATTTATCTTTGCTGTTTGGACATAGTTCGTTGTGGGGTGGTGTTTAGGGTAGGAGTTGTGTTGTGTTTAAGGCCATTTTAATCCGTGACGCGCAAAACAATGTAGTTGCTTTGAACAATATTGTTATATCAAAATAGGATGTTATACACATGTGGCGTATCTGTTTATGGTAGCTGAGTGAACCGATTTAATTTTTAGTTAAGTAATAATTTTAGTGTAATGACACTAGTTTTAAAGACATAGTTGTACAATACTAACATTAGTATGTAAGATTGTATTGTTGCTAAGACTATGGATGTATGTCTGAAATAAAAAAATACAATAAATTTCATCAAAATCGGTGAAGGTATCTTTCTAAGGGTTCTAAGGAAAACTAGAATCAATTAAAAAAAATGTCCGGCATGTCATTAATCCCTCATTCAATGGCTTCCAATGACTTCCTAATTAATTTCTAAGTCGTTACTATTGACATACATACGAGCCTCCGCTCCGAACCGCTCTTCCAATAAACCCTGCCATGCAAATTCGTCGTCTCGGCTGCCTCTACGGCGCACTCGCGAGCGGGCAATTGTCCCCCGGCCCGGTTGATACGTTTTCAATTGCAGCCCGGCTGTCAGTGTGCCAATTTCGCGGGCAGTAACAACAAATTACGCATTAAAGCGAGTGGATATGCAAACAAAACGGCGCGGCGTGCTCGTGACGGGTGTACGGGTACGTGCCGTTGCGCGGGCGCTGCCTCGGTTAATGCCAATTGAAATAGAGGCGAAACGTTGAGCTAATTATATGTGCAGGTAGTACGGTGCTGCGTAATTGTGGGTTTTTGTGCTATGTCGGTTTTGAGGGTACACAGTAGTGTCGTTGTTAGACGTAAAGGAGCAAACGAAGGTCTATTTCTCTAAAATAGCTGTTAGTATGAATGTGTGAGTGGCGATAAAATCATAACAACAAGACATTGAAAATTTTTCGTCCCAGTCACTAACATTAATAACATTATACTGTCACGGTCACAGTGTGACAATCGGCTTCTGAGATTGTTATATCAGTCTGTGGTCCTCCCGCGGAAGACCTTGGTCAACCTCGCTTTTCCAACCGTATTAGGAGGCATACCTAACGAGCACGTTGCGGTGCATGATGTCGATGAACAAAAGGTCTTGATATTTAAAAATATATATGCTACGAGCAGACAGCCCACCTGATGGTAAGCAGAGTCGTAGCGGTATCTACGACTCATGCATGTAGTCTACAAGCAACAAAAATGTAGAACCGCAGGTGCGTTGTCACTGTGAAGACAAAGATGAAATATCTTAGTCTTCACAGTGACAACGCACCATGCCTGTAATTGCGCTAAAAAAATACTACTACTACTAATAAAAACAGTCCATTACATCATTGTAACCGCACCGCGTGCGAAGGAAAGGAACTAATTACCCGAAGCCCGCACTCTGCCGGCTCTGGCGCCAGCCACGTGACACCAGTTGAATGCGAGCACCCGAAATAGACGTTCGGTTTGCACATAAAATGGAAAACATCGCTGGTTGGTGGTTTTCACGCAAATTATATGGTTTCTTAGGGCCGCCGGCCATAGTAAAGCACGAGGCTTTATGTTATGTATGTATAAATGTATTCATGCTCTCTTCTGTTTGCGGGCTTTCTTCCTTTTTTGCCTTTTTTCACTGATGGCGGTTTATGAACAGCAGTGTCGGCGCAGAGAGAACTAACCTACCTTCTATAATTTAAAATAAGGTCCAGTCACTCTGACTGTACGTCCCGGTGTTGATATGATGATAATAGTATCAAATCATGGATCGTAAATATTGCGAGCGACATTACACAATGTAACGTATCCTAAGATCTACGATTAGATTAAAAGACCAACTAGTTCAGGATACAGCCTCCGCCAATAGTGAGTCAAAAGTAGGTCGTGTACTAACGAATTAACTCCACGCGAGGTGTCCGGGTCGGCCACGTGACTCGTGATACCAGTTGAATCCGGATGCGGCAACCCAAAACAGACGTATAGTCGTGTATATTGGTCACACAATGGTCATACTGTTACGAAAACCAGTTCATACCAGTTTGCGTCTAATAGGTTAGGTATGTCGTTTGCAATACTAACAATTATTCAGTCATAATAAAGTTAACATTTTTAAAAGAATTATTCTAGTTATCGTGGCCGACAGCGATATTCGCCATTAGCAGCTGTTTGTTATTCTTTCTAGAGAAAAAAACATATTTTTACTTCGTTTCTCCTTCTAATAAACATTTAAGTCATAATAATACGAACTGAGCGGATTAATTATATTAATTGGCACTAATCCGAAAGAAGCGCATTTGATTTTCAATTAGAGAAAAACACGATAAGAAAACAAACTAAATCAGCAAGAAAACAATACCTGGAAAAGATAATTATTTTGTTCACAAATAACATCGAGAAAGGATAAATAAATCCTTTCAGGATTTTCGCTCCAACGGATTAATTCGTTAATTAGTAATGGATGCTATAGTTATGGACAACAATGTTTGATGGAGTTTTAAATATTATTTTCCTCTTTATATTCTCTGAAACTTACTAAAAACACAACAAACATCAACATTATCATCAACAGACAATAAGTATAATAGATAGAAATAAACTAGTAGTAAGTATGCGCCGAAATTTTGAGACACACACACACACCAAATTTTTATGGAAAAGGTTCCTCTGTTAAAGGATCCCATGTCATGTCGAACCGTGTCGCGTGGACGCGAACAGAGGGGTAGGTCTTGAGACCCTTTCTTGGTGTGTTATACTTATAAAATATCTCTAAATACCCGCTATAGTTTAAAACCTTATCAAATGGTTGAAGATAATAGTTATATTCAAAACAAAACTGCATCAGCCGCATCCAAGCGGA
This sequence comes from Blastobasis lacticolella, assembly GCA_905147135.1. Lineage (NCBI taxonomy): Eukaryota > Metazoa > Arthropoda > Insecta > Lepidoptera > Blastobasidae > Blastobasis > Blastobasis lacticolella. The sequence continues at coordinate 6,970,849 of LR990058.1, forward strand.
CGCCATGCCGCAACCTATCAACCTACCTACAACAAACAGCGAATCATACACGACGATGAATTACAAGCTAGAGGACTCATCCGAGGCAGCAAGCAGCTAGCAAGTCGTGGAGATAAATTGAAACGGAGACGCGGTGTCTCGATACGGCGCAGGGATGTTATTATCTAGACCGGGAGTGTAAGTAATCCCTTTAATTAGCCCAGCCAGACGACACCCGCTCAAACGGATAAAGAGCAAGGCAGCTCCCGATTCAAATTACTACGGATGTACAGACTTAACAAGGTATCGGAAGCATAAACATGTATGCGTTGCTGCGTTGTTAGACGTTGCAGGTTATGTCAACTGTAGCTATGAGAAATTTGGGTACTATAACTGGTATTTATTGTATTTATTTATTGAAGCACGTGCAAGAAAGCCCATAGTGTACTGTAAGGGATATTACGAGGAAATGTTTTTAATTTCGCGGAATGGGGTGTAAGAAGTTATTTTTCCTTTTTAACATATTATACCAGCTACTGTAATACAATTTTCAGATCTGTCAATTAGCTTCGAAAAAAAAGTTTTGTCATTGTCCGAAAAATAAGCTGAAACTGCGTCCTTCATTTCTTCATCGCTTGAAAACTTCTCAGATCGAAATTATTTTTTAACTTTGGGAACAGTCACTGGGAGCCAGGTCAGGACTGTAGGGTGGGTTGACCAAACTATCGAAACCCATCTTATTGCAGGTCAGCCAGCGCAACACGGCTCTTGTGAACAGGCGTGTTGTCAGATGGAGGACACCGTTTGTCAATTTCCACCTTCTTTTTTATTTGATTGCTTCCTTTGCTCTAGGATTGAGTCAGGTGTTAGGATTGCTTATATAGACATTTATCTTTGTAATCTATTAATAGAATCTCCTCTGACTCACAAGAAACCGTCACCATGATTGTTCCAACCGACTGTGGCACATTTAACTTCTTAGGTGGTTGTGTGCCTTTTTATGCCACAGCATAGAGTCCTGTTCAGACTCATGTTCAAAGTGATGAATCCAAGTTTTGTCGCCAGTAACCATCCGTCTCAGTACTGTACCTAACCTTGTCTCCCCACTACAGAGGTCCAATAACGCGCGAGAACTTTACACGCGGTTGTTTTTTAATGCGGCGTGAGCATTCTTGGCACCCAATTCACGCTAACATTATCGTAAAGATCGCTAACTAAGATTATCGTGATGAATTAATAAAATGGTTGCATTTCATACTCCCGACTATTAACGCGAGCTGTTTCTTTTTTAATCTAGTATCATCCAATATTAATTTTTCGACTTTTTGAATGATTTCCGCAGTGGTCTCCTTAATCAACCGCCCAGGCCGTGCGTCGTCTTCAAGTAAGTCTCAGCCTTGGTGACAGACAGACGCGGCATGGGACTTTCTTTTATAAAATGTAATGATGCTATTCAAAGTATTAGGCGCCATTTTCATCGTCGTCGTGGCAGTAGTCGCGCAACAATCAAATGGCGCGTCGCATAGGCGGCGCGGTGGGTCGTGGGCGCAGACCCAGCCAGCCGGTCTGGCGACGAAGCGCCGTCGCCCGCAGCGCGGCGACTGCTCCTGAATGCCTAATTACGGACGCACAGTAAATAACTTTTCTATTTGCCCCGGAGTCGGGTTCGGTAAAACATTAATCATGATTGAGCTAAGTGGCTTAATACGAGGCGGGATAATGGCGAGCAATGATCGCTGTAGGGGGTGGCGCCGGCGCGCCGCCCGCCGCGCTTCATTCACTCGGCTCCGTGACAACCGTCCGCACGGCGCGGATGCCTGCCGCCTGCCGCGAGCTGCCGATCAGTCGTATGCCAGTTATTTTTATACGGTGTCGTAACCGTGTACGATGAGGTGCTATTTCTGTGGGAGTAATAACGATGAAATGGATATGGAAACGGCGGAAATATTTGGGCGTGCATGTTGAGCAAAGTAGTCGAAGAGAATTGTGCGTCCGAAAACATTCAAGCACCAAATCGATCAAATTTTATAGTAGTTTGTAGATGTGTCCATCAAATATTTTATGTTATTTCAAACATAATACTCTACTGAACTAAAATCTTCATCATTTTGTTCAGTTGGGCCAAAGAACTAAAGGCTTATTTGTGTAATTAAATAAAACAGATCAATAGCACAAACATTGTTTAAGTTTAAACATCCTTTAAGGTGGTACGTTTACGTTTAAACAAAGCAGTGAATTGTGGTTTTTCGATTTAACGGCTTTATTTTATATTTTTTATTGAATTATCTATAGAAAGCCGTTTAGCGCACCTATGAATACATTTACTACTAAGAGAATAAACCTGAATACAATTACTAAACACAAGTTGTTTATCGTCTCGAGCACATGGATACGGTACCATTCACGATACCACCCCTTGGTATCGTGAATTTGAAGTCACCCTGTTTGTATACGAATTGAGCCTCTATGCTCACTTATGACTATGTATTAACCAAAAAGAACCATAAACGAATATATCCTGTTTAAGTTAAAACATACTACAAGGAAGGCCAGTCTCAGAGTGTCACAGTTAAGATAGTGGGCCTTAATTACAGCAACGAAGCCGCTAGACAAAAAAAGGGCCGTCTATGAGAATCAGCAATACCAGCACAGCGCCGTCACCAATTTCCCCACCTCTGTGTTGCATGAACACCAGGGTCAACGTAATGTACATGAGCACCCAGCGAAAGCAGATGCGATGGCAGAAACATCGACCGGCGGAGGATTTCAAATATTTAACACAACTAAAATTATAATTTTTTTTTTTTTATGTCATACGGTAGGCAAACAGGCAAGCGGGCCACCTGATGGAAAGTGGTCACCACTGCCTATAGACAGAGTAGCACCACCAAGAGTATTGCTCATAATTTTCATTTCTATCCAGTCGCGTAAGATCGAGAAAGCAGCATACAGACTGAACGAATATCCTGTTTAAGTCTAAACATACTATAAGGTTAGCCAGCCCCACAGTCTCAGGGCAAAGATAGTGGGGCTTAAGTGCTGCAACGAAGCCGCGATGGCCGCTAAATGGGAAACACAAACAGCGGCCGGCACAGCCCCGCGGCGCGACCCCGTTATTGTTTGCGGGCCAAAACTAACCCGCTAGTGCTGGAGTTTACCTTAAAACATTTAGAGGGGAGTACTTTTAGTGAGGAGGTTTTGATGTGGTAAGCTCCCACGGATGACCCAAGAAGCTAGGTACCTACTAAATTTTATATAATAGCTACAATTGAAATGGGACATGTTTGAGATAGGAATTAAGCTAAATATATTTATTTATTAAAGTACCAACAGCTATATAAAACAAAATAGATATTATTTTAGAACCAACAAGCCAATTACAGGTGCTTGCTGGTGACAAGTAGCTAGTAGTAGGTATATATTGTGGAAGGTAAATTTTACTAAGTAAATTTTTAACGATCCAATTAGCGTTTAATACTGGTGGCTTACTTGTAGTTGAGTAGAAATTATTTGTAATATATGGCGTTATTTTCGAGAGTTTAACGAGTAAAAGCACACAAAAATTTTATATATAACTAAGTTTTGCTGTTGTCCATAAGCGGTGGTGACCACTTTCCATCAAATAGCCCGCTTGCCTGTTTGTCTGCCGTATAAAATAAATCAATTAACTAAACGTTTCTGCCCATCACTATTACTTAAGCCAGGAAGGGAGGAACCACTTAAAAGAAACCCCCTAGACAAAACATGAAGCCTCACTGCACTGTTGCAGCTATTTGACGTCAACCGTGAAACCAACGTTTCAGAGGCAACATTGTTAATTTCTAACTAAGCCCGCCTTAATAAACTTTCGCAATATTTCCTTTGCACGCAGTTGATTTTCATGAACCTAATTTAGTACCAAACTTGTGTCTTAAAACGCCTTGTTTGGCTGCAGCGTTGACGGCTCCAGTGCCTGTACATCAAACTCTTTATTTATGATTTGGTTAAGTTCATATTTTGAACAATGATCTTAGTGTATGTAGAAAGCTTCATATTCTGCTAGGTGTCTGTGACAATGCATTTACGATTTAGCAAAATAAAACTGTAACCTATTGTACTTTAGGCAACCCAAAGTGGCAGCCCATGTCATGGCATATTATGAAGATATCCCGCACTGGGTGACCCTAAACGAGTATAGCTCTTAAGAATAGTTTACAAACTAGTATACTGGTCACCACTCTCTACCGCGAAACGGCTTGCGTCTTATTCCAGAGCGAAGTCTGGGGCAGCTGTTCGTTACCGCTAAATATGTCAACGATGAATACGTCCACGATGAGTAAGTCATCGTCCATCGAACAAACGTTTCAGCGCCTCCAACAGGCAGATTAGCCCCATGGGTAGTACACCCGAAGTTAGGTGTGTTAGCAGTCAAATACAAAAAAAATATAATAGTGGTGTCGGGCGACAGATCTACCTGCCTAAAACTAGCTTCCAGTTATGTTCAGTCCGCGATAATAACTCGTCCGAAAATCGTCCATACCGACCGCATAACATTTGCGCTAAACTCTCTTTACCCACTCGCGCGGAATCCGCGTCGATGCTGCGCCTGCAATATCACATATCGCGGCTGCTTGCCACTTTCGCTCACACACCGGGGGGTTAGCCGAGAGCTTTTCCTTGTCGCCGAGCATAACACTAAACGATAATCTCGGCACGCGATCCCGTTCCGATCCTTAAACGGCAACAATCGTATGGCGAACGTTAATGGTAGCCGGCGCAGTTTTATGCATATTGGGTTGGGGCGTGCACCGGTTGACTATGGATATGGTGCGACGAGCGTGGAACGTTATTCTGAGTGATACTTGCCATGATATCGCTGCAACGCAAAATGGATCTCGGCCTCCTACATATTGATCGAGGCAGGATCAGAAATCATTTATTGTAAAGCTGTGGTACATTGTTAGTGACATAAAATGACTTAAAACAGTTCACCCAAAGTTGGGTGTAAAATATCAAATTATAATTTTACGATTACACATTACAGGCAGACTATGGGCCGCAATTTTGCTCTGTCCTGACACACCTCCCTAGCCTCGCATTTAGCCACAACTCTTTTCATACATCTCCTTTTATTCTTGCCTCTTCGAAGCCCAGCTTTTTTGAGAACATTACTGATCTGATCAAACATATTATACAGTAAAATCATTTTTAAGAGTTATTCTTTTGAACACTAGACTCAAAACAATTCTGCCTCTGATTTATAGAAATACACACCCTTCCGCCATAGAGACATGGGTATAAATAAACATAAGGCCATCGTTAAAAATCGCGAAAAGAATATTCCGCAGTAAATTGGCACGTTGGCCATGAGCTCTTTGTAGTTATTTCCATTTCTCTGAATTAATGTTTCTATAAAAACATTCTCGAAAAACGTGGCACTTTGCACGGGTTCCTTCCAATTGTGGTGTTGGAGGGCTTCCCGTTTCTTTAGCGAAGTTATTGCGAAGGAAACGCAAAACATTTTCGTATTTCCGTAGACGGCTTCATTGCCATTTCGAAATTTACTAAACATGGAGTTACGTAATAATATAACGGAGCGAGATCGTAAAATTGATTATTGTTACAACAATTTTCTTTTATTAGTACCTACATAGGCGTAGTAATTAATGTATTACTTGTGCATTACTACGGCAAAGAAAATTTATACAGTTACATCCAGAGACTAGACGAAACTTTCGTTTTCAATTTGAAAAATAATGATGACGACTTGAGTGGTTCAGTTAGTTATTATGCTAGACTGACACGCAGTTCCCGGGTTCGATTCCCAGCCGGGCAGAAATTGAAATGATGAATTTTAATTGTAATAAATTAGGTAGAACGTAAAAAATCATAACTACTTATCGCCAGAGGCCATCTTATAGCCGATACCCACTTCATCGGACAATGTTGTTATGTGTGTTTCAATAACGTCACTAACATGGTATACGTGTGCATTATAGATCATCATAGTGTAAGTATGGAGCATGAATTTACCAAGTGGACAATATTGCATAAAATATTTACTAGCTACCCACGGCTACGCCTACGCAAATTTCGTGTAGACCACAGTCCCGTCGACATTATGAATTTGAGATTTCGAGATGGCCTATTTATAAACGACACAACAGATGTCATTAATATGTAAAATATTTTTTCCGCACGCCTACAGAACTACGACGTTTCTTAGCAGAAGCCTTCGTCATACATAACAGTAGCCATCTGCATTCAGCGCAGAGGCTTAACTCTTGGTGAACCAGCAAGACCTTACCCTCTTACACATTAAGATTTCGACTTACGCAAAACGAAATCTCATTCAAATTGAACAACAAACAACATTCGGAAATGAAACCAAACAAGAACGACAGCGGGGCCGTGGGCGCGCGGGCGTCGGTTCCCGGCTCACAATACTGATTGAAAGCAAATAATGAAATCATAGAGAGCGGCGCGGCGGCCGCGCCCGCAAACACTGTGAAAAATTGCACCCCCGCCCCACCAAACAATGCAGCGTGAGTAACGGCGACAAACAACTGGCATTGTTCATTTCTAGTGCCGCCACGTGTTACTGTTGTCTTTAACGCGATTAAGCATCCTGTTTGCTCGCAAAAATACTAATTTGCACACTAAATTATTGCTTATGATCGTGTGCAAATTAGTGGTTTTTGGCATTAAGTCAGTATTTTTTGGGAGTTTGTTATCAGTAACGGCGACCAACAACTGGCATTGTTCATTTCTAGTGCCGCCGCGTGTTACTGTTACGTCTTTAACGCGATTAGGCATTTTGTTTGCTCGCAAAAATACTAATTTGCACACGAAAATATTGCTTAGGATCGTGTGCAAATTTGTGTTTTGCCTTGAGGTAATCTTGCCTAACCGAATCTCATTTCGACCATTTTGAAAAGCACTAGCCACGTAATTAAATACGGCGCGACGACAAAAAAAATATCACTTGCCTACTGCTGATATGAGCAAATATCACAATGATAGTCACAATATTACGAGAAGCAATTAAAGTATCTTTATTTTTAATATATGTATGTATGTATAGTATTTATTATAATATAATATATGTTTATTCTATCTTGATGTAGTTAGTATTGTATTTAGGTAAATTACAGTCTATCATCACGCTTTATAAAGCACCTACTTACTCACTTTCTGCATTGTCTACTGGTTGACTGGAAGATAAAGCCTTAATGGCTTTACGTCCGTAAATTGTATTATTGTGCAATAAAGTTTTAAATAAATAAATAAGCCGCCGAATAAATTGAGTTTCATATTTTCCGAAATACATCCAAAAATACATTATTTCATCATTCGCAACAAGCCTGCTGGTCGACATACGCCATACACAAGGTCAAAGAAGATTTAAAAAAAGCTAGGTATATGAACTTCCAAAATTAGGTCTTGAAATGATACGCAGGAAAAATAATTGGGAACCAACGATCTAATGTACAGATCAGTGGTATTATTACCGGCGATACTCGGAAAAAGGCTTCAAGACAGAGCGCTTATTTTGAAAGCGTACAATAGAATACCTACATAATGATTTGCATGTGTTAAAGATCACAGTGAAAATGTGTTGAACATTTCCACATAACAAATGAAAATATCCAAACGGAGCGGAACGCCCAGTGAAATCATTTGCGCGAATATTCAGTACAATAGGAATTTCAGATTATTAAATATTTTGTTTGATACCACGCCGCCCATGCCTGCGTAATAAAAACATAATGTAGGTAGAGAAAAATAATAGCATGTATTTTGGTAGTTGATTCCACAATCATTATGTTGATATGAAACATACATGCCATACAATTTTATCTTTGTAATGTATGTTTCAATGGAACTTTAATAAAACTTTGTTCAAAATTTCTCAGCCTTGTTGGGGAATCGATTTTCAATATCGGGATTCGTATTTAGTTATTCTTGTAAAAATTGCTAATAATGGAAAACTATTGGACTTTGTACGGACTCAACGTGTTTTTTTTTCTGAGTTCCCGATGGAATAGTGTAATCCAGGTCAGCAGCTCTGTTGCTGCTGCGCAACATCGAACGGTTGTAATTGCTAACGGAAAGTATAACTAATTTGCAAGTGTATCTGCATGTCTGAATACTTTTTACTGATAAACCAAAGGTTTCAGAACCCTAAGAGGTTTTGATACTTTTGATGTTTTATCAATATTTCCTACCTCAAACTCTCGGACAAGCCTTAAAACCGAACCAGCGGCCCCAAAGCAGGGTTACACATAATTACGAGGGCATACACTCGCCCTAGTGGGCCCGTGTAATTGGTTACACTGCGCTGCTTCAAGTCGCGCCATAAAGATCGGGCGCCAAACAGCGCCGGCAAACAGAGGTGTGCCGCGGCCCCGCCCAGCAAACACCACTTGACCGATCATCCTTTACGGGCGGCCATATTTTATGTAAGAAAATTGGAAAGCGAGCTCTTGCGACCCAGCGACTTGGCTGCGTAAATAGAATACTCGCTTACAAGGTAGGGGCTACATACTTATGGGTGATGGTTAAAAATAACTAACCGTTCTGTCGGATAACATCAGAGTTTACATATAGTCAAATATTTTCTAAACTACGTAACAGATATCAATGAAATAAAACTAAGTATCGGTCGATCCGCTCAGGAGTTACGATGCCACAGACAGACACACAGATACACAAAGCCACAGACACACACGTCACACTTATAACACCCCTTTTTTTCGTCGGGGGTTAAACAGAAAATTTTATATCGAATTTGGCAATATTTTGTCTAGATACTCCGTAGGTACTTGCACAACAGTGGGAGGACGTAGGCTATAGAGGTAGGCTAAATAAGGAAAACACACTCCTACATAACACGGCTGGCAATATGGCGGCGATTTCGCTTGATGCCAAACGAAGGCAAAAGGCGTCAGTCTCATTGTATCATGTTCAACTTCAACGTATTAATAGGTTTAATAGGTTTAACGGTACAAAATCTAAAACAAAGTCCCCCACCCCCCCACACTACGTCCCTTCGCATCACCTAAATTCGTATGCGAAAACAAAAGCGAGCAGCATTAAAACATCAGCAATACATATTCATGGGCGCCACGCATCACCGCTGATCAGCATCGACAGTTTCAAACACGTGCGCCCAACGAAGTCGGTGTTTACGATAGACTGTAAAACATTTTTGTCTCCATTGATGGAGTCGATTATGGTAATGCCGTGTCGGCGAGCAGCCGAGTATGGATAGTGGAGGCGGGAGGCATCCAGATCGCAATGCTAATGCTACACAAATTAACTACGCGACGACGGTCTGGTGTCGCCCGCGAAAACTACGCTGGTATTTGTAGAGTGCAACGCTCGATCCGATATTCGAGACTATATTCCTTTCGGTCCTCCTACGAGCGGGCCCCTCCATTTATCCGGGTTCAAAAGTGCCAATTGCACTCTGGAAATGCGCAACATCCTTTGCAGGAACCTTTTTAGATATATTATTTTGGAAACACTTTTTTGTTGTATTGGCACCATATAGCTCTACAAACTAGCGTTTATCCCACATTATCATTATCACAGCCCATAACAGTTTACTAGAGGACTTAGAACCTCTCCCACGAAAGGTAATTGCCATAATCACCAAGCTTGGCGGGAGACGGGTTGGAAATCGCAGTATTGTAAATATAACAATGGAAAAAGCTTCTGCCCACATTCCAGCCTACAGAGACTCTAGATCTTTAGTCTCGAAAACGTTACATCGCCCACACCGTCATCATAGCACCAACCCGTTACACCCACGAGTGTAAAGGTTTGGTGCTATTCTACTCTGTTGAGACCATTATAATGAGCTGTAATTATCATACTAAATATCTAGGATTTGTATTAGGTTCCATTGTAAACGTCACTGAAGAATTAAGCAAGTAAATGAAATTAAATAAAGAAAAGCAAATAACAAAATAATTTGAACAGCAATGAACTGTAAAACAATTTATTTTTTCAATTTACATAAAAGAAGTTTCGTTCGAAGTCCATCCAATCATCCAGTAGTGTACATTCGATGATTGAATGGGCTAGCCGAAAAGAAACAACCACAGAACAATCAATCCACAGCATTCATTGCATAGAGAGGCTCCGGATTTGTTTTTTGGCAAGACAATCAAATTAGATAAGCGCATAATACTGCGAAGTTAGTGAAAGCACTACTCCGCTCGGGTGATCCACCTAATGGTATAATGACTAAACGAGTCCTCTTATAATGTGGCTCGACACGCCATCAAATGTTGGGGTTCCGTATCAAGTTCCTTTGTGGTCGGAAATATTTGTCACCACGAAATTATTGTATTTAGGATATCCGAAATTCCAAAGTTGAAACTGTAACTTTATTTTTTAATTACAAGGGTACATAACAAAGTGCAACACAATTTGTCTCTCTGTAAACGTTAATCTGAAACACTACTGTAATTTCAACTAACATTGTTATGTAGGCACGAACAAAATTTATGTATTGCTTTGTAAAATCTATTCGCCCGATTTCCATCCCCAGACTGTGACTATCAATGTAAAGATGATCAGATCGTCCTCACACCAGAAGATTCAAGTAATATCGCCACACGACCGTCGATATCGTGAGAACTATCATTGGTACCTACGCACCTAGCATAACGAGAACACCACAGTAGCCGCTTAATTACAGGCAAGAGCCTGGTATAGCAAAAACATTTGGGCCGTCTGCTCGTTAACTGGAATAAAAAAAGGTGAGATACGCTTCCACCACAAAAAAAATCATAACAAAATCGACAGATAAACGTCTGATAACCCCTAACCAAGTTTACTCGTACATATACTCAAATATTTTCTGAAGCGATTTTAACGAAACAAAGCCATCGATCTTAATTAAACTGCTTTTCAAACCGCTTCGAAATCGGTGCAACCGTTCGGGAGCTACGACGCCACCGACAGTCACAAATACACACATCAAACTAATAACACCTTTATTTTTTTGTCGGGGCTTAAAAAGGTTACGCTACTATCACAAAAAAAATGTATCGATAATCCCGTTGACGCATCCCGGCGACCGGACTCCGTGGCGCATCCCGCGTAACGAGATTTTAATTGAGGGCGCACACGCTGATCCGTCAGATGGCCGTAACTTCATTAGGGCCGGCGATCGCGGGTGCCTAATGTGATTGCTCTGTTAAATTTCCACGAAGCGCGCTCGCTTTTGACAACGCCGACGGATTTAAAAGTGTCGTACGGTGGCTCAGTTGCTGGGATTAAGTTTAGAGCTGTGGTGGTGTGAGTGGGGTTTGAGGATCTTGTGCCTAATTGTTTAAAATAATCATGTTGACGTTGTTGTTGTAAAGAATCACTTTCGTCTGTGCTTCACTGAAGGGCCCACTGAAAACCAGCGCGATAGGACTAGCCATGGCATATGCTGAGTGTGACCCCTTTGTACGTCTTCCCATGGCACGGGTATCGCACATTATGGATTCTTATAATGTCACTGTTACCTTTTTTAAATCTTTGAATGTACCTATCGTGTCGTGCGTTTATGTGTAATGAACGTCATTTATTTATTTAATGTCCTGTTTTTTATTTTTTATAGGCTTGCGCTCAAGGGCCCGGGGTCTGCCTTGACCAGTATTTGGTAGATCAGGTAATTACCGGCGAGCGGCTACCACCTGACCTCCGTGACTCTGTCAACAGGGAACCTGTACAGAATGGATCATGGTTACACATTCAGTCGCCTGAATGTGCAGGTTTCACAACTATGGTTTCCCTCACCGTAAGAGCGTTGTTGCCGTATGGACAGTGTTCCACTAATGTACTTTACTCGGAAAATAGTAATTAATTGGGGTTCGAACCCGGTAACAGTCGCTTACGAGTCGGACCCCTTAAACACTAGTCCACCGACGCCATTAATATTTACTATCACATAAGTATTCCCAGTTTATACCTACACTACAGTAATGGTAGAGCAGTCACCAGGCAAACGTTCTCATAATATCCGAGCGGGTGACTACGAAAGACCATCAGCATCTACTAGCAAAGTCACTGTGCCACAGACCATATAGCCTGCAAGATAAACAAACAACCGTAATATAAATTGGATAATAGGAGTTCTGAAATATATACAGAGTTATATTCAATGACTTTCTCGATGTGTCATGAAAAATTAAGGAGGAGAATTAGCATCTCTTATGTCTACCTGTCTGCCTACTACAACAGAACAGTCTAATCTAGACTGTAGACCATTCAAGACCAACCCTGTGTTCTTTTTAGATACTCCTCCATCTTAGGCCGCAATACAGCTTATCATCAGGTGAGATGGCGGTCAAATGCCGCTTTAAGGTGAGTGTATCCCGAGCGCGCTCCAACGTAGTTTGGTCAAACTATCAAGCCAATGAAATTTTGTAGACGTGATCCAGAAACCAATATCTATGCTTATGGTTTTGTCAGATTTTCGGTGTAATATGTATCGTTTGAAAGTGGATAGTTTTTTAACAATGGTTTTAAATTTGTTTATAAATCTTAAAGCCCGGCGCAAATTTGAAACGATATATTTCGACGAAAATCTGACAAACAACCAGCACAGATATTGGTTTCCGGATCACGTCTACAAAATTGCATTGGCTTCGACAGCGTTATATTAAAAGTAAGATCAAACTACGTTCCTACGGAGCGCGCTCGGGAAACACATTTATAAACTCAATTTTTACCCAAGCCTACGTCACACTATAACTCCTATCAGAAAACCAACAAACGAGTACCCACAGCATTAAACTACATTTGTACGGAGCCCGCTCGAAGAACACTCCTCTAACTTCCATTTCAGACGCAGAGCAAAATCTACGTCACACCATAATGCCTTCCTAAACCACATACGAGAACCCACAGCCGTCCAAGAATGCCGTAAACCCGCCGTCTGCCCTCTTAACTTTCATTCACACCATAATTCCTCACAAAAAAAATACATACGAGTACCCACACCCCGCAGCCGTCCAGGAATGCCGTAAGCCCGAAGTGTTCCATGTCTGCCAACAATGCCGACGCAGAGCAAATCCTACGTCACACCATAACTCCTTACAGAAAAACCCACATACGAGTACCCGCAGCCGTCCAAGAATGCCGTAAACCCGCCGTCTGCCGGCTACCCGCTCCGCACGATGCAAATGAGCCGGCTGGCGCCGGGCGCGGCGCCGCCCTGTCGTGTGCGCGCTAATCGACGCCGCGGAGCCCGCTCGCAATTTGCATCGTGTTAATTGAAGGAATTCGGACGCGACGGCCCGAATTTATTGCGGCGACGACACAGTGGACGACGGTGGTTCGTAATACTACGATCCTGTAACAAGTGCTTGAACCCATAATTCTGGGAAACACGACAGTGGACGGCGGCGGCGGTTGGCGCCTTGTAAGCGAGTAATACTCTCCTATAACAATGTATTTTAGCTTGCAATGGGCCGATGTAAAGATAATCTCTTTAGGTGGGGATATTCAAATGATAATTCTCAGTGTAACTGTGGCAAATCTTCGCAAACCATGGACCACGTCGTTTTATGCTCGGCGTGTCCTAAAACTTGTACAATGGAGGTCTTCTTCGAGGCCAGTTCAAACGCTGTATCCGTCGCCGAATACTGGACGAATAAAGTGTAAGTCAGAGTTTAGTCCATCGACTCGACAAGAAGAAGAAGCTTACAATATACTAAAATCGACGGTAACACTGTTGTGCTTGACCGTCCTCAAAATGTGTGGAGTGTATCGACGAGTCATGCTAGGTGGACATTGTAGTCAGAAAACGCTTGATCTATTTACTCCGCATGCTACCACGACCACAATATGCTTAATGTGAAATGAGACGACCGCTTTTTAATGGAAGGTGAAGAAATATTAGGTATGAATACGGGAAACTACATCAGTCCAGCGAGACCCAGATTTAAAAAATTCAACGAATAGACTTAAAGCGATCAACAGGGCAAACTTAAAACCTATATAATATCCTTATAACACAAGAGAGTGAGCTGCAAATACTTGCTTTGACACAATTGGGCCTTTGCACAAATATTTGTGGCTTTATCTCTAAAAGATTAAAACACAAGCCGTGTGCCATAGTATTTGCAGTGGCGAATATCAACAGGTCGCTCGCCGCTCGCTGACTTGGCAACGGTTCAAGAGTCGTCGCGAACCGGCGTCTAAGAACGGGAACAATACGGAGCCCAATAAACGAAAACGTTTTAGGTGCCATTCTTCTGAACGATCTGATAAGGTTTCTCTAATGGGAAATACACGTCTTGGTTGTGATATAACGGGACAGTCTGCAAATAACGCAGCGGGTCTACAAAGAAAACATATCACAGCTAAAAATTGGGCATAGCATGTGTATGGCTTTTTCAACATCGGAAACACTTGTGTTACCATCTCAAAGTCGTGACCGAGTCACCGCCACATACGCGCTGTAAACAGCTACTCTCTAAACCGCGAATCGAAACTACGCATCAAATGACTCGTATAAAATTAAAACTAAATGGCCTCAAGGCTCAACATCCCCAATTTCGAGCGGACTAGAAGAATAGGCCTCCTGCACACTCGAAAATACCCCAAGACGGCCGTCACCCGTACCCCCGCCGAGCCGGCGGGCCGGTCATCCGTAATTAACGACCGCGAGCAGCCGTCACTGCGCATCGCCACGGCTCGCCGAGCACCGACAGCCGCTGACAACCATTAACCGTCAACGGTGCGGCACTGCGGGAAAAACGGGAACGTGCCACCCGACCTGTTACATGGTCGACGGTGAGGTTTCTAAGGCGTGTGGTGAAAAACCGATGGAAGAATGAGTCCAGGACAGTATTTTCAAAACTATTAACCGTTACCAATATTATAAGGAAAAACCTCACAAAAGATTACATGGGCAACGATGAGATTTCTAGGCCGTGTGTTGAAAAACCGATGGAGGAATGTTAGAGTCCAAAAGTGTCTAAGACACTCAAAACCATAAACCCTACCAATATGGTAAGGAAAAAGATAGAACATGCCACACGAAAGATTACATCGTCAACGAGGAAATTTCTGTGTTGTGTTGAAAAAGAGAGTGAAAAATGTTTTAGTCAAGAAGAGCCTAAAAAAGTACTGTACCTATTAACGGTCACCAATATAGTAATGCGGGAAAAGATAGAACGTACCACCCGACGGTTACATACATGATCAAGGATGAGATTCATAGCACAAAATTTAAAGTGCTATGGTTAATAATAAGATTGCCTAGCGCCCCGAATATAGGGTAAATTATTATATTGATAGCAGATCAGTGTAAAGGTGGAGGAGTACTCTAAATCCGAGTTAATCTGTCCTAGTTTACTGACTTTACATATTCATTGTAGTACTCATTATTGGTTTCTTTAAATTGTATCGCACGTAAAATTTATTTTTGTTATATCTACGGTGGCCGCCGCGGCGTAGCGAATGTGCTACAAGTGCTACGAGCGTAGCAAATGTACAAAACTCCCTCCAAATGTAAGACAATATTTTTCATAATATAACCACAATACGTCATAGCCATTGGGTTAGTGGTTACTACTAAAAGGGAGTGTTCCGCTCATAAAGCCGTCATAACTATGACGAGGCTAAATGCGTTATATGCGTACGGCGCGTTTAAACGATACAAACTGGGAGCATAGGGGTTTACGGCCGGCACAGACGTCCTTGTAACGCTGTCCTGGGTCGGTTTATGGAACACGCCATTATGTGTACGCTAAAGGATACGAATAGGAGAGACACAAGGCTTCTTGTACATGCTATAAAATTGAATTTAGTCGGCAATAATCTGTTGAATCTAATTACAGTATTATTATGTGCGCAAAAATTTAATGCGAAGACGTCTTGATTTAGAGTAAACGTCATTACCAAAAGGGGTCAACGAACTTGGACATCACCAGCTATACATATAGAGCGACCGATCATAATAACGCGCCGGTTTACACCCTCGACACACATACCTCTATTCCGTGGCCGGGATAATATTAAGAAATTACCCCGAGATTACCCGAGCTTTACTATTTTCGGAGTGCTCATAATAAGGGCGTCGTGGGGACGTTATTAAGGCGTGTGTGGGGAAAGTGGGTAACTCGGGGAAAGTGGGGAAACTGACCTCGTCGTGTGCGGCGCGGTGATCGGAGGCTCGCAGGCGCCGGCCCGGGGCATAAATCAGGCTCCCCTGTCGCCCCCGCGGTGACGCCCGCCGGAGCCTTCAATTTGGCACATCCTTAAAATGACACACGAGACGCGCGCCCCTTAACGACGCCGCGTCAACGCGCCCCAGCCTCTTTATAAATAAATCGCGGGCGCGTCACGCGATTCGCACGCGACGCCATCTGCATATCGGAGTGTTGGCGGTTTAATCTTCAAATCGGCGTGGTTTCCAGATACTGAGGCGCTAATGCTTTAGGAGTAATAATTTGGGTTATGTTGTTATTTTTACTACGAGTGTAACCACAATTATACATATTGAATCAACGGTAAGGGTTATATAATGGTCGACGTTATTCAGTACAGCCGTGGCTAATATTAGATAGAATTATAAAAATGTAAATGCATCACAAGTCGCTGGCCACTATCGTCCCTAAAAAATCGGGACCGGCGCGATTTCGTTCGCGTACACCTACTTTACCCCTACCTTCCTCTTTTTTCTTGCTTATAAACCTTCATCTTGAATCACTCTATTGTTGAAAACTGCATAAAAATCCGTTGCGTAGTTTACAAAAGATCTAAGCGTACATATATACATAAATATGCCTCTACATACCATACATACATACATGTACTATGTATAGATAAATAAAAATTAGCGACTTATATTTTCTCATACTTGAGAATCGAACAAGGGCCATCATTAAAAAAAAACTGGCTTGTTAACAATCGCGCTCCACGAATGCAAAACTAATCAATGCAATTATAAATATTCTTTGACGAACTTAAAATTCGAAACACAAAAACCACTGCTTGAACTTTCACTATTTGCTCATTCTCCCTTCACGCAAAACAATGCATCCTATTAAAATGATATTCGACACAAAAATAGTTAAAGGATCGGGCAAATGGGTTACTTTTAGCGAGACCTAGTAAAACCTATTAACAAAAATAAGATGTGATATATGAGTACATATCCCTACTAAAGTATTTATTCATGTGATGTGATTCCATAGATGACGACAGCAGACCGCAGACCACAAACCACAGCAACAACCTATTGGTTCCCATATATTTCTATGAAATTGCTTCCGTCTAATGAAATTCAATCATCGACAAACCATGCAGTAACGCCATAGATTCGGCAATTATTCACCTCTAACTTGATCACCATCAAAGGAAGCAATGAAAAGCGTAGAACCAGTGGTATCGCTGCGGACTGTTGTCTTTTGCGGAATCACGGCTACATCGACATGTTTATTAGAGAATCGTCACTGTCGCCATAGCCGCGTTGCTGGTCCTGGTTACCTTTAAAAAGAAATGCGCTGGCACCCGTAACACAGTTTCGAAACTGGCACCCAGTTGTTGACGTATTCTTGTACAATTATCCGATTTGTATGTATGAAATAGTAATCACAGCTTTGCAAACAGCTACTACTACGGTCATCGGGGCAGCGGCGCGATCGGCGCCCTATCGATCAGGGGCGAAGCGCAGGCGGTGCGCGCGGCGTATGTCGCTGTGTCGCTGTGTCGCGGTGGAAGCAATCAGGGCGGCGTCGTAGACAAACTGTCGGGGCGGGCCTTAATTGGCGGTTGCGAAGATTTATGCGGGATACCGCCGATCCTCACGCGGCAAGGCACCGGCCCGTCGACATAACGCTGTGACCCTTGAACAGGCCCGAGTTTAGGTTGGCCTGTTACGATTTTTGATTCAGCGACGTGAGACGACATTTTGCTTAAAACTATACTTTACTTTTTAATTTTTTTTACGATATTTTAATTGTAGTGTAGAGACGTGTAATTTCGCACAAGGGCTCATACAAAACCAGCACTGAGATACGCCTCGCAGTTCACAGCATAAGCTGAGTGGGGTCCTTTTGCACTGACCGCCGCGACATTGGCCGTACCATAGGAATCAATGTAGGTGTGCGTTTACTTATGTAGGTGTTAGGTTCATTTTGCTGCAGATGATGTTACTTACCTACATAAGACAATGCTTTTTCGTTGTATTTTGTATTTTTATTTTATTTTATTTTATTTATTTATTTTATTTATTAGGAAGACCAACAGCTTCATAATACAATAGTTCTTTATATAAAAAACAGTATGCCAATTATAGGTCTCCACAGATAGGTATCAAAGTAACACAGATAATACAACACAACAAAAAATAAAGTGAGCACTCAATTAACATAAAAATGACAGAAATCGGTCTATCTTTCTATAAGTACATAATCCATATCTATAAAATAAACTTTACATTTTTGCCAACTATAAACTCCGACTATAAACTCCGATTTTGTTTACTGTTTATCTGTGTATTCGTGTCGTGGTGTCTAGTGGCAATAAATCTTCTTATTCTTATTCTTAAAAGACAGATATTGGTATAGAGGATCTTTAAACTGACACCTAAGAACGCTGTAAACGTAAAAAAAAATCATCTTGGCGTTAATGTCCCGGTTGTGTGTGTGTTAATGAACGAGGGCCCGGGGTCCGCCTTGACCATGATCCAGGATTTGGCGATCATGGTAATTGCAGTGGAGCGACTACCATCTGACCTCTGTAATCCAGCCACCAGGGGAACCTGACCAGATTGGATCAAGTTAACCTCCAAATTCAGGTGCAAGTTTCATCACGATGTTTTCCCTCACCTTAAGAGCATCGGTTAGAATTCAACTAATGTACATTACTCAGAAAAGAGTCATTGGTACATGGCCGCAGCGCGATTCGAACCCGGTACCTCTCGCTTACGAGTTGGATACTCGATCGCCCGGCCACCGACGCTCTAATAATAATATTAAATTAAAGTTGCCTTCCAAAAATAATCGAGAAACCAATTCAACAATCTAAGACTAACGATCTATAAGTAGACCCACAATACCTAATCACGGACTACTCTGAATTCGCGTGCGAGTCACCTACGGGCTCCGCGGGTGGTCCCAATTACACGGCTCCAGTCGGCCCGTGCTTACGTAACCCTAATTATTAACATTTCAAGTACTGTTAACGTACTCGTTCCTAAATAAAGTACATTGTCTTTAAATTCGAACATAACAACACCAGAATGTGCAGAGTATTCCCGAAAAAATTACAATAAATTATCTAAAATTCCAAACGAATTACATGAGAAAAAGTTCAGTTAAGAGATCAAACATCGACTAGAACTTCCTCATCAAGGTTTTAATAATGCCCCACACAAATTTCCATCGCAAACCGAACCATACTGTGAAGATAACAGAAAAAATTACAGCTTTATTATTACAAGCTTTTTTTTTTATGATTCATATTTACACAAAGGCGGCCTCGGTTAATTAAAATTCCACGCTTAATTGTGATGCATTGCCATTTCGTGCATTAAAGCGGAATATGAGAGTAATTAAGTGATAGTATTGATACTCTACTCCTGCCAATAACCCATTTCTGAATAAACCGTGCGTGAAATAAGTTCTGAAATGAAAAATATTTTTAATAACAAGCTTTTATCGCGCGGTACCTATAGTAGACAATTCCAAAGACCCCATACACGATGGGGTAATCTTATTGCGTTCATTAGTTCCTCTGACCACCTTCCAACTGAATCAGCAGACCAGATCCATGGTACCATATAAATTGGTATACAAAATTTCAGCTCAATCGGATACCAACCGGTACCAAATGGTCGAAAAAAGGTTTGCGAAATTTTGAAAAACAACTTACATACGAACAGTGCAAGTTAAATAAAGTTTGTAAGATAACCAAGCCGTGTTGCCAAAGTGGTTATAGTTACGCAGAAAATTTAGTTTCGAATTACATTCGGCGAGGTTTTTGTTTTCCAACTTCTTCTTCCTAGACCTTATCCCTATTTGGAGTCGGCCTTCCCTGTCCTCTTCCTACTTCTTTTTGTTTTCCTCTGTTGCCAATATTAATAAAGAAGCTGTGGAAAATAAAATGAGGAATCTTGGGTGTGTTTAGTTTCGAACAAGCGACCATGCTCAATAGCTCGAGGTACAGAGGCACATTTCATTTATGCTAATCTGAATGAGCATTCGTTCGCTTGGTCTAAATGCACAGTAGGAAGAAATTATTTCGAACGTTTGTAAGAAGACTTAAGCTAGATGTCGGCAGTAAAGCAAATATACATATCCTTATAGTTATACATCATAACATAGGTACCCTAAACGTTATTTAAGCCCGACAAGTTTTATGGGAAAAATACCTGGAAGCAGCAAAATAGCCCAGCAAGGCCCTACCGACTGAGTGGGCTACCGTCTCAGACTGAAATTGACAAAGAGCTCCCTTAAAACATTATACGGAATAATACACTTTCAAAGCCAATGAAGTCTTCTTTAAAAATTCATTATGAGACACTCTCCCTTTTATCGAGCGGTGAAATAACCTACATAAAGACTTTAACGATTCAGTGCATCGCACACGTGATTTTGGTCATTAAATTTTTTATTGCTAACAAAAATTTGTTTCGGGTCTCGGAATTTACGACTTTTTGGAAAGTAGACGACGACTCAATTACGCGCGCTAGCGGGATTTATTGTTAGGTGGGTAAATGAGCGCCCCCAGGTTCGGAAACAAACGTGGAGCTACGCAATCGATAGTTAAAATATATGTGGCACTTAAACGAAGCAGGGGTCTCGAGGCCCGGAGTCTCGAGACGACAGTGCGTTGTTTTTGCGGGCGGGGGAGAGAGGGCGGGCGCGGGCGGAGTGCCGTTTTCAATTTGCTTTATTTGCGCTTGTTTTAATAGCGCTCACTCCTTATTGCCCGCGCGGACGGCGACGACCAGCCAAATTGCTTCGTGCCCGGACGCCTTTCGATTAAGGAGCCGCACGCGCCGGGAGTTGCGGCCGACCGGCGAAAATACACTCGTCCGCGATACGATACGGCAGCGAGGCGGTGCCGTCACCCGTATTGTGTATGACGACGCGTGGTGGTACCATCTTGGTTATGGGGTTTGATAGAAATAACTTTATTTGTTTATTTGTTTCATTATAAGGAATTGCTTTATTCCAGTAATGCGACTGCGTCTGATTGACTCCGAGTAAGAAATACCGTTTCCTGCTACTTAATTTTAGTTACTAATATAGAGATTGCTGACCAATTATTTTTCGGCCGTGGTCGGCGTAGGGTGGGTGTGCTCCGGTCCTGGGGCGGTCAACGTTTCGCTGTGTTTCCTTGCTACTTTCCTAGGCCCCTCCATTATGACGATTGAAATATATATTTAATGTCATAATAAATAAATAAATTCTGAGTTTGCATTTGAATCGTTTTTCATCAAAATATAATACAGCCTCTGATAGCGCTCGCCGAACATACTAACAATCCGTCTGATTCAATACTAGGTAGCTGCGTAAGTAAGTGATCTCAAAAACGAACACGGTACCTACCGCGATTTATTTACTTTACGTATCAAACAAGCGACTGTCGAAAATCATAAGGAAACAAGAAAATATACGTTTGTATATTTGTGGACAAACATTCGATACGTCACATAAAATAATGAGGAGAAAACAAACATGTACGGAAGATATAGACAAACAGTTTCGTGACACACGAGTACGGTCGCGCGACTAGTGGTGCCCGGTTTATTGGCCCGGGGCGAGGGAAGCCGATTTGGTTACGGGTTTCGACGTGCAGTAAAACTAATAAACCCAATTTTTTCTATATATACTTATGTATTGACGACCTGAGTGTATTAGTTGGTTAATATGTCTGCCACGCAGAGGTCCCGGGTTCCATACAAGGCCGAGACAGAAATTTAAATTATGTTTTTTTTTATGATCTGCGTGTTATATATAAAATAAGAATGTATTTTCATTGTATGTGTAAAGAAAATACTATATTTTAATTTATAAAATAATAAAAAAGTAGCAGTCGGGGCGCCATTTTTATGTAGGATACTTAATATAAATTTAGAATGGGTGGACGCCAGCTTGAAGTTTAAATTAAACTAAAATTTGTACTAGGTATACGTACCATTCCAACATGTGGGTGCTCTATGTATAATAAGTATGTATGGAAAATGTATTTAAGTAGTATATCAGTTATCTAGCACCCATAGTACAAGCTTTGCTTAGTTTGGGGCTAGATGGCGGTGTTTGAATTTGTCTACGAATATTTATTATTTTATTATTATTCGGCATGTTTTTAACTTTTCAGTTTTAATAGCAATCGAGGTTTTAGTTTTACATATATTCATTCACGACAATTTTCCATGTAATAACAACGAAACCCGGCACCGGCTTCACCCCGTCCTCACTCTCGGGTTGCACTAATAATTCGTGGAGTACAGTCCATTCAGCGTCGGCCCCAGTGTCAATAAACAGCGGCCGCCGTCGGGTCGCGATAACAATCGCATTAATTGAGTTATCACGCGCCGTGGCTAATGAGGACGCACCGGCGGCATTCAGAAACTGGTATTGGATCTAGTATGCCTCTGTTTGATACAGGTCAGTTCAATCAGACTGGAAAAAGGTTTAAGTCCTGATTTGCTTACTAAAAGAAAGTTAAAATTTCAAATGTAATCTTCCAATATGTCATATAAGTTAGCGTCTATTTTATCAGTAACTGTCGAACGACCCGTATTTCAATTGGAGAAATATATAAAAATTACTATCATCATCATCATAATCATCCGAGCGGGCAGTCCAGGCTTCTGCCTGTAATAAATTTTCTTTTAAAAAATAATAAAAAAGTTGTTAAAAACTAAAAACCTCGACTGCTATTAAAAAACAAAAAGTTAACATTAAGCCGAATGATGGAAGTAAATGGATGTATATACCTAGTGCAAATATTAGTTTTAAACATTTTTAAACGTATTAGTTTAGTTAGTTTCACATGGTGTCAAAACAATACAAATGACGCGCCGCACGTGAAATACAAAACAATAAAAGTGTTATAGTGACAGTCGACGGCGTGACGTCAGAAAGGCCCGCCGCGGCCCCAGCAGCTCCAATAAGCGAATTAATTTCATCGCAACCAAAGTGCACTTTTCAATAAACCACACCCACTAATTGGGCCCCGACCCGACGCATTTTGAATTCTTTGACAGAACCAACAATGCACTGCTCCAGCCCATGCGTGCAAAACAGAAATGCCAAAATATTAATTTACATATTTCCGATATTATTTGCTACAAAGGTATTCTGTTTTGGTCGGTTGAGTATTTTCTGCTAATTAACTCACAAATGAAACTAAAGCAACGTAAATTCGCTCGTTTACACATCATACGAAAAATGTGTAATTATTTGTTGTATGACGCGTGTATTTTTCACTGAACGTGGATGAAAGGGAATATTGAAATTGTTTTATTAATCTGCCATTTTCTGTTAATATGGTACACTCACGTTACTTGTTTTGACGCGGTGAAATTATAACAAATAATAACAATAGGTAATTATTTTTTGTGTACAATAAAAAATAAAGAAAGGTAATTAAAAAGCAGTGGACTTCACCTGTACACGTCATGCTGAATTGTTTAATATACAACTTGTATTGAAATTGTGTAAAAAACACGTGAAAGACCGCAATCAAAACACTCAGCTACTGCGTATGTATCATCATCTAAAATCCGTAAGTATACAAAATCTGTAATCCTCAAAAACCTTATGTCGTGGAAAATTGTATTTATTGTTCTATTTAATAGTTAGCAACATCACAGAAACATACAATAACAGCGGCTGAGGATACACAGAGTTCTTATGAGTGTTATCAATCTCTTGGGAGGCGCGGAATATTTCGAAGATTTCCTTACAAAAAAAGAAAAAGAACTCACCTTAGCCAGTACCGTTTGGCGATGGCGGTGTGGCAGCATATTGCATCGTACTGATCAGCGATCCACACTATCAGGATGACGTAAAATGCCGTTGTCGTGTCGTTGAAGAACTCGGACATTATCGCCTCCATACCTGGGGACAAAGCAAACGGTTGTCTTCATTGGGGCCGTGGATACAGTTTTGAGACACAAGACAGACAAATGATCAAGACGGTTGGTAACCCTACTTATAGGTATGTACAGACTGTACCCTGTTCTACACAGTGTCTTGTTGTAGATTTATGTTCACAATCGAACAAAAAACGAATAACGAACTCAAAACATAACTTTGAGTAATGTATTCAATTATCTTGCACACATTGTTCGACTCGCTCAAAATAATACCAAATTCAATAAACACGATTCAATCCATCAGTAAGCCTCAGTTTTCACGACGAGGGTGTACATTGAAGACCATGAAAGCTAGACTACAAAAATCGCCGCGCCGTCTGCGCTGGTCAAACGGTTAGAGGAACGCGCAAGCCCGACCGCAATGCGTTTACGACGCGAGCGTTGCGTTTAGAACAGGGCTAGCACAAGGGTGCTTTCGCGCGCAATAAGCGAATAAAGGCTCGACATATATACTGCTATCTCTTTAATCTTAATGTTGAGAAAAGGAAACAAACGCTCTCTCGCGGCGCGAGCTGTGTCGCGGGCACTCTTGTGCTAACCGTGCAAGACGCATCATATGCGCCGCGCGGGCGCAGCATTGGCACTCGCAAAACGTTACAGGAACGCGCTCACCCAACAAACGGTAGTGGGGTCGGAGCCTTACTCTATTCATAACATTCATAGCCGGTTTCAGTTCTTTCCTCGATTTTCAAAATATAAATGTGCAGCCAGAAGACACCCTGTCTGTAATTCGGCTACAATTTAGAAGGTAAGACATTATGCAAATAAAATCAATAGAGCGTGTAACTCTGTGAGTCTTATTAAAATATCAAACTTCAATATCAACTACCGCGGCGGGCAATATCGTAGACGCAGCGACAGTTGCACCGAACGGCAGTCGGCTAGTCGACGCGAGGCGATTGCGAGCGAGGCTAGGCGTTAAATATCGTCGGTCATGTGTGAGACACGGGAGCCAGCCGCTCGGGTGGCGGACTAGCTAATTAGGTGTCGACAATTACGCGCTCTAACGACCGAAATCCGAGACGCGCTCGTCCGCCTTATTAACCGCCCGACATGCAACCTCGCCGCGTTACGCGACCGCGCGGAGTCATGCAGTGGGGCTCGTGGGCTAAGATCGCGACGCAAAAATCGACAGGACACACATGTTTTCTTTTTCTTTTAAGATAACTTAATTTTCATCTATCTCTACGGATATCATAAAGAGAAAATATTTGATTGTTTGTTTATCTTGAATAAACTCAAAAACTACTTAACCGATTTTTAAGTTCTTTCACCTACAGTATGCTACATTAACGACCATGACGACCTGAATGGTCCAGTTGGTTTACATGCACGTGCCTCGCAGAGGTCCCGTTCGATTCCCGACCGAGCAGAAATTGAAATGATGAATTTTAATTTTCTGTTGTATTGTTCTGTTCTGTTGTTGTATGTATCTGGGTGTAGTATGTATAAGTATGTATTTAAAAATATATATGTATAAGTAGTTTATCAGTTATCTAACACCCATAACACAAACTTCGCTTTGGGGCTAGATGGCGCTGTGTGAATTTGTCCAATTTGTGAATTTGGCGGCGGGATCTCCTACTATCAAGAGGTTACTGCGCGGGGTTGGTTTTTATGCGACACGCTTTAAGTGATGTAGTATCTATCGGATTGGTGTTAATATTTTCTTTATTAACAGCAATCAAACAGATGTGTTATTTTAATGAGTCACAATCAGCAAACTACTAGAGTTCTTTGGGGACAATATCAATCCCTTGGCATTATTATAATGTAACAACGGCTATAGTAACTTGACACAATGCGTGTGCTACGAAAATAGTAGCTAGGTAGTGAAATGTGCCTTTTATGGTATAAGAAACGAGTAAATAAGTACCGTTAAATATTTTGGACAACCATAGACCGTGACCTAAAATGACATACAAGGAGTAGTTTGCTATCACTGTCTTCTAAGGCCAATGAATTTTAGTTCAATTTTGACTGTAGGCTCTATTTATGGTGAAATCTCATAACTACGCATACCATTTCTTGAGCAAGGGCCAAACAATCAAGCCACACAGACAATCATAGCAAGGAGATCGACGCGCTCTACGGCCCCCGCGGCCCACATCCAGCCGGCGGTCGTCAGGCCCCACAAGACCCCAGCCGCCCCGGCCGTCGTGGCGACAACGAGATTGGCGGGCACTACGGACACGGCAAAGAGTTCAATACGCACCATAATATATTCCGATTCGCTTGGCAAAGGCATGGGCATATTAATAAGTAATGATGTCAATACATCTGTTTGTAATCATTGTTTGCCAAACCGATCATTTAATGAGATAATAAATGTAGCTAGTCAACAATGTAATGAAGACCGTACCAATATTATAGTAATGGTCGGAAATAGCATGGGAATAACTAGAAATGATATCGTAGAGAGTTTTCAAAAAATTCAGTCCCATAATTTTAATAAAATTACTTTGTGTGCTTTCCCATACACAAATAATGACCCTAAGTTAAATAGACGTATTCATAGACTGAATACATGTTTATATAATTTGACTCGTTATAGTAACGCATTTACATTTTTTGACATCAACAAATTTGTTGGCAATATTATTTGTACAAATGATACATTGTATCTCAAGCAAAAGGACAAAAAGTATATTACTACATTGTTAGCTTATAATATTAATTGTTATAACAATATTAGCGTAAGTAGGATTGACCAGGGCTCCTGCATGTTATCATCTAAGGACAAAGGATGCTCTTTAAACTAGATTTTAAGACAAAAGAAAAGCCCAAGAATTGTTTACGATTAATTCATCAAAATATACAAGGTTTTTCTGGCAAAGAACATGAAATAGAATTATATTTAAAGAAAACTCCTGTAGAAGTTTTATGTTTAACTGAGCACTGGCTGAGGGAATCTGACATGTCATTTAATTTATTTAACTATAATATAATTAGTTGTTTTAATCGAAAATCTATTTCCCGTGGTGGTTCATTAATTGCAGTACGGCAAAATATTAAATCGAAAGACCGGAAAGATGTTTCTGGCCTCTCAGTTGAACATAAGATTGAGTTATCCTGCGTGGAGCTAGAAAAGTGCATCATACTTTGTGTGTATAGGCCACCATACAATGAAAACTATGAGATTTTTGAAAAAACTATGGAACAAGTTTTAGAAAGACTTTGTACGTGTAAAAAAAAGGTAATCGTTTGTGGAGACTTTAATGTTAATTTACTAGAAAAAACAACGTTTAGTAAGAGAATAATAAGCTTATTTCGTAGTTTTAATCTTAATTATGTATTTTTAGAGCCGACACGATGCACAGAATCATCAGCGACTTGCATCGACAATGTATTCTGCTGTTGCGAGGTCAACGAAAAGGCTATTATAAATTTTACAAGATCTGACCATAGTGGACAATTCGTTGTTTTTGATTTTACGGAACAATGTAATATCAATGAAATAATTACAAGACCAATTACTCAAAGGAGAATTGAACACTTCAAACAAGCCTTATCGGAGACCATTGCCGGCCTTTCTCTTAATTCTCATGACCCAAACATTCTATTTTCTGATATGTTCAATTCTGTCAATAATGTTTATCAAAGTGTTTTTACGCAAAAAAGAATAAAAAGTAACTGTAAATCTAAATTTAGTGATTGGGCTACTTTAGGTATCCGTAAAAGCAGAGATAGAATGTTTGAACTATACGGTCAGCGAGCTTATTGCCATGATAAAGATTTTGTAGAATATGTCAAAAAATATTCAAAAACGTTTAAGAAAGTTTGTCTAATTGCAAAATCACAGCATTATAAGAAAATTATAAGTTCGTCTTCAAACAAGGCTAAGACTGTGTGGAATGTAATAAATAAGGTGGCAGGGAAAACAAAGCCTCGTGATACACATTATGAAATCAAAACAGAAACCGGAACTACTACCGCAAATAAAGAAGTGGCAGAGTTGTTCCAAACATTTTTTACCGAAATACCGATTAAAACTACCTCGCTGCTAAACTCGTGCCCAATTAGTGCAGAAAACTTGTTAAACGAAAATATAGGTGCCTGTGAAAATGGCTTTTGTTATTCCGAAGTAGACGCTAAAACTATCATTAATGCTTTTAAAAGCATTAAGTTGAAAAATACGGAAGATATTTGGGGAATGTCAGTTAGAGTTATAAGTACTGTTGTTGATATTTTAGCACCATATTTAGCTTACATTTTTAATGCTTGCGTTGAAGTAGGTGTTTTCCCCGACCTCATGAAAATCAGTAAAGTGGTGCCATTATTCAAATCAGGTTGTAAAAATAGTTTGAATAATTTTAGACCGGTATCCATCCTGCCCGTTTTCAGTAAAATCTTTGAAAAAATCATGTTAAGTCAAATGATTGTGCACTTTAACAGTAATAAATTATTTCATCAACAACAATATGGCTTCACAAAAGGCCGCAATACTACCGAAGCTGGTATTAGCCTCATTCAACAAATTTTTGGCGCTTGGGAAGAACATCATAATGCAGTAGGTGTTTTTTGCGATTTGTCTAAAGCATTTGATTGTGTAAATCATTCAACACTATTACTAAAATTAAAACATTACGGTTTTACGCATGATAGTCTTGAAATGATGAAATCATACTTAGAAGGTAGAGTTCAAAAAGTAAATGTAAATGGCGAGTTATCTGCGGGTGGGAAAGTAAGCATTGGAGTGCCACAAGGATCTATATTGGGGCCGTTTCTCTTTCTTGTATATATAAATGACCTTCCATACATGGTGCAGAATATTGCTGGTATAGTCTTGTTTGCTGACGACACTTCACTGATATTTAAAATTAATAGGAAAGATAATAATATAGACGAAGTAAACTGTGTTCTTCAGAATGTGCTTCATTGGTTTACGATTAATAACTTAGTCTTAAACTCTAAAAAAACTAAATGCGTTCATTTTTGCCTCCCTAATGTACAAAATAATCAATGTAATGTTATATTAGATAAAACGCAACTTGAGTTGGTAGAGAAAACTACTTTCTTAGGCGTTAATATAGATTCAAAAATTCAATGGGGCCCACATATTGAATCATTGGCTAGTAGGTTAAGTTCGGCTGCATTTGCCGTGTGGCGAATAAGGAGGCTAACGGATGTGAATACAGCTAGATTAGTTTATTATAGTTATTTTCATAGTATTATGTCATACGGCATCATACTATGGGGCAAGTGTGCTGATAGTGACATCATTTTCAAACTACAAAAGCGAGCTGTAAGAGCAATATATGGATTACGTCGACGTGATTCGCTCAAAGAATTGTTTAAAGAAATTGATGTATTGACTTTCTCAAGTCAATATATATTTGATAATATTATGTATGTTAGAAAGCATATTACCCAATTTGCTAAAAATACTGATATTCATAATGTCAATTTAAGAAACAAAAATAAACTGGTAACACCGTTGTTCAGACTAAGTAAAGTAAATTCATCTTTCATGGGTAACTGTATAAGATTTTATAATCATATTCCTGAATGTATTATTAATTTGCCTGAATTACAATTTAAAGATAAGGTGAAAACAACTTTAATGAAAAAAGCCTATTATAAAATTGATGAATATATCAATGACAAAAATGTATGGTGTACTACTAGCTCTTCGAAATAGGAAGTTATTTATAAATTTACAATTTTGTTAATTGGGTGAGGATGATTTGATGTGTAATAGTCATTGAATAACAAATCTTTTTTTAATGTGTACGGCATTGGCAGCGCATGCTCACTTAAAAGTCTGCCTGGTGGTGGCGTGGGGGTCGGGTCGTTCTCTTCCCTCAAATATGGTTGAATTGGACGATGGCTGGGCCCTGCGTCATGCTCGTGAACGGGTGCTGCCTTGGTGGACTGGCCTGCTTTTGCTGTGCCATTTTTTGTTTTTGAATTTATTTTTATTTTTAGTTATCTTGACCGATTTGTAGAGGTTCACATCATATTCCAATCAAAACAGGCTCACTCAAATTAAATTGACAAATGTATCAATGCAATGTAATCATATTTAAATGTACCTGTGGGTTTCTTGCCGTTTCTTTTTCCCACAGATGGTCATTTTCCTAACTGAAGCGGCATACTGACAGACAGACGACATTCTTTTTACTTATTTGTTCCGAGCTCAGGGGGCGACGCGGGTAGGCCGGCTGGTGCGTGCGGGTGTGAGCGCCGGCGGGCTGGCTGGGGCCGGGCGCGCGCTGCACATGATTCGCCTAGGCGGTTATGTGCGTGGCGCGTATCGGTGCCCGGTGTCTCGCCGGAGTAAGCCCTCGTACGCGCTGATCGGTCTGCATGCGTCGCCCCCTACCTGGATGAGCTCGCTTAACTTCCCTTTGTTTTCCGTTAGATTTTTGACTTTTGAAAAGAGATTAATTAACGTAATCCTAATTCAATAAATACTTTTTCATTTTCATTTTCATTTTCATTTCATTTTCATTTTCATTTTCATTTTCATCATGCAAATCCCACCACAAGGGTGTGACGAAACCTCAGCGCCACGATCGCACCGCGCAGCTATAACTCAATACGTCGGACAACTGTCCGGGCAACAAGCGGAGCGTCCGGGCGCCTTATTTGCATTTTGATGAGGCCGACAGTGATACAATAAACATGTTAGGGTCCGTTCGGGAGCCGCCGTCTCGCGCCGGCGACGTTTAACTGCATCATTCATAACCATGTTCGCCCAATTAACTCCCGCTTTGAATTACACCCCTTGTACGGTCACGTTCAATGATACGGAGCTACGGAGACTCGGGCTACGGAGCCCGCCGACTCGGAATGGGTTCCACTGACGTCTGGTGACAACACTCCGCTCGGCTATTTATTTATGCGGTGCGCGTAATCGCATTCGGCGCGTATACATATTTAATGTAAACGCCGCAAATGAAACTGTTCGTCTACGGTTTCAAAGGGCTAAACAACGGGTTGTGTACTCAAAACTGGCATTCTGTTAAATTACTAACTTTATTAACTTTGCAACCATACCTAGTAGTTGATATTGGTGAGATTTTTTGTATATTGTAATGATTGTGTTCTCCTTTACTTCCAACTTACAATGATAATATAATATGCTTGGACAATACACACAGCGCCATCTAGCCCCAAAGTAAGCAAAGATTGTGTTATGGGTGCCAGAAAACTGATTAACTACTTATATATTTTTCAAATACATACTTTTTATACATACAACGCCCAGACCCGAAACGTAACAGAACTTAAATTCATCATTTCAATTTCTGCCCTGCCGAAAATGGAACTAGGGGTCTCTGCGTGACACACCAGAACGTTAACTAACTGAACCACTCAGGTCGCCGATACAATACTTTATTGACGAAGGTATCTAATTAAGGATAATAAAAGTCATTTAACTTGTCAGCACGACACGAACTCTCAACATTGCGAGTAATTAATTTTGGCAGTCGAATTTAAAATTGGCAACACTCGAGAGATCCTGTTGACACACAGCTGTCTCCGCTCCGTCGGGTGTTTATTAAAATTTCCCCGATCGCCGGCATGTCTTGCTGTTTGCGAGCCGTTTGAGGCGCGTGCCTTCCGCCCATCTTCGGCGATCTCCGTCTGGCGGCTGGAATTAAAATTAATAGCGGACGGGGCGGCACGTCGCCGGCCGGCCGGGTAATTTGTTTACTCGCCCCGCGCGGGATTACGGCGCGCGCTCCCCGGAATAGGTAACCGGGTGACTCCGCGCCCCGGCGGCCCCGGTACGGGCACATGTCACTCGCTACAGGTCCCGCTTAAGTCGGGACATTCCTTCGGTGCGACGCCTTAAGTCAGGAGATCCCTTCGGTACGGGTCCTACAGGTCTGGTGGTCAGGAGATTTCGGAACAGGCGCAGCGCAGGAGTCTCGTGACGACTTTATTATGCCGCGAGCGAGTCATATTTAACAGCTGCCCGTGTCAGTTCTACACAGCAATAGCGCTTGACCTATAAGTCACTGCTGTAGGCTGCTCTTGGCTCGGCAACTTAGGTGGTCTTAGAAACGTTGAATGGTAATGTAAACTTTTGAAGACACTTTGTAGTCTAACGTAAGCAATGCGCCACGGTATTGCGTATTTCGTTTATTAGATGGTTTATTATCTCAGCCCATCATAAAACACTCGTTGTTGTCGTCGCCATTGAAGCTTCATGTGATATTTTAGTTAAATTATTTTTTTATTATTAAATCTAAAAATTTGGTCATATTAAAGTTTTCTACACTTGAAATAGAATGCTAAATATCGTTACCTATTACAACAAGTTTAAAAGCGACCTTTAAAAGTTTTTAGAAGTTTCAAAGACACTTTTAGTGAAAGCGAAAGCGAGTCTTAATTCATTTCGTTTAGTACCCGCAGTAAGCTTATTAATCTGCACGTGTAACTTTACAAGAAACCCCGACACAGATTAGCTACCCTATTGAGAGAGAGATAAAGGCTCAAATGGCTTGTTGCGCAGCCGGATGAATTACGCAAAACAGTACGAGCATCTCAAGTGGCCCAGAAAATGACGGGGGACAGGTATCGGTGGCAGACGCGTCACCGGCAGCCGGAACTGCAGGCGGTCGGACCCTCGTCGGGCCATTGCCACGGTGGATACACTTGCTAAATATACACGCGTACAAACACTGAATACGACAATACGACCACTCTAACAATGTGTGTGTTGCCATGTTGTTAGCCTTTTATATGTACCTGTAAGGTTGGTGGTAGGACTCTGTCAAGCTTGAGGAGTCCGCCTGTATGGGTACCACCACTTTCCTTGTCAGCCACCAATAGTTGTGTTCCGATTGTAATACAGGCATAAGGCATACCTAACCCTCATAGTCACACCTCGAGTAGGTCAACTTGGTGTCTCTTTTTATACCAGAAAGGTGGTCAACTAGCATTTAGTCAGCCTGATAAGTAGCAGTTACCCTCGCATAACGTAAGAATGTTGGCAATACACAGGGTAACACTTGGGTGTTGCCGACCCCGTCATCATTTGTCATGAAGAACACGCTGAACTCTCTCTACCTTCTGATAAGTTGTCATGAATGATTACGTCAATTTTCATTCTGCATTGTATAAACGGTTGTTTAAATCAACTATTTAATTCTGTACAAATTTTATGGTTTAACTTATTGAAGTCAAAACAAAAAGAACCACAATTTTTTTAAAGCCTTGCTCTTTACCTGTGGGCCATAAAAATCGCAGCCGCAACATGAAACAAAGGATGAGGTGGTAAGTTCGTAAGGCGGCAGAGTGCGGCTCAAGTGCAATCCAGGAGAGCGTGTTCCCGGTGCGACGCCTCGCCGCTCGCCGGCAAATGCACACAAATTGTTACTTCTTACTCGACTCGGTTTAATCAAGGGGGACACCCGCGGCGTCTGCCGGCTCCGCTTCCTTGAACTTGGCGCAAATTGAGAATAATGGACCCAGCGCCATTTTAGGGTTTAGAAAAATCTGATAGTTGATTCTGTTCGCCCCCGCCGTAATAAAGCCGGCCCCATTGTTGTGTTACGAGTTGATTGTGTGTATATTCTAGCTCTCCCTTTGTGCACTCGGCGGAGAAAAATTAAAGTTGCCCGTTGTTGGTTTAAGTTGAAGTTCATTATCGTTGTTCGCTACGTGGCTTCTGTTATTGCCAGCCGTTTTGTTCTTACTGATACTGCGTATAACACAACATATAACTCATAGGTATAATAGTAGGCATAAGTATAACGCAAAGTCTGTTTTCTCTTCATACTTACTCTCATACATACTTGTCAGTTTGTGTGTACTGGTCAGGGAACCGAACTTTCATTAGTTTTTTTTGTTTTAAGAACGTTGAAGTTGATGGGTTGCGGGCAACGCTATACCAGTCATTGTCGGCACCTTTGCTCTGTAAAGCTAAGCTGCCATCTCAGAATTTCAAAAGAATCTACGACCGTCCTCTAAATACAAGCGCAGTCCACGCCGGCACGCCGTGGCATCGGTCGGTGTTAGATGTCGGGTGCGGACAGCGCCATACCAGTCCCTGTCGGGAGCTTTGCTCTGTACAGCTGTCATCTCGCAGCTCCAAAAAAAATCTACGACGTCTAGTGACAAGCGCAGTCCAAGCCGGCACGCCGTGCACCGGTCCGACGAAGCGCCATCGCCCGCGCCCGCGGCCCGGTCTGCATCGGCGCGCGTTTACGAGCTCGTTAGTGCCGGTAATCGCGACGCTGCACGAGCCGGATTACGCCTGTGCATTATTAGTGTTTTTATTGATTCACTCGGCTGCCGTCGTAAACTGAGATTATTATTCGCGGCCCCCCCACCCCGCGCCCCCGCGACGCCCCTCCGCGAGTTGTTTTGTTACTTAATCGTGACGATAACATCGTTTAACGACGGCTAGGTGACTGGCGAAATTCCGCTCCGATGTTTAGTGCTCATTCTATTTTCATTAACCATTTACCCCACTTAATGGTCCAGATCTTGGGGGAGTCGTTCAATGACTAGGAACGCGTAAAATTAAACCTTAGTGGGACCTACCTGTGCGGGGCGGCTTCTGAAGACGCATCGGACGCTAAATATAACTTATGTTGGAAACGCTTCATAAAAGAAATAAATTCAAACGAAATTTCAGAAAAAGTTTAACGCAAATACCTATTGATGTGACATTTACTTCAAACTGGGAGAACTCAGTAAATAGATCTGTATTTCTTTTTCTTTTTATTCAGAATTAAGCACGACGAATTCAAACAAACTTCCCAATTTCTTCACCAATTCAAACGTACAACATTTCACAACTTTTCAAGTAGCATAAAATACTTTTATCGTTCAATATTTCTGAACGAACAAGATATGAAAACATTTTAGTAAAGATAGCGTCATTTACTGGAAGTTTCATAGAACATAAAAGAACAGCAATCGCTAAATATTTCTATTTGTGTGGTCCCGGGCAGACCGGCATGGTGACCTCTGAAGTGGTGGTGAGTGGTCAGGTCGTCAAATTTCACACGCCAGCTTAAGATGAGCCGTACGTTCAAAGTCTGTGTTTCAAGTCATTTGGATCTACTAATGAGGTGTAATTTCTGAACTACAACATCGATGACCTTCAAATATTTAGAGGACAATCTTTACGGAAGACTATCTTTCCTCCTTTCAAACAAAATACGAATGAATGAAATCGGACTACGCGCTAATGAATTACAAATAATCTTCTCTCCCATGGGAACCGTAATGAATTTCGGTATAAAAAGTATCCAATGTCTGTCCTCGAAGAATGAATACAAATCACACTAAGTTTCAAGACTACTAAAAAGTTATTGGACTATTCGCTATAACAGCTATTCGCGGCAACTCAAATATAAATACAAGAAGAGGCCTTGTCGAAAACTTTATAACTGTTAAATTCCAATCATAAAGCTTATTCAGAATAACAAACCATTTTAGTACCGAGATATTGTGTAATACTAACTTAATTTACTTTGTCATGTTCGAATATGTCTTGGTTTGAGTTTAACTCGTTATATGTATAAACACACTCACGCCCGTATCCCATAGGGGTAGATAGAAACTATTTGTCATAAGCCATTTTTAAATAAATACGATAAGTATTCGAGTAGTAGTTAGCAGTAGGTACTTGTAGGTACACAACTCTTTGCCCATAGCCAACCAACAATTACACCACACCTGCACTGTTAACGGAATTAAACGTCACTCACAGCGCGGCAACACGGCCGACACGGGCCGGTCACGTATATCACGTATCATCGCGCGCACAAGGGTATCTGTTACACCTGACAAGCCAGCGTCCAGAGATTACGTCTTGCCGACCGGTCTAAGGGTACGCTAGACCCGACAAGGAAATTATTACACGCTACGATGAAATTTGCCTTGGAAAGGGTGCTCGAGGCCCCCAAATACGGCGACTCATCGACAATTTGCGACGTCCGGGCGTATGCATGTTAATAAAGCCTATTGTGAACCCCGGCAAGATTAGCCCACGACTGACGGGGGACCTAATCTATGCACTGCGCCTCCATACGTAGACTCCAGACCACTCTGCTAGATTACTATACCTATCTACGCCGCTATGTAGACGAGAAAATGTTTGCAACGATATCGATACAAGACGATGGAATCGAGCTGCATTTTTCAATCAAACGAGAAAAATAAACATTTTTATTTCAATTACTCAAAAAAGTCGCTCCCATCGTTTTGTTTAAAACCATATTAACAAGCCATATAAAATTTGTTTAAAGTGTTGAACAAAGAAATAATAATCGACTCTTTGTCAAAATATGAAGCGCTACGCTAAGCCCAATTAACAATTATTTGGGTGGAACATCAATAATTTCAAGAGGAAGCTATCCGACGGAGATAAATCGAGTGGGTATTAGGTAAGTTACTCGGGGATCGGAAGCGGACCCTCCGCAGCGGCGCGGAACAGAAGTCAATCATTACAGTCGTTGAAGAGGTTAATTTCGATAATCCGCTTTTGCACTCCGCTAAAATCTGGCCGCCGACCCGCTGCAACGTTGAGCAGATTACCGACCCGGCTGCGAGGCAAACGCGATCGGCGCCGACAGAATTACGTCATTGGGAAATCGCATTTCAGAATTTCAGATACCTCGAAATGTTGCCCCCAATTTTGTTGACGTTGACGCAATTTCGGCCGGGTTAATCTGTTAATAATTCCCAGCTACATCCACACATCGATGTAAGCCACATTGGCATCATAGTGGTGGTTACTTTATTTGATGACGTCACCGCTGGGCGCGAAAGTGGCTGGCGTGGTCCGGCAGAGCGCGTACGTGCCCCGCGGTCGAATCAACATTTGCCGACGGCTCGAATTACCGCAGCCACGTCAACGTAACGTAATTGATTCAACGTCCGGCGCCGGCAAGCCTTTTTGTCTGCACCGCCAGCAACGTGAACAAAAAACGCAAAATCCCACCACTAACTCAATATCCTCACACTCCGCGCCGTCACTCAGTCGGCGGACGCCCAGTAAACGAATTTTAGTTAAATTTATTACAGCAGGTTTTTTACATTTTTTACGCTCCGTCGGGGACTCAGACGATGCTATAATAATTAGCGGGGAAACTTATTACTCCATCGTTTACCCGTTGTATGTACACAGAAATGTTGAAAACTAATATATTATTCTACTAATATAATATGCAGCCATTTTCTGTGTGTGATATCAAACAGCACCTTAGTACGTGCAACATTGCAATAACCTGTATGCAGCACGCCCACAACGCCGCCGCCGCGTGCCATTGAACGTCAGCCGACGTGGAAACAGATATACGCCAAAGAGAGCGAAATACGAAACTCTGGCGAAGGCGTCGAGTGAAGTCGTCTGTGACTAGTCTGTTTCCGATAGACATTCACTACCAATACACCTATGATCTTTTGGTATTTCACGCTATTTATTGCGTTGAGTCTTAGGCAGCTCCGAGAAACCTTACTTATATATGTGCAATCGAGGATATTTTGCGTCCAACGTATCGTAGAATACGTTTTAATATGTTGTCCAACTGTAATTACAAAGATCTGCGCAATATTTTCTGCTCAAACAGACTTTAAAAATACATGTGCAGTCCAAATGAAAATCCAAATTAATACTGGGAGATGGCGAAATTTATTTTCGAAATTGAACGTGGCCGGCGTGCAACAAACAACCGTGGACACGACGGATGTCGGGACAAAGTTAATATTGGCTTCATAAAAGGACGAAGGTAATACAGCCGCACGAATCACGAAATGAAAAACAACTATGAAACCACCTGGGATGAAAATGCAATACTGGATTCGATTTAAAACTACGATATGTTTCCACTTCTCTGTCGTTAGAGAGTTGTTTTGCGGTGTTATCATTAACTGCGATCTGACTTTCAGAAGCAGACATTTTATTTCAAAAAAACACGGATGCCACTTCGTGCATAACTTTGAAAAATACAAGAATCAGTACCTATCTATTATTTAAGTGATGTGAAAATATAAGGAACGAGTATAACAATAGTCAGATTAGACACCGACTTTTTAAAAAGTAGTACACTAGGCATCGGCATACTCCCCAATAATCTGTCACATTTCATTGCGCCCTGTTCGGGGGTCCGGCGTTACATCACGTACGGATATAGTTCTGCGCGGCCCACCTATTGGGACATGAAAGGGGTCGTATAATCAAAACTTGTGCGGCGCCGGTCGCTTCCGGCACGCGGCGGATGTCACCAATTTACACAAACTGGCTTAATTCTTCGATACGAGAGCCCCACTTAAAGGCTCCAAAGCAAAGGTAATAAACGAAGTTAGCCGTGGTAACTGTTGGTTTTAAGACCGTTTTTGACGTGAAACGCTTTTAGAGCGCTAGAATATAAGGACACTAATGTGATAGTGTGCTTTAGGTTGACGTCAAACGACCTTAATTGTGTTGCGAGAGGATGAAATTAGGTCAGCGATTCAAGCTGCATTCGCTCAAAAGGAGACGGTAAGTTTCGCACAATAAAAATCAATTTCGAATGTCGTTTGAAAGCAGATTGCGAGACCTAAACGCTGCTAGGCACAAAATTGGCGTCAGCGTAAGTTTCAATGTAATACACGCTCGGCGGTATCTGCGAAAGTCGTCGACAAGTCTCGAGTGAGTGCGCGCATACGGCGGATCGGAGTCGTTTTGTTTGAGTTGGTCGCCGTCCATGGCGGCGTCCGATAGGGAACTAATTACACCTCGGGGCGAGTTCGGCCCGGTTCTTAGCAAACTGCGAAATTAATCGCCCCACTAGGTGCGGTCTGCGGTCGCGCGGGGAGCGCCACTTGCGAGCACTTTATTCATATCCAGACGGACCTACGCGTGACCAGACTATAGCCGTTGATAGAACTTTGTCGAGATTATTGGTCGATACTGCGAATCCTAAAATTTGCGCTTACGTTTTTCTTGTGGAGATGAGATTGAGATAAAATTCTGTGACAAGACTTTTTTTTCTATTTATCATTATTGGTAAGGTGGTGTGTACCCCATTGATCTACTAAACCGAATAAATCAATGGTGTACCCTCGCACGGTTGCGCTAGAGCACAACCGGGATTGACCCCAGGACGATAATGTCTTATAGTCTAGGTGTATGAAATGTCATGGCTATCACTAGATTCTTGTTTCTTTAAATAAAAAAATAATTGTGACGTCAATGCCAAGGTTCTGCTCTCGCGTACGAGAGCCCGAATCCGTCTTGACAATTTTTTTTATTATTTTGTAGTAAATTTTGGAGTAACTAAAATAAATAAATATTCGTGGACAAATTCACACAGCGCCATCTAGCCCCAAACTAAGCAAAGCTTGTGCTATGGGTGCTAGATAACTGATATACTACTTAAATACTTTTAAATTCATACTTATTATACATAGAACACCCAGACCCGTAGCAGAAATTAAAATTCATCATTTCAATTTCTGCCCGGCCGGGAATCGACCCCGAGACCTCTTGCGTCTCTAAACGAAAACCTAGAATTCACATCTGAATTTTCAGCGCTCTTTCCGATACTATAATTAGAGTGTCTCGTCTCACAGTCTACCTTCGAATTACGAATACCATGTCCAATAGCCAGATTAACTCATCCACAAGGGAGGTGAGCTAGGAAATTAACGTTTGAAAACCTGTTGCATCTTTGAACTAAACTTGATTACACACCTGAGCGGCGAAAAGCCGAGTCTGTTGATTTTCGTTTCCATTTTCTTTGCCGTTCTACAAGATACGGCGCGGGTCACGAAACGTAGATCAAACGAATCGGGAGATGTGCTGTGTAACGATCTAAATCTGCGTTATCTTACAAGTATATCCTATAGATAGACCAAACTTATTCTATTGGTATTATTTTTGTGGTAAACGTTACTATTGGCTGTTGTAAAGTTAACCTAAAGCACACAAGGTAGGGTATTTTAACCCCAGCCTGGGCAAAGTACGCCAATTCTTAAGTAACAATCCAGCAATTAAGTAAAAATTTACAGGAGGTGGGCGTTAAATACTACTGCGTCAAATCGCGACCTTGGATGTGGATGGTGGATGCGAAATCCGCGCGCATAAAGCGGGACCTCGGAGTTTGTAACCCCTCTTTGTAAGGGGTGGTTCTAAAAAGGTGTGTATGGGAATGACCTCGCTAGAATAGGCAAAGTTTATGTTTATCATACTTAAAGCCATTTTTTGCTAGTTTTATAATATTGGCTTATAATAACAAATAAATCTCCCTATGAAAACAAACGCTGTTTTTTTTAGATTAAATGAAAATTCTATGATTTAGGCTGCTGTTTAATTGCAGGTTTTTTATGATTATAGTATAATTTTTAATAATTGGGTTTTAATTATTATTTTGATTAATTATTTAACAACTAACCTATTAAAATGGGTACATATTTACTGACGGGTAATTTTAACCCCAGCCATATGAGTGTGGATTTCTTTCGCCTTGCATGGAGAAGGTCAATAATAACGTAACTTTTAATTTGAATAATTAAGTAATCAAGTTTCGCACTTAAAAATAATGTAAAGAATAAAAGATTACAACGCCATAATAATTGTGATGATAAATGGCTTGTAATGCTGTTATCAACAATATATAGAGTGATTCAAGAATAAAAAGGGTAGCTAGAGGTCAAGTAGGTGTAGGGTAGGTGTAGGATAGGTATAGGATAGGTGTAGGGTAAGGGTAGGAAGCCATATGAACGAAGTCGCGCCGGGTCCACAAGTTTTTTGGTTTAACAAGACCCGCCGCGTCTCCAACTTCGCCTGATCGCTGCACCATCTCATCTGTGTACCCGCTCGGGGGAACGAATGTTCTATCTAATTAACTTTATCATAAAGCGGTGTTATTGCCTGCCGGAGGACGGCTAATCGGGTACTGGGGAGGCTGCCTTTGCAGTACGGGGAAACCGGCAAGGCGGTGTTGCAATTTATTCAACGGGCATCGATACAAGGATGTATTGGTTACATAAAATCACAGCGGGTAATTGCTGCATTTGAGATGACAGTATTAAAAAATACTGCCGTTTTCGAAAATGTTTTTTTTTGTAGTTCGATTAGCCAGTCATTTGACCGCCACCTCACAGGGTGGTAAGTGACGCTGCGGCCATTGATGAAGTATGCTTTTCCAGGGACAGCCCCATTAATATATTTAATTACTAAAATTTAAACAATCAAAATCTACTCGCCGTACGATGATGGCGAGAAGATTATGTAGGACTCGGATAGCCGAGTTGGTGGTTTTTAGTGTGTAAGACTTTCAATTTCAATGCTATCATTGAAATTGAAATATATAAGTGCGATAATTTACTTAGCTTGATTGAATTGCAATTGGATCGCTATAGCTTACGGAATACCGCAGCTAAACAATACTCTTTTAAATAGTATTGTGTTTCTGCCGGTGAGTAAGGTCTCCAGTGCTCGATGAGGTGGGGATTTAGGGAACCGTGGCTTTGGCAGTGGAGAGACATTTGCCTTTTTGCCGCCAGTAGTGACCACTTTGCATCAGGTGGCCTGCTTGCCTGTTTGCCTTCCGAATGACATAAAAAAAAAGAATAGCAGTTAAACGGCAACAGCAGAACACAATTGAAACAAAAATGCGTAAAACTGTCGTTGAGTTGCGATTGCTATCTAATTTAAATTTATTATATTATATTTATAGCATTGAAATTGATAGTCCTACCCACTAAAAACCACCACGTTGCACCCTCATATACTTTTTCTTAACGAGATCACGGGACCGCTTAGCACACTCCGCAATCTCGTTGATGAGCAAGCTAACATGGCAAACACCTCTTGTTTCCTTTTCTCTCATTGAATATTTCCTGGGGCTTACACTAAGCCTAAATATTAATTAATTAAGCCGCCGCTGGAGACCCTGAGACTTTATAACAGTCTCGGGAGCCATTTGGCACCCTGTGACGGTATATTATTATTAAATTTAAATATAAATTAAAAGTATTTATCAATCATGTCGGCTTCTTATTAACTGGGCTGTCTGTTCGTTTATCACTGCTGACCTACATTTTATCCCAGAATAATATTCCTCGATGTAAATAAACACTAACCACACAGATAAATGTAACTGCTCGTCATTCCGTCAAAACAGGCAAAATAGGCTATTCCTAGGCAGACATGCTCCATCTTCGGCTGCATCGTCACTTACCACCAGGTGAGATGGCGATCTAATGCCTGACTAGTTCAATTAACAAATAAATTAAAACAAGAACACATTATGTAAATTCACACCAAGGGTGACTAACTTTGCTTCACGTTTGAGACAGACTTCAGATAGTTTATTAACATGTTTAAGATATATAAAAAACTATAAATTATGAACAAGAACTGTACTTACCTACAGAATAACAGACTATATATTTAAGAAAAAACACGTGATAACGTGGAATCGTTCTTGACATTTTAATTAAAATAGTAAATAAAATTGCTTACTGGGCTGCAAAAAATACCGCGGCAAAAATGTTCATAAAACCCAGTAATATCTCTGTGCAATTAATTCTCAGAGAATTCTCAGGAACTGCAATTTTAATATTGGTCCGAATAACTCTGTTTACGATACCAGTAACTTGGTAATTATAATATATTTACGGAATTTAAATCCAGCTGATTCGAGTCCGTCTGGCTTTGAGAACCTGTTTGTTTTTTCTTTATATAACGGACTAGGCTTTTCTTTACAACTACGGTAGTCATATTTCATTTCAGTTTAATAGTTTTCCGTTAAGTTGCTGCAATATTTAATTTCATTAGATCCTGTGTTTGCTGGGCTATGGCGATAAGAAAATGTTTGTGCTGGGAATGTGAGATTTTTATATAAAAAATAAACATATTAGCGTTAATGTCCCGGTTGTGCTCTGATGCACGAGGGCCCGGAGTCCGTCTTGACCATGTTCCAGGATTTGGCAGATAGATCAGATAATTACAGTGGAGCGGCTGCCATCTGACTTCCATGACCCTGTTGTTGAGTTTAACCAATGAATTTATTCATACTTTTATTAAGCATGGTTATCGACTAATGTTACTGTTTTTTCAGAATAATCCCACAATTATTTCAATTTGTAAGCCGAAAAGCAAGTCGCAACGGAACCTTAATATTGTATTGTACTTCAACAATTCTTACA
Organism: Blastobasis lacticolella; assembly: GCA_905147135.1. Classification (NCBI taxonomy): domain Eukaryota; kingdom Metazoa; phylum Arthropoda; class Insecta; order Lepidoptera; family Blastobasidae; genus Blastobasis; species Blastobasis lacticolella. The sequence continues at coordinate 7,014,047 of LR990058.1, forward strand.
TATGTACCACAAATAAATACATTTTTTTAACATAAACTAACACTGACGGAGAAGTGGGCATTCATGGGAAGTGGCCGTAGCTGTCAAACTTCTGATGATATACATTTTACTTACAAGTATATACAAAGCAATTTCCGTCTCGATTGTGGGTAACCACAAACTAGTTTGACCCGTATTCTGCGTAGCGGATTGGACTCGAATTGGCTACCGTCTGCGTACAATAGTTCAATTTGTCTGTAATCCATTTAAACTGCAATAACCACGTGAGTACAATAACTAGAACAGCAGGCTATTATATCGTTATTATAACAAGTTTATAGATATAGAGAGAAACCGACCTGAGTGGTCAACATGCCGACCGGTCTGCCACGCAAGAGGCCCCGGGTTCGATTCCCGGCCAGGCAGAAATTGAAATTATGAATTTTAATAACTGTTACGGGTCTGGGTGTTCTATGTATAATAACTAAGTATTTAAAAGTATATAAGTAGTTTATTAGTTATCTAGCACCCATAACACAAGCATTGCTTACTTTGGGGCTAGATGGCGCTGTGTGAATTTGTCCACGATTATTTATTTAATTGCCGGCACACGAGATCGAACCCGGTACCTCTCGCTTACGAGTCTGACCTGAGTGATACACAATCAGACTAACACATATCCAATCATCACACACACTTTCCATTAATAAACTAAGACAATCCAATGTCTTGGATTGGGAAAAAACCTAGCCTCCACCTAGCCTGGTCAAATCAAATCTGATCAAATAAATGCTCAAATCAATTCCCTTGGCCCAGGGGGACGGCCCTACATTTCAGGGTAAACGTTCACAATACATCTGCGGAATGCAAGCCGAGCAATACTCATTAAACTCTCACTCTCTCCCGAGGCCCGCGCGGTCGCGGGGCACTTGGTAATTCACTTAGTAAGATTGAGTCGGACGCAATCGACACTTTACACCTTCGGAACGTGCCTCCTAACGCCCTAATGCCCACACTAAATCTATACTGGATCGTTGCGGAGCGTGCACACTCGAGTGTTTTCTAGTTTCTTTGTGTAAAATGTTGCCAGTAACTTGTCTCGTTGTATCGCGAACGTAGACGGTGCTACAGCGTAGCTGATGCTACGACGTAGCATAGTCTACGAAATCCACAAGAAATGAGTATGTACTTCGTTGTCGTCAGATCGCTAGGAAACTATTCATTATGAATTTAATTATTTTTTGATATGATTTATTGCATTAACATGCTTAAATACTACAGTGGTTGGGATCTTCCTTTTAAGTTTAAAATACCTGTAGCAGGAAGCCCCGCTCTTCTATAGAATGCAAGTTTGTGTAGAATGCAAGCTTCTATAGAATGCGTGATACATTTATCCCAAAATGTCACACTCAATCTGGTCAACTATTCAACGTCTATTTTCCTAAAAACAATGATCGGTAGATCACAAATATAAAGGATTCCAACAATTCAACTCCAAGAGAACGTACGGTCAAAGTTTAAGCCGCGCCCGAGATAAACCAGACGTCTGAAGTTCCTATCGGGTGTGGATTAATAATATAATAGGTTTTAAGTTCAAAGACTAGAAGAGACCGAAACTTTCAAGTTTTCGAGATGCCGATGAAGTCTGAAATGAAACTTATACTTTGGTTGAGAAAGTTAGACGTACTACAAATAGTATATAAGCCATAATTAATACCAACATGAACATCAGTTATTATGAAGAGCTTGTACAATAACTTTATAATATCTTCAAATGAGAGCCAGCGTTTAGCGAGAGGTATCGGGTTCGAATCCCGCTGTGGCCATGTATCTCTTTTCTGAGTTATGTACAACAGTTAGTGGTAAACAGTAACCGATGCTCTTACGGTGAGGGAAAACATCGTGATGAAACCTGCACATTCAGGCGACTGAATGTGTAACCATGGTATGGTCACGGAGTTTAGATGGCAGTCGTTCCACTGTAATTACCTGATCTGTCAATTCCTGGATCTTGGTCAAACCGGACCCCGGGCCCTCGTGCGCGAGAGCACAATCGGGACATTAACGCCAAGGTGATTATTTATCTTCAAGGACCACGTATACTCGTAAATGAATGCCTACCTGTGTTGACTTTGAAATTGATAACCTTTCGGGTCTCTGCTAAATTACCACGGAATCATCCTGAGAACTACGTATAGTTGCCTTGATTCATAAACACAACTAATAAGCAGCGAAACTAATTAAGATAATATTTAATTACCAACATAATCTAATAAAAAAAGTACATTAAACGTCAGCTATCAACGCTAACGCTTTACCGCACCAGCCACTAAAAATCGATTTCGCATATAAATAATAACCCACCCGACCGTTGTAAACTTCCGACAAAATCTGCATAAAATCAAATATTTCCCAAACTTAAATAAAGCGCTAGGAACCATCACGATGTAACTGGTTTTCAAATTAAAAACACCGCATCATATTCGGCCATCCGTTTGGAAGCTACGATGGCACAGACAGACAGACCCATATACACATAGATACGTCAAACATATAAAAAATCCTTACTATGAAAATCATAGTCGATTTCAAGAATTAATACAAAACAATGAAACTAGAACATCACACAGGATTCCCCACAATAAAACACGAGAGCTCAGCAGTCGATGAAACACCGACGCAACTCCTAAGTCCGTCGAACACAATCGAGCGCAGCGTCGAAGCGCAACTTCTGAAATAGGATTACGCAAGGAACACTCACAACTGCCAGCCAGTTACGTAGCAGGTAGTTACGAAGTAGTGAAATAAATAATAATAAAAGTATCAGTGGCACTCGACGGGCCCCGGGTATCGACGGCCGGGAATCAAACAAACGGGGCGCAACTTCTTAAAACTCCGCCCCGGTGATGGTGGCTAAGGGCATAGCGAGCGAGAGATATGGCGTGTGGCTGCTAATATAATATTTTTAATTTATATGATATTAATAAAGGGAGCCAATATTTTTTTGTAGTATAAAACAATGTCGCTTCCCGCCTGTGTACGGTTAGATGTTTTAAACTACGCAACGGATTTTAATGCGATTTTCAGAGCAATGATACAGTGATTCAAGTTTATAAGCAAGAAAAAAGATGGGTGGGTAAAGTAGATGAAGGTAGTTCAGATAGTTGAAGGCTCGTTTCTTGAAGGTTTCAATGTCGCAAGGGTCTGGAAACACTACTGAAGGAAAACTGTTCCAAAGCGTGGTTGTATGAGTCGGAAAGTTTCGAGAAAAGTGGTCGTCCTGGTAAGGATGGAATTTCAAAGTGACACGTTTTCAAGTACAGTACTGGTCAACCGTTTGCTGTGCAGTACTTTGCTTGTCGCAATTTTTAGGTTACGCCGTGACACACTAGCGTCTCCACCTAATGGGTACAGCCGCCTATGGAGACTTTACAAAAAGAAATATCACGTCAAAAATATATAGGCCACACAAATGCAAGAAAAGGCAGGAGGGCTAATAGTAAGCTCACCAGCTCCAATCATAATAGTCATTACTAGGTAAGGTAGGTACTGCCATAAATAATAATACGGCCGCTAATACAACATCTTAAACTTGCGATGGCCGTAAAATGTTTCCAATCCAGACACTTATTACAAACTTCAGACATTCAACTTATAACTAGCGAAAAAGAGATCATGTTACAAATTACTTAAAAGATATGCACATTGAAAACAGATTCGAGACGAAGGGAAAACTTCGAGCCGAGCCGCTGAACAACGGTAACGGTGTTATTTTGTTTTTGTAAGCGGATATTGCGAATTCACTCCAGTCACTTTAGTAAGTTTACTGAGTTCGGAGACGTTGTGTGGCGTAGCGTGGACACATTTCAGGCAAGTCGTAACCTACGTCGATACAGCAATACCGTTCGCAATGAGTGGCCAATATGGCGGAAAGGCATTGCGGTAGACAGGTGTGACAGCCGCATTTTAACGCCCGTCTATGCGTAAGCTGTTACGTCGACAGTTTTCGATAAATATCAGGAAAGTTATCAACATCTAATGTGACACAATTTATAAAGCAAAATATTAAATACCTTCAAAGTTTTCGGAAGAACTATCATCGTCACCGTATTTCTGCCCTTGTCCCATTTACCTCCCTTTCGAAAGTATAACCATGATATTTCATCATCAAATTTTACCCTTCCACTACCGAACTAGGCGTCAAAGCGCCCCGCGAATCTAGAGCTACAAGTTCCACGCTTATTGGAAAAAACGCCGCTAGCCATTTTCAAGTCAACAGAGATTTGAGCCCCAGGAGACATTGGTCGTCTCGTACGGCGCCCGTAACTTGAAATTATTTGTGCCCATCTCACAATACCGCAAAGCCAAAAAACTCAGGTAACCAGCTCAACCTCGCATACAACACACAAAATAGAATTCGACGCAACCGACTGACACGTCGCGTTGCGCCGAACTGCACTCTATAACGGGGCGGTGACAGCAAATTGAATGTGCCGGGCGCGGTGTTTGCGCTCTCATCAATCACCCCCGTATGGATTTCATTTTAATGCGCCGTCATCGGACCGCCGTCTCGTGTGGCCGCTTCGTCACGGCGCGCGCGAGGCCATTGTTTCAGCTAGAGCGGCGCTGGGTGGGCTTCGGAGGTACTCTATGTCATCATGGACTCGATTGGTATACACACCTCGGCGATTTAAACAACCTTATAGATTTTAAGACTTTCGTGGTTATTCACTACACTTTCATCGTACATGTTATCGGGTTTTGTTACCACAGTAGAGTGTCGACAGATATGTCTGTCCTTAGGAGCGACATCACACAGTGGCACTAGGCTTCTCGTGACCATGACGCATGCAACTGCGTCGAAATATCGAGGTAAATGCAATACTAACCGTGGTAACAAACGAGATAACATGTGTAGATAAACAACCTTGTCAGGGTCAATGATGAGAGAGGATAGGCCCTTCAGGCATTTCAGGCTATGAGCGTGCTGATTCTTATACGAGTTTCTTTTTGGACACAACCGTGGGCCATTTTATATATCAAAAGGTATACTTATACGGTTTACACGTATTTTCTGTTACGGGTGTGTGTATTCTATGTGTAATAAGTATGTATTTAAAAGTATTTAAGTAGAACATAAGTTATATAGCACAAATAGTACAAGCTTTACTTAGTTTGGGGTTGATGGCGATGTAAGAATTTGTCCATGATTATTTATGATTATTTTTTTACAGTGTCACCTCCAGTCACATTTTTGAACAAAAAAAAAATTAATATGCATAGAAGCTCGCCTCTAGCGTATCCACTCGCAGACAACCGATATACGGCACATGTTAACATAATTAGCAGCGGATAAACCTCAAACCGGGGGTCAGACCTTTGTCCTAATAACCGGTTCGACCTTGGCAAACTAATCATCAATTTACAGCCACGATGCTCGCGACGCGACGTTTGGGATTAACGTTATAACTACGCCAGTGAAGGTCGTGCAGGTGTCTGTTTTAAATAGCTTTGAATTACTTACAACCAAAATGTACTTCTTGTAATCAAAACTACAATTGCGTTTGATATATATTGGTGTACTGGAAACGTGTAACAACATAGTATGTATTAATTTGATTTTTTCAATAAACTTATTTGTATTTGTATTTTTTTATATTTTTTGAAGAATCTAACGTATTGTGAACCTGCAAAAAAATTGTATCAAACAAGATTAAAGTCAAGACGATTAAAGTCATTTTGTATGAAATTTTGTATTTATCTTAAGTTTGAATGTGATTGACCATTAGGTGCAAGCCGCCCTTAATCTATTTTAGCAAAAATATGTGTCGTCTTTATCTGTAGCTGAAATACTTGAAGTTGAAAGAAAGTGGCAAATCATATTTCTGCTAAAAAATGTTTAATAAACGTTAAAAAACGATAATTAGTAAAACCATAAGCGTGCGGCAAGTATAATAATGAACATGAACTGTCTTATCTTCAGAAATTTCACCACCACACTCATTATTTTCCTTATCGCTGATTTATCCATTGAAACAAATTCTACGTAAGCAAACCGTTCGCGAGGCGAAACACAACCAAAACAGTTGTGCTACTCCACATCGACGCAGGGCGTTGCATCGAGCCCGAGCACCGGACACGACGGCCGCCCATTGTGTTTACGGATATGGGAAATTAAATCCCCATTTGTAGCCGTAGCTGTACCGAGGGAAGGCCGGTGAGCCCATAATCCAGGGCCGAGCCCATTGTCCGCTGAGCGGGAAGCGGGCTTACCCCGGAGACGCCGGCGCTTCGCAAATTAATAACCAATCGTGTAGATTTCACGGTACACAATGTGGAGTATTTCCCGGTAAGGGATGCGAAAATACTGTTAAAAAACGGTGAATTCACTGACAATGTAGTGTGTAAAATAATGTACGTCCAAAATAATGGAAATAATTGTTAAAAATTGTTAACGAATCGAACGGCATTACTTATTAGCAACCGGCATTTAAGCGTACAAATACATTAGCTATAGTAAGAGGACTCCTAAACCTTATGTATTGGAATTTAGTTTAGAATCGTATATTTAGTGGAGCCAGTGTATGAAAGTGCTTTAATCTATGATTCCTAAACCATTTATAAATGTAACATAGTTTGAGTTTCTTCCAATATTTTTTATTAAACAGCAAGAGCGTACCAGATGGAAAGCGGAAGTGAGCTGTTACTATTTTCATACCAGCAATTTGTTGACGTTGGATAGTTCGTTTTCAACGAACTTAACGTGGGAGAAAAATCCACAATTACAGGTAGAAAAGCGGGAAAAAAGCACGCAACGAAAAACGCGTTTCGATATCGTGATAGCAAACAACGCGTTCATGTCGGGGCCGTGCACGTACGGATTACCGGCAGGCAGATTATAACTCGTCACGCATACGCCGGCTAATTTGCAACTGCCCACTATCAGGAAAGCACAATGCAACCATTTTTGGGATGAAATATAATGATAACAATATAATAATACATTCTTTATTCAGGAATGATTTGTACGAAAAAGTATAACAGTAGGTTCACTTGGTAGGTCGCTAATTATATTTTCACAAATTAGTTTGTAAACCCCAAGATCCAAACTAGGCAATAGCCTGTATCTTGGATGACTGTGTTCTGCAGTGGAAGCCATATAATAAGAGTATAATTTAAAGATCCACATACACTTACTGAGCTATATCACAAATAGATACCGATTCCCGCGGATATATATGTGTGATAGTAGTACAGTTGTTTGGAAAAGTTGTCTTGATACCGCCTGCCAAGAGAAGAGATTATGTGAGAACTATCCAGTAAAGTTGATCGAAATTGAAAACAGTCTTGTAAATGTAGTGCAGTTATTTTTGGACAGCTGTAGGTATATGCAAATATATATTTGTATTTACTATTCACTCTTTCATTGACCACACTGGCCGTGTGGTGTCTGGCAGAGTAGAATAGCACCAACCCCTTACACTCATGGGTGTCGTACAAGGCGACTAGTGTAGTAGGAGAGGCGCTTACTCCTGCAGTGAACTGTAACGGGCTGCGATGATTCACTCTTTCCCGTAGGAGTAGATAGCATTACATACAGAGTATTACAAAGTCACTTTCCGAGGTCTCTATGTATCAGTGTACGCTTAGATCTTTTAAACTACGCAACTGATTTTAATGCGGTTTTCAACATTAGATAGATTTAAGAACAGATTTAAGCAAGAAAAAAGGGTGGGTAGGGGTAAAGTAGGTGTACGCGAATGAAGTCGCGTCGGGTCCACTAGTTTTCTATAACATTATAGCAGCCCACATAAAACCAAACTACAAATTGCATCAACGTTCGCCTCAAAGCTGAAACTCCATAAATACGGATGCAATATAACAAAATACCCACACCGAGGTGGGTGCACTACATTTGATTGGGCATTGTTTCGGCTCGCAGACGTTAATTCGGATGCAGTGTGCGGGGCGCGAATCCAATTTTCGGACGGCAGACCCGCCGGGCGCCTGGGCCTTGGTGTTGAGCACAGATATGTCCGCATCGGAACGTGAAAGCCAAATTCACGTGCATTTCGGGTGAAACACGTCTGTCGAGATATATATCGCGTGTGATGTCTGTTACACGGACCAGATGAAATAGCATATTACGAAAATTTGATTCGGCTTTGACGTGGATTCGACATATTACTTCTCAAATGGTTATACACGTAACTGGACCGGCAGACATCAGGCCAATTACAACTATTATCTTTTATCTTGTTTATTGTATACATACTTAATTAGATATTTTAAAGGAGTACAATGGCAAACTTATCTCTACAAGAGATTTCTAGCAGCTGACCACAAATTGTGTGAAGGTAATTGTATAGCGGGACAGGCAATGCATACAAAGTTAGAACATAATTATACTGGTTGGTAGATACTAATAACATCTAGCTACTTAATGACTAAAAATTCCTATATATGTAGAGATAGTGCTCTTTTAAGCTTCTACACTTACAACTACCCCAGACATAAGGATGAGCATGCACACGCTTCACTATCACTACATAGTATAAAACAAAGTCGCTTTCTCTGTCCCTATGTCCCTTTGTATGCTTAAATCTTTGAAACTACGCAACGGATTTTGATGCGGTTTTTTTTAATAGATAGAGTGATTCAAGAGGAAGGTTTTTAAGTAAGAAAAAAAGGGTAGGTAAGGGTAAAATAGGTTACGCGTACGAAGTCGCGCCGGGTCCACTAGTATACTATAAACAAATGCCATATGCATAAGCTTAAATCTCTTTTGAATAGATGCCATCATATAATCTTCACAGTGTACTACCGTGTGTGAGCCGTCAAACACGGAAACTGTACACGAACTAGTTCGCAATCAAAGCCTAGAACGAGACACATTGAGCCGTGAATGAGTGCCAAATAACGAAGACGAGTAGCTTCGAATCCAACGCAACGCGTGATGTAGACGAATGAGAAACGGCACCTAAACTTAGTTTACAATACTTTCGCGTAAATCTTTGGTTTTGACTAAACCTTTCTAATACACACGGATGGGAAATGAAACACTTGGCCTACCAATGTGTTCCCTGAACAGTAGAATCTGGACTCCTTCAAGCCCAGAGTGAATAGGCTGTTTCTAGATAAGCATGTTCCATGCTGAGCCGCATCGTTACTTACCCATCAGGTAAGATGGTCAAATGCATGCCAAGTAATAAAAAAAATTAAAGCAATATTCACTTCCGAGCAACGCGACTCCGTCGTTACAAGACACGATTGTTTCATTGCCATATAAGTCATACAAACACCTGTAGTACAGCAAGAAATAAAACTGATTATTTTAGGACTGTATTTCAGTATTTCATTCTTAAGTATTTCTACTTGACATACCATACCGTACTACTCCAAAAACCACCGAATCATATATATAATACAATCATATTGCAAGTCTGTCAGTGCCATATACCCGAATCAGTATTGCTGCGCTTGAATGGTCACAATGAACTACCTCGGCGTGTGTCCTAAAACTTGCACAATGGAGGAATTGTTCGAGGCTGCTGGTTCGCCGAATACTGGGCGAATACTGTAAAGGGGAGTTAACTCCATCGACTCGATTAGAAGAGTGATCACCCATACATTTCGTCAGCGCACAACAGTTTCGCTCTATCGCCGTGCCACTGTAGCTGAACCGCGACGCACGGATGTCAGCCTGACATTATTTCTCACTTATCGTGACACTGATCCGCAGCCACAGAGTGAAATCCACCACCGCGTACGACAGTCCATTGGGTCCTAAATGGCGACGCGAAGCGTGCCATAAATGACAAAGAAAACCTGCGCTAGCATAATGGTCGTTTGTGTACTATGCAGCGCATCTCAAGCCTTGTGCCAGGCTAGCCTTGACACTGATCCGTAGCGCATCCGCACGCTGGAATCTAAGCGCGGGAGCCGCGGACCGCATGAAATCGACGTTCCATTATTAGTATGCCAGGGGGCGCATGGCCGTACGTGCTAGTACGGCGAGGCGCGGGCAAACAAAACACGCGCGTAGGCACGCGTCTATGGCTAGCACAAACGTTAGTTATCTCTTTCGTCTAAATATTGAGAGAAGGAAACAAACGCTCTCTCGCGCCGCGAGCTATGTCGCGGACATATCCCCTGTTCCTTGAAGATAACCAAGTTTGATAACTGGTTTTCTACTAGGAAAAATATTTCATTCTAGTTAACTCGGTTATCAAACGATCTTGTGATAGCCGTGCTGGGCGGAAGGCCATAACGGCGATCGTTCAACTTTGTTTTTTCTTTCCGAAGAAACTATAACTCTAATAAGTACTGCTGTTCCGTGTCTAGTTTAGCCTAGAAGACGAAGAGTATACGGTGAAAAGCTTGCTGTAGTTACAAAATGTTAGTGAACTGGGCCAGCCTTTACACGTAGTGCCGTTTTGCATTAGGTCACTGAGTAGAATAAACAGATTCAACGTAACAAAAACTTTCTCGGAATTGTATGAAACCTAAGAGCAATTTGTATCAAATTACACTCTAATATAACTTAAAACATAATTCAGTTCTATTGAAGGTAACGTGTACTTAAGAATAACATGGTTAGCATATTAAATGTACCAAACCTTTTCGCTGGGATTAAGTAAAGTGATCTCTTTTGAAGACATTTATCAGAGCAGACGAGCAAAAACAAGATTATATTTAAAATGACTAGACTACGTCTAGGCATATATTACCTTGGTTTATATCTCCATAAATTAAATTATATATTGACAAGGAGGAGGAGGAGGCCTAATGGTTCATAATCCAATCTGGTCTGGTTCCTCTGGTAGCAGGGTCACGGGGGTCAAATAGCAGTCGCTCCACGGTAAATACCAGATCTGCAAAACCCTGGATCATGGTCGAGGCGGACCCGGGTCCCTCGTGCGCGAGACGACCGGGACATTTACGCCAAGATGATTATGATTTAATGACAAAGAATACAGTTAAAGACATTTCGATAGAAATAAGTAACAGGCAGCCTTATTGATTGTACCTAGAGGTTTATTCCGAGAAGCGTTGATATGAACTATAAACAATCTCAAACAACCAACTTAACTAAGAACAATCCTGTTCAACAAAATATATTTTGGTGTGGTATTCAACAAAATACATTTTGGTGTGGTATTTCATATTAAACGTTCGTACATGCAAAGTGTATGATATACCACGCCATAAGGAACGAGAGGACTTCATGAGAAGAGAAGCTTCATAGCCGCTACAATACGAACGAAACTCAGACGGCAAGCTACATCAACATGTAAGTGACGTTTGGAGATAAAAATGATTGAGTTCAACTCTAAACATAGCTTAGGTAAGATTATTAATAGGGACCTAATGTAGACGCCTAGTCTAGTAAACTAAATTGCTCGTTAAAGCTTTAGGGTACTTAAATCGAGAACTTGTCGGGTATATTTTTTTTTGTATTTCTGTGTTAATTTACCTACTTAATATTTACTTGCATGAAATACCTATTTCCAAACAAAATGTAAAATCACCTAACATATGAATTTCTATAAGCTTTTCATAAGCTTGCTCTGAATTTAATTTATTTTTGCTTCGTGCTTATGAAATAAATGTTTGTTTTTAACTTTTCTATATTTTTATTATTTCTCTCTTACAAATATTATTAGTCCCATAGGTACAGTCGAGTTCACTAACATTCATATACAGACAGGTCAAAAACAAGTAGTGGTACCACTGTATCTGGCAGAAATATCGTTACATTTTAATTGTAACAACAACTACATATAGCAAAACAACATTATATCTTTAGATGAATTATATTATTATGTCTGATGGTTAACGCTCATAGTAGTATGGTATCCAAATGCAACCAATTTGCAGCATGGCTGTTTGAGCCATTCGTGAACCGCGACATCCTAGGTGTCTCTGCATTATTCCTAAAGCCTTTTGTTCGATTTAAGGCAAATATCTTAATAAACTCATAGTAATTAATTATGGTGTTTGCCTGAGTCTTTCTTTTTATACCACCAAGGTGTCAATCAAGCTTACGGCCTGCCTGATGGTAAGCAGTCACCGCAGCCTATGGACGTTTTGAATACCAGAGGCATCACATACGCGTTGCCGCCCCCGTAAAAAACCTTTTAACCCCTTTCTTGAAGAACTCCATGTTGTACTCTCCAGGCAAATCCTCTCCAGGTAGTTCATTTCACAACCTTAGTGTGCATGGGAGAAAGTTCCTTTGGAACCGCACAGTTTGCGACCAATTTGGCTCCAAGGTGTGAGGATGAACTCCCTGTTTGACATGTTTAATCACAAATTATTTCACTTATGAATTAAAGACCCGGACTCTGCGTATGGTATTTACTAATTACAGAAAATAATTTTGATATAGGTACTGTGTATAGAAAAACGCAAAACAACAACAGAATTAGCAAAAGAAACAGCTTGCGGCGCTACGTCGACGGCAGTGGAGGGTCATCCGCCATCCAGGCCAGCACGTCAGAGCGCATGTACAATTGCGAAGGGAGATGGAGTAATAAAACGGATATATGATGAGGTAAGGAGTTAAATTTATTATAATGAGTAGGGAACACCGACTAAAGCGGTCACACTTAATAAAACAATAAAATTTGGAAAGGGCCGACCATCGATAAAAGTAATGACTGAAAAGTATAATTAAAATAAGGCGTCCGCCTCTAGCGAAATGCCAAATATGAATGCCAAATCAAAATCCAACGCAATTTGTTTCGTTAAACAGTTTTGAATTTATAAATTTATTTAAAAAAAGAGAAAGGAGGTAATAAACTACGAAGATGAGAAATGGAAAGAGGATGACACACAAAACAAAGCAGGCAACACGCTACAAAACTTCTGACAAGAGTTACTGTCGTTCATAAATGTTCACAATTTAACCTTAACTGAATAAAGAGATATTGTATTGTACAAGCTTGCATAGATACTATCACGGCGTCAATTTGTACACAATTTCAACTAGTACATCTGGAGTTTCGAAATAGCCAGATGTCGATTCTGTATACAAAGTTCTCCCAAGATCGATCATCTTGTTGGCCTACTGGCTGTGCCCGTTACTGTTGTGATGTTGTTTATTATTGTTTGTCGAAAGCTCCAGCTTAGTCTGTTTATTTTGCGTGAAACTCATCCGCCCTTGTTACTGCGAACTGGATAAATGTTGCTGTTGCCAGACAATTACTTGAGAATATTTAGTAAATGTTAAGTTTTCAAAAGTCACGGGTAAAATCAGTAAATATTCTAATGTATTTTTTTTTAAAGAAAGAAAGAAAGTACATTTATTGACACAAACAACAACACCACAACATAAAAAAAAGAATAAACCAAAAAGACATAAAAAGAACACAATTAAATATTACAACATAAAATGCACAATTACATCAAATTTTAAGAGAGGTAGGGCATAGCGGGGTATCTCGTTCGAATTGGAGCCGCCCGACTGGGGAAGTACCTCCACCTTACAGAATATCGCAGTTAAATAATACTCTTTTAAATAGTATTGTGTTTCTGCCGGTGAGTAAGGTTTCCAGTGCTCCATGGGGTGGGGATTTGGGGAACCGTGGCTTTGGCAGTGGAGTGGCATTTGCTTTTTGCTGCCAGAGCAACGTGTTATAGAGGTGGGCAACGCATTAGCGATACTCTTGGTGTTGCTAATGTCTATAGGCAGTGATGACCACTTTCCATCAGGTGGCCCGCTTGCCTGTTTGCCTACAGTATGACATAAAAAAAAAAAAAAAAAAAAAAAAGGAAGGCTACACAGTGCCGATGTATATGTCGCAGCCGGATAGTTAAATTAGCCAGTTAATTAAACGGCTAGCGTCTTATGCTATTATTTAATTGAAAAATTGCCAATTTCAAGAATTTTTAAAGTAATGTTTAAAGAACGAAATTGACCCGAATTTACTGAGCTCTTCCAAATATTGTCACAATGCTTACTTAATCACAATAATCTCAAACAATAATAATAGTGTGCATTAGGTTTTAATTCGGTTGGGTTAGGTTAATGTTGTGACAATACATGGAGGAGCTCCGTAAACTCGGGGCAATATCGTGCTTAAAAAGCTAGCCATTTAATTAACCCGCTATTTTAACCATCCGGCTGCGACATATATATCTACTTGATTTTTGTATTGCCTAAGGAGACACACGGACTGATGGTGAGCCTGATGGCAAACGGCCACCGTCGTCCAGGACTTTAACAACCTAAGGGGAGCGGATACGGTGCCAACCTTTGAGGTACCAGTAGACATGGCTAGGTATGTTTTACTATCGGTCGCCTTGACCATAATCCCGGATTTGGCAGATCAGGTAATTGCAGTAGAGCGACTGCCACCTGACCTCCGTGACCCTGTTAACAGGGGAACCTGATCAGACCGGATCATGAATAAACATACCGTCGCCGAAATGTGCAGTTTCATCACGATTGTTTTCCCTCACCGTTGGAGCAACGGTTAGTATTCAGCTCTAAAAGTCATTGTTACATGGCGGCGCTGAGAACCGAACTCGGCACCTCTCGCTTACGAGTCGGAGTTTTGTCACAATTTAAAATCACAATTTCCCTTTTAAAGACAATGGCTTTTTGGCTCTAAAAAAGTTAACATTACAAAAGTTAACAATATGTGCAAATATTTCTTAATAATACTTTCAAAATTAAAATAATAATTTTGAGGCTGTATTATCAAAATTTATAAGATAAAAGTATGGAAATTCATTATAGCAGTTCTCATTTATTTAATTAAAGAAAGCAGATTAAGAATGAGTGGCTAATGAACAACTAATAGTTTTAGTCTATTTCCTTTGGTTAAAAACGCACCTAATATCCTGTATGTGCCAGTAGCTAAAAAATACTTTTTCTAAGAGTAGTCACGCAACCGTACCTACGCGGTAAAAAATCCTGGGAACACTTTAATGTCCAGTAGACAGAAAACAAATCGTTAGCAAATGTACCCGTGCGATTGTTATCACACAGGTACCCACGACACGTGGCGGTAAAATGTCTACTATAATGGGTTGAGTTACTTCAAATCGACGCGGCTTGGTGTAACGAGGTTTGCTTCGATATTGTCACGTCATTATTACTATCTGTTGTCTACATCTCGGCATTTATTGAACCACATGTCCGTACCAGATGTCGTGACAGGTTCATGCGGTACGTTTTTTTATCATAGAAATTTTACTTTATCCATAATGATTACCGATAGGGATACAAGTTGACAATTTTGGTTGGGTAATTCATCATTACGGCCCATAATAGTCCACTGTAGGACTTAAGGCTTCTCCCAAGAAAGGGGAGGTTATTTCCATAATCTCCACGCTTTGCAGGCGGGTTGGAGATCGCAGTGTTGCAAATATAACAATGGAAAATACTGCTGCCCGTTTTCCAGCTTACGGAGACTCCAAATCTTTTGCCTTGATAACATTAGTCGCGAGTGTAAAGGGTTGGTGCTATAATTCTGCTCTGCCGGACACCACACGGCCAATTAGTAGGTAATTGGAAGGTTTTAATTCTATTTTAGTGTGATTGTATTTTTCGAGGTGCGTCGATGGCCTAATGGCGAACGGGTCAGACTCGGCGAGAGGTACCGGGTTCGATCCCTTGTGCCGCTATGTATCAGTGACCTTTTTTTAATTACATATAGAAATTATAAACAAAACTTTTCCATACAAAACAGTCATGCTGCCATGGATCTATAATTTCTACATCAATGTTTTACAGCTCAGTGCGTCTCGCATAATTGAGAGATGTGAACATGTCAAATATGTAATAAATGACAGTTGTGATGTTAACTTTTATTCACAATCTTCGTTACCCTTCGTTGACTGGCATGGCTAGAAAAAACCTGAGCAAACAATCCCATAGGTTAACACTAATTTATAATTTTGTAAATGTCATTTTAGTGAAATGAAACGTTTTAAACTTCATTTCATTACAATACTATGCTACAATAGGTAACGTAGTAGGTAAGTACTTTTAATGGAATATGTTCGTTCTTCTTTAAGTATTTATTTTTTGGCTGACATAATTATCCTCAGGTTCAAACTGTTAACGGAAAGTAAAGACGGGCCCAATACTACATTTTATCCCCCCTCCCGCAATAACCTAATAAAAATATCTAATAAATATCAATATATACATTAAATTAATCGTCTTAAAAGCAGTCCGAGAGCCGCCACTTATTCGGATCTCTCGTAACGAAATGAGAGCCAAGCTAATCTCTACTTAATTACGTACTTGTCCCAACTCAAGAGTCATGATCCAAAATTTCTACAAATTGGCCGCCTTAAAAGTTTAGAGGTGATGTAACAGAAGGCGGTGGAAGTGGGTCGGTTATACAGACATGGACTCTAGCAAATTGCGCGCCAGCGTTCAAGAGCTACCCACCTCCCCCTCCCACACAGCTTATAAGCGAGCAGCGGGGGAACCTGTTCAATATTGGAGTTCTGAACTCGAGTGGTTAAAGAGACACTCCAGACGATCGTTACTTAGTACTACTTAAATATTTTCAATATTAATATTGTTTATTCGGTCCGGTTACCGTCATTAACAGAATAGTTTCGCTAATAAAGAAGGTATTACCATTATTCGGAAATGAATATATGCCGAAGCGTATCAGATTTGTCGTGTCCCGGCAGGTATAATGCGACATTGAGTCAGGTGACGTCCCATCGACCGGCGCCGCGTTTCCCGTTTATTGGACGATATCGGAAAATATGTGGAGGTCTTAAGAGGCGTGGGCGGCAGCGGCGTCTGCGAGGCGCAACAGGCACCCCGCCCCCGCCCCGCCCCGGCGCAACAGGCACCGCGCCCGGCTTACTTGTTGAATCGACCGACCTACTAACGTTACCATGAAGACGGCGGGCGCTGGCAATTTTCGCTGTGTAAAAATACCAAGTAATACAAACCACTTCGCGCAATATTCAGATCGAGCGCGATCTCAGCGGCGAGCGTTCAAGATGTTGATATACGCATTCGAGTAGGTCTTCCGCTTGTTGAGTCCGCCGACCGCGGTACGCTTTAAGGAAAATTGGAACGGGTATCCAGGCAACACTCGAGCCCAGGGTATATTTATTCTTTCTTACACTATTGCCAACCCACGAGGTTGGTAATATATCCCGAGAATTGAGATGGAAAACTCGGTGTTATTGAAAAGTAATATATCCTTGAGGACCACAATTTTTCATATTTATTTTCCACAGAATCGAGAAAATATTTCAATAAACCTCTGTCTATACGAACGAATATGTCTTCTAAATAGATACAGATCAGACTTTATTAGGGGATGAACACAATATTTTAATATTATTTTCCACAGAATCGAGAATATATTTCAATAAACCTCTATCCAGGCGAATGGCTCTTCAATACAGATACAGATCAAACTATATTAGAAGTTGAACCGCCACATGCTGGCGTTCATAATCTTGTCTCACGTCGAATACAAATTGTCGTACCTACCTTCGTCACTACAGTGTCCCGTATCCATAGTCACGTCGCAATGCCGAGTGTGTCAAACGGCGCGAAGGCGAGTGCATTCGCGGTGCCAAGGGCCCCTCGTGTCGAGTGTCGAGTGTCGCGGTGCCGGCGCACTGTTTGCATGACACTCTTCGCACTCGACACTGAGAGTTCGTATGCGCGTTTAGCGCGGATTGGAGAGCACGTTTCGGTGGTTTTTAGTCGGTGGAAATGTCAACATTACTGATAGGTAACGCTATATGAATGTGTGGTATTGCTATGTTGTGATAACAGTTTTCTTGCTGTGTTGATGTGGATTCGGCGTTCTCGTTAGTATGATAATTTCAGTCGAACTATGTAATTAATCTTGATAGATAAATAGAATCAGTCATATTTTTCTAGAATTGAGTCACCTAACCTTTGAAGACGGCTACCTCGTACATCTACGTAAAAAGAGACAACAATGACTGCGTTGTTGCGTACACCACAACGCGCAAGTACGTCCCAAGTATCTACCAACCCTTGGGGGCTACTCCTGAAGCCCTTGATTAGTACCACGGATGGAAAGAGCTGTCGAATCCATATTAACATATACAACACGTAAGAGTTGACATCAGAGAGTTCAGATCAGAACAGAGACTCACCAACTAACGCAAGTATCACGGTGAGCAGCGGCGCGGCTGGGAAGGACACGGTCACGTTGAACTCCAGCATCTGCAGCAGATCCACTGCAACAAAGGCAAACGTTAAGATTCGTCACCAACACTAAATTTATTTTAACATTATTACATTAGTGTTTAGTAATTGTATTATGGTTTATACTCATAGTAATGGTATATTCAACGGTGCGCAAAATGGCTTTCTATAGCTTAATGATATAAAATAAAGCAGGTAAATCGTAAAAAAAAACACTTCGCCGCTAGATGGCTTTGTTTTGTGTATTTATAATGTTTCTTTTTCATTGTTTTGCTTTATATTATTTATTAACATGTAGAAATGCATTTCAAACTCAAGTTATTACATTTAGGTATTAACGGCCTATTGCACAAACAAACATTAAAAACGTCTAACCCTTCAAGAATGGAAATAAAAGTCACATAAAATTTGTATGAAAAACGTGCCACCTTTAAGTTGGCGACTTCATCGCTTGACGCGAAGAGGATACAGTCCCAAAGCATAAGTCCAATACCATAATCAGGAAAAAATCGTTTGCAGCTAAAGCAATATACTGAATATTTCGTGCATCTATACCCAAAACAAAATTGGCTAAGAGAAGGGATTATTAGCTATTTCTTATACCCCAAGAACTCGTTCTCGTCCCCCGGGACATTTTTAAATAATGAATGCTACAAAAACCTTTTAACAAATGAACAGAAAATTTCATAATTAAGATGGCAACGCACTTATGCTCTTGTATTGTATATTCTGACGTATAAATAACGTCGCACTTATTTTCCGTAAGGAAACAGAAAAGCAGAGACCACATTGTGCTACTGGCTATAGCACTTACATACCTCTCGCTTATTCCACACTTATTATTATTAACCTTTTCATATATGATAGTAAATTATTTATTTATAGACATAGACATAATTTTTTTGGTAGAAAATGTTTACAAGTCATTATTCGTACCTAGGTACAATACGTTTTATACATAATATTAGATTAGGTCAGAGCATCCAAACATATTAATTTCGTATTTCTATTACAATTAATCAAACATAAATATGTCAATAATTTCATAATAAATTTAAAAATAATAAACATGTCCATAAACAATTAATTTGTAAATGACAATAACATATTTTATCTTATGCAAATTTGACAAATATACATTCTTTGGAATAATTGTGTGAAGTATAAGATCACAAAATCTTGGTTCCTAAATGAGGAGAGACCTTTTAGAGAGGAGAGAGTTTTAGGAAAATATATAAATGTCGGTTTAGTAACATCGACTTGATTATGATACAATGTCTTCTCGTAGACGGTAGGCTCTGTGGTATTTGTAAAATATTTACTCCAACAAGTTCATAAAGTAACATTATTACTATCGTGGTATGGTGGTTATACCTAATAATAACCATACTGTGTACCTAAATGATTTTGTTAAATTATATTATGAAGATTCATCATCATCATCCGAACGATCAAACCCGGTTTTTGCTAGGGTCAGTTTTCGTACTTTTTCTTCTCTAGTTTGCCCGATCCTCACGTCGTAAGCCGTTGCCTCTCGCGTCCGACTCGGCAATGTCAATCGATCGCCTCTTGAGTACATTATGAAGATTATTATTCACAATAATCTTGATATTAACGTGACATATTAAACTATCGTCGTTAAAAGTACGCGGTAAAAAAACCGCAAGGTCTATAATACTAATTTATAAAGGAGAAGAGGTTTCATTTAATGCGCCAATCTCCGAAACTACTGATTCAGTACTACTGAAGTCGTATGTCTCGGAAAAGCAAGTTTTGAGAAATACATTGAATCTATAAAAACACGTAACATAAAACGTAACGTAACCTAAAACAAGTAACAGGATGCCGCGGGATAGCCAAATGGAGAACGCTTGTATATTTATGAAATGATCCATCGATAGATAAAAAAGGATGATCACTGAAAACAATTTTATGTCCGTCAGGTAGATTATCAAAAAATATTAGACACGTATTTTTTTTGTTACTTTTTTTTATGTCATACGGACGGCAAACAGGCAAGCGGGCCACCTGATGGAAAGTGGTCACCACTGCCTATAGCCATTAGCAACACCAAGAGTATCGCCAATGCGTTGCCCACCTCTATAACTCGTTGTTCTGGCAGCAAAAAGGCAAATGCCCCTCCACTGCCAAAGCCACGGTTAACCAAATCCCCACCCCATGAAGCACTGGAAACCTTACTCACCGGCAGAAACACAATACTATTTAAAAGAGTATTATTTAGCTGCGATATTCTGTAAGGTACTTCCCCAGTCGGGCGGCTCCAATTCGAACGAGATACTCCGTTATGCCCTACCTCTCTTAAACAAAATTAACGCCGATACAGTGCGTTGACAATTTTACTCGAGCTGCCACTCCGAAACATTGATACGCTTTATCCTAGTAATTTTTTATTGATTTCATAAATAAGAAATACATATCTAATACTTTTTATAATCTTACTAACGGACAAAAGAATTTTAAAATGTTGACACAGTCATCATCGCCATTATAATATATTTCTCTGCGTTTATAAATTCTTGCTCTACGATGGCCAGCCTTAAATTTAAAAATACATATAGCTGCACATTCCCTAAACGAGGTGGCTACAAGAAGAAATACGTACAGGGATACATTCACCCACATTGTGCCTATTTCAATTTATTTATTTGTGCCTATTGTGTGTGGTATGCCACGCAGAAGTCCCGGGTTCGACGATTCCCGGTCGGGCAGAAATTGAAATGATGAATTTTAATTTCTGTTACGAGTTGTAACTGGTATTGTATGTATAATAAGTATGTATTTAAAAAATGAATATGTAGATTGCATAGATAAAACTCCTTTACACGCTTTTTGAAAATAGAAATGGACTGGCGGGAAGCAAGTTCCAAAGTCTTGCAGCATGAATAGTAGAAATAGATATCGAAATGGTGGATAGGAATAGCCAATGAGGATATTGGTTTATATATTACACAGTCAAACGTGCCTAGTGTGCATCGTCGCATGCATCAAAATTAATATCAGCCATCATCATCACACACACACACATTAGTGCTATCGGATTAATTACTAACAGCAAAAAGGCGTGACGCTTTGCATCACGTAAGATAACATCTATACGCTCTTAACATGCTCATTAAAATGGTATATTATATTAGAAACAAACATGTTGTAGCCATTATAACGAGAGGATGAGATAGTCGGATGACCTTATTCCTAAAATAAAACATCTAAGAATAAAACAAGTTTAAGTTACAAAGGGAAACGTCCCAAAGAAAACGCTATATCAATCGTCAGCGATCGCAGCCGACGTGATACATCTTTTTCAGTGTTCATTTCGGGGTCTCGTCAACCCCTTTATTCAGTTAGAGCGACATCAAAAGGTGCGGTGACAGAGAGCGGGCCCCATATTCGATACGGATAGCTACTGTACCGGGATTATCCCATCGTAGGCAAACAACCGTCCGTAAAGCCCCATCCGCCACACGTGAACTATGCTAACGAAAAGACGGTAAAACCTTTATCTTATTACGAATATATTCCGAGCCGCGACACGGGACCTCACTCCGTTCTAACTTCATTCAATCCCCTTTTTTTCTGTTCCGTGCTTTGTGCCCGAACAAATCTCAAACGACTAATCACTTTAACGTCCATTATTTTCGTTTGGATTACGTCTCTGTATAGTAAGAGAAAGGATTTTACGTTCGTGAGCTGCTTGGTTGGACATGCCATGGCATTAGTGTTGTACTTTTAAAATCATTCTTTAGATGCCGTTACGGGCGACGATTCTGTTCCGCAGTCGACATAGGTTTATAAATTAAATTTAAAGCTGACGTTACGGTCGTGGACGGGCTGCAGTCTGAGTCGCGGCGTAGTGTAAGGCCCCAGGGCGTGCGCGCGCGGCGGCGAGGCATTAACGCGATCAAACGGCTACGTATGAATTTTTCATGCCCCGCAAGGAGTAATGGTGTCCTCCGCGACGTCGGATCATTCTTTACGAGCCGACAACGGATACCTTTGCAAGTATACGGCGAAGTCGATCCTCGCTTTTCATTTTCACGCGGAGGCATGTGCTATCTCATGCTTAGTTTTAAGACGGTTGTGTTACGAATTGTGAAAGGACTATGGCTTTATTTAGCCACTAGTAGTGGCACAATGTGGGCACGAAAACCGGTGCCAGCATGGAACAGTTCATTGGTCGGGTCGTTGTCTTTTAAACTCATTCGCTTACAAACGTGAACGTGCCCAATGGGCCCATAAATCCCGCTGTCTTGTTCGATTACCCCGAATGTCACGTCAATGTTGCCGCAAATAAGCTTTAATACATCCACTGTAAATTGTAAATTGCACAGTCATCGTTCATCATTCATCACGTGAAAATTAATTTCGCCGCGCGCCCCTATTCCCGTTCCGTCGCGTACTTTCTGCGATTTACTGCCGCCCGGATTCATATTACGGCAAGTATCGGCGGCAAAAGAGGACGCCGATATTAAAAATTGTGCAATATCTACCTCTAGGGACTATTTTTCATGTGCATCGCGCCAGGCGGTAACGGTAACGCAAATGTGGAAATGTTCACATCGAACAGTATGCGACAAATTGGAATTTAGTCTTGGACGTTTTATTTTCTGTTTGTGGGATGAGTTCGAGGAAATCTGTTGGGAAATGTGTATGTATCTTGGCTAATTAATGTCTGGCTCTGTTAACGTTTTCCAGAAGAGTTGGAGTGGGATTCTTAGAGGAAGCAACGGCATGACAGCATGTGGAAATATACTTTTCGAACAGAATGAGACAGATTGAAATATAGTATTTTATTATTTTCTTCATTAATAAGTTAGAGGAAACGCCACCGTAGTACATCTTGGCAAATTAATTAGTAGCTCTGATGGAGAGGGCTTACGAGGCAGCTTTCAGGAGCGCCCTCAGGAGCACCTCCGCCCACGGCCATACTTGACGCTCAGAACAACAGAGTCCGCAGGTAATTAGCGTTGCACCGTGCTGCAAATCAATGGGGATCAACTTCTCGTAAAACAACATAATTCTCGTTATTTATAAGTTCCCGACTGGTTCTCGTTCGATTCAGTTGCGATATTTTAAATTTTTAGTATATTATTTGTTGACAACCTGAGTAGTTCAGTTGGTTAACATTCCCGCCCGAGCAGAATATGAAATGATGACTTTTTATTTTTGTTACAGGTCTGGGTGTTGTATGTATTAAAAGTATGTATTTAAACAAAGTGACACAAGCTTTGCTTACTCTGGGGCTAGTTAGCGCTGTTTCAATTTGTGCAAGCATATTTATTTATTTATGGTCGTTTCAAGTTATTAAATCGGTCATGGAAAAATCAAAGTATAGGACTAATAGAATAAATATGTTTTATTTTTACCTTTTACGTGTTTTTTACATCTAAAATTGAAATGTATTTCACAAGATTTAATAAACTTTTTATTTATTTAATACAATAATCTACTCCTGATGGCTTAAATTGTCCAACAAAATATACGAGTGAGTATTTATTTAGTTGGAATTAGGTAAAATCACGTTAATCCCAAACATTATGGTAAGTTAATATTAATACCCACCATTGTGATAAATTAGTCTGATCAGCGTCGCTGGCAAATTGTACGCGAAAGTGTTGGTGAATTAAACAGACGGATGGGAATTCAGAAAGGTTATGGGATGTATACGGACCGAGTATTGTTCTAGACTGAAAGTTTATAGCTAAAAATCTAAAAAGTGTATCTATCTTTACATAGTATAAAACAAAGACTCATTCCACCGTCTGTCTTTGTGTCACTGTGTACGCTTAGATCTTTTCAACTACGCAACGGATTTTAATGCGTTTTTTAACATTAGAAAGAGTGACTCAAGAGGAAGGTTTATAAGCAAGAAAAAAAAAGGGTATATGAGGGTAAAGTAGGTGTACGCGAACAAAGTCGCGCTGGGTCTACTAGTTGCGAATATAATCGTACACTTGTAAATTGTCTATGATAGAGTGGTGAGATTTATATGTGCATGGGGCGAGTAGCGATTCTAGAAATCGCATCATAAGAATTGTCGTGCTTGTGTCAGGATCGATGGAGCTTCGTAAAGGTATTAGACAGCGATGCTTTGCGTCAACCTGTTCAGGGACAGATGTCAAACAGATTTGACAAAAAATTATAGTCTAAGGTGAATGGACCAGTTCCCAAGTTCCATACGTTAATGTTGAACCTTAAAATTCAATAT
Organism: Blastobasis lacticolella; assembly: GCA_905147135.1. Taxonomy (NCBI): domain Eukaryota; kingdom Metazoa; phylum Arthropoda; class Insecta; order Lepidoptera; family Blastobasidae; genus Blastobasis; species Blastobasis lacticolella. The sequence continues at coordinate 7,038,430 of LR990058.1, forward strand.
TAACATATGGGAGCGAAATTCAAATTTGGCAGTAGAAACACGACAGTTGAAAAAAGATTGTTAATGAGTGCTGGACTGAAAAAACACGTATAAATTGAGAGTATTTTAAAGAAAACGACAACCATGTATGTTACGCTTAATGAATGCAGAATAAACGAGGGAGTTTTCTCAGAACTGTAGCAATCTCTGTCTCTGTCCCTGTGAGGGAAAGGTGTGACGTTATATATGTCATAAATTACAAGAGTTTAATGCTAGCTGATCCTGTAACGCTGCAGGAAAACGACTTATCCTAATTATGTAGAAACATGAGAAACGGCAAGAAAACTGAGCTATCCCTGGCCCACGCAGCGCTCGGCAATCGTGAGGCACGCCCACAGCGACTGACTTTCCTGTTCATTGTATAAAGAAAATTATTTTGCGTCAAGCTCTACAACAGAACAAACTAACATAATTACTAGTTAAATCCGCTTGTATTGTATGCCGTACTTCAATTATTGCTAATAAATAAAACAGACAATGGTGGTGCTACCAATAAAGTGGCAATTTAATCAATCAATGAGTTAAGAGTTGCAGAATAAAGGCGGCCACAAAGGGAGTGGAGCATAACAATCAGCTTGTAGCGGCAGCGCGGAAGGAAGCCCACGTCAGGAAACACAATTACAATGATCAATTTGCCAAAGCCTCCGCTGGCGGGCCGAGCCGTCAGATTTTATCGACACTGGCGCATCATTATTAGCTCCTTATTCCTTGCTTATTTTCGTCTTCGCCCCGATACCTTCTAATACCCTATTGCCATGGAAAATTACTCTCAATTTGCGAGAGAAATAATTGAGCAAATTACAAAGCAAATCGCCTTATCGGCGAACGAAAAATTTGCAAATTAGACGCTTAAAGGATTTCGATGCCTACGTAAATAACGAAATAATTTAGAATGGTATATTTTTCAAATTTCGGGAAATCGTTTTTAATGGTTCCAGAAATAATGAACAAGCTTGCCTTCTGCGAAAATCCTTCGCGAGGGCTTCTTGCTTTCGAAATAGAAATCAACAACGTAATACCTAAAAATGAGAAAATTTAAATTGCTTTCGTCTACGTGAAGCTCAATGGCGGAGTTTAAGTCGAGTTCCTATGAAGAGTAGCGTACTTACGTCAGCTTCATTTGATCAGAAGTAGCGGCGTACGGAGCGGAGCAATTTCCAGAGCCGTACCTGAAGCCATGCAACCGACAAACGAGCGCTTCCCGACTCCAACGACGCTGAACAGATTATTCTTACATGAACTTTTCAATTTTAGACGTGAGATTCCAACAGGTATTCTACACATAATAAATAAATAAATATTCGTGGACAAATACACACAGCGTACTCTAGCCCCAAACTAAGCAAAGCTTGTACTATGGATGCTAGATAACTGATATACTACTTAAATACTTTTAAATACATACTTATTATACATAGAACACCCAGACCCGTAACAGAAATTAAAATTCATCATTTCAATTTCTGCCCGGCCGGGAATCGAACACGGGACCTCTTGCGTGGCAGACCAATATTGACCATTGAACCACTCAGGTCGTCAATAATATTTCGTTACTTAAAGTAACGGCCTTGAAGTTGATCTTACAGATAACTTATGTAGCTACGTATGTGTCTAAATTCCGCAATTTGTAAGTACGCTCTTATTAATAAGACAAAGAACTGAGGGACTGGGCAACATACATTTTCGTTGTTTCAATACAGTGGCTAAGCATGATTTCATAAGCCACAGCAGCAGGAGTTCATAAGCTGCCATCCGTGAGCAGATCAAGCGCTAATTAACCGAAAGCCCCGCCAACCGCTGATTTGCGGCCATACAAACCTATTAGGTACGCGACGGCGGCGTCATTGTGAATGACGTTTTACCTTTGTGCCGTTAATAAGATGCTTACATATAAAACCTCGCAGTAGAGTTAATGTTTTTATGGCACTTCATATGTATTTTCATTTAATTAAAAACAATGAAAAGTAAAAGCAACTCTAAATAAGAAAACCAAATCAAACATTTCCTTCATTACTCCTTCAAAACAAGCTCGTTCATTCAAAATAAAAACAATTTTCCGTTTTTTTTTGTTTTTTATGCCACCAAGGTGGCAAACAAGCTTATGGCCTGCATTATGGTAAGCAGTCACCGCAGTCTATGAACGTTTGCAATACCAGGGCCAACACCCACCCATTGCCGACCCCAAAATTTCCGTCTACAATCGTAAGCAGCTTCGTTTTTCTAATCATCCATTAGAGACAAAGCCGGACGCCTTCGTGACTTTATACAGCTTTTGGCTGTTTAAAACATATAAAACACCCAAAAGCTGAATAAAGAAAGATTGATGAAAAATCTACCTTGAAACTCCTTTGTTGGACACTTAATTATTTCACCGGGATCGCAGAGTTAATTCCGATATTTAATTATGCAAATTGTGAAGTCTTTTTTCCGGCATCGCTCTATGGAAACCCCTTAGTATTAATTATGGTAAGTGAGTCGGACGGTCGAGTAATTATCAGGGTATTCCAAAAGGGTAACATTGAAAGATGAAGATCCGGCTTGTCATCAGCCAACAAAGTCGTTATTATTTTCGCTCTAATAGAAATCAAACTTTTCATACCTATTTAAACAGAGTATTGTTATGCTTTAGTTTGCAAACAAATTTATATTCACGTGCAACATAGAATCAATCCAATACCTAACTTATAAAAGGAATCTGCATAAGTTAACTTAAGCACATCTTATACAGATATCGTTATAAATACAGATAGAAGCATACTCAACTACAAGGCTGATATTCCTCTTGAAAGCAAAGAAAATTCATCGTGTAACATTTCAAAGAACAAATTAAAACTCCAGGTCCTCCAATACGAACCATGAACAGAATCACTACAAGTATTATCATTCATCGGCCAATTACTATGAAAGGCGCCCTTTAATTGATCAGGCTTCAGCGCTTATCAAAGCAACCAATTACGAGTATCTTATTTGGAAGCAAGTTTCTTGTAACACAGAATATATTTACGCAAAATTTTATTTCTGTCGGACGATAAAATACTATGTTTTTATAGAATTTTGAGATGTACACAGAAACATATTTTGAGTTGTTAGAGACGTAGCTATAGAGACGTTCTACCAATCATTATTTTATCAGCGAATCGTAACTAATATTTGATAACGAAAACTAATTAGAAAACCGGCCCTTAAGAGGACGACCTAGAAAAACTTTCACTGATCAGACCAGTAATGTTCTCAAAAAAGCTGGGCTCCGAAGTGGCAAGAATGAAAGGAGGTATATGAAAATAGTTGTGGATATATGCGAAGCTAGAGAGTTTTGTCAGGTCAGAGCAAAGTGGCGGTTCATAGTCTCTGCCTACACCACCAATGAATACTGGCGTGAGCTTTAGGTTTGTATGTATGTAAAAGTAATAATTTGTCTGCTTGTTGGGGTTCCATAACCGTTGTCTGTCAGTCTGTCCATTCGTCTGTACAACTGTAACAGCCAGGTACTTGAACATTTCACAGAATATGTTTCTAAGGGCGCTATCAACACATAGTAGGGTATCGGGTACTATTATTTCTAATACAAGGTTCTAATAATATTTTTTTTAGGAAATGTAAGTAAAAGGCATTTTTTAAACTTTTTGTATTCAAATTGAAATGTAACAAAGTAAAAATAATATTTAATATCAGTGAAACTAGCCTTATTGGAAAGCTAATGAATAATATTTCGGTCATGTGACGGCTGCGTGTTTATTCTAACAAAAGTTAAAACCATTATATACAAAGTAGGCTTCAGCGCTAAACAAAATTTTGTATGAAGGAAAAAATTAACATCTATGAATAATGTTGCGTTGGACATCCAGATTGTGCAATCAATGAAGTTATCCATTCAATTATTTTCTTTGGGGCTATGTATTCGCTGATAAACTAGAGACGATAGAACACAACCCTGGACAGAACATAACACCCTGTTCCTCTTGCACGTAAATGATCTGCTGGTGTCCGGTGCTTTTAGGTATGCAGACGGCACCACAGTGACGGACTGATAAACATCCAGTGCAAAGGCCAAGAGCCAGGATGTCGCGTCTTGTGGAGAGTTATCATTGATCGCCTGGACCAAGCTCTCCAGAATGTTTCTGATTGGGGAGTTGCCAATCTTGTGCAGTTCAACGCCTCTAAAACATAGGCATGTTTGTTCATCGCTAAGCGAAGAACATTCCGTCGGACTCCAACTTTCCAGGGTGTGCCCCTACAAATACGTGATAGCCTCCGCCTGCTGGGCATAGAAGTGTCATCCAAGCTAGACTTTGGTGGATATATCGAGCCCATAGCTAAAACTGCTGCCAAAAAACTAGGCATCCTCTCTAAGGCAAGGCGGTATTTCTCATCTGAGCAGAGGTTGCCACTATTTAAAGCCCAAATTCGACCTAGCATGGAATACTGTTGTCACCTATGGGACGGATCTGCCAAGGTCTATTTGGCTGCTCTGGACTCGGTTAAGAGTCGCGCCAAGAAACTGATAGACAATCCCCCGTTGGTGCAGGAAAATCTACAGTATCTGGATCACCGCCGTAAAGTGGCATCTCTGGCGGTTTTCTACAGACTAACACTTTGGGGAATGTGCGACAAAATTACAAGAGTTAGTTCCACCAGCCCATTCTATCTTCGGGGCTCCATGTGTAGGTCAGCGTAGTATTCCTATATTGTCGATATTTCACCAATAAAAACTAAGCGTTTTTCTAACTCTTTTCTGTTGTGAACGGCAAGGGACTGGAACTCGCTGCCCGCACATGTTTTCCCTGAGCGGTACAACTTGGGTCTCTTTAAGACAAGAGTGAATAGGTGTTTAATAGACAGGTATGCACCATCGTAGAATGCATCTGCACTTAACATCAGGTGAGATAGCAGTCAAATACCTGTCCATTTTCTATATAATAAAAAACTACTTTCGGTGGTTATTAGTTAAATACTACCGTTTGCTGCGAAATGTGTGAAAATTGGACATCCACATTGGGCCAGTCTTTCCAATAAAGTTAGTTTCGCCGTTATTATTATTTTTTTTCATTTTTTACGTTACAAGGTAAACAAACAGGTAAGCGGGCCACCTGATGGAACGTGGTCACCGCCGCCTATACTATTCTTCTTTGTTTAATATCAATTTAAAAACCAATAGTTTATAAGAAAAGAAAACAATTATCAAAAAATAAAACACGTGAACTTATCCTGACTTATAATATGTTTTTTCTTAGTTTCCTTATGACTTATCGGAGAAGATATGCACTATTTAAACTCTTTAAAGCGTTATGTTACCGCATCAACGAATCTGGTACCCGGATATGGCACTCAGATTGTACCCGGGTATAAAATCCCTCAAATACCCGCGTATACCCGACCCCGGGTACATGGGTAGACAACCGTAACACATAATAAAAATTAAGAGGGCTTACAAGAAATATGCATAATTCGCAGTTTTCAGAAGTTTTTTGTTATTTCTCTATCGTAATAACGGCTATACATACAAGCACAAAATTTTACCGCTATAGGCCTGTAATGTGGTGGATATGAATTATCACCCTTCTTAGTATCGGATGTAAATGTGCTAGCTTCCAGTTCCTTTTAGAAAATTCCGGTTGCGCTATGGATTCAACTATTCGATAGCTCGGGTTATACTTTACCTAAGGTATTACCAATAAAGGTGGCAATTAAATACCTATGCAAGTGGACTGTATGACGAAAAAGTAATTTATGTTAGCACAAATGTTCTCAACACCAGCTTTCAGGATTCTTTTATGACGCATTCGAAAGACTACAGGGCTAGTTACTGTGCTGCAGACTTACCAATATTGTTGTTAACCTAAGAATTTTATGTGTTAATGGTACGGAACTTTGTGTATGCGAGTTCGACTCGCACTCCGGTACCTTTACGCTTTCATATAGGAAAAGCTGGATATCTATATCACTAAAGCTTGTTGCAACATACCTATGTTATAAATCAAATACATATAGGCTGGAATGCCCACACAAAGGCCTGACAAATTTGCTAATTGATTCAAAGTATAGGTGTTCATTTCTCATTTTGTTCGACCCAATTTACCGTGATATATTTCATTATATTATCACCAGCGCTGTATTTTGCCCGCCGCATACAGGCTTTGAGGTTATTTTGTGTCAACAGCAATCATAATGATGATGGTCTGTTTGACTGCGTGTGTTGGCATAATTCAATGTAGGTAGTACTCTGTTGCTATATGCTGTTATAGAAATGCAGACATAATACCTAACATCGTATTTTGATGCAGCATATTATCTGAATCTTATTTGATTAATTCTCACTGGGCATCGGATTTTAGCCGAAAATGAAAAGGTTGGTCAGTTTTCACTAAATTGAATTGAATGTTTGACAACATAATTGAAACATGTAGAAAAGAACCGCCAACAAAGATGTTAATATATGCAAATAATGTAACAAGTGCAACTGTATATTATCATCAGCTTACAACCGAAGATCTCAATTATCGAAACTTCATTGAAAAGTTAGAAATACCAGCTAAATTCTCTGTTCATTGAAGTTAATGTCTGCTAGAGCCAAATATAAGTAGGGATCTCGTTTTAAAGATGTTGTTTGGGTGGGGGGTCCATTTCAACAAAATAAATGATTTTTAATCGTCCAGATTAGCGTGGCAAAGGATAGCTGATTAACTATACTAAAAGTAACCCTAATTCATTTTAAAAATATTTTGAGTGTGTTGAAAAAAAATCTATAGACATTAATTTGTTTAATCGCCTAGATCTTAGGATTTACAGTCACGACATGAATTTTTTTTATACAAATATGTTGACCTATAACTAAACTAAAAGTATCGTCAGATAGATATTGTATTTAGGGGATAGTCTTTTAATAAATATATTAAATTAAAATTAGTACTTTATCGTACACACATCGCCCCGCGTTCCATAATGCGTGATACAACAATGACCCTTATTCCATGAACAACGCGCCCCAGTTCGGTCTGACAGTGTAAATAAACAAAAGCTTGTGAACAGCCTCGCCTTAAGGGCATCGCAAAAATTATTGCTTGTAAAGGGAGTCGCAGTATGAAAAAGATTGGGAACCATTGCCTGGGGGAGATTTCCTAAAGTCATCGAGTTCATCTAATTTACTCTCAAAACATTTAGGGTTTTTAGAGCAGTTTAGGGTTTTCTAATGAGGTAAAGTCCAGCAATGGACCGTTATGTGCTTCTGCTACGATGTGTGCTGTACATATTATTAAGCAACCTTTACAACACAAAATCGTACCAAAATTATATTTTAATACTGAATTTACAATTGGAATTCTGTGTGGAAAGCAAACACGTTTCGCGTATGTAAAGGTGTCCCGTTCCATATGTTCAATGGAATCTGAGGGCACAATGGGTAATCCTACAAACGGCCTGGACCTCCGCCCACTCGCCGGTACAAAGGGAGCTCACGACGGCTGATTCAAACCTTTCCGACAAATATTTTAAAACAAGGACAGTATCGGACTTCGTTTTGCGAAAATGTTACATTTTTATTTTATTTTAGTTTCTTGGATGTCTCACAGCTTACAATAATAAGTTATGTAAAATCTCATAACTTCTATCAGTCATTTACGAGTACATGTTCTTTTCATTTTCGCATCACAACGTTGAATAGAACACGAGCTCAAAGAAAATGCAATAAAATAATAACGTTTATTTTAATTAACGCTGGATTACGCATCCTGAGTAAATGAAAGAAAGTTCGATATTGTAATTAGTAATACTCGTAGACAAGAAAGATATAATAAAGATAATTAAAAGTACGACCCCAGTCTACAGTCCATAAAAAATCCGTTAAAAAGCGCTATGATTCCCTATGTATGTTTATTACATACGATAAAACCTAAATTAAGATTTTGGTTTTAAATGAGTTACTGCTTATGGGCGACAATTGCCGCTTGTCATCAGGTGTCCGGGCTGCTAAGGCGTTTATACTATTTTCTTACATAAAAAAACCCAAGGATTCAGTTAGAATTTTGCAGGTAAAGGCCTGTTTGTTATCGGTATTTCAATAGCTCAGGCGGCAGGGTGGGTCGTCATAGAGACCAAGGTGACCCCATTGAATAGATTTACCCCTCATCCGATATCGTGAGTTGAATAGTTTATTCTACAAACCCTGAGAGCTACTTATCTCTGTGCACGATACAAATCTCTCTCTGCCCCAGGATTGTCTGTATGGAGACACAAACTTATTTCGTATTTTATTCAAACATTTTTCACTGAAAATATTTCCAGCTTTCCATGTGAAATATTCCAGATGGCACCCTACCTACACGTATTTCTCGTATTTTGCCGAGCGAAAATAATGTTATCCTGTATAGATTTCATTAAATTGTACCAGTAATAATACTGTTTTCGCAGAATCAACGTTAGGTAACCTCCAGCGAGTTAGACAGGATGTGTCAACGAGATCAGTCTCACGTGAATCCCGGATGCTAATAACAAGCTTATTAGCAGCAGATGTTCGAACAGCGACGGAGAGGACATCCGCCGGCAATTTATCGAAGCGTAATAACGACCGGTGTAACTTGTGAAAAATAATATTAAAGACAGTGATAATCCGCGCTGATTCGCAGTCCGAGTTAATAATAGCGCGTCCGGGGGAAAAATTGAGATTTCTCATTTCCGCGGAGTACAAAGTAATTCGAAAGAAAACAATCATTGAATTGAAACGCTAAGCCGAGTGGCTGCGCGAGGCAAATGGGAAACGAAATAAATTATCTCTATCTGACTAATTGTCGACGGATCAAAGCGGGGCGGGGCGCGGGCATTGAGCTAGGTAAATCCGGCTTGGTGTTTTATTATTTTTTTTTCGTATTCAACAAGAGGTGGCCAGGGCGCGGGCGCGGGCGCGGGCGCGGGCGCGGGCGCGGGCGCGGGCGCGGGCGCGGCCCGCGGGCGATGTTGGCAATTATTGTTATTACAAAGAGATTGCCGCTGAGCCCGGATCACAACTCGAGAATTTTTATATTCCAGACTCTCATAATTGCATTGCGTTGGTATTATAAATGTGCTGAGAAGAAAAATGTATGTAGGAAATAGGGTAGGCACAAGTTGCGTCCTCAGCAGTACTTACCTAGGTATATCAACGACACACTCTATGAAAAATATGCAACTTACCAATAAAGACGAATATCTGGTGGTGCGCATATCGTAGCAGCATCGAGATGGAGACGGTCTGTAACAAACGAAGGTGTATCAAACAAAATCGTTTACACCACAAATAGACCGAGAGAACGTCAAAATCAATAACTGGAAACTGAAATTTACGGTGCACTAAATTAAATATGTTTTTGTAGTCAGGTGCGCTCAAGGAAGCAAAGCAATTTCTTTGGTCGGCGGGGCGCGTTGAAAAACAGTGACATACTCGTGAGCATTCGGAGGGCCGATCGCACTGTTAGTTAAATGGATTCAATCTGCACTAAGCGTTTCGTTAATGAAATTCAATCGCGGCGAGGCGCGGGGAGCAAATGATGTGGTGAAAAGATTGATGAGGACCCCGGCCCCCGCCCGCCCGCCGGCCCGCGGGTCGCCACGTGTTGACGGCACTCTCGCCCTTCAAGACCAACCGTATCGCTACAACATCGTGTAACGCAAATGTATTGCCTAAATCGATTCATGTCATGCCGGCCTGCGTATATTTTTAGTTGCAAGAAGTTTGCCATTATCATAGCAAGTGAAACAATGTGGTCTAAAGAGGCGTGATGTTAGAGTTTTTGGGATTTTTTTGTCGTTGCGCTCCCCATATTTTCTCGCACGACTCGCGCTAAAATAACATTGACCCTTTCCAAAACAAACATGACAGTATCGATCGCAACCAGTACACAGTGCACTAAATATCGCCGACGGCCGCGTTGTTGCTAGAGGAGGCTGCGATGGCGATGCATCGGCGTGCCTAATTCCGCGTACGGGCCAGAGGCTAGGCTCGGCCGGCGCGCCAGAGCGTGTTGCGCGACCGACCATACGTAATCCGACCGGGTAGCTGGTAGTTGGAGCTGTTAGTTTTTACTACGCCCGTAAACCAAGCCACGACGGCCGCAGCCGCATCGATCCGACCCCAGTTAATATTAAAAGCCACTACGTTCGTGGCCGTGTCCACGTTACGAACAGCTCCCCAAGAGATGTCAGTTCTAAAGAAGCTTAAGACGTCGTAAAAATGACTAAAAACGTATGTTTGCCGCGGTCGACTGATATACAGAAGCGTTCCGCTCGACTGCTTAAAACTAGGCCACTGAAATGATAGTAATTTCCTTGACAGGCCCATTTAGCATAAAAAGCAAAAGTGCCTATAGCGAACCCCCCATACGTAGACATGTGATAATCAATAATATCGACTGTGGTGACTTTATTATCATATTTCGGTGTATTTTGTCTAGGGAAAGCGCGACCGTACGGCGAGTTTTACATCGATAGATCATAAATCGAGTGTCACCAGAGCCAGCTGTGAAATCCCTTGATAACACGATACCATATCGGTCACTATACTTACCTATCCACCTACAAAAAGGAAGTAAGTAACTGATAAGATTGTAGAAATAGATTGGCTCATCGATCGATTTATTTAAAGAAATTAATGATAATTTTTCGAGTACTGATCGTCATCGCTCGTATCCACCATAATCGCACCAAATATCAACTCCACAGTAGCTCCAGTCAGCTACGTGAATATTTACATCTCCGTGGACTGGAAGCCAACGACGCAGAAAACATCCAAATATTGTGTTGGGACTACTTTCAATTGGTATTGGGAACAATTTCTCGGAATCAACTGTCGACGAACTTCACATCGGGCGTCGGGATATTATCGTTAGCCACCAACGGCTGACCCCCTGTTTTCATTATAGTACGTGGGACCATCGATCAACAGGGAGGGCCGGAACTCTTTATTGTTTCGCACTTGCAAGTTCGGGTGTCGATTTGCGGAACTGTTTTCGGTATTAGTTCGGTACAACGCGAGACGGCTTGAGCACTTTAAACTAGTATATAAATAATTAATGGCGTATTACAATCAAATAAAACACTTATCTCTTCTTGGCGTTAATGTCCCGGTTGTACTCAAAAAGGTTACACCTAACAGCCTTTTCAGGTCGGAAGTGAGTGCTAAATTCACGAGTGCAATTTCAACTTGCATGAAAGATTGTCGCATGTTTTCGTTACATTAAGAGTTCTACGTAACATAGAAGTCTCAGTAACTTCCATCATAGAAATTGATACTGAAGCTATTGGGATCCGGGGCCTTTTTCAGATTCGCAGGCTAAAAACACTAGTAAATTCAAATAATATGATATATTTAAAAGTAGAACATTGAGGCCTCTTACTAGATTGAGTTTTTTTTTTAAAGTCGGCCAACAAACTGAGAGTCGATTTTTAGCCCATACAAATATATTTGACATAAAATAAAAAAACATTATTTAGAAGCTTGATTGATTCTCAAATTTTCAAACCATTTTAGGGCTTAGCTACATACTCGACTGATTTTAATGAAAGGTATAGGTAGACGTAGCTAATTCCCTGGGGAATGAGATAGCATATTCTTATCCTAGCTAGTATGTGTGGATAAGTCTTATGGCCCTTTTCACTAATATTAGGAATCGGCTAAGGTCTTTCTTATCTCAATTTGGACGTTGCTCATTGGATAAAAACTACGTAAGAAGAAACTTAGGCGATTCCTCCGTTTAGTGAAAAGGGCCATTAGTCTTAGCCGACAGTTTCTTCAAGCATGTCCCAGATATCGACACATACCTACCTATACTTTTTTTTCGATAGGTCCCATTACTCATTTTAAGGATATGTTCCGGGTTTCCTACCGCGTACCTCGGGACAGTCGTCCCGAGACCATGATGCATGCAACTGCGTCAATATAGGGCTACTCGTCAACACAGGTACGCGGTAGGAAAATCGGACCATACCCTTAAAATGTGTGATAATAACCGCGATAGTTTAAAACATCATGGTCCCATTACTGTACAAAACTTTCAGAGGAGAACCGTAAGCTTGTATAATTACACAACTACTACCCAAGCCGTGTAAACAAATGTGTAGGTACATTTATTACCCTTTACTAAGAACCAATTTCACCGCGATATTAACCATAACGTAACTCAATATCACGTTTGAAAGGTTTAATTTCTCAGGGTTAATTACGCAGCTGGGGGTGTAAATTAAAATAATACGTCTGCTTATCAGATTTGGGGGGCTCCTGTTAAATACACGCGTTAAGCACGCGTTAAGGGAGCGTTGGTTTCCGTTTATAAGTACATGTGAAACATTTGGGTGTGTGGTGTTATTTTCTCTGCAACATAATTACTTTGAAAACAGGAATGCAAGATATATTTTTGTTTTGAATTAAAGGACGAACAATAATATTATTTAACTGACGACCCGCCACGGCTTCGCACGAGTGGTATAACCTTAATAAATTATACACCTAAACCTTCCTCATGAATCACTCCTTCTATTGGTTTGAGTTTATCGAGAAAAGATCGACAGACAGACAGACGCGGCATGGGACTTTGTTTTATAATTTGTAGTGTATAAGTACCCTTCAACAACGAATGCATCAGTTTTTGCGTTCGCCGTTTATTGTCTATAAAATATTCCAATTCCATAATTTATTGTTTTTAATTTAATAATTTAAGTAACAGATCTTTCACATTTATAGGATTCAGTGGATTCACACCAGGCAATAGCTAACCTAAAAATACCATAAGAATTGTTGTGCTTAAGCTTTTTGAGAGCCATACAAATCTCGTACAGGCTGATGTCCGGGATATCTTCGGTGTAGTGTCGGGTCAACTTGACTCTGGGGTCTTTTGGCATACTGGTTACAGGTGCCCGTGTTGTCGTGTATAACTGTCCATAAAACCTCTCGACTTCCCTCAAAACCTCGGACTTGGTCGAAACAACTCTGCCGTCATCCGTTTTTAGTCTCGTCAACTGGTTCTGTCCAATCGACAGATCTCTCGATAAGACTTTTAGAGCCTTTGTTCCGCTCGATCGCCGCTTCGATATTAGTAGTATTGAAGCGGCGTATGTCGCGAGTCAGAGATTCGAGTCGATTAAGACACCTAAATTGAGAGACATCATCAGGGGATTGCAGAGTCATTCCGCGTCTTTCTTCGATGAGTTTGAGGGTCAGAGATTTTGTTTGTTCTGTTTGTACGGCAGGCTTTATAAAACTTTGACCCAACCGTATAGACAGTTTCCGCGAACCTGTTATTATAGTCGTCCACGTCGACGCACTCTTCTAGGCACTCGAAGCGATTTTGTAATTCGAGCTTGGTTGCCATAATCACCACGCTTGGCAGGCTGGTTTGCGATTATGGCAACGCAGTGCAGTAGATGTAAATGTACCCAGCGAGATGCTGCTGCCCATCTTTCGGGTTATTCCCTTAAGTCGCCTCTTACGAATTGGAAGAGATGGGGTAGTGCTATTCTTTTAGGTGGCGGCACCACACACCATGAAGTAAATTGTACAAATGAAGTAAATTGTATCTACGAGGGGAGGTTGAAAAGTTTCGAGCCTAAGTACCTTAAAGTATCACTATTAACTAGCGCTACACGGTACTCCTTGCGAGTATCTTACTTAGTATAAATACCAAGTTTCATGTCATTAGCATCATCTTGCTTTGAGAAATTGAACCATAAACATCACCATGTCAGAGTGAAATTCATGTTGTCAAGATGAAAACGCCGACGGAAATATTTGAAGAGATGTCAGCAGTTGACGGGGAGTCTGCACCTTCATTTGCCACCGTAAACGTTGGAGCCGAGAATTCAGACACGGCAGGGAGTCGCTCGAAGATGGTCCCAGGTCGGGACGCCCGAACACCGCTGTTACTGATGAAAACATCGGAAAAGTGAAGAAACTTGTTTTTTTTTTTTTATGTTACTTAGCAGACAAACAGGCAAGCGGACCACCTGATGGAAAGTGGTCACCGCCGCCTATGGACATCAGCAACACCAGGGGAGTCACCAATGCGTTGCTCGCCTCTAAAGAGACCTCTAATATACCTCTTGAACGATCCCATGTCATAGTCCAAAGGAAACACTGTGGCTGGGAGCTCATTCCACATCCGAATCGTACGAGCGAGAAACGTTCTTTCGAACCTTCGCGTGGTGACCAACAGAGGGTCTACGTAGTGGGGATGAGTACCCAGCCCACGGCGGGTGGTGCGATGGCGGAATTGTGCTGTGGGCACCAGATCGAAAAGTTCCTCGGAACACTCCCCATTGTACAGCCGATAGAACACACACAGGGAGCCAAAGTCCCTTCGGTTAGCCAGTGGTTCTAACTTGCTTGTTTGTATGGGATCGTCGACAATTCGTACGGCGCGTCTCTGTACGGAGTCCAAAGGATTAAGCAGGTCGGCAGTTTCGCCAGCCCAAAGATGGGAACAATACTCCATATGAGGCCGCACCTGTGCCTTGTACAGCAGCAGGCGCTGCCCTGGGGTGAAGTATCGCCTGGACCGGTTAAGCACGCCAAGCTTTTTCGAAGCCAGTTTGGCCTTACCTTCTAGGAGATCTTGTTCTTGTTCTAGAAGATCGGCGAATGAAGATGTGGCAGATAGCAGAAGCCATAGGCATTAGCAAAGAAAGAGTCGGCGACATTTTGCATAATCATTTGCACATGAGAAAGGTGTGCGCGCGATGGGTGCCGAGAATGCTCACGCCGCTAGACAACCAGCGTCGAGTCGCAACTTCGCAGGAGTTTTTAGACATCTGTGCCGATAGTCCTGACGATGTTTTTCCTCGCCTTGTCACTGTTGATGAAACATGGATCCGGAGTAAAAAGGAATCAATGCAGTGGATAGAAAAGGGAGAAAAGCCGCCGCCGAAATTCAAAGCGGTAAAATCGGCGTTCAAGCTTATGGCCACAGTTTTTTGGGATTGTGAAGGAATTTTATTCATCGACTACCTTCCTAAAAATACTACGATTAACGGCGATTATTATGCCGCATTGCTGACAAAACTGCGTCAAGTGATTGTGGAGAAACGAAGAGGCAAACTGGCGAAAGGAGTCTTGTTTTTGCAGGACAATGCGCCCGTCCACACTGCGCGTGTTGCAAGGCGCGCCTTCGCCGAGACAGGATTTGAAGAAATTAACCACCCGCCCTACAGTCCAGACCTGGCCCCCAGCGACTATTTCCTCTTCTCAAATTTGAAAAAGGACCTCCGAGGCCGGAGATTTTCGAGCATTGATGAAATGAAGGCGGCCGTAAACGAACATTTCGAAGACAAAGACGGCGAATATTTTTTTACCGGGTTAAAAGCCCAATACAATAAATGTAGGAAATGCATTGAATTACAGGGAGATTATATTGTAAAATAAAAATTTTATACATTTCTATCAAACATTTTTAATACCTTAGGCTAAAAACTTTTCAGCCTCCCCTCGTATATTACGCAACTTTATTATCTTATTCCATACAATAAATAAGCTTGCCAGACCGATAACCTAGATTAAGCAACGTTCATAGCGTCCTGGAACTGAATGGGTGACCGTTTTGTACTTTGAGACTAGTCGAACTTCATCACCGCCACGAGCTCGCCACTTCTTAAGTTAGTGCGAAATGCCAACGGTATAATGCGAAGCAAGGTTGACCAAGGTCTACCGCTAGGAACCGGCGACTAATTGAACAGTCTCGAGAGCCAAGTGGCATCCCGTGTCGGTATATTATTATGAAAAAAAGTTTTTTGTATGTTGGTGAACACATTATCTTACAAATCACTTCATTTTTGTTTAATTTTTGTTATAAGTTTAACGCGTGTATACGTCTATCTGTAGCTCCCGAACGGATGAACGAATTTCAATGCGGTTTTCTGTATTTGAAAGGTCTTTTAATCGAAATTATTCCTAGATTTATTTAATTGCAATCGGTTTAGTAGTTTAGAAAATATTTGACTATGAGTAGACTTAGTAGAAGGTGTTTGTTCCCCATGTGTCGGTAGATAATGTACATCTTTGACTTGCGATATCTAGCAAGATATACCGTTTTTGACATTTTTGAACATAGTGATCGATAGATATTAAAGTTTTCTATCGATTGGCGTACGTTTTATGAGTGGCCGCAAAATTGATATGTTTTCAAAATGGCGGAAACTGGGTGGTGATTTTCTCCATAGTAAATGTTCAATGCTCTTTAATTAAGCACCAGCAAAAATATTTGCGCCTCCCAGCCAGATGAATTTACTGCAAACTGGATTATTGGATATTCCGTATTGCATAAAATATTTCGAATTCAATGAAATTTCTCACATTTTCCATATACCAAAATGGAGCTTGCATTCCAAATAATGAATAGTGATCGATACTAGTGAACTCGCTTTGAGCTTTGACAGCGCAGGCACGCCATTATAAAGCCCGATGTATGATGGACCCAAAGCTTTCAAAGCCGGGTGGAATTTCATTCATTTCATAACCAATATGATTATGTTCCGCTATTTTATCCAAAACTGAGTTTATTATTTAGTACTAGTGAACCTGGCGCGACTTCGTTCGCGTACACCTACTTTAGCCCTACCTACTCTTTTTTTCTTGCTTTTAAATCTTACTCTTGAATCACTCTATCTATTACTGAATACCGCATTAAAATCTGTTGCGTAGATTTAAAAGATCTAAGCGTACATAAATACATAGGGACAGACGGCGGGAGCGACTTTGTTTTATACTACGTATAAGGTATGAAATCGAATTAAAGATAAAAAATGTAAACAAATGGGTTGCTACTATAAAAAAAATAACCCAAATGGTGGATTATTTAAAATCATTGAAATATTGATTAAAATTATTACATTCAAAATGAAATAAAATCATATGAATATTTTAAAATATTTTACTGAATTAAATAGGGAACTATGTTTTTTTGTGACATATTTGTGCTGTTTCAATAAAATATGGGTAGTTTTCATTTATGCCACTGGTAATGGTAAGAAATTCAAAACCTTTGGTTCTTTGTTATTCCTTACTAAGTAAGTAAGGGATTTACCGACGCAGAGACATATTTAATTAATTTCTCAAATAATAATACATAAAATAATATAAGATTTAAAATGGCGGCCACTTATTTCTAATATTGGACTATTCTAACTAGTGTTCTTGGACTAATAGTTTCCGAGTTACTTATTACGTTTTTAATCAATTGAATAAATTGGAGAAAATGGATTTGTTTCGTTTTCGAAAGTTTACCAGCCATTGTAAAGCACACTGAAAAATGTGTGCATGATGCATAACCATTCGGTTATGCAAACCAAAGGTTTTATACCCCTGGATAGGCTCTTTGACATTGACAGTTGTGTTTACATTTTTTATCTTTAATTTCATCTCCAACTATAGACTAGAGGTTCGCTGGCATTACCTAATATATTTAAATACTAATGTTTATTAATAAAATATGCACGAATTGCTCGTTCAAAGCAATAAGGTCGGTTTTTGTATGTATGTATGTATGTAAACTCTTTATTGCTTAATAAATACAGAAGTTACAAAAATATTTTACAAAGCAAAGGCGGGCTTATCCCGCAATGGGATTTCTTCCAGCCAACCTTAAACATTCTGAAAGGACATTTAAGAAGCGGTGGAGGCAATATTGAGGTCTTAAATTAAATTACTACTACTTAAATTATATTATCTACAACTAATTATTCATATGGCCAGAGCATAAGCGCAGGCATAAGACGCAGGCAGTGGCGGTCTTGTGTAGCGAGCAGGACAACCGCCCAGGGCCTCGCACAACTACCCGAGTAGAAAAAAGTTTGAAATAAATAAATAAATGTCAAATATTTCGTTCTATAATCGTTTCGTAATATCTCAAAACAAGTGAAGTGCACGAATACCTGGAAATGGCTACAATCAACCAAGAAATAACAAAGTGCTGTAATTCATACAAGTATCGACTGGAAACACATGTCAATAAACTGGCAAATGACCTAAGAAACAACACTGAGGACATAAATCGTCTCAAAAGACCCAGACTGGCCTCAATATAAGGCAATCATATGGAATGATATGTCAGTGGATGTACATCCTCCAAAGTCAATATAATGCATATAATCTGATTATAGCCAATGGCTGATGGCAGATAGTTAAAAGAAAGAAAAAAAAAAAACATATTTCGTTCTCGCTGCGCTCGGTCCTTCATTGATTTATATTAAGTTAGATCACCCTTGCTTTTAAGGGCTTTTATGCCAAACATTTCGAGCTCACTGTGCTCGCTTATATCGTCAGCTCTCATCTCTTTTTTTCGTTATCTAAGTGCGTTTGCGAAAAATTCTGAACTCGCTGCGCTCGCCCATTCATTGATTTATGTTAGGGAATTTTATTACTAGTAGTTAGGGAGGCGAGGTAGCTAAATGGCGTAATTCAACGGCGCCGTCGAGACCTATCAAAATCGAAAGATAAAATAATTTCGAAAAGAAAAGCTCGTATGGCAAAAACCATTTTAGCGGTGGGTTTGGCGTGTACGGTTTTTCAAAAATGTTAAAAAAAACAGTTACTTGGGCATTCTCGAGCGCGTCAGATATTCATACTACGTATGCCCCGAGTGCCTCTGATAACAACGGTATACTAATCTGCCGGTTTGCGTGGTGGGGGTAGGCATATAAAGTAGTCAAAAATGCAAAAAAAAAAAATTTACTCGAGCGCGTCAGATTTTCGGAAGGGGTGTTAAGTAGGCCCCAAGGAAGCTCCCTTTAAAAAAACTGACGATTTCGGCGTGACGATAAGTTACGATGAATTTTTGAAAATGCAAAAAAAAAAAGTTTTTTTGAAATACTCGAGCGCGTCAGATTTTCATAGGGGAGGTTTATCTCGGTATCCTGAAAGCATATTTTTTTAATCTGACAAAAATGTTGGTGGGTTCTCTTAATCTGACCGAAAAAGGTTTTTTGGTTTCTTTCTTTTCCTTTCTTTCTCCTTGATAAAATGGGGAATTTAAGAATGACAATAAAGCGATAGATACAACCAACGTAAATGTAGATGAAATTTAGTACGAAGTGTATTATTTATTGTATAAAAAAATGAAATGATATAAAAATTGGATTATAATTGTATTGTTATGTATGATCTTTACATTTTTGCTCAATACAATTCATCTTCTTCTTCTTCTAAAGATGTAAAGAGACCTTTTTTGTGTAAAATAAAATTACCTTTTTTGTTTATTTAAACTTTTTTTTTGTAAAATGTATCGTTCGCGACTTATATGCCGTAACGCGTTCTTAGGAAGACGAAATGGCTCCTCCACACTTCCGGTCATGCGGAAACCGGCAAATTTTGTATTTTTAGTAAGTTTTAGATTATATTCTTCAAAATAAAATAAAAAAAAATCGCGCTCGAGAATGCCGGATTAACGTTTTTTTTTTACAAGTTCGCGACCCTATAACTCGGCGGCGTCAAGGACTTATCGTCAGATTAGTTAAATTTAGTCTTTAAACACTAAAATCAACCCCCAATATCTTAATCTGACGCGCTCGAGTATTTCAGACTATCCATTTTTTTTTACTAATCTGATCGTCTATCCTAGGCGCGCGTCACTACATATAGAGCTAAATACTTTACAAGGTTGTTCTATTAGGTCTAAGGTATCTCTCATATCTTAAACTGCCACGCTCGAGTATTGCCGAAAATTCCCCTATTCGCCTCCCTAACTATAGTGCTTGTGAACTTTAAAGCACGCAGCGACTTGTAAATATTATAATGGTACCTACTTGTAGAATAAATTCATGGACTCATCAGAAATAATCAATACTTTCAATTCATATAATTTGCGCTAAGGACAAGGGCCTCGCAAAGATCTGCCGCCCGAAGCCTCGCATAACTATTAAGGCCGCCCCTGCCTAACAGTGGCAACGCACGTGCGGTACCTACCTACTGCAGATGCCTAAATGCATGTACTGTGTTATGGTGCTTTTTGCTCAATTGAATTTAGGAGTTATTCTAATATTTAATGGTCTTCCTTACATTAAAATGCTATTTTCATTGAGAAAGACTTGGTCCTCACGATTAACCTTGGCTCGCTCGATTGATGTAATTAAAGAATAGTCTGGTATCCCTACTAACTATAAATGCGAAAGTAACTCTGTCGTGTCTTACAGTTTCACGGCTAAACCACTGCACCGATTTTGATGAAATCCGCTCCACTCGCAAGCTCGCAAGATAAAGGTTGACGCAGGCGGAGCCGCTGGCAGAAAGCTAGTTTTACATGCTTTAGTTCCTCTTACTTTTGAGATTACATTTATTTATTAATTAAAGCTTTATGCACAAAAGTACACTGGCGGACTTAAAGCTTAAATAGCCATATCTACCAGTCAACCGGGATAATCTAAGCCTGAGAAAGGTAGGCGGTGCAGGAAAAGAAAGACAAAAAAATACAAAACTACTTGAGTAAAAAGGAGGAGGGATATAAATTTATGCAACTATAGTAAGGTAGCACATACTAAATATACATACAAAACCATAAAATAAACATATGAACTTAAAACTGGATACAATTTATAAGTAAAACCAGAGGTAAAATAATATTTAAATTGAACAAAGTAAGAGACGAGAGTAAAGTGAAGTGGGTCGAACAGGAAGGGAGAACGAGTATTATGGAGCATTCAAGTAAAGATCATGCACCACTTTCTTAAAAGAATATTTGTTAGGTATTAGTCTTATGTCAGAGGGAAGATCGTACATATGATTGATTTAATAGTTTCAGTTTAATGCAATGGAAACCTTTTTATAAAACTAAGATGGCAAACAAGCTTACGGCCTGCCTGATGGAAAGCAGTCACCGCAGGCTATGGACGTTTACAATACCAGGGCACCGACGCGTTGCCGACCCCGCAAAAACCCCCTTTCTTGAAGATCTCCATGTTGTACTCTTCAGGGAAAACCTCTCCGGACTTTGTTAGCAACTTCGTTCAATCATTGAAATCAGATAATTTTCGGCAACAGCGTCACATTACTAGCCTACTGTACCTGCAAGTAAACGCATATCGCCGGTGGATATTGAGGGTGAATAAGCTATTTTGTCGTGCACCTGTGTGCGCCATGTTACCGGAGAGCGCGCATTAATATTCCGTCCGGGCTACATCACTGTGTATCAGAATCAATTGTCTGCCTACGTCATCAATGGCGTCACACGATAGGCCTCCCTTACGGTGACATGCTAATCCCATAGCTCGATGTCAGCTGCCAGAGAAATTGCATTAATCAATTGTCATACGGCGCATACATCTCTGGTGGGAGCTCTGATACAATATAGCAGCGAACACTAGGATAGGTATTTCGGCTAGCATAATATAATTTACTGAAATAAAGTCTTGGTATTGTGGTGCAGGGCCCGAATGTAACAGAATTCCAAGAACTAACGTCGTACATGGCAAAAAACGACGTCCGTAGATCTGAAAAGAGTCATCTCCAAGTCACCTGCTGAGCGTGGGATGGCAAATAAAACTAAACACAAAGACAAAATTGTGAAGGAGGGTCAAGAACGACATTTTTTTCTGCTACGCACGCAGTGACTGACGGTAGGTAAGCGGTAACTGTCGCCCATAACATCTACACTTCATACGTTTAGATTGTAGGCAATAAAAATGCAGAACCGCAGTTGCGTTGCCACTGTGAGAACTAAGATGAGATGCCTCATGCCTGAAATTGCGCTGCAAATTGTACTGGTATTGGTAACGGGGACGGTTCCGGGATGCGAATGCAACCTTTATTTACATGCATATATCCACTTCCTAACGGTCATTTACAATTTCACTCTTACTATAGCGGCTGTCATCTGCGCGGAGCTCGGGTCTCTGTAAACAATCTACTTTCCCGCGGAAACCTATTATTTGCCAGGATAAAAAGTTGACTATGTTACTCATTGATAATGTAGCACTCTATTAGAGAAAGATTTTTAAAATCGGTGTATTCGTTTTTGAGTTTATTCATTACAAACAAAAATACAAATATTTTCCCTTTATGTATGAAATTACAGCTAAAACGAGTTGCAATACATGGCCAAGGTCGTGCAAATCTGAATTAACAACCTAACTGTTTGGTGTTACCAATCTTGTATGTAACATAACCTTTCTGCTTGGAACAAAAACATTTTTACAGACCTATTCGCATTAACCCGCCGCACAACTATAAGCACAAATCATCTCGGACACGTATACTCCCTCCCGGTATTTTGTAAGACAAACATAAGGCAGGCAGGAGACTGGCGCGGTGTACGGTGGAATTTGGTACCGTAATAAAGTTTGAAAGGGCTGTAAAAGAGCCATAACTGTAACTCGGGGGAGGGCCCTGATTTTAGTGGCGGCAAGGGACCGCGCCTCGCGCGTTACCTATTAATTGATCTGTAATGCCACCGGCGCGATGACCCTGATACAGCTATTTGATGACATCTTTTGTCAGGGTCAATCAGGAGTTTGACCGCCATTTCAGAGTCAGTAACTTGGATAACAGGTACCAGCTGGATGCGGAAGGCACAGGGCCGGCCTTTGTGGAGATCTTTGGGGGAGGCCTATGCCCAGCCGTGAGCGTCTTTCAGCTGACATTATGAACTTGGAATCCAATTATTGAACCGCTAGTATCCACGCGAGAGCACGCTTTCTGATGTCTATCTTCTCTCTGTTGCAACTTTCGAGTGTGGAGCGGTTCAAAAATCGGGCCCCTCTGGTGGTAGTGACGCAGACGAAAATATCTGCCAAAGTAAATGCATGAAATACCTACGCTAGTGTAGTACAAAATGCGGCTCCACAAACCCGTCTTCCTACAGAAGAGGACAAAAGCACTGAAAAATAATATACTAATTTTTTCTACTAATGATAATGATATTCGTGAACGAATGATTATGATGAAACAACTAGCTACTATAACAAATCTAATAATAACACTATCAACAAAATTAATATCAAATGCCAAAAGGCTGACAAAACACTCACTAGAGGTTAAGACATATGTATATGGAACTGAATGACATCCTACTCATCCCTGAAACTCATTTTACACAAAGGAGCTAATTTAATTTAACAAATAACTACTACCACACCCTACATCCTGACTGCACTGCATACGATGGAAGTACAATGCTAATTAGAAATAACATCAGACATTATAAGATGGTTAATAATTGTTTAGATTAAATACACGCCACAAATATTGTTATAGAGGATTGGCTTAGTCCCCTGACTGTACCAGCTATCCATAGTCCTCCAAAACATAATCTAAAAGAGGATGACTATGTTGCCTTACTTTAAAAACCTGGGACAAAGGTTATTTTTTGATTAAGGAAAGCAGGCGGGGACTATAATGCGAAGCACACAATCTGGGGCTCTCGCAGTATCACCTCAAAAGGTCGACAACTACTTTCCACAATTAATAAGCTGCAACTTGGGGATTTCTCAACAGGCAAACCAAGTTATTGGCCAATAGACACTTAAAAGTACTCGATTTTATAAACTTTTGCATTATGATATCAAGTTATGATCTGTCACCCGATCATTCCCCTGTGGAAATAACGTTGAGTAAGGTCATTCACGTAAGGACTCTTCCATGTCGAGTGCACACACGCAAAACAAATTGATAAAGAAGACATAAAAAGCTTAAGCAAGAGCAAAATAAAAGCGGTTATACGACAGTTAGACCCTAAAAAGGCACCAGGGTATGAACTCATAACAGCAACTGTCTACCAGTAAAATAACTACCAGACGAAGCCATAACCTTCCTAACTCAAATGTATGACTCTGTTACACGATTAAGATTTGTTCCACCACAATGGAAAGTGGCCCAAGTAATTATGATCTTCAAATCAGGAAAAAGTCCTGAAGGACTGAAATCATATCGGCCGATTAGTCTCCTCCCAATTAATTACCTTCTAGAATAATGGACATCCTTATACTCAAATGGTTATTCCCCATCATTGATAATCGCAAGCTGATACCAACATGGGTGTAGCCAGCATAGGGCAGGGGGGGGGGGCAGCTTCAAAAGATAAAATAATCGGAGATATTCACCCCAGCTGTTTCAGTAGAAATCTGAAAATGTTTTAAGATTGCTGCCCTTGCCAATTTTTCATTATTCAAACCGCCCCCGCCACATGATCAATCCGGATTTAAGAGCCAAAATACAAAAAATTCATAGCTCGCTCATTCATTCGTTTATTAAATAAACTTTTATCAATCCAGATTTTAAAAGGCAAAATGACAATATCTCGGAACTTTGTTTCATTTCCTACGGACGCTCTAGCTCTTTGAACCAGAATTCGAAAAATTACGAGTTCGTTCATTAGCTATTTTTTAACCATTGACATTACCCAGGCCCGCGTGTTTAATCTGGATTGTAAAAACCAAAATACCAAATACTTCGAGCTCGTTCATTCATTGATGTTACTTTTATTATGTTCACTCCAGCTCTTTTGAGAAAAGATTCGAAAAGTTTCGAGCTCGCAGCGCTCGCTCATTTTTAAACATTCACACCGCTTGCGGCTCGTAATCAATCCGCATTTTAAGAGCCAATATACCAAAAACACATAGCAGCTCGTGAGAATCCTGGCTACGCCCGTGGGTACAAGATCATCAATTCGATTTCAAATCCATAGGCTGGTAGAAAAGATCAATAAAACGTTCGAGCGGAAGAGATACTGCACGGCTTCATTTCTCGATATATCCCAGGCGTTCGACAAGCTGTGACACGACGGACTCCTGTTTAAAATTTTAAAAAAGAGTTTCGCAAAACTTCTACTTCTTTCTAAGGTCTTACTTGCTGGAGACATATTATTGTGAAATTAGGTGATAAAACCTCAGGACATTATAAAATCCGAGCCGGAGTGCCACAAGGAAGCGTCATGACCTACGCTTTACCTTCTGTTTACTGCCGATTTACCTATAACAGAAGGAGTTGAAACACACAGAGGTAGAAGATGAGAACGACCCAAAATCAGCATATCTTAAGCTGCAAGAGTTTGAATATGGTATTGACGTGACTCCAGGACTGGCATATCAAAGGGAATGAGGCCAAGTCGGTTCAGATGACGTTCACAACAAGACGTGAAACTTTTCCACAGGTAACAATAAATGGCACATGAAATCCCACAAGCAGAACACGCGAAATTTTTAGGAATGTGTCTCGAGAGACATTCGAATTGGAGAAAACAATCATAACCAAACGGCTTGCTATGGGCTAACAACTGCGCAAAATAAACTGGCTACTCAATATGAAATCCCAACTATCAATAGAAAACAAAATGCTATTGTTTAATGCAGTGGTTGAACTGTTGGAAATATAGATATAGACATATGAAAAAAAAGAAAGATTCCAGTTTAAAATGCTCCACACTGTTCAGATTGTGGTGCAAGATTGCACCACAATTTCACAATCTGAACATTAATACCATACAAGAAGAAATAAAGGACAAGATCCAAACACACCAGAAACGGCTGAAATCTCAACCAAATATACTGGCGAAACACTTAATGGATGACAAACAAATCTCATCAAAGCGACGACTAAAAAGAAGAGTACCCCAAGATCTACTCCGACAACAACACTTTTAACACGTTATATAGAGGATTCATTATAACTAAAGTTCTACTAAATATTCATAAGGAAAGATCTTATTTAAACTTAATATTTTGCCAGATATAGAAAATTATTTGTGATACCTGAGAGATCCTCCTAGTTCAGGCTGTATCTTTAATTATTTCTTTACAAATTCCAGGACGCAACACGACAATTGTTTTACAACTTCTACTAAAACCTACAATATTTTATTCACGAATTTGCGAAGTGATCTGTCTTAAATCCCTAATTATGGGTGGGACTCCCCTATGATGGAGAGGTGGATGAGACTGCATGGCAGCTCATCATCTTTCATCAAATAAAACTGTTAACCTTGCATCAACATTATAAGATTTTTCAATTCAATGATAATCTATGTTATTTTTATTTTCATTTCAATTTTATTTTATTATATACCTGTGACATTATGTATCCTTGATTATTTTAAATTTAACATTTATTTTACATTTTGACATTAATGTATGTATAAAAAAAATTTACCTAAATGATGGATATTATCTGAAATAAATTATTTTTAATGTAATTTAAATAAGCAATAAAGGCTACGGAATGTCTGGATACGATTTATTTTTGGATTCAGTATATTATTATGACCTTCTAGGGCGCTCCCTGCCGACCCTCTGGAATACTTGAGTTGCCCTTCTTATCGCGTGCTGTTTAAATTTGTTAAACGTAAACGAAATATTTTGGGTGACCTTATTCTTCCAGTCTGAAAATCAATTTCAACGTATGCTTTCTTGTAGATTACCCTTGCCCGAGATACAATTTTTGTGCATCATACGTAGGTACCATAGTACTCTATATCTAATAAATATATCTCTATCTAAAATAATAGTTGCGTGGAGGGGATGCGTGCAATGTGAATTTTAACGATTCCAAAATCCATCAGATGGCGCTACTCAGAATTAAGGTCAGTTGTCAAAATACTGTCGCGCTATTGGACAAAAACAACTGCTGTAAAATGCGAATCCATTCCAGCCAATGACAGGGCTTTATTTTGACATTAGACGTCACGTCTCGGTAGCTAGCACCATCTGGTGTACTCGTATTTTGGATTTTTTTATTTTATTCTTAGAGATCGCGAAGACCCTTATTAGAGGATTTCGTTATATTAATATAATATAATTAATTATATTACCCTGTTGTCTGTGGCTGTGGCAGGTAAGTGCGAGTGTCCCATCAGCCACCACTGGACGACTGTACTGAGACAGCTTCCGTTCAAGAGATAGGCAGTAGCTTCTGTACGACTTAGTTCTTATGGTCCGCCATACATATTTAATTCATACATATATGTAATTATTACTGATTAATTTATTTATTGTGTATGTATTGACATGGTTAAATTTATAATTTTATGAAATTGTTTGACATTTATATTTATAGTTAATTGACATAAGTATGGAATTTGACATTGTTATTATTTTTATATTTTTGGTAATGAATTTAAATAGATATGGAATTGTAAAATCTAAAAAGATATGGAATTGTAAATTCTGAAATAAATGATTATTTATTTAATGTAATTTGAACTAACTTGAAAGTTTGGTTAAACTAAATACTACTAATCGGTATACGTGCGAAACTGCGACCGGAATTACATATCTTACACTGCCATCTGTGCGTAACCTTATAAAGCTCTTTCAATTCAACCGGGAGAAGTCCCGCCCGGCATCCCACAACAATATGGGCGAATTTAGAATGCTACTCGACGACAGATGGCAGCACAAAACTACAGATACCATTAGTCACACAACTATGGTCGTGCTATGTCTATATTATATAAGGTATTTATTTACAGCTACAATTAGAAAGTTGGATGTATTTAATACCACCACCACCATCACAGCCCGTAACAGTCCACTGCAGGACTTAGAGCCTCTCCCACGAAAAGGGAGGTTATTGCCATAATCTCCACGCTTGGCAGGCGGGTTGGAGATCGCAGTGTTTAAATATAACAATGGAAAATGCTGCTGCCCATTTTCTCGACTATGGAGACTCTTGATCTTTTGCCTCGAAAACATGAGTCGCCTTGTACGACACCCATGAGTGTAAGGGGTTGGTGCTATTCTACTCTGCCGGACACCACACGGCCAGTATTTAATACGTCCATGGTTAATAGCATAAAGCATTTAGTGATTTTTCACTTGAAACAGCAGCTTCGCTAAAAATTACATGTGGCTACGCTGGCCAGCTGCGACTTCGTTCGCGTGTTGTCCTACTACCCTATAAACCTTCCCCTTGAATAACTTTATCTATTGTTAACGTATTATAATATGTAGTGATTTGGTCTGAGGTTTCATTGTATAATTTGTATCTTGTTGGTTCGGTAGTAAGTACGGCAATATTTATTCAAGGCTAATGTTTATGATAGCCATGTGACAGATGATAGTCACGAAATTTATAACAAACTAGCCATAGTATGGACAGGCGTCTCTCTGTCGGTCATTGATTCATTATGCGTAAATCTTAGCCACGCTCATACGTTCAACATACATGTTGAATTGTTGACTGTGCTTATCCTCAGGTAATATTTTAGATTATAACAGGTCAACCAATTTATATAGGTACTTTTGCGAATTTTTACGACAGCACCTGACGCGAGGCGGCACAGAAAATAAGTAAACGGTATTCTAGACGCCGCGTCGAAGTCTCTCCGAGGGTGAAGTGAGACCACACCAGAGTCGGCCGAGCTCAATATAACTGCGCCCAACAAGATACTAGTTGATTTCCTGTCCCGAAGAAGATACCAGAAAATGGAAGACTTAGCAGGCGCGTCCATCCGACGCGTGACCGCCCGCATCCCAACCCTTACGTTGAAGTGATGGTTCCACATTAGCAAGCCCAGTTACGGCCTCCGCGTCGAAGCCGACACCTCAACGCCGCGAATCGCACGCGCAACCCCCAATCGCAACACTAACGGTACACTACCGCGTAAAAATATTAACATCAACTTCAAAGTTCTTTAGGATATTTGAAGCTCACCGTCTGGAATTTTGGTAGGTAATAAAAATTTATCTGAACCGGCGTCGGTGTTGTTTAAACAACATGACATTTCAAAATGGCAACAATTAGTTCTAGTTTTGGCCACCGGGTCTACACAACAAATAGACTCCAAACGTAAATAACTTTCAATACATGTTAATTTTTTTTACGCGAAACTTCTGCTGATGCAAGTTTGCAAACTGCAAGAAAGGCTCAGACGTCTGCACTATTCCACAGGATTGATAGGATGCTGCCACCGTTCCAGCGACGCTTGCGGCCCCTAACTGACACTAACACTAACCGTCGCTGTCGGCCCGCGTGTTTCGCCCTCGGCGGCCACCCAAGACAACTGCCGGTCTAGCCATCTTTGACAGCTCCGCTTGCGTGTATGGTAGAAAATTGACAGCTCGAAGTTCGACTATTTCTACCAACATCTACATTGACTCTGA
The DNA here is from genome assembly GCA_905147135.1 of Blastobasis lacticolella. NCBI lineage: Eukaryota > Metazoa > Arthropoda > Insecta > Lepidoptera > Blastobasidae > Blastobasis > Blastobasis lacticolella. Next base: position 7,067,500 of record LR990058.1, read on the forward strand.
TTGTGTAGGATCATCCGCCAATCCGCCTCCTTTGTACACCGAAAGTACGTGAATTGTCTATGGACCAAGAATTTCTACCACAAACAGCTTATGTCAGATAACGTTAGCTTATGTCAAATCCCATACATTTTTTCTACCACAAACGATTGTAGATTAACGATTGTAGATTAACGCAACCTCTTGGCTAAGGCCGCTGAGGCTGCTCTGACCGCGCCCTGCAGCCTGCACACACACACTCCCACTACCCACCCCGAACGTGGTGTTACCCGGCGGGTGTTTAACAGCGGAAGGCGGTTTCGAAGGTGCCTACGCCACCGACTGGCCAGTCAGTTAAGGGCCGCGCAGAAGACTACCGGCAGAGGGCTCTCTGCCCTTATGGAGTCTGCTCAAAAAGAAGACACGAATGTGAAACGAGTGCCCTGGCGGCGGCACATGCGATCGTCAGCTGTTGCCGTCTGCCGCGAAGCTTGGAAGTGGGAGTTCTTTAGGGTTCCTAGGAACCCTATAAACAGCTGTGGTTTGAAGACATCACATACAATAACACTTTAGTAGCAAATCTGTCTTAGCATATCCAGATATAATATCAATTTATCTAATCTAACACTTATCTAGCTTAAATACTAAAACCCAAACAAATGGTGAATGTTAATCTTTGTCTTTATGACCCTTAGGTATTTGTCAGCTGGTTATCGAGTTATCAAGACTAGTCGATGCATATCTTTCGGTTGTATTTAATGATTCAGATTGTGAGCATCAGTGGCCTAGGTCATAGCGAGTCCGACTCGTAAGCGAGAGGTACACAGTTCCATCGACAGTGCCGCCCTGCATCAATTACTTTTTCTGAGTTGTGCCAAAGCAATATAGGTGATAATATATAGGATAACAATATTGCATGTAATAACATTTGTTACCTAAATTGAGTTATTTTAAAAACAGTTCGGTTAAGGAACAGCGTCACAAAGGTCAGAGGGCAGTCGCTCTACTGCAATTACATCTGCCAATTCCTGGATCATGATCAAGGCGGACCGAGATATTGACGCCACTGTTTTTCTATAAACTAGCGGTATGGTGTGGCCTGTTTCATTACATTTTTGTAACATCGCATCTTCCAGAAAAATGCTCAAGACAGTCTATACATAGTATTAAACAAAGTCCCGTCGTCTGACCGTCTGTATATATGTAAGAATGTATGTATGTAAAGGTAAACTGATTTTTGTCTGATACACGGAAATTCTTAAAAACTGTATGAAATCTCAACAATCCATCAAACAATGGAACATTATTATGAACGAATGGAATCTCTACAGGTTTCTTTTGTTAACAACGTCATAATTAGTTTAGCATCTTCTGAGATGAACTCATATCGCTTGAATAAAAAATTGAATACATTTCATGGTATACTAGCTTTGGACTTCGACCGCCTAAAATTCGGTTATTTTAGAGATAACTAGCGACCCGCCCCGGCTTCGCACGGGTAGAACCTTAACAAATTATACACCTAAACCATCCTCATGAATCACTCTGTATATTGGTGAAAACCGCCAGATAATTCGTGCAGTAGTTCATGAGTTTATCACGAACAGACAGATAGACGGAACCTTGGACTTTGTTTAAATGTAGTGAGTAGTGATTAGTAGCCTGTTCTTCCCCTGGATGCCATCTGACTCCTAACCAAATTTTTTATATCTCTCTAAAGATAACGTAAACGGAAAAATGTCAATAGACAGAGTTACTTTCGCGTTAAATGTAGTTTTTATTTTATTACTGCGCTTAGCGGTAGTCATGTATGACTGACGACGTAGAATCTACAATAAAATTTATTCAACTAATACATAATTGGATTACTGAGTAAGAGGATTATTTTCAAGGAAGTAGTAATTTTGGACAGAAAGCTAGTATCTTACGCCATAAACTCATAACAGCCCTGTAAAAGTAAGACATTTCAGTTTACTACTTGACGTACAGTGAGCTGCAGAGAGAACAAACCCCCTTAGCATACATTTAATGTATGGTAGACGGGTCCATTTACTCTGCAGCTGACTGTACGTTCCAGGTGATGCGGAAATGTATGCATACACGTATAATCTGGAACACGACTCCTTCAATTTAGAATAGCGATATCTCAATAAATGTGTTCTAAATCTTACGTGTTCGAGAAAAATTCGAATTTTTTTGCAGAGTTAGAGTTGGAGGGGACTGTATTTCTTTTTTATTGCAATAAACAGTTTACATACATACATACATACTTTTTAAATTATAATGGTTTACTACCTGTGGCCTTGTAGTGACCAGCGGAGTAGAATAGCACCAACCCGTACACTCGTGAGTGTCGTACAAGGCGTCTACTATTTTCGATGCAAAAGATCTAATGGATCTTAGAGGCAGGATCAGAGACCCATCTAAATTTTAGTCTATTATTCATACATGCAAACATACCGTCATTCCTTTTCCCGTAATGGTAGGCAGAGTTTATATATTCTAACTGGATAATAATGATAATGCTACTTACGAATACAAGCATGATGAAGAATGCAGCTATGTAGGAACTTCTTGCAGTCATCATGGACACGAAACGATAGTGTTCGCCGGTTATCACGTTCCTGGAACAGAAAATATTAACAGATATAACTAAATTGGCCATGTGGTGTCCGGCAGAGTAGAATAGCACCAACCCGGTACACTCTTGGTTGGCACTCTTTTAGAGGCAAAATATTTATGTCTGCGTAGGCTGGAAAATGGGCTGCAGCGTTTTCCATAGTTGTATTTATAACTCTGCGATCCCTAACCCGCCTACCAAGCGTGGAGATAATAGCAATAACCTCCCCTTTCGTGTAAGAGGGCCTGCATTGGACTGTTATGGGCTGTGATGATGGTAACCATGGAATGGATGGAACCAAGTTACAGGTTTTCCCTGGAAAGTACAACATGGAGTTCTTCAAGAAAGGGGTAAAAAGGTTTTTACGGGGTCGGCAATGTGTGGGTGATGCCCCTGGTATTGCAAACGTCCATAGGCTGCGGTGACTGCTTATCATCAGGTAGGCCGTAAGATAGTTTGCCACCATAGTGGTATAAAAAAAACAACAACACGACAAAATTGTCTTTCCTTACTTGAATTTGCATTTATTGTGACGTACTTCAATGACGCACGAGTATAAATTAAAAAAATACCAGCCTACATGAACTAAGCAATGCGTTTACTCATTTATCATATCATACGTAAAGTTCATTGTTATTAATTTAGAACTGGCCAAAGGTTGTCTCGTGTCTTTGTATAAGATTCTTCTTAGATTACTTTACAAATATAACCTCCTCACCTCAAATAGCCTTTGTTATCCTCTTGTTCCGCCAGGGTTTTGATAGAAGCCATCAGGAGATCGTCGTATCCCAGAAACTCGTCCAGGACAAAGCGAGAGAAGCTGTCGCCGAAGCACTGATCCCTATACGGGTCTAGGGTGACTATCTTCACTGGTATCTTCAGACGAAGACGGGAACTTGGTGACAGCCTCAGGAATCCGTATTCCAGTGAATACTCGAGTATGTAGTCGTCATCTGAAAGGTTGAAGAGCTTTATGACACTTGCACTACACTTTAGCGACGCGAAGTTGACACCTGAATAATTTAAGATATTTGTAACAAGATAAACTTCTGTTTTCACTAAACTTAGGAATCGTCTAAGTTCTTTCTTATCACAATTTTGACGTTGCTGATTGGCTAAAAACTAGTGATGATGGAACTTAGGCTATTCCTTAAGTTTAGTGAAAACACAGTGTTTCCTTTGGACTATGACATGGGATCGTTCAAGAGGTATATTAGAGGTCTCTTCAGAGGCGGGCAACGCATCAGTGACTCCCCTGGTGTTGCTGATGTCCATAGGCGGCGGTGACCACTTTCCGTCAGGTAGCCCGCTTGCCTGTTTGTCTGCCGTATAACATTAAAAAAAAAAAAAACGGCCAAGTCGCCTAAGCTCGCTTAGAAATATCATAGGGCTTCAACTACGCCGGGATATTTCTACTAAGACAAACTCACCTAGGAATATCATAAGGTATCAACTAAGTCGGGTCGTCTATGTTTAGTGTAATCAGACATTAGTGTTTAATAGTAAGTGCAGTCTTCATCATCTTTACAGTGACAGGACTATAAAGACGACATGACGAGAAGACAGGACAGTAAGGACAGCAATTTTATCGTCATGTAATTATATTATTATTTATAGACAATTATCTGATTTTAAATTAGATTGTGAGGTGAGAAACAGGTGAATAATTATTTATGATTAGCATATGCAAATAAACGTGTGTGTGTATAAAATGTATTTGTATGTGTTGCAATGAATGGGAATATAGTATTACTATGTACTAGTATATGTATTTGAGTATAAAATAATATTTATTCTATTTTATTTAAATTTAATGCATTAAATCTATTTAGTTAAAAATGAAACTGTCCAGTAAGTGCATAACTTAAAAATCCCAAACACATCTACTTAATAAAGTCTTTGGAAAATCCAAGTAGTGCTTTAAAGATTTTCGGACACACTTTTTGTGGTAATGGCTTGCACCAAATTTATAAACGCATTTAAGTTGAAACTTAACAAAAAAGTTCATACAAAAAAATGTTAAACATCATTCTTAAAGGGGTTTAAGAATGAGGTGCAAGCCAGGCTTAGTTTTATTACATGTGCAATAAAAACCCACCTTTTGCTGAATCATTTGTGGCTACTTCATCGACAGATGAATCCTGAAAGAACACACATTTAAAATTATAATAATTAAGTATTAAATCTAAAATATAAATTACTTAAATAAAATATGCATAAAGATAATCATCTTAAACTAAATTGGTGTTCAAAAGTATGATAGATAACGCAATGACAAATGTGAATTGTAATAATGATAAGGCAAAATAACCATGACTTGGAAGTTTCAAACAAAAACATGGTCCAGCCCCTTAGTTTAATACTTGCTCAAAACAAAATGACCAGATAAATTAAAATAATGCATGCATGGTTACATTTGACTACACCTGGTGATCATCTGGTTCTGACACTATACAGCTAATTTTATATTTAGGAGAGGGTATGTAGTGTATATTTTATTTAATATAAAAGAGGGCACAACAAATTGAAGTTACCTCAACCAATTTGGTACCCACTTCTCTGGTTTGCATATCTTCTATGAAGCTCATTAGATTGTCCCACATTGAAGTAGCTAACTTTAATTCATCTTCACTCATGACAGATAAGTTGACTGAAGACACAGAATCCTTATTAAACTCATAGTCTTTCTCTGTACTTTTTTGTGCTTCTGTCACTTTTGTATCGCCTGACTCTTTAAGGTACCCTGGAGGCTCTTCCTGTATAATCGTTTGACCTTCATCGGATTCATCGTGTACTCGTGTGATGTTACCGTAGTCTGTTCCATCACGCAAATATTCATCTTCCTCTAAGTCCTCACCGGATGATGATTCAATATTGATAAACCTACAAACAATCAATTTTAATATTATTAGCCTCTCTGAAAATAAATATATTACAAATCTTTAAAACATTGAGTGTTCGGAAAAAAACCAAAGTTTTTGTATTATTGTAATTTTTTTGCACTTAACCAATTATAGATAAAGATAATTATATATTCATCCCAGTAATTAGAAACAAGAAACTATAATTTACTCACAATATTTCGTTCAAACAAGATATAGCCCTACACAGCAGTAAATATCAGAGAAAACTTTCACTTTGTGTCAGTCATGCAACACAAAAGACTGAAACGAAGTTACATCCTGATACTAAGTAACAGATTCTCATGAAGAAACCAGCTATTGCAACAAAGAGAGAGTGGTGAAGAAAAGTAACACTCAATTACGGTACATGCCAGATAAGAATCAGTCAAAGGAATAATTTATTGTTATTAAACAGATAGCCAGAATGCAGATATTCATTCACTCACCCTTCACTGCTCAACATGCTAATTATAGACGAAGACTCTTCCTTTTCCTTTTTCAACTTACGCTCCTTGGCATAGCTCTGTTCAATTGTATAGTCATGGGCTGGATTTCTCAGAATCTCTACCCTCAGAATACCATCTCTTGGCCATGAATCCTTCACATGGTTCAAACAAGTAGTTGGAGTTCTAGAAAATGCTATATGAATGTACGCAAGTACAAAGAATGCCAGTATTGCTTTCAGTAGCACTAAAAATTCAAAAAATCTTCTCACTGGCCTAGGAAATGTCCGCGCATATGCCACAGCAAACTTAAAAAACAATGCATGGAATAATCTTTCTCTAACATTCAGAAGCGGGTTTTGATTGTTATTCCTAATACGATTCAGAGCATTTTGATTAAGCAAAGGACCTCCCGGTATTAAATTATTTTCTGGATTAACTCCAGGTGGCAGATTATTCATAACCTGGGGTCCACCCGCACTACTCATTTCTGCAGTTTATTTAAAAATTAACTGGTTTTAATAGACCTTATATGCTACAATTCATATTCTGTGCAATCTGAAAGAGAAAGTAAATTATTTGTTAGTAGGTAAAAATGACAAAAACTTTTAACCTCTAACAGTAATGTCAATAATCGAGGGCATTGAGATGCAACATGCCAAGAGTTCTGGCAATAGATTCTAAGTTATCTACGTTGTATATTCATGTAACTACATAATATATTAAAAAGTAACCATCATATTAATATGTGTCATATGGTCATTAAGAGCATAGCGTAGAAAGAGGTATTTGTAAATATTTTTTTATAGAAAACAATCAGAATGTGAGCCTAACTAAAAATACAAACAAGATTCTAATAAGAAACGCATGTTATTTTATGAATGTAGGTAAGCAATCAACAAGATTCTACCTGGAACCAACGTCACAAACACAGGTTTTACACAACACAAAATCAAGTAATCGTCACTATTATTTGTAAAAAATCATCAAATTAATTTTTGTGTGAATAAAACAGTATCGTGGCTCACTTTTTGCAATAAAATAGAAAGAATTAGATAAATATCAACTGGAAATCATCTGTCAGAATGTATGTCAGATTCTTGACATGTCAGACAGAGAGAGAGCACAATTTCACTTCCCTCATTCAATAACTTGTCAACAACATTTCATTCATTCTCGAATGACTCTATCTTGTCCGTGGTGTTTATTACATTAAAAACATAATGTAACTCTAGATGGCGCTGAAATATTAATGTTTTCGACTTTGTAGTGATTTAGAAGGACAAAAGTAATTAGAAGAATTTACGAATACAATAATTAGATTTGTATACTTAGAATATTTCTAATACGTTCAATAAAATAAACATCACACAATACGCTACGATTACTAGTTACTTTGTATAGAAAGTGGCGACATCTAATGAGGAAGTTTCCTAATATCGATATTGCCACATTTAATGACATATTGTTAAAATATAGATCAAAACTAACAAGCTCGTAAAAAAATTTGAAATCCGTCCATAAATGACTGAGTTATACAATATTTAAGTTAACATATTTTTTCGCGAAATTATTGCTGCCGCGATCTAGCTGTGACGTCACAAGGCCAGCAGCCCGCCCGCCACTATGGGGCTACCAATAGCAATATATTTTATTGATTTTAATTATTTGATTTTAACACTTATTGTCTAAGATGTTACGAACAGCTATGATTATTTCCGCGTCAAAATTTTTGATCGCAAAATCGTGTGATCTCACAGTAGAGGTGATTAGACGTACTAGCTAAAATGCGTACTGAGTCTTACGAGTACGAGTACGTAAAACGTACGTTAGACTAACCTCAAACCACGAAGCGGTCACCCATCCTGTTCCCGAACATTGCGAGCATTGCTTAACCTCGGTTATCGGTCTCGCAAGAACGCTGCCACTAGATCAGTGCCGCTCTCTCAAAGTGTGATGCTTGGAAGTTTTACCATCTAGGCCATAGCGAAAAACTAAATAAATCTGAAACTCCTTATATATCACGTTTTATGTATGGAGACACCCCTTTATTTTTATTTAATGACGGTTGTTATTACTTGTTGTTATAGCGGCCATAATAACACACATTCTGTGTCTCGTTGTTCAAGTGTCTAGCTATTACGGTTCCGAAGATACAGTTTAATTAGATAAGAGTTTCAGTGTATGGGTAGCGCCATAGTGGCGGGCGGGATTCCGACTAGGGTGACGTCACGCCTCTAATGAAATTATTCTTGCAATCACAACTTTAAAGCCTCATAACTTTTTTGTTTCTTAAGATATTTCAAATTTTTTCACTGTTTTGTTTCATTTGACTCAAATTTTTATATTCAATTGACTCAAATTTTTATATTCAATTGACTCAAATTTTTATATTCAATTGAAAAAAAAATTTGGAAACTTTTTCATTATTATTACACGTTCTGTTATAAGTAAGTACTTGAACTTGAAGTTGGTATTTGTGGCGGCCTTATGGGGTAGGTTTTTAAAATAGGTGAAGAATTTTTAAAATAAAACATCTAAATCCAGATTCCGCGCGGTTCAAAAGCAGGCCCGCCCTCCCTAAACTAAATTTTGAAATCGGACCATGAACTGCTTTTCGGTAAACTGCTACTGCTATTTATATACATATAGTCCGACGGTGGCGACCCGTACCAAAATAGTTAAATATTATAATTACGAGCACGTAAGTGGCTCGCGAATTCATACTTATATTTAAATGAACATGTAATAATTTATGCAATATGGAATCTAGATTTAATTGTTAAGATAATTTTGTTTTCTATATTTTTTATTATTTTGCAGTGCACTCACAGGGTCACATGAGATACTTACCTACTTTTAAGATCTAATGTTATTATATTACCATGTGAAGCAATAAATAAATGACTAAATGACTAAATATACCTACGATTCGATATACTGCACTGCTTCTCAGCTAGGGTAGAGTAGGATGGGGGTGGGACGCCCCGCGAACTAAATCAGCCCGGGTCAACTAGTAAATAATTAAATAAGCTTTCTGTCATTAGTATAGATAGAAACCAAAATTGAATAATAATTTGGGTCAAATCGTGCAGAAATCACGTAGTACATCTGTATGGGCTCTTAGCTTGTCTCTGGTCTTGCGCCAGAACCCGATTTAGACTGGACAAAAACTTGAAATAAGCCAGTTACTGCTACGTATTGTCACTCCCCGTGGTTTTTTCATTTTACAGTGAAACTGTTACAGATAGAAGCAAATTGTCAAAGATAATATTAATCTAAATTAAAATTCCTGTTCATCAATTTATTATTTTTATTTTTAGCCATTTCTGTCCCACTGCAGGGCAAAGGCCTCCCTTTCGATCTTCCACGACCTACAGTCGGATGCTTTCCTCGGCCAATCCTTAGAAAAGGTGTCCAACTCGTCCCGCCATCTCCGTTTAGGCCTTCCGCGCTTCCTTGTTCCTTGTTCATCAATGCTAAATTTATATCGATGTGATATTGATTTCTGTGTGTGATAAGTAGTTTTTTTAAATACTCCTCCTCAGTCGTTCACTCTTGGCAGAGCGGTCGTGGTTTCATGACGATGCGTATTCTCAGGATAACGCAGCCCTCGCGATGCGCCTCCACTTGTTGCGGTCTTCAGCGTTACGAGAACTATAGTACTTTGGGTTGCAGCCTTTATTAAGTCTATTCAACGCGTAGGCGTTTTTAAATACAGCCTTACACATTGCATGAAATAGAGTAATAATTGTTTTTCTTTACCTTTCTCCTCAAATTGTTGGAAAATGACAGCAATTACGAGATAATTGCTTTCACACATTTTAAAGATTATGAATTTACCTAGAAAACGAAATCTAATTCATAGTCATGTGAACAATGGTTTCAGAGATACAGTTTACCGCGTGACAGAGCTCCCCGATCGTACTCTCCAGCTCTAAGTTCTAGAAGCAATCATATTTATTTTTGGTAAACGGTATTTTCTTACTAATTAGACACCGCTTAATCAAAAATGATGGTCATTAACCCCTCCCCTGCCCCTTATCCCCTCCTTTCGAGGGATAAGGGTTCCCTCCGAAGTGGCCCTCGCCGTAATTTTTTTAACAGTATAACGGATACAAATAGTAGCAAATTACGAATAAACAAGTTAATCTACATTAAATTACTTCCTTTCTTAATCATAAATGTTATATTTATAACGACACGATAGGTTAATACAGCCTTCGGTTTTGATTAAAAAAGGAAGAAAAAACTATATTTTTCATACTTTTCTTCTCAATTTCTAGGAAAGTGACAGCAGTTACAGATTATCACAGGCATTTTATTGCTGAATGCTTATGAATTTACCTACGAAACGACATCTAACTGTTGTGTGTATAAAGGTTCTTATGCTACAATTTACCGCGTGGAGGTGCTCACGCTCGGATCATCTTTTGCGCAATGCAGAAAATTATAAATATAATCGTTTTGGCGGTTGTTTTTTTTATGTCATACGGTAGGCAAACAGGCAAGCAAGCTACCTGATGGAAAGTGGTCACCACTGCCTATTGACATTAGCAACACCAAGAGGATCGCCAATGCGCCGACCAACACTCCTTTTAAATCACCCTTAAATACGTAAACAAGTAAATTTTTGTTAAAATGAAAATTTATAAGATAAGAATGCCGCAGTTGTACTTACATACTTATTGGCTTAAATAATTACAACAAAAGTAAATAGAAGTCTATTGAAAAAGAGGTAGCTCAAATTAAACGGGTCATTTGGAAAAGAAAAGGTCCTAAGTGTGAGTTTGAATGTGCTAGCAAGGCTTTGACGAAAGGGATGAATTCACGTGGACAATAGCAATGGGATGGGAACCCAACAGAGACTGCACAAAAACTGTGATTGACATCTAAATTGTGCTCACAGTGCTTACAATATGCCTATGGAAGTTTTGTATGGGTGAATTGAAAAGGTTTTTATGAAAGACGTGAAGTGAGAAAAGTTTTTTTATGCAATACACCCTATAAATCGTACCTATGAGATTGTACTTGTATACTAGTTCGGTATTCCTACAACTTAGTCGGATCAACTTAGTGTATAAATAAAGCAGTTGTGTAATTTTATCGTACCTATAGAAGCATAGATAATATTATATATCAGTCTTTAAGGTGCTTTTGTTGTTTACCTCCTTGAGTAAAAAATAGTAGATTAGAGTTAAAACTTAACTGCAGCTCCCCCGCCCTCGCACAGGAGCGAAAAGAAATTCTGAACGTCCGTCCGTCTGTATGTATGTGGTACGCTCAGATATTTTAAACTACGCAACGGACTTTAATGCGGTTTTCAACAATACTCACAGATAGAGTGATTCAAGAGGAAGGTTTGTAGGGTAAGAGTGAACGAAATCGCGGCGGGCTAGCTAGTAAATAATAAAAAATGCAGAAAATACTTTAGTGACAAAGATGAGTCTCATTCCTGGGCCAGCAAGGCCTGGCTTATCCTTCATTTTCCTTATCGGGAGTAATAAGTATCTATGTAAGGCGGTGTTGTCTATCCATGCAGACTAATCAGGCTTGTGAGAGTTTTCCCGATAAACCTCACATGCTCATGCTATAGGTACAAGGACTCCAAACAAGATTCGCCGAAGGATTAGCCATCAATAAAGGACAATTAAACATTCATCTTCAAGAGTTGTTGCTTGGACATTCCTTCCTTCCTAGGCACGCACGTTGCAATTTCCAAAAACGTTTACGCTACAGGAAAAGCCATTTAGAAAGGTTTAAACGTCCACCTACAAGACGACTTAGACGTTCCTTCTTTCCTAGGCATGTCATGCATGATGATTCAAAACGCAGACGATGCATCGCTACTACCCGTTTGTAGATACACACGACCGCACCTGACCTACCCTGTTTAGATATTGGACTGTCTGCGATTTGTACGCATCTGCGCACTTAACTCTTTTTATACTGATGGTGGATAGGTTGATCTGCTGCCTTCCGTACCTGCCTAATATTTTCTACGATCTATTCTACAGATATTTCTACAGGTTTTTTTCTCAAGAACACGCCGGAATCCACATTAATCGCGGCGCACCGCGATAAACCGCTCGAGATAAACAGAACTCAAACTTAAATTACTGGCCGCTCACGTTATAAATATTCAAAAAGCTGGCCTTAGGTGTGTTGCCGTTTCGGATATTTTATTTTTCGGTTTCGTCAATGGCGGTCAAATGACTAACTAGTTATTAAATAAAAATATATATAACTATTTTGTGGTTTCTGAATCTATTTTTTTTCCATTAGAGTTTTCGGAGGGTCGATGTTGAAATAGAAACTCTGGAACCTGGGAACCTAATAAAGAGAATTGTGGACGGCATGAATGGTACCTAGAGATTAACTTCGTACTTAAAGCATTTTTTAAGTGTCGCATGACGCACCGATTGGAGCCGACCATGTCCGACCAAAGTCGACTCGCCCATACCTACATTTCATACTTATCATCCTCATCTATTTAAGATATCAACTCTTGTCGGTGCAGCAACCGTGTCTGCTTTCTTTACGCGACACAAACAAGCAGACAACCTGATGGAAAGCGGTACCTACTAACGCCGTTATCACCTACGATACATGCACTTAGGTACTTACTAGTTCTTTTCATACTTATTATTACAGTTAACAACTGTATGTAATACTGCTACTGTCTTACTTTTCTCGTTACTTTACTCATAAGCGACGAGAAAAATATGTTTCGTCTCGAACATTTTCAAGAAGCAATTAAAGCTTTTCGAAGCCCAAACTGGGAGTAACCCAGCGAGAGTTGAAACGGCTTTGAAAAAATTGACGTCTCAATTATCGGCCGGCTTTGCGGCGCGGGGGCGCGGAGCAGCGGGGCGGGGCTCTTAATTTATATTATTCTCACGTTTTTTATTTCCCGCTTGGCATCTTGTTGTAGCATAGATCGAAGCCGGCGTGATTTGAAAAAAAAATAACTTTTTGTACCAGTCGAACCTTTGAATTGTAGGTTCCCCAGAAATCCGTTCCAACCACTTAATAAGCAACGATTTTTTCAGTACTTCTGACACGAGACACGAATGAAAACAAATTTTATCATGAGGTCTGATTAGTGAGTCAAAAATCAGTAGGTATGCTCTTTTCTCCATGCAAAGTAATGGTCCTTGGGAAACATCGGAGGCTTTCATGGATGCTAGGATGGTAAAGGCGCTGTCCTAAATGGCAACAGTCGTACGACCATGATCGTACGACGGGCGGTTTTGAGGTATCCTATTGGTCGAGCGAGCCTGTCGTACGACCATAGTCGCACGACCGTTAATTAGGACAGCGTCAAACATAATGTCTCCAAAGTTATTTTTGGTTTCCCCGTAAAATTTCCAAATGGTTAACGATCCAATAGAGGCAATTAATTTATCTGCAGGTCTTACAAACAAAGTAAAACTTCATAAAGGTAGAATCAGACACCAACTTTGACCTGCGTCTACCCCTCCAAGTATAGTACCCAACCGCGACTGTCATACCTACCTACGAGTATATACCTACATACCGAGATACCGCAATAAGACAAACACCGCCGCCAAAGACTCCTAACAAGAAATCCTTCATTTATTTGTAACCATCAATCACAGTCGTGTTATTTTTTCATGTCTCGACACCTCTTTCGGCCGGCGACTGCTGGCGTTTCCCCGAACCTTCTCGGCCTGATCGCCCGTTGTCATCGTTATTAATAATCCCAAATTATATAGGAGTGTTTGTTTCATTAAGTATTTGTTTGTGCTGTGTACCATCTGGTAGTATACCAGGCAGGGTATCGTAAAAGGCGACTAATGTCATAGAAGTAAACCATCTATTGCCTCCTTAAACCAGAAAATGGGCAACAGCATTTTTTGTTTAGTATTTTGAACATTGGGGTCTCCGACGAGTCTGCCAAGTGTGGAGATAATGGAAATGCCCCACCAATGTGGTGGAGGCTCAAGTCTAGCAATGGAATTTTATGTGATGTGTATGTTGGTTTTATTAGGCGGTGTGCAGTGATTATAGGGCATGGAATGTAATCGTCTTGGTAGTCTAAAGGCTTAGGGATCGTCTAAACCTCGCAAATGCTCCGCGCACGAGCACGTCTTCAATTGTTTCGTATGGTTAAATACAGATTTGGATGCTCGCTAAGAAAAATGGTTACCGAGTTTGGATGTTCTTATTTATCAGCAGCACCAGAAGTCCAACAACATCCTACGAGTACCTACCATTCTAAATAAATTGGTCTGATCCGAATAAACTACATTTAAAGAGATAATTCTGCAGAAATCGTAAAGTAGTACTGCACAACTAAATATTTTACATGGCACCGGTTAGGATTAGTCTAGATCTTCCAGATTTATAGGAAGATTTACATATGAAAAAGTTATTGTATTATATCTGTAGGTAAGTAAACCATAAAATTCAACCCATAATATTATGGCTAACAAATATTAAGGGCGGCTTGCACCAAATTCTTAATCGCTTTCCTTAGACAAACTCAAAATGACGTAAATAGTCATTCTTAAATGATATCTTTTATTTTATTTATTACAGAGGTACACATAACACATAAAAGCCACTTAAGAATTTTATCGTTATAAGAATTACGAGTCCAGACTGAAATCTACTGAGAATGTGTACAATTTAGAATATAAAGAAAGTACCTACATGCTCATGCCTACAATTTACAATCTTTACATGTTTACAATTTAGGCATGCAAAAAAAAAGTAATACAAAAACTCCGTCTGTGGCTCAGTGACATCCGTTTTAAAGTTGGTCGTCCTGTATAAAGCCTAAATAAAGCTATCAACCGCGAGATATAGGCGGCCGAATGTCACTATTACAAGACAATTTTATGCGTTATACATCCAATTCTGAGAAACGTCGAATGGAGTTTTTATAGCCTTATGAATATTTTATTGGTGCCGTAAATTACTGGAGGAAACGAGCAATAAATACAAATATATATGTAAAAAAGAAATTATAGGCGTATCGGAGAACTTGTTTTGGTTTTGGATAGGTGACTATTTAAGTTAGTTTGGGTAGGTAAATATTTTAGGTAATTTGTCGTAATGACTATGTTTATAAAAGAATAAGTACTTAGTCAATTCACTATTTTAGTATTTTCTAAGAAAAGTGTTTTATTTTTATTTAGCTACTATGTGTGAACATTTTTATTTTTGTTTGTGTTTTATAAAGGTACAGACAAAAATGTAATAATATGTCTACTTACCGGCAGATTTTACGACAAGACTGTTTAGTTATTAAAATCCCATTGAAAACTATCTCACCCACTTTTGCGTCACTTACCATATTGCCGTAAAACAAAATAACTTACCATTAAAACATAACATGTTTATTTCCAACACTCCCTTCGCCTTAATGCAACCTCATCGTGTTCGCGGCTGGAATATTCATCGAAAACTCATTGTCACGGCCAACTTGAAAGAACAAAAGTGGGCTCGTTCGTCTCCCATTAGTGTGGGCTGATATGCGCAGGCGCAGAGAGCTCTTAATTAAAACGTTTCATTATCTGAGAGTTCGCTCGCTACAATGGCAGCGCCTTCACGCCCACTCTGGGTCTACGTACGCCTGCACATAGTGTATAAGTACTAGTACCTTTCTACGCAACTCAGTAGAGTAGTTTTTGAGATCGTAATTTTTACTTTTTTTTAAACATTCTCTCACGCTCACTAAGGTTGTAAAGCTCCTTGGAGAGCTTTTATTTCTGTATTTAGTTAAGATACACCTGAAGAACACATATTGTTACATTATAAACAGTTTACAAAAAATAGGTTGATATAATATGAGTCCCATATTGGTGACATTATATTCGAGTTCAGTGCATCATTTAAAACAATTTAAATTATGTAGATTGCAATGTAATGTAATTTACATTATAATGTTTCAGTCGTTAGAGCGAATTTAAGGGAATTTTAGGAAGCTAGTCTTGTAAATAGCTCAGTACAAAACAAAGAAACAGGTATTAACAAAAAATTATACAATACTACCTATTTTATCTGGACAGTACAACATGGAGTTCTTCAAGAATGGGGTGAACAGGTTTTACTGGGTCGACAGCACGTAGGCAGTACTTACTATTATGATGCAGTGACCCAAAATTAATCTTGGCCGCCATGAATACCAAAGCTAAATTAACTTTTGAATACCTTTAAAACAAAGCTAGGTGCACTAAAAATTTTAAAAAATGTTAACTACAGGAGAAATCCTAATTATTTAGAGACGGTAATTCTACAATCTCGCGACATCACGATCGCTATTTGCGAAAAACGGTCCGATTTATAATTCTTTTGATTTTTAGTCGATTTTAATTTCGTTTCCAATTGTAGAAGCTGTAGTTATGGCTATTTTCATATTTTGTTCTTTATTATGTAATACTCACTAGCAGAAATCATGTTAAGGTATTACCCTTGTTTCGAATTCACGCAAAAATTAACCCAACACATGTCTCCTTCGCAACCTAAAGGCAGGAGGACAAGCGATCAAATCTTCCACACAGGCAAGATTATATCAGCGCACTCACCTCCTACCCGCAAGAACACAAAAAGAGACGCGGAGAGCTCGTGTCTATCCGGTGCTGATACCCGCCGCTGATAAAGCTGGCTTAATGATTAATCGCTCCAACAATATGTTCTCCACTTACGGCTGCCCAAAAAAGCAATTTGTACTTGTTTCCTGAATCACCGATGTCCTAGTCGAGTTCGTATGCTTTTTTTGTACGCGTCAGTTGTTTTGGCCGTCAAAAGAGTATATTTGAAGCGGAGTTTTATTCAATTTTAATGTTGTTGTAACTTATCAAAGCGATCTGCTGTTTGAGACTCCACTAAGATTCAAATATATTGCGAGATCCTGTCATCTTCTTTCCTCTAGATACCTACGCTTTGACATACGGAAAGAATATTCCGGACGTTATTCTTTATTGTACGCAAAAATTGATACACAGTTTAACCTTAACTATACATAGACGAGCTTATCTCTATAAGAGATCTCTTTCAGTCAACCTGAGAGATGTGTGAGCATTAACACTGTGTGTAGTATTGTTGAGAAGTTGCAAAACCTAAGCCTAAATACAAGAAAATACACAGATATCTAATAATATACTTACATCCAAACTAACAAACATAGGTACAAATCGCATTTTCTTTACAATATTCCAGTGTGGACTAAAGTATCAACGTTCATATTTTGTTCCCACATCACAATACCCATGAACTACAATGATATGACGAAAGCAAACTATTATGTTGTGACGTCCTGCCATGTATCACCACTTAACATTTCCGGCCATCCGGCCATCTTTCTTGCGTGTGTATAAGCAAAAAATTTTAAAACAACCAGAGACAAAGTCTAAGCAAAGATTAAGTTATTCATAGAAGATGGCCGGATGGCCGGAAATGTTAAGTGGTGATACATGGCAGGACGTCACAACATAATAGTTTGCTTTCGTCATATCATTGTAGTTCATGGGTATTGTGATGTGGGAACAAAATATGAACGTTGATACTTTAGTCCACACTGGAATATTGTAAAGAAAATGCGATTTGTACCTATGTTTGTTAGTTTGGATGTAAGTATATAATTAGATATCTGTGTATTTTCTTGTATTTAGGCTTAGGTTTTGCAACTTCTCAACAATACTACACACAGTGTTAATGCTCACACATCTCTCAGGTTGACTGAAAGAGATCTCTTATAGAGATAAGCTCGTCTATGTATAGTTAAGGTTAAACTGTGTATCAATTTTTGCGTACAATAAAGAATAACGTCCGGAATATTCTTTTCGTATGTCAAAGCGTAGGTATCTAGAGGAAAGAAGATGACAGGATCTCGCAATATATTTGAATCTTAGTGGAGTCTCAAACAGCAGATCGCTTTGATAAGTTACAACAACATTAAAATTGAATAAAACTCCGCTTCAAATATACTCTTTTGACGGCCAAAACAACTGACGCGTACAAAAAAAGCATACGAACTCGACTAGGACATCGGTCATTCAGGAAACAAGTACAAATTGCTTTTTTTGGGCAGCCGTAAGTGGAGAACATATTGTTGGAGCGATTAATCATTAAGCCAGCTTTATCAGCGGCGGGTATCAGCACCGGATAGACACGAGCTCTCCGCGTCTCTTTTTGTGTTCTTGCGGGTAGGAGGTGAGTGCGCTGATATAATCTTGCCTGTGTGGAAGATTTGATCGCTTGTCCTCCTGCCTTTAGGTTGCGAAGGAGACCTGTGTTGGGTTTATTTTTGCGTGAATTCGAAACAAGGGTAATACCTAAACATGATTTCTGCTAGTGAGTATTTCATATTAAAGAACAAAATATGAAAATAGCCATAACTACTGCTTCAACAATTGGAAACGAAATTAAAATCGACTAAAAATTAAAAGAATTATAAATCGGACTCTTTTTCGCAAATAGCGATCGTGATGTCACAAGTTTGTAGAATTACCGTCTCTAAATAATTAGGATTTTCACCTGTAGATAACATTTTTTTAAATTTTTAGTGCACCTAGCTTATTTTTAAAGGTATTCAAAAGTTAATTTAACTTTGGTATTTATGGCGGCCAAGATTAATTTTGGTTCACTGCATCATAATAGTAAGTACTGCCGACGCGCTGTCGACGCAGCTAAACCTGTTCACCCCATTTTTTTAAAATTTGTTGTTTTAAAATTTTTTGCTTATACACACGCAAAAATTTTGTTTTTCAATAAATTATGTAGTTTTTTCCCACCCAAATGAAATCCGGCTAATTTTATTACGAGTATTTACGAGTCAGATTTTGGTGACCGTATGTTTTTCAATTGGAGCGGTAATTCTTTCGAAAGTTTGTGTTAGAAATCTACCTGTAAATGATTTTAATCAGCTCCTGTTTCAAAGTTGCTTTTTTTGTCGCTCATCGTCGCTAATAATCCAATTGCTGTCATAGATTATTTTTATTAAGTTTTAAAAGTTGTGTACCTATGTCAAATTATTTTACGTAAGAGCACGTTACTAATCGTTTACATTTTCACCGAGCTTAAAGTCCACCTAATTTACATAGCTCAGAAAAGACCTATTGGTACATGGCCGCACTGAGGTTCAAACCCGGTACCTCCCACTTACGGGTCGGATAGCTTAACCACTATTCCACGGACGCTCTTACCACTTACTCGCCACTAAACCTGCACGATGGACTTAACTATTATTTGGGCACACACAATGCAGTTTATTAGGTAGCGGAGAATGATATAGACTCCATTTTATCCTCTACGCCACTGAAGCCTCATGCAAATGAAGCCTCGATAGTTAGAAATGATATGGGTCCATGTGATTAAGTAGTGTACGAGATATTATACAAACAGACCTTAAGCGGCGCAAATATGTTTCCCTAGGTCAGGGGATTTGCGCATTTGGTGTTGAAACTTTAGGGCCATGGAGCCTTAGTGCTAAAAATGTGTTCGAAGAGGTATCTACCCGGTTATTACAGGCAAATGGAGACCCACGTGCTGGCGCGTACCTCGGACAATGATTAGTTTGGCCTTTCAACGAGGTAACGCCGCCAGCATTCTGGGAACGCTCCCGTTTGGCAGCGATCTAGAATCAGTTTCTTATAAGTTATTTTTTTTGTGTAACATTTTTATTTACGTTTCTAAATTGTAGTTTTAAGTTTCTACATATTGTAGTGTAACATTCTTTAAAATGATTAAACTTTTAACGTCTAATAAATAAATAAATTTAAAACATACAAACAAACCAACACTTATTTCTTATATGTTTATAGCTGTGGATTGTACGTACCGAGTAAAAAGCCAATACAGTAATTCCAGCCTATGGAAGGTGATTGTGTTCGCCTTAACCATAGGTCGTTTTAACCGAGGCCTTAGCCGGCCTTTAGTGGTGTGGTAGCATCTGTAGACGTTTTGATATAGCGCGTCAGGGGTGGCCAACCGTTTGGTGCCCTTTTACTGAATATACATATATCAATTGGACAGACTTTTGCTTGGTTATATTTAGCATTTTTTTTAAATTCATCATTATCACCACCCGTAATAGTCCACTGTTGGACTATGCCTACTCGGGGATTAATGAAGAATGACGGCGGTTTAGAGTAGGTAAATTATAATGCAGCATAATGCAGTAATAGTAATTAAAATTTGTTTTAATGTTGATCATGTGTTGACGTGTATAAATATAGGGCATAGCGGGGTATCCCGTTCGAATTGGAGACACCCGACTGGGGAAGTACCTCCAACCTTACAGAATACCGCAGCTAAACAATACTCTTTTAAATAGTATTGTGTTTCTGCCGGTGAGTAAGGTTTCCAGTGCTCCATGGGGTGGGAATTTGGGGAACCGTGGCTTTGGCAGTGGAGGGACATTTGCCTTTTTGCTGCCAGAGTAACGTGTTATAGAGGTGTGCAAACCATTGGCAATACTCTCGGTGTTGCTAATGTCTATAGGCAGTGGTGACCACTTTCCATCAGGTGGCCCGCTCGCCTGTTTGCATACCGTACGACAAAAAAAATTTTTTTTGACATAAGTCTTAAATTATTGTGTCAAGTTATGCACCCGTTTCACATACGTTACCACAAACTTATCTGACCAGATGACCAAAACTGGTACAATTCTAAATTCATCAAGAGCGACGCCGTCATTGGGTCAGATAAGTTTGTAGCAGTACACACGCCGTGTACACACACTATACAAGCGTTAAACGCGTTCAGTTTGTGAAATATAAACAAGAAACAATTATTTTCGAATGGAATCTATTCTATTTATTTAGATTCAATTCGTCCTGTCGTTTATGACCACTACAAGCCAGAAATTACACACAATACACATCGGGTGTTATCAAAAGTTTCTTAATACCTTTGTTGGAGCACCGTTACATTCATTCAGATCAAAAATCTGTAGAATCACAACTCGTCACGGTGGCGGCTTTTGATGACTTAATTCTAGGACACTAAAGAATTCTTGTACCAAAAATCAAATCAAATTCATTTATTTTCCAGTTAATGTAAATTCTATCCCCTCTAAAAAAAGTTTAGCACCCCTGCTCAAGATCCTCTCGCATCCAGCTGCGATATCTTCATTTGGCGGCCGGCAGGTGTCACGTGGTGCCAGACACTGCGTCCCTCTCGCACTGCCGTAGCAACATATCTCTTTCTCTTTCCCTTTTGTGCTCTCTGTAGGAAAGCTTAGCGGGGTTTATTTTTATTTTCTTTCGTTGAAGGCTTTATTTATTTCAAGTTCGTGCGGCGTACAAATAAAATATATTTATACAGATCTTGTTTTAAGACTGCGATGTATTACGTTGAGTATGTCCCTTTAAACTGAGGCAAGGTTTTGTATTTTATTTTTTATATTGGCTGTCTATGGAAGCATAATATGTGACTAGTTTTGCTGGGAAACAAAACAAATGCGTCATTATTATTTCCCACAGGCAAGGATAATACCTTATTATTAATATAATAATCTACCATCAAGGGTGCCAATCGTCCCCGAGACTATTCAACCAGACTCCGGGTCCCTACCGGAAGACCTTGGACGAGATACACGAGAAGCGAACTCGTGGTGCTGAAGTTTGACTAGCATCAAAGTACGAAACGGTCACCCATCCAGTTACCGAACTGCGAACATTGCTTAACCTTGGTTATCGTCTCGCAATCACGTGCAGCTATACCCACATAGTATAAAATAAAGTAGAACTTCGCGTCTATCCGTCTGTATATCCGCTAACTCCTCATAACCAACCCAAAGGATTTCGGATTTCACTATATTTTAGAGAATTTCTTGCATATTATAATAGAAAAACACTGAGAATACCCATGCGAAACCGGAGGGACTCGGTAGTTTAGTCTAAATGGCCACTTTTTCTTACAATTATATTTACCTGCACGACTCAGTAACAAACAAGCAGAAAGCCTACGTGATATAAACTTAACAACCGTACACCTACGTTATAACCCTACTTACCCTTTCATTCTTGGCTATAAATCGTCCTCTTGACTCAACTCTATCTATAGATAAAAACCGCATTAAATTCCGTTGCGTAGTTTGAA
Source organism: Blastobasis lacticolella (assembly GCA_905147135.1). Taxonomy (NCBI): domain Eukaryota; kingdom Metazoa; phylum Arthropoda; class Insecta; order Lepidoptera; family Blastobasidae; genus Blastobasis; species Blastobasis lacticolella. The sequence continues at coordinate 7,089,516 of LR990058.1, forward strand.
GGTCTAAGCGTACATAGATATAGACGGCGAGATGCGACATTGTTTTATACTTTGTAAAGATAGACATAGTATCACCCCATAAAAGTCTACTGCAGAACTTGAGCTTCCTCCACATAACTGGCGAGTAATGCCATAGTCTCTACTCTAGGCAGGAAGGTTAGAGATCGCAGTGCTCGCTATTTACAGTTGATCTTAGTCGGTTGCAGTGTTGAATTCTCAACAAAAAATGCTACTGCCCATTTTCCATTACAAAATATACAATGTCAAACACACATTTGTTTCTCTCCACAGCCACTGGCCCTTCAACCCAGCCGGGAACCGAACCCGGACCCATCAAGGGGCTACCTGTCACCGACATGACAGCCGCTTTCATGCAACGCTGAGCACCGGACACTCGGACTGTTTTATTAATTTATCACTGAGCCATAATCTGTTTTACAACCGCATGTAAGTAGACAGTAGACATTTATGTGTGGGTTACTCCAAATTTTTATTCTTTAGTTTCTTTTTGTTATAATTTTAAAAGGCATTTTAAAAGACGTAAAAATTAAGTCCTTTGTTTTGATAATAGGGGCTGCAAACTATGTGCACCGAGGGCTGGCAGTTGCCAATCGACACTTTTGGTAGGCCTAGACCTCCTCAACGAATATCCAATGCAATGATGCCTGCTTCCAGGAGGACTTATCTCGTTTATTAGATCTGCCATGCCGAGCAAAATGACCGAGCAAATTGGCCGTGTGGTGTCCGGCAGAGTAGAATAGCACCAACCCCTTACACTCATGGGTGTCGTACAAGGCGACTAATGTTTTCGAGGCAACAGATCAAGAGTCTCCGTAGTCTGGGAAATGGGCAGCAGCATTTTCCATTGTTATATTTAAACACTGCGATCTCCAACCCGCCTGCCAAGCGTGGAGATTATGGCAATAACCTCCCCTTTCGTGGGAGAGGCCCTAAGTCCTGCAGTGGACTATTACGGGCTGTGGTGATGAGCAAAATGAAGGGGGGGGGGGCACTATCTACCTTTTCTCGATACTTACATCAGATTTTCGGACCCTCATGTCTTCGATCTAGATAATGCCAGAAACCAAGTTTTAACCTCAAACCGTTTCATACATTCAACCGCTTCAATCATAAGCTGATGATAGCTACACGCTATCTTGTTCGACCGACGACATCAGCTCAACCGTCGCATCGGTCGCATCGTCGCATCGTCGAAACGGCCAAGCCATACTTTCTGACCAAAATGTTGGGTTTGTAAAGTTAGGAGCTTGGCTTCTCATGAGATCTGATAACTTTTAAAATCGTTGAGCTTACAAGGTTTGGCTAAACAAATTTTACACGAAATGGTTTTGGTGGAATATTATTACAATGGTCCTTAATAGTAATAATATCCGCCCCTTACTAGCGAAGTCACGTATCGGAGCTAGATAATGACAATTTTAAAATTTTCACCTGTTCTCATATAAAAGACATCAACGCGCTGCGTAGAATAATTCAAAAGTACAAAGCTTACATTGAAACGGAAGTAATGTACAGACGTTTACCTACATACCTACTTTAATTTAAGTACCTAAACTTTTAGTTCTACTTAAACTCAATTTTAAACTATGAATTGAGATATTTGTCTTTTATTCCTTAAATAGTCTCTTCATGTAACCAGACATTACAGGAAACATTAACATTACAACAACATAACATTAGAACAATTAAAATTACAACTTTACGATCTATTCTAAAATGTTACCATCTTAGTAATAATTGACCAATCATAATTCTTTAAACAAATCACTCGTAAAAATAAATGGCTTCATTAAATAGTCACAGTCGAGCAATTAAGCCATTCTATACACGTATTAGAATATAACTTTTAATAGGCTTCGCACAAAGTTTACCGACAACCTTCGACTATCTCATTCTACGACATTTACATATAAAACACCCAAAAATATTCTCTACTAATAGAAGGATACGGGTGATTATTGAATTTAGGTACAAAATTGTCGTTTACGATTGACATAAAAGTTTTTTCGGTTTTATCACAAGTGGTAACTTTGTAATGAGCAACGGTCCACTATAACGTCGAAATAAACGCATAAAGCGGAAAATAAAATTACCAATTGTGACGACTGCATCGATACTTTTAGTTGAAAATATAGTTAAAGAACTGGTTGCGCGTGCGCAGGTCAAAATCCTCGGAACAAATGACTTCGAAGTTCGCAATCTGAGCAATCTCGAAAGTGTAATCAGTGCGGTTCTCTCACATAAAAGCTAAAATGTTGCGGTAAAATGCAACCGCATTTATCCTGAATTCTCCATCGATATTGGCCCTTATTACAACGGCATAAGGTGCCGGACGATGGTGTAATACAAAGATTCCTTCTTTTCGATATAGTAGTGTCGCGTTCGTACTATAAAATAAACAGGAGAATGACTGAGCATCTTATTTTGATAGCAATAAGGCTCACTTTCTTTAGAATTTGTTTCAGAAGTGATAAAAAGGGACCTTGTATCGTGCGCAAGCGCATAACAACTTCATTGGCGCTAACGAGCATCGAACCTGCTCAGGGGACAGGCGGCTCCATTATCGCCACCTATCGGCGACAAAAACATGAGAATATCCTCTCGGAGGAACAACCATTATCGAAATTGCCGACGCTTCGTGGTACTACGTTTCATGATTTTGCTTGATTGTACACCCTTTTTTACACCCCAGTTCTAGCGGAGTTAAACTACCGAGGTAGATTTAAATTTTTATAGTAGCTTCATCATTGTCTCGAATGGGAAGGATGTGGTATCTGCCTACTTCTACGGAAAAAGGCGTGTCGTTAAAAATAATATAAAATTCGTAATGCGCTTATTACGTTTGGACAAATTCAGTCTTCTAAATTCAAAAGGATACCAGACAAGTCAAATGCATGGCTAGTTGTTATAAACAAAAAGCTAACTATGGTCTACGAGAAATTCAATTTGACCCAACATTTCACAGGATGTGGGAGCCCTGCTCTAGCCACAGTTTTTCCTTTAGAAGACATAGGATCGTTCAAGTGGTATATTAAAGGCGGGCAACGCATTGGTAGCGCCCCTGGTGTTGTTGATGCCATAGGCGGCGGTGACTACCTTCCATCAGGTGGCCCGCATGCCTGCTTGACTACCGAAGTAAATAAAAAAAAATTTTTTTTTTTTTTTAATAATTACTTTTTCAGATTAATGCAGAAGGAAAATGTAGGTATGGTTTGTAGGAAAATGTAGTAGGCTACTCGACACTATATAGTAGTAAATGGCACTTGGCTCTACATGTTTGATTTCTTTCTTATCGTCAAGAGCATCAAAGTTTCAAATTATTTCCAGTCGTTGCATTTTATTGGTTTTGTCACAGCTTTTCATACCCATAAAACGATAGTACCGTACAGCGCGAGCGGTCCAATTCGACTTATAGGCCCTAAATAACGTAGAAAGCCTTTATCTCCACATCCGGGCTCCGCCACACGTGGCACGTAGGCCGTTCCTCCCACTCGCCTACTAATCTTACAGGGGGGAACTATCATCGTGTCACCAGGCGTGGGTATGTCGTGCTTCTACTACCAGTTTACGAATCCTCTCGCTGTCTGAAAGTAGTGATATTATAAGCAGCTAGACGCGGTTGGATTTTGGAATATTTTGATTCTGTACCCACACAAGAGGTTAGCTAACACTTTTCTAGGATTTTATTTGTTCTTCCAGTGCAGGGTACACTGGTTTTTTAAATCTCACGTTTTCTCAATCCCGCTGTTCAAGACGGTTGGGTATTCTACGTAGGTCTATAAGACTTTTAAAAATTTCTAGATAATGGTTGTAGGGATATTTAGTTTTAGATGGATAAGTTTTCGCAATTTTTTGACTTTTGGTGTTATTTGTGGTTGTTTGTTGTTGTTAAAAAGAGCCCCTGGGTCTTATTCAATTTATTATAATAGAAAATTATAGCTTTTCGATACGTACTTATTTTTCTTCGTCATTAATTCCATTAATTTAAGACGGTATAGGAGTAACCAACAGAGAGTATACGTAAATGCTTTCTCTATCTATAGTATTGACTATACCATTCAGATTTTAAGACGCCGGACGGAACACCAAAGCGAATACTAGTGTGAAGCAGCATCGCTTGTTGTGTGAAGCCTAAGCACATGTGTCTGCTTTCTTTATTCAAAAACTGTTGTCTCACTATTCTTGGTGTACTATCTGATACCTTATGTCCTTTCTCGAACGAATGCACTACCATGTAGATATAGAACCAACGTGAGACCCCGTAGTATGGGACGCCCTCACGCATGATTGTATTTTAATTGCCTATGGAAATGTGCTGCACTCATTTCCTCTCCAGAGAAGATGGGCATGCAGATGAGGTGGGAAGCAGAAAAAGATATCTCGTCGGTAGGTACAACATATAATTACAGGAGCCTAGAATCTTGAAATGAAATGACATGTATTATTTCTTCAAGAAACCACATTAGAACATACTCATACAGTAGCCGTATTCACAATGGCTCGGAAATCGGATTCGGATACGGAATCGACTAAGGACCCTGCAAAAGTTCTTAGGAAAATGTGGTTTCAGTTAATTTTGATGAAATTTTCATATGTTATAGAGAGTAGAGTTTCCGTGGAATCTATCGGGATTCTGAATAACAGTTTTCGAATCGATCGACACGGATTCGCCGCTCACAAATTTCGTGTCGAATCGTTCGGAAACGGTTTCGAATCATTGTGAATACGGCTACTGAATATAGACAGTAAACAATCTACACATTGTATAAAACAAACCGCCTGTCGCTATGTACCTATGTAGCTATGTACGAATGTATAACAATAGATCGAGTGATTCATGAGGAAGTTTTATAAGCAATCAAAAAGAGTAGCTAAGGGCAAAGTAGTTCATGCGAATGAAGTCGCGCCGGGTCCACTAGTACACAATAAAATACAAATTCTGTAAATAAAAAACTTTACCTACATGGGAAGTGGTAAGTATTTTAATAGGAACCATAAGTTACACTGCGTATTAACAAAATTTGTATTGTTCATTTTTTTTTAAATCCATACTTTCCTAATGATGATTGATATAATTGGTGCTATCAACATTTTGCTTTCATTCAAATACAGCATATTTTATGTTCAACGTAATTAGCGCAAGTTCTTCGAAAGTCGAAAAAAATATTCTTAAGTTCAAAAAACTATACCCAAGCAGAGCAGAGGAAACGTAAAAAGTAAGAAAAAGCGGAAAGAAAATTATATGTGTTCACCGCATCGTGCTCTCTCGCTCGCTCCCGCTAGGCGCCCGGGTCTCGCTCTCGACGAGTTAATCAGGCATCGGAAACCAGCGCTCCTCAAACTTTAAGGGCTAGTTATGTGTGTAAGGGCCTTACAAACCTGAATGCACTTTCCGTGTACAAGGGCAACAAAAAGACTGCGTTACTAAAATTTGACAATATTTTCATGATAAAACTTACCTGAAAGGTACCATTATACCCTTATCGGTATAATGGTAAGGTAGACGTAGAGGTAAGGAGGCTGAGAACACTTATGAGATTTTTATTTTATTATTTTTATAAGCGATTCGGACTTAGCGTGATCTTATTATACCAGCTAAACTCTGCCTTGGGAGTACCTATAGCGGGGAAGGCTTTTCAGGATTCATCCAATCCAACACCCCATAGGGACGCATACTTCTGTTAAAGATTTTCCTGTCTTTTATCTCGCTGCATCACGATAAGTCTGTCTGTTCCCATCACTCGGAGAAATGGGTCCATGACAATTCGGTTACGGGTATTTATGAATAGGTACCTTTTCCAAACTTATGTAATTATTCACACAAATATTTAGCCCGCCGGCAGACGCTGGTACGAATCTAGAAGACTGTTCTAGCCTGAGTAAAGGAACAGACTCTCAAAGCCACTGACAGCCTCGTAGTACCGCTGACAGGCTCACTTGCCAGGCCAGGCGCCGCTGCCACTCTGACACGAATACAAAACATAGAAAGAGGTTAGATGCTTCCCTGGTCGTGACCACTTCCAAGATCACGTTTCTGCAAACAAAATTATCCCGTCGTCAGTTACTATCTTCAGATATTGACACCATAAATACACTATTTTATTTTACTACATAGATATACTGTATTTACAGAGAGAGGAAACACCTGAGTGTGTGAATAAATTTCGGAAAGGTTGAAGAGAGGTACGCTCCAAAGATCGTTTTATTTGCTGAGGATCGCGAAGCCGCCGGCCGCAGACAAATAAAAAAAAATGCTTGAACAATTCACACAGCGCCATCTAGCTCCAAATTAAGCAAAGCTTATGTTATGGATGCTAGATAACAGAGGCGGAGAAATCGTGAGTTTGTTACTCAGGATTATACGCCGTCTTTGTCTATACTCGTAATAAATACAAGCCGAAAATACCTACCGTCAACATACCTTCCATTCACAACCTGACTCGTCAAGTCAACACACAACACCGATGCGTCCACTAGTCACCAGTACACAGGTGTTGACTCACGCAGTGCGAAATTTAGCGGCATATGTGCTCACTACAGTAGTTATCAGGATAAACGAACACACTGTACCAAAAAGATTGAGTACCACTGTCCAATAATGGAGCATAATGACTCTATCGGCGGCGGCGAGTCGGCGGCTCGTGATCAGGCGCAGCTGCCTTTTTCAAAAGCCCGAGATTTGTTACGATTCTGAGAAGCACACGGCCAACTGTATTGCCTTGTAGGGAAAATATTGTAGCTTTTATTTTGTGCCTTGTAGCTAGCTGAATTGCTATCACTATTGTCAAAATTAAGTAGGTACGTACTAAATAATACACTTATCATCACAGCCCATAACAGTCAACTGCAGGACTTGGGGCTTCCCCTACGAAAGGGGAGGTTATATGCCATAATCTCCACGCTCGGCAGGCGAGTTGGAACAATACACTATAACTTGTTTGCCACCTTAGTGGTATAAAAAAAAACTATTAACTGATTAAACGCAGTTCTATGTATATTTGTCACGTTTTGATCACTACTCAGTTAGCATGTTCACGTCTAGAGTAATTTTAACGTGTTGGCATTAAAAGTAACAAAGAAATGTGTTAAAATACCCCACATTACAGTACAGTTTAAATGGCATTCTATACGTTAAACTTGGTATTTATTAATTTGGTACGTAACACTTTCCTTCAATTACATTAAAGTCATAAACTTTTAGTTTAAACCTCATTCTTTTTAAGAAGGTCATACTATTTTATCTTGTTACCGCAAACCCCATTTCTCTAGGGAAACTATTACACTATTAGCTATTACACTGCGGCATACCTAGCGGCAAAAGAAACTCTGTGATCTAGCGACGATTTAACATGACTATTAAATTAGTAAAGTCATTTTTGACAGCAATTACATGAGCAACGGAACCATTCCTTTCCAATCATAAACCACGTTGCCGATGACATATAAAAGTCGGCCTTTTCATGAAGTCACAATCAATAACATCAACTAAAAGTGGCACTACTTCGCGGGAGAATACGTAAGTAATACTTTAAAAAACGTTAGTTCTACTTTCATCCACGAGCAGTTGGAACTTTGTCTCTTTGTAATGAAGACTTGAAGCGTTCGCGCCGGCGGTTCTACAAAGCTAGCCACGCTTTGATGTTGCCGCCACGCCGCCCTGACAGCAAGGCGATGATGCCTTTATAAAACCCTATGATTTATTCGTAGGCCATTCGGGTTCGATCGTTTTACAATGTGTCTATAGGCTTTTATAGTGAGCAATATTGCTTTCGTTTCAGGATTGTTAATTAGGTTTTTATGATTATAGGTCTCTTAGGTTAGGGCATAAATATCTAAGCTTTTTCTAGGATCTTAGTATGTACTCCTATTGAATCGATCGTCATGAAATTTTGCACACTTTTGTGGTGTCCGGCAGAGTAGAATAGCACCAACCCTTTACACGCGTGGGTGTCGTAAGTACAAGGTTAGCAATGTTTTCGAGGTAAAAGTTCTGAATTTCCGGATTTTTCACACTCCGATCACCAACTCGTGCGTGGGTCCTGCGTGGCGATTATGGCAATAACCTCCCCTTAAGAGGGGACCCCCCCTATAAGTAGGGAAACCCTAAGTCATGCAATGGACTGTTATGGGCTGTGATAATGATTATGTTTCAATCAAATATTCTAAATATTCAATAATATGTATACTTTTCTAAAAGGCTTGACGGAAATGCACCAACCATATTTTACGCACCCAACTTTATTTTGATGTAATCATTAGCTGCAAAGTTATTTTATTACAGGTGCTATTGACTGGTAAAAAAACCAGTACCATACCACTACCAGGCAAATAGCTATTACAAAACTCCCTTCCCTTGGCACCGATAAAAAATCCACTGAATGCAACTTTTTCATTGTACGGTCCCAGGCACAGCTTACTGTGAACTATAAATTATCCCTTATAAGAAGGCTTATGGTGCGGCAGCTCGCAGTTTACGATCAAGGCTGTACTTATACAAAAGAAAAAAATTACAAGTGCGAGTGGTACTCACATGAACAGGGTTCCGTAGTAGTTGAGGTCTTATAACTATAATAGAAAGAGCTATTTTCGAATCGCATAACGTAAGTTTGTGTGAAGCGGTTTCCTACAAATGTCTCTAAAACTATGATAGGGATATAGGTTTTCTGTAAAATATTGCCAAATCTTGAGTAACATGAATGATTTCAGGATTTAAGCTTGTTCGGAACGATCATTTTTGCGAACTTTTCGTAAGTATTTTATATATTTATTTCATAAGTCCGAATCTGTGGCACTTAGGGAAAAAATAAAAATTGTGTTAAAATGTGCGTTCCAACCATATTCATTTGATATTTGTCACAGGAGGCAATTTGAAAAAATAATATGTTGTATGTGGTACAGTAGTTTCGGAAAAAATTGGCTGTTCAGACGGATGGACGGACGGACCCAAGAGTAATCCTATAAGGTTTCCGTTTATTTTCGGATGTAAGGAACCCTAAAAATTAAGCATAGTTGAAAGATTCGGAACTAAAGAATACTTTATTACTGGTATTTAGCGATATGTATGTATACCTAACTCAAATATAAAGGGGGATTAATATGGCAGCTTTTGTGTCGTCTTTGTATCGACTCTACAAAAATGTACCTAAGTCTAATGTACTATTATAAAAAAATCGGTGCTAAAATGGCACGAACAAGGTTGAAAACTAAGATTTTGACAAACTTTGTACTAAAATGTATGCTGCAGACTATATAATATCTTCAGAATTATATACTAGGAACCTAGTACATCACAGAAAATCTAAAGCCTACATATTTATTGTACATAATACTTAGGTATTTATTTGGTGGACCACCGACATCCTGGTAAAGATCGCAAGTACCCGCTGGATGCGGAAGGCACAAGATTGACCTTTGTGGAAATCTCTGGGGGAGGCCTCTGCTCAGCAGTAGGCATCTTCCGGCTGATATGATGATGATGATGATGATCATTACTCAGGTAACCCCCGAGACTGCTACCTCTGATTACCATTATCTGCAGCTGACTGTACTTTAAGAACCAAAAGTTATAAGTATTTCAAAGATTTCCGACGAGGCGAAACCACTTTTATGTTCTTGACATTGTTTACTTATATCTATTTGTGTTCCTTCTTTTTCCATGTTTCGTAGAAAAGCCGACACGAGGCACAACTCTTGAGTTTTGTTATGAAAATAAAGGATTTTATAAACATTTTCGAAGATTAACCTAATCTTCAAGACCGCTGAATAAAGAGGAGGAAACGGTGGTTATGACTACAATGCTAATAAGGGTGTACTTGTGTCCGTGACAAAGTATACAATAGAAATACAGTAGCACGTAAGACACCTTGTAAATTGTTGCTGGAAGATGTAAAAGAAATCGCTTCGCTTTTTTATGTAACGGGGTTCTTCAAAGCGGCAAGCGACAACTCAATAATATATTGTTCATTTATGAAATTAGGTACTAATCAATATTTATTTTTACTCACCACGGACAGAACGAAACGGAGGCGGTATATGCGTTTGGGGTTAGATATTGTTTATGTGTTTGTATATATGTCTGTTACCCTTTTTTTCAAAAACTACAAGGCCAATTCTATTGCGGTTTTTGCATTCAAAACGTATAATTTCAGAGCACGTTTTTAGACATGTTTTATGACAGCAGATCGCATGGCGTCGCTGCAGCAGCCTGATAAGTCAGCGTTTGTGAAGTTCTCAGTAACTACTAAACCGATTGGGATGCGGTTTTTTGCATTCAAAGCTTACAATTACGATAATTTTTTAACCTTAGTTAAAAAAAAATTTTGGTTTTTTAAACTAATTATTTATTGTTCTTATAATATTTGGCCAAGCTGCAATATTCCCGAGTGTCATAAAACTGTAGAACTTTAGATGAGAAGGGCAAATATTAACATAAACTTGAGCGTTTATCATACACATTGTTGGTAATATTTTCACAGAGAGTTCACGTTTCCGTACTGCTTCAACTATCTCAGATCTAAATTGCTACGGTTACCGTCCCTATGCATAGAAGAATGAACCTTGTACGGAATGCAATATACAATACACCTTCCACAAGACTTAAAGGGGAACCGGGTATTATCTCAACACCATCGTCGTTCCACGAGCCCCGAGCGACGGTTGGTCCTCACGATTGCACCGTTATGAAATATCAGGTTCGTGATATTTGCCAATTGAGTGGTGAGGCAAGGCTTTGTGACAGGTAGAAACAACGACTATTAACATAGGCTGCGAATACATTACACCTTTGCTTATTCCAGCAATCTAAGTCATCAGAGAGCAGATAAAAATGGAAGTATAACATTTTGTAGCATGCCTTTTGGAAAGCGAAGTGGGCGCGTAAAACATAGCGACATAGCATAAGTGATCCAAAAATTCACCCTGTTATGTGAGCGTACATTCCATTTTGATCTGCTATCTTTATTTTGGGTGTAACAAAATTCCGTATTTGTGCGATCTATAATGCGATAAATTTAGAATCTATTGATTCTGTTCTTACAGAAAATGAAACAAGCTTTCTTCTTCCATTTCACTCTATTTATCTATTTAACACAGATAAACATCAAAGACATCGAATACTTACATTTTAATTATGACATTAGAAACATTGCTACCAATTAAAATGACACATTACTAACTAACGAGACAGATTATTACTAATATTACTTATTTATCGTGTGACTAAAGAAACATACTTCACATGTAACGGAATCCGTTACTATCGAATAAAACATTATTTATAGGTTTGCTTTAAAACATTCATTCGAATATCATGTTTCCGAGTCGAAAACCTACGCTTACCTTTTCGTCTTTATCGTCTATTTTGTACGTGTGATAAAATTGTTACGAAATCGTTAACAATTGGATAGACAACATAACATGATATACTTCTCTCTTCCATGTGTGGATTGGATGAAGTAGGTATAACTGAGCTACGCCATTGAATGAACGAATTTTATTTATATTATTATTTATAATAAATTTTGATCCTTTTGTTATTACATAAGGTATATTATTATAGGTACTTATTACATAAGGCACTAACAGGGCTCTACGAAAAAATCACGTCTCTTGTTCGACGCTAACTGCAGCATAGGCCTGCTTTCCACACCGCTCGATTCTGGGCCTGTTAATCTGTCCGTCCATTTCATTGGGGCCGTCCTACGCTTCGGTTTCCTGTAGTCGCCACTCAAGGGAAAATTGAAACAACTCTGCGAACCTAGTAGCGTACGTACTTGCCGTTCAGTATAGATAGTGCGGCAATAGTCGCAGAACTTACTAACAAATACTTTTCTTGAAGTCATTTTTATTACCTAGTATTTAGATACTAGCTTAGGCTCTAATTACAAATTGTTACCACATCTTAGCACAATCTCATTTTCCCGACTGGAAGGTATTCGTAAATGAATGTCCTGATGTAAAAAAAAAGAAAGGTGAACTTCCACATATTTGACCATTATATGTATATACCGTTGTACCAGAGGCATGTAAGCAGAGGCCGGCCACCGCTAGAGGGACCACTTTAAACTAGGTAGCCGTCCAGCCAATCTCAGCCGAGCGGGCAACAGACAACTTAAATGATTACATTACACTGCCCACCATATGTTGACGGGATTAGATTGTAATGAACCTGTATTTTGTGCTTGTAGCGAGGCTGCGTGTGTGTATAATAACATGTAGAACCACATCCGCGAGATTAACTGACTGACAGCGGCCCAGCGGGCGGTTATCAGGCTCGGGCCTCACCGTAGTGGGCAATCAGATATAAAAAAAAACGATGGATGTATGTATTAGAAATACAGTTACCTACCAATCAAAATGAATTAAATTTCTAGCATAGGTATAATTTGACTAGCAAATATTGTGAATGCTAGAGTTTGCAGTTAGTTGATGCTACGAAGAATGGGATTCGAGAGGAGCTTTCTTGAATGAAATAAGATATGTAGTTTTTGCCTTTATCGTTGAAAGCATCGACATTCTATTGACGTTATTTAAATAGCATAAACACTTCAAGGTATAAAGTATAGATACACAATAATGTCCAATCATTGCCACACAAATAAACAACAACAATTTTCTTTAAAAATTCTTACAATTTCGAAATGAGTCGATGATAGTTTCAACATAACCTAACCAAATAAAATAATTGGCAGAGAACTAAAGAACAATCAATTGTACGTACCAACACGATCAAGTGTAGGTACCAACGCCAGCATTTTTCGGCATTAAGCGTACCACACACAGTGTATCAAATGAAGCAACAATGAGGAAACTATTTGGTTTGGGGCATAATTACGGGCGTCATCAGCGATCATTACCAGGGCGTAGGACCACCCACGAGACCGCTTGCCTTGGCCTATCTATGGGACATTTACCTAATGCCCAGTGCCCGGTTGACGGTTATTCCGACATTGTCTTGGACAAATTGCTTCTACGAGTATTGTGGATGTGTGATGTGTGTGTGGGGGTTGAGGATAGGCTTCGTTGTAAGGCCTAAAGACTGATTTCGGTGCCTCAATAGTTATTTATTCGCAGAATATGTTTTCCATAGGCTAATATTGCCAACACTTCCTTTCATCCATAATAATTTGATACGAATCACTGAAATATTAAAACGTAATGTGTTTAAGGGTATGTTTCGGGTTTCCTACCGCGTCCCGTGACCATGATGCATGCAACTGCGTCGAAATATCGAGCTACTCGTCAACAAAGGGACACAGTAGGAAACCTGGAACATACATTTAAAATATTAAAACGTTCATAAAAATAAGATAGATCACACCTTCTTCACAAGGAAAACTGTAGGTAATATTGATATAGCACTGTCAATGTCCACAGCAAACTCGATTAACAGACAAAACAATGACCCTCATTTTTTTTTAACATACTAAAACATACTGAGACTAATATTAAACCCAGCCTGAGGCATATGTACCCAATACGCCAGCATTCCAAGACTCCGTTATCGTCCCAACATAGCAACACGAATGCAACGTCATGTTTTGAATAGTGTGAACTCTAACAAGCGTTAATAAACACGTGTGTCTGTCCGTCACGACACGGGACCCGCCGCATGAGGTACTAACTGTAATACATTTCACATCTCAATCTGGCGAGTACAGCAAAATTGCAACCTCTAGTTAAGTGGCTACGAATGCAACTCTCTATTATAGCAGGGGTGCGCAAACTTTCCTTCCTTTAGGGCCGTTTTTTCAATCTTCAGTAAAAATATTGATATTAGCCTGATAAGTTAGAATGCGACTAAAATTGAATTGTATCATTTATTCCTGTTACATGAATAAATAGTCTGTTTTTAAATTTGGTAGTATATATCTTTATCGGGCAGATAAAGTTTATCTGAGTATTGAAAGATTGGCCCTTAAACGTTTAAATCTAGAAAATGATTTGATTTTAAGCACATTGTAAGGTACAAAAATACAAACCTATTGGAAAGTGGTAACTATCGCCCATAATATCTACGAATCATCAGAAATTATGTGTAAAATGCAGAGTCCCAGTTTTGTTTCCGTGAGAACTAAACTGCAAATTAACCATTTATATCCGAGTACTCGCATTGCGGCTTATCGATGAGCCTTCCGCCAATGTCTGCTGCACGTGATAATAAGTCGGAATTATGATAAGCAACACCATAATTCAGCAAATTAACCATTTATATCCGAGTACTCGCATTGCGGCTTATCGATGAGGCTTCCGCCAATGTCTGCTGCACGTGATAATAAGTCGGAATTATGATAAGCAACACCATAATTCAGCAAATTAACCATTTATATCCGAGTACTCGCATTGCGGCTTATCGATGAGGCTTCCGCCAATGTCTGCTGCACGTGATAATAAGTCGGAATTATGATAAGCAACACCATAATTCAGTTTAAATTCCGAACAGAAAACGCTGTGACTATGCGGGGACGATGCGAGTTTGTTTACAAATAATACGCCAAACTACGGATAATCTTTCTGTCATAAGCACAGACAGCAAAATTGAATACACATCTGGGAAAAACCTTGCAAAATATGTACGTCGCTATGGGCCCTGAAGATGGATCTAGTCAAATCTCTGGTGCAGAAGCCTTACGGGCATTTTAACGCCGGTTAAACTTAAAGCATAGAAACCCGAAAAGAAGTAATGCAAAAGCTGTAAACACCGGTTAAAGTAGTACTTGGTAGTACCTATGTGGTAATTTTGGCGATGGCCTTTGAACTGTGCTTTGTAAGCAGCTTTGTCATCTTTGATCTGTCCTGACTGACTTGTCTTATTTGATGAACAAACAATACCCAAAATCACGACTTTCCGTTTCAATCACGCTACGTACACAGTCTTAAATTATATAAGAAATACATTGAATATGAATTTCAACTAATACTGCTGCAAATAATCCCGTTAAATACATAATTTCCAAATGAGACAAGTCAGTCTGGCCAGTGTTTATGGAGCTGGTTGATGATGAGTTCGAAAATAAAGTTTTAAATCGTATCCAACATGAAATAATATTACGAAGTATTGACAGCCCACAGCCCTAACAGCATCCAAGCCATTTACTATCGTAAATTGTAGTTGTATTCATGCGAGCTATTGCTAACTGACAGTTCCCATGTAGGTAATAATATGCGCCGGAGCAAGGACCTGCAAAGCTTCACACAATCTGTATCTATGCCTATATTATTCCTGCGGTTATAATGCAATTTATGTGGTGAATAACGTATGATTTTGAACTTATTTTTTATGCTATTCAGTGACAAACGAGCAGACAGCCCACCTGATGGTAAGTAATAACTGCCGCCCATAAAATCTACAATTCATATATTTAGGCTGCAGATAACAAACATGGAGAACCGCGTTGTCACTGTGAGGAGTAATTTCGGTGGCTACCTTATCCTTCAATCCGGAACACAACAATGCAAGCATCGTTGCTTGGCGGTAGAAATAAATAAGGCAGTGGTACTCACCCAGGCGGACTCCTCAGGCTTGACAGAGTTCTACTGCCTTCATGTTCGGAATTGGATTTTACCAAAATGCAGTTGACTATTCATCCCGATAACTACATAATCGAGATTGCATTGCATTGCCAGTGGCCAGTTGCCAATTTCAAGTACTTAGTTAAATGTTATAATGTTACTGTTGCAGGAAATGTAGTTGTAACAATGTTGTTTCTGAAGACTGCATCTATAACCGTAAATCAATCAATCGGAGTTTATTTAGTTATGATTTTATCTCAGATTATTGATAGAAGCTTTATAAATAATATAAGGGGGCGTGCAGATTGAGGTTGCTGCAACAGCGCCCGAGCGGTGCTATGCAAGCTAGAGACAAATAAAGAAGTGGTCCCCAAACATCAAACAGATTTAATAATAGGTACGGAGTAATCATAATCGATTGAAGACGTGTACGGAGGCAGTACGCTCCGCTAGCCTCCAAACCCTATGAAAGTGTATGCAAATCTGCATAAAAATGCGAGTAGTATCAAGCTACTCCCATCAGTCTTCCTGATACATAAATTAGCTGCGCAGTGTATCTTCGTTCTCGTGGTTTCAATTTAATAAACTCAACTCTACCCTACCTCTACCCGTACCGTAACCTGTCCCCAACCCCCCTCAATCCACTAGGATCCACTCCTAGACTCGAGTGGATCGAATCCCTACCCCTTCCCTATTGTTATTTCTACATCGATTTTTATAAGAAACCGTAGCCTACCTGTACCCAATTCCTACCCCTTCACCTGCCCTTTTATAAATTGATATATACATAGAACTACCCTAAACTATCTCTTTTCTGTTAATCAATCAACTACAAAAATTCTTAGGATCACCCGTTCCGCTAACCTGAAGATTACCTGAAAATTTCATCAGTCAAGCTGTGAGGAAGTCCATAATGATTATAGATATAGCCGAAAATAATTATAACTATTGTTTTGTGTTGATAAGTTTTTTCTTTTGATCCTACCACTACCAACCTTTATAGAATCATTCGCTGGACTAATCTGAAGATTCCCTAAAAATTTTACCAAACTTAGTCCAGTCATTTTAGAGTTACTACCAACCTTACGCGCTGAAATTTTTAGTCAGTCTTCTTTCACTTGATTTGAAAGGCGGTATTTGAATTCATTTATGTATTTATTAATTTGCTACATGCTTTCGGCACAAAATAAAGAACGGCCCATATAGAAGGTCCACTGGAAACAATGCGCCATTTCCGTCACGCACACATTGACGTTACGTTTACAGGCATTCTCACGCAGTTCTCAAACAGTGCTCGGTCGCGATTGTTAACGCGAGAATTCGTTGTAGTGTCGACTTTAATTGAATATTATTTAATTAAACAATATTATTATTGATACAATAAAAGTACTTGTAAGTAACTAAGATTACTTAATAACATACAAGCAACGCACGCAGAGTGCGAGTTCCCGAACTGATGGGTGACCATTTCAGACATTGAGGCTAGTCGAACTTCAGCACCGCTACGAGTTCTAATGCCGATGATGAAGCGAGGTTGGCCAAGGTCTTCCGCTGGAGACCCTAGGGCTAGTTGAACAGTTTCAGGCACCACGTGACAGTTTTAACAGAATAAGAAACCGTAATGGCCACCTTAATAGTTTCTGGTCAGAAATGCTTGTCTAGTCTAATATAAAAAAATCGCTGACCACCTTCCTTTTCCATCATCAGATCAACTGACTAATACCATAATATTGCATTTTCATAAATTTACAAGTGTATGAAATTTTAAATTTAATTGATTACCGGGAAGTGGGTCAAATCCCAGGTCAGGGAAAAGTTATTCTCAAAGTCTGATGATATAATCAGGTGACGATGAATTTTAAAAAAGTGAATAAGCAGTAGATTATTATTATGCCTACTAAAGGCATAATGTCTGAAGCTGGTATGGAAAATCTAATACACTTGAACACAATGTGAACAGCTTGGGAAGTAATTATGATCACATTATGGCAAGGATTAGATATTGGTCCTTTGCAAGTGACATGTTATTGTGAACGATCTTTTAAATTCTATTCGATCTTTTAATTACTCTTTTCAAAATTCAGAATAAATACAGCAACCCTAGAGAGTCGGCAAGTGGTCCTTTTGTTAGTTTTCTATTTTGTGCTTTCGGTATTGCAAAACGTAGCGCCGCATTTGACAGCTAGGTCATTTATGTTCATCAAAGAGATTGGAAAGTTAGCGACGTTCTTGCCAGTCTATAGAGAGGGCTGTGACAGCTTTTTCATACAGAAAATGCGTGCAAGGTCAGAGACAAAAAATAATTAAATCTCCTTAAGTTTTATCAGCATCAAATAAAAAGGGATTTTCACTCTGTTGATATATTCTTTCGATATGTTATATAACGAAATATTGTCGATATCGATATACTTAACAAAAAGATTCCTAAGACATCATCAGCTTATATAGCCATTATAGCACCGCTTTTTTACATTACATTACGTTGTAATTTAAAAGTAAATCCCGTTAGGTTCACCCATACGCTTGATACGAGTATTTGCCGATTTTTATAAACTTCAGTAATGACTTTTTACATTTAAAACCAATAAAATATTCATACATAAAGTAATAGTCACTATTAATTAAATACGTAAAATCTTTTCAATTTATTGTCATAACTTTATACCTATACTTCCTAAATACACAAATAGGTGATTTCGTATAATAGGTACAATTTTTCTCTGACGTAGTCGTAAGCTTTCGGTGAATAATAATGTAAAGTTAAAGCAAAAGCTTTGAGGGCTAGGCCATTAAAAATATCTAGGGAGGTACGGATAAGTACCTACTTACCCGTGGCAAGAAACACCGCAGTTGTGTTTATTGGCTACGTTACTGTGGTTTTGGCAAAATAATATTGCACACTTCGGCATTTTTCTGCGTTCACAAACAATGTTAAATAATCTAAAATAATAATGATTAAGTGAACTTACGAATTTTAAAGCTCAAGTATTTATATTAGTCTACGTCATTCCACTGTTGAGCAAAGGACTTTCCCAATTTTTCCACTCCTCGTGATCAATAGGTATTTTTTGTTTACATCGACATTGGGAAAAAGCAGCGAACACATCACTATCGCACGTTCGACCAAGCAATAACTTTATATATTTTTAGGGATTAAGTAGGTAATTATGAATTATCATTGTTTCTACAGTACATATTACTGAGCTCGGCGTATTAATTCGAAAAAGCTCATAAAACAAGAATCTTTAACAAGCATTTATTTTACATACTATACACATTCTACAATTGATAATCAACGAGTTTTAATACAACATAAATGGTAGTGGTCCAAAGCACTTCACTAATTTAATAAAATAACAAAGCCTAAAACACAAAATATAAAAATATTTTACCAATAAATAAATTGAAATTGTTTGTTTACAATTGCGTCTGACAAGTAAATTGATTGTCAAACTGACGGGTAGCATCATAGCCTCCTTCATGTTACGTAGCATGCATTTTACCTTTCAGGGCCACTCTTCTATAACCATGAAGGTCGCTAACATTCCGATATCATTGATGTTTATTGACGAGCTGTACTAAACGTGTCAATTGACGATGGACAGTGAATTAATTTTTCTATGGGTATTTTCTATTCTAATCATATTTATTTAAACAAAAATCACTTTACGAGACATTACAAGTACTGCAAGCGCGAGTAGTGTAAAGTTCGGAGGCAGTAACCGGCAGTACCGCGAGCCTGCGCGAGAGGCGGGGACGGTCGTGCGCGTGCGCCGCGCTCGGTGGTCCGGCGCTTGGGACTCTCCAGTAATCTCCTTTTTGCCATAAACCCATAATAGGTTACAAATTTAGGTCAGGGAGTGATAGCCAAAGGTGTCTGTGCTGTATCGGTACTAGTCCCAATTAGGTCGGTCTGTTTTTCAAGATATAAAATGATGATAAAAAGTGGTAAGACTCTGTCAAGCCTAAGGAGTCTGCCACCTGTTTGGGTGAGAACCACCACCTTATCTATTTCCGGTTTGAAGGATAAGGTAGCCAGCGAAATTACAGGCATGAGACATTTCATCTTAGTTCTCACGGTGACAACGCAACTGCGGTTCTGCCTTGTTGTTATGTCCAACTTAAATGTTTGAATTGTAGATGTTATGGGCAACAGTTACCTCGTACCATCAGGTAGGCCGTCTAGTCGTTTGTCACTGAATAGTATAAAAAAATATGAAAATTATGGGTTCGGCTTTGCAAGTGCTCTATTTTCTGTCAAAAACTTTACTGCGTATTAACGAATCATTAGCGATTTAACGGAAATTAATTGTTGATATGAACGCATTGTTGATAAATCTACATACTAATATTATAAAGAGAAAAGAATTTTGTATCTTTGTTTGTAATTAATAAAATCAAGAACTGCTAGTCATCAATGTCTCTGAAATTAACAGGTAAATATTTTCATCAAAATGAGAACCGACTGTATTTTTTGTTGAAGTGTAACTATCTATACATATAAAAATACTGTAAAAGGTGCAATTCTGTACACGAGTACTTTATGAACTATACTGAAGCCAAAAGTGTACTTTTTAAAATTTCTGCCTGTCTGTCTTTATCTCGGCCGCGCAACAATCTGCAACTACTGAATGAAATTAAATGAAACTTGATATAATATGAGTTCATACTACGAGGTAGGCCATTGGATACTTTTTATCCCGAAATTCTGATGGGTACCTATGTATGTACGCTCGTAGATATTTTCAACAATAGATAGAGTGACTCAAGAGGAAGGTTTATAGTCAAGAAGAAAGAGTAGGTAGGGGTAAAGTAGGTGTAGGGAAGTTGTAGGGTAGGGGAAGGGTAGGGATAGGGATAGATAACCCTACGTAAGACGCCAAACGAACTAAGTCGCGCAGGGTCCGCTTGATCCTAAAAATATTGATAAATGCTTTTAGTTCACGTTTATAATATAAGTATGACAACGAATTTGCCTGAATCAAGTGGTTTCAAAAATTGGTTTCAAAAATTGTATAGGATTAGTACCATTGTTGACAGAGCACTTGCAGAGTCATGTCATGTAAAACTGCTTATATTTAACTAGGGAAGTCTGTGATTTTCGAAGATTTCATTTATTTATTAAAATTGTTAACAGAAAATAGAACACAATAGAACACACACAGCAGAGTCGTGTGACGTAATACTACTTATATTTAACATGGAGGGATCTGTGCTGTGTGTTAACTTTGAGGAGTACCTACCTATAGATACCATAGAAACAATCTACTATTTTCCTTACTGTTTTTTAAAATGGTTGTACAGTTTTTTAATCCTGATTTACAAAGCTGGAGTTTTGCTCAAATACAAATCAACCAATGTCTTATTGATAGTACTACTCACCATCAGACAATTTCAACACCTTTCCGAGAACACCCAACACCATACCGTGACGAAGACGAAGCGAGAGCCCGCAGCCTCCAAAACAACCAGGATGGTCGATTAGCTTTTTGTCTAGCGTCCGTTCCACTCGGATAATACAGACATTTACTTGAAATGTTAATAATTAGGGTTACGTAAGCACGGGCCGACCGGAGCCGTGTAATTGGGACCACCCGCGGAGCCCGTAGGTGACTCGCACGCGAATTCAGAGTAGTCCGTGATTAGGTATTGTGGGTCTACTTATAGATCGGTAGTCTTAGATTGTTGAATTGGCTTCTTGATAAATTTTGGTAGGCAACTGTTATATTGTACTAGCATTGGTTCGGAAATAGCTGTAACTGTTTCGAGGAAAATTATAGGATGCGAGGGTGGAAAATTTGGAGTTTATGAAATCGATTGAACATCCTCAAGAGGGGGTCTGTATTGTAGCTCGATTGATCAGGTACACCTATTTACCTATATTCTTTAACTGCTTTGTAGGAATGTTGCCTGACTAAACGGAATATACTTATTTATTAAGGTACACATAAATTATTTACAGTTATAATTAAAATATACACTAATAAATAAATATACACTATACACACTGAAAGGTAAATAGTAATTATAGTAACCCACAGAAAAAATAAAGTTCGAAGCAACCATGTTCGAGAGCAGTGGATTTAATTTCAAAACACAAATCGCAACTAAAAGTGTTCTAAATGGAAAACAGAGTTATTTATCTGTTTTTAAATGACTGTATTTTATTTAGTATTCTGCGACTGATGTTGTCCCTCATTTATTCGTTTACTGAACTCTCTTGCCCACCCATCCTATATCACACGTTGGCACTTGAATTTTCACACGCTTCTTGAAAACGGATATCTGTGCTCAGGATGTGATCGCTTACGTAAGGATCTCATAATAAGCTGTACTTCGGCCAAGAGTCCTTGTCAAGCTGAGTTAAGAGGCCATTTATTGGCCGTACGTGATGTTGGTTCCAAATCTTCGCATATCAAAGCCTAACTCATGGGAACGGATGTGTATCGTAGGTCGATGTTGGAGGTATTGGCAAAAAAATAATAATGGGCAAGTGCACATAAGTATGTGTTGTTAATAAAGCATAGGTTAGTCTAATTTAAGCAATAAATTGACTATTTCTTTCACGTATCAAAAGAGCAAGGAGAAGAATAGTTCGTAAGTTCGCCGCGACGTGACGTGTATTTTAAAATTCAGACACTTATATACTTAACCTGATGATCATAGGTATACGAGTACGCGTAAGAAATTATATTATTCAGCAGACAAACAGCAAGCAGGCCGCCTGACGGAAAGTGGTCACCGCCGGCTATGGACATCAGCAACAACAGCAATATCACTACATATTATAAACAAAGTCCCAAACCGTGTCTTAAAAACTACTGAACGCATTTTCATGCGGTTTTCACCAAAAGACAGACTGATTTATAAAGTGTATAATTTGTTAAGGTGCGAAGCCGGGGCTGATCCCAAGATTTTTACAAGCTTCTTTTTTTTTTAAGTCTACCCTAACATACTTGTCCTTTGACAAGCATTATTCCATTTGGTAGTCTAACGAGGCCAGGATCGTTTCCAATTTATTTTCTGATTACATACCTAATACACGAACTCTACAATACCTTCCTTCAAAGCGAATCCGCGAGGTATTTTGTGATGGAAATACCACAATAAATTACCTTAATTTTAATACCTGATCTTAACCTTCACCTTCATCAACAGAAAGATACACGTTTGATAACTTGGATGCGCTGTCGGTGGTAAATAAGGACAAAAACATGCTCGTATCATAAATAAAATTCATATTGTTTGAGATATTCGATTGGCTATTGAGTTAGTAAGAGTCTTAGGCCTTTTGGAAGACATTTTTTTTAAATAGGTACTTTGTGCATGTTGGACTAATAAATTTGTACTATCTCCAAGTTTTCTTGTTTTCAATAAATAGTAAATAATAAAAAATTGAGATTCCGGTTTTTTTTAGATACGAGTACCTACCTACCGAGAAAAGTAGATATGCACCATATCACAAGTGGTGTTATTCAGGGTCTATCAGTTACTTATTATAATAATCATTATCTTGGCGTTAACTTCTCTATTGTGCTCTCTCGCACGAGGGCGGGGGTCCGCTTTGAACATGATCCAGGATTTGGCAGATCAGATAATTACACTGGAGCGATTTTTATAAAATTCTTAAAATGTAGATATATAGGTACACATGGATAGATACATCGATATTTTTTGTGCAAGTCAATTTGTTAGGTATATAGTGTTCATAACATATTATTTTATGCATCCATCTTTTGTCACTAGAGTAAGCTCGAGATAAGTCTGCGTCACCGTCGTCACTGTCGTAAACTTCTTCTAATAATAATTTTTTTCAGAATAATGCATGCTGTCGTAATTTCAATTGCTACCATAATTCTGTTGGCTGGCACTTTCAAATTTATGTACATCTAGGTATGTGCCGTTGAGTGGCTTGTTTTAGTTTTATTTTCATAGAGCTTTTCATCAATTTTATAAAGCGAAATGATTTGATTGTTTGTAATACTTACTTACTTCGCTGGCTCAGCGACCCGAAGTGGATCTTGGCCTCCGACATAGGTATTCGCCATTGCGATCCGTTCTACACAAGGAGAACCAGGTAGCCAGCGCAATCGCAGGCATGAAGCATTTTATCTTAGTCCTCACCGTGAAAACGCACCAGCGCTTTTGCATTTTTGTTGCCTGCAACCTAAATAAATGCATGAATCGTAGATATATGGGCGACAGTTACAACCCATCAGGTGGGCTGTCTACTTGTGTCATTGCGTAGAATAAAAAAAAGGAGAATCATCTCCACCTTTATTTACCCTACATTTTCATGGTAACACTTCTCTTTTAGTAGAACCTCTTCCTCATGAGCGAAGGGTTGCTCAGGTGCAAGATGATGGTGTAATAGATGCTCGCAATTATTTGCCTCATAAGATATTATACAGTCATCTTGTAGGACTGTACATCCCTGAGTAGGATAAGTATTTACCGCTGATAATATATGTGATGTGACTGCACTAAAGTCTGTCCAGACTGACTTGTCTTCTTTAGTTACGGAAATGATATATTTAAATGGATAATTTGCAGCAGTATTCGTAGAAATTATATAGAACTTTATTTACATTAAAAAAGATATTAAACTTAAACATAAAATTACATATAAACAATAAAAACCTTACTCTAAATTAAATAAATACGCCCCAAGTCCTCTGAATGTGGAAATGTGCCCAGAAGGCTGGCCGCGTTGCCCCGCTGGATGGCGAGGCTTATACGCTGTCAGAAATAAAGGCCAGCCTTCTAGTCATTGCTAATGTCGACCAGGCGCTTAGCTAGTTCCCTATATAGGGAATGTGCGCCTGGTCCCCACGGCCCAAGAGTTTCCACGCCAAATGGCGCAAATATACAGTCGCCACCGAGACATGCATATTTGCGCCGTTTGGCGTTTTCAGCAGAGGCGGCACTGGCCCCTGCTTGACACGCGGTGGCTGGAAGATGGGACGGCGCGAGGGTATCGATGCACATAGCATCCCAAACCTACCGTCCCAGTTTCCAGGGCGTGAGTGTCATGCCGTCGGGTCTTTTACCGTTATCGCGGGCTAAGCCGATGGGTTCCAGCACCACGGGAGCACCAGCGGAGGCAAAGGCCCGACGGATGACATCATTAAGATCCGCGTGGCGTGGAATGCGTCCGGCGCTCCTATTGCACGACAAACCATGGTGGCCGAGCTGGTCAACAGGGTGGCCACAGTGGCAGTCGTGCGGAGCGCTGCAGGAAGCGCCAAAACGCAGAACCGTGGCAATCCTGAAAGTAGCACGG
The DNA here is from genome assembly GCA_905147135.1 of Blastobasis lacticolella. Lineage (NCBI taxonomy): Eukaryota > Metazoa > Arthropoda > Insecta > Lepidoptera > Blastobasidae > Blastobasis > Blastobasis lacticolella. The sequence goes on from LR990058.1 coordinate 7,114,330, forward strand.
TCGAGCAAAGTGCCGAGGTTTTTTGAAGGCTTTACCTGGAGCCAGAAGCCCGATTCCTACTCGCCAGCAGCCAGAAGGCGAGCACGCTTTGCAGAGTTGATAGTTGCGATTTAAAGTTTGTTTCGCGCCAACCTACAGAACGGCTCGTCCCATAGCCGCTGCGAATAAGAATTAGTGGGCTCTGCCTCCGGGCAAGCCAATTGCCACGCGGTTTTGGCCTCGTTAGAAAAAGCCGATGTAAAAGCCCCTAGTTTGGACAATAATTTATCCACTAGCCACTGGACAGACTGCGAGCTGTGTACCGAGGACAATCGTTGAAATTCACATTCTATGTGTTTCTATAAATCAAGACATATATTAATCATGTACAATCATTCAGCTAATCAGTTAACCCCGACCATACGATAATCTATGTGACAATATGAAGTAAGGGGCCAGCTAATTCGTTGTAAGACGGTACATAGCAACATTAATACGGCGAGTCGTGATATTGGGTATTATTTGTTCACCAAATAAGAGAATTCAGTCTGGACAGATCATATCTACAGTCGTGGAAACTGAATGTTTAGCAAGTTAGCATAAGTAAGTCTGAAACTTGTTTTATTTTCCGACGAGTGGCAAACCAGTGGTGTCATTATGCAATGTTTCTCAAGAACAAATAAAAAGACATCTACACCGCTTAACATCAGTTTCCTCGACTGTACAATAGGTAGGTGTGTAGGTAGGAATGTACTCGTAGAAAACAAGAGAAGGATCTTACTAATCATGGCTACAAAGTAAAACCAAAGCCTTTTTAGAAAACAGTCAATTTATTATAATTTGTGTAATAATAAATACATACAACTAGAACTTCTTAAAAATATTTTTCAAAACGAAACAAATGCAACAAGTTTTACAAACTAAGTTCGGAATAATAAGATCAATAAATTATTAAATTTTAGCCTAAAATACTTTGTACGATGTTTCTCATAAAAAAATATTTTAGCGTAAGATCTATTTATTCTCTACACTAATACAATTATTTACATTGTTTCCATATCTCTAATAATCTCACTTTGGTAAACTGTGGTTAAATATGTTTAATTCAATATTGTGTACTTATTACACATCAATTTAATAGCTAAAACGACGAAAAGAACTCATTTACACACATTCAAAAATAAATTTAATTCGTCAGTTAATTATTGTAGTCTTGATTGTAGCTTAATGTAGCTACGCCAATTTTAATGTTTTAAACGATCGCAGTTATTATCAAACATTTTAAAGGTATATTCCGGGTTTCCTACCGCATACCCAAGTTGACGAGTAACCCGATATTTCGACGCAGTTGCATGCATCATGGTACGCGGTAGGAAACAAGAAACATACCTTTAAAATGTACTCCAATTTAGGCTACGTAATACCCAGTCTTAAACTTTATTGCTTACAAGTAAATGCAAATGTGGGTATTTCACGAAACTGCAATTAAACCTTACGTGGTATAGCAACTTTAGCAGGTACAGCACATAAATGATAAACTTCCATTCTATTTTCTGTGAAACCATGTATATATGAGCTAATTAAAAAGATAATTCTCAGGAATGCGCATTTATGTATAAAGATTGATCTAAGTTCTAACTAAATAATGTTTTTTTTTTTGTTAAACAACATTTTTCTAAATGGCGTGGGAAAATATCGTGATTAAACCAGCACATTAAGGCGACTGAATGTGTTACCATGGTACATTTTGGTCAGGTTCCCTTGTTAACTGGGTTACGAAGGTCAAATGTCAGTCGCTCCACTATAATAACCTGATGTGCCAAATCCTGGATTAAGTTCGAGGCGGACCCTGGGGCTTTGCGCGCGATAGCACCCCCGGAAATAGACTCCAAGATGATTATTTGTTACTACGTTAGGTTACGTTCAGTACTTTGCAAACACCAAAGCATACATAAATCCAAAAGCGATATTCACTGAATCGTCGCAGAGACTGAAAGACGGTCTTTTAACCATCGCGCAATATGAATGATATTAAGGCAAAATTGACCACTACATCATCACAGCTCGCAGCCATTAAGACTGCCGTCCATAAATCCAGGTTGATTCGCATTTAAATACTTGTTGCATGCATCATTTGCAGGGAACGTTCATTCATATTCCGCACGCTATCGTGCCCAATGCATTATGCATTAAATGACATGTAGCCGGCGACGAAACATTAGTAAACAATTGTCTATGGACTGAATGTTCACGAGCGACACTGCCTAGGGCTTTTACCAAATCGTTCAGTACGTAAGTGGTTTCGAGTAGATCTCGAAAGCATCCTTTATGTGGCTATGCTGAAACTATCTTAATTTATGTTTGTTGCCTAAATTTTTACTAAGTGGTCATTGTATATGTAATGTAATGTACATGTAACAACGTCTTTGTAACATCGTTTCGTCGAACAAAGATATTTTCTTTCTTCTTTCTTTCTTTCTATATTTAGGCTAACTATCAGAAATAGACACTACACATTTTGCAATACTCTGTAATAATGTAGATTAAAGAGGTTTGAAATAATTGTCCCTCTAATTTGTTATCTCGACAATTTTACCTCTTACTAGTTTATAATAAATGCAGCCAAACAAAAATTACCATTGAAGCGATTGTGTTAAAGTTACATACAAAATCTGGTGTGTTAATACAAAAAGATAATATTACCCTGGTTTTGCAGCAGTTTGTTCTTAGCAAAGTACACATCGAGTCATGGAACCGGTTCCTACCTCTTCATTACGGGCCGCTTTCTGGTCGCTAGGGTATGCACCCTTTGACATACTCTAAACCTACATTTGAAAACGTATGAAATATATGTTGAAAATCGAGGCTAAAACACAATTTGTAATGAGTTATCATTACAAATTATAATATCAAGTATCGGTGATTATTGTTATTTATTTGTAAATAAACCGCGCGTAACACCTCAAAGGATTATTCATAAAGTAGAATAGGTCTTACTTAATCTATGGAATCTACGGAAAATATGTCTATGGAATCATCTAGCTAGATAAAATGACATCTGTGGATTTACCTGTGCAAACGCAGGTCTCATGGATATTCTGTACTCATCTTACGCTAAGATATTCTACCAAAAAGTTATCGTATGAGTTTGCGGAAGTTACTGAACGAAATACATCCGCTACTCTAAATGATACTCAAACCAAGTTATATGTTACGTTTTCACTAATTAAGATCCTGAGTTATTACGAAACATGCGAATAATCTGAACATCGCCACTGCCCTAACCGAATCCAATTAAACATGACATATACCCGATGGAAGCTATTCGTTAATGAGTCCGGGGACATTTTTAGACTAATATTTCAAGGCGGATGTGGAAAAAAACGACCAAATGAGTTACATGTTAATGCTGTAAATGTGACGGTGGCATCTCGAATATTTTGTACCTACGAAGTATGGGAGGTATTAGGAGATCTTTCGGCTGTTTCCTTTTGTGAGGAAAACTGTTACGAACGGGTTAGTTATGTGGGTCTAATTATACTGGTGGATCACATTTAGCGTTTTCAGCCACACGCGCCTTCGTCACCGGGCGATTAGTGTCACCCGGAATTGGGAGTGAGTGTGTCATTAGAACATCCAGCGCTTCCCGAAACTATACAGAGGCTTTGGCGGTAAGTCGACTGTTACTACTCTAGTACTTTACATTGAATTTACAAATAAAGATAACAGATGTAATAATGCCTTTACTCGATTCGCAGTGCTCGTGAATTCGTCACGACGCCTTCGTTTCGCTACACGAAGTCGAGCAGTGCAAAATGTAACATATTATTTACACTGATTACATAATACACAACCTTGCATCCTAGACATCGCAACACTAGTCAATATCAGAGGAGCACTCGATAGCCTGGTATTCGCGCCGGACTCTGTATCAGTGTATAAGAGCGAACCACAAATTATGCTGGTTTTTCACGATTGCCACACAGCACGGCACGGCCCGCTGCATTTGTCACCGGACCACCGACGCGGGCGTAGTATTTATAGCGGCGCAACGGCGCGGGCGCAGCCAGTGGGCGGCGTACAGTGCGCCAAGCAGAGGATAGTACCACTCGCAAGTTGTAGTTGGAGAGAAGAATCGTAACCCCCTTACTGACAAACATTTGCACTCGTTGTACATCAATTGTCTTTAAAGATATTTTGTATGGTTTTACTCAAAGATATCGAAAAAGGAAGTAAAGTACTTTCTGGTTCTCGGCGTTATTACGTTGATTCAAGTAATGTGTGCAATTGGTTGTAAGTAAAGGGGTTAGTTTGTACTGTGTTGCTTTGTGTACGATATGGATTGCTATGGGGTACTTCGTTCGTTAAGCAGATGAGGCAGTTTGAGCTATGATATTCTTTGACAATGATTCTTGTGCAGTCTCTATGGCGCGTAGGCTGTAAAGTATTTCGTACTTAAACAATATATGGTTGTAACAGAAGTTAATGTACCTACCTACTTACTTGCTAAAATAATCAAGAGTACACTAGGACATTCACTATAGTGATTCACAAACTCTTAAAATTAAATAAAAAGTACACACGTGAGAAGTTCGGTAATAAAATCAATATGTCTAGCCTATGTTTGAGACTAACTATTGAATCTTAATTTTGTTTTAAACATACACAAACATAAAACCCATATTTACATATTTACATTAATTATAGGTACCAATTGTACTGTCATTTTAAAACACGTTTAAAACTCTACGCTGCAGGATCCTTACAATTTCTGCACACAACTGTAGAATTCATAATCAATTTATAACTCTTGTAATAAATAGGAAATATGTTTGGTACGAGAGAAAATCTTAGAAATTCTGACGTAAAAATCACTGAAACTAAATATTTAAAAAATTGCTTAGCGTGTTGCCATTACTCGGAATATTGTAATAAAACTGCCCGCTGAGCACACACGACATGTCTTACGTACACACACCGAAGCTATAACTCTTAATAACTTACAGTTTTATAGGATTCGCACTTCGTCACGTAGCGAGCACCATGCTTGCAAATACAGTCGTTAAAGTTAACGTGGAGGCCAGCGAGGCTGTGCTGGCCGCGCTCACTTTCTCCACTTCATGCACCTTTTTGTGGTGGTGCTTTCTCTCACCTTCCACGTGCTTCACGCGGCCGCGGCCGTGGTTTTTCCCTTTCGGATGCTTGAAGCACAGCCTTCGCAGGTTGTTCTGCATCTTGGGGCAGTCGTAGTCCTCCTCGCCGTCGCACTGGCAGGCGGTCAGCGGCGCCGCCTTCTCCTGCTTGCGGAGGATCTCGATGGAGTTGAGGCATTTCTTGGAGCATTTTCGGCCGCGGACGTACATCGCCCGGCACAGGTCGTTGTAGTACCCGAGGGCTGTGGCGCACTGCGCGTCCGCCTGGCAGATCAGCTGCGAGAGCCGGCACGAGGCCGTGGCATTGGCCGCGCCCTGCAGCACCTGCGGCCGGCACACGTCCTCCAACTGCCGCTTCGTCTGCGAGCAGTACTCATCCTCGCAACGGCACTGCAACAACCGAACAGAACATCAATTTCACAACCGGCCGCCGAATCCGAGTTTTATGCTCAATAACTTTCGTAGAAAATCGTAAACTCTCCCGCGCAGCGCTCACGATAATAATAAAAGAAAACGTTCGTAATTTTTTTACGACGCCCCACGCTCTATCGTAACACATTCGGTTTTAAAATCTCAGAAACTACATGCCATGCTTATAATATTTGAGAATTTATAATACCTACGGCACCGCAGTCGTTACTCAATACATAAATTAATCTCTATCCTCTCGTTATAAATTAAAATTTCTTCTAAATTAACATAAGCTATGGTGGATTAACTGCATAAATTTCATGTATCGGTATGTTAGCAATGTGAATTGACTAGGCTCGTGGAATATTAACTACTACCTATAAATAAATATGCATTTATTCTGGTCACGTTCAACAACTAAAATAATATTGACTTTTATAAATTAAAAGGTTTCGATACGAGTAGGAATCATATTAGATCCTGTTTCTGAACATAGAATCTTCCATACTTAGGTATCGACAATACAAAACCAAGTCGTTTCGAATTCGCCGACTGCCTCAACTAATAGTACCGCCTTCAGAGCTTGTTCCTTCATTATCCTTACACGAAATGGTATCGAAATCCAATTTCCTGATGATCTGGCCGCGATTCGAGCCGTCGGAGCCGCGGGCCGCCGTCTTACGCTTGTTTTTTGTGAGAGCGCGCCAACACCTGCGCGCGACTGCGGTAGGTCCCGATCAAGACGTCAAATCTCAAGGCTGCGAGGCCGCGGCCGCTTTACCATGCCTCTCGATACACATTGCCCAACGGTCGCACGACGTAATTAAAGGGTTCGACCGGTCCGAGGCTAAATTACGAGTTATCTATGCACGCCGCGCTAAGAATGGAAGGAGCGAGCTCGCGAGTTGGTTTGGGGGTGAATACTGACGAGTGGCCGTATAAGCCGCGATAAGCTTTCTAAGTTTCATGGCTTACAGTATTGTAAGCTCTGCAGTTTATGCTTATTCTCGTGTTGATCGATATTTGTATACAGAATCAAAAAGGAGAAATGTAATATAATTTTTATTTATCATGCTCGTGATAATTAAATCCAATATTTGTTTGCTGCGATAATACAGCGCCGCTGAGGCGGATTCTGATTTCATTTGCCTATAATTTCTGATATAAATTCTTTTATAGGTATGTATATTGTATTCTTATCATTGACAGACACATATGAGTAAGAGGGTCACCTGAGCGAAAGTGATCATCGCTGCTCACGACACCCGCAACTCCCGGGAAGTCGCAAATGCTATGACAAATATTCAGAAACCTATCACTAAAATATTCAGAAAATAGTAAGAATGTAGACCTCTAGTCCCATTTAGTTCTTCCCGAGCTTAGAAGAATACGCAGGTATATTACGGCTGGGCTGGTGCATGCGCGCTGCCGGGCTGACTAGGACCAGGGACGTAATTCGCTGACTCGGTTATGAGTATGTCATGTGCACCACCTCGGCTTAAACCCTCATCCTACCAAAACCATTTCATGCAAAGTTGGTTCGCCAAGCCTTAAAAGCTCGGTTCCACTGTGTAAAAGTTAAATGATCTCATGAAGTGCTAAGCCCCTACAAACTCCTACAGTTTGGTCAAAAAGATTAGCTTGGCCGATTCATTGAATGAATATGTAAAATAAATATTTACTCTTACAAGCTGTCGATGAATATTTTAAGAAACATAAAAGAGCAACGTTTCTTCGCAATATTTATGTGTATGCGAACTAATTAACTCGAGTAAAGCATTCACTTCGGAGACTGCTAATTTGCGGTATGCAAGGAAATGAGTCCGGAATACGTAGTAATGTGCAACATAATTTGCTTCGAAGGCACCTGCGTCGCCAGGGAGGTCCGGTACCTACATCGGCCTTTGTTGATTCAATTGCGAAGTGTATCGACTAAAATGTGGCTGCAATAGCTATGAAATGGATAGAAACGGGTTAATTTCATTGAATTGTAAGTCACGCTTTCGATCAAGTTTTTTATAGGTATGCTCTTCGCAATATGCAACGTAGTACTATTAACTTTTCTTATCGAAGTATGGGAACCTTTTTTCTCACAGGGCTGGGCTTCAATCTCTACCAGTTACTCACTGTTTGTGGTTAGGCTAGAGCATCTATACCTACATTACATAGTAGGTATAACAAAGTCGCTACCCGCCGACTGTCCCTCTGTTATGTACACTTAGATTTTTAACGTCGTTTATGTATTATATATTTAAACTACGCAACGGCTTTTAAAGTCGAAATTATCTGCAAAATTCGTACTAAGCTCGTAGTTACCTCTACCTCTTCACGTCAGAGTAAGCGCTACGAAAACGAAATTTCACTAAGTATACTTGGCATAATTTGATTGTCATCCCTCCCCTATTTATCTCCTAGGAAACGTCAAATTATGCTAAAAACTAGCCACGTCCCGCCCTTCCTGCCGCGAGGTCATCAACCGCGACCCTCAACCCGGCCCAATGCCGCTGCATCGCCCGACAAATCTGCCGGCGACGGCTAAATTAGATTTTATTGCGGGGCGTCTGCGTACGCGCATACGAGCGGCCCGACCAGACAGCACTGACCTCCATTACAGGCAGCCATCGCTACAAATCACCAGGAATCAAGTATCATAGCTCACTGGTCGTCCCCCTCAATTGAAAAAGGCGTAAACAACGTGATGGGGAATAATTTCGACAAGCTCGATCTTTGCCCTGACTGCTTAATTTACAAGCGTTGATAGACGCTTAAAGAGCTCGCTCGTTACGTGATTTAATGGCCACAGCCCATGATAATTAGATAACGGACAATTCGCCTCGGCATTTAGTTTGTGGTTCATATCCTCCAAGTGACCTCGTCGAGATGTTATTTTCCATTAATGGCGAACTGATTGGTGTAAATAGTCGTAATGTACGCCAATGCAATTCCACGCACGTTTAAAGATGTGTGTGTTATTAAGTGCTATTATTAGTTTGTATCTCTAAAGTAAATATGAATGGAATGAGTGATGGCTGATATGATTACAAGTAGTATTACGTAAGACGTGGAGCGATAATATAAATTTATAGTAGTCCTTTCCGTAGTATCTATATTCTATACAAACATTTCTAGTACTAGGCATGACCTGTAGCAGGATATGAACTAAGTAGACAGGGTTTCATCTTTAAAATCCCGTGGTTATTAGATGGAACTACAAACAATATTCAAAGTATACTATAGCTAGGCTAAAGACAACAGCGCCACTCTTTAAAGGTACTAAATCACAGAAAAGAAAAAAATGTTGAAACTCCTCAACTATGCATGATAAATCCATCGAGTTTGGGCTCGTTTGATTGGTATTGACAAGTACTCTGCTCATAGAGATCGCGAGAAAACCTTGCTATGAAAAAACATTTTTTATTTGAGAATTCTTTCTTTCCTTTCTTTGTCCTAATCTAACTATCAAATTGATCTGATCTATAGTTTCTGTCATTCGATAACTAGTGAACCCGGCGTGACTTCGTTCGGGTATATATGCTTATAAGAAGGGATGGTCTTCCTGAAAGAGGAAAACCTTCCCCTTGAATATCTCTATCTATTGTTGAAATCCGCATTAAAATCTTTTGCGTAGTTTAAAAGATCTTACCGCCAGAAGCTTACATAGATACATAGGGACAGACGGCGGGAAGCGACTTTGTTTTATACTGTTTATAGATGTCGTAGCGAGTATGATGACGAAGAACTCATGGAAAATTGTTTTCTAAAATTCATGGCAAACGTGTTTCGTTTGTCGCAGATGCTGGTAGAACGCCGTAAGTTAAGTGAAAATGGGTGTGGGCCCGTTCATATTACAAATTTGTTGGTTTATTATAATACGTACTTAGATACTATTATGATGTGATAATAAAGAAAGTGCCCTCTTTGCCTGTCGGTCAATCTGTTACTGTACGAGAGGCATTTGCTTGCTATAAAGATAGATCGGAGGACTTTCTTACCCCTGAGTTGCTATGTCCGTAGGCGGCGATGACCACTTTCCATCAGGTAGCCTGTTTGCCTTGCGGTAAACATAAAAAATACCTACCGTCTTACTAATAAATATTGTTGATACGTTGATCATGCGTTGAATGCGTGTATAAATATTATTGACATAAGCCTTGTATAGTGCCACAAACTTGTCTGCCCGGTGACAGCGTCGTTGTTGTTGGAATTGACATAATTTTTAAAATGGTGACACTAATTTCTAGCTTTGGCCACCGGGTCAGATCAGTTTGTGGCACTATACCCTACTACCCTACTATGCTTGTGTCAAGTTATACACCCGTTACACACACGTCGCCACAAACTTATCTGAGCTGGTGACCAAAAATGGACCTAATTGTCGCCAATTGAAATATCATTCGACGGTAAAACGAAATTCAACAACAGCGACGCCGTCATTGGGCCAGACAAATTTGTAGCACTTACGCCCGTGTAACTACACAATTGTTAAACGCATCAACGACTTTTTTATTAGAAAGACACCTAGACTACATTTTAAATAGGTAGGTACTACAATAGTAAATTAAACTTCTCACGAAATTTCCGAGAAGTCGCGGATGAAAGCAAGTAGAGCTACATCATCTACACAAAGTATAACAAAGTCCCTATGTATGTATATATTATGTACGCTTAGATCTTTTAAACTACGAAACGGATTTTAATGCAGCTTTCAACAATAGATAAGAGTGATTCAAGAGGGAGGTTTATATGCATGAAAAAAACGGTCGTTGGGTTAAAGAAGGTGTACGCGGACGAAGTCGCGCCGGGTCCACTAGTTTTAGTACATAACAAAAAGAACCTCACAGTCATCAGCGCCTTCCCCTCCTCCGTGGAAGTGAGGGCGATCAACGCGTGCTCGCACTCCGTCGGACACTCGCTCGTCCGTTCGGCCATAACTTCGTTACAGAGTAGCATGTAGTTGTTGAGCGCGCGCCCGCAGCCTGTGCGGTAGGCGCAGCGCAGGCGCGCCTCCTCGCAGGGCAGTGCGCACGCGACGCCCAGTGCCGCCGCCAGCAGGAGTAGCGGCCACATCACCTGGGGATGGAGAGGCTCTATTAGTAAAAATAATAATAAATTAATAAATGGCTTGGCCGTGTGGTGACCGGTAGAGTAGAATAGCACCAACCCCTTACACTCGTGGGTGTCGTACAAGGCGACTAACGTTTAGAGGCAAAGCATCTAGTCTCCATAAACTGGAAAATGGGCAGCAGCGTTTTTCATTGTTATGTTTGCAACACTGCGATCTCTAACCCGCCTGCCAAGCGTGGAGATTATGGCAATAACCTCCCCTTTTGCGGGAGAGGCCCAAAGTCCTGTAGTGGACTGTTATGGGCTGTGATGATGAAATGGCTTGGACAAATACACACAGCGCCATCTAGCCCCAAAGTAAGCAAAACTTGTAATGTGTCATGGGTTAACCAACTGAACCACTCAGGTAGTATACGTTTAACGGTCTTCTCCTTGGCGTGACAATAGATTTATAGCGGCGCTATGTTTTATAGCCATCATCATCTACTTATGTCTACATCTACATGTCCAATGCTGTACATGGCCTAGTATCCCCCAATGAGCGACAACGCACCACCAACAGAATCCACCTGCAGACTTTCGCAAATCGTCAGACGTCACACCTGGCCGGATGGCACCCTACACTACGCTTGCCGAGTCGCTACTGCTGCCGAGTGTTAAGAAGGCTATAGTGGAGTTTGCTTGGCTAGAAACAAATTGAATGAAATGTCTAGATTTATACTTTTCAGCAGGATAACAATGTGGTTTTGGTAGTAAGTTAAATGAATTGACTTTCGTGAGAAGATTTTCTCCAGGACAGATATTGTTAGTCGAGTTCACACGACCATCACATTGTTCCAATTTACATACATTCCCTACATTATTATGAAAACAATCACGTTCTCAAAATACGATACGATACAGACATTGAATCAAATGGCGCAGACCGGCGCAGTTAATTTCCGTAGCCCTTTAGTGAAAACTCAAAGTAAACTGTCCGCCTAATCCAAACAGGCTCCTAATCCATCATCTCACGGCCTATTATCATACGGAATTGTTGACCAAATCCTCAGTAATAGGCGCGTTGAGAGCCCTCGAGGGCTCGATCCACATCTCGGGGACCAAGCTGGTTCTGGGAAGGCAGTCTGTTCGGAAAACAAACAGAGTCGCGCACGTCGCAGCGCTACTAACTTACACGTTTACCGTAACGGTTAGCTAGGGCTGCCACGTTGCAACGGTAACCTGGCACCTTAGCCGTACTTATATTCACTTTTATCCCATTACCCGTTCCTAAAGTCGCATTAGGAACGGGATCCCTCCGAGAGAGAGATCTGCGAACTTCCTAAGAGACTTCTGAACTTTTGGGGGGAGCTGGACTGATGTCTTAACTACGTACAAAGGACCAAGTTTGAATTCATGAGCGGAAAAAGGAGCCCATTAACCTAAACCTTTTAATTTTTATTTCATTTAAGAACCGTCAGAATGTGGTTAAGAACCGTACTAAAATTTTGATTTTGTATGAGATGAACTTATTTCTAAACGGCTCCCTGTCCAGAGATGAAATGTGGCAATGGACCTCGTCACGAAACAAATCAATAACATTTACCTATTTTTCTTTTTATCATCTCTAAGAAGAAGGAAAATGCTCCGGAAGCAAGATCGATATCAATGCCAAATTATTAGCTTAATTATATGCGTTTTAGACCTCGTCATAACTCTCTAGTCATGACTCTCATGGTTGAAAAAAAATTAAGAGCAAATTTTAACACTTCTGCGCTATACGTTTATTTCCGCGACAGCAAGTTTCTTCCTCTTTTATCATTTCACTAAACTTTTCGACGGCAAATGTGTTAAAGAGAGTGTGTGCCAACCCTAACAAATAGAGACACGTGCGAGGTCGTCGGCCGGCGGAGAGCCCGCAAAAAGAAAACAAAGTGACAACTTAAGATGTCCACCACTCACGCGCACCGGAGTGTTACATTACAATAACAATCGAACAATGCCATGCGGATGTCGCCTCTATTACAACAAGCATAAAGGCCACGCAACAGAAACTGTTTTTGGTCGCTTAATTAAATTACATTGTACGATTGTGTGTAAATATTTCTTTCAAGCTGGATTTCTTAGGAGTGGAGAGAAAATTTTAATTTTCGAGTTTCATTATTGTTGTAAAAATATGTACAGTACTTGTAAGTAAGCACTTTATTAAAGTTATTGTTACACGCTTCGATAATAAAACTACTATGAGATTCTGTAAGTCAAAAAGCTTAGCTTAGAAAGCGAATTGGTGGAAATATTTTAAGTAAATAAAATTAAATAAACGCAACTTGTTCACACCTCGCTTTTCTCTTCAAAGAAAGAAGTCTCCGGCACATTCTCCAAGCTAAAATTGTTAGAATTCGTCGACCCAAAGTTATTCGTCCAAATTCTTGAATTTCGAATGTTTTCTCTTTTTTACCAAGCTCCGGCGTATTGACACTGGCCAGCAATTACCGGCGCTTTTGACACCTCCACGCTAACCGCTGGATTATGGGGTGGATGTGTCACTTGGAGACATAACCACGTTTTCCCGGACGCCGGGTTTTAGACCCGCCGACGTCGTTTAGAGCCTATCTACCGTGCTTTCGAAACTATCTCACATCGCGACGACTCTCACGTTTGTCGCTTTCTAAGAAGTATTGACGTTTGATTGTATCGTTGTCACGCATGCGGCGGTGTTTGGTACATATTTGCTTTTGTAGGTGTAGGTATTATATGTAACCTATGTTGTATTTGTATTAATAACTTTTTTTATGTAATACGGCAGATAAAAAGGGATGGAAAGTGATCACCGCGCCGCCTATGACATCAGAAACACCAAGGGCGCTACCATTGCGATGCCCTCTAAAATACTGTTTGAACGATCCCAATAGTGCTTACTTATCGTCAATAGAGTGTTTGTAGGGAAAATCCGATTAAAATGGAAATCACCTACAATATCATCCTATCTTTTGCATACAGTTCGGCTAGTTCTAATTTCCACACATCGCTGACCGAGTAACGTAGAATCCTGGCTACCTGCGCCTGTTTCCTAAGCCGCGTCATAATGAAGCTATCAGCGCAGCGATGCGCAGGCGCCTCGGACGCTAAACGTGTGCGCAAACACAGCCGCCATACTCATTACAGAGTGTCGTTAACAGACAAGTGATCCTGCAAACATGTTCGTTCCACGGGTATTTTCAACGAGTATTTATTAGCTGTAACAGGTACACTAAAGGGTGCCTAATGGTCCAGTTACGTTAATAAATAGATGGAGACTATGGAAATATCTAAAAATAAGGTTCTTATAAGTGTTACGTCGAAGAGATGTTGTAGAATCCGCTACTTTTGATAACGCTGTGGTATTATTTGGAATGGTCGATTATTACCTATACATATAGTATATTAATTATTTGATACTCTTTCCAACTGTTATAAAATCTAATCTACCGAGTTCGATTCGCTTGTACGCTTGTAGCTCCCAGTCACAGTGTTTGCTTTGGAGTATGACAAGGTATTGTTCAAGAGGTATATTAGGGGTCTCCTTAGTGGCATACAACGAATTGGTAGCGCTCCTGGTGTTGCTTATGTCCATAGGCAGCTATGACCACTTTCCATCAAGTGGCTCGCATGCCTGTTTGTCTGCCTTATAAAACAAAGTCATACCGAGTTTCAATAAGCAGATTGGAGCTCGATTTATTCAGATTCAACAATAAATCTTAAAAAGATACCTATCTGTAACATCGAGATGTATCATCTGTGTAATGCCTGTCTGTAGGTACACCCACATAGACCCAGTACAAAACTGTCCCCGCATACCATTCTCATCTCGGGCTGGTCGTATCCGTTGATAATATTGCACCGTTGGTCGTTTCATCTTACGTTATGGGCATACGTGCGCAGGCGCAATGTCATCACAATTGCGGACGAGGCAAGTACGGATCTGAGAAACTGACACTCGACCATTTTAAACATCATTGCTTTATTTACTATGCAATATTTTGCTAGCAATCACCACGTTTCATCTCTCCCCGTAAGGAACCCTGTAATAGTAAATCGAATTGTTTGACAAGGTTGTGTTCTCTTCTGGTTGTGCGTGGATTCTACTATAATAATTCAATGTTACAAAGATGTAAAGTTTGGATGTAGGAGGTACGTAATCTCTGAAACAACTAATCCGATTTTAAATTAATAGAAAGCTGTAATATTCCCGGGTATCGTGGAGGAAGCGCTAGCCCAACAGTTAACTGTTATGGGCTGTTAATCGAAAGTAGTTATTATTCCCAGAAAAATAGAATAATCTCGCAGCGGGTTAGTCGAATATTCGCAGAGTTTTGAGCTGCGCTTTTTTGTAATAACACGAAAAGAGAAATAGGTGTTGCGCGAATAAGTAACTGCCATGATCAGGCCGAAGAAATCCATAGAAATGGCCGTAACACTATCCCTGTCATCTGTTTTGCATGCATGCAATCCCAAGAGCAGAAACGTTGCAATAGGTATCGTATTACAATGCAAGTTCCATGAACCAAAGTGGTGTCACAGCTATTATCTTTAAGAGTTACTCGGAAATTCTGCAAGACAATTGTCTAAGGATATGATCTCTATGAATTCGATAGGTGTCTACAATGTACCTTTGATTACAATTACAATTACAATAAAATTATTCGGGTATGATAATTCTTGTAGGTAGGCGATTGTACGATGAAATCACAAACCACAGAGTTGACCTCTTTTGTAGGTACTACATAATTTCATCATTCCTAAATTACAACATTCTCGCTGGATGGATGAAGTCCTAAAAGACCTGCACGCATTAGGCATGGTCGATTGGCAATAGACGGCAATAGGTGGTGTCGGAGGCTAAGATCCACTTTCGTTTGCTAACCCAGTAAGTAAATAACAACAGCAGTCCGTAAAGGGCTTCCTCCAAAAAACCATCAAATATTTTCTCCTTATAGTATCAGTAAAGATGAAACTGCTAGAAAACAGCTTGACAAACCTAATGAGACAACATGCGTAAGAACAAAATAGATCACAGAAATATCCTGTCCTAGGGCGATCAACATATCACCGTGTTTTCCTTCCTACTTTCCTACCCCCTGCTCTTTGACGATTGAAAGAGATCTTTAATTTTAAGGGTTATGTGTATGATCATCACAGCCCGTAACAGTCCACTGCAGGACTTAGGACCTCTCCCACGAAAGGGGAGGTTATTGCCATAATCTCCACGCTTGGCAGGCGGGTTGGAAACCGCAGTGTTTAAATATAACAATGGAAAATGCTGCTGCCCATTTTCCAGACTACGGAGACTTGATCTTTAGCCTCGAAAACATTAGTCGCCTTGTACGACACCCATGAGTGTAAGGGGTTGGTACTATTCTACTCTGCCGGTTATGTGTATGATCATTTAAAACTCGTTACTCAATAAAAACACTTTGATTAGATTTGATTATATCGGAATGCAGCGATGCACTGTATCCGCATTTCAGGTTGGTGGAGCCCGCGCCATGTTTTCGCGCGCAATCCGAGGGCCACGCTGCCACACGATCCCGAATCGTTGGGGCGGAACCCGACACCGACTATTGCAAGGTTATGTAGGTCGTGAATCGTTGGTGTCACGCGATTTTTATAGCAACAATTTCGTGCCTGCTTAATTCGTTGAGATGTGAGAATGGAATGAGAATGAAAGCAGTGCTATCATAGCACTGAGAGGTGCAGAGAAGCGATTCGCGCAGTAATATATAAGTTAGCTACTAACTTTTGCCCGCGACTTTGAGGTTAAGACGTCGTCTCTCCAGAACTACATTTAACATCAGGATAAATTGTAGCCTATATGCTATTCGGGAATATATACTACAACCCTGAAAATTTTCATCAAAATTTGTTCAGTACTTTTAGCGTGTACGAGTAACAAGAACTCGTACAAAATTTCGTAATTTTCTATCGCATTTCTAATGTTTCTACGATAGGATTATCATTTATGCCTAAGAGTAAAGCGTATACAGTATATTTTAAAAATAAGCAATAACAGCAAGATATTTTAACACAATGCATTATTAATTACTCCTTCAGATATAGCCACTAGTTAGCGGACTTATTATTTCAGTATACATGAAAATGTTCCTCCCACCCCACTCTGGCAGAAATTCTATTTCCAAACGATTCCGTAAATCGATTACAAATCAAATGTATGCCTAACGACTTCCTTTTCCTTACACTACATTATCTTGCAAGACCATAGAGTTCACCGGAGTCTCGACTTACGTTCCGCAACGTTATCGGGTGCGATAGCGCTATCTAAATCACTTGTTTTCATGTAATTACTCGTGGACCGAGTGTCGTAACGGTTTGCGCTAATTTTGTACGGACCACTTAATTCAAAGAGATACGTTAAGCTCATTCATGTCTCTTTTGTGATGAATACATACATATATTCTGCTGCGAGGCTTTTTTTTACTTAGTGACAAGTGAGCAGACAGCCCGCCTGATGGTAACTGGTTACTGAAGACCAGGCGAAGTGGAGAAGCATGAGTAGGCAAGCAGACCCTGGTTGAGGCCGGGATCAACGCTAGGACGATGATGATGACGACATACATATTACTATAATATGTATACTCAACCCCGTGTCCTACAGCGGTAGGCAGAGACTATTGAGTGCCACAAACTACGATCCTGGCACATCTCTTTTGCCTCTTCCACATTCATACATAAATAAATAAATAAAGCGGTCCCGGGCCCTCGCTCACGAGGGCCCGGGACCTTTGACCATGATCCAGAATTTGGCAGATCAGATAATTACAGTGGAGCGACTGATTGTTAATGTTTTGTTATGACAGATTGGATCATGGTTACACATTCTGTCGTCTTCAAAATGTATACATCTTATCATACATTCACGCCGTATGAGGGTACTCCTGACTTGCCCTTTTTAGAAAAGGGCACTTATCTAACAACTAGCTAGCCCGCCGCGACTTCGTTCTCGTGTTGCCCTACCCCATAACCTTCCTCTTGAATCACTCTCTTTTTAAAACCGCATTAAAATCGTTACGCAGTTTAAAATATCTAGATCGGGTAACAAACCCGATAACATGTACGATGATAGTGTACAGAATAACAACGAAAGTCTTAAAGCCTACAAACAACGAGGCAACGCGGTACAAAGCCGAACTAGCCGACGTGAATTATTTGCCATCGATATCTGCAATAAGGTTTTGAAGTAACGAAACGCGCTCATGACAATAATGAAAAGCGAAAACGTGTGTTTGTAGTTAATTCTTGTTGGCCATGCATTATCAGTTACCGACGTGGCCGCTTAAGTAGTTTAATTTAGGTTAAGACACGCAACCGGTGATTGCAACAAAGTTATCTCGGGCCTGACTCTTTTGCATGTCATTTTTATTTATTTTTTATTTATTTAACAGTTTATTGTACACAATATAACAAATACAGAAAGTACAGATTACTTAGGACACAACAGGCACTACTTATCTCTAAAAGAAATCTCTTCCAGTAGGCCTACAAAAGAGATATGTGAAAATTAAACGCAGATAAGACGTGCACAATGACTATAATTATAATACTATAAATAAATACATACATTTTTGTTAATCGACGTTTAATTTATAAATTAACAATTAACAGATAACATTGGAAAAATACACTGTTAACTTACTACGGTGTTGAATGCTTGTTACTGAAATAAATAAAATGGGCTTGGACAAATTTACAAAGCGCCATCTAGCCCCAAAGCAAAGTTTGTGTTATGGGTGATAGATAACTGAAAATAATATGATGAATCTGCATTGTTTGCACGGACACTAGATGTCACTGATATACTTTTAGATAGCGGTAATAACGTGGCTGTTTTGTTTGCATATAGGGAAAACCACAATTACAAGCATGAGGCATTTCCACTTCGTCCTCACGGTGACAACGAATCTGCGATTCTTCATTTTTGTTGCGAACAACCTAAATGCATGAATCGTAGATGGTATGATCAACAGTTACTACTTACCATCGTTTGTCACTCATCATCACAGCCCCTAACAGTCCACTGCAGGACTTAGGACCTCTCCCACGAAAGGGGAGGTTATTGGCATAATCTACACGCTTGGCAGGCGGGTTGGAGATCGCAGTGTTTAAATATAACAATGGATTATGCTGCTGCCCATTTTCCAGACTACGGAGACTCTTGATCTTTTGCCTCGAAAACATTAGTCGCCTTGTACGACACCCATGAGTGTAAAAGGTTGGTGCTATTCTACTCTGCCGGACACCACACGGCTCCTTTTTCACTGCGTAGTATAAAAAAGTACACTTTTACCTAACCTATCAAGCTCACAGCCATAACAAAACAAATTTTACGACATACACATGCTCTCTGTAACTTTGTAGCAATTGTACCTACTAAATACCACCATACACTTACATACCACACGTTACTATCTTTAAAATTTTATGTCAAAGACATTGGCGCGATTAAAACGACAAGAATAAAGACATCATCTTGTTATTAACTACCTTTCACGGAAAAGACATCAACGCGCTCGCCCTAACACTGCCATAGCAAATACGTACCATTCATGAACCAGTATAGTGCCATTACTTGAATAAATAAATATTACACTAATTATTTGGGTAAAAGAAAATAACCCCTAGTGGGGGCGACTACATAACCAATACAAACACAAATAAGTTTATTGAAAGAATCGAATTACATATTATGTTGTTACACGTTCCCAGTACATCAAATAGAAAGGTGAAAATGACCACCACACCAGGGCACGCCTGCATCATAGGGGCAGATTGCATCCGAGGATTAATCTATGCTTAATAAAACTATACAGCATCACATTTAGTAGTGCACATTAACGTAAAAAATCAGTACGTACTTTATTACCTAGGGTAAGTATCGATATTTTACGAAAGATAATCAAGACTCGGCGACAATTCTTCGAAAGGTATTTCCAATTGTAAAATAATAGATTTGATTCTATTAGCTTCTTAAAGCCAGGAACCTAAGCTGAATACAAAGAGCGGTAAGTCCGGCCGTGAGGCTGTCGGGGACAACTTTAGAAAGTGGTATAATGGGCTCGTATATATTCGACCAGGCCACTCTTAGTACCAACCGGCGCCTTATACGTAAATCCATAAATCTAATTGACCAGGCAAGCCACACGGCGTACCTAATAAACACATACAAGTAGACGGTTAAGCGGGTTTCATGGTAGTTTTCCTACTGGGTTATGCACCAAACTATTCAGACCACATTATAAATAGCCCTTGTAGGTAATTGATATTGTTAGTAATGAATGGTGGATGCGGACAGAGGTCTGGCCTTTGGACACCTTGAGGGGAGGCCAGTGTCCAGCAGAGCAGTTGGCGTCGTTCGCCGGCTGACATGGTCCAGGATTTGGCAGGTCAATTACAGTAGAGCAACTGCCATCTGACCTCCGTGGCCCCTGATAACAGGTAATCTCCTGTGGTGATGATGACAAAACAACTAATTATGTCGAACAACAGAGCCTGATAGTATTTTATGTATTGAACGTGATTGTACTCGTAATCTTATACCGTTATAGCGTTCAAACTAACTGTTGACAATTTTGATCTTTTATCATACTAATCCTACTAATATTATAAATGCGATAGTTTGTAAGGATGAATGTTTAGATGTTTGATAAACCTTCTGATGAAATTTGGCACTAATATAACTTATAGCCCGGAATAGCACATAGGCTATAACTTATTCCGAAATTCAATATGGTTTCGCGGGAACGGTCTTGAACGTTATTACCGAATTCTACGCTCTCGGAGTCGCGGCAGAAACTAGTATACACTCATAAGTATAGATTTTACTAAGACATTCATCAATGTAGCATATCTAGCTAGATATTCTTGGTCTTTGGTCAACTCTCACGGAGAGAAGTGAATAGCTTCTTGAACAGATTTAAGAACACTTCAGTACACTTCAGGAACAAAAGCCATGCGGGCCTATAGTGGGTTTCACACAAATCTCCTATGTCGATTACGGAAAAAAGGCTCCATACAAACGAAGTTTGATCATAATTTTAATATTTATCAATGAAAGCCTATGCGTTTTTGTTAACGCGATTTAGAAACCAACATCTATGTGTGTGGTAAATAAGATTTTTGTTTAAATATAAAGTTTCAAAGTTGCGCGGGCTTAAATTTTTCAATACAAATGTTAAATCCCGTTTAACTTTGAAACGATATATTTTAACGACGTAGGTAGATACAACATTTCTTTGTTATGTATTTTATTTCGCTAGCTAGATTAAATAAAAATTGCACCCTACTGTTTGGTTAGGAGGTTTTAGTTCAATTTTGATAAAAAATCCCTGAAGCAGCGAGTCTCTAGAATCATCTGAATATTCAATCTACAATTTTTTTTTACTATATAGTATGCCTTAATATTTAGGGCTTATCGTAAGTAATCTATGAAGTTCAGATATGATATTTAGAAATGGATAACAGGAAATAAGACCAAAAAAACTAAAAATAATAGTTATATCTTCACTGTAGAGGTGTAGATGCAACTCAATCTGTTTGAGCTTAACTCAAGGAGCCCGAAAAAAATGCTAAAAGCGGTAGCAGATAAAAACAGCGCAGGTAGCAGACTTCCATAATTGTTAAGAAGTTCGTTCAAACGAGAGATATTACTGTCGTTTAGGGTGCTGTCGTTACACTTGTTTAGACAATACAGTAACTCATTGTTGAGTCCTTTTGATTTCTGCTGTGCTTGCCGCTCACTATTTTTTGTATAACGAAGTACAGAGGTTTTAACTGCATGTAATATTTCAAAGTGTTTGACTGTTTGGTATAGCAAACACAACTATGGTTGTGTTTATTTTTGATAAAATAATTATGATCTGCTAATTATGATCTTAATTTGATCTGCTTTAGCTTTCTATTTGGCTAATTATGATATGTTTAAACTGACTTGTCTTGGTGAACAAACAATACCCAAAATCACGACTTGCCGTATCAACCACACTACGTACACTGTGTATACTACGTAACACATAGAATTTGAATTTCAACTATTACTGCTGCAAATTATCCATTAAAATTTATAATTTTCATAACCAAATAAGACAAGTCAGTTTGGACAGATTTTAGATTGCTTATGATTACGTAAATCATGAAGAGGACAATGTAAATGAATATATGCCATATTTAAGTAACCCAGTCCCAGTGGTTCCCTGTTGACTTATTCATGTGTCCAAACCCAACTCGTGAAAAGCAATTCAAGGACCGTGATCGACTAAAGTTCTTCCAAGATGACGTCTTTATTACAGACTTTTGAATGCACATGTCCGAAATGGGACGGGGATCATAAATCAGATCCATCAAAAAAAGTTTAGTTCGGGAGACAAATTACAGGCATGTGGGGTGCAGCTGCCACGGGAAAAGGTTTGCCAGATTTTACTACCATTTTTTGTCTTTTCTAACTATTCTAAAAACTAACGGGATTCCAGAAATCGCAAGTCAACAGTTTTTGGGCAAAATTTTTTTGAGTCTTATGGAGAAATTTTGTTCTCATAGCTTGTAGCTATGAATTTTGGCGATGAATTAAGACAAATGTAAACTAAAGTATATATTCCAAAAACTTACCATTAACCGAGGCGTATTCAAATCCCTGGATAGCTCGTATAACGTTCCCAGCGCAATTGCCACATTGAAACCAAAATTGGGGCACCATTTCTCGGAAATCTCCGCTCCGCACCCACTCGCGCCGAGAAAAGTATCGTCTGGCTGCGCGTGACCACAACCAAAACAAAGAGCAAATATACCGATCAGTTTTGGTAGCACACACGATAAATGTGTCGTAAAACACCATGGAGCCATATTGGCGTTTCGGACTGCAACACCTCGTAAAGCGGCCTTTTATTTAGAGCTGCTTTACTCGCGAGGCAAGCGCACGGCTCAATTTACCAATTCAATATGTTGGGATAAAACGAGCAATGGGAATGGATCTTCCAATATTTATTTTACAAATCTCATCTACAGATTTTTTATAATAGAAGGTGGCAGACAAATAAGCTGGTCGCCTGATGAAAACCTTTCGGACCTTTTGACCCCTTCCTAAAATAACCACTTCCCAGAATAACCCGGGACTGAGAGGTCAACGTGATAAAACATCCTGTGGACGCATTAATTAATAGTCATGAAAAGAGATCACGCAAAGCACTTAATTAGGTGCGTGCGAGCACGAAATCACATCTTCCAGGATGTAAGCAATACCGTAGCGATCAAACAAGTGAGTGGGCAAACAAGAAAAGCCTGCCTCTTGTCACCAGATGACAGTATCAAATCATAGGTAAGCCTATACAAACAGAACGTAATTATGACAAGGTGACTGCAGTGCGTTTACTCCAACCGAGATAGTGTAACGTGATATCCTTGAGGGCAAGATGTTAATTACGTCAGTAAACACAGATTAGAGACATGGGATGTGTTCAAGTTATCCGATTTCTTCTAACGGTTTGTGCAAACAAACCGGTAGCGGGGATTCGTTGCGCGTCGTCTACGACTCAAGGAAATACTGATATGAAATGAATCGCGATATTTTCTCGTTAAAGATAGCGTAGCGTAAAATTATTTTGTGCGATAAGTACTAAATAAACTTCGATTGTTTTATGCTAATTTATTTACAGTTTTTTCATGTTCAAATATGCAAGTATACTGTAATAATAATAACGACGCATTGTATAGAAGTTAGTCAAAAAGCTTTGCTTTAACGACAGTAATCTACACGAACCTGAACATCATATTCGGCTCAGCGTGAGCAAATTACCATAATTATCCGCTCAGCAGTTGCTCAGCGAGATGAGGCTCAAACCTTAACTAAATACTCCGAAAATGGGCCGGCATCGTCCAAGCATTGTTCTCGTAATTGACTGAAATTTGAATGCATCGGAGAGCGTTACAAATTTTGTTGTCGGGGTATTCAGCTTCAAGGATTTCTTAATAGCAACAGTAATGGTGGAGTATCGGTTTCATTGAATTCTTTTTTATTTCTTATCACCAGCTCCATTTTCTTTTTGGAATGTTATCAGTCACTTATTCCAATTATCACCATACTCTGATAATATTTAAGCACTGGTTGTTGCTAGGTTCAATGGATCGCGACATAGTTCCAATAACTAGGTAGGTGCAACTTGGCCGGATTAGATTGCTCTAATCATCGTGAATGAGCACCACCATTGTTCGTTATTAAATGATAAGTTATCTTTCTGTGTCATTGTTAAATCTACTGCAAACATTAACTATAGTAGGTAGGTACCTACCCTACAACACCTAGTTTTAGATTTTAGCAGGAGGTAATTTCAACTCATACGAATACTGTTTCTAAAACCCTAAATCTGTCAAGGGTAAAGCGAGTATAGGTAATTTAGAAGGAGCACAGTAATTACCAATGCCCTCAGCTTCCCATGACTCAATAAATCACACTTTATTGCTTCTAATATAAGTGGTATTGTGTTATGGAATCGCGTATGGCGGCTCCGTTATTTACGAGTCCACGAAGGTCACTACAGCCTATTTCCATTAATACAATGGCTAAATCTGCATGTACAACATCATTACTATGGGCAGCGCACAGAGCGCACTGTAATAAATCTTTTGGCGCCGGACCGTGATTCTTTATGGAAGGCGCGTGCGCACGCGGCCGCTCGTCGAAGGATTGGTCAAACAAAACATACGCGGTATGCGCATTGTCTTCGAATTCGAGCCTATGACGGCGCAAGGATGGCTCCCGGGACGGAGCATTCTTGGACGGATTGGCGATGCCGTTTGGCGTAGGTAAAAACTTGAAGATAACGATTTGGTGTTCGAAGTCTGACATGATAATGTCATAATTTTGGTTAAATAGCCGCCGTTACTCTTTTGGCAGAATGTAAGTACACTTTTGACAGAAATTAGTACCTGATTTCTGGAAATCCAGCACAACGTACCACAGTAGCCCGTGCTACGAATTGTAGGTACTGTGAACGTCAAAAATGTACATCCTGACAAAAAAGCATCGGTGGCTAATTTGCCAAAGTTTTGTGTAATTGTTCCTCAGTACATGTCAAGAAAAAATGTATGTATGTAAAATATTAATTTCCTTCCATTTTCAAAATTCAAGTTCTTGTTAAGAGACCCGTTACTTCGATAGTTTTAATGAAGTAACGAACCTTAGAATTTCGAAACAAAAAAGTTCTATAAGTACCGTTCATCGTCAAAATAAGTATGTATTGTATTTACCTAACAGCACGTCCGGGTAATATAACATTATTCATTCATTATGGTTACACCGTCGGTACTCGTATAATAACCGCAAATGCGCTAATAAATATTCTCATTAGGTTAGCGGGGACATATATTTACGTCAGCCAGTTAATAGACCATCCTATTATTTCAACACACGTCTCAGGCGGTTACAGACGCGAAATGTCCCTCGACTGCAAACCGGGGTTCGTTTGACTCATCGGCGACTTATTTAGGCCTCTACTTACGGTTTATACTGTTATAGAACATTATGTAGTTACTTAAAGTATACATATGTTATTAAAAAGGTATATACATAGTATAAAACAAAGTCGCTTCCCGCCGTCAGTCCCTATGTATTTGTGTATCTATCTGTGTACGCTTAAAATCTTTTAAAGTACGCAACAGATTTTAATGCGGTTTTTAACAGTAGATACGAGTGATTCAAGATAAAGGTTTAAGCAAGAAAAATAGGGTAGGCAGGGTTAAAGTAGGGTTCACTAGTTTCTGATAAAATTTATTTCAAGTAAACAAACAACACAAGTTGCCGCAAATAGGTCGCTCGTCCCGTGCCCATCATGACGTATCGATGGAAAAACGGAGTAATACAAAAATTATAGGACGAACACAAGTTTTAAGGATTTAATGCTTCCACTCTCTGATGTTTTCACGATTTAAGGTTACGGATTACTTACCTGTGCAGGCGTTGCGATTATGGCAAGCTTGGGGAAGCCTGAAGACTGTTAAGGGCTGTAGGTAGTTGTTGATCATAAATAATTAAATATGTTATTAATGTCAACCCCAAATTCTTTATTAAAATTCTAGGTTACCTCTCAGATCCTAGGCCTAATCCTACCGTAATCATATTTCACAAGAAATCACAAATTGTCGACCTGTGCCACCAATACCTAATGATTTTTAATTATGTTATGACTTAGTTGTATATGTACATAGCGAGAGCTGTAAATAAACTTAAAGCTTAGCTTAAGCTCGATCATTAATAATAGATATACTTAGGTACCTAAGCACTTAATTATAAAACTTCGAAATGTCGAGAATGTACCGCAATCGTTTAAATTATAAGATTTGAATAGGTTTCGTACTAAGTAAGGAATTAAAAATTTACCTTCAGGTACCTACAGCCGAAACTGGCAAGCAAGCAAAGCAATTACCTACAGTTTCTTAGTAATTTAAGTAGAGCAAACATTACGTCTGATATTCTTAGAAACATCTCCGGAAATACTCGCTGATGTATAAGTAGTAAGTATCTATTTACTTAAACTTATTGCGTTTAGAAACAATAAAATTCATTCATTTCGGTCCCAGACTTGATTTCTTAAGTCTTAGGACAGAATGTGCAGTAAGACATTTGTGAAATGAGATAGGTGGCTTAATTTGGGTATATTAATAGGCTGGTTTAATGAGCTTCTGTAGGCTGGAAGAAATTTCCCTTTATAAATAAGTAGTGCCTGTTGTGTTCATTATAATGGTGTTTTTTCCTTTTTGTTTTATTGTGTACAATAAAGAGATAAATAAAAGTATAATCAAATAAATGATGACTGCAATCAAACCCTTAAAGTCTGAAGGCACTTGATTAAAATGAACTAAACTAATTTACGTTTTACCAATTAGTTTTACATATTGATTATGTTAGCTGTAATCAGTTGTGTTATACTTCATAAGTGTTATTATTCATAAGTGTCTTTAAAATTATAAATATAATTTTGAACTACAGTTTAACGTTGACACCTGTTAGGAATAATATCACACACACTCTATAAGGCCGACGAAATGCAATGGTCGTCGTCTAAAATAAACTTAGGTACAAATAAAGTTAAAATAAGATATAAAATGCACGTACAAACTGTCTAACCGCCTCTCGCAGTCACATGGCTCGCCTCCGACGAAAGTTCACAACTCCAGTGTTTGTTAACTTTTTACGGGCGCAAGTAAAGATATACACAAAAATAATTTCACTGCAACAGAACGTCACTTGTCGAACACCACTGCATTGAAAACGGAATGAATAGCTGTCAGCTATTGTCAGTTTTTGTGGACAACTTCGTGTACGAAGCTACGAAGTCGATATTTGTTTTGGGATCCCGTTCCCGCGTCCGGAGCGACCGTTTGAGCTGCGCGCGCGCTTCGGATTGAGACGTTGTGTTTTGTATCGCGTCCGCCCAAATGACAGCTTCAGTATCCCCCGCGCCCCGCGGGGCAGACCATGCAAGCTATCACCAGTAGAGATGGTCTGAACCCAGGTGAGTTTAAACCCGATAAACACCCAAGTCTTCGGTTTTTAATGTAAATTCGAGTTTTATAAACAACGGTTTATAAACAAAGGTTCCGGTCTAGGTAAATAATATTAACATGCTTTTACTAAGAATAAACTTAACATTTAAAACAATTAACATTTTAGTCGGCAATATGTGGTCGAATCGAATTTCAGTCAGTCGGCGTTACCACAATTACTGAAGCCAGATGAGACATTGACACATGTTGCCAAGGAGAAAGCTTGCTTCTCTTTTCGCGGCCAATTCACATTTGGATACTGCAGGAAAAACTCCACCTATGTCACCCCGCGCTGACTGCTCTATGGCAAAGGTGCGAATATATAAGAAAAAGATTTTTTAAATCCAGCAGAGTCTAGACGTGAACAAAGCTAGCACCTGATGGTAAACTACCAATCTCCTCCTCTCACGCGCCTGTATCGCCTCTCAATTGAGACTGGTATTGTACCTAAGTCGTGAAAACTTTCCAATGTGCAACCCGTGCCCAAAAATAAAAGAAATAAAATAAAGAATTGAAATAACATAAGCCAACTTTAACATGAAAACACAAAAAATTCATCATTTTTTGTTATTTCTTTTAATTTCGTCCCATTTTATCCGTTTATAATATAAGTTATGTTACTTATCACTTACTTATGTATGTAGAATTAATTTAAAAAAAATAAATTTTTTTAGCATCATTAATGTGTCGCATTTCAAGTATCTAAACACCCATTTTTTGGGTGATTGTGGGTGTTTACGGGTTTATTGGGTTTTGACTAAAGCACCGGATTTAAACCCGATGGATTGCCCATCTCTAATCACCAGCCATACAGAATAGACTGCTCACCGCTCTCCTGCTTTTATTATGTTTTATTAGATTTACCAACCGGTCGGAACTGTCTTCAGCTCAACAGGATACGCAGCGACGAAGATAAATGGTGTTGTTCGATGAACTGGCTCTCTCGGCTTCTGTGCAATTGATTTCTGGTACTCGCTAAACTATAATTTGTGCTTATTTTGCTGAGAGCTATTAAAATATTTATTTAAAACTTCATGGACATTGCCCTACAATGGCGGACTTAGAGCTACGTAGCTTTTTTTACCAGTCAACCAGAGATCAATTTAAAAAAAATACAAAATGGTTTAACAAAATAGGAGAAAAAAGAACAGAAAATAGACTAAAAGTAACATTACACAGACCGAAATTTATAGATAGTATAACAGAACAGTTTAGTAGTTATTCCGTGATTCCGGTATTATATCGTAAATATTACTTAGATAAAAATTAAATTATTCGTGTCTTTGTAAACATGTAAGTATAATATGTGCACATGCGACGCATACCTACAACGCATTCTCGAGAAAGTCATTATTAAGACCTTCGCCGGACACTTTTTGTTTGCCTCTCTCGGCGCGGTTTACTCCCATTCCAGCTATATACAGACCTGTTAATTTAACTGTGTACTTATGTAATCTTTTCTTTGAGATGACGACGTCTTCTAATTTTTGCTAAGTACTTTTTCAGTAGCTTATGATAGCCATATGAAATTTTTACTATAAATCTTAAACCAAAGAAGAAATATGCGCTAATACTTTATATTGGCATGAACGATGACGTCATACGGCACTTGGTAAACCATATTTGAGTACTAATAAAGCAAATATATTAATGCGTCCTCATTTAGCAGATCAGATAAATACAGTAAAGCGACTGCCGTCTGACATGTATGACCCTATTAACAGGGGAACCAGATCAGATTGGATCATGGTTACACATCCATTCCCTTGAAGGTGTAAGCTACCTCACGATGTTTTATCTCATCGTAAGATCTGGTTTAAGTAGACGTGGACTGGACATTGAAAACCGAGATAGGTAGAGACAAAAAGTCCTTAAAAGTGAGCAAACAGCGGGCGACAGTACCTGGGTACAGTAGGATTACTAAATTTGAAATTTAAAGTCCAAGCTTAATTTTGCTTACCTGCTAAAGTTAATCAAAAAAATCTATTTTGATCTAATTTTACAGTAGGTACAATGTTGCGGTACTTACGGTTCTTGATAAAATTTATTTCTTATCAAACGTTTTATAAACATTTAACAAATTCTTTCAATTTAAATACATTTAAATCGCACTCCATAAAACAATTATCGTACTAACAAGAATATGCCGGCGCCGGCGCGGGCGCAGCGACCGGACGTCCATGCCGCCTCGAAAGAAGTTTATTTTAAA